>CM057454.1:78121500-79415500 GCA_016271365.2 Neoceratodus forsteri | reverse complement strand
GCCTTCCTGCGACTCCTTCTCCAGTTCCTTCCAACGCCGTTGAACCGTTTTCAGTCCGGTAAGACCATTCCTTATTTCTACGGTGCCGGGAGCCTTTTTCTGTGTTTTTATATTGTTTTTGCATCATTTCTGGTTTGGGAGCAAAGCGTAAGTTGAAAGCAGGCCGTGCCCCTATGCGTCGGTGCTCCTGTGGCCGGCATTTTTCCGTTACAGACTGGCATGATGTTTGCCTTCGCTGCCAGGGACCCAAGCATGATATGGATTTGTGCGGTGCCTGTTTCTCGATGGACTGTCGCGTCCTAGAAGTCCGCACGCTCAAGATTGACAAGGCTCCACCAACTTTCGGGGGACAGCGTTGTTCCAGGGCTTCCCAGGTAAGATCTCTAGACCTTTCTTCCGGGTCCCCTCCCAGGCCTATACGGTCTGGAGAGGAGGAGGCCTCCTCATCTCCTGGTCTTGCCGAGGAGGAGGCCTCTTTCGCGGTGTTGGAGGAGTGCCGTGGTCCCTCACGAGGCTGCGGTGGAAACACCGCCTGGGCAGTCACCTCTTTGGAGGTACAGGCTCCCCCAGTGTCGAGGCCCAGGTCTGCTAGGCCCGGCATCGGTGGACCCTCGATGCTGCCTTCCGGTGCCGCTCCGGATCCCGGCACCGTTCGTGGTGCTGGTGATTGGGGCGGCGCCATTTGCAGTGCCGTGTTGGCTCTTGGCACCACCCATGGCGTCATGGGCCTGGTCGACTCTTCTAGCGGCGCAGAGTCGAGTCCCGGTGCCAGGGGTGGTGCTGCGGGTCTGACCAGCACCGTTGGGGAGTCAGGACCGGGTTTTGGCATTGCGGGTGGTCCGAGATTGTCCGGCGCTGCCGGTGACACCGGCGCCGTTCGCAGTGCCATTTCTCTGGAGACCCCTGGGGTGACCAGTATTGAGGTCCAGCTGGTCTCTTCCTCCTCAGAGGAGGATGATTCAGACATGGACCCGTCCTGGCACCCTGACTCTTCGGAGTCAGGGTCTCCAGTGAGACAAGATGCTAGGCGGCCTAGCCCGCCTATCCTCTGTCTCCTCTGCTGTCCTCTCCTGAGGCCTCCGAGGCTGGAGGTGGTCTGGGGTCCCTGGAGGGGGATAGCGTGGAGGCGGGGGGAGGGGCTCATCCTCCTGAGCGGGTTGCGGTAGCTGCCAATCCTGGTGCTGCTGCACCTGCTCGGGGTGGATTGTCGCTGTGGTCAAGGAGGAGGGCGTTCTCAGAGTCCGGTGGGGGTTGAGAGACCGGGTTGAGGCGCCTCGGACTTCACCTGCCACTCCTCGGGGTGCGTGTAGGAGCCATAGTGCTGGGCCCCCTTTTTCCCTCTCTGGTTCCAGGGACCCCTCCGGTGGCGTTGTGGTGGGCTGCCCTTCTGGACCCATGCAGCCCTAGGTTCGTCACAGGGGAGGATCCCCTACTAAGCTCCTCCAGGCTTCGCATCCCCAGGGTTCTGTTCTGCGACCTGGTTTGTTGTCCGGGATCCCGCCAGCTCGGGCTCAGTTTTCCGGATTTCAGAGCCTTAGCAGAGGACAGTTGCCTCATCGTAGGTGTCCCTCTCCCGTTCCTCTGCAGCCACCCACCTCTCTCCCAGGCCATGTTGGTCCTATGGGCCCGTTATCCTGGGAGACGTTCAGAGGCTCTGCGGCGGCCCTCCCCTCATACGTCAGATATATGCATGAGTGGGTGTTTCGCCTATCCCCACCGCTGCAGGAGTCCTCTGGACAATCGAGCTCCCCATCATCCTCGTCTCCCTCCTTGGAGGGAGAGGAACCCACTGCTCATCTCTCCTCAGATGCTGATTTCACTGAATATCAGCGATTCCTGTTGAGGATGGTGAGGGATCTTCATATCTCCTTTGTTAGGTGAGACAATACCGAATGGGAGACGCGTGAATTCCTCAGTGAATTCAGTGCCCAATATTTGGTGGTACTGTCCTGGCCTATTCTTTTCCAGGAGGCGTCTATCCATTCCTGGCAGTCGCCAACTGTCCCTGTTCGAGCCCTGGCAGACTGCAGAAGAAGGTATTCTACCCCATTGGAGTCTCTAGGTTCTCTTCCCAACCCACCTCCAGGATTGGCATTCCTGGAAACTCCCTCCGGGCACCGCCGCCTGGCGTATGACCGCCCACCGGATTCAGATTCCTTACAATTTGACCGGTTGGGGAGAAGGGTGTTCTCTTCTTCTTGTGCAGTGCTGTGCGCATTGCCTCACATCAGGCACACCATGCTGCCTACAATAGGCATTTATGGTTGATGCTATCCCAGCTTCTAGCATCAATGCCTGATTCGGAGCAATCTAGACAGGCCATTGGCCTCTCTGCTATAGGCCTGGAGCTGGCAAGACACCAAGCAAGGGCATCTTACGATGCCAGTGAGGTGGCTTCCAGGGACAGTGATCTGTTTTAGACGGACGGCATGGCTTCGTCTATCAAGGTTATCACCCCAGGTCCGGCGTAGGGTGATTCGCTCCGCTTTCCGGGGGACACGTCTTTTTTCCTCCAGGGCTAGAAGGCTTCTGCAGGGGCTTCCTCCGTCTCCCCATCCCCGGGGGACACCTCCTAGCTCTCCTCCGCCTTAGCCTTCTCGTCTGATTAGCCCAGGTTCTTCCCCTCCTGTTTCCCACCAGCAGGAGGCTGAGGGTCTTGTTCCCTCAGGGTTTCAGTAACCCCCCCCCCCTTGGGGGGGGGTGCTTGGTACTCACCCAAGCAGTAATGAATGGTGAAGACTGACAATGGAAGATATGAAAATTCTAGGGACGTGGATATGTTGTTCAATCCACACTTACTGGCAGGTTCCTTGCCGGAAGGTCTTCAAGCTGGCTCCTCCCACCCACCCGGGTGGTAAAACTCTCGGCTCTGCCCCATGACGCCAGATCTTCCTTACCTCTTGGAAGCTCAGGTTCCCTCCTTAGTGCTCTGCGTTTTAGGCCTGGATCCACACTCTTTGGTCAAACCGAAACTCATTCTAAAGTTTAAAAGACTTTTGTCTTCCTTTTCCCTCGCAGCTGCGATGGACAGATCGACTCCCGGATTTCGTCGGTGCCCTGTGGGCAGAAGATGTCCCGGACCAATCCACACTCCACGTGCGTTTATTGCATTGGACTCGGCCATGACTCACAGGCATGTGAGTTATGCAAATCCTTTTCGGCTTTGGTCTTGGAGGACCGCGCTGCCCGATTGCTCTTGGGGCGACCTGAAAAACATTATCCTCCAGTCAAGTCGAAGGAGGCCCGTTGGGTAGTATCCTCGGTGGTGGGCTTGGCAGAACAGCTAGAGCAGATGATCGCCCTCGAGGAGGCGGCGGCCCAGGTTGTATCATCATTGGTCGCGGCATTTATCCCCCTCTCCTTGGGCTCTTCCTATACAGCTTCTTTTAAGGAGCTTTGCCAAGACCTCTCCACCAAGGGAGAAGGGCCATCGGGACATTCCTCTCGGTCCAAAAAGAAGGACTCCAAAGGTAAGTCCCACCGTCGATGTTCGTGGGAACGGGAGAGGTCCCTTTCCCCGGATAGTCGACACTCAACTTCGGTCGAGGTTGTGGCTAAGGCCGTTGGCTTCATTGTGTCCCCGTCAGGTCAGCCGGCCAAGACAGCTGTCGATGCGGTCGAGATTTTTCTCGAACCATCGGACAGTTTGTCGACAGGAGAAGCCGACAACCCTTCTTCACTGGTTCCCCCGGTGGAAACCGAGGACTTGCCTGTGCCTCCTGTGCCGGAGTCCACAGTTAAGGTCCCTGAACCGAGGGAGTAGCAGGTTTCCCCCACCCCCCTCTGACCCACCCTCAGAATCCCCGAAGGTCTCGGTCTCGGACCTCTTCCAGGTCCAGCCGGTCCCACCGGCGTCAGCGGTCTCGGTCTCGGCACCATGGAAAGCAGTGGCGCTGCTCATCCTCGTCGTCCTCTTTGGAGGATAGGCTCCGGCGCAAGTTGCGTCGGCACTACAAGGATTTAATGTGGCAGCAGCTTTTATTGTCCAGGAATAAGCCAACTCCATCGCTTTCCCCGGCCATTAAGTGGCTGTCACCGGAGCGGCCGAAACAACCCCTCGTACTGGTCGAGGAGCCAAAGATGGCACCGGTTGTTCGGCCGAAACCAGCTGCGCCGCCCATTGTGGTGGAACCTCCCCCTCCACAACCGAAGACTGGGGTCCCGACCAAGGATTCTCGGTCGGGTCAGGGTTTGCCTCATAGGTTGTTGGTCACCCTCACTCCCGATCGACCTCGGCAGGTGGAGGGTGGCTCAGGCACTCGGTAGCTGTTCGTAGACTCCTCGGAGTCTGACGATGACAACTCCTTGTTCTCCAGGCCGCTTGACTTGGAGTCCACTGGGGGTCAGTCGGTGGACGAGAGCCCATCCTTATTCCTTGGAATGCTTTGACTCATCTCAGAGTCCACTGGGATGAAGCTCGAACCCGTTTCAAAACAGGCCAAGTATCCCCTCACAGAGATACTGGACCGAGGGGATTCCCCTACGGAGGCCTTCCCGGTGGCCGAAGCCATTGTTGGCCCAGCCCTGGAGCTGTGGCAGCGGCCAGCTTCTTGTCCAGTACCTTCGGCCAGGATGGCTCAGAAGTATGCTGTTCCTACCGGTTCACTCTCCGGTTTCTCGGAGCACCCCTCTGCGGAGAGGTTAGTGACCGACAGTGTTTTCCGGCGTTCCGGGAATGCTCGGGATGTGGACAAGCCACCCGATAAGGAGTCCAAGAAATTGGACTACTCTGGGCGGAAAGTCTTTGCTGCTTCCTCCCTAGGCCTGCGTCAGGCTAGCTCGGCCATCCTGATGGCACACTTTTCACATGCCCTTTTGGACTCCCTGGATGAGGTGATTCCTCATCTGCCGGCTGACCTTCAAACGACGGTCAGGCAGGTGCGGGATCAGGGAAGAGCGGTGGCCAAACAGCAGCTCCAAACTTCCTTGGACATCGCTGACTCGTGTGTCCGGTCAGAAGCGACCGCAGTAGCCATGCGCCGCAGAGCTTGGCTGCGGATCTCCACCTTTACGGCAGATGCCCAGCGCAAGCTGGCAGACGCTCCCTTCCTGGGTACCGACTTGTTCAGTCCCGGGGTTGAGGGTCATCTTCAACGGATCGAGAAGTCCAACGCCACCTTGGACTCTGTCACGTCTGCCCAGAAGGACAAAGGCTGCCAGCAGCAGCATAAGCCCTTTCGTCCTTCAGCCCCTGCGGCACGTCCAGCCCAGCAACACCAGCATCAGGGCCAGCAGGCTCGCACTTGGCACCCCAAAGCCAAGCCTGCTGCTTCCTCTAGCAGGAAGCGGGGAGGGAAAGGTCCAGGCGGCTCCTCGACCGGCCCTGCCTCCAAGCCTACCCAGTGACGGGTTGAGGGGTGTCGCCCCCAACCCCGTCACTCCTTCCCGGGTTCCCCCCGTAGGGGGGATGGCTCCACCACTTCCTTTCCGCCTGGTCCGTTATCACCTTGGACTACTGGGTGTTGGAAGTGGTAGGCAGGGGCCTGTCTCTGGAATTCGAGCAGTCCCTACCCTATCGAGCAGTCACCCCATGGGGAGCTGCGGGTTCCGCAGCCTCTCTGTCGGCTCATCGAGCCAACATTGCCCTGCTCCTCCAGAAGGAGGTGATCAAGGAGGTGGCAGACCCTCCTCCAGACCCAGGGTTTGTGTCCAGGTACTTCCTGGTCCCAAAACAGATGGGGGGCTGGCGCCCCATTCTTGACCTACACGACCTAAACATGTTCCTAAGGTCTCGCACCTTCAGGATGGTCACTCTGGCTCAGATCATTCCATCCGTGGAACGAGGCATGTGGTTCTGTTCTCTGGACCTTCAGGACGTGTTCTTTCACGTCCCAATCTGTCCATTTCACCAGCGATTCCTCCCCTTCAGGGCAGAGGGATTCCTTTACGAGTTCCGGGCCATGCCCTTCAGCCTCTCTCCAGCTCCTAGGGTCTTCACCAAATGCATGGCAGTGGTGACAGCATTCCTGCCGCGCCGAAGGGTCTGGGTGTACCCTTACCTGGACAACTGGCTGATTGCAGCCCCCTCCAGGTTGGAGGTGGAGCGGTCCAGGGATCTGGCCCTCCAGGTCTGCTCTCAGATTGGCCTTCTCATCAACGAGACCAAATCGGAACTTGTGCCATCGCAGGTGATTCAGTTCATCGGGCAGAGCTCGAGACTCTTCGAGCCAGAGCACGGCTCCCGGCAGACAGGGCCGAGGTCCTTTCCTCCTTTGCCCAATCATTTCTGGTTGGGCAATTGCGCCCTGCCCGGGACTTCCTGCGCCTTCTGGGCCTCATGGCGGCCTGCACTAGCATGGTCCGTTGGACTCGCTGGTATATGCGTCCCCTGCAATGAGGGCTGGCCCTCCAATGGTCACAGCGCTCCGGTCCTCTGGACCAGCCAGTGACAGTGACCCAGGAGATGTGGAATGGCCTCCAGTGGTGGCTTGTTCCAGCTCATCTGCAGGAGGGTATCCCATTTGTCCACCCTGAGCCGACGGTCACTGTGACGACCGACGCCTCTCTGATGGGTTGGGGTGCCCATCTGGGGGAGCTCAGAGCTCACGGTCTCTGGTCCCCTCAGGAGTCTCGATGCCACATCAACCTGCTGGAGCTTCGAGCAGTCCGACTAGCCCTCACCTCCAGATAACTATAGACCCATCTCCATTCTCCCCCACCTGAGCAAACTGCTGGAGAAAACTGCGCTCTACCATCTCTCTGAGCACCTCAGAAAATATAACCTGCAGTGCTCCCAACAACAGGGGTTCCATTAGCACCATAGCACCACATCAGCCTTGGCCCACTTCACAAACCATGTCCTCAGAAACATGGATTCGGGGAAGGCCACTGGTGCTGTATTTGTGAATCTGGCAAAGGCCTTTGACCTCATCATCCACTCCCTCCTCCACCTTGGCTGCGTGACTGAGACCTCCTCTTCATTCCGGAGCTATCTCATGGGCAGATCCCAATCTGTCAATATTGGTTCAGCTTCCTCCCCTGCCCTACCTGTCACCACCGGGGTTCCTCAAGGCTCCATCCTTGGCCCACTGCTATTTTCCATCTTCATAAACACCCTCCCCACTGAGAGTCTATTCTGAAAGGCACTTGTCTACGCAGATGGCCTTGTCCTATTCTACAGTGACAAGTCCCTCACATATATTTCCTCCACTCTAACCCTTAGTTACAGTGCAGCTCACAACTGGTTTCTGTCCAACAAGCTTTTGGCCAATGAAAATAAAATGAAAGCTACCAAATCTAATTCCTCACTTTTTTTTTGCACATACTGGAAGGGCCACCCCACCCCTCCAAAAATATGTTGTCAGCTTCAGATACTTAGGTGTCACCCTTGACCCCTCCCTTTCGTTCACTGAAAATGTCAACAACATCGGGAGCAGGGTAAACCAGAAACTAGGGTCTGCCTACCGCCAAAAGCAGTTCTTGATCTTAGAGGCACGCCTAGCGAGTGCCCATGCTAATCTTCTCCCCCTTATAGACTACTGCTCCCCCAACTATTCTAAGGTGTCCTGTGCTCTGCATTTCAGGCTAAACCCATACAACAGCATTTGTCACTTCGTGTTACAGTCTCCTTACTCTGCTCACTACTGTGACTTGTACCAGTCGCTAGGATGGCTCCCACTACAAGGACGGTTTCACTGTGCCTTTGGGTGTATTGTAGACAGCACCCCCTCAGAAGTGGCCACCTGTCCCCATACTGATCCCCTCCTCAAGGGCAGAGTGGCATTAAGGTGCCTACATGAATCATCTGTTTCCCCCAACCCCGGAAGGAATGTACTCTGCAGTGGGCCGAAAAGCCCTTTCCTTCTCTGCCTCCACCTTATGGAATAGGCTCCCTATATTGCTCCGCTTGACCGACTCTCATCCCACCTTCAAAACCCACCTTTAATCTTGGCTGCTGTCGGAAGCCGGATGCGTTTGCACATCAGGGTAATAAGTGCATCTCTTTCCTCTAATCCCCCTCCCCTGTACCAGTGTCATACCCTTTCTGGAGGCACCCTCACCCTACCTGGCTCTGTACTCTTCTCTTTTCTGCCTTTACAACTGCACTGAAATGTTTATATCGTTACAGAGTCTTGATCTGATTACTGACTTGTTTACGGGCTATGTACCCTACAGTAATTAATTGTACGTATTGTCATTATGTACCTTGTTTCTGTAACCGGATTGTGATACCTGTTAATTGCTGTAACTTGTTTTTCTCTACTCAGTGTGCCATGCAAATGGCCTGGGTTGTGCCTGAAAATGGTCCATTGGATCAGTGCATCCACACGGTTATCAAAGACATAAATGAAGATTGGGCAGGGTGATTCCCCCAAGGGCGGAGGTAGGTGGACAGGGCGTCATGTAGCCCACGCCAACCCATTGTTCTTCTCCTCTGGTTCCCCTGCTGTGGCAGCACATCAGGACATGTGGAGGTGCGCACACCCTGCAGGATCGCGGCCCCTCCCTTCAAGTTGCTCATGCCTGCACTAACAGCAGGCCTTCACCCGGTGGCAGTCAAGGGCCGAGTTGGCTGGCCATCTCTCCCCAGGAGAGCAGTTCCTGGGATGCTTGATCCTTTCCCACCCCACCGACTCCTGGCAACCTGTGTTCATTCTTGAACATGGGCTGCCGACGTGGCAGGAGGTAAGGCAAACAATGCCAAAGCCCTCAACGTCACTGGGTTGGCCGTGTGTCACCTTTAAGGTCGTATCACTAATCTATAAGACAGTACCTGGGGTGGGTCAAAAACTAAACACAGCACACACGAAAAGTATCTCCACTGAAAATTTTATTCACCAAATGCTCATAGCACTGACATGACTTGCCGGATAGACGTCCCAGCGCTTCACCACAAAGATTTCATCAGCGGTGTTGGGGTTGAGCTAATTGACTGAACTCCTGGCTCCTTACCAATCCTCCTGCCCTCTCTTCTTCATCAGGTTGGGCATCCTCTCAGTCCCCAAGACTAGACAAAAATTGTATGGGGACCAGGCATTCGAAGTTGCCAGACCCCCGTTATGGAACTTGCTTCCCAAAGCCCTGAAGGAGGCCTCCGTGGTGGATGTCTTTAAAGGTGGCCTCAAGACCTATCTTTTTAGGGAGGCATTTGGAGAAACGTAAAGGCCCACTGTCTAGCCTACTTTTATAGGTGCTGCTGATGCTACCTTTTTCCTACTAGTTTTAATGTTGTTTTTATCAATATCTGTTTGAATATATTTTGTTTATGCATGTATTTGATACTTAAGGATTGATATCTTAATACATGGGGCTGGAGCCTCAGGGGAAGGCCACCTAAAAATAAATGACTACTACTACATGAAAACAGTGGATGAGCAGAAGTCCACTTACAAAAGCCTAACCCAGAAAGAAAGGGCTTCAACATCTTTTAGACTTTGTGGAAGAGGAGGTATGGGTGGGGGTTATTACCAGAGACCATACTCATACTGTGAGTACCCATTGCAGAGAGGTGCCCTCAGGGGTAGAGGCAGGAGGGATGCTAAGTAAAGATGAGCACCAGCTTCCAAGCCACAGGAGAAGCAGAACCTCTGACCCCTGAGAGAAGGGATCTTATTCGGTCTCCATGGAACAAGCATCTCACCCCCTTCCTCATCTGTCCCCACGCCTGGGCATTTTATGACGTCTAAGTTTGGTAAGCTCAGGGGCACACTCCATAGAAGGAAAAAGGTTATTGTTAGAGTGGTGACTTTGATACAAATGACCCTTTAAAATATAACAAAATGAAAGTCAGATAATGTCCACATTTACATCTATGTACTGTAACATGCCCCAGTGCTCTCCAAAGTTAGATGGCACAAAATATCTGAACACGGGCGAGAGAGTGTCGTTCTGAGAAGTGGAAGTGGTCAGGCTGCTGGCTCCATGGAGCTCAGTACAAGTACTTTTTTCCCTAAAATGCTGGATGTTTGAATTATTAGTCATACTGTGTATGTCTGGTGTCTTACTGGGAGGTTAGGCTTCCATTCATTTATTTGGAGCATTTGTTGGGTGAGCACGATTGATGAGCTGAACGTTAAAAATGCTGGACCAGTTGCTCTTGCAGCCACTAGATGGCAATAGATGTAACTATATTGGCATGAGGTCTAAATATGTCTTCACCTTGTGTGCAATATGCATACATCATAGTTGAATCCTATAGGTCAGGCAGGGACCATGTCTGTGTCAGATATATAAGGGACATAACTCATGGTTCTATAGTGATTTTTTTTTTAAACAACATTATTTATTGAAAATTTTAACATAAACAGCGTACCATCAAATAACAGCACAGTGAAGATCAAATTCATCAACAGTGTGGTAAATAAACAGAGGTAAAGTCATGCATTAGATAATACAGCCTCAACATGACTGGAACTAAATGCATTATAGTGGCAAATTAGTGCCAGTGTAGTTAGGGTTGAGTAGGCACTTTAGTAGCCGCTTTCACCTCTGCTGTTTCTCAGTAGAGTGGCAGTAGAAGTCATTGAAAGTGTGATCTGAAGTCCAGAATCTTCTGACATGACAAGTTTGGTGAAATTTGGGTCATTGTTTTTTTTTTTTAGCTAGAGATGAGCAAAAAATATGAAAAACACCATTTTTTTCCAAAATTAGGCAAATTTACATGCTTCTGCCTCTGATATATGCAGAGCAGTCAAAGGTGTATGAATATGGCGTCTGATTGAAACCCTGAAGCAGCCATTAGTTTAACAAACAAAACAAAAAAGTGGTCAGCAGGAGCCCAACCCCAGTGCTACCAACCAGCCCCCATTATGGCACCGGATGTCCAACCAAAGTGCCAGACAGTAAAGCAATAAAACAAAAAAAAGTAAGTGATATCTCGGAGCACAATCCTGGTGCCGCCAAGCCCCTTCCCTCCCCCCAGTTCTGACACTGGCTACTCAACCCTAGTGCCTGACTTTCATAAATCATAATAACCCTTCCCACCTTACCCAGCTCATACAGTAAACTGAACCATCCCACCCTCACCCATCCTCTGTCAAGCATACCACCTTTTCCCCCTTCCCCCACTGCCACCCAGGTACATACTTATTTGTTCGGTCACACGGTGGGCGAGTGGCACAGCCCTCCCTCCACTGATGCTGATCATCATCATCTTCTGCTGCAGTGTTTAGGCTTGGGGGGGATGGTGAAAGAATAAGTAAAAACTATATTAACAAAAAAAACTTGCATATGTGCAGAGACCTCACTTTTTTTAAGGGCCGAATTTGTTGTCTCTGACACCATATTTCGGGACTAGATTAACAAGTACCAGTTGGGTGAGGGGGTTGGTAATAAGCACCCTGTCCCTTAGATTTGGTGAAAGTATGATAAAAAAAGTTATGAGGCCACCTGATGACCCAGCAGTAATGCATTATGCTGAAGTGCAGGTGACCTGGGTTCTTGAGCAAACGTGACTCTCTGCACTGGGATTCAGGCCAGGCTGAGGCAAGTGTCATGTGGCAGTGTACCTCGATCAGAGAGGTTCAGTGGTGTGGCACCACAGTGACCCCTGCTGCTGGACCAGGGAGCATGCTCTTACCATGGGGTCTGCTGTGTGCATGTGAGGTGGGCAGTCACGCTTATGTCGAGTATGTGAGAGGGATCTTATAAAGGGAAGAAAAACACATAGCCATGTAAATGACAGTCTGGGACTCCCTTGGGACCTAGTGCCTGCCTGCGCTGGATCCTGGTCCACTTAATGGACTGCCTTGAGGTGTGGCTGCACCTGGAGCCCCTGCCGTGGAGGGGAAATCTTGGGGGTAACCAGTGGGTTACCAGGGCTTGTGGGGACAGATAATGCCAGTCTGAACAGGGTATGTCTGTGGAATGCACAAGTGGTCTTAGAGAAAAATCTCTATAGAAAAAGAAAAAGTTATGGCTGATAGGAAAAAAATCACTAAGTGTCCCCCAGTAAAGACAAGGAAAAAATCTAAGTCCATCGCAGGGCTTGAAAGAACCGGCTCTCTGCGTATCCCAGACAAACAGTTTTCACAGAGGACAGGCATTTAGTTCCCTTTGCCTGACCCTGAGACAGGCATGAAGCTGTAGTGTCAATTATGGGCAGTAGGACCCTGGAGCTAATTAGCAGAGTCAGCCTACTACCTGCCATCTGTGAGGTTGGGTTGTGACTAACACCGCGTCATGATGTCGTGTTGTGCATGCCACCTCTGTCCAACCCGACCTCACCTGATTTGCTCTAGCTCCTTGCTCACTTTGTGTTTTGGTGAGTATGTGGGTAAGTGTAAGCTGCGAATTCAGGAGGACTTGCAGCTGCACATGCAGATCTTGCCACCACATATGCACAGCAGCTGGTCCTGCACCTCCACTGTGTTCCTCTTTGAAACTGACAGTGTGAGGAAAGGCAATAGTAGGAGGTGAGCATGCAGAGAATAATTTTTTCTTTCATTTTTAACTGCTCCCCAAGCCATTACAGGGGCTTTTATTAAAAACCCTTTTCAGAGCTAAACAGCAGCTGTCAGCAGAAAAACGAACAAAAAAAATTAAAAAAGCCCCTATCAGGGTTGAGAAGTGTGCAAGGCAGGCAGACTTCTGCTGAAGAGTGTGTGTTTGTGTCTTTGTGTGATGGGGAACTGTGTGTGTGTCTTTGTCTTTGTGTGATCGGGACTGACAAAAGGGAAAGGTACATAAAAAAAAATTCAAGGCTGCCTACGCAGTGGATGGCAGCAGACTATATATATATATACAGTAATGTTAGACAAATAAAAAGTAAATTGACAAGAGTTAAGGAATAAGGGTGCAGACGGGGGAGCAATTAAAAGCCCATTTTAGAGCTGATTGAGTAAACGGGGGCGGGTGGTCTGCAGTCGAATCACTGACAGAAACAATGCTGCAATAGCCACCATTTTCTTTTTTTTTCTCTATAGAAAAATAATCACCTTTAGAAGTGATTTTTGATGAACTGTATGTTGTTGAAGGAGCTGTCAAAATTATTCAGGTACTGTGAATGCAATGAGAAGATCGACCATGCCCACCTCATGACATCTGTGTCTGTTGCCTAGGCCCAGACCACAGCATGAAAGCCTGCCCTATCTGCAGGAGTTTCAATTCTGCCACCTAGCGATGCCGAAAAGGGGCCCTAGAAAAACATTTCCTGAAGCAACAGATTGCCCACATACAGAAGAGCACCACTGCATTGCCGGACCAGGGTCCACGTCCTTGAAATCCTGGGAGAAGCCATTAGGGAGCCGTAAACATAAGCACTGGGAGACGGAGAAAACATCCCTGGTGCTCTCCAGGTTGGTGAGGAAAGTTAGGTCCTTTGGAGGGGACCTTGCATTGTGGATAACCAAGTCCTCATTGCTGGTGGACACAGTAAAGCTGGTGCCCTTTCATAAGGGCTCTCGGCATAGTCCTCAGGTTCTTCCTCATTATCCTGCATTATTAGGTTATGATTATATTCAGAATCATCATAGAGCGGGTTGACTGGCACTAGAGACGGTGATGTCGGCAGCGCTCTAAGAAGTGGCGGAGGCAAGGCTTGACTTTGCGTCATCATAGGGGAATTGGCAGGAGTCCCAATCGATGGACCCCCTGAAACAGGGGAAGGGGGTAGCAGGCATCTGAGCATATCTGTAAATGAAGACATAACCACCTGAACATCGTCACATGTGGTCGCCTGGTGCGCTGGTAGGAGTCGACGGGGGAGGCTGAGTCCCTAATGTTGACTATGACATACTGTACCAGCTGTACTAGGCCTAGTAGTGCCAATGCCATGCCTTGACCTTGAAGTTGTATCGACGGTCCAGGGGCGAGTGGCATCATTACCCTAGTGGCTGACGGTGCAGAGGAGGTTGTACGTGCTGGGAGGAGGGGGCATGATGCAATAGTTACAGGCTGCCATGGGCTTTGATCTAGAGGAGCAGGACACCACCAAGTAAAATTTGATAGACTTCCTAGAGTTGGTTGATTCTCCTTCTATTGTAATACCACCTCTCCTCCCTGCACTAGAGTATGCCAACTTTGCTGCCTGGTACAGGCCAAATGTTATCCCAGCCATATAAAGGAAGGCAGACACAATGTACATGGCTTTACCAAGAAAGGCAGACAGAATGTACATGGCTTTTTCTGGGAAGCCCCTTTTTACTACCCAACCTGAGGCAGACTCTGTGGTTATCAGTGCTGCCCATGATAGGTCACGAGTACCTAAGCACTTGAGCTCCCTCCTGATAGAATCCAGGCGGTTGGATGTGTTAGGCAAACAGACTTTTGCCTCAGCTTGACGGGGCTTCGGATTGCCAACTATCAGGCCCACATGATTAAGTACCAGAACACTCTCTGGAGAAAGGCCAAGGCAGCTGCACAAGGCTTGCCAGAGGGCACACCCAAACAAGAGGCTCTCACTGCTGGGGCTGATGTGGGCAAGTGTTTGCTTTGCACAGCCTATGATGTTTCAGATGCTTCTGCCTGGGCTGCTGCCTTGGGCATCTGTCTAAGGAGATACTCATGGCTCAGGGTGGCAGGGTTTACGAATGATGTGCAACAGTCTAGTCTGTGTCCCTTTTGGATAACAGAAACTGTTTGATTCTGATGTCTGAGACATTCTTTCTAACCTTCCAGCCTCAGGCAGGACTCTGAAGTCAATCCATTCCCTCTACCATACCCAACCAGGGGGTAGGTAAAGATTACCTTTTCGTCCAGCTGGTGCCAGGCACCAGTAGCCGCCAGACAGCAAGGTAGGGGCAAGGGAGCAGGAGCCTTGCCCACCCCAGGCACGATTCAAAAGCTTCTAGAGGTGGTGGCGCAGGAGGAGCTGCCACAACCAGCTCCGCCTGACTCCTTGTACAACCCCTACCACCATTACCTCCATGGGTGGTAGTAGGGGGTCATCTCTCCCTTCATTTAACTCAGTGGAAGGTGACCACAGATGCCTGGATTTTAGAAATCATAGCACAAGGACATGCTCTGGAACTTCTGGACACACCTCCAGATCCATCCACCAGTGTCAACTCACTAACCTCCAAAGCACCTTCCTCTGCTTCTGGAGGACATTCAGACTTTGCTTCAAAAGACCATGGAGCCTATGCCCTTTGAACTAAGAAACATGGGGTTCTACTCTCTGTACTTCCTCGTACCAAAGTGCCAGGAGACCTGTGGCCTAGTTCTCAGGGACCTGAACTTCATAGTGTACAAAAACTACAGAATGGTCACCCTGCAAGGCCTACTTCCACTGCTGCTGGCAGGGAATTGGATCTGTTCGCTTGACATGAAGGATACTTACCTTCATATCAGAATTCACAAACCTCACGGAAAATACTTGAGGTTCCTATTCCAGGGGGAACATTACCAATTCAGAGTACTGCCCTTTGGCTTGTCCTCTGCACCATAGGTCTTTACCAAATACTTGGCAGTGGTGGCAGCAGCTCTTTGCAGGGAAGATCCTGCATCTTTTCCTACCTGAACAACTGGTTATTGAAGGCTCACTCAAGGGTCAGCTCCTGCACACACTGGCTCAAACCAGGCTGATGTTCGATGCTCTGGGGGTTACTGTCAACATACCCAAATCTGTGTTGATGCCTTGTCAATGCCTGCAGTACATAGGAGCATTCTTGGGCACAGCTCAGGGCTCAGCCTCTCTGCCCATAGACAGGGCCCAACACCTGATTGCCCAGGCACAGGTGATACACGACAGCCAGGACATTCTGGCTCATGGGCCTTATGGCAGCGGCCATTGTCATAGTACCTTTGGCCTGGCTGCACATGAGTTCCCACAGTGGACCCCAAGAGTCCAGTAGGACCAGCTCACAGACAATCTGGAACAAAGGGTTCTAGTCACTTCTCCTGTACACGAAGTGCTCAAGTGGTGGCTGGAACCCAGGAGTCCCTTCTCGGTCCCCTCCCCTCACCAGCTTTTAACAGATGCCTCAGGGATGGGCTGGGGTGTGCACCAGGGCCCCCATCAGGCACTGGGTACATGGACCTCAGTGGAGAGCACCTTGCACATAAATGTTCTAGAAATGTGAGCTGTTCTGTATGGGCTACAGGCCTTCCACACTCCTCTGTCCCTGAGTCCTTTGCTAGTACAGACTGACAATGTCAGTGTGATGCACTACATCAGCAAGCAAGTGGGGTCTCACTCCTACCCCCGTGCAGGGAAGCGAAGCGAGTTCGATAATTGGGCTGTGTAACATGGTCTAGAACTGTCAGTAGTACATGTTGCAGGTGTCCAAAATATCTTGGCAGTTAGGCTGAGCAGGTCACAGTCCAGAATGCACAAGTGGGAACTGCTGACCTCAGTTGTCGAGGATCTGTTAGACAGATGGGGTCATTCGGAGTTGGACATTTTTGTGTCTCCACACGACACAAAACTTCTGTTTTCTGCTCGCTTGTTCCAGGGCCTGGAGCTTTCTGGTGAGAAGTGTTGCCCCTCTCTTACAAAAAGAGATTTGTGTATGCCTTCCCTTGCTTCCACCTAATTCATAGTGCTACTCAAGCTCGGGGGCAACTCTGATTCTCATTGCTCCCTTATGGCCTCAACAGATCTGGTTCACTCTGCTGAAACAGCTGGCAGTGGAACTACCAGTGCCTCTGCCCCTGTGCTAGGGCCTACTGTCACAACAACAGTGAACCCTGGTCCATCCAGACCTCAAGTCCCTTCACCTTCATGCATGGCTCCTATAAACATAGCCATTGCCCATTTTGGGGGTTCTCAAAAAATGGTTGATGTTCTGGTGGCTGCCAGAAAGCCTTCCACCAGATCCACTTATTCTATGAAGTGGAAGTGGTTAGCTCTGTGGGCCGCTTCTCATTACTTGGACCTGTTTGCCTGTCCAGTTAAACAGGTTCTGGAGTATCTGCTGTCCTTATTGGATGCAGGCCTGCAGCATTCCTCAATCAAAGTGCACTAGGCTGCCATTTCAGCTTTCCATGAGCCTATTGAGGGTCGTATGGTTGCTCAGCTGGAGGTAGTCCGTACGTTTTTCAGAGACATACTACATCTGAAGCCTCCCATCCACAATCCATTCCCAGCTTGGGACCTGAATTTTGTTTTGGAAAAGCTTACTTTGCCTCCTTTTTTTTTTTTTTGGCCCTTCTCACCTTGGATGCCTTTCTTCTGGGGGGGTCTTAGGCTGTCTCCGCCCCACCCCCAGTACCTCTCAGGGAGCCGCCAGATCTACCCCCCTTGGTGGGGAGGAGGGTCCCGATACTTCCCTAAAGTCAATCAGAGTGTATGTCGGCTCATCTGGTCGTATACCCCTGACAGCTGGTTAAGGGAGTCTGGGAGCTTAGATTCTCCAAGGCCTTCACGCTGCATCCAAGGGTCCATTATCCTTGTTTCTCCCATCACCATGGATGTCTGCACACAGGAGGAATCTAGGGTAGAGCGCATGATGACGGCTAATGCTGGGACCGACCGACGACCTCCCTCCCTTGCAGACTGTCTGCTGCACCGCCAGCCGTGGTCACCCAGGTGGCGGTATGAGCGGAGCAGGCAACCACCCTCCCTCGAGAAGGAGAGCGCCTGTGGGCGCCAATCCTTTCCCCTGTACTGGAATTCCTACAGCTATCCCGAGTCTGTTTCTGAACCCGGGTCGCTGGTGCCGCCAGCCTTACTTTGCCTCCTTTTGAGCCAGCCATGACTTGCAGCCTATGCTTTTTTCCTTGGAAAGTGTTGTTTTTAGTTGATATCACTTCTGCGCTAAGGATTTCAGAGCTACAGGCTCTAATGTGTGAGCCTCCTTGTTTGATTTTTCACAAAGACAGGGTATCTGTCCATACTAATCTTATGTTTCTACCAAAGGTGGTCTCTGTGTTTACTTTAAATCAAATTATCCAACTGCCACTTTATTTACCTGAGCATGCCAGTCCAAGGGAAGCATTGCTTCGCACTTCAGATGTACATAGAATACTTGGGTACTATATACACACCACAGAGGACTGCAGAAATTCCTTGCAGCTTTTTGTATCATTCCCCCCTTGGGAAGAGGGTGCCCCAGTTTCTAAACAGTGCCTGCCCAAATGGTTAGCAAAATGTATTATTTTCTGTTATAGGAAGTACAGTAAGGAATTTCCTGGTGCTATTCATGGTCATTCCACTAGAGGCACGGCCATCTTTGTTGCTTGTTTCAGAAATGTGTCTGCTGCAGACATCTGTACAGCAGCCACCTGGAGTACTGTCCACACTTTCATTAAACACTGCAGTCTGAACATTGCCTCAGAAGAAAGTGCTGACTTTGGCCTAGCTGTAGGCTTCAGCTACTTAAACTGTTTTGTGACAGGGTTGAATAAGGCCGTGCCCCATTTGTTATGCAGAAAGAGTTTAAACGCAAGGGTCTGTTCTATCCGCTCCTTTTCTGTCTCTTCTCTGTCTGGTTGCGCAACCAGATTTTCTTGTGAGACCTAGGAACTGATCACTCTGACGGTTTCACGATTCTCCGCCTCTCACTATCTCTCTGCCTTCCCTTGCTATTTGTCTTTTCTTCCCCCTTGCATATCTGCGGGTATAAAAATATATGTGAATCTTTATGTGGAAATGTCAGTGATACTGGGATCCCTTTGTCTAAAACTGTATATAGTTATACTGTTGAAATGATTGTAAAGCTAAAACTGTATATAGTTATACTGTTGAAATTATTGCAAAACTATTTGAAACACAAGGGGTTAACCTGAGATGCAGTTTTTAAGTATTTTGCAGAGCTGTAAACAAAAGGTTAGTGCTGGGTCACTGTACTGTTTTGCTGCACCTGCAAGGAATGAAACTGACAAGAACATTCTGTAAACTTACAAGAACATTCTGTGAGAAGCAGGCTTTCTTAACAAGTTCCCAGACAAAGACTTATAAAAAGAGCAGCACTGCTTTTGCTAGAGAGACAAGGAGAGTGAGACTGAAACTTGGAATACCCTCAGAAAAAGTTTGTACTGCCTTTGTAATTAGCTATACCAAATAATTTTTATTTTGCTGTTATTGAGAAAATAAAATGCTATTTGTGAATTTTGAAACTGCTCCTGGTTTTCCTATGCTTCCTGACCTGTGCCTTAACGACACTGTTTATGGTCAGGACTTCTTGGTACTCATTCCATAAGTGTCTTGTGGCCTGCTGAAAGATATTGTTGAAGAAGATAGAGTTACGTATCGCCTCGGCACAACAGTTTTCAGGTTCTGCTGGTTGCCCCCACCCTCCACAGACCTTTCATCTAGACAAGGTGGTGCTTAGGACTCATCCAAAGTTTCAACCCAAGGTGGTATCTGAATTCACTGAATCAAACCACCAAGTTCCCTGTGTTCTTCCTGAACCCTCAAAATATGGGGGAGTTGGTCTTGTGCTCCCTGAACGTTTGCAGGTGCTCAACTTCTATCTGGATCACACCAAGAATATCAGATAGTCCTCTCAGCTATATGTATCATATGCTCTCCAGTAATAGGGCAGATCGTTGTCTGAGCAGTTTCTTTTCAGGTGGATTTCCTCCTACATTGTTTTTTCTCAATAAGATTTTATTACAATGAATGAACAGTTTTATAACAAATACACATTAAATATACAATCAATCAGTTACCAACATATAGAATCCACTGGCAAAATACAGCATATGAAAGAAATGGGTACAGCTTTTTTTTTTTTTTTTTTAACAAAACTAGAACAAAAAGAAGAGAGTACAAAAAACAAAATCAAACTATGAATGGAATGTTTCTAAGGAAGTGGCTATGATGTTATATCCACACTTCTGGCAGTGTCCTTTCTGTTGAAGAGCTTGCCAGAAAGTCTACAAGCTAGCTTCTCCCACCCACCAGGGTGGTAACTCCCTCATCTCTGCCCTATGTCGCCAGATCTTCCTTTCCACTGGAAGAAGCAGATCTTCCTGGACATAAGTCTCCACCACTCATTCATACTATTGGGATCTGCGCCGGAGGCACTAGGACCCATCGGGAACAAACTTTTTGCTGGGGAGTCGACGCCAGAGATGGCGCCGTGAGTGCGCTTCAGTGACGACGTCGCTCGCCTGTCGAGAGTCAAACTTCAAACTAGCAGCATAGTTTTCAGTTTTTATTATTTTGTAGTATTATCTCGATACAGTATCGCTTGTTATTCTTATTTTCAAACAAAAACGATAAAGAAGTCTCAGCCTACACTGACGGAGTCGACCATGAGCAGGTCAGGTGACGGTAGGGAGACTTCGTATGAAAGCTGTTCAGTCAGTCGGACTGGGTCCGGTCCGCCGCCTTCTCCGGAAGGGGGGTCTGACAACGTCAGTCCAATGCTCGGGGACGGATGGTCCTCAGGAAGGCGATAAAGCCAAACGGTCGCATTTCGGCACCATTCGCCTCGAGCTCTTCTTCGGCCCGTGAGGTCTAAAAGAGAAGGTATCACTCGAGGTCGCCTTCTGATACATCTGCGCCTGTAGACGCTCGGGTTATCGGGTTAGTTGCCGGGTCCTCCTTCGGAGTCGCCGGGCAGCGTGCTTCTGGTAGCTAACGCCTTCGAGCATCGGAGTCCCACCCCACCCGCAGGTAGGTCTTCAGATGAGCAGTTTCATCAGTGGGCCGCTCTTATGGAGCAATGGGCTCGGAGGTTGGTTCGGCTACCTGGCTCGGTCGTTCATGGGCCTTCGGGCTCTCTGGGCGACCAGGTAGGAGTAGTGGGACTTTCCTGGTCCATGGCTCCTCGGTGCGTCCGACTCCGCTGTAGGTGTCCCACACATGGTTTCGGCGCGGGGGCCACACCGATGCCCTTATCTCCTGCTCTTTTTCCTTCAAAACCTGTTTTTCGGTCTTCTGGGGCGCCTTGCGCGTGGTTCCTCGGGCGCCATTCCTCGGCGCCCGGGGCCTCGGGACTCTTTCCGCTTGTCTCTTTCCTCCTTCCTCCTTCTGGCTTTCATCCCTTTCTGTCCATACAGTCCCTCCTGGACTGTCAGGAGATGACATTGAGCCTGACCCAGACCTTCGGCTGGGCGATGAGGTGGACGAAGCAGGATCTTTTACTGCTGCAGAGCCTGTGGTCGAGGACCTGTCATTTAAGTCTCTGCTGAAGAATATGATTTCCACTCTTTCTCTCCAGACTACAGACATCGATCCTGGGAAATTGCTAAGACTCCAATACCTTCACGCCTCAGAGATCCCTACGGATTTGACTCCTCCGATTCAGCATTCCTTCGAGACGCTGTCTCAAATGGTATGGAATAATCCTGCTCTTTCTTCAACGGTGGCTAAATCCATTGATAGAAAATATTCAGCCCCCAAGGATCGTCCCATTTTGGCATCCCAAGCCTTTGCGGATCCTATTGTAGTCCTGGCAGAGAATGATAAGGTCGTCCTTCCTCAAACCACTACAGCTCGACCTATTAACAAGGAATTTCGTAAGATAGACACCTTAGGTAAGAGAGTCTTTGCTGCTTCTACCCTAAGTATGCGTATTACCAGTTACCAGGGCTATTTTTCTCAGTACGAGTATATCCTGTGGCACTTTCTCAAGCAAATGGTTGAAGCTCTTCCGGAGTCTGATTCAAAACCAGAGCTTCTCCAAACCATTACCAGGGGTATTGAATCTAACAACCAACAGGTTAAAGCAGCCTACGGAGGTCTCTCACCTGGTGGTCTCAAGAGGACAATCTCCTGCAGGGATACCCCTTTGCCCCTCTGGACCATCAGATCTCCATTACCACAGATGCCTCACTAATAGGGTGGGGAGCTCATTGTCAGGCTCGCCACACTCAGGGTGCGTGGACTCAACTCGAGTCCCAGCTTCACATAAATGTCCTAGAAATGAGAGCTGTCCTTTATGCGGTCCGAGCTTTGAAGGACATTCTCCGTCACAAGAATATTCTCCTCCAATCGGACAACAAAGCAGTGATGTATTACATCAACAAGCAGGGCAGTGCTCATTCTTACCCCTTATGCAGAGAAGCGATGAGGGTCTGGGGATGGTGCTTGGAGCACAAGGCTCTAATTCAAGCAATCTACCTGCCAGGTGTACAGAACGACTTGGCAGACCGTCTCAGCAGAACAGAGACAGATCCTCACGAGTGGTCTCTCACTCAACCATAGTTCAGTCACTATTCAAGAGTGGGAACTCCAGACCTGGACCTTTTGGCCCCACTCAACACAAAACTGCCTCTTCTGCTCCAGAAATCCAGGGCCTGGCATTTTTGTCAGGATGCGCTCAGGCCATGTGGACAAAACGCTTTCTTTACGCCTTTCTGCCTCTTCCTCTAATTCAGAGGGTACTCCTCAAGTTCGAGTCTCAAGGAGACAAGATGATTCTCATTGCTCCCTTTTGGCCTCGACAACTGTGGTTTCCACTTCTCAACAGTATGTTGGCAGTTCCTCCGAAACCACTTCCCCTGCAGATGAACCTTTTAACTTAGGGTCCAGTGGTCCATCCCAATCTGACATCTCTTCACCTTCGGCTCCTGAAGAGGTAGAAGTAAATCGGTTCAATGTCTCTCTAAGAGTTTCTGATGTCCTTCTGGCTGCGCGGAAGCCGGCCACTCGGAAAACTTACACAGCTAAGTGGAAGCGTTTTTCCCTCTGGTGTGCAAAGTCCTCTTTGAATCCCTTTTCCTGCCCTCCAGGTAAAGTCTTAGAGTACCTTTTGGACCTCTCAAATTCAGGTCTCCAGTACTCTACAGTTAAGGTTCACCTTAGTGCCATCTCAGCGTATCATGAGCCGTTTTTTTCTCTTTCACTGGCTCAGTTACCTATGGTTAAGAGATTTCTTAAGGGCATTCTGCACACCAGACCCCCTACAAGACGTCCTGTTGCAGCCTGGGACATTAATCTTGTGCTAGACATGCTCACTCGGAAACCTTTTGAGCCTCTAGCTACCTGTGAGCTAAAGTTTCTCACCTGGAAGACTGCCTTCCTAGTGGCCATTACCTCAGCCCGTAGGGTCTCTGAGATACATGCCCTGGTCACAGACCCTCCGTATACTGTGTTCCATAAGGACAAAGTAGTCCTTCGTACTATCCTAAATTTCTTCCTAAGGTTGTGTCAGAATTTCATCTTAACTAACCTTTGGTCCTTTCCTCTTATTTTATGGGCTTCCAAATGAAGGGGAACGCCTCTTCATTCTCTGGATGTTAAGAGGGCCTCATGCTTCTACTTAGATAGAACCAAGGATTTTCGATAGCCCAGCAACTGTCTCGTTCTTCAGTGAGGCCCGCTGGGTCAACCTGTCGCTATTAGATGTATCTCAGCATGGTTAGTGGCGTGCCTTCGCCACTGCTATTCCATGGCACAGGTTAAATTGAGGGTAGAGTTATCGCCACTCTACCAGAGCGGTAGCGGCATCCCTAGCGGAAACCGCAACGTGCCCATTGCAGACATCTAAAATGCAGCCACCTGAGCTCAGTGCATATTTCATTAAGCATTATGCACTCGATGTCCATGCCAGACTATTATTCTTCCTTTGGCAGAGCCATCCTTAATGGACTTCTGTCTTAACAAACGTGAGCTCTTGGGTTTTTCCTGCCGCCTCTCTCGGGGATTATTAGCTTGGTACTTCTCCAATAGTGAATGAGTGGTGGAGACTTATGTCCAGGAAGATATGAAAATTACGTACTCTACCGTAATTCTTGATCTTCTTGGATGAGTCTCCACCACTCATTCACAAGCTCACCCTCCATCCCCCGAGCTCATCTCTCTTGTTGGTCTTCACCCTCAAATCTTTTAGGCCTTGAAGACTTCTTTATTGACCCTTCTTACACGGTCGCCTGGACTATTTTATGTCCGGTTTTTTAGGTTAGGCTACCCTTCTAGGTTAGTTACGCTGCACCTCCTTGGTAAAAAGTACTGAGGCGGTTGGGGAGTCGACGCCAGATAGTCATTACACGCGAGCTGGGCCTGTGGGACGCTGCCTCCCGCGGGGCGCCATCTCTGGTGTCAACTCCCCAGCAAAAAGTTTGCTCCCGATGGGTCCTAGTGCCTCCAGCGCAGATCCCAATAGTGTGAATGAGTGGTGGAGACTCGTCCAAGAAGATCAAGAATTACGGTAGGTACGTAATTTTCATTTTCCCTCCTTACCACTCCCGTGTTGAGTAGGCCCTAACGCTTAAATTCTTTGGAATTACTTCCAAAACTTCAACTCTTATGAGTTTTATCTTCAGCTTGATCTTTGACCGCGATGGACAATAAGTCCGCTCCCAGGTTCCGCCGGTGCCCTTGTGGGCAGAAGATGTCCAGAACCAACCCACACACCATGTGCGTCTACTGCCTGAAGCACAATCAGTCCCCAAGACTGAGACTTTTGCTGCTTGTTTCACCCACCTGAAACTGGGCTGCCCTGCATAATAGAACCCACTAGTCAAATCCAAAGATGCCCATTGGGTGGCCTCTGCAGCTGTGGGGTCCGCTGAGCAGCTTGCGGCCTTTGAAGAGGAGGTGGACCAGGCCGCGGCCCATTCCTCCCCTCCTTCTGCCTTTGTGCTGCTTTAGCTGGGCTTGTTTTTTATGGGCTCCTTTAAGGAATTGTGCCAGTCTGTGCCGAACTTCGGTCAGGGACCCACTGGCAAATCTAAATCTAGTCATTTTATGATGATTATTGATTGACTGTTCTTAATGTGGACAGTGCATGCAGGGGAGGCGTGGGTGAAGCAGTTGATGCCTATAATAGGGCAGTGACTGAGGCAGTTGACTCCCTTGCACCGATCCGTGTACGACCCATATCTTCTCGTCTGAGGTCCCCATGGTTTGATGGGGAGCTCAAGGCTTTGAAGATCAAGATCGGAGGTTGGACCGCTGCTGGCAGAGGTCCGGCTTGGAGGCAGACAAACTGGCCCTGCGTGCACACTATGGTGTGTACCAGGGAGCAATCAACCATAAGAAGGCAGTGTTCTTTTCCAGGGAGATTGCTGCTGGGAGAAACCGACCAGCAGCGCTTTTTCAGACTGTGGACAGGTTATTACATCCTGCTTGTCTTCAGCTCAAAATAGCAGTTTCTGAGGCTTTATGCAATGAGTTTGCTCGTTTTTTCTCGACAGGGTGTTTGCCATCAGGCAGGGTGTTCCGCCAGTGGCCCGTACTATGGCCGACAAAGGTCGCCGTGATGGTCGACAAAGCACTCCGCTTGGTTGGGGGAAGTTTAAACCAGCGGAGGAGGCTGATGTCATTGAGGTGATCTCAAAACTGAAGCACACATATTGTGAACTGGACCCAGCGCCGACGTGTTTCTTAGTGGAATGCATCGATGCTGTTGGGCCAGTGTGCGCCTTGATTGTCCGGTGTTCCTTATTGGATGGGGTTGTTCCAGATGCCTTGAAGGAGGCGCTGCTGAGACCCCTCCTGAAGAAGTCATCATTGGACCCTGACATAAAGTCTAATTATTGACCAGTCTCCAACCTTACATTTTTAGGAAAGGTGGTCGAGAAGATTGTGGCGTGTCAGTTGGGTGATCACCTCATGGCATTTGATATCTATGAGCCACTCCAGTCGGGGTTTCGTGCGGGACATTCGACAGAAGCCACATTAGTTCGGGTGCAAAATGATCTCCTCAGGGTGAGAGATCGAGGAGAGGGGACAATTCTCATTCTACTCGATCTCTCCTCAACTTTTGGCATGGTGGACCATCGGGTGTTGCTGGACTGTCTGAGGGACTTCTGTGGACTCACCGGCACTGTCATTCGCTGGTTTGAGTCCTTTTTGACAAACGGAAGGCAGAGGGTGGTGATGGGGAATTTTTCCTCATCTTTTAGCCTTCTGTCTTGTGGGGTACCTCAGGGTTCGGTGTTATCCCCGATGTTGTTCGCTGTTTATATGCTACCCCTTGGAGAGATCATTAGGACGTACAGCTTGGGATTTCATTGCTATGCCGATGATACCCAGCTGTACTTATCCTTTGCCCCGGAACATCAAATGCGGTGGATGTATTAAACAACTGTATTGCAGAGATCAATGACTGGATGGCCTCCAGCTGGTTGTGACTGGACCCCAGTAAGATGGAGGTACTGGCGGTGGAGTTGAACAGGAGGTGGACGGGGTTGCCCCCTGGGGCAGACTCTGGACTTGTTCTAGGGTCAGTCCCATTGAAGGCTTCCTCTAAGGTGCGTAATCTTGGCGTGATATTTGACAGCAGTATGACAATGGAAAATCAGGTGTCTGCTGTTGCTAAAGGAAGTTTTTTCATCTGCGAAATATCGCCAGGGTTAGGCACCTGATTCTGCCCCTGGACCTCCCCACCTTGGTACATGCATTTGTCACATCCAGGTTAGACTACTGTAATGCGCTCTACCTCGGGGTCTCTGGAGGCACACTCCGTTGACTGCAGCTAGTGCAGAATGCGGCTGCCACGTTGTTGACAGGTCAATCGAAATACTGCCATGTCACCCTGGTGCTGCTTGAACTGTACTGGCTGCCAGTTCGATGGAGGGTGCTCTTCAAGGTACTCACCTATAAGGCCCTACACAGATTGGGCCCTTGTTACCTGGCTGACCTTCTGACACCTGCTGCCTCGGTTCGACCAACCCGGTCCTCCTCGAGGGGCCTCCTGACGATTCCTAGGACAAGATTAAAAACTGCCGGCGATCGAGCTTTCAGTGTTACCGGACCTGTCTTATGGAATTCGCTCCCATTCTTGGTGAGGGCGGCCCCGTCAGTAGAGGTCTTTAAGACCCGCCTGAAGTTCTATTTGTTTAATCAGGCTTTCTTAGACACTGTTTGACACTAGAGTTATTGGTCCTTTTTAAAGTTTGAGGGTTTTTATATATTTGTGGGAGTTGTATAAGGATACAGTTTTGTATGTATAAATTGAGTTGTGTTTTTTGTACGGCGCCCAGAACCTCTGGGATTGGGCACCAGAAAAATAAAATTTGCCTTGCCTTGCCTAATGTGTTGTTAATGTATCATTGTTATATTTGTTAATGTGTATTTCTGTCTGTATTTGTCACATGAAAATGGGCAGATATGCTCATTTTGCTTACAGGTATAAAATAAAAATAAAATGAAAATGAAATAAATCTAAAAAAAGAGTCTAAGAAAGAAAAGACTGATCGTCAATCATGGGATTGGGAGCGCTTTCGGTCGAGGGCCTC
This sequence comes from Neoceratodus forsteri, assembly GCA_016271365.2. NCBI lineage: Eukaryota > Metazoa > Chordata > Ceratodontiformes > Ceratodontidae > Neoceratodus > Neoceratodus forsteri. Next base: position 79,388,545 of record CM057454.1, on the reverse strand, counting down.
AAATACCCGCGCTTCTCCAGATTTGACTCGGATCTCATTCTTGGCCTTGGCTGCTGGCTCAACAGTAACCCCATTGGGCCTGTAGGCCGAGACACTGGTTGAAGTCCCAGCCAAGATTTTTTTTGAGCCGACCGACCAGTTGTCGACTAAAGAGGCCGACACCTCCTTGTCTACGACTCCAGCCCTGATGCAGACTGTTGGAGGGAAGGATCGATCTACTTACCCGCCGCATCTTGTCCCTGTCTCTGACCCTGACCAAGAGGAGCCTCAGCACTCGCCGACTCCCTCCAAACCCCACTGCCGGTCCCCCGGCAGTCGAGGTCCCAATCTTCCTCCCGAGGGTCGAGCTGTTCCTCTCGATATCGGGCGCCCCTCTCTCTGCACCACGGGAAGCGGCGCCGCTGTTATTCTTTGTCCTCCTTGGGAGAGGAGAGGCTTCGGTGGCACAAGTAGCTTCGATGCTTCGAGGACTTGATCTGGCAAAAGTTGGTGTTAACCAGCACCAGACCAACCCCGGTTTCTACGCTGGCCATCATGTGGCTGTCTCCTGAAAGGCCGATGCCTACTCCTTCTAAAGAGCTGACCAAATCGGTCCCTGCTCGACCACTTCCGGCATCTCCACCGATTATGGTGGAATGGCCGCCCAAACAGCCGATGGTCAGCGCTCCTTCTAAGGAGTCTTGAACTCTGCTGTCAGTCATTGTCACTCCTGACCGTCTGCAGAGAGTCAGCGGGGACTCAGATGGTCAAACTCTCTTTGATGACTCCTTGGAGTCGAAGGGTTCCTCAATGCACCCATGTTCGGTCGACATCGAGTTGGTGGGGACTCTCTCAATGGATGAGAGTCCCACATCCTTTCTGGGCCTTCTCCGTCTGGTCTCCGAGTCGATGGGTATGAAAATGGAGCCCATGCAAAAGCGGGCTCGATACTTGTTGACCGAGAGCCACGACCAGGGAGACTCTCCGGATGCCATGGCAGAAGCCATCCTTGGCCCTGCCCTGGAGATTTGGCAGCACCCTGCTTCATGCCTGATGCCTTCTACCCAGATGGCCCGCAAATACACTGTGCCCACAAGTTCCCTTTCGGGATTCACAGAGCACCTCTCAGCTGAGGGCTTGGTGGCCGACTCTGTGTTTAGGTGCTTTGGCAATGCTGGGGACGTTGACAAGCTGCCCGACAAGGAGTCCAAAAAGTTGGACCATGCGGCTAAGAAAGTCTGCGCTGCCTCCTCGCTTGGCCTCCGCCAGACGAGTTCAGCCCTCATTATGGCCTGCTTCTCCCATGCCCTGCTGGACACTTTAGATGAGGTGCTCCCTCATCTGTCTGCGGACCTTCAGACCACGATCAGACAGGTCTGGGAGCAGGGCCAAGCTGTAGCCAAACAACTCCAGACAGCCATGGACAGTGGGGACTCCTGTGCCCGCTTTGTGGTGGCCTTAGTGGCCATGTGCCACAGGGCTTAGCTGAGGATCTTGACCATTCAAACAATATGAAGTCTTGCTGTATTCTGACATATGCAGTTACCCCAGCACTTGAACTGCCCCGGAGAGGAAAGAGTTCATTTCTATGCCAGGTGTAGAACGTTGAGCTCGAGCTCGGTTTTCAAACCTCTGTCTGTGGTGCCTCAGAATGTAACCATCAGATTCTTTACTCCGCCTAACTGTGAAGTCTCCTCGGAGATTGTGCCTTCGCTTCGGTTCGGTAAAGTTTCAAAACATGTTGGTTTTTCAACCGATTTGTTTATTTTCAGTTTCGAGCCTCTGTCTGCGGTACAGTAAGTAGTGTAGATAGGTAGTGAACTGTGATTTTGTGTTTTTCTTCTGTACAGATTGTAAACTTCGGTTCCTTCTTGGTCGGTCCAGTTGGGAACCGACCTTTTGTGTTTAAATTTAATTTCTGGGATTTTAATAGTGGTGTGCCGGTTCCTATCGGTTTCAAAAAAACAAACTTTTTTCGGTTTCTTTACACAACCTGTGACACGGTTGGTAACCAATAGGGGTGTATTAGCTGGCTAAAAGCTGTAAAGGGTAACTTTTTCTGGTCTGGCCATGTCTGAGAAACCCAAGGAAAAAAATGGTCCCACTAGGTTTCAGCACTGTACAGAGTGTGGGGAAGCCTTTGCTAAGGCCAACCCCCACCTCGTCTGAATTTATTGTCTGGGGTTTGACCACCTCAAAACAGACTGCGAAATCTGCAAACATTTTCCTAAGGCCACTCTGAAAAAAAGATTGGGTAGGCTAAAGAAAAAGGAGGCCGAGAAGTCCGCTAACCCCGATGGCCAGCCTGGTTTGGTTCTGACCGAACCTGAGGAGGTGCCCACTGACCTGGGCGAGACATCCTCGGGCACAAGGAGAGCCGACCCTCAGGGGTCGGTTATGTCAAAAAGATGAAAAAAGTCAGCCGGTTCAGATCCAGCATCCCTTACTCCAACCACTGAAGAAGTAGATAAAGTGATCAGTATTTTGCAATCACTTCATCCGGTTCCGTCTGAGCCGGCGCCGTCGGTTAGGTGCTCGGTTTCGTCGGATCCAACTCCATCGGATTATGATCCGGATGCTTATTATGAATTGGAGTGGAAGGGGGACGAAGAGTTACCAGATGATGATGATGATGACATTGATTATGAAGGTCTGGATGTGCCCATTGAACTGGACATCTCCCCAGCCAGACCCTCTAATGTCTCCCCTCCAAGGCTTTCTGAGTCCCCATTTCACTTTTTGTTTTACAAAAAGGTGGCTGAAACCCTCCAGCTCCCTATGGTTGAAGCTGTTGAGGAGGAAGAAGAGCCTGATTTTGTGGAAATTATGGACATCCCAGAGTCCAAGAGGTTGTCTATTCTCCTCCTCCTCCATAAATCCCTGGGGAAACAGACACGAAATATTTTACAAACACCAAATTCTTTACCTTCTGTGGATAAGAGATGGGATAGGAGGTATATGCTATCAGGCTCAGGTACAGAGTTTTTGTTCAACCATTGCAGCCATGTTTGGGTAATGCAGGGTTCAGCCTGTGACAGTGCTAATGTACCTATGGCTTCACACCCCCAGATAAAGACTCCAGGAAGGTGGATGCCACGGCCAAAAAACAATACTTGGCATCCTCCTTGAGACTCAGGCAGGCTAATTATATGGCCTACACAGCCAGATACCAGAAGTCCAGGTGGGATACGGTTCTGGAACTGGCTAAACAGGCTTCCCCCCAGCTAGCCAAAGAGCTGGAGGAGGTGGCTGCTGATGGGATTGAGGCATCAAAAGTGCAATTCCATGCTGCTGTAGACTCTAATGATGTGGCATCGAGAGTCATGGCTACATCTGTGTCTCTCAGGAGATTTGCTTGGCTCAGATGCACTAGCCTTTCTCAGGACACGCAGGCAAAGGCCATGGATTTCCCTGTGGTGGGTATCTGTTTGGGGAGCAGACAGAGGCTTACATGAAGAAGATGGATGAGTACAGGACCACCTACAGGAGTGCACAGGCCAAGGAACGGCAAGACACTCCTCAAAAGCAGCAGTCTTGGGGCAGGGGCAGGCCCTTTCACAGGCCTTTCTACCAAGCCTAGGCGTCCTCTCCCTTCACACAGGGGGGGTTCTTTCGAGGGAGAGGCAGGTGGAGGATGAGCAGGGCTGCAACCTCTTCCCAGTCCAAGGCTCCTGCCAAGCAGATACCCTGATGTGTCAGCCCGGGTCGACTCCCCAGTTCCAGTAGGAAGCAGGCTGGCTTACTACTTCCAGGCCTGGAAGTCTGTCACCTCAGACAAGTGGGTCATGGAGGTAGTAAGCCAGGGACTGGACCTCAGTTTCGAGAAGTTTCCAAAAATGAGAGTCAGGTCTTTTCCACCTGCAAAAATCTTCGAAACCATTGCTCTAGAAGCAGAGGTTTCCTCTCTGCTGACTCTCGGAGCCATGGAGAGAGTTCCTACTCTACACAGGAGCAAGGGTCTGTACTCCAGATATTTCCTTACCCCAAAAAAGACAGGGGAGTGGCAACCCATCCTAGACTTAAGGTATTTGAACAAACACGTCTTAAAGCCAAAGTTCAAAATGGTGACTCTGGGAGTAATTCTTCCCTCTCCGAAGCCAGGAGATTGGTTAGCATCCCTGGACCTCAAGGATGCCTGTTTCCACATTCCTTTCAGGTGCTCCCACATAAAGTACCTCAGGTTCGAGTTACCTTCAGGCCATTATCAGTTCAGAGCCATGCCTTTCAGCCTAACATCGGCTCCAAGAGTGTTTACAAAGTGCCTTGCAGTAGTAGTGGCCTTCTCAGAAGGCATGGGATCTCTCTATTCCTATACCTGGATGGCTAGCTCATTGTAGGACAGTCGCCCAACCAGGTCAGGTCAGCTCTTCAAGTCACTCGAGATTTGCTCAGTTCTCTGGGATTCTTTCTCAATCTGCCAAAGTTGGTTCTCGAACCAGTACAACTCCTCACTTTAATAGGGATAGAGTTAGATACTGTTCAGGCAAAGGCCTTCCTCCCACCAACAAGGGTAAAGGCCCTTACAGATCTTGCTTCCTCATTTCATCCTCTGGTTTCTCACCCAGCAAGACATTTTCTTCAGCTTCTAGGCCACATGGCAGCTTCTACTGCAGTGTACAAGGAGCCAGGTTCCAAATGAGGGACATTCGGTTTCACCCAAGGTCTTTTTGGTCTCAGAAAAAAGATTCTGTCACCAAACTGGTTCCAGTGACTCAGTCTCTGGTCCAAGCTGTCCAGTGGTGGCTGGATCAGGATAATCTCAGACAAGGTGTCCCATTCCTCAGTCAATCTCATTCAGTGGTACTAACCACAGATGCTTCTCTCCTGGGAGGGGGAGCCCACCTAGGAGCCATCACAGCACAGGGTGTTTGGTCTCCACAAGAGTCTCTCCTTCATATCAATCTTCTGGAACTCAAGGCAGTATTCCTAGCCCAGGTCAGGACAGACACCACCACCACCATGTGGTACATCAGCAAGCAAGGGGGAACTCTGTCTATGGCCTTGTGCACGGAGGCCATGAAAGTATGGTCTCTGGCCTACTCCTTGCAAACTTCCCTAATAGCAGTCCACCTCCCAGGGAAGGACAGTGTGTTAGGAGATGCCCTGAACAGAATCTCCTGGGGCCATCACGAATAGACCTTGGATCCTCTCATACTGAAAGTAATCTTCACCAGGTGGGGCACGCCAGAGATAGATCTCTTCGCAGCCCCAGACAATCACCAACTTCCCCTCTTCTGCTGCAGACCCCAGTCCTAGGGACTGTTATCCTGGATACCCTGATATTAGACTGGGCAGGCAAGTTCCTTTATGCCTTTCCTCCCTTTCCTCTGTTGTTCTGCGTTCTAGTCAAGATCAGGACACAACCCTACACAGTGATTCTACTGGCTCCAAACTGGGCCAGACAGCCTTGGTATCCTCTGTTGTTGTCCCTAGCAGTCTCACTCCCCCTGTCTCTTCCCAAAAGACACACTCTCCTAACCTCCTTTCGGGAGGATCTGATACCCCAGTCTCCAGTCTCTCAATCTCAAGGCCTGGTTCTTGAAGAATTAGAATATGCAGGCCTGCATCTTTCTCAGGGAGTTTTGGACATCCTTAAGGTTCCTCAGAAACCGTCTACCAGGAAAACTTATAATTCTAAATGGAAAAGATTCAGCATTTGGTGTTCCCATAAGGGTATTCTACCAGATGCTGCTGGCATTGCTACACTTTTGGATTACCTGGTTCACCTTAATGGCTTAGGCCTTAGGCCAGCCAATTTAAAGGTTCATTTAGCAGCCGTGTCTGCATTCCTCTCAGCAGGGAAGGGCTCTTCCCTGGCGTCTCACCCTGTTTTTGGTAGGTTCTTTAAAGGTCTGGTTCATATCAACCCTCCTTTTAGAGAGCCTACTCTGGCTTGGGATCTCAGCTGAGCTTAAGTACCTGACCTGGAAACTGTGTTTCTGGTAGCTATCACTTCTGCCAGGCGAATTAGTGAATTATAGGCCCTGTCAGTTGAACCTTATTTTATTTTATTCCATAGAGATAAGGTGGTCTTCAGAACCAATAGGAGGTTCTTACCCAAAGTGGTCTCAGATTTCCTTCTGAATCAGTCCATGTCTCTTCCTCTGTTTTTCACTGATCATTCTTCTTTAGGAGAAAGAAGATTACATAGTTTGGATGTTAAGAGGGCACTTAACTACTACACTGAGCATACTAAGGCACACAGGAATGACTGTCTTCAGTTGTTTCTCACTTATGGTGAAGTGGAAAAAGGTAGACCTGCTACCAAGAGAACTATTGCCAGGTGGATTGTCTCTTGTATACAATTCTGCTATGCCAAGCTAGGTAAAACACCTCCCTCAGGCCTGAGGGCTCACTTGATTAGGGGTACAGCTGCTTCTCTGGCTGCTGCCAGAGATATACCCTTGCTAGAGATCTGAAAAGCAGCCACCTGGAAAACAGTCCATACTTTCACCAAGCATTACTCTCTGGATATCCAGTCTAGGAGTGATGCTAGGTTTGGTACAGAGGTACTGCAGAGCCTATTTCCAAAATAGGTTCGGTAACCACTTCCATGGAGGTACTGCTTGGTAGTCTCCATATGTCAGAATACAGCAAGACTTCATGTTGTTTGAAGAAAAAATTACTCACCTTAGTAATTGTGTTCCTTCTAATGGATTCTTGGTATATTCTGACCTTCCCCCGCTTCCCCTCTCAGAACCTAGTTTTGGGATGTGGGCTGGCAGGTACAGTGTTGCACCTCAGGGGTGTACTTTGCACCCTTCTTCTTCAGGGTGGGGTGGTGGTGGTTGTTATATTTTAACTTAAATTTATATATCTTGTTCACTACCTGTTTTTTCTCTTGGATTCTCGACTTGAGTCTTTTGGACCCAAGTTGTTGCCTGTTGGCTTATATGTTTTACAGTTTCCACACTGGAAGTGTAGTTAGTTTGCTCATAAGAATCTGACGGTTACACTCTGAGGCACCACAGACAGAGGTTTGAAAACCGAGCTCAAGCTCAATGTTCTATGCCTGACATAGAAATTAACTCTTTCCTCTCTGGGGCAGTTCAAGTGCTGGTGCTAACTGTATATGTCAGAATACGGCAAGACTCCATTAGAAGAAATACAATTACTAAGGTGAGTAATTTTTTCTTATAGCAGATGCTCAGCACAAGCTGGCAGATGTCACTTCCTGGGCACTGATCTGTTCTGGCATGGGGGTTGAGGGTCACCTCACCCATATTGAGAAGTGCATTGCTACCTTGGACTCTGTGACATCTGCCCAGAAGGACCCGAATGGCTCCGAGCAGCTGCAGAAGAGGAAGCCCTTTCAGTCCACCTCCACTCCTGACGCCAAACCAGCCCAGCAACAGGCTGGTCAACAGTCTCAGGCCTGGCAACCTTGGCCCAAGTCAGTGGCCTCAGTCTTTTGTAAGCCTGGAGACAGAGGCTCTGGTGGTGCCTCAGCCAGGCCATCCTCCTCCTCTAAGCCTGCTCAGTGATGGGAGGAGGGGTGCCTCCCTCATGCCTGTCGCACCTACCCTGGGTCCTCCTGTGGGGGGGCCGGCTCCGCCACTTCCTTTCCACCTGGTCTGCTATCACCATGGACTGATTGGTTCTAGAAGTGGTGGGTCACGGTCTACCTCAGGAATTCGAGCGGTACCCTCCTTGCCAAGCCCATGCCCCACGGGAGGACTTGGTTTTCGCAGGCATGTTGTCAGCTCTCAGAGATGACATAGCCTGGCTCCTCTGCAAGGAGGTCATGGTTCCTGTTGCGGATCCTCCGGAACACCCAGGGTTTGCCTCCCCGTACTTCCTGGCACCAAAGTGGATGGGGGGACTGGCGCCCCATTCTAGATCTGCACGACTTGAACAAGTTCCTCAGGTCATGCACTTTGAGGATGGTAACGCTGTCTCAGATCATACCATCTCTAGAGCGCAACATGTGGTTTTGCTCCCTGGATCTTCATGATGTGTTCTTTCACATCCCGATTCGTCCATCTCTTTGAAGGTTCCTCTGCTTTTGGACAGAGGGAGCCCTCTACGAGTTCCAGGCCATGCCATTCGGCCTCTCCTTGGCCGCCAGGGCCTTCACCAAGTGCACTGCATTGGTGGCAGCTTACCTGAGCTGCCAAAGGGTCTAGGTTTACCCCTACCTGAATGACTGGCTGATAGCGGGTCCCTCCAGGCAGGAGGTGGAGCAGTCCAGGGACCTAGCCCTCCAGACCTGCATCTCCCTTGGCCGCCTGTTCAACGAGGCCAAGTCCGAATTCGTGCCCTCGCAGGTGATCAGCTTCATCAGGGCAGACAGGCAGTGGACTGGGCGGAGGCTCTCTCCTCCTGTGCCCGATCATTTCGGGTTGGGCAGTTGTGCCCTTCCTGGGACTTCCTACGCTTGCTGGGCTACATGGCAGCTTTCACAAGGGTGGTCCATTGGACCTGCTGCAGAATGCACTCCCTGCAGTGGGAGCTGGTCAGCCAGTGGTCTCAGCGCAAGGTCACTTCGACCAGCTGATCACTTTGACCCAGCGGATGTGGGAACCCATCCAGTGGTGGTTAGTCCTAGCACATTTGCAGGAAGGGATCCAGTTTGTCCGTCGAGAGCCGACGATCATCCTGACGACCGAGACCTCTCTCATGGGCTGGGGTGCTCACCTGGGGGAACACAGAGTCCACGGGCTCTGGACCCGGAGGAGTACCGATGCCACATCAGCCTGCTGGAGCTCTGGGCAGTTCGGCTGGTGCTGACTGCATTCATTTCGCACATTCGGGGTTAAGTGGTCCAAGTCCAGACGGACAACACCACAACCATTTACTACCTCAACAAACAGGGCAGAACTCACTCCCTACCATTATGCAAGGAAACTCTATGTGTCTGGTCCCTCGTGCGCAGCCTGGAGGTGGATCTCCTAGTCATCCATGTGGCAGGAGCCTTCAGTCAGCTGGCAGATGCCCTCACCCAGGAGGGCAAGGCATCTTACAAGTGGTCCCTCCACCCAGAAGGTAGTTCACAGCCTGTTCTCACAGTGGGGCACCCCTCAGGTGAACCTGTTCGCCTCCAGGGAGAACACAAAGCTGAGGCTGTTTTGGTACTGCCCCCCCCAAGTAGGGAATGCTGTAGGGGATGCCTTCTCGAGGCAGTGGACCCCAGGCCTCTTCTATGCCTTTCCTCCAATTCCCTTGATCCACAATGTGCTTCTCAAGGCCAGGAGGGACAAAGCACCGGTGATCCTGGTGGCTACGGACTGGTCATGCCAGTTCTGGTACCCCGATCTCCTCAGCCTCAATAGCAGGCTCCTGAGGCGTCTTCCCCTATGCTCGGACCTGCTCTCCATCAGTCAGGGGAAGGTACTCCACCCAGACCTTCAATCCCTGCACCTGATAGCCTGGTTCCTGAGCAGCTAGAGATCTAGGCCTTGGGTCTCTCCGAAGCTGTTTCAACCATTATGGAGGCATCTCTGAAGGAGTCGACTAGGAAGTGCTATGCATTCAGATGGAAGAGATTCTCAATTTGGTGTCAGGGCAAGGGGTTGGACAATTTGTCCTGTCCAGTGGCTAGCATTCTTGACTGTCTTTGGTCCCTCTCCCATGCGAGCCTTCGGTCGATGACCCTTAAGGTGACACCTGACTGCCATCTCTGCTTACTGGGAGCAGACCGGTCAGCAGTCGATGGCATAGGAGAAGGTGGTCTGGCACTTCTTTAAGGGCCTTGACCACATTTCCCCTTCAGTGTGTGAACCACCACAACTGTGGGACTTGTTGCTGGTTTTGGCAAAGCTCATGGTAAGCCATTTGAACCAATGCACAGGTGTGATTTCTCTTACCGGTCGTGGAAGCCTTCTGTGGCTATCGCATCAGCCAGAAGGATCAGTGAGCTCCAGGCACTTTCAGTGGCGTCTCTTTACCTGGTCTTCCACACGGACAAGGTTGCCCTGCACCCCTACCCAAAGTTCCTCCCAAAGGTTGTGTCGGAGTTTCACCTTAACCAGGTGATTAATCTCCTGGTGTACTTCACCAGTCACACCTCGGAGGCTGAGCATAGGCTCCATACTTTGGACCTGCAGCAAGCACTCGCTTATTATAAAGAGCGCACAGCTGGTATTCGGCGAGAGGTTTGCCAGCTGTTTGTCACCTACACTGAAGAGACGCCTGGCAGACCTGCAGTCCAGTGGATGATTGGCAGGTGCAGGTGGATCACATCCTACATTGGTCTCTGCTATAGGTTGGCAGGTAGGGAGCCTCCCGGAGGGCTTAGTGCTCATTCCACCCGCCATACAGCTGCATCAGTGGCTGTTTCCAGGTGGATTGTGTCCTGCATCAACCTCTGCTATAGGTTGGTGGGTAGGGAGCCTTCCATAGGGCTAAGGGCTTATTCCACCTGTCATACGGCTGCCTCGGTGGCTGCTTCCAGGGACGTTCCCATCCAGGAAATCTGGCTGCCACCTGGAAGTCTGCACACACCTTCATTTTCCACTACCACATTGACCTTGAGTCACACTGGGATGCTGGTTTTGGGGCCTCATTTCTCCAGTCTCTTTCCCCTAAGAAAGGGGGTGTGCGCCTGGTCTCCCTCCTCCCAGAGAACTGCTGAGAGTCCGCCTGAAGTGTGGATAGAACACGACATCCACCTTCCTAGAGAAACAGGTTACTCACCTGTAACAGTAGATCTTCCATGGAATGGTCTCTTGCGGTAAGTCATTACTTCTGGGAGTTCCTGATAGGTGGCGCTCTAGCATGGCAGTGTCTCCACACCAGGGACCATCCAAACAACCTCATTTCCTGGGCTGTGTCTATAAAAGTGGGTTGTCCCTGGTAGTCTCCATTCATTTTCCCACTGGCTTCAGCTCTGACAGCAGCTTACTCTTCTGCCAGCAGTCTACAACGTGGATTTTATTTTATTTATTTATTTAGTTAGTTTTTGTTGACCGGGTAAGTGCACTAGACAAATCCTGCCTATTTTCAGGCATGACCCGGGGAAGGGGATACAGATGAATGCCAACTGACCTTGAACCAGATTAAGCTGTTGGTGGTATTTTTTCAGTGAATGAGGGAAATTTGGCCAGGACACCAGGGAAATTCCCCTACTCTTTTCGATAAGTGCCATGGGATCTTTAACATCCACCTGAACTACCACCAATCCAGGCAGATGGGACCTCGGTTTAACACCTCATCCGAAAGACGAAAGAGGATTGAACCTATAGCTTGGGGTGCCTGAGCTTCATACACAGCACCATATTCTTGTGCTCAACCAAGAGCTTTACAATGGATGTTTCTCTGTTACAGACTAGGGGTACTGTATCAAAGGGCTCTAAAACTTCAGAGTCCTCTTCAAGAAGCAAAATAGGGAAGGAAATACCTTCACCTAAAGTCCTGCCTGACCGTCCTTCAACGGTCATATCTCCTAAACATGTATCATCAAGAAAACATTCCTCATTGACGAGCCATATCCCCCCGTCGACGGCAGGCACTTCTTCATCAAAAGAACATAGAAGTTCAACTTCACATAGAAAGGAACGTTCATCGTCGACGGGACATCATTCCTCAGCTCCCCGTCGACGAAACCACATGCACCATCGACGACGGAGATCCTGCTGCATTAATCGTCAACTGGGCACACTCCCCCATCGACGAGAAGACTCCACAAGACATACACATAAATGAAAACACCTTCTCTGCCGACTGAGCACACTCTACTTGCTTCATCGTCGACGGGGCTACCTCCCCCGTCAACGGGACATGCTTCTAAACCTCCATCTCGATGAGAAGTCTGCCACCATCGACGGAACATGCATTTGCCTTCTCATCGTCTACAACACACTTTCCATCATTGATGGAGCATGTACCTACTGTTCCATCATCGACTAAGAGCATCCCACCGTCGGCGGAGCATGCACTGACTCCTCCATCGTCGACTAGGTGTATTCCACCAACAACGGAGCATGCATTCACTTATCCATCATCAATAAAGACACATTACAACATCGACGCGGCATGCTTTTATTCCTCTTCCGTCGACGGGCCTGATCCCACCGTCGACGGAGCAGCCCCTGCATCAATAAAACAGCACCTTTACCAGCATATAATAAATTTATGGAAGATCCTTATAAAAATTTAACCATGAAATACCATGAAGATTTGCATAAAACGGTATCAAAAGATACTTATGGGGCTGCATCACCACAAAACAAAGGGTCATATACTACGGAACGCAGAGGTAAACCAGCCTCATTTGCACTCATGCATGGTGCTCAGACACCAGTCCGTGGTGAACAGAAACTTAAAAGATATACTGGATCACTTTATCGGGAGGCACAAATTGATCCTCCGACGCCAGGTACACAGGACTCAGAACCCACTTACATGGCAATTCCATCCTCACAAGTGCCAAACATAGAAGAAATTGTAAATAAAGTGTTGAATTCTGTGGGTTTTGACTATACACCTACTCCAGTAAAAAACCCTCAATCACAGACTGTCTCTCCGCCTCCATCAATTTTTGAGGAATATTTGTCAGATTCTTATATAATTTCGGAACATTCCAAAGACACAAATTATGATGGTTCCCCTACTACAAGAGGGTATGAGTCCCCATATTCTGTATGATCATACTGGGACGAAGAAATACTACAACCACTAAAGGTCATTTCCCCATCGGATGACCCCTCATTCCCAAAAATAATGTTACAAATACAAAAAACAACCCAGTTTACCACAACAGAACAAGATAAATTAAGTAAAGATAGGACTGAATATCTTGACATCCTGGAATAACCTATCCAGGCAATCCCTCCTTTTATACCAATGTTCAGAAATGCAATTACTGAAGCATGGAGTCAACCCATAGTGGTACAGGAGCTACCTAGAAAAGCGCATAGGCTTTCTCAGGCTCTCCTTGATTATCAATATTTAACAAATATTCCACTGCGGATTCTGTGGTTATTGCAGCCGCTCAGAACCGCACTGGCAAACCTAAACATACAAGTACAGTACCTCCGGAAAAAGACTCTAATCATTTTGATTATATGGGGAAGAAAGTGTTTGCTCTAAACACATTAAATATTAGAATACTTAACTACATGGGACATATGCTGAAATACCAGTGTATGGTGGGCATCTCTGCTGGGTATATTATAAGTAAACTACCTACATCCCCTGAAAAAGAGCAACTCACATCAATAATAAACACACTTACTTCCCTCTCTTGAGATTTATTAAGATCAGGATACGACATTGCCGCCGCTTGCAGGGGCGTAGCTACAAGGGTGCAGGGGTGCAGTTTGATTCCAGGCCCATGAGGTTTGAGGGGCCCAAATCATAATATTGATGTCTATTCAAAACCAGGGGGGCCCTATAACATACCCTTGCACCCAGGCCCTCTGGGAATTTGCTACACTACTGGACGCTTGAGCTAGAGCCCCAGCAGTCGGTATTCTTATACGCCATCAGGCATGGCTTCGAATCTCAGGACTAACACCTGATATTCTTCAAAGTGGCTAATGCCCCTTTTTCTGGCAACCATCTCTTTGGCCCAGGGGCACAAACAATACTGGATAACCTACAAGCCTCAGGCAGACAACTAAAAACAGTACAATATATATACTACAAACCACGCCCTCAGTATAATTCTTCATACAAAAACTGGAAATTACTATAACCAAAGAGATAATGTTAAAAGCAAAGAACGGATGACAAGGAACACACCTAAACTGACCTGTGGCCAACTCTCAGAATGGCCGGGCGCCTCTCCCTCTCATTAAAAAACTTCAGACTATGCCCCTGTCTCATCTTCTAGGCCTCTGAGGCTTTTTTGGGGCTTAGATTCGAAATTATACTGAGGCTTTATACATCTAGCCACTTTTTTGAGGAATCGCTGTTACAGGCCATTACGGTCATTCCATCGGGATGCCTCTAGGCCTGTTGTGCGCCGGACCCTTGTGTCCCTCCGAGAAACAGAGCCTGCTACTAGTCACATGCTGAGAAACAATCGATATATCCCAATAATATAATATGGATCATAATATTCTTACCAGATTGCTGCTGCTACATGCAGTCTTCACCTGGCCATAGATAAAGGCCACAGAAACAATGGTGAGTTCAAATATATTATAAACATACTAGCAACATTTCAGGTTTACATCTAAAAAGGCTGCAGGCCCTGACAAACTTGGGACCCCCTTGCAAATGAGATTACTAAGACACGATGGAACTGACAACTTCACTCTTGCATTCCATGTCTTTACCCTAAAACGAGTATAATATTAGCTACAACAATACTACTGACTCGGAGAGCCACAAGATTCCAGTATGAAATATTGTTTCATTTCACATCATTGTTTGCTACTTATGTAGCCTATTTATGCCAAAATGGATACATTTTCTAATGACGTGGCAAACAACTGTGTAAACTTGCTACATTGTAGCACTACAAAATAGTAACATTGTATTATTTGAGTTATTGTTCAAAACTCAGACTTTGACATATACTGTCTCTTCTAGTACATGCCACTGAGACCTACCAATCACTCCATTATATGGCTGAATTCTCACAGTATTTTGATATGCCATACCCTGATCGGGTCTACATCTGTTTAACTCATCTGATGATGCCCAATAATAGCCAGTCTGCTTGTCTTTCAGCCATAACCCTATAACGAATACTATAATGGAGTGCTTACAGATAGAATACAAAATTATCTTTATATGCTGATATACTGCTCTCAGCACCTATAGGTCCTAGGACTACACTATATGTACGGCAGAATGCCATATCTGGCCACCCCACTGCCACATAACTGCTTGGGAATCTCCCAGAAGTAATGACTTACTACAAGAGACCATTCTGTGGAAGATAGATCAGTTATGCAAAGACTTTTGTCATAACAGTAGATCTTCTAGGAATGTCTCTTGCAGTAAGTGGCTTCCCTCCCTCCCTCCGGCCCCCTGCCATTCTGTAACAGGGACAACGATGTAAGGTCAGGAGGCTTTGGTACCTTGGTTCCCCTTGGTCCCTCGCTTTCACAAGCTGAAACCAGCGGGGAATGGAGACTACCGGGGACCACCCACTTTTACAGGCACAGCCCAGTAAGTGAGGTCATGTGGGTGATCCCTGATGTGGAGACTGCCATGCTAGAACGCCACCTATCGGGAACTCCCAGAAATAATGACTTACTGCAAGAGACATTCCTAGAAGATCTACTGTTACGACAAAAGTCTTTGCGTAACTGATCTTTCTAGGAGTGGTACGTGGTGTTCCTCCACACTGACCCGCCTGACCTCCCCTGGCAAGTTACATACTGGTTTTATTTCCAGCAGGCAAGATCTGACATCATGGGGCAGTGCCGAGGGAGTTACCACCCGAGTGGGTGGAAGGAGCCAGCTCGAAGATATTCTGGCAAGCCTTAAAGGGGAAAGGAACACTGTCTTGAAGTGTGGATGAACACTGTATACCACTCCTAGAACTAGTGTTACAGGTGAGTACCCTGTTTTTCAGCCTGATGCAGGGCCTGCTGTCTTAGGTTCGTCATTCGCCTCTGTTCCATGCCCCAGTTTAGGGGTGAAGTACTGATTTGTTCTCATGTAATATGTGGCTCTATGGAGGAGATATCTTGAAGAAGATAGCTTCATTACTTACTAGTAACAGTAGATCTTCAAGAGGCTGTCCTCCATAGAGCCATGCAGATCTTACTTCAAGAAATAGCTCTTGCAGTGGGTTATACCATTAGGACTGAAGCCGGCAGGCGCCAGGACCCCACGGAAATTTTCTAGCTAGCAGTATCCAGCAGGGACCGCCCACGATGTCAGGTATCGTATAAAAGGGGGTGTTCCCCCAGAATCCTCAGTTTTTTTTCCCACTGTTGACTCGCCAGCATCGGCCTCACAGTCCCACTCTAGCATATAACGACTAGAACTTTCCAGTTTACCACTAAATGTTGGCATCTCCAACTCCTTCTTCAGAAGGACATCCTTCCAAATGTCCCTGCGGCGAACAGATCCCTTTCAAGGATCCTCATTCGTTATGTCTGCGGTGCTTAGGCCTGGAACACGACACCAAGGCCTGCTCCTTTTGTCAGGGGTTCAATAGTCGCACCAGGATCTGCCGCCAGAAGGCACTTCAGGGGTTCCTCTCGGAAGAAAAGTTTAAAAGCATGGACAAAGACCCTGCCTCCAGATGTGAGTCTACCTCTAAGTCCCATAAACACCGGGACAAGCATCGGGAGAAGGCCAGGTCCAGGTCACCTAACCGGGCCTCGGACTCGCGCACCAGCTCAGGCACCATGCGCTCAGACCGCTGTCCCTCCAGGGCTCACTTTCAGACCTCTCCAGTAAAGGTCAAGTCTTCAGGTAGCACTTCGGCTTCTCTGCACCCCATCAAGACTTCCAGGCCTTCAGCTTCCTCAACACTTTCCCAGGCCTCATCGAAGTCTTCAGACTGTCACCAGTCCAAGTCTTCTTCCAAATCTTCTTCAGAGAGATGCCGGGACCCCAACACCAGATCGGTCTCCCAGCCTTCCAAGGGTCCGGATCCCCCTCTCAGGGTGACTAAGGACCTGACGTCCCTCAAACGGACGATGGACCCGAAGCGGGCTTCTGACCCTCCATTGGGCAAACGCCCGCCGGATCAGACGTCGGCTAAGCACCTGACGCCAGTGAGACATTTGCCAGAGTCAAAGACTGCCTCCCCGTCACCGGTGGACACCGGTTGCCGGGACTCTACAGAGGAGGACCTGACATTGCCTGATGACCAGGCATGTGGCATTGAGGACGTTGGGCTTTCACAGGAGCCTTCGCCAATCCCGGAGACGCCCTCGGACCCGACGCCCGATACCAGCGACAGGCCACTGGCACCAAGTCTGTCGTCCGGTATGAACATTCAAGAGGTTAAAGATCTTGTTACCTTTTGGTGGGACACAATAAAGAAGGATGTGATCCCAGTCAAACCTCCTCCTCCTACTCCTTCACCTCCTACTACCCCCTCCTCCACCGCAGGGGCCAGCAGGAAGACCACTGACCCCCAAGGAGCACACTCCACTTCCTAGGGGAAGATCCAAAGAACCAAGAAGGCCCCTTTCAAGATCTGCCTCGGTGTCCTAGTCCTAAGTGACCCAGACGTCGCTAGTCCACTCCACCAGGGGAGGATTCTAGACCGGACACTTCATATACTTCCAGGTCTCCTACTTCAGTCAGCATCCCATCACCTGACCCACAAGACCTGCCCAGGTCACCTCCGGATGGTCCCTCCTTTTCCGAGATCATGAGGCCCATCCAGGAGAACATGGGATGGGTTCGGAAGATCTCGACCCTGAGAGACAGCGCCCAGCTCGTTACCTTCAGCAGAAGGACCCTAAGCCTGTGGTAGTGCCACCCTTGGTGGACACCTTCGCCGCGGACATCACCAAGGCTGCATTGAAGAGTCCGCACTCCACCCATGCAGTGCCGGAGAAAGCTGACCGCCTGTACAGGGCCCCGACAGAGGACCAGTACTTGGCACAACAACCTCTGGCTGATTCCCTGGTCATTACGGCCTTTCATGACAGGTCCCAACGACCACAGCATCTGAGCACACAGCCACCGGACCAGGAATCCAAGCAGTTGGATGCCCTGGGGAGGTGCATGTATGCGGCTGCTACATGCTCCATCAGGTCCCTGAACTATCTGTCTCATTGCTCCATCAGGTCCCTGAACTATCTGTCTCATATGGTTCAGTTTCAGAATGCCCTGTGGGAACAGGGTCAGGACCTAGTTGATAAACTACCAGATGGCGAGCAGAAGGTGGAGCTCTTGAACCTCCTCCGCACAGGGTCAGACGTGGGGACCCAAGTGTTACGAGCCGCATATGATTCTGCGGACTCGTCCACCAGGGGCGCAGCTTCAGGCATCTGTCTCCCGGAGTCGCTCCTGGCTCCATGTCTCCAGTTTTACCCTGAACGTACAGAAGAGTATCCTCGAAATCCCCTACAACGGAGAGGTCCTGTTTTGTGAACCCTCTGAAAAGGTCATCACCAAGCTTCAGGACGCTGGGAAGGCAGTAAGGTCTGTACAGGCCATGTACAGATCCAAATCTGGTTCCTTTCGTAGGAACCAGAACTGTTTTCGCGGCTGGCAACAATGACAGCAGCCACGTTCCGGCCAGCAACAAAGGGGCACCTTCTACCGTAAGGCCCAACCTAAATCTTCCCCAGGCAGAGGTCAGCAGTATACTAAACTGTTCCAGCCTGCGGGAACCAACGCTGCCACAGCATGACTCATTCCCGGCCCCCGCCGCTCCTCTGAATCAACTGGCAGAAAAGGCCGGGGGTCGCATCACTCGCCACTTTTAAAGGTGGCAGTCGATTACCTCTGACCGATGGGTACTTCAAATGGTCAAGAGAGGTCACTTTATAGAATTCCTCAACCATCCACTGTCAAGACCTCCCCTGCTTTCCCGTTATTCGGGTCAGCATGCATTGCTCATACAGCAGAAGGTGCTTGCGCTTCTAGGAAAGGAAGCTATAGAGCACGTACCGAGGAACCAGAGAGGTGCCGGTTACTATTCCCACTTCTTTCTGGTTCCCATTAAGACAGGGGACCTCCGTCCAATACTGGATCTCAGCGATCTCAACGCTTCGGTCCTCTACAAACGCTTCCACATGGTGACCCTTCCCGGTCAGATAACCATGCTCAAGCAGGGCGCCTTCCTAGCGTCCTTGTACATGCAGGATGCCTACCTGCACATACTCATTGCTCGACCGCACAGGAAGTTCTTGCTCTTGGAATTTCTAGGTCGCCATCATCAGTTCCGAGCCCTCCCTTTCGGACTGTCATCTGCACCTCTGGTGTTTACCAAGTGCATGGCAGTTGTAGCAGCAGCTCTAAGGAGACAAGGCCACTACGTTTTCCCCTACCTGGATGACTGGCTCCTCATGGCACCCTCTCAGGAGGCTCTGATGTCCGCAATTCACTGTATTCTGTCCCTGTTCGGGACGTTGGGCATCATTATCAATCAGGAGAAGTCACGCCTGGTTCCGTCACTGAATCTGCAGTTCATAGGCGCAGTTCTGGACACTGTCCAGGGGAGAGCCTTTCTGCCCCAGGACAGAGTGGAACACAACAGATCCCTCATCAGGGACATCTTGGCAAAGAAGACTGTCCCAGCCAGACTGTTTCTTTGCCTACTCGGACACATTGCTGCGGCCATTACAACAGTCCCACTAGTCCGTCTCCACATGTGGGTGACCCAGTGAATGTTACAGGTTCAGTGGGATCAGAAGCAAGACCATTTGCAGCCTCCAGTTCGGATCATGAATGCCGTAATCCGTAATTGGCAATGGTGGCTAGATTCAAAGAACCTGTTGGTGGGGGTCCCCTTCATTGCGCTGTTTCCGATTGTGACGCTCTCCACAGATGCCTCATGTTTTGGTTGGGGAGTACACCTCGACAGGGTCAGTTCTCAGGGCTCGTGAGCACCCCAGGAAGCTCATCTCCACATAAATATTTTGGAAATGAGAGCAGTTCTTTATGCCTTGCAGGCCTTCCAGTCAGAGATCCCAACGGGTACTCTCCAGTTACAAACGGACAATACCGCGGTGATGTATTACCTCAGCAAACAAGGAGGCACCCATTCCTACCCGCTTTGCAGGGAGGCCATGAGGTTGTGGGATTGGGTTCTACAACACAGTGCAAACCTCATTGCTGTTTATGTCCTAGGAGTGGACAACGTCATCGCAGACAACCTGAGCCGCTCTCAGGCCAGAGTCCACGAATGGGAACTACTCCAGGAGGTAGTAGAGGATCTGTTTCACAGATGGGGCACACTAGAGTTAGACCTTTGCGCGTCCCCATCCAATGTAAAACTGCCCAATTTCTGCTCACTAGATCCAGGGCCTGGTGTTTTCTGGCGAGACGCATTGTCCCTCTCCTGGACAGGCATTTTCTCCCTTCCTGTTGATCCAGAGGGTCCTATTGAAACTCCGCAGAGAGCAGGCAACGCTGATATTTATCATGCCTTTTTGGCCCAGACAGATTTGGTTCCCTCTGCTGCACCAGCTGTCCCAGGAACCTCCGGTGCCTCTGCCAATCAGCTCTCACTTATTGTCCCAAGAGGCAGGTTCTTTGGTCCATTCGGACCTTCACTCTCTAAACCTGCACGCCTGGCTCCTAGAGACATAGCTATCATGTGGTACGAGGTCTCACAAGAGGTAGCAGATGTTCTAGTGGCTGCTAGAAAACCCTCCTCGTATGCCATGAAATGGTGCAGACTTTGTCTCTGGGCTCAAGCACGAGAATTTTCCCCAGTGGATTGTCAAGAAAGGTCAGTCCTGGACTACCTCCTGTCTCTCTTCCAGGCAGGCTTGGCCTACTCCTCTATTAAAGTATACCTTTGTGCCATTTCAACCTATCATACACCTATAGGCCAACATCCCATAACTCAGTTGGACACAGCACAAGCCTTCCTGAGAGGTGTTCTCCACCTTAGACCTCCGAATAAGGATCCTATTCCTACATGGGATTTACCCTTTGTCCTGGAGCAGCTCACACTGCCGCCTTTTGAACTAGCCACGGATTGCAAGCTACGTCTCCTAACATGGAAGATGTTATTTTTAGTTGCCATCACTTCAGCCGGAAGGATTTCTGAACTTCACGCACTGATGTGCAAATAACCTTATTTGGTTTTTCAGCAGGACAGGGTGTCCCTAAGAACAAATCCAAAGTTTCTACCTAAGGCGGTCTCCACACTCTCACCCTCAATCAGGACATCGACTTACCAGTGTACTTTCCTAAATACTCTAATAGAGGAGAGGCCCTGTTGCACACTCTAGATGTGTATAGGTGTCTAAGATACTACCTGACCAGAATCAGGCACCACCGTAAATCTGATCAGCGTTTCGTCTCCTTCACCCATAGGATGATGGGAGCTCCGGTTTCTAAGCAATCGCTGTCCAGGTGGCTCATCCATTGTATCACGCTCTGTTACCAGAAACATAACAAACCGGGCGTGGTCAAGGGTCATTCCACAAGGGGGGTGGCTACCTCCTTTGTGGCCATGAAGAACGTGTCCATTTCAGCCTTCTGTGCAGTAGCTACTTGGAGCACTGTGCACACGTTTATCAGGCATTATAGCCTGGATGTGGCATCACGGCGAAGAGCTGGTTTTGGTCTAGCAGTCCTTCAGGGACTTCTATCCTAGGCTTCGGTCCAACTCGCGATCTCTACCTAGCCTCCTCCCACCTGCGAAGGATTTCCAGTATTGCTTGGGAATCAGTTCTAATGGTGTAACCTGCTGCAAGAGCTGTTTCTCAAAGTAAGATAGTACAGTTGCGTAAGAACTTACCGTAATAGTAGATCTTCGAGAACAGCTCTTGCAGCAGGTAGTTTCCCTCCCACCATCCCCTCTGGAGGTAGTTGTTTCGATCTCTTTTCTAGGATTAGTTGTTTCTGACACCGTTCTGAATACCTTTTGATAGCGGATCCTCAGTCTCCACTTCTGATGTCATCGAACAGCCGGGAGTCTCTGGCGGGAGAACTGGGGATTCTGGGGGACCACCCCTTTTTATACGATGCCTGATGTTGGGGGCAGGACCGATGTCGGGGACGGTCCCTGCTAGATACTGCTAGCTAGAAAATTTCCGTGGGTCCTAGCGCCTGCCGGCTTCAGTCCTAATGGTGTAACCTGCTGCAAGAGCTGTTCTCGAAGATCTACTGTTACGGTAAGTTCTTACGTAACTGTACTTTTCCTACCCTCTATCCCTGTCAGGGAGGACTGCTGTATTTCTTATAGGTCCGTGCATGGTCTGCATTCCTCTTGCCCAGTTCCAGGGACTGGAAGGGAAAGTATGCCTCTTTGTAGCTGACACCAAGATCTGAAACAGGGTTTATACTTTTGGGGGGGGGGGCGGAGTGTGGAAAGGATGAGAAGGGACTTGGCAAGGTTGGAGGAATGGTCAAATATATGGCAGCTTAGATTCAGTGCAGCAGTACTGCACCTGGGAAATAAAATCCCAGGGGAAGAGTACACAAAGGGGGGTACTAGCAACAACAAAAATGGAAAGGGACCTGGGGGTAGTCATATCTGATGACCTAAAGGTAGGCAAGCAATGTGAGGAGGCAGTAAGGAGGGCTGGGGGGATACTGGGATGCATAGGGAGAGGCATCACCAGTAGAAAACAGGAAGTTGTTATCCCTCTGTACAAACAGTTAGTGAGACCTCATCTTGAGTGCTGCGTGCAGTTCTTGAGACCCCCATCTCCGCAAGGGCATAGACGGGATGGAGGCAGTCCAGAGGAGGGCAACTAAAATGGTGCAGGGTCTGCACCAGAAGCCATATGAAGAAAGACTAAAGGAGCTTAATATGTATACCCTCCAGGAACGGAGGAAGGGGGAGGGGGGACATGATAGAAACTTTCAAGTACTTCAAGAGAATCAACAAAGTCCAAGAGGGTAGCATCTTTCAGAAAAAGAGATGTGCAAGAACAAGGGGACACAATTTAAAGATAGAGGGGGACGGCTCAAGGGCAGTGTGAGGAAGTATTTTTTCATGGAGAGGGTGGTGAACGCATGGAATGGCCTTCCTGAGGGGGTCATGGGGTCAAAAACAGTGGGGGAATTCAAGAATGCATGGGACAGACATAAGGCAATTCTAGAGTTGGGTATTAGGATGTTGGCTGTTTGTTAACTAGGATCTGCAGCTTATCCAGAAGGTAGGAAAATGGGCGGACTAGGTGGGCCAAGCGGTCCTTATCTGCCGTCAGTCTATTTCTAAGTTTATATGTTTTATCTGGTAGACTTTAGTAATCTGCTTTTTTCTGCCTCTCTTGTATGGTTAGCCAGGGATGGATTTCTGTTTCTTTTTGGTTGGTAAATGCTGGAACTAGGTTTTACTAATTGCACAAACTGCAGTGCACGGGGCTGTTCACATAATATAGGCAGTGCTTGAGGCACTGAATGTTATACGTTAAGTGAGGACCACAAATGTTAGGGTGGATGAGCTTGCAGAGATAATTGGTCAGGGAGAAAAAATGTTTTCTTGTTGTGTAGCTGAATAGGGATGGTGGGTTTGTTGAGCTGAGTGGTGGTGGTTGTAGAGAGAGTAAAATGGCGATGTTTTAAAATGTGATGGTTCTGAGTGGTAAATGGTAGGATTTAAATGTATTCATTACAGATCGGGTCTACAACCTTTGAGTCAGAGACTCATTTACAAAGGCACCTTGTCGCAGCGGGGGCAGACATCAAGACAGTTATTACAGTGCAGATTAAAACGGAGGATAACATTACAGGTACAGTAAAAGGAACATTTAACATAGATACACTTGGGTTACATAATGTAGTAGTTTGTATGTTACCTAGGTTACATAATGTTACAAAATTGTGAGTTACACTCATGGATATAGTAGGTCCTCAGTGAAGACAGCGGGTTACATCCCTGTTTGGACCTAGTAGGGAAGGAGTGGGTCTGGGGGAGGGAGAGGCTGCCCAGTGGACGTTGTCGAGCTGGGGGAAGGTGAGGCGGGTACAGGTTTACAACAGGGGTTAGTTGCACACAACACTTGGGTATTAAAGATATGGTTCCGAAGAGCGGTTTTGAAGGAGCCAGTTTTTGGCAAATTGGAGATGCAGCTAGGGAGGGAGTTGAACAAGGTGGGGGCTCGGTAGAGGAAGGATCTCTGGGCAAGAGAGGTTTTGGTTCTGGGCACCTTGAAAGTGGCCTTAGCAGAACTACGGCTGGTGACGGACAATGATGACTGCTGTAGGGAGGATGTGGTAGCTGTGGCTGGTTGGTCCATTCGACATACGTTTATCGTCGCTAAGGACCATCAGGTAGTTCCATTAATATTGCTCATTTTGTAATTTAATATGAAATCTTATTACAGTTTGGAGGGAACAGGTACAGTGCAAAGGGAAGGGAACATCCCTAAGAGACACGCTAGAGCACAATTGATTTAATAGAACCAAAACATGAGTTTTACAACTATTGTTTAAATAAAAATGTAGTTATTTGTGGTGTTACCACATTTCATTAGTTGTAAGAACTGAAGTAATTACATCTTATTTCAGTTGAAACCTGTGTCATAGAATCAGATGTGGCCCAGTTAACTTTATTAGGTCTTTTAAAGATAAGACCTCCTTGCACGTACACAAGCAGGAGCTGCTGTACATGCACACATTTGCCTGTGGCCTTCAGCTGGGCAGCTAACCCCTCTGCTTAAGGCCAAGTATTTTTGAAAATACCAACACTTCACGCCCCTAAAAGTGAGTGAAAATACTGTGCACATGTGATGGCTTTTTTAACAAAACCAAAAAAATCCAGCCTACAGGTTTTGCTTGGCTTTCTAAGACTCGTTCTGATCTGAAAGCATGTCTGCTTAGAGTGTGAAGTCCCTAAGCATTATAGAATGCACTGGCATCCACGAGCCCTTGGTTACTTACGATATGTTTGTTCTCCTGTCTGTATTTTGGAAATTGCTTTCCTTGAAACATAACACATTATTCTTGAACATTGACATTTATTTTTCCATGTGTAGGCCAAGCAATAAAATCTCAGAGCTTTGTTATGCTATGACTCTGGAAGACTATGGACTTGTGAAAATGCAAGAAGTTGTGGTGTCAGAATCGTCTCAGGTACAAACTGAACTAAAAATCGCCTTTGTGACCCCATTGTTTTCACTTTTATCACATTTCTTTCTCCTTTACAATGTTTTTGCTTATACATAGAGTGCTGGTGCTGGTCATCAAAAGCCTGTGCCCCCATCTCAGCCCCCTCGTGTCCCAGAACCCCAAGCAGAACCTCCGCCCCGGGAAACCCTTGAATATAAAGCAGCGCTTGAGCTAGAGATGTGGAAAGAGATGCAAGAGGACCTCTTTGAGAACCAGGTAACCCCAAATTACTTATACATTGTTTGCAACTGTTGTATGGGTGAGGATGCATGTGAGTTAACTCTGTCACAGAACAGAAGTGTAATTTAAGGAGCCTAATAGGATTCCTTAGTGACCTTGCCCTTTTAACTTTGACCCCCAATGACTTGCCTTGTTATTAAATATTTACAATATTGTTTAACATGTTAAATTTGGATTTGAAATAACGTTTCTCATACATTCTAAAGATGGCACTGACCTTTGTCACTGGGGCTGCTGGGTGACTTGCATGTGCTCTTAATAGAAAACCATTATTTCCTTTAGATACAATATGATGACTAGTAGCTGTCATCCCCCCCCCTCCCCAGACATCTTAATTAACCAATTCTTGTTTGTTGCTTTAAAGCTAGTCTGTATACAGCTAACATTCTTGGAAAGTCTGGGATATGCATTTTGTGTAGTATTGTTTCTATGGACATGGATATGTTGTTCATCCACACTGTCTGGCAGGTATTCTTGCCGCTTTAAATCTTGCCGGAAGGTCTTCAAGCTGGCTCCTCCCACCCAGCCGGGTGGTAAAACTCTCGGCTCCGCCCCATGATGCCAGATCTTCCTTACCACTTGGAAGCTCAGGTTCCCTCCTTAACGCTCTGCGTATAAGACTGGTTCCTAATTCTTCGGTTTTCCGAATTTAAAAGTTTTTTGCATTATAGACTTGGTCTTCTATCCCTCATGGCTACGATGGACAAATTCACTCGGTTTTGGCGGTGCCCTTGCGGGCAGAAAGATGTCTCGGGCGGATCCGCACTCCACGTGTGTGTGCTGTTTGGGCCTTGAGCACGACCCGCAGGCTTGCGACCTGTGCTCTTCCTTCTCAGCCTACGTCCTCGAAGACCGTGCTGCCCGTTTACAACTAGGGCGCCCTGAGAAATGTTTTCCTCCGGTAAAGTCAAAAGAGGCCCGGTCGGCGGATCAGCTAGAGCAGATGATCGCCCTCGAAGAGGAGGCGGCGCGGGCCGCATCTTCCTCGACCGCGGCATTTATCCCGCTCTCCCTGGGTTCCTCTTACACAGCTTCCTTTAAGGAGCTTTGTCTGTCCCTCTCCACTAGAGGAGAGGGACCAACGTCTGCTGGACTTTCTTCTCGGTCCAAAAGAAACACAAGGGTAAGTCCCTCCGTCAACGCTCTTGGGAGTGGGAAAGGTCCCTCTCCCCGAGTTGTCGGCCATCGACTTCGGTCGATCGTTCGGCTTCGGCCACTGGTCTCACGGTGTCCCCGTCAGGTTAGTTGACCGAGACTCCCGTCGACGCAGTCGAGATCTTTCGACCCGTTGGACGGGTTGTCGACCGGCGAAGCCGAAACCCCTCTCCCCGGTTCCCCCGGTGGGAGTTGAGGATCCCGCGGGCTTGCCAGTGCCTCCAGTTCCGGAGCCCTTGGGTGAACCCTCCGAGCCGAGGGAGGAGCCAGTTCCACACGTCCCCTCCCTGCACCGTCCTCGGAAAGGCCGAGGTTCTCGGTCTCGGACTTCTTCGCGGTCCAGCCAATCCTGCCGTCATAGGCGGTCTCGGTCTCGGCACCGCAGTAAGCGGTGCTGCCGCTAGTCTTCGTCCTCCTCCTCGGATGAGGGGAGGCTTCGACGTAAGTTACGTCGACGATACGAGGACCTCATGTGGCAACAGCTCCTTCTGACCGGGAACAAGCCAACGACGTTGCCTTCCCCGGCCATTAAGTGGCTGTCACCGGAGCGGCCGAAACAACCCCTCATTTTACCCGAGGAGCCTGTTCCCAGGCCGGTTGTTCAGCCAAAACCAGCTGCTCCACCGATTCCGGTGGAACCTCCGCCTCCACAACCGTTGTTTGGGGCTCTGACCAAGAACTCTCGGTCGGCTCAGGGTCTGCCCCATAGGCTGTCGGTCACCCTCACTCCCGATCGTCCTCGGTAGATGGAGGGTGGCTCAGGCCCGAGGCAGCTCTTTGCGGACTCTTCTGAGTCCGACGACGATTCCTCCCTTTTCTCCAAGCGAGTGGACTTGGAGTCCTCTGGAGGTCAGTCGCTGGATGACAGCCTTTCGTCCTTCCTGGGTTTGCTCAGGCTCATCTCGGAGTCCACCGGGATGCAGCTCGAGCCCGTATCCAAGTGGGCCAAGTATCCCCTCACGGGGATATTGGACCGAGGGGATTCCCCTACGGAGGCCTTTCCTGTGGCCGAGGCCATTGTGGGCCTGGTCTTGGAGTTCTGGCAGCACCCTACTTCCTGCCCTGCGCCTTCGGCCAGGATGGCCAGGAAGTATGCGGTCCCTACCGGTTCCCTGTCCGGTTTCTCGGAACATCCCTCAGCCGAGGGGTTAGTTACTGACAGCGTTTTCCGGTGTGCGAACGCGCTAGGAGGTGAAAAACCTCCCAACAAGGAGTCCAAGAAATTGGACTATGTCAGGACTAAAAGTCTACGCTCATGCCCCTCCTTAGGCCTTCGTCAGGCAAGCTCGGCCGTGCTTATGGCACATTTCTCCCATGCCCTGTTGGGCTCCCTGGATGAGGTAGTCCCTCATCTCCCAGCTGACCTGCAGACCATGGTTAGGCAGGTGCGGGACCAGGGCAGGGCAGTGGCCAAACAGCAACTTCAGACTGCTCTGGACATTGGAGACTCATGCGCCAGGTCAGTCGCGGCTGCAGTGGCTATGTGCCATCGGGCATGGCTGAGGATATCCACCTTCACAGCAGATACCCAGCACAAATTGGCAGATGTCCCCTTCCTGGGGACCGACCTCTTCGGCCCTGGAGTGGAAGGCCACCTCCAGAGGATCGAAAAGTCCAATGCCACCTTGGACTCGGTCTCATCCGCTCAGAGGGACAAGGGCCGCAGACCGCAACCCAAGCCCTTTCGTCCGTCTGCGCCCCCGGCACGTCCGGCCCAGCAACACCAGGGCCAGCAGGCTCGCGCTTGGCGTCCCAAACCCAAGCCACGGCTTCCTCCTCTAGGAAGCAGGGAGGTAAAGGCCCAGGTGGTCCCTCGGCCGGTCCCTCCTCCAAGCCTGCACAGTGGACGGGTTGAGAGGTGTCGCCTCAACCTCGTCACCTCACCCCAGGTTCCCCCCGTGGGGGGACGACCGGTACTTCCTTTCCGCCTGGTCTGCTATTACCACAGACTGGTAGGTGTTGGAAGTGGTAGGAAAGGGCCTGCCTCTGGAGTTCGAGCAGGCCCCACCCTTCAGAGCCGTCGCACCTCGGGGTCCGAAGCCTCGCTGTCAGCTCGCCGAGCCGACATCGCTCTCCTCTTCGAGAAGGTGGTGATAAGAGAGGTGGCGGACCCTCCCTCATACCCGGGGTTCGTGTCCAGGTACTTCCTGGTTCCAAAACGGATGGGGGGCTGGCGCCCCATTCTTGACCTACACAACCTAAACAAGTTCCTAAGGTCTCGAACCTTCAGGATGGTCACTCTGGCTCAGATAATACCATCCTTGGAACACGGCGTGTGGTTCTGCTCTCTGGACCTACAGGACACATTCTTTCACGTCCCTATCCGTCCGTCCCATCAAAGGTTCTTCCGCTTTCGGAGGAGGGATCCCTTTTCGAGTTCCAAGCCATGCCCTTCGGCTTATCTCCAGCTCAGGGTCTTCCAAATGCATGGCAGTGGTGACAGCATTCTCTGGCGCCAGGGGTCGGTTTACCCTTACCTGGGCGATTGGCTGATATCAGCCCCTCCAGACAGGAGGTGGAGTGGTCCAGAGATCTGGCCCTCCAGGTTTGCTCTCAGGTCGGCCTCCTCATCAACGAGGCCAAGTCGGAACTTGAGCCGAAGCAGGTGATTCTTTTCATCGGGGCAGAGCTCGACTCTCTTTGAGCCAGAGCACGGCTCCCGGCGGACAGAGCCAAGGTTCTTTCCTCCTTTGCCCAATCATTTCTGGTTGGGCAATTGCGCCCTGCCCGGGACTTCCTGCGCCTCCTGGGTCTCATGGTGGCCTGTACCAGCGTGGTCCGTTGGGCCCGCTGGAACATCCGCCCCTTCAGTGGGGGCTGGCCAGCCAGTGGTCCCAACACTGCGATCCATTGGACCAGCTAGTGACGGTGACCCAGGGGATGTGGAACGCTCTCCAGTGGTGGACCGTTCCAGTTCATCTGCTGGAGGGCATCCCGTTTGTCTGCCCCGAGCCGATGGTCTCTCTATCGACCGTGTGCCTCTGATGGGTTGGGGTGCCCATCTGGGGAACACCAAAGCGCTGCGGCCTCTGGTCCCCTTGGGAGTCCCGATGCCACATCAACCTGCTGGAGCTCCGGCGGTCCGCCTAGCTCTCACCCTTTGCTCCGTTTCTTGGGTCAAGTGGTCCGGGTCCAGACAGACAATACCACGACCATGTACTATCTAAACCGCCAGGGCGGGACACGCTCCATGCTTCTATACAAGGAAGCTCTCCGCATCTGATCACTCATGCGTAGCCTGGAGGCGGATCTCCTAGCCATTCATGTGGCAGGAGCCTCCAACACCCTGGCCGATGCCCTAAGCAAGATAGGGGCTGCGTCCCATGAGTGGTCTCTCCTGCCGGAGGTAGTACAAGATCTATTCTCCCATTGGGGCACACCTCAGGTGGACCCATTCGCCTTCAGGGAGAATGCGAAGCTGAGGCTGTTCCATGCTCACCCCCCTCAGCTGGGATCGCTGCAGGGGGATGCCTTCTCGAGGCCGTGGACCCCGGGCCTCTTCTACGCCTTTCCCCCGTTCCCCTTGATGCACGAGGTGCTTCTCAAAGCAAGGAGGGACAAGGCGCAGGTGATTCTGATAGCCCCAGACTGGACCCGCCAGTACTGGTACCCAGATCTCCATAGCCTCAGCTTCAGGCTCCCGAGGCAGCTTCCAGCTCGCCTGGACCTGCTCTCAGTCAATCAGGGGAAAGTATTCCATCCGGACCTTCAATCCCTGCACCTGACGGCCTGGTTCCTGAGTGGCTAGAGTTCCAGGCCTTGGGTCTTTCCGACGAGGTCCTCAACATAGTTGAGGTGTCCCGTAAGGAGTCGACCAGAAAATGCTACGCCTTCAAATGGAAGAGATTTTCCATTTGGTGCCAGGGCAAGGGCCTGGACCCTTCCTTCTGTTCCTTGGCGAGCATATTGGACTACCTTTGGTCCTTTCTCAGCAGGGCTTAGGTGCAAGCTGACCCTTAGGTCTGCATGTATCTCTGCTTGCAGGCGGGCAGGGAAGCAGCAGTGGCGCAGGAGAAGGTGGTCGGGCGCTTTTCAAAGGCCTTGATCACATTTCCCCTCCGGTGCGAGAACCTCCACCTCCGTGGGATCTACTGCTGGTACTGGCAAAGCTCATGGGCAAACCATTCGAACCAATGCACAGGTGTGAACTCTCTCACCTGTCGTGGAAGACCGCCTTCTTGGTGGCTGTCACGTCAGCCAGAAGGATGGGAGAGCTCCAGGCGCTCTGCATCGAGTCTCCTTACCTGGTCTTCCACAGGGACAAGGTTGTCCTGTGCCCCCACCCGAAATTCCTTCCGAAGGTGGTGTCGGAGTTTCACCTTAACCAGGTGTTGACTCTGCCGGTGTTCTACCCCAATCACACCTCGGAGGCCGAATATAGGCTTCATACTCTGGACCCTAGAAGGGTGCTCGCTTACTATAAGGAGCGCACGGCTGAAATTCGGGGAGAGGTTCGTCAGCTGTTTGTCACCTACGCTGAAGCCGCACCTGGCAGACCTGCAGTCAAGTGGACGATAGGCAGGTGGTTCACCTCCTGCATAGATCTCTGCTATAAGTTGGCGGGCATGGAGCCTCCCAGAGGGATAAGAGCTCATTCTACCCGCCATACTGCTGCATCGGTGGCTGCTTCCAGGGACGTCCCTATCCAGGAAATTTGCAGGGCTGCTACCTGGAAGTCAGCATGCACCTTCATCACCCATTACCACATCGACCTTGAGTCACGCCGGGATGCTGGTTTTGGGGCCTCGGTTCTCCAGTCTCTATTCCCTAAGTTGGGGGTGTACACCTTGCCTCCCTCCTCCCGGAGAACTGCTAGGAGTCTGCCAGACAGTGTGGATGAACAACATATCCATGTCCCTAGAAATACAGGTTACTGACCTGTAACAGGAGTTCTAGGAATGGTATATGTTGTTCATCCACATGACCCACCCGACCTCCCCGGCTTCGACGCACAACCTGAGCTTCCAGCGGGGCAGAACCGAGAGTTTTACCACCCGAGTGGGTGGAAGGAGCCAGCTTGAAGACCTTCCGGCAAGATTTAAAGCAGCAAGGATACCTGCCAGACAGTGTGGATGAACAACATATACCATTCCTAGAACTCCTGTTACAGGTGAGTAACCTGTATTTTCCCCGATAGCAACAAAACAGTTTATTTGACCAGCTGTACTTTTCTCTCTGAGACTGTTGTGCTTGTGTACAGTACTTATTTCTGTGAGAAGCTCATAGCATTATTGATCTTTTTGCCATGTTACCAGCTGAAACAGAAGGAGCTGGCCCACATGCAAGCACTGGCTGACGAGTGGAAGAGAAGGGACAGAGAGAGGGAGGCGCTGGTAAAGAAAAAGGTAAGAACATGAGGAATTTGTTGATTAATTTCATTTCTTACCCCAGGAGTCCTTTAGCATCAATAACTATAGCAGTTAGCTGGGTAGGTGCAACTGCCCTGGAAGAATACCTTTAAAGGAATTATAATGAGCTAGGGCATCAGCCAATCAAAACACAGAAGGGGAGTGTGCTGAGTGAGAGCAGTCTGAAGGGCTTCAGAATTTGTTCTCTGCTGACCTAGCAACATTGCCCCAGTGGTGCCTCTCAACTCTCCTTGTTGACAGCCTGTTATTCACTTATCTTGATTAAGTTTTCCTTACAAACTTAAATTTTTAGTGTGCTGAGTGTAATTTTGCGTTTTTTGTTAGCGGTTGTTTTTTTCCGCGCAACTATGTTATTTTTACTGCAACTTCGTTATTTTTACCGCATCTGCTTATTTTATACTAGTTTTTTACCGTAAATGCTTAATTTTGCCGGTTCTTCACTTTTTTAACGCAATTAGTGAAGGAACCATCGAGTTTTTGCATTTTGCCTTATTTTTTTACCTCAGACCTCACGGGTCTCTACCGCGAAGTAACCAGTTGATTTCAACTTTGACAGTTATTGTTGGGTTCTCTGTGGATTGGCTGGTCAGAGATTCCCAGAACTAAACAGGTCACTGGACTGGCTTAACAGCGTTTTCAGCAACCTGTGCATCTGTTGTGTTTTGATACAGACTGTTGGTTCTCTTTCCAAACTGAGGGAAAATTCCCAGAATTATTTTTTTATTTTTTTATTTTTTATATTAAACTCTAGGATTACAAAATATCTTTGAGCAATTACTGCTCGTTTACAAAGGTTCCACATCAAAGGATGGAGGGAAACATACATAAAAAGATAGACCATGGTTACAGGTTTAAACACGGCGAAGGCTAGGTTTCAATTT
The DNA here is from genome assembly GCA_016271365.2 of Neoceratodus forsteri. NCBI lineage: Eukaryota > Metazoa > Chordata > Ceratodontiformes > Ceratodontidae > Neoceratodus > Neoceratodus forsteri. Next base: position 79,356,312 of record CM057454.1, on the reverse strand, counting down.
AAAGTACATAATGGAGGGGCATCATAAGCTAATTTATGAGAAAAAATGTTTCAGAGCAAACAGTACATTATATAGAACAGATAGTGAGTATAGGATAGTAGGGTTCATGAAAGGGGTGGGCAGGCTGAAGGGCCATTGTCAGAAGGTGATGGGTGGGTAGCATAAGTGCAGTGTAGGCAGGGGTTGGCAGACCCGATGTCCTAAAGTGCCTACAGGAGGGGAGGTGGAGGGTAAGGCAGGGTGGTGGTGGGGAAGGGTAGGGGTGGGAGAAGGGAAGCAGGTGACAAGGGGTGAATGCTGAGGGGGTAACCGGTAACCTTTGACTGTGGTGGGAGAGGAGGCTGCCCCTAGGAGAAGCAGTCACATTGTGTGGTTGATGTTAGGTATAGTTGGAGTTGCCTTTTAAAGGGTCCAAGTGTTGCAGGTGTAAGTGCTTCTTTGTTGAGGGCATTGTACCACTGAGGAGCGCTATGGGTGAATAACCTTTGACCCATTGGGGTCCTGCATCTTGGGACCTGGAAGGTTTGATGTTGAGCACTACGTGTATGCTGGGTACTGCTGTGTGCAGTGAGGAGTCTTTCAACACTTGGCAGCATGAGACCCAAGATAACCTTCTTGGAGATCAGGCATGTCTGATACTAATTCTGCTATGAAGTGGAAGTCATCCGGCCTGTGTGTACAGGTCACAGGTGTGAGTCAGGCAGGCAGCGCCTATTAGGAGCCTGTAGGCTTTGTTGAGTGTCACCAATATCCTGCGGAATGCAGTAGGGGAAGCAGAGCCGTAGATAGCTAGACCATTGTCAATGATGGAGGTGACAGAGCTGTAGATAGCCAGCCAATTAAACAGAAATCTGGAGAGTGTATCAGCTGTCACAGGACTGGATTAACAGCGTTTTTCAGCAACCTGTGCCTCAGTTGTTTTTTGGTCCAGAGCTAGTGGTCTCTTTGCACACATGTGATCAGAAACAGAGCAAAGAGACCTAAAGAATATATATGGCTGAGAAAAAAATCAAAATTAGTAAAAGTAAAAATTCTAGCAGGGGTGCTGATTTAGCCTCCAGGTCCCAGACAAATGAATAAAGCTTCCAGAGGAGCTGATGAAGTTCCTCTCAAATAAAAAAAAAAAGATAAGGGCTCTGATGAAGTGTCCAAAAAGGAAGCATTATCAAGCTGCTGATGAAGTGGCTAAAAAGATCATCTGCACGGACAAAAACACTACTGTTGCTCGTGGGAAACCTATTGGTGAGACAACAGGCAGCGTAAAACACGCAGAAAAAAAGAGGTAAAAAAAACAAACAGCACAGTTTGCGCAGGCTCTCCTATCTGTGCAGGACATGGCAAAATCATGGCATGTCTTTCAGAACCTACATAAAATGGGGTCTTTGTTTACAGGGGCTGCTAAACACTCTTCCACAGTTCTCGCTTCAGAGACTGTGAGGGTGATGCAGATGATGGTGATGATGATGCCCCTGACATGAATTTGGAGGGCCTAGGACCCTGTGTGTCCACTACCCTCTTTTTGGCGTTTCCTCTGCTAACCAGGAGGATCCTCCCTCTATGTTTACATTTGTCCAAAACTTGCTAGACACCCTGGACCTCCCTGTTCAGGAGTCCATCCAGGATGTGGATGAGGATAAAGATTATAGGGAGATGAAAGGTCTCCCACTTCCTAAAAGACTGGTCAGGTCCATCTATAATGAAAAAATATAAATAAAAATACCATGAAACTGCTTCAAACCCCCACTTCTGTGGTGGGGTTGACAAGCAGGCTGGAAAAAAATAAATATATCAGTTGTCTAAAAACATTGCTGAGTGCCTGTCTGTACATCTCAGTATGAGTGTATAGTGCAGCAGGCAGCTTGCGAGAAAGCTGGGGTCTCCTTGTCCTCCTTACCATCGGACAAGGACTCCAGAAGGATAGATTTCACAGTAAACCACTGCTGCTTGTCTAACTTTTTCTTACATGACTTTCACGGCCAAATATCAGAAAGCACTGTGGAATTCTGTCCTAGTCGATGCCTGCAAGGGATTGGATATGGCAAAAACTGCCATGGAGGCTATGTAGTTCCAGTTCCACATGGTAGATGAAGGGTGCTGCTGCCAGAACCATGGCCCATGCCATCTCTCTGAGCTGTTTTGCCTGGCTTAGAACTACCAGTCTAACCCCAGAAATCCAGTCTATGGCCATGGACTTTCCCTGTGATAAAATCATATTGTTCGATTCCAGGACAACTGACTGCAGCAGGGTCTCTTGGCTAAACTTAAACTTGCTGTCCCGAGGAAATTGCACCCAAAGGCAGTAGCAGCAGAGTTTTTTCCCCCAGGTCTTACATTCCCTACCCCAGTCTGTCTTCTCTCAGTACAGGGGTGCTTTCAGAGGGAGGAGCAGAAGGTGCCAAAGAGGGCCACCTCTGCCCAGCCAGCAGCTTTGCAGTCTAAGCCCTGAGGCAGACCTCAAGTGCACCCAGGTGTCTAAGCCTCTATCCCCAACACAGGTGGTACAGTTGGAGTTGGAGGTAAAAACCTTCTCACTTTGTGAGTGGTGGAGAGGGTCCCGGTCCACAAAATGTGGGCCAAGGTCTCTACTCCAGGTCCTTTCTAACACAAAAGAAAACTGGGGAGTAGTGACCTATCTTGCTGTTAAAACCAAAATTCAGGATGGTCACTCTGTTACTAGTCATACAGCAGGGAGAATGGCTAGCCTCCCAGGACGTAAAGGACTCCTTTTTTTTCCATATACCCATAAGGAGATCTCACAGGCAGTTTCTCAAATTTAAACTTCCTGCAGCCCTTTGGCCCATCCTCAGCCCCAAGAGTCTTTACAAAGTGCCTGGCAGTGGTGGCAGCATGCCTCAGGAAGCTGGGTGTCTCTATCTACCCCAGTGTTGCCGATCAGCTCATAGTGCCAAAGTCTCCTTGTCAGGTCAAGGAGTCTTTTTTTTTTTCCTTACAGGGCTCACTCTGGAGTCTCTGGGTTCCCTAATAAATCTAAATAAAGTTTCACCTGGAACCCACCCAGCTACTCACCTTCATATGAGCTCAGCTGGATACTCAGAAAGGATATGCCTTTCCCCCATAGGTGAGAATTCAAACTTTCCCTTAGTGGCAGATTCTTTCATCCAGGGACTGCAAGACCAGCCAGACATTTCCTCAGGCCATTGGGACACATGGCTTCAATGCCTGCAGTGGTCCCAGGATTCAGGTACAGGATGCAACACCTCCGAGCCTACCTCAGAGCTCACTGGTCTCAAAGAAGCAGCAATTTTTCAAAGCTGCTACCTGCGATGGAGCAGTTCCTTCAGACTCTTCTTTGGTGGAAGAACCCCAAAGGTGATCACCACAGATGCCTCCCTCCTGGGCTGGGAGCACATCTGGACAGTGATTCAGTAAGTGGTACCTGGACTCTCCAAGAGTCATAGTTACACATAAACGTTTTGGAATTTAGAGCAATATTTCTAGTCTCAAAGCATTTGCTCCTGTCATAAAAGGACAGATTGTACACATTCGAACAGACAACACCGCTGCAGTGTTTTACATAAACAAGTAGGGGGGTACCACATCAGGAATACTCTGTTCGGAGGCTCTGAAAATCTGCTCTCTAGCCCCCGGAGTCAGCCTTTCAGCTGTTCACCTCCCAGGCAAATACAATACTCAGGCAGATGCTCTAAGTTGCATCAGTCAAGGCCAGAGTGAATGGACTCTGAACAGGCAAGTACTAGCCTCAGTGTTCATGCGGTGGGGCACACCAGAAGTGGATCTGTTTGCCTCTCCCCTCAGCTTACAGCTTCCTCAGTACTGTTGCAGGCCCCCAGTCCCAGGGACACTTCCCCTGCATGCCTTGATCCTGGACTGGTCAGGGAGGTTCCTATATGCATTCCCACACTCCCTTTTCCCTGATACTCTAGGTATTGCTGAAACTCAGACAACAGCCTGCATCAGTGATTCTGGTGGCTCCGGATTGGCCCAGGCAAGCCTGATACCCTCGCCTTTTCACACTATCCTGCAGCAGGCCCATTCGCCTGCTGCCAACTCGCTCTCTGCTGACCCTTCCTCAGACAGGAGTGCATTATCTAGACACACACTCTCTTCGCCTCAAGGCCCGGCTCTTGAGGAGTTAGTTTCCATCCTCTCAGTACTCTAAACAGGTCCTTAAGATCTTGAGGATGACAAAAAACCTAACACAAAACAGACTTTTGCAGCCAAATGGAAATGGTTCTCCCTCTGGTGCAAGAGCAAAAAGGTCAGTTCTCTTACAGCTTCAGACCCTCAGCTGCTGGATTACCCAGTACATCTGCAGGCGTCTGGCTTAAAACCCTTTTCCCTCAAGCTGCACCTGGCTGCAATTTTGGCCTATTTTTCAGTGGGAAAGAAAAAGTCAATTTTTTCCCACATCATATTCAGACAGTTTTTCTAAGGCCTCTTGCACCCCCAGCCTCCAGTCATGGAGCCGGTTTCTCCTTGGAGCCTGAATCTCTGCATTGCCAGGCTCATGGAACCCCCTCGAAGCCCATGGGCACTGCACATATCAAGTTTGTGACCCGGAAGTAGGTCTTTCTGGTGGCTGTTTCCTCTGCCAGGAGGATTTTAGAGTTACAAACCCTGTACACTGAGCCTAGTTACATCATTCCTCACATTGATAAAATTGAGCTCAGGACAAATAGGAAGTTTCTGCCTAAAGTGGTTTCAGAGTTCCGCCTAAACCAGTCCATTACTCTGTCTTCTTTACTGAGAAATCCACTCCTGGTTAGCAAAAGCTCCGCAGTTTGGATGTCAAAAGAGCTCACTTTTTACTACCTAGAGCATACTAGACAGTCCAGGGGCTCTTCCACTCAGTTGTTCCTCATCTATGAGGATGTAGGCAGAGGAAGACCAGCTACCAAGAGAACAGTTTCCCACTGGTTGGTCTCTTGTATTAGATTCTGCTACGAAAAGGCTGGTCATTAACCTCCTGTGGGGTACAGGGCCCACTCCACCAGGGGCACTGCAGCCTCTGTGACAGCAGCAAGGGACATACCCCTTCTGGATGTCTGCAGAGCAGCTACCTGGAAATCTGAGCGTACCTTTGTGAAGCATTACGGTTTAGAAGTGCAGTCCAGATCTGATGCCAAATTTGACAAGGTGGTTCTACAGAGCCTCTTTCCTAAGTAGGTTCTCTGCCCACCTCCCACTTGGTAGTGCTCAGTCTGCAATAGTTACTGATGCTAAAGGACTTCTGGGGGAAGAAGAAGAAGAAGAAATTACTCACCGTAGTAATCTTCTTTCTTCCAAGGGGTCCTTTAGCATCAGTAGGCTCTCACCCTTCCTCCCCAGTTCACCTGTCAGAAGAAGGGCTCTGTTTTGGTTTCCTTACCAAATCTGGGTTTTTATTAATGAGTTTTTGTGCTCCGGTTGTTATATGTTTGCATTTTTTTTGAATTGGTTCACTTTTCGGGGCATGTGCCCATTTTCTTCAAAAAACTTCTGAAGCCCTTCAGGCTGCTCTCACTCAGCACACTCCCCATCTGTGTTTTCATTGGCTGATGCCCTAGCTCATTATAATTCTCTTAAAGGCATACCTCCGGGGCAGTTGCACCTAGCCAGCTAATTGCTATAGTTAACGATGCTAAAGGACCCCTTGGAAGAAAGAAGATTACTATGGTGAGTATTTTTTTCCTTCGCCCTACCCAGTTATGGCCTTCACTGCAAAAATCCTGCACTTGCTTTCTCCTTGATCTTTGGGTCAACACGAACCTGCCTGTCTGTCTGCCCCACATATTCTTCTCCCAAGCTCCAAACAGGTCTTGCTGCTGGACTACACCCCATAGTGATTCTCATCTGTTACCACATTACATGGTGGGCCCTGTGAGAGAGAGTGTGTGTGTGTGTGTGTGTGTGTGTGTGTGTGTGTGTGTGTGTGTGTGTGTGTGTGTGTGTGGGGAGTACTCATGCTTACTGGAGTTGATGATCCAAATGAGGTGGAGCTGGAAGATTTTACTGGGGCAGTGATGTATGATTCAGCACCGGCAGCCCTCTCCCATTGGGATTTTTGCCCTGCTTAGTCCTACCCTCCACTTCTTCTAGGAGATGATCTGGTACCTTGCCAACTGGGGGCCAGGATATTACATGGTTCTAACCCAGTTGTTCTTCAATATGATCAGCTGTAGCAGTCAGCCTCCTGTGTTGAACTGCTTCAGAGTTAATCATATTGAAGAATACCTTGGAAGAAACAAGATTACTGCAGTGAGTAGTTTTTTTTTACCAACATTTTACGCCAAAATCCAGGTCCGTACAGGAGGCATTTTTATATTACCCTCCCACCAGAGTCAATAAAGGCCACTTCAGCAGCATTCCTAAAACTAATCCAGCCCATGGCAAGGGAGTCTGATCCAGACACAAACTTGGGTCTCCCTCACTGGAGCACCATTGAGATAGGCCTTAGTTTTTGGTAATTTGCTTTACAAGGCTAGCTTCAGCAGATTTGGCTAGCTAGTGAAGGTTGCATGGCCTGGTGGGTGTAGCACACAGCTGTTATTTTAGGAGATCCCAGGGTCAAACCCCATGAAAGATACTTGTTCACTGTGTGATGTTAGGTAATTCACTTTAGTCATCCCTTTTTTTTTTTTTAGCCTTCCACCTGTAAAGTTGGGTAGAAGTAGGGTCCCCCTGTAAATGAGATATTGCATCTTAGTTTGGCTGTCCAGGATAAATACCAGTAAACTGTAGAGCAAAAAAAGTAAAAAAAAGTTTTTCTCATTGGGCTAAAAAGATGCTTCCTATATTTATTTCAGTCTGATTCTGGATTGTTTGATCAGGGTATTTCAGAGCATTGAAATCAGAAAACTTAGAATAATAAATTGTCAGCGATTTTGTTATTAACATAACAGAAGGCTACAGGTAAAGACGTTCATACTTCATCAGTATAAAATATTAAGCAGTTAGGAACTTTAGAGGTAGGCCATATGTCCTGGTGTTTGGAGCACAGAGCTGTGAACCTGGGGACCCAGATTAGAATCCCAACACCATTTACTGTGAATTTGAGTAAGTCACTTAACCTTCCTATGGTTAACTTCCTGTCTTTGTCTCTAGTGCTATCCTGTTCTGCTTCACTTGGCTGCCACTGCTTCCTTAACAGCTGAAACAACTGCTCATGACTTGTAAAGTGTTTCGAGATAGTGTTTGAAAGATGCTATATAAAATTTCCTTCCATTCTTTCTGTACTGGAGTTTAATGGTGACAAAAAAAAAAGTACATTTCTACCAACTGTGATTCAGTTCACCATCCACACTTTGGCAGTTGCTTGGAACCAACCCGGTCACTGGATATCTTCAAGCTGTGCTCCTCCCACCACTCATACTATCGCCCTCTGTTTCCACCCCATCGGCATGGCACCAGATCTTCTTTTACACTGAAAGGGACAGGTCTCCTCCTTTGCAAGTTTCAGCAGTGTTTGAGGGCTTCCGGTTTTTAAGCAATAATAATTAATTTTCGACTTTTCAATAAAGGTTTCGATTGATTGTGTGTCACTCATCTTCTGGTTACTGCTCTGTTGATGACTCAAGGGTGGACTGCAAGAAACCCAGTTTCAACCAGTAAGTTCGGAGCCGGCAGAAGATGTTTGCCACAGATTTACGTGACATGTACTTCTGCTGCTTGGAGGGTAACCACAATGTCAGTTGCTGCCATTACTACCAGGCCACGCATCCTTTAATTGAGAACCATAAGGCAGATCCCCTTTAAGGTAGGCCTCGGAAGCATCCGCAGGCCTCGGCGGTCACCAAGTTAACAACCCAGCTGGCAGCAGTGGAGGAGTAGGTGGCAGCGGCAGGCTCCTCATCGTTCTAGGTCTTGGTGCACATGGGACTCTCTGAAGCCTCCTCTTCAGGGGTTTGCCTGGAGTTCCAGGAAATGTACCTGTCCCTTCAGACATTAGGGAGAGTCTTTCCCATCGAAAGAAGCACAAGAAATGCTGCAATTTACTGTGGAGTGCAAACGTTACCACTGTTTATGATTCCTTGACTCCCCCAATCATTCATCCTTGGTCGAATTATAGCTGTCAAGGGAGCGGTCGAGGAAATGGTCAAAGCTACCACAGTGCCCGTGATGGAACCTCCGACCTCCACTTGGGTTGACAAACCAGTCAAGCTGTTTCTCTACCCAGCCATAACGGTCATCCTGGATTCAGAGGGTGAGTACAACTAATCGATCTTGAAGAGCCCGGTCTTGCTGGATTCCTCCCTGACTGAAAGGGATAAGTCTCTACCAGGGCACCTCCTGCACTTGACTCCGGAGACCGGCCCTCCCTCTAACCCCCCTTCTAAAACAGCCTTTACTCTCGCTATGTCCTCTAAGTACTCTCAGGCATCTGTAGTATTTAAACACTACATTAGGAAACTTGGGTCGCCACAGGGGATGCAGCCAACGGAGGTGGTTGACTGAGTATGAAAACCTAGGATTTCAAAATATTTCCTCCTGGCGCATGCTAAAACCATCCTGTCACCAGTTAAAATACTAACAAGCCTCTTACATGACTTTAAAATTAGCAACAAAAGATATTCAACTCTACCTACTCACATAAGTCATCCAACCTACACACAAACCAACCACACACACAATTGATGCAGCCCTAATCTCATTCACACTCGTCCTCAGTCACTCCAGAAGCAAATTGGAGGGCTATATAGTCTGACCAGAAAAGGACAATTAAGACCAAACTTAAAATCTTGGCTATAAATCTACCCCTTAGCAGAAGCAGAAGCCAGAAAAACTGACCTCCATTACTAATAGCACAGCAAATATATGAAAGCCAAGTGCTGTGAAGGCAGTGTAGGTCAGGCACTTCGCAAAGTCAAATAAGGCTGTGTTCATCTTCTTAAAAGGTGCAATTTAAAGTTGTTTGTGCTTTAAGAAGTCAAAACTATCCCCAAGCATCTCAGATTCCACAGATGAGATATACCTGAATGCTGGTTTGGGGGGAAGGGAGATAACCCCCCACCACCACCACCAAAAACATTTCTTCCCATCCCCGCAGGGTAATTCTTTAGACAAAACTAGTGTTACATTTCGTGTACCTTGATTTTATAACCCCAAAATGTAACCATTTCCTTGTAGGTTGCTTTAACATTGAAGAGTAAGCAATGGCCTGTTCTAGGATCGTGGATATGTTATTCTATCTACACTTGTTGGCAGATCGCCTTTCCCTTTAAGGGTCACTGGAACATCTTCAAGCTGGCTCTTCCCACCCACCCGGGTGGTAAAACCCTCGGCTCCACCCCATGACACCGGATCTTCCTTTCCGCTGGAAGGTTCGGGTTCCCTCCTTAGCGCGCTCCCGCGTGTGGTAGGCCCTGGCTCTCGAATCTTTGGATTTGCTTCCAGAACTAACTCTAAAACTCATTTGAATTTCGTGTGCTTCTTCTTCCCTTGCTACCGTGATGGAAGACAAAACTGTCCCTGGGTTTTGCAGGTGCCCCTGCGGGCAGAAGATGTCTCGCACTGACCCTCATGCCACGTGCATGTACTGTCTGGGACATGACCACGATCTGCAGGCCTTTTAGAAACATAGAATTTGATGGCAGATAAGGATTGCTTGGCCCACCTAGTCTGCCCATTTCCCTACCTAATGGTTAAGCTGCAGATCCTAGTTAACCAACAGCCTACTTCCTCCTACCCCCCTCTAGAACTGCCTTATGTCTGTCCCATGCATTCTTAAATTCCCCCACTGTTTTTGGCTCTACAACCTCCTCAGGAAGGCTGTTCCATGTATCCACAACCCTCTCTGTGAAGAAATACTTCCTCACATTACCTCTGAGCCGTCCCCCCTCTATCTTCAAATTGTGCCCCTTTTTCTGAAAGATGCTACCCTCTTAGACTTTGTTGATTCCCTTGAGGTATCTGAAAGTTTCTGCTATGTCCCCCCTCTCCCTTCTTTCCTTGAGGCTATACATCTTTAGTTCCTTTAGTCTTTCTTCATATGTCTTCTGATGCAGACCCTGCATCATTTTGGTTGCCTTCCTCTGGACAGCCTTTGTCGATCCTTTGCTCTGTCGGTGATCGAAGACCACTATGCATGACTCCAGCTGGGGTGACCCAGAAAAATGTTACCCGCTGGTTAACTCGAAAGATACCCGTTGAGTGGTCTCTGTGACTGTGGCGTCCGCTGAGCGGCTAGAACAGCTCAAGGCCTTTGAGGAGCAGGTGGCCCAGGCCACAGCTAGCTCCTCTTCGGCTTCTGCCTTCATTCCACTCCAGCTGGGCTCTTATTCAGCTTCCTTCAAAGAATTGTGCCAGTCTCTCTCGACTAAGGGAGAAGGCCCTTCTGGGTCGCACATCTCTCAAGAAGGAGTCGAAGAAGGAAAAGTCTCAATGTCGGCGCTCTTGGTACCGGTCCTGCTCCCAGGAGACTCCTATTTCGACTTCGATCGAAGTCGCGGCCAAGGCCGCGGGTTTCACAGTGCCCCCGTCAGACTAGTCAGCCGAGATGCCCGATGACATGGCCGAGATTTTTCTCGAGCCGATCGGTGGGTTGTCGCCTGATCTGGCTGACGACTCTTTGTTTCGGACACCGGTGCTTCTGGTGACCTTGGACGGGTCGGCTCAGCCTTCTGGTTCAGACCCACCCGTTAAGGAACCTGACCAGGAGGAGCCGCGGGTTTCCCCGACTCCTTCCGATGTCCCTCGTCTGCCCCCACCGATGGTCTCGGTCTCGATCCTCCACCTCTGCATTGTACAAGATTTGCCATCACCAGCAATGTCGATCCCAACACCATGGCAAGCGGCGGTGCTGCTACTCATCTTCATCCTCCTTGGGTGAGGAGAGGCTCTGGCGCAAATTGCATCGGCGCTACAAAGATTTGATGTGGCAACAGTTGGTCATGTTCGGGATGAAACAGATTCCGGCTTCTACCCCGGCCATCAAGTGGCTGTCGCCCGAGTGACTGACATCAGCTACTGCTGCTGTCACCGCCGCGGAGGTGCCGGCTCAGGCCCAGCCGGCTCGGCCGAAGCCGGCTACTCTTCCAATTCAGGTGGAACCACCAACCGAGCAACCAAAATCTGGGGCTCCAACCAAGCTCTCTTGGTCGGCTCAAGGTTTGCCCCATCGGTTGTTGGTCACTCTCACTCCTGACTGCCCAAGGCAGGTTGAGGGTGACACTGGTGGCCTCTCACTTTACACGGACTCCTCAGAGTCCAAAGACTCCTCGCTACACTCCCGTCCCCGTCCCATCGACATAGAGTCTGCTGGGAGCCTTTCCGTCGATGATGGTTCCACCTTGTTCATGGGTATTCTTCAGCTCATTTCCAAGTCCACAGGAATGGAGCTCGAGCCCGTTCAGAAATGGGCCAGATATCCCCTAACAGAGATGCTGGACATGGAGGCCTTTCCTGTGGCTGAGGCCATTCTTGGCCCAGCCATGGAACTGTGGCAGTGTCCCGCATCTTGCCCTGCGCCCTCTGCCCGGATGGCCCGCAATTACGCAGTCCCAACTGGGTCCCTTTCGGGGATTCTCAGAGCACCCCACGGCTGAGGGGGTTGGTGGCAGACTCAGTCTTCCGGCGCTCAGGCAATCAAGGGGACATCGATAGACCGCCGGACAAGGAATCCAAAAAATTGGATCACTCGGGTTAAAAGGTCTACACAGCTTCCTGTCTCGGCCTTCTTCAGGCCAGCTCGGCAGTGCTGATGGCACACTTCGCTCATGCCCTCTTGGGCTCCCTGGATGAGGTGATTCCTCACCTCTTGGTGGACCTCCAGACCACGGTCAAGCAGGTCCGGGATCGGGGGAAGGCTGTGGTGAAGCAGCAACTCCAGACTGCTCTGGATATTGGCGATTCTTGTGCCTGCTTGGTGGCGGCTGCAGTGGCCATGCGCCGCAGGGCTTGGTTGTGCATCTCGACCTTTACAGCTGATACTCAACACAAGCTGGCAGATGTCCCCTTTTTGGGCACCGACCTGTTCGGGCCCAGCATGGAGGGCCACCTTCAACGTATCAAGAAATCCAATGCCACCCTGGACTCCGTGACATCTACCCAGAATGACGAGAGCTCTTTGCGCCAGAACCGCAAGCCGTTTTGCCCTTCCACTCCTGTGGCCAGACCAGCAGCAGAGCCAGCAGGTGCAAACTTGGTGACCACGGCCAAATCAGTGGCCTCTTCGGTCAGGAAGCCTGGAGGAATAGGTCCTAGTGGCCCCTCAGCCAGGTCCTCCTCTTCTAAGCCTGCTCAGTGATGGGTTGGGGGGGTGCCACCCTTCAACCCGTCACACCTCCCCTGGGTCCTTCCGTGGGGGGCTGGCTCCACCACTTCCTTTCCGCCTGGTCCGTTATCACCACAAACCATTGGATTCTGGAAGTGGTCGGCCGAGGCCTGCCTCTGGAATTTGAGCAAGCCCCTCCATATCAAGCCCGCGTCCCGCTGGGGGATCTGGTGTCCGCAGCCACTCAGTCGGCTCTCCGAGATGACATAGCTCAGCTCCTCCGTGAGGAGGTGGTGCGCAGAATAGCGGACCCTCCTTCAGACCCAGGGTTCATTTCCAGGTACTTTCTGGTACCAAAATGGACGGGGGGTGCTGGTGCCCCATTCTCGATCTGCATGAGTTGAACAAGTTCCTCAGGCCCCGCACCTTCCGGATGGTAACTCTTGCTCAGATCATACCATCTCTGGAGCAAGGCATGTGGTTCTGCTTCCTAGATCTTCAGGATGCATTCTTTCACGTCTCGATCCGTCCGTCCCATTGACGGTTCCTCCACTTCCGAGCCAAGGGAACCCTCTACGAGTTCCAGGCCGTGCCCTTTGGCCTGTCTTCAGCCCCCACGATCTTCTCCAAATGCATAGCAGTGGTGGTGGCTTTCCTGAGGTGCTGAGGGGTCCAGGTGCGCCCTTACCTGGATGACTGACTGCTAGCAGGTCCCACCAGACAGGAGGTGGAGCGGTCCAGGAATCTGGCCCTCCAGACTTGCTTCAACCTTGGCCTCCTGATCCACAGGGCCAAATCGGAACTCATGCCCTCACAGGTGATTCAATTAATCGGGGCAGAGCTCGACTCCTGCCGAGCCAGAGCTCGGCTCCCGGCGGACAGGGCAGGGGTCCTCTCCTTCTTTGCCAGTCATTTCTGTTTGGGTCATTACGCCCTGCCCATGACTTCCTACGTCTTCTGGGCTACATGGCAGCCTGCACCAGCATGGTCCAATGGGCCCTCTGGCATATGCGTTCACTTCAGTGGGAACTGGCCAGCCAGTGGTCTCAATATTCAGGTCACCTCGACCAACTGGTCACTGTGATCCAGAGCATATGGGACGGCCTCCAATGGTGGCTCATCCCAGCTCATCTGCAGGAAGGCATCCTGTTTGTCCACCCTGAGCCGACGGTCATCCTGACGTCAACGCCTCACTGATGGGTTGGGGTGCCCATCTGGGGGAGCACAGAGCCCATGGGCTCTGGTCCCCTCAGGAGTCCCGATGCCACATCAACCTGCTGGAGCTCCGAGCGGTTCAGCTTGCCCTGACCGCATTCGCTCCATTCATTCGGGGTCAAGTGGTCCAGGTCCAGATGGACAATACCACGACCATGAACTATCTCAACAAGCAGGGTGGGATGCACTCTTTGCCCCTGTGCAAGGAAGCTCTCTGCACTTGGACCCTTGTGATCAGCTTGGAGGCAGATCTCCTAGCCATTCATGTGTCAGGAGCCTCGAATCAGCTGGCCGATGCTCTCAGCTACATGGGCGCAGCATCTCACGAGCGGTCCCTCCATCCAGAGATAGTACAAGATCTGTTCTCCCATTAGAGAACCCATTAGGTGGACCTGTTCGCCTCCAAGGAGAACATGAAGCTGAGGCTGTTCCATGCCCGCCCCCCTCAGCAGGGCTCGCTGCAGGGGGATGCCTTCTCGGGGCCGTGGACCCCAGGCCTCTTCTCTGCCTTCCCTCCACTTCCCTTAATTCACAAGGTGCTCATCAGAGCTAGGAGGGACAAGGCACAGGTGATCCTGGTAGCCTCAGACTGGTCATGCCAGTTCTGGTATCCAGATCTCCTCATCCTCAGCTCCAGGCTCCTGAGGCATCTTCCAGCTTGCCCAGACCTGCTCTCCATCAGTCAGGGGAAGGTTCTCCATCTAGACCTTCAGTCCCTGCACCTGACAGCCTGGTTCTTGAGTGGCTAGAGTTCCAGGTTTTGTGTCTGTCTGACGAGGTCCTCAAAGTCGTTGAGGCATCTTGTAAGGAATCGACCAGAAAATGTTATGCCTTCAAATGGAAGAGGTTTTCCATTTGGTGCCAGGGCAAGGGGTTAGACCACTCATCTTGTCCAGTGGCTAGCATGTTGGACTATCTGCGGTCCCTCTCCCAGCAGGGACTTCAGTTGACGACCCCTTAAGGTGCACCTGGCAGCCATCTCTGCTTACCAGGCGTGGGCCGGTCAGCAGTCGGTGGCGCAGGAGGAAATGGTCTGGTGCTTTTTCAAGGGCCTAGATCACATATCCCCTCCGGTGCGTGAACATCCACCTCTGTGGGATCTACTGCTGGTTTTGGCAAAGCTCATGGGCAAGCCATTCGAACCGATGCACGAGTGCGATATTTCGCATTTGTCGTGAAAGACTGCCTTCCTGGTGGCTGTCACATCAGCCAGAAGGACTGGGGAGTTACAGGCGCTCTCTATTGAGTCTCATCTGGTCATCCACAGGGACAAGGTTGTCCTGCGCCCCCACCTGAAATTCCTTCTGAAGGTGGTGTCGGAGTTTCACCTTAACCAGGTGATTAGTCTGCCGGTGTTTTACCCCAGTTACATCTTGGGGGCAGAGTACAGGCTCCATACTTTGAACCTGAGATGAACACTCGCCTTCTACAAAGATCGTACGGAAGAAGTTCGGGGAGAGGTTCGCCAGCTGTTTGTCACCTATGCTGAAGGTGCGTGCACCTGGCAGACCTGCAGCCAAGCGGACGATTGGCAGGTGGATCACTTCCTGCATCGATCTCTGCTATAGGTTGGCGGGTAGGGAGCCTCCTGTAGGACTCAAAGCTCATTCCACCTGCCATACCGCTGCGTTGGTGGCTGCTTCTAGGGACGTCCTAGTCCAGGAAATCAGCAGGGCTGCTACCTGGAAGTCAGCACACACCTTCATTTCCCATTACAACATCAACCTTGAGTCATGCTGGGATGCTGGTTTTGGAACCTCAGTTCTCCAGTCCCTGTTCTCTAAATAGGGGGTGTGCACCTTGCCTCCCTCCTCCCAGAGAACTGCTAGGAGTCTGCCAACAAATGTGGATAGAACAACATATCCCTGATTCTAGAAAAACAGGTTACTCACCTGTAACAGTAGCTCTTGCACGGAATGGTCTCTTGCAGTAAGTCATTACTTCTGGGAGTTCCCGATAGGTGGCGCTCTAGCACGCCAGTCTCTTCTAGCAATATCCACATCAGGGACCACCCACATAACCTCACTTCTTGGGCTGTTGGTGGTCCTTGATAGTCTGTTAATTTTCCCACTGGCTTCATCTCTGACAGCAGCTCACTCTTCTGCCGGCAGACTAGGACATGGATTGAACCCCATAGCTTCGGGTACCTGGGCTTCATACACTGCACCATATTCCTATACTCAAACAAGAGTTTATAAGGATGGATGACTCAAGGAACTCTAAAATAAACAGGCTCCAACAACACTGAGTCCTTTTCAAGAAGCATCGGAATGGAAGGTATTCCTTCACCATAAGTCCTGCCTGACCGCCTTTCATCGGTCATATATGCTAAACATATATTATCAAGAAAACGTTCTTTGTCGAAGGGAGACAAATACCCCATTGACGGCAGGCATTTCTACATTATCTTCATCACAGAACATTCTACAGAGGCTCACTCTATGTTCCCGTTGACAGATACATAATCCCCATCGACGGAGGCCTCAACAACACTCTGCAAAGGCTGACACTATGTTCCCGTCGATGGATGCATAATCGCCATCGACGGTGGCCTCCTACATACTTCTCGTTGACGGGAGGTTCCTTCCCCATTGACGGAGGCCTTCTGCATGATTCCCGTTGATGGACACTTTATCCATCATCGACGGAGGCCTCCTACATACTTCTCGTCGATGGGAGGTTCATTCCCTGTTGACGGAGGCCTCCTTCATGATTCCCGTCGACGGACATTTCATCCACCGTCTACGGAGGCCTCATACATACTTCTCATCTATGGGAGGTTCATTCCCCGTCGATGGAGGCCTCCTACATACTTCTCGTCGACGGAAGGCTCATTTCCCATTGATGGAGACCTCCTGCATGATTCCCGTCGACTGCCGATTCATCCACCGTCGATGGAGGCCTCCTTCATGATTTTCGCATCGACTGAATATTCATCCACCATCGACGGAGACCCCTACATGATTCTCACTGACGGACCACTCATGCCCCATCAACGGAGGCCTCCTAGATACTTCTCGACGGGAGTCTCATTCCCCATCAACGGAGGCCTCCTCCAAGATTATCATCAATGGATGCTTCATATAAGAACAAGCCTTTCTCATCGACGGGCGTAACACTCCCCATCAATGAGGCACATTATCTTCATCTATTATCGATGAGACGCATTCCACCGTTGCCGGAACATACTCTTCTTCTTTCATCGACGGCTGATGACCCACCGTCGATGGAGCATGATTTCTACTAATCATCACAGTCAGTTTTCATTCCACCATCTACGGGACATGATATTCCTTCTACACTATTCACAGGGATGATCCTACCATCAGTGGCCAACATTCCACTGTCCACAAACCATGCCTTACAATATAAATATATTATTAATGGGAACATTTTCCATCAACTGAACATTAACAGGATTACATATTCTCATCAACAGGGTATACCCCTTCGACGGATGTCCCTTGGCTGCCTGCTCTATCAATGAGGGTACAGGACTTTTGTCACACTCATTTACGAAGCAAAAAACCCCACCAGTCGACGGCACAGTGTATACAAATATGAGACTATTTATCAAAAAATTATATATATATATATATATATATATATATATAACTGGTGATCCCTTTTATCAACCTGTTTTCGAGAACTGTAAAAGTCGTATCAACCCGCAGGTTGATAAAAAGTCATATCAACCTGCGGGTTGATCGACTTTACAGTCTCGCGTCAAGAAGCCTGCCTTCTCGCATTCCAAAGTAAACAGTTTCAAACTCGGCAAAATCAACATCGGAGACCGCTACAACGCTTCCTACTTCCTTACTAGTAACGCCCCCACGCCACCACGCTATGTGATGTCAGTCTCTTGAATAGCTGCGGGGCATGCCTATTAGTAAGGAAGTATGAGAGTTTTCGTCTCGCGTCTCCTCGTAGTGGTAATACTTATTGAATTTGTTTTGGTGCCAGTTATTATAAAAAATAAAACATATGTAGGGGGTAGAAATGAAGTTTTTCCACACACCCTCGTTGTGTGATAATACTAAAAACTCTCGAGCTTCGCTCTCGAGGTTTACATATTATCACACAACTTGGGTGTGTGAAAAATCCATATCAACTCCCTACATATGCATTATTCTCTATATAATAACTGGTCAGCAATTTCTCTCATTGTACTGACCATGTTGATATTTTCCATAACAACCAGCTGGTTGTTATGACATTCATGAGCCATGCCAGTCAAACTATGCTGCTGCCTCATTGGCCAACATTCTGTATGTGGGCAGGCCAAACAGTCTCACAAAGTGCTGGAGAAAAATTGCTGGTCTGCTATTATAAAAAATAAAAGATGGGGAGGGTGTTTCATATGAGAATTTAATGCACACCCGGGTTGTGGGATGCTTTGATAAACCCCTCGGGGTTTATGTAGCATCCCACAACTCGGGTGTGCATTAAATTCTCATATCAAACCCTTCCCCATCCATTATTCTCTATATATGGCATACCCCTACTATTCAAAGGGACCGATTTCGTTGACATCAACTTCATATTTTACTACAGTCAACATATCAGATTCTTTGGCATCTGCTACTCGAACCCGAACTGCCTAAGAAGGCATCATACTATCACCTATGCCTTTGTGGATAACCTCGCCAATATCATAGAGGCACACCTCAGAGTGGAAGGTAATATGTTTATCATGTTCATATATACATATTTAATAGAGGTATCACTCACAGGCCATTATGGTCATTTCATTGGGATGCCTCTTGGCCTGTTGTGCGCCGGACCCTCGTGTCCCTCCCACAAACAGAGCCTACTACTACACTTCCCTCTCTTGACATGACATCACAGACACTTGGGCTAGAGCCTCTGCAGTTTGTATTCTTATACGCTGTCAGACATGGCTCCGAATCTTAGGGCTAGCACCTGATATTCATCAAGAAGTGGCTAATGCCCCCTTTTCTGGCGACCATCTTTTTGGCCCAGGGGCACAAACAATACTGGGCAACTTACAAGCCTCAGGCAGACAGCTAAAAACAGTACAATATATGTATCACAAACCATGCCCTCAGTATAATTATTCTCATAAAACTGGAAATTACTATAACCAAAAGAGGAAACCTCAGAGGCAAAGAACGAATGACAAGGAACACATCTAAACCGACCCGTGACCACCCTTCAGGATGGCAGGATGGCTCTCCTCTCATTAAAAATTTCAGACTATGCCCCAGTCTCCTCTTCTAGGCCACAGAGACTTTTTCTGGGGGCTTCAATTTGAAATTATACTGAGGCCTTCCCCATGAGGCTCTATACATCAAGTCACTTTTGAGGTATCAGTGTTACAGGCCATTACGGCCATTTCATTGGGATACCCCTCAGCCTATTGTGCGCCGGACCCTCATGTCCGTCCCACGAACAGAGCCTACTACTACTCACATGCTGAGAAACAATCGATATATCCTAATAATATTATAATATAGATCATAATATTCTTACCAGCCTTTTACTGCTACATGCAGTCTTCACCTGGCCATAGATAAAGGCCACAGAAACAATGGTGAGTACATATACTGTATATTATAAACTTTATGAACTCTACAAGACTTATCAATTTTTTGATCCGTGCTACTTGGACAAAAAAAAAAAGAACTTTATGATTTAACCCAGATTAACATGTTTGGAATCTCAAAGATGAGATCTAATGGCTCATAATTGCAATTATCCAGATCATTCTTTAAACTTCTGTTCACCCGACAGCATAAATAAAGGGCCCATTATACTAACATTTCAGGTTTACACCTAAACAAGCTGCAGGCCCTGACATACTTGTAACCCCCTTGTAAATGAGACTACTAAGGTACAATGGAACTGACTACGTCACTCTGTTGCATTCATATTTTAACCCTAAAATGGGTACAATATAGACCACAACAATACTACTGACTCTTAAGAGCTACTGGATTGCATTATGAAATAGATATATTGTTTCATTTCATAACATCTTTGTTTGCCACTTATGTAGCCTATTTATTCCAAAAATGGATACATTTTCCTAATGCCTTGCCAGACATGGTGAAACACTATACTACCCTGCTACATTGTAGCACTATAAAATAACAACATTGTACTATTTGGGTTACTGTTCAGAACTCAAAACCCAGTAGGCTTTGACATATACTGTCTTTTCCAATGCATGCCACTGAAAACCTATCAATTACCCCATTATATGACTGAATTTCTTCTGATTTATTACAGTATCTGATATGCCATACCCTCATCGGGTTTACATCTGCTTAACCCATCTGACAATGCCCAGTAATAGCCAGTCTGGCTCGTTTTTCAGCCATAACCCTATAACGAATAATATAAAGGAGTATTTACAGATGAAATACAAAATTATCTTTATATGCTGATATACTACTCTCAGCTCCTATCGGTCCTAAGACCACACTATATGTACGGCAGAATGCCATATCTGGCCACCCCACTGCCACATAACTGCTTGGGAATCTCCCAGAAGTAATGACTTACTGCAAGAGACCATTCCGTGGAAGATAGATCAGTTACGCAAAGACTTTTGTTGTAATAGTAGATCTTCTAGTAATGTCTCTTGCAGTAAGTAGTTTCCGTCTGTCCGACCCCCTGCCATTCGGCAACAGGGAAAAATGATGTAAGGTTGGGAGGCTTTGTTACCTTGGTTCCCCTCGGACCCTCGCCTTTGCGAGCTGAAACCAGCGGGGAATGGAGACTACCGGGGACCACCCACTTTTATAGGCACAGCCCAGACAGTGAGGTCATGTGGGTGGTCCCTGATGTGGATTCTGCTGGAAGAGACTGCCGTGCTAGAGCGCCACCTATCGAGAACTCCTAGAAGTAATGACTTACTGCAAGAGACCATTCCATGGAAGATCTACTGTTGCAGGAGACATTCATAGAAGATCCACTGTTACGACAAAAGTCTTTGCATAACTGATTTTTCTAGGACTGGTATATGTTTTTCATCCATACTGACCCACCCGACCTCCCCGGCTGCGACGCACAACCTGGCTTCCAGCGGGCCAAGATCTGGTGTCATGGGGTGAAGCTGAGGGTTTTACCACCCAGGTGGGTGGGAAGAGCCAGCTTGAAGACGTTCCAGCAACCCTTAAAGGGAAAGGCGATCTGCCAACAAGTGTGGATGAACAACATATACCACTCCTAGAACTACTGTTACAGGGTTGTTGTTTTTTTTTTCCCCATCCTAATACCTTGTGATATAGATAATAATTGAAAGAACACCACAGCAGAATTCAGGGTATGCCTCAGAGATAAAAACAGCTCTAAAAATACATTTGTTTTTGTCGGCGTCCAACTAGTGACTACTCCATCGACGGAGGCTTATACCCGCTCATCGACCATGCTTTCCAGTGCTTTACATGCAGCAAAATGCACTGCTGCTCCATTGATGGGGGCTCCTTTCCCGTCAAAGGCATCTGATAATTTAAGTGGAAATAACTACTTTTCCCCTGCGGGCTCGTCGCTGAGACCCTGCATTCCTCAGGGGAAGCCCACAGCTTATGCTTTATGGACTGCCCCTCCGCCTACTCAGGTGGCTTCTTGTATACAAAAACTAAATAAATAGGGGTCAGACAGACAGAGATCAGGCCCCTGGTCTTCACTACCCAGGGGCAAGACCTGCTCAGGCTACCCATCCCATTCCCTCTATCACCCCCTCTGGTTTCCCAACATGCCCCCCTTACCCCCCTCCTTCCAAGGTAAGGGATCTCACCAATATAGTATGACATGTCTTGCATGCCATGTGGCATTCTCAGCCCTCTGAAGGGCTGGGTGATCTTATCTGATCTCCTTCTTTGCCACCTAAAAGATTCCACGGTGACCAGGATACCATACCACCCTGGTCTCCTCCTCCTTTTATAGAGGACTAGTTGTCAGATGACCGAGAATTGCCACCTGATTTTACTGGTGATCTTAAGGATGAAGAGTTTCAAGTTTTGGATTTCCCTAATCCGGAATCCCCCTATTCAGAAATGTCTTCACTAGATGAGGATCTGCCTTTGCCTGCGGCAGCTTCTCCCCCAGATGACCCTTCCTTTAGTGAAAACATGGTTCAAATTCAAAAAGTTATGGGATTATCCACTCCAAACATGACCAGCAACATAGGGATATGGCAGAATACCTTGAGTTTCCTGAGGAGCCTGTTTTCGTGGTTCCCCTACTAATACCAACTTATCAGAATGCCATGTTGGCTGCTTGGCATCAAGCTTCATCTATTACAGCTGTTTCCCACAAAGCAGATTGTCTATATCAGGCTCCTGCTGGGCCACCTCTTTCTGTCTAGTATTCCAGAGGCAGATTGTGTGGTCATTACTGCCGCTCATGACCAAACCAAAAAACTCAAGCACATGAGCTCCTTAACTCTTCATAAGGAATCCTGATGAATTGACTATCTGGGGAAAAAGGTATTTTCCTCAGGTGTTATGAATATCAGAATTTTGAATTATATGGGCCATATGATTAAATATCAGCGTACACTGGGGTCCTCTGCTATTGAGCTTATCAATAAACTCCCTCCCTCACAGGACAGGGATAAATTATTGGCTACAGTGACAACTAGTAATTCAGTTTCCCAACACCTTCTCAGGTTGGGTTATGATGCCATTGATACCCCAGCCTGACTCTCAGCCACTGGTATCACCCTGTGTTGCCATGCTTGGCTTCACGTTTCAGGCTTTGCACCAGTTATACAACATAAAGTAGCTAATGCCCTCTTTAACGGGTCCAAGCTGTTCGGGCCAGGTACCCAAACTTTACTGGATGACTTACAGGCATCAGGCAGAACCCTCCGTACGGTTCATGGCATGTATCATACTCCAGCTACAGCCTACCATTCTCAACACACACACTTCTTAGTCCAAAAGAGGTGATCGATACTGAGGTAATAAAGGCGGCTTTAGAGGTCATGCTCAATCCAACAGAGGCAACACCTCTGCAGCCCAGGGCACCCATTCCCACCCTTCAGGTGAGGCTGTGCAGCCCACCTATCAGTGATCCACTAGGGCTTCCCCCTGCCTCCTCGACCAGGCCTTGGAGTCTGTGGGGGGTCATTTTGCTGTCCATCTGGAGGCCTGGCAAACGATCACGTCCAACACTTGGGTACTTCAGATTATACAGAAGAGTCATACATTGGAGTTTTTCTTCATCCCGTGCCCTTGCCCTCCACACAAGATTCATTATCCTTCAGAGCATATACCCGTTCTACAGGAGGAATTGACAGCCCTTTTGTCCAAACAGGCCATAGTACCGTTGCCCCTTCTGGAACATCAAACGGTATTTTACTCCCATTTCTTTCTGGTACCCAAACATACGGAAGATCTCAGACCAATATTGGATCTCAGACAACTGAATCTTTACATTCAGTACAAACGTTTCCGCATGATCACCCTACCTGCCATCACGCTGATTCTGAAACACTGTGATTGGCTTTGCGCCCTGGACATGAAGGATGCCTTCCTTCATATTCCCATCCATCCTGCTCACCACAAATTTTTATGCTTTTACTTACTGGGTCAAAATTACAAGTTTCGAACACTGGTTAATAAAAGCGGACTCCAGAGTAGCTCTGATCACCTACCTAGACGCTACCTTGTAACTGTTCGCAGATCTGGGAATCACAGTAAATTGGCCAAAGTCCAATCCAAACCCAGCACAGTCTCTCCAATACATTGGAGCTGTTCTAGATACAGTTACAGTCAGGGCTTACCTCCCACCTGCTCGGCAGGATACGCTCATAGCTCTGGCATTACATATACAGATTCAGAAGATAGTCACAGCCAGACAAATGCACCTTCTTGGTCACATGTCCACTGCCATCCCTGGGATACCCTTTGCCCATCTCCACATGAGACCTGTCCAATGGACCATCCAAAATCAATGGTCCCAAAAAAAACAGGACAGTTCAAAGACAAAATCAAGGTCACTCCCTCCCTGACATGGTGGACAATCAGAATCAATCTCAATCAGGGTATGCCCTTCCGATTCCCAACCAACGTTGACCACGGATGCTTCCCTGCTAGGCTGGGGAGCACACTTAGGTCCCTATCAGACCCAAGGCCAATGGCCCGCTTCTCCCCATCTGTCTCATATCAATCTCTTAGAGATAAGAGCGGTCCATCTAGCCCTCCAGGTATTCCGAACCTACCTCAAACCAGGATCGCTACTGATCCAATCAGACAACACTGCAGTAATGTTCTACCTCAAAAAGCAAGGGGGTACGAAGTCTCGTTTCCTATGCAGAGAGACCCTTGTTGTTTGGCAGGAAACCATATGGCACTACCTGATGCTAACAGCTGTCCACCTACCGGGACATTGCAACCAGTTAGCCGACCGGCTGAGTCGCCATCCACAACTCACGAATGCACATTTCACAGGCAAGTGCTCCAAGAAATCTTCAACTTATGGGGCATTCCACAGATTGATCTGCTTGCCTCCCCAGAGAATTACCGTCTTCCCAGGTATTTTTCAATTATCCTGAACAGAAAGGGATGCTCTATAGACCCTGGACTGGTCTCTTCTTATGTGCTTCTCCCCGTCCCTCTCCTGCCACGGACTCTACTGAAACTACAGTTAGACCCGGCCACAATGATTCTCATAGCCCACTATGGCCTCACCAGTCGTGGTTTCCCCAACTTCTGCAACTGTCAGTACGGGATCCCGTCCCCGTTGCCTGTCAGACCAGACCTCTTGACTCAGTGTCACTGGTCTCTACTACACCCCAACCTGAAGGCTCTACACCTTCACGCTTGGCTCCTGAGGATGCTTTCATAACTCGTTTACAAGATCTTACTTTGAGAGGGCTCTTGCAGTAGGTAATTACGTATAGGGCTGACGCCGGCAGACGTCAGGACCCCACAGAAAAATTTCTAGCTAGCAGTCTCTGGCAGGGGACCGTCCCCACGTCAGGTAATCAACATCATGTGACGTCAGTATAAAGGACGGTCCCTCACCGCCTTCGAGTTCTTTCCGCCCGTTGGCTCATGTCAGTGCTGCTGCGGTAAAGTTCAACTTCAAATCAGCCTCTCAGTCGTCGGTAGTTTTTACCAAGTTATTTTTAATTTTTGAATTTTGTCAGGCATTCATTGGTGTATGTCGTCCCCTACACCCTCCGAGCACAAGAACAAGTGTAACTCGTGCGGCGCCCAACTCCCGCACAAGGACTGCCATTCCCAGTGCCTCTTCTGCCTAGGCCCAGATCATCAGGTGGAGAAGTGTCAGCACTGCCTTAAATTCAACGCGGCCACCCGCAGACAGCAGCAGCAGTCCCTGGAGGCCCATATTTTAAAGAAGAAAATGTCCTCCATGGAAAAGGAGTTAAAAAAGCTCCAGCAGGCGTCCACTTCCCCTGAAGGCCATCGCAGAAAAAGACAGGGAGAAGCCCGGGACAGGGCTCCTCATCCACCACGTCTTCTTGAGTCACCGTGCTTCAGGTAATGCTCCCGGGGCGATCCGTGGCGGCAGCCTTAGAGGTTTCACATGGCCCCCCGCCTGACTCACAGCTCGGGCTCTTCGTGTTATTGGAGGCCTCCGCTCCCGGTAAAGCCGCCACTGTGCGGTCTACTGGTTCGAGCAACTCCAGTAAGCCGGACGTCGGCTCCTCCGACGCCCGCACGGAGACTGTCGATAAGTCGCCCGACCCCTCGGGGCGGCGCATGGCCCCTGTTCCGCCCAACCAGGCCGCCCCTCCTTCTCGACCTGCCTCAGGAGACGGGTCCGCTAAGTCGGATGTCGGCTCCTGTGGCGTCCGCCTGGACCCCGCTGATAAGTCAGACGTGGGCTTGCCCGATGTCCGCACGGCGGCTGAGCCGACGCCGAACCCTCCCATATCCACCATTCCCAGCTCCCGCAGCCTTTGTTGCCCTCTGGGGACCTGGGTCTCCTCAGCCCTGACCGGGATTTTCCCCTCCATCCCCGAGCGTGCCAAGGTTCCTGCTACGCCCCATCAGACACGTCGCCCTCTCGGCCAACCGACCTCGCAGTCGGCTCCCCTAGACGCTGGTCTTGCTAGTCCCGGGCGACATCCCACTCCCGGATGCCGCTCTAACGCCGGGCCCTTCGCCCCCACCGGGCCTTCTGCTCCAGACCCGCCCATGGGCCCTCCAGCTGGGCCGTCTGCTCCGGCAGACCCCTTGGTTCCCGGGTATCTGACTCCGTCGTATCCGACTCCGTCTTACCCGGTTCTGCAGTATTTGATGCCCCAGTAAATGATGCCGTCCTATCTGATGCTGCAGTACCCGGTGCCTCAATACCCGACGCCGCACTTCCCGCCATCGGGTTATGGATACGCGCCTTACAGATATAATCCATACCCGTATCCCCCTCCTCCTCCACCTCCACCTCCCCTTCAGCCGCCAGTGGACTTGAAGGAACTCTGGCCTCTGGTGGGCTGAGGCCAGGCTCAGCTCAACAGGAGGTGGAGGTAGATTCAGGCAAGCGGTGCGGTTCCGGTTCCCGTGCGTCCGCGACAGACTCCTCCCCACCTCCGGACACCAAGGCCGAAACCTCTGGTTCCCTGGGCAGGGCAGTACCACGCTTCTCCGAGGGCTTCCCAAGGGGTCCGTTCCTCCCCATGCCTGGAGAGTCTTCCTCATCATCATTTTCTTCCTCCTGGACGACTCCGACTATTGTTCCGAGCCGGACGACGAGCCACGCTCTCTGTCTAAGCCCAGGCCAAGGACTCCTCCAAAGTCCCCTCCGGAAGATCCTTCTTTTATGGAGTTGCTGCACAAAATCCAGGAGGTGCATAAGTGGCATTCCTTGGAGCCAGATCCCCAGCGTAAGAAACTCGCTGAGCATCTGGATCTTCCCATGACACCCCCCACCTTGGTGCCACCCTGGATTGACCCTCATGCTGATCTTGTTTCTACTATTTGGAAGTAGCTGTCGGCTTTAGCCCCACTTCCTCGGAAGTCGAACAGGCTATATCAGGCTCCCGAGGGTGTTGACTTTTTAGATTCTCACCCTCGAGCTGATTCAGTCGTGATTAGCGCCGCTTATGGCCGGACAGCTAACCCGAAACATCTGATCTCATTTCCACCTGACAAAGAATCCCGTCTTCTGGACCAGTACGGGAAGAAGATCTGTGCTTCTTCCACTCTGGGTATTAGGGTCCTAAATTATGTCGGTCACATGGGGGATTACCAGAAGGCGATTCTTAGTGAGGTGGAATCCAAATTGAACTCTCTTCCGGACTCTCAAGTCAAACAGGAAGTGGTTGACCTCGTCCTCTCTGCACGTTCGGCCAGTCGGCACATGCTCCGTGCTACTTATGATGCAGTGGACACTGCTGGTAGGAGCTCCGCTTTCACCATAGGCTTACGGCGTCATGCCTGGCTGCGTGTGTCAGGGTTGGTCCCGGAAGTGCAGTCCGCTATTCATGAAGCACCCTTCCGGGGTTCAGTGTTGTTTGGTGGTGATGTCAAGGACATTATCACCAATCTGCAGGAGAAGGGGACTGCACTGAAGTCTGTGGACTCCATGTATCATCCCCATCAAATGCAGTGCCGTCCCTTTCGCAGACGGAATCAGCCAAAGCGAGAACCCCAAGGAAGCGGGCTGCTAAGCGCTGGGCCCTCAGCTAACAAGCCCTTTCGCCCAAAAGCAGCGGTGCTTAGCTGCGGCTGCCCAATACCACCTGACTCCTTTCCTCTCCCACAGCCTCTGGGCCTTCTGGAGGAACCGGTAGGAGGGAGGTTTTCCCTCCACCTCCCGGGTTGGGAGAGGATAACTTCAGATTCCTGGGTGCTCCAGCTGATCACAGAAGGACACTCAATAGAGTTTCTCCAGAAACCACCCCGTCACCCTCCCCAAGGTCGCCGTATTCTCGGGATCACCTTCTTCTATGTCCAGGAAAAGATTTCAGCACTTTCACTGAAGGAGGCAATAGAGCCCGTCCCCCTTTCTCTTCAGGGAAATGGGTTACTATTCCCACTTCTTCCTGGTCCCGAAGAAGACAGGAGATGTAAGGCCGATTCTCGACCTCAGTTTCCTGAACTTATTTGTGCAGTACAAGAGGTTCAGGATGCTCTCCCTGCAGGGTCTCTTGCCCCTCCTTTGGCTGGGTCAGTGGCTGTGTGCTCTGGATATGCAGGATGCTTACCTGCACATCCCTATCCGCCCTTCTCACCGCAGATACCTCCGTTTTGCTTTCCAGGGGGACCGCTACCAGTTCAAGACCCTCCCATTTGGTCTTTCCTTGGCACCCCGGGTGTTCACCAAATGCCTTTCGGTGGTAGCGGCCTACCTGCATACCCAAGGGGTGCAGGTTTTCCCGTACCTGGACGATTGGCTCCTGCCCCATCCAGGAGGATCTCCTGCGCTTCCTTTCCCTTACCCAGGGGGTGTTTTTCTCCCTAGGCATCTCCATCAACCACTCCAAGTCCCACTTGATCCCGTCCCAGAGGCTCCAGTTTATCGGGGTAATCCTGGACACGACCTCTGGCAGGGCCTTCCTGCCACCAGACAGGGTGGCCACACTCCAGGCTCAGGTCAGCCTGTTTTCCGGCCGCAGGCGGGTAAGTGCCAGGTCGGTCCTTCGCCTCCTTGGGCTTATGGTGGCTGCAATCCCAATAGTCCCTTGCGCTCGGCTGCACATGAGGATCTCTCAGTGGCTGCTTCGGTCTCAGTGGGATCAGTTGGTGGACGACTTGGACCAGCTTGTCCTAGTCTTCTCCCCATGGTTCGGGACTTGCAGTGGTGGATAGTTCAGGAGAATCTGTGTCCGGGAGTTCCCTTCTGTCTTTCTCCCCCCTCCCAGACTCTGACCACAGATGCCTCGGGTGAAGGTTGGGGAGCCCATCTTGGACCTCACAGGACCCAGGGCTCCTGGTCCAAGCTCGAGAAAATGCTTCACATCAGTGTGCTCGAGCTTCAGGCAGTGCTTTTTGCTCTTCAAGCTCTGCATCTGCATCTCCTTCCTGGCCACTTAGCTGTACAGATGGACAATATGTGTGTGGTATGGTACATCAACAAACAGGGAGGGACTCATTCCTACCCTCTTTGCAGGGAAGCGATGCGAGTTTGGGATTGGGCAGTACCACACAACCTCCACCTCACGGCAGTTCACATCCCAGGGGTCGAGAACACCTTAGCAGACAAACTCAGTAGCTCGTCTGCTCAAGCTCACGAGTGGGAACTGGATCGGGGGTCTTAGATGATATCTTCCTACGTTGGGGAACACCACGGGTGGACCTGTTCACCTCACCTCTAAACGCAAAGCTTCCCGACTTCTGCTCGCTCGCTCCAGAGCGCAGCATTTTTTGGAGAGACGCTCTGTCTCTAGATTGGAAGGA
This sequence comes from Neoceratodus forsteri, assembly GCA_016271365.2. Taxonomy (NCBI): domain Eukaryota; kingdom Metazoa; phylum Chordata; order Ceratodontiformes; family Ceratodontidae; genus Neoceratodus; species Neoceratodus forsteri. The sequence goes on along the minus strand of CM057454.1, from coordinate 79,327,584 downwards.
CAGATTCATCTATGCTTTTCCCCTGATCCCTTTGATTCCGAGAGTCTTACAGAAACTCCGTTCAGAAGGAGCACGAATGATACTGATCACTCCTTTCTGGCCCAGGCAAGTCTGGTTCTCTCTTCTGCAACAATACTCAGAGGAACCACCTCTTTCTATTCCTCTGTTGTGACTTTTACTGACCCAGGATCAGGGGACCCTGGTCCATCCAGGTCTCAAGTCCTTCAACTGCACATGGCTCCTGCAGTAACAGCTCAAGCCTGATTTGGGGTTTCACCCAGTGGCTGAATTTTGGTGGAAGCTAGAAAACCCTCCACTAGGTCTACCTATGCCATGAAATAGAAGCAGTTCTACAATCTGGGCAGCTTCAAAGATTTCGAGCCTTTCTGAGTGCTCTGTTGGCGACTGCTGGATTACCTGACACCTCTTTGATCTGGATCTCAGTCACTGTCCTGAAGGTACTCATGGCGGCCATTTGGCTACTACCATGTCCCTTTTGAGCAGGAAGTTTGCTCAGCTGGAGGTCTCAAAGACTTTCTAGAGTAGTTCTCCCTTGAGACCCCCTATCCGGGTTCCTGCCTCCTATGGGATTTGAATTTCATCCTCGAGAAGCTTACTCTGCCTCCTTTCGAACCGGCAGCCTCAGCAGGCATGAAGTTCCTCTCATGGAAGACTCTTTTCCTAGTGGCCATAACTTCTGCTTGGAGGATTTCTGAGCTCCAGGCACTGATGTGTAAAATTCTGTATTTGATTTTTCACAAGGAACGTGTGGCTCTGCGCACCAATCCTAAGTTTCTCCCCAAGGTGGTAGCGGAATCTACTTTGAACCAGTCCATAGAGTTACCTGCTTTCTTTACGCAGCACTCCAATCAAGGGGAGTATCTCTTACACACTCTGGACGTTCACCAAATTCTGAGATACTACACTAACAGAATAAAAGATCTCAGAAAGACTGATCAACTGTTTGTCTCTTTTGCCCACAAAAGAGAAATACTGTTTCTAAGCAATGCCTGTCAAATGATTAGCTCATTGTATCACTTTCTGTTATGACAAGTACAACAAGACCCTTCTGGGTCGAGTGAGAGGCCACTCCACCAGAGGAGTCACTGCTTCGGCAGCTTGTTTCAAGAATGTGTCAGCGGCGGACATCTGTGCTGCCGCCACTTGGACTTCCGTCCATACCTTTACAAAACATTACAGTTTGGATACTGCCTCTCGCCGTAGAGCAGGCTTCGGGCTTGCTGTTCTGCATGGCCTCCTTTCCTAAGGCCTTCACAGCTAGAGGACCTACTTTGAGTAGCTTTCCTTCTCCTGTTTTGCCTCTTCTTGTTCCAGACTGCTTGGGACTCACTCCTATATGTAATTACCTATTGCAAGAGCCCTCTTGAAGTAAGATGGTACAGTTACGTAAGAACTTACCGTAACAGTGGATCTTTGAGAGAGGCTCTTGCAGTAGGTAATACCTTCCCGCCCTCCATCCCTCTAAGCTTTTTTAGCTCCTTTTCCAGGTTGGGAAATATCCGCTTCTCTCTCGTCTCGCCCTTTTGGGCCTTTGGCGGGAAAGAACTGGAAGGTGGGCGTGGGGGACCACCCCTTTATACTGACGTCACATGACGTTGATCACCTGACGTGCGGGCGGTCCCCCGCCAGAGACTGCTAGCTAGAAATTTTTCCATGGGGTCCTGACGCCTGCCGGCATCAGTCCTATATGTAATTACCTACTGCAAGAGTCTCTCTCGAAGATCTAATGTTACGGTAAGTTCTTATGTAACTGTACTTTTCCTTTCCTGTTGCCAATATACTCTTGGCTTCATGTAAGCCAGCAATAAGAGCAACATACAATTCCAAATGCAAATTCTTTTCCATATGGTAGGCCTCTCGATCTTTGGACCCTTACTCTTGTCCACTGGCGAAGGTTCTGGACTACCTGGCCTCACTATCTGAGTCTGGTCTAAGTTATTCTTTCATTAAAGTCCACTTAGTTGCCATCTCCGCTTTCCATGAGCCTCTGGATGGCAGGCTACTGTACCAACATCATCGAGCTAAGATGTTTTTGAAAGAAATGTTACATATTTAACCTCCTATTAGAAGACCCACTCCTCCGTGGGAGCTCAATTTTATGACTGAAAAATTGACCCTTGAGCCTTTTGAGCCAGCTGCCACTTGTGATCTCCGTTTTCTTTCATGGAAAACCCTATTCCTAGTGGCTATCACTTCCGTGCGATGTATTTCCGAGCTCCATGCCCTCATGTGTAGGGAACCTTACTTGATTTTCCACAAGGAACGGGTGGTCCTTCGTACCAACCCTTCCTTCCTTCCTAAAATAGTCTCCGAACATACTTTAAATCAGTCCTTGGAACTTCCGGTCTATTATCCAAACTACTTCAATCAGGGTGAACATCTCCTACATACTTTAGATGTCCACCATACATTACGCTGCTGTACTAATAGGACAGAGTCAATTAGAAAGACGTCCCAACTGTTCGTCTCTTTTGCCCCGGGTCATGAAGGCCTCCCAGTTGCAACACGTACTCTTTCATCCTGTTTGGCACATTGTATTACATTTTGTTACAAAACATACAACCAGACTTTCCTGGACCTGTCCAAACCCACTCCACTAGAGCTATGGCCACCACTGCGGCTTGCTTTAAGGGAGCCTCCATTTCAGATATCTGAAGTGCAGATACCTAGTCTACGATCCATACATTCACAAGGCACTACAATCTGGATATTGCCTCACGACGTAGGACGGCCTTCAGCCGTGCAGTCCTGCAAGGTCTCTTATCATAACTGTCCTCCCACATGGGCATTACTGCTTGGGATTCATCCCAAAAGTATTACTACTGCAAGAGACCACTCCGTGGAAGATAGTACAGATACGTAAAAATTTAAAGTAACAGTAGATCTCTGAGGAATGTCTCTTGCAGTAGGTTTGTTTCCACCCTCCATCCCCCTCCTTCTCTTAAGAGAGCAAGTTCTGGTCCAATGACTAGGGTTGGGACTCCTTTGGTACCTCGGCTTCCCTTGGTCCTCGCTTTGCGAGCTGAATCCAGTGGGGGAACTGAGGATACCAGGGATCTCCCACACTTACATAGGAAACAGGAAGCTGATGTCGTGTGTGCGGTCCATGGTGAAAAACTGCTAGAAGAGCTGCCGTGCACCACTGCAACCTCTGCTGGATACCCAAAAGTATTATCTACTGCAAGAGATGCTCCTCAAAGATCTACTGTTACAGTAAGTTTTTACGTAACTGTATTTTCTAGAAGTGGTATATGACGTTCATCCACACTGACCCACCCGACCTCTCCTGGCAAGTGGCACATGGGTCTTGCTTCCAATGGGCAAGATCTGATGTCATGGGGCAATGCTAGGGGAGTTACCACCCGAGTGCGTGGGAGGAGCCAGCTTGAAGACATTCTGGCTCATTAAACGGGAAAGGAACAGTGCCCAAAGTGTGGATGAACATCGTATACCACTCCTAGAACTACTGCTACTGGTGAGTAACCCATTTTTGGCACTACCCTCATGCAAGGTCTGTGCTGCAGTCTTGGCACGTCTCCACAGGGTGTTTCGGTATTTAGTCATATGGGCTTGGTAGTTTGCAATTCGTAGGCCCAGTGAGGCAGAGGCATAAGTGCGTTTTCCCATGACCTCTAACCTCCTGGATTCCTTGTCAGGAGAGAAGAGCGCACGTGTTTAGGTGCCCTGGATCAGACGTCAGTCCCAACCCCGACATCAGGCGTAGTACATAAGGAGGTGGTCCCAACACAGTCCCCAGTTCTTTTCCTGCTGTCGACATCGCAGCATCGGCCTCTCGGTCACGTTCTAGCACGCGACGACTAGGAAACTTCAACGTCTTTTCTTTTGCCTTGACTCCTTCCCGGCCCGCGACCCTCCTTAGGATCAACGGGAAATGAAGGTCAGGGGTTGCATCGCATGCCACCTGCTAGGGTGGCGGTCGATCACCACCGACAGGTGGGTGCTACAGTTGGTCGAAAAAGGCCATTATATAGAATTCATAGGCTACCCACCCACAAGGCCTCCTCTGCTTTCTCGCTACTTGGGTCGGCACGCCATGCTTGTACAGCAGGAAGTGCTCGTGCTTCTAGAAAAGGAAGCTTTGGAGCACGTTCCAGAGAACCAGAGAGGGTCAGGATACTATTCGCACTATTTCCTAGTTCCAAAGAAAACAGGGGACCTCCGTCCAGTTTTGGACCTCAGCGACCTCAATCTGTCGGTTGTCTACAAACGCTTCCGCATGGTGACCTTTCCGGGTCTAATCCCCATGCTGAAGGACGCCTTCTTGGCGTCCCTGGACATGCAGAACGCTTACCTGCACATCCCTATTGCTCAAGCGCACAGGAGGTTCCTGCGCTTCGAGTTTCAGAGCCGCCATTATCAGTTCTGAGCGCTTCCCTTTGGGCTGTCATCGGCACACCAGGTATTTACCAAGTGCATGGCAGTTGTGGCAGCGTCTCTGAGGAGACAGGGCCACTACATATGCCCGTATCTGGACGACTGGCTTCTCATGGCTCCCTCCAAGGAAGCATTGTTGATTGCCATTCAGCGTACCCAGGCCCTTTTTCAGTCTCTGGGCATCCTCATCAACTACGAGAAGACTCTCCTGGTACCGTCCCAGAAACTGCAGTTTATAGGGGCAGTTCTGGACACCGTCAGGGTAAAAGCCTTTCTTCCCAAGGACAGAGCGGAACACATTCGGTCCCTCATAAGGGACCTGTCAGCGAAGAAGACCGTCCCGGCCAGACTGGTCCTTCGCCTGCTCGGACACATGGCTGCGGCCATTCCAACAGTCCCGATGGCAAGACTCCACATGCGGGTAGCCCAGTGGATGTTAAGGGTGCAGTGGGACCAAAGGCAAGACCATCTGTAGCAGCCAGTCCGAATCACGAAGGCCGTGATTCGGGACTGGCAATGGTGGCTAGACCCGGGAAACCTCTCCGTGGGGGTTCCCTTCACAGCGCCGTCTCCGTCGGTATCTCTCTCCACAGACGTCTCAGGGCTCGGGTGGGGAGCGCACCTGAACGGGGTGAGGTCTCAGGGCACATGGACAATCCAGGAATCTCATCTCCACATCAATATACTGGAGATGAGGGCGGTCCCCCCCTGCAAGCCTTCCAGTCGGAGATCCCACCGGTACTCTCCTGTTGCAAACAGACAATACTGCGGTGATGTATTACCTCAACAAACAAGGAGGCACACACTCCTACCCCCTTTGCAGGGAGGCCATGAGAGTGTGGGAGTGGGTAATACGACACGGCGCAAACCTTATTGCAGTTCACGTCCCTGGGGTGGACAATACCGTTGCAGACAGCCTGAGTCGTTCTCAGGCCAGAGTCCACGAGTGGGAGCTTCTACAGGAGGTGGCAGAGGATCTGTTCCACGGATGGGGCACTCCAGAATTAGACCTTTTTGCGTCCCCATCCAACGCAAAACTGCCCAATTTTTGCTCGCTAGATCCAGGGCCTGGTGTTTTCTGGCGAGACGCGGTGTCTCTCTCTTGGGCGGGCAGATTCCTCTATGCTTTCCCTCCTTTCCTGTTGATCCAGAGAGTTCTCCTCAAACTTCGCAGGGAGCATGCAACGCTCATCTTGATAGCGCCTTTCTGGCCCAGGCAAATCTGGTTCCCGCTCCTGCATCAGCTATCCCAGGAACCTCCGCTTCCTTTGCCAATCAACTCCCATCTATTGCCTCAGGAGGAAGGTTCACTAGTCCATCCGGACTTGCGTTCATTGAACCTACATGCCTGGCTCCTAGAGACATAGCCATGATGCGACATGGGGTCTCGCAAGAAGTGGCGGAAGTACTTTCCATCGCTAGAAAACCGGCAACACACGCAACATACGCCACAAAGTGGCGCAGGTTTTGCTTGTGGGCTCAAACGCATGGTTTCTCGCCCTTAGACTGTCCCGAGAAGCTGGTTCTGGAATACCTGCTTTCACTTTTCCAATCCGGACTAGCTTACTCCTCGATTAAGGTGCATTTGTGCGCAATTTCGGCTTATCATGCCCCCATAGGCCATCATATGGTGGCTCAATTGGACACTACTCGTGCCTTTTAAGGGGGTCCTCCATCTTAGGCCACCTATCAAGGATCCGGTTCCTCCTTGGGACTTGCCCTTTGTCCTGGAGCAGCTTACGCGCCACCTTTTGAACCAGCCGCGGATTGCGAGCTACGTTTTCTGTTGTGGAAAACGTTGTTTTTAGTTGCAGTTACTTCGGCGAGAAGAATCTCCGAATGCATGCACTCATGTACAAAGAGCCCTATTTAATTTTCCACCAGGATAGGGTATCCCTGAGGACAAATCCTAAATTTCTGCCTAAGCTGGTTTCAGCCCTTACCCTTAATCAGGATATCGACTTCCCAAGTACACCAATCGAGGAGAAGCACTGCTTCACTCCCTAGATATTCACAGGGGTGTCAGATATTATCTGACCAGAACCAAACAGTACCGGAAAGTGGATCAGCTGTTTGTCTCCTTTGCTGAGAGGATGAAAGGAGCTTCTGTTTCTAAACAGTCCCTTTCGCGTTGGCTCATTCAGTGTATCTCTTTCTGTTATGACAAGCGCAGCAAACCCTTACCAGGCGTGGTCAAGGGTTATTCTACCAGAGGAGTGGCCACCTCCTTTGCAGCGCTAAAGAATGTTTCCACTTCAGCTATTTGCGCTGCAGCTACCTGGAGCTCGGTGCATACCTTTATTAGGCATTGCAGCCTGGATATCGCTTCAAGGTGAAGGGCAGGTTTCGGCCTAGCCATCCTCCAGGGACTTCTGTCCTAGGCTCGAGCAGGGTTGTAATCTCTGCCTTTCCTTCTCCCGATGGCATAAGATTGTCACTATTGCTTGGGAATCAGTCCTAATGGTGTAACCTGCTGCAAGAGCTGTATCTCGAAGTAAGATAGTACAGTTATGTAAGCACCACCGTAACAGTAGATCTTTGAGAACAGCTCTTGCAGCAATACTATCCATACACCATTCCCCTTTTGAGGAGGTAGGTTATAGCCTAACATACATCTTTCGGGATGGAACTATTTGTTTTAGTCTTGGCCATCTGATGGCGGATCCTCGGTCTTCTCTTCTGATGTCATCCAGCGGCCGGGAGTCTCCGGCGGGAGAACTGGGGATTGTGGCGGGACCGCCTCCTTATGTACTACGCCTGACGTCGGGGGCGGGACTGATGTCGGAGGCGGTCCCCGCTGAAGACTGCTAGGTAGAAAATTTCCGTGGGGTCCTGACGCCTTCAATCCTAATGGTGTAACCTGCTGCAAGAGCTGTTCTCGAAGATCTACTGTTACGGTAAGTTCTTACGTAACTGTACTTTCCAGGTGGAGGGGGTCTTGTACTAGCTCCAGGTAATACCTTTTGTCCTCTCCTCAGCTCCAAGGGTCTTTACCTAGTGCATAGCAGTGGTTTGCAGCCTACCTCTGGTGCCTCAGGGTCAGAGTTTACCCCTACCTGGATGACTAGCTGATTTCCGGTCCATCCAGAGGGGCCATGGCAAGATCCACAACCCTCACTCTCCAGACCTGCAGGGACCTGGGTCTCGTGGTCAATCTGAACAGGTCTGAACTGGTACCAAAGCACGTGATCAAATTTTTCAGTGGAGAACTAGACTGCCTGCGGGCCAAGGTCCGCCTCCCAGCAGACCAGGCACATGCTATTACCTCCTTTGCCTGATCATTTCAGGTTGGGCTGTTGCACCCTGCCTGGGATTTCCTGCAGCTGCTGAGCTACATGGCATCCTGCCCTGCATGATCCGTTGGGCCTACTGTCAGATGCCCCCTTTAATGGAAGTTGACTGTCAGTGGACCCAGAACCTAGGCCACCTGAATCAGCTGATCCTCGTTACCCAGCCAATGTGGGATATCATCCAGTGGTTGCTGGTCCCAGAACATTTGGAGGAAGGAATCTCATTTGTCCACCCAGAGGCGACCGTCACGCTGATGGGGGATGTATCTCTAATAGGGTGGGGAGCACACCTGGGGAACCACACAACCCACGGGTTCTGGTCTCCCAGGGAGTCCCATCACCACATAAACCTGTTGGAGCTCTGCACAGTACAGTTGGCCTTCAGGGAACTTGCCCTGCTTATCAGGGGTCAGGTCATTTAAGTCCATATGGACAGTACCACTATCATGTTTTACCTGAACAGACCGGGTAGCACACACTCCCTTCCCTTGAGTTGGGAAGCCCTCCACACCTGGACCCTCGTGCACAGCCTATGCGATGATCTGCTGGTGATTCACATCGTAGGGGTGAATAGTCAGCTGGCAGATGCTCTCAGACAAGTAGAAGAGACATCATGAGTGGTCTGTGCATCTGGAGGTGATGAAAGACCTGTTCTCCCTGTGGGGCTCACCCTCAGTGGACCTATTCACCTCCTGGGAAAATGCCAAACAGAGGCTGTTTTTTTTTTTCCCACCCCCCAAAGTCGGGGACACTCACGGGGAATGCCTTCACGAGGCTTGTGGATGCCTTCCTTCCCTTCCCCTTGATCCACAGGGTTCTGGTCAAGGTCAGGAAGGACAAGGCATGGATGATCTTGATAGCGTCAGACTGGCCAAGGCAGTTCTGGTACCCTGATATCTTCTGTGGCGGTTGCCTCTGCCCAGACCTGCTGACCAGACTTCGGGGGACAGTCCAGTCCTTCCACCTCACTACCTGGCTTCTGAACAGCTTGTGTTCCAGGCCTTGGATCTATCTGAGGATGTCCTCCATGTGGTAGAGGTATACAGAAAGGAGTCAATGTGTAGGTGCTGTGCCTTCAAATGGAAGAGATTTTCCATTTGGCGCTGGGGCAAGGAGCTTCATTCCCTTGCCTGCCCCGGTTGCAAGTATCTTGGACTGCCTCTGGTCCCTTTCCCAGCTGGGACTGTTAGAGATGACTCTTAAGGTGCACCTGGCAGCCATTTTTTCCTACTGGGCACAGGCGGTATGCCACCAGTGGCCCAGGAAAAGGTGGTTGGGTGCTTTTTCAAGGTCCTTGGCCACTTGTCCCCTCTGGTGCATGAAACACCTCCATCATGAGACATGCTGCTTTTCCTGGCTGTGCTTCTGGGCAAGCTTTTCGAGCCAATGTACAGGTGCAAGTTATCACACCTGTCATGGAAGACGGCCTTCATGGTGGCAATCATGTCTGCCAGAAGGATTGGGGAGCTCCAGGTGCTCTCGGTGGACTCCCCCCACCTCGTCTTCCACAGGGATAAAGTAATCTTTTGCCCCAACCTGAAGTTCCTCCCAAAGGTGGTATCAGAATTACACCTCAACCTGGTGATTAACTTACTAGTATACTTTATCATCCCCTCTTCAGAGGCCAACTGCAGGTTTTTTACTCTGAACCTGGGGAGAATGCTCTCCTGTTATGTAGAGCATATGGCTGTGATTCGGGGATAGGTTCATCAGCTGTTTGTCACCTACGCTGAAGCCGTGCCTGGCAGACCAACAGCAAAGCGGATGATTGCAAGGTGGATCACATCTTGCATCGACCTCTGCTATAGGTTGGCTGGTCGGGAACCTCCTGTTGAGATTGTGGTTCATTCCACTAGACATGTTGCTGCCTCGGTGGCTGCTTCCAGGGATATCCCCATACAGAAAACCTGTAGGGCTGCTACCTGGAAGTCAGCACACACCTTCAACTCCCACTACTGCATTGACCTTGAGTTGCATCGGAATGTGTATTATGGGACCTCGGTTCTTCAGTCTCTGTTCACGAGCTAGAGATGTGCGCCTCGCCCCCTCCACCCAAAGAACTGCTAGGAATCTGCCACAGAGTGGATAAGGGAACCATATCCACACCCCTAGAAGAAAAGGTTCTAGGGACGTGGATATGTTGTTCTATCCACATTTTCTGGCAGTTGCCTTTCCCTTTAAGACTTGTCGGAAACATCTTCAAGCTGGCTCCTCCCACCCTCCTGGGTGGCAACTCCCTTGGCTCTGCCCAATGATGCCAGATCTTCCTTTCCTCTGAAAGAAGCAGGTTCCCTCATTACCGCTCCCGCGTTGAGTAGGCCCTGGCTATTAAATCTACGGATTTACTGCCAAAACTTAAACTAAAATTCATTCAGGTTTCGTCTTCAGCTCGATCTTCGATCACGACCACGATGGAGGATAAATCCTTGCCCAGACTTTTCTGGTGTCCATGCGGGCAGATGTCGCGTACCGACCCACACGCCGTGAGCGTCTACTGCCTTTGCCATGATAATAATTTGCAGGCCTGAAGCTTGTGTCGGTCATTTCACCCGACTGTCCTGGAGGACCGCACTGCCCGCCTAAATTTGGGTAGTATGGAGAAACATTATCCACCGCTCAAATCAAAGGATGCTCTTTGGGTGGTCTCTGCGGCTGCGAGGTCTGCTGAGCAGTTAGAGCAACTCAAGGCCTTTGAGGAGGAGGTGACCCAGGCCACCGCTCAATCCTCTTCAGCCTCGGCCTCCGTTCCACTCCAGCTGGGCTCCACTTATTTGGCCTCCTTCAAGGAACTGTGCCAGCCCTTCCCGAGCAAGGGGCAGGGCCCTACCGAATCGCACAGTTCCCACTCACGCAAGGAAGAGTCCAAGAAGTAATCTTCAGTTTTGATTTCGGGCGAAGCCATGGCTGCTGGGTTCATGGAAAGCCAGTTGGGCCAGTCTTCTGAGACACCGGCTGACGATGCGGCTGAGATTTTTCACAAACCTATCGACCGGTTGTCTTCCAGAGAGGCTGAAAACTCTCTCTTCTGGACCCCGGTCCTGCCAGTGACCACTTAAGGGGCGGCCCAACCAGCTGAGTAGGCCCCTCCGTTCACAGACCAAGACCAGGAGGAGCCGCGGATCTCCCCGGCTCCCTCTGAGGACCCTTGTTGGCACCACTGATGTCTGAGGTTGAGGTCTCGGTCTTCTACCTCCCCTGGGTCGAGCAGGTCCTGGTGGTCTCGCTCTCTGCACCATGGGAAGCAGCACTGCCACTATTCGCTTCTCATTCTCCTCGGGTGAGAGAGGCTTCGCAAGTTGTGTCGACATACGAAGACCCTATAGGCAAGTTAGTGCTGACTGCCGACGCCGATGCCGCTCCCACCCCAGCCATCACCTGGCTGTCACCGGAGAGGCCATTGCCCCCGTCAGGGATGGTCGACACCGTTTCTCCCCCAGCAGAGTAGGTCCAGACCGTTTCGGCTCGGCCAAAGCTGGCTTATCCACCGATCGTGGTGAGCCACCACCAAAGCAGCCATCGCCCGGGGCTCTGTCTAGGGAGTCTCAGTCAGCTAAGGGGCTTCCCCATTGGCTATCGGTCACAGTCACACCTGACTGTCCATGGCAGGTCGAGAGTGACTTGGGTGGTCGCCCGTTTTATGCAGACTCCTTGGAGTCTGAGGATTCCTCTCTGCACTTCCGTCCACTGGGTACAGATACAATGGGGGATCTGTCGACTGAAGAAGGCCCCCCTTTGTTCATGGGCGTTCTCCACCTCATCTCCGAGTCCACAGAGATGAAACTGGAGTCTGTTCAAAAACGGGCTCGCTACCCCCTTACAGACATTTATTTATGACTTTGATAACCGGGTAAATGCACTGGTGCAGTGGACCGTTTACCGGCTCGACCCAAGCCAGAGTCGCAGGGAGATGCAGTCATCAGCAGTGACATGATAAATGGAAAGAGCAAGCACATAACAATGGTACAGGTAGGTATAGGCCAAAAGAAAATACAAAAGAACATTTACATAACAAGGCCAATCCAGTAGACGATGGTTGCTGTCGAATACAGTGTACACAAATGCATCTGTTATCTTTATATTTCCTCACCCTTAGGAAGTTTACAAGACTAGGTAGCCAACAGGAGTAGGTGGAAGTAGTAGGCCAGGTGAAATTCTGGATAAAAGGGGACGCTCTGATAGAGGCTTTCCCAGTGGCCGAGGCCGTCGTCTGCCCTGCTTTGAAGCTCTGGCAGCACCCCGCCTCTTGTCCTGTGCCCTCGGCCCGGATGACTTGCAAATATGCAGTGCCCACCAGTACCCTTTCATGGTTCAAGGAGCATTCCTCAGCTGTGGGCTTGGTGGCTGAATCCATGTTCAGGCGCTCGGGTAACACCGGGGACGTTGATAGACCACCAAATAGAGTCCAAAAAATTGGACCACTCGGCTAAAAAAGGTCTATGCTGCCTCCTCGCTTGGCCTCCACCAGGCGAGCTCGGCCGTTGTGATGGCAGACTTCTCCTATGCCCTTCTGGGCTCTCTGAATGAGGTGATTATCATCTTTCTGCGGACCTGCAGACTACTGTCAAGCACGTCTGGGACCAGGGTCAATGCTGTTGCGAAACAGCAACTTTAGACAGCCCTGGACATTGGAGGTTCCCGTGCCTCCTCAATGACAGCCGCGGTTGCCATGCACCTTAGGGCTTGGCTGCGGATCTTGACCTTCACAGCAGACACCCAGCACAAGCTGGCGGATGTATGTTTCTTTGGCACTGACCTGTTTGGGCCTGGTGTGGAGGGTCACCTCCAGCGTATTGAAAAGTCCAGTGCCGCCCTGGACTCTGTCACATCTGCCCAGAAGGGCTCCAGGGGCTCTAAGCAGCAGAAGCACAAGCCCATTCAGTCCTCTACTCCTGCGGCAAAACCAGCCCAGCATCAGTCTGGCCAGCAGGCTCAGTCCTGGTGACCTCGGGCCAAGTCTGTGGTCCGAAAGCCCAGAGTGAAGACATACAGTTGCTCCTCAGCTGGATCTTCCTCCAAGTCTGCTCAGTGATGGGATTGGGGTTGCCACCCTCATGCCCGCCACGCCTCCCCAGGTCGTCCTGTGGGGGTCTGGCTCCGCCACTTCCTTTCTGCCTGATCTGCTGTTACCACGGACAGGTGGGTTCTGGAAGTGGTCAGTCAGGGTCTGCCTCTGGAATTCAAGCAGTACCCTCCAATCCGCGCCCCACGGGAGGACTTGGTATCTGCAGACACACGATCAGCTCTTTGAGATGGTATAGCCCAGTTCCTCCACAAGGAGATTGTGGTCAGAGTTGTGGATCCTCCGGAACACCCAGGGTTTTTCTCCAGGTAATTCCTGGTGCCAAAGCGGATGGGGGGCTGGCGCCCCATTCTAGATCTGCATGACCTGAACAAATTCCTCAGGTTGTGCACCTTCAGGATAGTAGCACTGTCCCAGATCATGCCATCTGTGGAGCAAGACATGTGGTTTTGCTCTCGGGATCTTCATGACGCATTATTTCACATCCTGATCCGTCTGTCCCACCGAAGGTTCCTCCGCTTCTGAGCAGAGGGAACCCTTTACGAGTTCCAAGCCATGCCTTTCAGCCTGTCCTTGGCTCCGGGTCTTCACCAAATGCATAGCAGTGGTGGCAGCTTACCTGAGCTACCATGGGGTCTAGGTGTACCCCTACCTAGACGACTAGCTGATAGCAGGTTCCTCCAGTCAGGAGGTGCGGTCCGGGGACCTGGCCCTCCAGATCTGCATTGACCTTGGCCTCCTGGTCAACGAGGCCAAGTCAGAACTCACGCCCTTCTCAGATGATCAGCTTCATCGGGGCAGAGCTCGACTCGTGCCATGCCAGAACTCAGCTCCCAGCGGACAGGGTGGATCATTTCTGGTTGGGCACTTGCACCCTGCCTAGGACTTCCTGTGCCTTTTGGGTTACATGACAGCCTGCACCAGTGTGGTCCAATGGGCCCATTAGCATATGTGCTCCCTGCAGTGGGAGCTGGCCAACCAGTGGTCTCAGAGCAAAGGTCACTTCGACCAGATGGTTACTGTGACCCAGAGGATGTGGGACGCCCTCCAGTGGTGGCTTGTCCCAGAGCATCTGCAGGAAGGGATCCAGTTTGTCCACCCTGAGCCAACGGTCATCCTGACGACCAGTGCCTCTCTCGTGGGCTGGGGTGCCTGTCTGGGGGAACACAGTGTCCATGGGCTCTGGACCCCTCAGGAGTCCCAGTGCCATATCAACCTGCTGGAGCTCTGAGCAGTCCGACTGGCGCTGACTGCATTTGCTTCGTTTGTTCGGGGTCAAGAGGTCCAAGTCCAGATGGACAACACCATGACCATGTACTGCCTGAACAAACAAGGCAGAACACACTCCCTGCCCCTGTGCAAGAAAGCCCTACACATTTGGACTCTTGTGCGAAGCCTGGAGGCGAATCTCTTAGACATCCATGTGGCAGGAGCCTCCAGTCAGCTGGCGTATGTCCTCAGCCAGGTGGGCGAGGCATCTCACGAGTGGTCTGTCTATCTGAAGGTAGTTCACATCCTATTCTCCCAGTGGGGCAGCCCTCAGGTGGACCTCTTCGCCTCTAGGGAGAACACAAAGCTGAGGCTGTTCTGTGTCCGCCCCCTCAGCAGGGAATGCTGCAAGGGGATGCCTTCTCAAGGAGTTGGACCCCAGGCCTCTTCTTTGCCTTCTCTCCACGTCCCTTGATCCACAAGGTGTTACTTAAGGTCAGGAGGGACAAGGCACAGGTGATCCTGGTGGCTCCAGACTGGTCCCGCCAGTTTTGTTACCCCGATCTCAGCCTCAGCAACAGGCTCCTGAGGCGACTTTCTATACGCCTGTACCTGCTCTCAATCAGTCAGGGGAAGGTTCTCCACCCAGACCTTCAATCCTTGCACCTGACAGCCTGGTTCCTGAGCGGCTAGAGTTTCAGGCTTTGGGTCTCTACGAAGATTTCCTCACTGTCGTGAAGGTGTCTAGAAAGGAATCGACCAGAAAAAGCCATGCCTTCAAATCGAAGAGATTCCCCATTTGATGTCAGAGCAAGGGGTTGGACCCTTCGACCTGTCCTGTGGCTAGCATTTTGGTCTACCTATGGTCTCTCCCAAGGGGGGACTTGGGTCGACATCCCTTAAGGGTGCACCTGCAGCCATCTTTGCTTACCGGGCGCGGGCTGGTTAGCAGTCGGTGGCACAGGAGAAGGTGGTCTGGTGCATTTTGAAAGGCCATGACCACATTTCCCCTCCGGTGCATGAACCACCACCTCCGTGGGACTTGTTGGTTTTGGCAGAGCTCATGGGCAAGCCATTCGAACTGATGCACGGATGTGAGATGTCTCACCTGTTGTGGAAGACCACCTTCCTGGTGGCTATCACGTCAGCCAGAAGGATCAGTGAGCTCCAGGCGCTCTCGGTGGAGTCTCCTTATCTGGTCTTCCACAGGGACAAGGTTGTCCTGCACCCCAACCTGAAATTCCTCTTGAAGGTTGTGTTGGAGTTTCACCTGAACCAGGTGATGACACTACCGGTGTTCTTCCTGAATTACATCTCGGAGGCCGAACACAGGCTCCATATTCTGGACGTGAGGCGAGCGCTCACTTACTACAAAGAGCACACGGCTGGAGTTTGGGGAGAGGTTCGGCAGCTGTTTCTTGCCTGCGCTGAAGTCACACCTGGCAGACCTGCAGCCAAGCAGACGACTGGCAGGTGGATCACATCCTGTATTGATCTCTGCTATAGGTTGGCAGGTAGGGAGCCTCCCAGAGGACTAAGGGCTCATTCCACCCGTCATACCACTGCGACGGTGGCTGCTTCTAGGGACGTCCCTATCCAGGAAATCTGCAGGGCTGCTACCTGGTAGTCAGCACACACCTTCATTTCCCATTACCACATTGACCTCGAGTCACGCCGGGATGCTGGTTTTGGGGCCTCAGTTCTCCAATCTCTGTTTCCTAAGTAGGGGGTGTGCGCATTGCCTCCTTCCTCCTGCAGAACTGCTAGGAGTCTGCCAGAAAGTGTGGCTAGAACAACATATTCACGTCCCTAGAAACACAGGTCTTCCACAGAGTGGTTTCTTCCAGTAGGTAATATTTTGGGGTATCCAGCAGAGGTCGCTGTGGCACACAGTAGCTCTTCTAGCAGTTTTTCACCAGGGACCGCCCACACATGACATCAGCTTCCCGTTTCCTATATAAGAGTGCGCGGTCCCTGGTGTCCTTAGTTCATTTTCCCGTCTTCAGCTCGCGCTGTAGGTGATGCAACTTCTGTGTAGCAGTCATCGACGAGCAATTTGGAACTTAGACGAATGTCTACAGATTCTTCAACAAAGCAAGCATTATTTTGTTCCTGCTGTTGTTGTTCATAAGCTATACCGCTTTGACAACCACATACTTTATGTAAGGTGTCTGGGACCCACACACACCAATTCCTGCACTTTTTGTCAGAAATTTAATCAGGCAACTCGTTGATGATGGTTGCTTGAAATTAAACAACTTTTGATGGAGCAGAAAATGTCTCTCTTAGAGAACCAGGAGGCTCGTACCAAGGGCTCCCCCTCTACTGGTTCTCCTTACAGGCAGAAAAAGGAGAAGTTGAAACCCTCCTCACACTCCGTGCCTCATTGCCCGTTGACTGCCACCATTTCAGGTGTCCCTCCGTCTACAGGACGTCCTTTAAACACTTCTTTGTTGACAGGGGCTCATACCCTCTCATCGACTGCGCTTTCCAGCACTTTAAATGCAGTTCAAATTGTAACAGCTTCATCGACTGAGGCTTATACCCTCTCGTCGATTACACTTTCCAGCGCTTTACATGCAGCTAAATATACAGCTGCTCCATCGATGGGGGCTCCTCTCCCGTCAACGGCATCTGACAATTTAAGTGAAAAAAATGTTTTGTTTTTTTTTTTTTTCTTCTTCCCTGCCCATCGATGAGACCCCACATTCCTCAGGGAAAGCCTATGGCTTATGTCTTATTGACTGCTCCTCTGCCTTCACAGGTGCCTTCCTATAGGGGTCAGGTGGACAGAGATTGGGACCCTGGTCTTTACTGCCCAGGGGCAAGACCTGCTCGTACTACTCGTCCCATCCCCTCTGTTACCCCACTTGTTCTCCCAGCACACACACCCCTTCTTACCCCCTTTTCTTCTCATGAAAGGGACATCACTAGTGTAGTACAACATATCTTGCATGCCATGCGGCACTCCCAGCACCTTCAAAGAGTTGGGTGATCCCCCCCGAACTCCTTCTCCGCCTAAAATATTCCATACTGACAGGGATACTGTTGCACCCTGGTCTCCTCCTTTCATAGAAGACTGTTTGTTAGATGACCAAGAATTAGCGTCTGATTTCCCCGGTGATCTTGAGGATGAAGAGTTCCAAGATCTGGATTTTCCCAATCCTGAATCTCCCCATTTGGAAATCTCTTCTCTGGATGAGGACCTGCCTATACATCCCGCAGCCTCTCCCCCGGATGACCCGACCTTTAGTGAGATGATGGCTCAAATACAAAAGATCATGGGATTCTCGACTACTGAACATGACAAACAACGTAAGGATATGGCAGAATACCTTGAATTACCTGAGGAGCCCATTTTAGTGGTTCCCCCACTAATACCAATTTACCAGAATGCCATGCTGGCTGCTTAGTCAAGAGGCAGATTTTGTGGTCATTACTGCCACTCAAAACTGTACCAAAAAACCCAAGCACATGAGCTCCTTACTCCCTGATAAGGAATCCCGAAGAATAGACTATCTGGGGAAAAAGGTATTTTCCTCAGGTGCTATGAACATTAGAATCTTAAACTATATGGGTCATATGATTAAATATCAGCATACCCTTGGGTCCTCTGCCCATTGAGCTTCTCAATAAACTCCCTCCCACACAGGAAAGGGATAAATTATTGGCTACAGTGACAACTAGTAATTCTGTCTCCTGTCACCTTCTCAGGTTGGGATATGATGCCATAGATACCTCAGCCTGACTGTCAGCCACTGGTATCAACTTGCGTCGCCATGCTAGGCTTGGCGTTTCAGGCTTTGCACCTGACATACAACATGAAGTAGTTCATGTCCCCTTTAACGGATCCAAGCTGTTTCGGCCAGGTACTCAAACTGTACTGGATGACTTACAGGCATCAGGCAGAACCCTCCATACGGTCCATAACATGTATCGTACTCCATCTACAACCTACTGTACTCAACAGTCCTCTTATTCCAAGAGATGGATAATACAGAGGTAATAATAAAGGCAGCTTCAGAGGTCGTGCTCAGTCTACCAGAGGCAACACCTATGCTGCCCAGGGTGCCCGCTCCCACCCTTCTGGTGCGGCTGCTCAGCCCGTCTCCCAGTGACCCACTAGGGCTTTCCCCCCGCCTCCTCGACTAGGCCTTGGAGGCTGTGGGGGGTCGTCTTGCCCTCTACCTGGAGGCCTGGCAAATGATCACATCTAACAAATGGGTACTTCAGATTATACAGAAGGGTCATACTCTAGAGTTCCTCTCCACCCCACGCCCTTGCCCTCCACAGAAGATTCTCTATCCTTCACATCGTATACCCATCTTATAGGAGGAATTGACAGCCCTTTTGACCAAACAGGCTGTTATTCCAGTGCCCCTTCTGGAACATCAAATGGGATTTTACTCCCACTTCTTTCTGGTGTCCAAACAAACGGGAGACCTCAGACCAATACTGGATCTAAGACAACTGAATCTTTACATTTAGTACAAACATTTTCACATGATCCTACCTGCCATCAACTAAAACAGGGCAATTGGCTTTGCGGCCTAGACATGAAGGATGCCTACTTACATATCCCCATCCACCCTGCCCACCACAAATTTTTGCGATTCCACCTATTGGGTCAAAATTACCAGTTTCAAACACTCCCTTTTGGACTGTCATCAGCCCCCAGAGTGTCCACCAAGTGCCTAGCGGTGGTGGCAGCAGCCTTACGAAGAAAACGGCACTTCATCTTTCCATATCTAGATGATTGGCTAATCAAAGCAGACTCCAGGGTAGCTCTGCTTGCTTCCCTGGATGCTACCCTGAACATGTTTGTAGAGCTGGGGATCACAGTCAATTGGCCAAAGTCTGGTCCAAATCCAACACAGTCTCTCCAATACATTGGGACTGTCCTAGATACAGTTACAGCCAGGGCTTACCTCCTGCCTGCCCGGCAGAATGTGCTTTTATCTCTGGCATCACAAATACAGATTCAGAAGATAGTCACAGCCCGACAAATGCTGCATCTTCTAGGTCACATGTCCGCTGCCATCCCTATGGTGGCATTCGCCCGTCTCCACATGAGACCTGTCCAGTGAACCCTCCAGAATCAATGGTTCCAAAAAACAGGACAGTTCAAAGACAAAATCAGGGTCACTCCCTCTCTGAATTCAGCCCTAACATGGTGGACAATTGGAATCAATCTGAATCAAGAAATGCCTTTCCAGTCCTTCCTCCCTCCCTCCCATGCAAACGTTAACCACTTATGCTTCCCTACAGAGATGGGATGCGCACTTCAGTCCTTATCAGACCCAAGGCCATTGGCCCACTTCTCCCCATCAGTCTCGCATCAATCTCCTAGAGATGCGAGTGGTCCATCTAGCCCTTCAGGCATTCTGGCCCTACCTCACCCCAGGCTAGTTACTGACCCAATCAGACAACACTGAAGTAGTGTTCTACTTCAACAAACACGGGGGTATGAAGTCTTGCACCCTATGCAAGGAGACCCTTGTGGTTTGGCAAGAAGCCGCCTGGCAGCACTTGACGATAACAGCTGTCCACTTACTGGGACATTGCAATCAGTTAGCCAACCGACTGAGTCACCAGTCCCCAAGTTAAGAATGGACACTTCACGAGCAAATGCTCCCATAAATTTTCAACCTATGGGGCACTGCACAGCTGGATCTGTTTGCCTCCCCAGTAAATTATCATCTTTCCAGGTATTTTTCCATTGTCCCGAACAAAAAGGGATGGTGTATAGATGCCTGTGTCCCAACCATGGACAAGACTCTTCTTATATGCGTTCCCCCCCATCCCTCTCCTGCAACAGACCCTACTGAAACTACAACTAGAACCAGCCACAGTGATACTCATAGCCCCAATGAGGCCTTGCCAGACTTGGTTTCCCCTACTCCTGCAACTGTCAGTATGGGGCCCCATTCCGTTACCAATCAGACTGGACCTTTTGACTCAGAGTCAAGGGTCTCTCTTACATCCCAACCTGAAGGCTTTATACCTTCACTCTTGGCTCCTGAGGACACTTTCATAACTAGACTACAAGTGTTCTCTCCTATTGCCGATATTCTCTTGGCTGCATGTAAGCCAGCAACAAGAGCAACTCACAATTCCAAATGGAAATGCTTTTCCATAAGGTCAGCCTCTCGATCTTTGGACCCTTACTCCTGTCCACTGATGAAGGTTCTGGGCTACCTGGCCTCACTGTCTGAGTCCGGTTTAAGTTACTCTTCCATCAAAGTCCACTTGGCCACCATCTCGGCTTTCCATGAACCTCTGGATGGCAGGTTACTGTACCAACATCATCTAGATAAGATATTTTTGAAAGGAATGTTACATATTAAACCTCCTATTAGAAGACCCACCCCTCCGTGGGATCTCGATTTTATGATAGAAAAATTGACCTTTGAGCCTTTTGAACCAGCAGCTACTTGTGACTTTTGTTTTCTGTCATGGAAAAACCTTATTTCTGGTGGCTGTCACTTCCGCTTGAAGTATTTCCAAGCTTCATGCCCTCATGTGTAAAGAACCTTACTTGATTTTCCTTAAAGACAGGGTGGTCCTTCGTACCAACCCTTCCTTCCTAAAGTAGTCTCCGAACATACTTTAAAGCAGTCCTTGGAGCTTCCGGTCTACTATCCTGACTACTCCAATCAGAGTGAACATCTACTACATTCTTTAGATGTCCATCGTATATTACACTACTATACTAATTGGACAAAATCAATTAGAAAGACATCTCAACTGTTTGTCTCTTTTGCCCCAGGTCACGACAGCCTCCCGGTTGCTAAAAATACTCTTTCATCCTGGTTGGCATTTCATTTTGTTACAAAAAATACAAGAAGCCTTTACCTGGACCTCTCCAAGCCCATTCCACTAGAGCTGTGGCCACCACTGCGGCTTGCTTTAAGGGAGCCTCCATTCCAGATACCTGCAATGCAGCTACCTGGTCCATGATTCATACATTCACAAGGCACTACAATATGGATATTGCCTCGCGACGTAGGGCGGCCTTCGGCCGTGTGGTCCTACAAGATCTCCTATCATAACTGTCCTTCCACATGGGCTTTACTGCTTGGGATTTATTCCAAAAGTATTACCTACTGCAAGAGACCACTCCGTGGAATAGAGTGCAGTTATGTAAAAACTAACCATAACAGTAGATCTTTGAGGAGTGTCTCTTGCAGTAGGTTTGTTCCCACCCTCTGTCCCCCTCTTTCTCTAACAGCAAAATTCTGGTCCAGTGACTTTGGGTTGGGACTCCTTTGTTACCTCGACTTGCCCTCGGTCCTCGCTTTGCGAGGTGAATCTGGCGGGGGAACTGAGGATGCCAAGGACCACCCACACTTATATAGGAAACAGGAAGCTGATGTCATGTGTGGGCGGTCCCTGATGAAAAACTCCTAGAAGAGCTGCCGAGCGCCACAGCGACCTCTGCTGGATACCCAAAAATAGCACCTACTGCAAGAGACACTCCTCAAAGATCTACTGTTATGGTAAGTTTTTTCGTAACTGTACTTTCTAGAAGTGGTATATGATGTTCATCCACACGGACCCACCCGACCTCCCCAGCTTCAGTGCACACACACACACTGCTTCCAGCGGGCAAGATTTGGCGTCGTGGTGGAGGCAAGGGAGTTACCACCCGGATTGGTGGGTGTGACAGGGAGTTCCTGCCACTCTTGAGGAACAACCTTTTCTTAAATTTGTTACAACAGTTTGTCTGTTTACGCCTTATCTATCCTTTACAATTTGTAGTACATAAGGTTGGCCACCTATGGGCACCCCTCCCCTTTTTTGACTATGCTGTAGTGTCCTCTTTAATTTTCCTTTTCCCTCTCAGGTTCTTGTACAGGGAGGTTATTGTGGTGACCTCCAAACATATGTAAAGCAGATTGTGTTTATCGCTGTTGGATTTAGTATGTAATAGCACTATGTCATAAAATACCTTGATGTACGTACCTTGTGTTTATGAAACCTGTAGATGTTGAAAATACCATGGCACTAGGTATTTTGATAAAGGTAAAATGTATTAGGTGACTATTATAGAAATTAAGTTAGTTATGCGATTTAAAATGGCTGTAAACTGAACAAGTCTGAAATATCATGGTGATTTGCATATATCCCATTATGCTTTGCATTATGGAAGTATGTATGATGTTACATTTCTTTGAAACTTGATTTGTTGCCAATGCCCTTTGTGGTAACCCTTTTTCCAGTGATTCTGCATTGAGGTTCTTTGTTTTTAGTTTGTTTTTTTTGGTTTTGTTTTTGTTTTTTTTCCTTTTGAGCCCCCACTACCCAAGCAAAGGGGGTCCATATAGGGATGAAGGGTTTTCACTGAAAAGTGGTTAGATCAGAGTCAGTAGGTGCTGGCTAAGTGCAAAGAAAGGACATGCATAGTCTGTTGCTGCAAACTGACGTACTGAAGAAGGAATATGTCATTGCTTAAGGTTATTTCCTGTATTTTGAATAAACCCTCATCCTCATTGCTCCACTGTGGCCTTGGCAGATATGGTGCCCATTGCTATGATAGTTGGCAGTGGAACCCCCAGTACCTCTAATGCTGTGCAAGGACTTGTTATCATAGGACAAGGAGTCTTTGGTCCATCCAGTCCTGAGGTCACTACATCTGCATTTATGGTTGCTGAAGACATAGCTGTGGCAAAATTTGGTGTATCCCCTAAGGTGGTTGGTGTTCTGCTGGCTGCCAGAATACCCTTCACCAGACATACCTGTTCCTTGAAGTGTAGGCGGTTTATGTTGTACATCGCTTCCAAGCAATTGGATCCATTTATCTGTCTGGTCAGTGCAATGCTGGAATACTTGCTGTCCCTCTCAGACTTTGGTCTTTAATATTCCTCACTCAAAGTGCATTTGGCTGCCATTTCAGCTTTTCATGCCCCTGTGGATGGATGGATGGTTGCCTAATTAGAAGTGTCCAGTACCTTTCTGAGAGGTATATTATGTATGAAACCTCCCATTAGAGGTTAGGGGAGTGAGTTGTGAACTAGCTTGATACATCCAGCAGACCAGACCCGAGTTTGATTCTCACAACCTCCACTTGCATACTGTGTGACTCTGAGCAAGTTCTTAACCGCCCAGTGCTCCCAGGTCGCCCCTGAAAACAGGCACTTGTGCCTAGTGGGCCTTACCAGGTTACCAAAGACTAAAATAAAAAAAAATAATCCAGTCCCAGTTTGGATCCTGAATTTTGTTTTAGAGAAGCTTACTTTGGCTCCTTTTGAGCTGGCTGTGAGCTGTGGCTTACGTGTGCTTTCATGGAAACCATTAATTTTGTTGTAATCACTTCTGCTCAAAGGATTTCAGAGCTACAGCTCTAATGTGTGAGCCTCCCTGTTTGATTTTCCATGAAGACAGTGTTTACATACAAATCCTAAGTTCTTACCCAATTGGTGTCTGAATTTACTTTGACTCAAACTATCCATCTCTCAGTGTACTACTCGGAGAATGCCAATCCAGGGAAAGCATTACTCCATACTTTGGATGTACACAGAATTCTCAGATATTATGTGAACTGCACCAAGGACTGCAGAAAGTCCTCATAGCTTTTTGTTTTGTTCGCCCCTGGGATAGAGGGCGCCCCGTGTCTAAACAGAGCCTATGAAAATGGCTGGCACATTGTATTACATTCTGTTAAAGAAAGTATGGTAAGGAACTGCCTGGAGTGGTTCGTGGTCATTCCACAAGAGGCACGGCCACTTCTGTTGCGTGTTTTAGAAATGTTTCAGCTGCTATTTGTGCAGCTGCCAAATCAAGCACTGTCCACACCTTCACTAAATATTACAGTCTGGTCATTGTGTCTCACAGATGAGCAGGACTCGGCCTGTCTATATTACAAAACTTGCTCTCATGAACATGTATGTACCGTCTGCCCAGACTGTCAGTTTTTGTTTGGTACTGGACTTGTTCCAAAGTTATAGCCTGATGGAAGAGATATCCTAGAAAAAGACAGAACAGTTACGTACCTACCGTAGCCATAGATCTTCAAGAGAATCTCTTTCATTAGGTCATGCCTTCTGACCTTCCTTCCCCCTTAGGGGTATGGCAATGGATTTCTTGCATTGCTGCTTTCCTTAGCTGCCTTTCCAGCTGCCATTGTTGCCTAATGTGCTTGGTGCTGTCCTCCCCTGGTTCCACACAGAAAGGTCCTCCGAGCGGGGAACAGAGGAGAGATGGGGCTGTCCATGTCTTTGTAGACACTGGCGAATGACGTTGTCGTGGGCAGCTGGCTTGCAAAATTTTCCACGTGGTCCTAGTGCTGATGCAGGTATAGTTCCAAAGGTGTGGCCTGATGAGAGATTCTCTCGAAGATCTACTGTTACTGTAAGTACAGTACTTAACTGTTCTTTACATGTAAATGCTGGAGCAGCAGTTTCAATGAACACATTCTCTGGGCTCATAGTATTCTGGCATTATACTCAGTAATTCTTTTGCTATTAAGGCATCTTTAATTTCTGTTTTCTGCTTTCATTTAAGGTTGCTTGACCTTGCTGTGCCCTGTGTAATTTCATTGTTTATTGAAGCTTAAAATCTGTTGTCTGGCAGAAACTGTATATGTTACCAAAATCAAGCTAACTAAATAAAAATCATTGTAAAGAATACCAAGCCCCAGGAATTCATGTTTCATGCTATGATTGTTTTAATGTTAGGTTGCAGAGTATACCATTTTGGAAGAGCAGCTTCAAAAAACCTTGGCAGACTTGGAGAAGCGAGAAAGACAACTGGCGAATGCTGAGTTGGAGGTATGCACAGAAAAAATGTCTGAGCATTTCTCTGCTATGAGAAATTTTTGAGGTTTCAGTCTAACCTGGTGTTTTTATTTTAGTAGATGCAGGTTTGCTGTTATTTATGTAGTATGTATTTATTTATTAGAATTTTGGTAACCGGGTAGGCCTGCTGAGACCATGCAGTCCCTTTTTCAGGGGTGACCCGGAAGACAAATAACACTACAATAAAATACGATACCAAATAGTGATTACAGAGATTACAACAATGTGTAAAGGAAGTACATCGATTACAAAGTCATATGCAGTGGAATATACGAAAATACAAAATTCTTATTACTTGCAAATATACGTATTTACAGAGATTCAATTGTAGTAGTTTAAGAAATAAGATAATTTAATAAGACTCTAAAATAAAATGTTACACTTGTTATGTTAAACTGTTTTAAAATGTAAAATACAATACTTTACTTTGATCCTTCTTTTAGTATGAATAAAGAAATGCAGGTTGAGTATATAATTATTCAACATGAGAATAATTAAAACCGCAGTGCTAGATGGGTGAGTATTCCGGCATTAGATCCTCTATTTCTCCCAGCCAGGAGGGATAATCAGTTCCGATCATGGATCCATTTGGGACTAGTACACACTTATCAGTATTATTCTGATGGGATCTTAAATCCTATGAACAACTTCAGTCTGACTAACTCCCTAGGCAAGACTAATATAGATTTCTTCAAATCCGTCACTATTTCGAACAGTCTATCGGCCTTCAAGTAGATTTACAATCAATAGCACTTGTCTTCCCATTTCTGCTACATATACAGGCCGAGATAACTCAAGATAATTTTATTTCACTGTGCTACCAAGTGCTTTTGAATGTCCTCAGCAATGTTATGCACACCATACAATACCTTTGGGAGATTGCGAGACTGAATTGGTCATATCTTATTTCGAGGGAGGCTCTTGCAGCAGGCCACGCCAGTAGGACTAAGCCGTCAGGCACCAGGACCATATGGAAAACTGTTAGCTAGCAGTCTACCACGGGGTCCCCCACACCTACGTCAGTTCTTTTCCCGCTGTCGACCCATGCACGTCGGACCTTCGTGGATGCCGCAGTCGTCTGCCATTACCTGCGCTTGCCGCACTTTTTTATTTTCCTTTTTTCTTTAGTTTTAAACATTGAATTTTCAGTGTTTTCTTCAACGAGTTTGTCTTTCCACCCAGCCTAGTCTCCCAGCTGCTCCACTAAATATGCCTGCGGCAAACAGATTCCTGAAAAAGATAGCCACTCTGCGCATCTTATCTGCCTACGCCCTAGCCACAACACCGAAGCCTGACAGATTTGCCAGAAATTCAGTCAGGCCACATGGCAACATCATCTAAAAACTCTGGAGAGCCATCTTTTGAATTAGAAGTTGATCGCGATGGAAAAGGAGCTGCAGGCCAGGACTCTTTGGCCTTGCTGCACAGTCCTCCGGGGCCTCTTCTTCTTCTCAGAAATCTGGTGGGAAGCACAAGCCACTAGGACAAACACCGGGGAGTGGCCTGCTTCCCACTCGCCCCACAAACCTTTGACCGCAACATGTTCATCCTTGTGCAGGGGTTTGGCCCCTTTAGCCCTCTCTTCTACCGGGCTCCCAGTGGCTCAGATGCCTGTCCTCATTGCTGTTTCGGGCAGCAGCTCCTCGGGGCAGGAGACTTTGTCTCCTGCTCCCCAGCCCCTGATGCTCTGGCCCATATCTTCCATGGACTCTCAGCCACGTGGCTTGACTGGTGTTGGTTCATCAGGTGTCAGTTCCTCCACCATCACCCCCGCCATGGTGCTTCTGTCGTCGGTCCCTACCTTTGGGGCCGACACAAGTCCTAGGCATCGCCCACAACAGGCTACCACTGCTGCTGCTTCTCTGACGTTGTCTTTGTCTCTGCCAAGGGGGTCTCTCCCCCCCCCCCCAAGTGACTGCTTCTCCGGCTAGGCCTGCGACAGCAGACCCATTCCTCAGACGTTCCTGGCTGACGCCTGCTGGGCCGCTTCTGCTACGCCAGTGTGTGGGCCCAGTGCCAGTATCACCAGTGCTGCAACCCACGCTGCAGCAGATGCCCACTGACCCGATGCCCAATCCTCAACCAGCACTCAGCAGCCCTATCCTTGGGTACCCAACTCCGGCCCCACTGCAGTCATACCCTTACATGGCACCTTCCTGTCCCTACCCATTGGTGTATAATCTCCCACCACCAGTGGATTATAATGCGCTGTTTTCAGCATGGTGGTCCTTTGTACAAAGGAAGACCCCCGCTCCTCAATGGCCACCTCCAGCATCCCCCCATTGTCTGACCCAGGACCTGCCACCTCAGGATCTGGGCCGGACCGGCACCAGTGAACCCCGAATGTTGGGGTCTTCCGGGTCTCAACTGGACGTCGGTTCTGGCTGTCGCCAGGATATGCGTACACCACTGACGTCGGACCCTGATAACGAGACCAATGAGGATGACAGTGACTGTCTGGGTCTTCCTCCTCACCCAGGAGTCTTCAGAGGGGGAGGACCCTTCTGGGGAGGTCCCTAAATCCCCTCACCGATGACTCGATGTTTATAGATGTCATGCGCCACATCTAGTCCATTATGGGCTGGGAATCTAAGGAGCAGTACCCAGAGCGCCATTGCCTGGCTGTATATTCACAGCAGCGGGACGCCCTCTCAGGGTATTGCCACCCATGATTGACTACTATGAGGATGTCACAAGGGCAGCGTGGAATCGCCCGTCTTCCACCCCTCCATTGCCCAAGAAGCCGGACCACCATTACCATGCCCCTGCTGGTAAACCTTTCTTAGGGAGTCATGCCAAGGCTGATTCCGTGGTCATAAATGCAGCGCATGACCATACCGAAAAGCCCAAGCACCCTAGTGTCCTTTCTCCAGACAGGGAGTCTCAGCAGCTGGACCATCTGGGTAGGCGCATGTTCGCATCTACTACCCCGGCTATCCAGACCATGAATTACCTAGCCCATATGGTCCAGTGTTAGAATGTTCTCTGCGACCAGGCCAGGGACCTAGTGCAGGGGTTGTCAGAAGACCCCAACAAGACCCAGCTCGCCCAGCTCTTGAAGTCAGGCTCAGACATTGGCGGCCATGTTCTCCGGGCTGCTTATAATGCTGTGAACGCCTCTGGGCACAGAGCGGCTGCTGGGATCTGCCTCCGGTGCCATTCTTGGCTCCGAGTCTCCGACTTTGCCTCGGATGTGCAAGCCAGCTTCTTGGAAACCCTCTTCCAGGGCTCTGTCTTTCTTGGGGAGGATGTCCAGGACATCATTTCCACCCTGCAGGAGTTGGGACCCTTAAGTTGGTTCATTCGCTCTGTCACATTCCGCCCAGAGCGGGCCGTCAGTCCTCTTGTAAGCAGTCCCGAAACCAGTCTGCCAAGGGCCGGAACAAGCGAAAGGTCACAGCAGCCCCTGCATCAGCTGCCGCCAAAGCCTCTCGAGTGCCTACGGCCACCCTGCCAGGGCCCCCCCCAGGCCGAGACTCTGGAGGAGGCGGTCAGGGGACAGTTCTCCCTCCATGGCGGGGTGTGACCATACACAGTTGGGTGCTCCAGATCATAGAGCATGATCACACACTGGAGTTTCTAGAATGGCCTCTAGAAAATCCTCCAGTAAACTCCTCTTACCCCCCCAGGTCCACTGTCTCTTGTTTCGGAGGAGATTGAGGCTGTCCTACAAAAAAGAGCCATAGGACCCATCCCTCCGGCTCAGTGGGGAATGGGGTTTCACTCCCACTTCTTCCTCATCCCCAGAAGGACAGGGGACCTTCGGCACATCCTGGACCTGAGTCATCTGAATCTGTACACCAAGTAGAAACCCTTCAGGATGGTCACTCTCCAGGTGCTGTTACCCCTTTTGCACCAGGAGAATGGGGTTTGCTCTCTGGATATACAGGATGTTTACCTGCACATTCAGATGTTTCCCACCCATCGTTGCTTCCTCTGCTTCCATTTTCAGGTAGCCCATTTTCAATTACAGGCCCTCCCTTTTGGCCTTTCCTCAGCTCCCAGGGTATTTGCTAAGTGCCTGGCGGTCATGGCAGTGGCTCTGAAGAGGCAGGGCTTTTATGTGTTCCCTTACCTGGACGATTGGCTGCTAACTGTCCCCTTCAAGGACCGCCTGGTTCAGACTCTAGACTACACATTTGGTCTATTCCAGCCCTTTGGGATCACCATTAATCTGCCGAAGTCCTGCCTTTCTCCTTGCCAGCACCTTCAGTACATAGGAAGGAAGCCTTCCACCAGAGCCACTTATGCTATGAAATGGAAGCGTTTCTTCCTGTGGGCTGTTGCTCGCTAATTGGATCCTTTCACCTGCCCGGTGAATCGAGTGTTAGAGTACCTTCTTTCCCTCTTGGACTCCAGCTTGTGGTACTCCTCGCTCAAGGTGCATCTTTATTGCCATCTCTACCTACCACACACCTATCGAAGGCAAAGCTGTTGCGCAGCTTGAAGTGTCCCGTACCTTCCTGTGGGGTATCTTGCATCTGAAACCTCCCATTTGGGACCCGGTCCCTCAAGGGACCTCAATTTTATGTTGGAAAAACTCACTTTACCTCCCTTTGAACAGGCCACAAGCTTCGAGCTGCACTTTCTGTTGTGGAAAGCGCTCTTTTAGCTGCTGTTACTTCTGCTCAAAGGATTTCCGAGCTCCAGGCTCTTATATGTAAGGAGCCTTATTTGTTTTTTCACAAAGGCAGGGAGTCTTTGCATACCAATCTTAAGATCTTACTTAGAGAAACAGCTCTAGCAGCAGGTTACACCATTAGGACTGAAGCAGGCAGGCATCAGGACCCCACTGAAAACTTCTAGCTCGCTAGCTACATACAGCGGGGGACCACCCCCGACGTCGGCCCTGCCCCTGGCGTCACATACATCATAAAAGGGGCGGTTCCCCAGCATCCCTTAGTTCTTTTCCTGCCGTCAATTCACAAGCATCGGCTCCACGGACACATTCAGCTATCGAACTATGCCATCACTTGAGTATTTCTTCCTCATTTTTCTCGAACAAGTTTGATTTTAGTTTCTACATTCGCATGTCATCTTCCCTGATGTCCTTTGTCTAAAGGTGCTCCTCTAAGTGCGCGTGTGGCAAATCAATTCCTTTTAAGGACCAGCACATGGCCTGTGTCAGGTGCCTAGGCCCAAAGCACAACACTAAGGCCTGCTCCATTTGCCAAAACATTAACAGCCGTACGAGGATCTGCAAACAGAAAGTTTTGGAGACCTTCCTTTTAGAAAAAAGATTAGCAACCATGCAGAGAAGTTCCTTCTCTCGGGAAGAGTCATCCCACAGATCGGGGAAACACAAGGAAAAAAGGAGAGAGAAGGATTAAGAGTGCTTCCCATCTAAATGGACGTCCGACTCCAGGGCTAGCTCAGACTCTGCCTTCTCCACCAGTTCTCCGTCTCGGGCAAAGACCCAGCCTCCACCAGCCAAAGTCCAGATGTCAGGTGGTACAGAGAAGACATCCACCCTTCAGCCTCTTAAGGTCCGGCCCAAGGACTCATCACATAGCCATCCTTCGGGCTCTTAAAGGCCGATCTGCGTCGACAGATCGCCCACCTAAGGAACACTCCGAGTCGGCCGCTACTGCTGGCCCCGACTTCCTGGACCGGTGCCGGGCACTGACCAGGTCAGTCTCCCAACCCCCCAAGGGGGTTCCATGGGGATGTCCGTTAAGCAGACCACAGATCTGACGTCCCTCAAATGAACCTCAGACCAAAAGCGAATGTCGGAGAAGATGCATGCCAAACGTCCTAAGGACCACTCAGAAGTCCTCGCTTGCCAGAAGGATGTCACCTCATCTGTACTGGACATCGGTCATCCAGGACATTCGGACAATGATGGTACCAATGCTGGGGTTGAACAGATTAGTGATGGCCAGGTGTCAGGAGGAGGGACACCTCCCACACGATCCACCACCCAAGGACCAGTCGACGGGTGCATCAAGCCACAAAAAACCTGATACAGGTGACTGGCAGACACCTAGAGAGGAGCAGACGCCAAACCAGTCGTCGGGCCTTAACATAAATGAAGTTAAGGAATTGTTTTCCTATTGATGGGAAACCATTAGGAAGAATGTAGTTCCCACAAAGCCTCCAGTGGAGAACCTACCTCCTCTGAAAGAGAAAAGCCTGGACAGACCACCCCCTAGAGAAGAGAGTCTAATACGTAGGGGGCAGATCCAAGGACATAAGGTCTCACAAGGATTGGAAGCGGCCTCCCTCCCAGACCCCTTCCCACTCTCCTAGTGCACATAGGGCTAAGAAACAGCACAGATCATCAGACTCTTCATCATCAGATGAGTCTCACTCCTCATCTTCTGAATCATCCAGGTCGGCATCACCCTTTAGTGTCCCTTCTCCAGACCCAAGGGATCTGCCAAGGTCGACCCCGGATGACCCAACATTTATGGATATTATGCAACATATCCAAGACAGTGTGGGTTGGGACACCAAAAACTTAGATCCTGAATGACGCTGACTGGTGAAATATTTAAGACAAAAGGACCCCAAGCCAGTGGTGGTCCCACCATTAGTGGACACCTTCCAAGTCATACCAAAAGCTGCTTTCAAGCACCCCTTCACCTCTGCTGCAGTCCCTAAGAAGGTGGATCGCCTGTACAGGGCCCCTCCTCAGGATCCCTATTTAAGAGAACAACCAGTGGCAGACTCTGTGGTCATAATGACCACTCACGACAGATCTCAAAGACCACAACATCTCATTACACAACCCCCAGACCGAGAATCAAAACAACTCAACTCCATGGGGAGAAGAATATATGTATCAGCAATTTGTTCCATAAGGTCACTTAATTTCCTTCCCCACATGGTGCAGTTTCAAAATGCCATGTGGGAACAAGGCCAAGACCTGGTGAAAGACATGCCAGAGGGAGACAAGAAAGATGAACAAATAAAACTCTTCCAGACAGGCTCTGACGTGGGAACACAGGTACTCAGAGCGGCTTATGATTCCGCAGACTTGGTGGCCAGAAGTGCAGCATCAGGAGTCTGTCTTAGAAGACTCTCTTGGCTGAGAGTCTCAGGTTTTACACCGGACGTCCAGAAGGGTATCCTAGACGTCCTATTCAAGGGCTCGGTTCTCTTTGGTGAAGTCCGAGAAGATAACAACAAAACTACAGGACGCCAGAAAGGCGGTCAGATCAGTACAGGCAATGTACAGACGTAAATAGAAGCCATTTCGGAGGCAACAAAACAGATTCAGGGGCAAACAGGGTTAACAGCCTTGTTTTGGACAACAGCAAATAGTCTGCTTTAATCGCAAAGGCCAACCTCGCTCTGCCAGAGGTCAAGGTGCCAGGAACACAAAAGTTCCTCAGGCTACCCTCCCCTTCCCTTCCTGACTCACCGAAGACCCCTCTTTCCCCTCTGGTTCAAAGGGAAGAGAAGGTTGGGAGTCACTTCGCGGACCACCTGCCAGGGTGGCAACAGATCACAACAGATCAATGGGTGCACCAACTCATTCGTAGAGGGCACTCTGTCGAGTTCATAGGGCAACCACCGTCCAGACCACCACTGCATTCCAAGCATTCTGGCCAACATGCCACATTAATTCGAGAAGACATAGCTTCCCTTCTCGAAAAAGAGGCCATAGGAAAGGTCCTGTGGATCCAGAGAGGGAAAGGGTATTCTTCCCACTTCATTCTGGTGCCAAAGAAGACGGAGACCGTCCCATCCTAGACCTAAACTATCTCAACACCTTCGTGGTATACAAATGCTTCAGAATGCTGACCTTACCAGGCTTGATCTCGATGCCGCGCCCGGAAGCTTGGCCCGCATCGCTGGAAATGCAAGATGCCTACCTCCACATTCCATGAGCAAAATATCATCGGAGGTTCCTGCGATTTGAATTCCAGGGTCACCACTACCAATTCCAAATCCTACCTTTCGGCCTTTCATCAGCTCCGAGAGTATTCACCAAATGCCTGGCAATGGTAGCAGCGACACTCAGGAGAAAGGGCTGCTAGGTCTTGCATAGGTCCATCTGTGCCAGAGTCTTCCCATTCAGTGGTGCATGATAAGCTGACAATGCATAGAGATGCACCTCAATGGACAAGTAGTTAAAGCCCAAGTCTGATAGGTGGAGAAGATAATCCAGCATAGATAGTAAAGGGACATGTAGATTCGGGGGCGCAGACAGACTCTAGTGCATATTGAAGTGCTGGGAAAAAAGTGTCCAAAAGGACTAGGTACTGGTGTAATCTGCATCGATGGGGACACTCTATACTATCCCACCAGCCAAGTGACTCTGGCTGTTAATGAGGTGATGCACCAAATGAAATTGGGGGTAGTACCGAAGTTACCTGTACCTGTGATTACTGGAAATAACTTTCCAGGATTTACTGAATTAATCAGAAAGGGAGTAAATCCTGATGTTTCAGCAGCCGTGGTGAAAAGAGCTCAGGCAAAGAAAATCTCAGATGGTGGGGACTCTCTTCCTTTCACTGATTTTGATTTGGACTTTGAGCACAGCTCCAAGATTCGGAAGTCCAGGAAAGAAAGACATCACCTGAAAAAAACATTGGCAGCAAAAGACTGATGGACATCAGGGGTTAACATATGAAAATGTTGAAACTAATCTGACCACTGATTGTGATTTTCTTTCAGAACAAGCTAACAATGTTTCTCTCCAGGGTTATTTTAAGTAGCTGAGGGTGAAACCAAAACAGGGTGAACCTATGTTCAAAAAATGTAATGGGCTACTGTACAGAGTTTGGATTAAACCTCAGATACAGGAACAGATAGAACAATTGGTTATACCACAAAAGTATAGATCTGAGGAGTTACAGATAGCACATGGTAGTCCTGTGGCTGGTCACTCGAGGAGGGATCGCACCCTTGCCAGATTGTCGTACAGATTTTAATGGCCTGGAATTCATGAAGATGTTGCTACCTATTGCAGTTCTTGTGCTGAGTGTCAGAAAGTAGCCCCAGTGACAAGGTGCCCCTACTCTTGGTACAGTAGATGTGCCTTTTGAGAGAATCGCAGTGGATATGGTTGGCCCCTTAGACAAAAGTAAAAAGGATAATAGATTCATTTTGATAGTATGTGACTATGCAACTCGATACCCAGAGGCAGTTCCAGTGCGCACTGTCACAGCCCCAAAAGTGGCAGCAGAGCTTGCCAAAATTTTCAGCAAGGTGGGCATACCAGAAGAGATTATTACTAATCAGGGTGGTAATTTTGGTGCTGCATTACTGAAGGAGCTGTACAGACTACTAGGTATCACTGCCGTAAGAACCTCCCCTTATAACCCTCAGACTGACTGTCTTGTTGAGCGTTTTAATCAAACCCTAAAACGCATGTTAAAAAGCTTTGTAAAAGGGGAAGGGAAAGACTGGGACCAGTGCTTACCTTACCTGCTTTTTGCTTACAGGGAAGTGCCACAGACAACAACATGTTTTTCACCATTTGAAATGCGATATGGTAGACATGGCCCCTGGTGGTCTGCGGCAGAATTTTCTGATTTCTGCAGCAGGGCTCCTTGGCTTCTGCAGCAGCAGCATTTTCTGATTTC
Organism: Neoceratodus forsteri; assembly: GCA_016271365.2. Lineage (NCBI taxonomy): Eukaryota > Metazoa > Chordata > Ceratodontiformes > Ceratodontidae > Neoceratodus > Neoceratodus forsteri. The sequence goes on along the minus strand of CM057454.1, from coordinate 79,293,317 downwards.
TGTGGCATGGTTTATTCACTTCTCTGGCAGAACGCAGTCCTGTCATTGACTAAATATGTGATGTCATCGATGACATCATATGCTGAGCATTGAGGAGGGGCTTCAGGATAAAACAGATGGGGAAGAAAGCCTGACACTATGGAAAAACAGTATATTTATAAGAAAATTCACCAAAAACAATGAATTCTGTAGCACTGTATGTATTCTGTAGTATGATGCAAAATCTGCAGCAAATTCCACAAACGCAGAACCTCAGAATTCCAGGGGCCTTGATGGTAGACAACCTAGAGGGCCACAACATGTAATAAAAGAAACATGGGAAGATAACTCCACTCAGAAACAATCTATTACAGCTTATATGTGTGCCCTGAGTAAGAAGCTTGCAAAATATGTTAAAATTTGCCCATAGTAATTAGGAAGAAGCCAAAACCAGCAGAAGGTGTATTATGACCACAGGGTAAAAGACAGAGTTTTTGAGCCAGGTGAAAAGGTCTTGTTACTGTTACCCACTACAGAAAATACACTGTTAATGAAGTGGCAAGGGCCTTATAAGGCTTTTAGACATACAGGCACAGTTAACTATGAGATTGAGACCCCTGACAGGAAAAATCCAACTAGGATATACCATGCTAACCTCCTTAAGAAATGGGTTGAAAAAACACCAAAAGCTGATTTGCTAGTTTTACCAGAAACTGACAAAGATATTGACCTAGCTTATGATAGTTTGGAACAAACTGTTCCAGGAGCGTGGACATGTTGTTAATCCACACTCTCTGGCATGTCCCTTTCCCCTTTAAATCTGGCCGGAAAGTCTTCAGGCTGGCTCCTCCCACCCACCCAGGTGGTAAATACCTCGGCTCCGCACTGGTTGCACAATCAGATTTTCTCGTGAGACCTCAGACTTGATCACCCCAACGGTCTTGCAATTCTCTGCCTCTGATTATCTCTCTACCTGCTCTTGTTGTTCTGTCTTTTCTCCCCCAGTGCATATCTTCTGGTATAAAAATATATGTAAATCTTTTTGTGGAAATGTAATTGATACTGGGATCCCTTTGTTTAAAACCATATATAGTTATACTGTTGAAATGATTGCAAAAAGCTGTTTGAAACTCAAGAGGTTAACCTGTTTGCAAACTCTCTGAGAAGCTGTAAGCAAGAGTTCAGTTCTGGGTCACAAGGTTCTTTTTGCTGCACTTGTTGAAACTTACAAGAACACTGTGTGAGAAGCATGCTATTTTCATAACGAGCTCCTGCACAGACATATAAAAAGGAACTGCAATGTTTTGCAAAAGAGAGAGACCGAGACTAAGAGAGACTGAGATTGGAAATTGAGAAGAAACCCAGATGGACTTTCTCTGTTTATACTGCCTTTGTAAATAGTTATACTGAACAATTTTATTTTGTTATTGTACTGTTATTAATAAATCACTTGTTGCGAATTTTACAACTGCTCCTCGTTTTCCTGTGCTTCCTGACCTGTGCCTAAACAACAAAATCAAAAGAGCAAAAAAAACATTTTACTGAAAGCAACAAAACAAACATTTTTAGAAGACACTCTAAACCATTGCCCTTCCCAAAACTCATACTACTGTCCTCTGGTGATAGTCCACCAGTGGATGGACTACTTTACTTAAAAATTATAATTTTTTTTAACCTTCAGTTTTTGATTAAATTATTGAAAACTTTTGACACAAACCCCACTTTATAAGTACAGTAAGACATTCCAAGGCATTGGTAGTACTGGGATAACCACACTTCCAGCGGCTGAAGGCACTTGGCCTGTGGCCTCATGCCTTACTACGCTGTTGGTGTGCGGTTGTTCAAGTACTACCAATCTCTAATCTTGTCAATCTTCACCATTCATTACTGCTTGGGTGTAAGCCGGAGGCACGCACCTGCTATGGGGAATTTTTTTTTAATTTGTGTTTTTTTTTTTTTTTGGAAGAAGCTGGCCAACAGCGCCGCCCCCAAGAGCGACGCACTACATGGTGTGTGGGGGGCAGCCATTAGTTGCCGAAGAGGACTCCTCCATCTCAGTTCTGTTTCTCCTGCCGTCGAGGCAACACCTGCTGCGCGAGTTCAACAATGCTACACCATTAGGCCTTCTCTCTACTACTCCGTCTCAGTTTGTTTTCCTGACGCCATTGCCGGTAAGAGCGTTCTTTTCTTTGATATTTTAACGGCGCCGGGAGATTTTCTGTTTTAAAGTTACTTTCGCATCATGTCTGGTTTGGGAGCTAAGCGTAAGTCGAAAGCGGGCCTTGCCCCCATGCATCGGTGCTCCTGTGGCCAGCCTTTTTCCATTTCGAACCGACATGATGTCTGCCTTCGCTGCCTGGGACCTAACCATGATATGGACAGATGTGAAGCCTGTTTCTTGATGGACCGCTGTGTTCTTGAAGTCCGCGCGATCTTAACCGGCAAGGTCCTGATGACTTTTGGAGGACAGCATCGCTCTCTGGCCTCCCAGGCCAGATCTCTAGGCCCTTCCTCCGGGTCCCCTCCCAGGCCTATACGGTCTGGTGAGGAGGTGGTCTCCTCATCTTGCTGCCTTGCCGAGGAGGAGGCCTCTTTTGCGGTGTCGGAGGAACGCCATGGTCCCTCTTGGGGCCGTGGTGGGGACACCATCTCAGCAGTCACCTCTTTGGAGGTGCAGGCTCCCCCAGTGTCGTGGCTCACGGTTGCTGGATCTGGCATTGGTGGACCCTCTATGCTGCCCTCCGGCGCCGTCTCGGATCCCAGCGCCGTCCGCGGTGCCAATGATCGGGGCGGTGCCATGTTGGCTTTCAGCACCACTAGCATCGCCGTGGGTCTGGTCGACTCTGTGAACGGTGCCGTGTTGCATTGTAGTGCCGCGGACGGCCACAGGGTCTTAGCCAGAGTCGTGGATGGATCGAACCCGGGTTCTGGAGCTGTGGGCGATGCGCCGGGACCGTACGGCGTCATGCATGGCACCGGCAACATTAGCTGTGCCGTTTCTCTAGGGACTTTTGGGGTGGCCAGCATCAAGGTCCTTCTGGGCGATTCCTCGGAGGCAAACGATTCGGAGGTTGACCCGACCTGGTTCCCTGATTCTTCGGAATCAGAGTCTTTTCTGGAACGCGGTGTCAGGCGGCCCAGTGTTGCCATTCCTGAGTCTCCCAAACTATCTTCCTCTGAGGATTCCCAGGCTGGGGGTGGCTCGGAACCCATCGGGGAGGGTGGTTTGGAGATTAGGGATCGGTCTGTCTCCTCAGAGGGGGCTGTGGCTGCAGCCGTTTCTGGTGCTGCCGTGCCTTCTTGGGGTGGACTCAGGGTTCTGTTTCCAGGGGCCCCCCCTTGGGGGGCCTCAGGATCGACTGAACCTGTTGCTGGCATCGAGGAGGAGGGTGTCCTCAGAGTCTGAGGGGTTGAGAGGCCGAGGTGAGGGGCATTGAGCTCCGCCCGCCACCCCTCGGGGTGTGGCGAGGAGTGGAAGTGCCGAGCCCCGCCTCTCCCTCTTAGGCTCAAGGGACCCCTCTGGTGGCGTTGCCCTTCTGGACCCTTGCAACCCCAGGTGCATCACAGGGGAGATTCCCCCGCCAGGCTCTTCCAGAGTTCGCATCCCCAGGGTTCCGTTTTGCGACCTGATTTGATATCCGGAATCCCGCCAGCTCTGGCTCCGTTCCCTAGATTTCAGAGCCCTAGCAGGGGACAGTTACCTTCTTGTAGGTGCCCTTCTCCCATTCCTCTGCACCCACCCCCCTCTCTTCCAGGCCATGTCGGTCCTACGGGCCCGTTATCCTGGGAGACGTTCAGAGGCTCTGCAGAGGCCTTCCTGCCATATGTTGCGTATATGCATGAGTGGGTTTTTTGCCTCTCCCGACCGCCGCAGGAGTCCTCCGGGCATTCGAGTTCCTCTCCTTCCTCGACTCCCTCCTCTGAGGGAGAGGAACCCTCTGCTCACCTTTCATCCGACGCTGATTTCACGGAATATCAGCGCTTCCTATCGAGGATAGTTAGGGATCTTAGTATCTCCTTTCTCAGACGAGAAAATACAGAGCGGCAGACGTGTGAATTCCTTGGGGAATTCAGTGCCCAACATCTGGTGGTGCTACCTGGCCTATCCCTTTCCAGGAAGCGTCTATCCGCACCTCACAGTCTCCAGCCGCACCTTTTCCAACCCTGGTAGACTGCAGGAGGAGGTATTGGAATCTCTAGGTACACTCCCCAACCCACCTTCGGGATTGGAGTTCCTAGAGACTCCTTCCGGGTGCCGCCGCCTGGCGCACAACCATCCACTGGACTCAGATTCCCTACAGTTTGACCGGTGGGGGCGAAGAGTGTTCTCTTCCTCTCATGCGATGTTGTGCATTGCATCACTTCAGGCTGACCATGCTGCTTACAGTAGGCATTTATGGTCTATGCTTTCTCAGGTTCTAGCATCAGTGCCTGATACAGAGCAATCCAGACAAGCCATTGCCCTCTCCACTATAGGCCTGGAATTAGCAAGGCAGCAAGCAAGGGCATCCTATGACGCCAGTGAGGTGGCTTCCAGGCTTGTGGGGACAGCAATCCGCATTAGGCAGATGGCATGGCTTCATCTATCAAGAATGTCACCCCTGGCTCGGCATAGTGTGATTTGCTCTGCCTTCCAAGGGACCCACCTTTTTTCCACCAGGGCTAGGAGGCTTCTGCAGGGGTTTCCTCATCTCCGGGGGACCACTCCTAGCTCTCCTCAGCCTTAGGCTTCCTGTCTTGTAAGGTCAGGGTCTCTTCCTTCTGTTTCTCATCAGCAGGAGGCTGAGGGTCTTGTTCCCTCAGGGTTTTTACTGGTCCTTCTGGGGGGTGGGGGGGGGCTTGGTACTCACCCAAGCAGTAATGAATGGTAAAGATTGACAAGGGAAGATATGGAAATTACATGCCTACCGTAATTCTTGATCTTCTCTTGTATCTTCACCATTCATTACTGATACCCGCCCACCTTCCCTCATGGGCATCCTCTTCATGCCCCCCCGCCCCGCCTGCTCCTCCTCCTCCCTTCATTGCCTTAAAGCCTAATTAAAAGCCTTCCGCTCTTCTCTCAGAACGGATTCATTTAATTGAGGAAGAGAGGGAACAAGTAGAATTTCTCTCTATCCTGAAGGAACTCTTTCTGATTGCCCCTTGGGGTGACCTCTTGGCTCCTTATTAAGCCATGCTGTTAAATTCACAGTTAAAGAAACCATTCCTTAAATGGTTTGGTTCCTTTTTCTAGGTCCCCTCTGGCATGTCTGAATCTCCTGTTTGCGCCAGCCTCTGCTAGTTAAACACTGCCCTGGCACTCCAGTTCCTTGAACTGGTGATCTGTTTTGCCTTACCTTCAGAGAGTCAGACTGAGTTCCCACTCTTCCTTCCGCTAAGGGGTGCCCTCTGTAGGGCTTCAAATGCCCCCCTTTCCCCCAAAAAACACATCTGTGTTAGCACGTAACAAGGTGCTAGTGGCCTTCCTTCCCCTTCCTAGTTGGGTGCTCTCCTTTCGGAACAGATTCTGCCTTGGCAGTCTGTGAGCTCTCGACTACAATGTAAGGAGTTGGGGATGCCGGGAAGTGCAGAGAGTCTGCCTTTTGTGTAACAAGCTGTGCAAAAGGTTCAGCTGAACCTTCTTCACCAGTCTTCTTAAATGGGATCCTTGCTCCTGAGCTTACGAGACTTCAAGCCAATTCTCACAGTTTGGCAGAACTCCTCCCTCCTCCCAGCATCCCCCTTTCTTTCTCCCTTCTTCTTCCTTCTTCTTGCTGTCCCTTACCTGTTCCTCCCTCGGAGCCGCCCCAGGAGTGAGGCCCTGTGGTCCCATAGGGTAGGTTTTCTCTTTCCTGTCCTCTGTCGGCTTATTCCTTTTTCAGTTTATATCTTTTCCTTTACCTATCCTCGGCTCTCTTGCCTCACTCTTCTTTTTTCTTATCATTATTTCGCCTCTAGGCTTACAGAACTGAGATGGAGGAGGAGTCTTCAGCGACTAATGCCGCCCTCACGCACCACGCGTGGTGGCATCGCTCTTGGGGCGGCGCCATCGGTACTGGCTCCTCTCAAAAAAAAAAAACTCCCGTAGCGGATGTGCACCACTGGCTTACACCCAAGCAATAATGAATGGTGAAGATACAAGAGAAGATCAAGAATTACGGTAGGTACGTAATTTCCATTTGTCTTATTGCTTGCATAAAGGCATGATACCATTCCTATGGTGCATTGTGAGGCATAAGGTGCTGCAGAGTGCCTTCAGCCACCTGAGATATGAAGTTAACCAGCATAACACAGTGCTGGAGTGGTGTTTTGTTATGCTTAAACAGATTTATTTGCATTAATAAAAACATTATTATAAACTTAAAACATTTTGTACATGGACATTTTCACAAAACAGCTCTTTTGCATTGTCAGTAGGTGGCACTGTTGTAGTGGGAACTGGTCTAGGAAGTTTCCTCATCCTTCATTGCCATCTTCCCCACCCCACTTCCATTTTCACGAAACAGTTGTTTGTGTTGTCAGTAGGTGGCGCTGTTGTAGTGGGAACTCGTCCTTCACTGCAGTCTTCCCTCACCCCACTTCCATTTCACAGCAGTCCTGATGCTTTAGTATAGCTTTCTTGCAGGAGCCCAAAGACCTTTGTGCGGTTCTCACTGTAGGAGACTCAAGCTATTGTATTAAAAGAGCCAGTTACTGGAGCTGAGCAGCCTGTTAAAGGTAACTGATGATTAGGGTGCTTGCCAGAGTGAAGTGAATGACTTGGAGCTGATGACTGGGTGGCAAAACATTTTTTTTTTTTTGTTATATATTCTTTATTTATCAAGTCTGTATTACAGCTGTCATACACTTATTCAGTATTATCATCACATATAATATACGTATGCAGTGGAGACATGTTTATACATGAGTGGGGAATTATACAGAGTTCTAAATATTTAAACAGTTTCACCTTTTCAGGGGATAAAAGCATCATCCAGCGGGGAGATATAAAACACCCAGGGCCTCCAATACAATTCAAATTGAGAAGTGCAGTCTGTCCTGCTTGCTATTAATCATTCCAGATAATAAATCTCCGACCTTATGGAATGCCAGTGTGTCAAGGTAGGACTAGTGGGTGTCCGCCAAAGGCGGGTTATCACCTTTTTTGCTGCAGCTAAATATAAATACAGTAAACTCTTTTTCGGGGGAACAAAACCATCTTCCCCAGTATATAAAAGAATCATTTGATTTGTTAAGACAAAAGCAGGGTCAATTAAAAGTTGAAGGCTCCCAGAGATGTCCGCCCAGTACTGGGAAACCTTTGGGCACAAACAGAATATATGAGAGAGATTAGCCCTCTTCTGACCACATTTTCTCCAGCACCCCCAAAGCTTCTGAAAGAAATTTGGTCAGTTTATCTGGAGAAATAAAAAAGTGCATACAACATTTCCAAATATATTCTCACCAGTAAGAGGCTTGTGAGGCCTTCATGGAGAAGTTAATTGGTTCTATCTATTTATCATAAGAAATCTTTGTGTTTAATTCTTTGTTCCATCTGGCCAAGACATTTCTAGTGGTCTCCTTCCAGTGATCCCTAAGGGATCGGTACAGAAGGCCAATTAGATGTGATTGCCACGTTCCCTCAATTGCCTCAATAATCAGTGTCATGAAATCTGGGAGGAGGGAGGGTAAAGCTGCTCGATATGGGCCCTGACTCTGCAAGAACGAACGAGTCTGTAGATATCTAAAATGATGTGTAAAAGGAAGTCCAAATCTCGCCTGTAATGTGGCAAAGGGAATTACTCCATGTGAATCTAAAAATTGGTATATCATAGATGAGCCTATTCTGTGCCATTCGTCATATGTGTGATCTAACCGAGGTGCAGTAAATTGGTTTTCTTTAGCTACCAATTGTGGGTGGCAAAACATTTTGAAGACCAGAAGTGCAGCAGGGCCAGTACTTGACTAACTCCCTGCTCAGTGACAATGTGGTGTCAAAAATGGGTGACAGTTAAGCTTTGAAGACTCTTAACAACCTGCTTGAGGGCTTGAACAAAATGGCACTGTCATAATTAGTGTGGCCCCATTGTGGATGGAGTTTAAGTGGTAGAAGGCTGGAACTGGAACTTGCTGGCTGTTGTTATACTTGAATATCTTCACAGCTAATACCATGTCTTGTCCAATCAGGATGGATGATTGCTTCCACCCATTTAATAATTTTCTTTTAATTCCATACCTGAATAAATTTTACTTAAAGTATCTTCAGCCACTTATAAAAATATTTGTACAAAATAGTTTGCATTAAAATGACTTGTACGGCAGGAGTGTTCTGCCATGTCAAAAATATGCATGTTACCCTAGTGAACTGTAGTTTTAATGTGGGGCTAACAATCCTGCATGTAGTGTCACTGAATAATTTGACACTTTTTATTGGACCAACATTTATGTTGTGCAAAAAAGTTACTGTGCACTAGCTTTTGGCCACACATCTTTGTCAGGTGTTAGAGCACTCTGAACAGAAGACCTTGACTTTGTACCCTTTCTACATGTAACAGTTCCTCATGCATGAAATTAAAAGTGCTGTGGTTTTTGTTATAGTTTTGACATCGCTAGCAATAACAAATGGTCTCTCTCTCTCTCCATTCAGCTCCAACGACTAAGGAAGGAGATGCAGGCAGACCATGAGCGGAGCCTTCGGGAGCTACAAGATACCACAAGACGGGTCAAGGAGGACTGTGTCCACCAGTTGGAGCTAGAGAGGTCAAAGATCAAACAGCTGGAGGAGGAGAAGCACCGCCTTCAGCAGCAGGTCAGTGAAGAAAATCAAAGGCCCTCAGTGGAATTTCTAGTATGTAATTCTCAGGCCATGTTGGTGTGTGTGGGGGCAAATGTTAGAAGGCCTTGCAACAATGCAGTAATTACATACATGACAGATTGCACACTACTGAATATTCTTCAGTGCACTATTTTCATGCCGTTAAGATATGGGGAACTTTTTTATCCATTACTTGATATTTATAAAGTTCTGTAACATACTGTTGTTTCATGATGTCCTGAGTAAATTTTCTCAGTTAATGAGCTTTGTAACTGTTAAATACGACTAACCACATTTATTCATTTATAGTTTGAGAGGTCTGTACATACACAACTTAGCCTGACAGATGTACACAAAAACAATGCATGGGCCACGATGCACAACTTTGTGTTTCCATCTCTGGGTTCTGATGATGTCACATGCACTTCCAGAGTGAAGATTGAGAGGTTTCAGATGTCATCAGAACATCAAGATGGAAATGGCCAAGTTATGCATGATTGCCCACTTGTTATTTTATATAGTGTATGGTTTGAAACATAAAATTAGAAAAAGAAATGCTGTTTTTTTTTTTTTTTTTTTTTTCTTTCCAAGAAAGAGGTCAGCTGCTGAAATTCCAACCAGGTGAACAGCAGGTATGTTGCACCTGGGGACCTGGTTATGACAGTCCATGCCTGTTTCACAGCCAGGCTGGACTACTGTAATGCTGTCTTCCTAGGATTTTCTAGGAGTCTGGTGTGCAGCCTGCAGCTGGTCCAGAACGCGACAGGCTGGTTGATTGCCAGAACATTTGCAAGGGAGCATGTCACTCCTGTGTTCTGTGAACTGCACCAGCTGCCTGTTCAGGTGGCACATCATTGGCTTGTTAATATATGAGGCTCTACATGGTTTGGATTCTGGTTACCTGAAAGAGCTCCTGTCTTCACACACCTGTGCCCACCCTCTCCGCTTCACTGAGGCCGACTTGCTGTCAGACCCATCTCAGTTGCCTGGTAGTATAGCCTAGAGGTTAGAGTAACAAGCTGTGAATGAGCTTGGTACTTCTAACAGACCTAGGTTTGATTCCCACAACCTCTGCTTGCAAACTGTGTGACCCTGAGCAGGTCACTTAACCTCCCCAGTCTTCCCAGACCACCCCTGAAATCAAGCATTGTGCCTAGTGGTCCTTACCTGGTTACAAAGAAGTAACAACAAAATAATTCTCGAGCTTTCCAGGGTAGAGCTGTTGGGGTGGCTGCACTTTTATTTTAGAATTCCCTACCACCCAAAGCTTGTGTTTTTGCATCAATTTGAGTTATTTTATTTATTTATATAGCTTTTGTTTACCAGGTAAATTGTCAGTTAGTGTTACTGATTGATTTATACATTAAGTATGTAACTGTATTTATTGTTTTATGTTGCGCTTGTTTCCCTGTATGGTGCTCTGAGCCTCTGGGATAGGGCATCTTAGAAATAAACTTGCCTTGCTTTAAATGATGAAATAACAGAGCATTTTGTATTATAAGTCTAATTAATTATTCATGAGCCTAGCGAGGCTCCTGATTCGCTACTGGATTGGTCATTAACATCTCAGAAATGACCGATCCAACTGCCAACTGACATGCACAACTCGCGCCATTCTACTTAAAACATTAAATAGTAAAAATAAATGCGGAAGAAAAGAAAATTGTTATTGCAATTAGACTTATAATCACAATAACAATCTCGAAGCCAGTCATTTCCTTGGATTAACAATTGGCTTTCCGGAAGTGGGCCTCAGCTGTGCCTCAGGCTACCCATCTCCTCAACCAGGCAGTAATCCCTTGGAAATGACCTGCTTCTCAGTGATTGTTGCTTACTTATGGGAGGGTCTGGCTACAGTGTGGGGGGGAAAATGAAAGTAAAACTTCAGGTGGCACAAGTTTTCATTCTAATTAACAAACAAACAAACAAAAAGCTGTTGTATCCCAGAATGCTACAACAGCCTTCTATGAACTTTTAACTGTGGTGCAGCAGCTTTTTAGTTTGAATGGAAATTGATGCACAAGGGGTAACTGTATACTATATGTAGAATGAATGTATGGGCAACTGTTTACAACAAGGCTGCGTTTTCATTGAGGAACTGTGATTGCATGATAGACCTCGAGAGTGAAGCTGGAGAGGTCGCTTATGTCATCACAACCCCAAGATGGAAACACAGCCTTGTTGTGTATCATTGCCCATATTCTAGGGGTGTGGATATGGTTCACTTATCCACACTGGCAGTTCCACTGAAATGTGATGAATGGCTGGAACATTGTTAAGCTAAGCATCTCCCACCATACAGGTGGATATATCCCCTGACTCAGACCTGTGACGCCAAATCTTTATTTCCACTGGAAGAACAGTTAATTTCTTTCATGTTCTGTTTAGGATTTTCTTTGCACCATTGGCATACCTTTCTTTTTGAAGTTTTAAAAGTTATTTCTGTGCAGTTTCATGGTTCTTTTGACTCCGTCTCCAGACCGATAGAACACAAAAAACCGGGATTTAAATTCTGTGTTGTAGGAGCGTGGATATGTTGTTCATCAACACTGTCTGGCATTGTCCCTTTCCCCTTTAAATCTTGCCGGAAGTCTTCAAGCTGGCTCCTCCCACCCATCCGGGTGGTAAATACCTCGGCTGCGCCCCATGACGCCAGATCTTCCTTTCCGCTGGAAGATGCAGGTTCCCTCGTGCTACTTTGCAAGTACCATAGGCCCTGGAGTCAAATTAGCGGTTTCGCCACTTGCCGACTTTCAAAAGCTGTCAGAGTTTACGATTCGGATCGAGCGCCGGATATGGAGGACAAGTCCCCAGGTTTCGCCGGTGTCCTTGTGGACAAAAATGTCTCGCACCGATCCCCACCTCTCGTGGTGCCTACTGCCTAGGCGCCTATGCATGATACTTAGCTTGCACCATCTGTTCGGCCTTCCACCCCACCGCTCTGAGGACCGCAAGGCTTTAAGTTGGGGGAGACCAGTCATAACCACTGGTGAAATCGGGAGGCCAGGTGGGCGGTTTCCGCGGCAGCGGGATCTGCCAAGCAGCTCGAGCAGATGGCGGCCTTCGAAGAGGAAGCTGCCCAAGCTTCGGCCAACCAAAGCTTCTTCGTGCTGCTCAACCTGGGCTCCACCTTCACGGGATCCTTCCGGGAGTTGTGCCAGTCTCTCCCTACCAAGGGTGAGGCGCCTTCGCGCTCGCACTCCTCCCGATCCAAGAAAAAGGATAAGGACCCCAAATCTTAAGACGCTCCTGGGACCGAGAGTGGTCCGACACTCAGGAGCAGGCGGTCTTGGCCACGGTCGAGATCGCTTCCTCGGCTGCCGGCTTTTCGGAGCTTCCGTCAGGCCAGGGCACCGAAGCCAAGGATACGGCAGAACCTGCCAAGATTTCTCTCGACCCGATCGAGCCGTTGTCGCCGACGCCTGTCGCCGACTCCTTGGAGAGGACTCCCATTCTTTCCTTCCCCGACAAGGAGACCCGTCCTTCGAGCATCCTGATTGAGGGACAAGAGCCGGAACCTCGGTTTTCACCGAATCCAGCTTCTCCCGACCGACAGAGCTGACGCCGTCGGTCTCGATCGAGGAGTAGGACCCTGTCAGTCGGTAAACCGAGAAAGGGTCACAAACACTCCCGGAAGAGGCGCCGCCACCGTTCCTCATCCTCCTCGGTCGAGGAGAGACTTAGACGGAAACGCCGACGTTATGAGGACCTCATGTGGCAGCAACTTCTTTTGACGGGTCAAAAGGCGTCTGCTCCGGCTGTACCGGCCATTACTTGGCCCCAGCCTCTTCGGCCGACACCGACCGGTTCCTCTCCGTGGGACCGGTACGTATTTCTGGTCGGCCTGTTATGGGCTCCCCACCAATTTTGGTGGAACCACCACCCAAACAGCCTCAGGGAGGGGATCCCTCTAAGGAGGATCGACCAACTACGGGCTTGCCCCATAGGTTGTCCATTACGGTCACTCCTGATCACCCTAGGCGCATTGAGGGGGACTTAGGTGGGAGAGCCTTGTATCCGGATTCCTCGGATTTGGATACTACTGGCCTTCACTCACATGATGAGCTGTCAGTGACAGACCTGGAGGAAGGCCCTTCTTCCTTGCAGGGCATCCTTCGACTCATTTCGGAGTCCACAGATATGCCTTTGCAGCCCATACAAAAGAAGGCAGAATATCCTCTCACAGATATTCTCAAGAGGGGGGGGATACCCCGACGGAGGCCTTCCCAGTGGCCGAAGCCATAGTTGGCCTGGCATTGGAACTTTGGCAGCGTCCTGCCTCTTGCCCTCCTCCATCTGCCCGCATGGCCCGCAAGTGCATGGTGCCCATGAGGTCCTTGGTGGGCTTCACTGAGCATCCCTCGGCCGAGAGCCTTGTGACTGCCTCAGTGTTTAGGCGCATGGGCAGCTCTGCGGATACTGACCGCCCTCCGGACAAGGAGTCCAAAAATATGGACCACTCGGCCTGGAAGGTTTACGCTGCATCATCCCATGGCCTTCGTCAGGCTAGCTCAGCAGTGATCATGGCAAACTTCCTCTCTCGCCTTTCTGGGGTCACTTGATGAAGTCCTCCCTCATCTCCCAGCAGACATGCAGACCATGGTCAAGCAGGTCCGGGACCAGGGTCGTGCTGTTGCTAAACAGCTTCAGACGGCTCTGGACATTGGAGATTCCCGTGCCCGTTCACAAGCTGCCGCAGTAGCCACTTGCCGCAGGGCTTGGCTGAGGTTATCCTCTTTTCCGCGGATACTCAGCACAAGCTAGCTGACGTGTCCTTCCTTGGCACTGACCTCTTCGGTCCGGGAGTGGCAGGTCATCTACAGCGCATTGAGCAGTCTAATGCCACCTTAGATGCCACCTCTGCTAAGGGTTCTTTGGGCAAGAAGCAGCAGAAGCACAAGAAGAAGTCCTTTCGGCATTCTTTCCCTGCGGTTAGACAGCCCTCCTTCCAGGGAGGTCAGCAACAGCAGCAGGCTCAAGCTTGGCGCCCTAGGCCCAAGCAAGGTCCCCAACAGCCCCGCAAAGGAGGCCGAGGTGCTGGTCCAGGTGCCGCCTCCTCCTCCAAGCCTGCACAGTGACGGGTCGGGGGTAGCCTCCCCTACACCCGGCACACCAGTTCTGGGTCCTCCCATGGGGGGCTGGCTCCGCCACTTTCTTTCCACCTGGTCCAGTATCACTTCGGACAGGTGGGTTCTGGAAGTGGTCGGGCAGGGACTGCCTCTAGAGTTCGAGCAGTACCCCCCCAGCTCGGCCCGTGCCCCACGGGAGGAAAGGATCTCAGTTGACGCTCAGTCGGCCCTTCGGGACGACATTGCTCAGCTCCTCCACAAGGAGGCGGTAGCTCCAGTGCCAGATCTTCCTTCGGACCCAGGCTTCGTGTCCAGGTATTTCTTGGTGCCCAAGCGGACGGGGGGTTGGCGCCCCATCCTAGATCTCCACGACCTGAATCGATATCTCAGGTCTCGTACCTTCTGGATGGTAACTCTGAACCAGATCATACCATCTCTGGAGTGAAACATGTGGTTCTGTTCACTGGATCTTCAGGACGCGTTCTACCATGTCCCAATCCGTCCATCCCATCAGCGGTTCCTCCGCTCCAGGGTCGAAGGGACCCTGTATGAGTTCAGAGCCATGCCATTTGGCCTGTCATCGGCCCCACGGGTCTTCACCAAATGCATCGCAGTGGTGGCAGCCCATCTTCGGCGTCATGGGGTTCGTAATTACCCCTATCTAGACGATTGGCTCCTGGCGGGTTCCTCCCTACAGGAGGCGGAGAGGTCCAGGGACCTGACCCTCCGAACCTACTCCCACCTGGGCCTCCTAATCAACGAGGCCAAGTCAGAACTTGTGCCCTCTCAGGTGATGGGCTTCATCGGGGGCAGAGCTGGACTCTCGTCAAGCCAGAGCTCGGCTCCCGGCGGACTGGGCGGAGGTTCATTCCTCCTTTGCCCAATCATTTCTGGTTGGGCACTTGCGCCCTGCCTGGGACTTCCTGCACCTCCTGGGTTACATGGCGGCGTGCACCTCAGTGGACCATTGGGCCAGATTGCACATGCACCCCCTTCAATGGGAGCTGGCCGCCCAGTGGTCTCAGCATCAGGGTCTCTTCGACCAGCTGGTCACTGTCACCCAGAGGATGTGGAACGCTCTCCAATGGTGGACCATCCTGAGTCATTTGCGGGAAGGGATCCCGTTTGTCCGCCCCGAGCCGACGGTCGTCCTTACCACCAATGCCTCTCTCATGGGCTGGGGAGCCCACATGGGGGACAACAGAGCTCACGGGTTCTGGACCCCCGAGGAGTCCCGATGCCACATCAACCTGTTGGAGCTCAGAGCAGTCAGACTGGCACTGTCAGCTTTCGCTCCTCAGCTCCGGGGTCAAGTGGTTTAAGTCCAGATGGACAATACCACGACCATGTACTACCTCAACAAACAGGGCGGCACGCACTCCCGTCTGCTATGCAGGGAGGCACTCCGGATCTGGACCTTTGTCAGCCAGCTGGAGGCGGATCTCCTAGCCATCCATATGGCAGGAGTCTCGAACCAACTGGCGGATGCTCTCAGCCACATTGGCCAGACATCCCACAAGTGGTCTCTCCATCCAGAGGTAGCTTACGATCTGTTCTCCTGTTGGGGCAAACCGTTGGTGGACC
Organism: Neoceratodus forsteri; assembly: GCA_016271365.2. Classification (NCBI taxonomy): domain Eukaryota; kingdom Metazoa; phylum Chordata; order Ceratodontiformes; family Ceratodontidae; genus Neoceratodus; species Neoceratodus forsteri. Next base: position 79,277,909 of record CM057454.1, on the reverse strand, counting down.
TGTTCGCCTCAGGGAGAACACCCAGCTGAGGCTGTACCATGCCCACCCTCCTCAGCAGGGCTCGCTGCAGGGGGGGGGATGCCTTCTTGAGGCCGCGGACCCCAGGCCTCCTTTATGCCTTCCCTCCATTTCCCTTGATCCACAAGGTGTTACTCAAGGTGAGGAGGGACAAGGTGAAGGTGATCCTGGTAGCCCCAGATTGGGCACGCCAGTTCTGGTATCCAGATCTCCTCAGTCTCAGCTGCAGGACCCCAGAGCGGCTTTGTACACGCCCGGACCTGATATCGTTGAACCAGGGGAAGGTCTTCCACTCGGACTTTCAATCCCTGCACCTCACAGCCTGGTTCCTGAGCGGCTAGAGTTCCAGGCTCTGGGTCTTTCCAAGGATGTCTACACCGCGGTGGAAGCATCTCGAAAGGAATCGACCAGGAAATGTTATGCCTTCAAATGGAAAAGGTTTTCCTTTTGGTGTCAGGGAGAAAGAGCCTTGACCCCTTATCCTGCTCTGTGGCTAACATTCTAGACTACCTTTGATCCCTCTCCAAAGGGGGGTCATCGACCCTTAGGGTGCACCTGGCAGCCATCTCTGCTTACCGGGCGTGGGCCGGTCAGCCGACATTGGCACAGGAGACAGTGGTCCGGCGCTTTTTCAAAGGCCTGGATCACATATCCCCTCCGGTGCGTGAACCTCCACCTCCGTGGGATCTCTTGCTGGTTTTGGCAAAGCTCATGGGCAAGCCATTCGAACCCATGCACAAGTGTGAGCTCTCGCACTTGTCGTGGAAGACTGCCTTCCTGGTGGCTATCACGTCAGCCAGAAGGACAGGGGAGCTCCAGGCGCTTTCGGTGGACTCCCCTTATCTGGTCTTTCACAGGGACGAAGTTGTCCTGCGCCCCACCGAAATTCCTTCCGAAGGTTGTGTCAGAGTTTCACCTTAACCAGGTGTTGACTCTGCCGGTATATTACCCTAACTACACCTCGGATGCCGAGTACAGGCTCCATACTCTGGACCTCAGACGTGCTCTCTCCTACTATAAGGAGAGGACGGCGGAAATTCGGGGAGAGGTTCGCCAGCTGTTTGTCAGCTACGCTGAAGCCGCTTCTGGCAGACCTGCAGCCAAGCGGACTATTGCAAGATGGATCACATCATGCATAAGTCTGTGTTATGAATTGGCGGGCAAGGAGCCTCCCAGAGGGATAAGAGCTCATTCTACCCGCCATACTGCTGCTTCGGTGGCTGCTTCCAGGGACATCCCTATCCAGGAAATCTGTCGGGCTGCGACCTGGAAGTCGGCAAACAACTTCATTACCCATTACCACATCGACCTTGAGTCACGACGTGATGCTGGTTTTGGGGCCTCGGTTATCCAATCTCTTTTTCCTAAATAGGGAGTGTGCGCCTTGCCTCCCTCCTCCCGGAGAACTGCTAGGAGTCTGCCAGACAGTGTGGATGAACAATATATCCACGCTCCTAGAAAAACAGGTTCCTCACCTGTAACAGTAGTTCTAGGAGTGGTATATGTTGTTCATCCACACGCACCCACCCGACCTCCCCCAGCTAAGGCGCACAACCTTGCTTCCAGCGGGCTAGATCTGGCGTCCTGGGGCGGAGCCGAGGTATTTACCACCTGGGTGGGTGGGAGGAGCCAGTTTGAAGACTTCCAGCAAGATTTAAAGGGGAAAGGGACAATGCCAGACAGTGTGGATGAACAACATGTACCACTCCTAGAACTACTGTTACAGGTGAGTAACCTGTCTTTCGGTGCCACCAGAAGATGTTGGTTACCAATCCACATGACACGTGGTGTACTGCTTGGGGCAACAGGCATGGCCGGTGCGGCTTTTGTCTTTCCATGCTTCCTGAGTCCCTCATGGACAGGAATCTCTGGCTTACACTGGGTAGTCCTGCAGAGCGGGATCCAAAGGATCCCCCTAAGGGCCACAAAAAGACTTTGGCTGTGGCCGGGTCTGCTGCATAACTTGTTACCCTTGAGGCAGACGTGGTAGCTGCCATGGCGGGCACCTCCTCAGTTTTGGCGCTGTTCCCACCTGGGGCCAGCATCAGAGGGGCCTTCAAGGACCAGTTCCATGACATATGTAGGTCCCTCCAGATCGTGGGGAAGAAACCTGCGCACTGTGGCTCTAAATCTTCCCACTGCCAGTCGTGGGACAGGGAGAGATTGCAGTCCTCCCAGTTCCTTGACTCATCCAACTGCTCGACAGCGGTCGAGCACCCCTTGGCTGAGGGGCTAGTTGGGCAGATCGAAGGTCCTTCAGCTCCACCATTGAGCCAGATGACCTCATCTTCGGTCAACCAAGCCGTCAAGCTTTTTCTTGACCTGGTCGACTGGTTGTCAGACGAGGCCAAGGAGTTGGCCTCGCAGCCTCAGTGCTCCTGGTCCTTAGGAAGGAAGGAAGACATGGATTGATCGTTGACCCTGGCCGATCCTTCCAGGGACAAGCCTCAAACCGGGGTCAGGTCTTGGACACCCTTGTTGCTAAGTGTGGGTAGGCAAGTATCTACAGTCAACCTCAGGAAGACCTCTCTCACCATTGACTGGGTGGTAGATGGTCGAGGTCACGATCAAGACGTTCACTCTTTTCATCTCGCTCGACTGGGAGGCAACGCCGTTGACACTCCTTGTCATCCTCATCGTCAGGTGGGGAGAGGTACCAGCAAAAGATGCGGTGGTGCTACGAGAAGTTCCTGTGCTAAATGTGGGTAGGCATGGAATCTACAGCTAACCTCAGGAAAACCCCTCTCACCATCAACTGGGTTGTCGGTGGTTGAGGTCGCAGTCAAGACGTTCACACTCTCCATCCCACTTGATCAGGAAGTGCTGCTGTCAAAATTCTTTGTCCTCCTCATCAGGTGAGGAGAGGCACCAGCAGAAGATGCACCAGTGCTACAAGGAGATCTTCTTCGAGGATATCTCTTTCTTGAGACCACATCTTTGGAACTAATACCGCATCAGACCTAGGACCACACAGAAACTTTTACAAGCAGTCAGCCAGGGGCCACTCACGATGATGTACACATATACGTGGGCAGCTCCTCCTCTCCTCAGTTCTTTTCCCACCCTTGACCACACTTGTTGGACCCGCTCTTGGAAACATCACTTCTAGCAGCCAAGTTTCTTATTTCCTTTATCTTTAAAAAAAAAAAAAAGTATCACTTTTAGTAAATTTTTGTGGCGCCACCATGTGTCGCCAGCAGTCCAGTCGTCCCTACTTTCCGTGGCCCACAATGTTGCTTCTAAAAGCTCCGTTCTCTCCTGTAACAGGCCTCTTGCACCAGGGTCACCTGTGAGGGTCGCCGGGCATCTCTTCTCAACATAAGGCGATGTGGTACAGCTTTTTCTGCCGACCGCAAGGAGGTCATTGTCACTGTAGAAAGAAATACAACTTTCATCGTGCTCCCCTCCCGAAGATTGGGGCCTCCACTTCGTTCTTCTTTTTCTCGACGGCCACTTTGGCAGTGGTGCACACCACCACCCAGTCCATCTTCTATACTCCCATGGTCTGGTCTTGGTTCAGGCTCTATGGGGCGCATAGGGACAGTATGTTGCTAATGTCGCTGGGTTCCTGCCTGTGCCTATTTTTCAGCACTTCCGACAGTCACTTAGACATCCAGATCAGGGTTTGGCTTCTGACACCGTGCCTGTTCGATCGTCCTGTCTTGGTCATTACCGGGTCTTTTAACCCCCGTCAGCTTGCTGCCACCCTAACTGTCACTCTGACACCAAGGTCAGGGCCTTGGCGTTTTATACTGCTTTGCATATAGGGTCTGTTCACAAAAAGGGGTTACCAAGGCACCCATCACTTTGATTGAATTGCATTACAAAAATTAAAAAGATTTCCCTAATGGAAGTGGTGCTTTTTAATGGTAGTTGGTAGTAGAGATAGGTAACAATGTTTTTTTGTAATTACATCCCTAACATATACAGTATATTTTTTTCAATTTAAGTTAATTTACTGCTGATTTTCTTACCTCAAATTATGACATTAAAACCAACGTGTTTGTTGTTTGCTACTGTGAACTCATTTTACTTCACAGTATTCAAACTAAAGTACTGTGTTGCTCAAAACATCTTGTTTTAAAATATCCACACTGTCCTGACCCTTTGCTTTATTCCGTTTGTCTGCAGAGATGCTCAATAGTTTCCGTGATGGGTGTAATGTGGTGTCCTCCTTTGTTACACCCATCACAGTGAACCCCACACTGACTTCCAGTCAGTTATTTAAAATTCTTGCACTTTTCCTTGCTCCCTGGATCTCTCAGCTTCTGAGACAAAACATTGATTTGTCCATGACCAGCTCAACATGATAGCACAACAATGCTATGTGGCCGTTTGATCCGCCTCCTGACATGGTATCCTAGATTTGCCTATGTTTGCACATCACAGGTGGGGAGTCAGTCTGGTAGCCCAGCGTGATACTTGTCTCATGTCTGTGTGGGAAAAGCAGTTTGAGTTGGTGGCAGTATAAACGTGACGTTTGAGACCGGATCTTCCTCTTTTCCTTCACGTCCAGCGAGAGTTAAAGAGCTGTGTGTTTGCCACTCCTCAGTGTTATAACCATCACAAGGTGAGTGACTAGTTACAACCATCATGGGGGACAAGTGACATTTAGCAAACTGGGCAACCGAGATCGATCCTATAGGATCAGTTGTTCACTGGTGGTATTAGTATGCAAGTTCTCTGATTTTGGAGATGGGGGCCTTTCATTTCACTGACTGAACTTGCTGGAGTTAGTGAAACACATCAAAACCTGTGGTGTCTGGGGGACTTCCGGTTCCGCCACGGAGCAGACAAGAGCTTAGGAACGCACCTCCGCTCACCAGGGACAAAGTTACCCTATTCCTTAAATTTTTAAAAGCAAAGAATGGCTAAAGAAGATCATAGAAGAGAGTGGGGACCATCTCTGTCAAGTAATTTAAGTAAGTCACAGAGGAAAGACTTTGCCGGAGAAGAAATACAATCGCTCAGTTCTACACGCAGCAGAAGCAGGCTCACGAAGCAGCACGAGAGGCTCCAGCTACGACACGGAGGCCGAGACAGATCTTTTATCTCGTACAAGGTATGAAAATATATTGAGGGAGATTCATGATTCTCATGCTGAATCAAGGAGAGAGTTTCAATCCCTGGCTGTGCAAATCTCTAGCATTGACACCAAAGTTAACGCAGCAGAAGACAAAATAAAAGTCCTAGAAGAGAATAATACGCATCTTACTAATGCTGTGGAAGCGCTGTTCCAACAGGCTCAGGTCCTGCAAAGCAAGTGCATTGATCTGAGGACGCCAAGGCAGCAATCTCAGGCTATATGGCTCGCTTGAAGGGGCTGAGGAACTTCCTATGACAGCATTTCTAGAAGACCTACTGATAGATGTTTTAGAGTTACCACCCACCATGCCTTGTCCATCGAAAGAGCTCACCGTCACTAGGCCAGAAACCATCTAGGAGGCAGCCCGCCCTCGGTCAATAATCTTTAAGTTGAGCAGCTATAAAACCAAAGAGAACATTCACCGGAGGGCCTGGGGTAAGAAGGAGTTGACGTAACTTTCATCCAGAATAACCCTTGACCATGACTATGCCCCAGAAGTGCAGTAAGCAAGACAGCTATATGTGCCAGTACTGAAAGCGCTGAGAGCTAAGGGCATAAGATTCCAAACCCCATTCCCCGCGAAGCTCTGTGTATTTTGGGAAGAGGACCCTCAATTGTACCTTTCTCCCGTGAAGGCGCTGGATGAGCTCCAGAAGAAAGGAATTCCTATTCCCCCTATGGATGCAGAACTTGTGCATAAACAAAGATTTCCGGTTGGGCTACTGCCGCAGACCGCATATGGATTTGGGAGACTGGCAACTCTGAAAAAAGTAAGAGAGGCCTTGGGACTGATGCAGCGAGCGGCGCATTCCAGATCGACGAGCGACTCCTCTCCGTATTGTACCTGAGCAGGACAGAGGAAGGAACTTGTACAAGTCTGTTTTGAGATGGGGAGCACATACCCGTGGTGATAATTAACAGGCCTGGCAAAGCACCACTCGAGGCAGAGAGGCCCATTAGACTCAATGACTGGGAATTCAGATCAAACCATTTTTTTTTTTTTTTTACAGTTCCTAACAGTTGTTAATCATATCTCTAATGTTCTGTACTGAGTTGCCTGGTCGCGGACCATCACTGGTGAAGGCTAAAATTAATCTTATTGACCTTCCTATGTGTAAGTTGGAAAAGGAAGGGTATTCCAAATGTTTAAATAATCAAGTGTTTAGATTTAAACTGTCCCTGGGGGAGCAACAAGGCATATTTCTGTTTATACACGACCTTGTTGTACGTTCCTCTAAATGTTTAAGGGACTGAGGTGAATCTGTGGCACGGTTATTTCTGGGAAATCACTCCTTTGGAGTTATTTGTTGAAGAGGCTCTGTTAATTCAGGGCATACCTCCTCTTCAACCCCTGCCTCGTAGCCTGTGTTTTTTGGCTCTTTTGAGGTTAGGGCAAGGGATCCTAGGTTCTGGATCCCCTACCTTGAAAGCCACGTGTTTTATAATAATAATAAGTTGTTGTAGCAATTAATGTAATATAGAGCTTTAGTTAACAAACAGGTATGGATTTATTGTGTTAGACTACGTCACTACTTTTTGCCTTTTCTAGCTAATCTTTTTTTCTTCCCTTTCCCGTCCCCTGAGCCCTCTCTCCATTTGCCCCCAGTAGTCAGACCCTGTCTCCCTTTTTTATTAGGCTCCTGTAGGATTTGGAACCAGGCGGAACGAGGGTGAAAGTAAGTGACATTGGTGGAGGGAGGTAATAATACCTGGGTTGAGACAGAGGAAGAGTCCCTGCCGAATGAGGAATGGTAGCTAAACCTACCACCTTTTGCTCCTTCAATGTAAACGGGCTGACTAATCCAATAAAACGTAGCAAAATACTCGCCTTCCTCAAGAGGACTGAGGCGGACTTTCTGTTCCTGCAGGACATGCATCTTTCATTGACGGAGCATCAGAAGTTGGGGAAATTTGGTTTCTGCGCTTTCTCGGGCGCAAGGCCAACATATGGAAGGGGGAAGGCGAGGGGTGGCGGTATTTGTCCCAGAGAAGACGCCTTACAAAATAGCACAGCTGACAGATGGAGAAGGCGCTTTCTTTCCTGAAGGGGCGTCTCTTTGGGCGGCTACTAACTCTGGCATCGATTTATGTCCCTCCTGGTTCCGACTTCCAGACATACCGTCAAATTTTTTTAAGATTGCAGGAGTGGGCAGAGGGGGAGGTAATTATTGGAAGTGACCTAAACTTAGTCTTGAACCCGAGGCCGGACTCTTCCTCTGTGGTTCCCCGCCGCAATCAGGTATGTATAAAAAAGGTTGGGGGTTGCTTGTGGAGCTGGGACTAGGGGATGGATGGCGACTCACCCGTGGAAAGCAAAGAAACTATACTTTTTTCTCAGCTCCACATCAGTCCCACTCACGACTAGACTACATTTTACTCCCAGTAGAGCTAGTTGGTCAAATAAAAGATAGCTGGATAGGGGATAGATCACTGTCAGACCACGCGCCTGTCTTTTGCCAACTCCACCTAGGGGACTTGGTCAAGCGTACATTTTGGAGACTAAATACGTCTCTGCTTCAAGACCCAGAGGTGAAAAAGGCGATTAGTGATACAGTAACCCAGGCAGTGGCTGACAGTGACTCCCCAGAGATACCGGTATCTTTACTTTGGGATACTTGTAAGGCTATAGTGAGGGGTAAATTCATTGCCATATCGGCTTTTAAGAAAAAGCAATGAGAAGCCCAAAAAACAAAGTTGAGGGGGGAGATAGATAATTGTGAATCTCAGCTTAAGATTAAGTATAACGCAGAGACCTTCAAGAAGCTTAGCAAACTCAAGGCTGATCTTAACAAGTTATTGGAATACCAGGTGGAGCAGATGGTCTTGTATCTTAAACAAAAGTACTATGAGGGAGGCCCAAGAGCCACTCGCCTATTGGCGGCCTGCTTGCGATCCCAGAGAGTGACAGCACGGATTTCAACCTTGATACACCCTAGCTCCAAGCAGAAATTACATCAGACCCCGGTAATAGTAGAAGCCTTTAGAGAATTCTATACTTCATTATATGCCGCCTCCCTTCCCACACCCCAGCAAGAGAACAATATATCTGAATACTTAGAGCGTCTCTCTCTGCCCTCTTTGACCCCCCCAAGCTAAATTGGACCTCTGTTAACCTCTTTTACTGAAATAGAGATGCAAAGAGAAGTCTCGAGACTGAAGGCCTCTAAATGCCCGGGCACAGATGGACTCCCGGGGGAGTTTTATAAACATTTTAAAAGTCAGATTATACCACTCCTACTTAGGGTCTATAATGGGGTCTTACAAACCAAAGAAATACCACCAACCTCATGGGAGCAGGCCATCATATCAGTTATACCTAAACAAGGGAAAAACCCGACACTTTGTCCTTCGTACCAACCCATCTCCATATTAAATACAGATTATAAAATTTTTATGTCAGTTTTGGCCCAACGTATGCAGAAAGTAATACCTAAACTGATTAACCTTTCATCCCTAATCGCCATGTACAGGATAATCTCAGAAGAACTACCCACCTAATTGATCACCTGGGTTCCACTCAGATACCCTCCATTTTTCTTAGTCTCGATGCCGGAAAAGCGCTTGATAAAGTCCTTTGGCCTTTTCTTCGTGCAGTACTCTGCAAATTTGGTCTTCCCGCTCTGTTTATTGATGTCATTTTCAAAATATACCATACACCAAAAGGATACAGTAGGGTAAATGGCCATGTCTCCCTTTCCTTTCCATTATGCAGAGGTACACGTCAGGGCTGTCCGTTGTCCCCTATTCTTTTTGCTCTATATCTTGAACCTTTAGCCCAAAGTATCAGAGAGAACTTAAATATAAAGGGAGTAAACATAAATGGGGACGAACATAAGCTTGCACTGTACGCAGATGACATCTTGCTATACATCACAGAACCTGAGTCATCGATCCCATATTTATTTCAACATATAAACGAATTCTCGGAACTTTCAGGCTATGCCTTGAATACCCATAAAACTGAGGCTATTACTTTTAATTATTCCCCTTCTCAATTCTTAAGAGACAAATACCCATTAAAATGGGACCTCCCGTCTATGAAATATTTGGGAATAGTGTTATCACCCAGCAACTCTCAATTATACGACCTAAATTTTCCCCCTTTAATAAAACAAATACAAATAGATATTGAAAGGTGGTCCGTGCTCCCTCTCCCTTTGTATAGTTGAATTCAATCTATTAAGATGAACCTGTTGCCGAGGTTTTTATTCTTGTTTCAATGTGTGCCCTGCTTAATCTCAAAAGAGAGATTGATGACCTGGTAAAGGACGCTTCTGAAATTTATATGGGCAGGAAAATGCCCCAGGATTAGAAAACAAACTCTCTTCCTCTCGAAGGAGGAGGGAGGGTTGGTGTACCTTGTTTGAGGGGTATTGGGTGGCAACCCAGCTGAGGGTCTCTTATTATTTACATCCTACTTACCAGGCTATTTGGAAGTCCATGGATCTAGCCGTCCCTGTTCTCCCTCTCCGGTTACAAATGTTTGCACCAGCTGCATCAGTAAGTAGCTCTTTTCCACTGTATTCGGGCACCGCTGCAGCTCTGGAGGGTTGCAGACAGGGTGTCTGTGTGAACTACAAAGGTATACCTTGGAAGTATCAGGCTTTGGTTCCTGAGCTCGCTTCATACACCTGCTCATGGGAATCCTTGGTTTAAGCGACTTCAGAGACTGGGATGTTGGGCTCCGTGGCAGTTAATGAAAGGGGAGCAGATCCTGACATTTGAAGAAGGCACCAGAAAGTTTCATTGGGTACAGGGGGACTTGATATTCTACTACCAGATCAGAGATTATATAACAAAACGCTTACGTAAATCCTCTTTAGATTCGGAGGGGACTCCCCAGCCGATGGTGTTTGAAGGGATTTGGGGGATGGAGAGGGGGGAACGAGCAATCTCTATACTTTATAAAACTTACATTATGGATTTACACTGCTCCACTACATATATCAAAGAGAAGTGGGAAAGGGATCTTGGGTTAAGTTTACATAAAGAAAGATGGTTACTGTCCATAAAGAATACTTGGTCTACCTCCTCTCCCGGGTGGCATGCATTTTATGGAAACTTAGAAGCAGGTACTTCAAGTACCGGAGCAGGTGTCTAAGTGGAACTGGAGATCTCGCTTTATGTTGACGGAAATGTGGTAATCCTGGGGCATCTCAAGCCTATATTTTTGGCACTGTCCTATGCTCAATCAATACTGGAGCAATATACAAAGCCAATTACAGAAAATTTTTAATATTGAGGTACCTATGGGACCGAACATATAATTCTGGGCCTGTACCCCTAGAGGTTGTAGGTAAGGAGGCCAAGTATCTTTGAACATTTTGGTGGTGGCAGCCTATAAGGTGATATCAAGGAAGTGGCTGTCCCCCATCCACCTACTACTGAGACGGAGTGGAGGGAACTAGTAAACAATGTCAAAATCTGTGAGAGGATTTCCTTCGCTGACTCTGAGGTCTTCACAGTTTGTAAATCGATGGGCAAGATGGGAATTGCTTGGTTAGGGAGCTTGAGGGTGTTGCTCTTACTCTCCTTTCCTCTTTTAAGTAGCTGACCTTAATTTCACCTCACCTGGGTTGGACCTAGTTTCCTCCTTTAATTCTATATCCTTGTCCCTTTCCCCTTCTTTTCTCTTTAATTCCTTACTGTTTAAACTATCTTAGTAATAGGCGTAGTCTATAGTTTTTCTTTTTGTTTGTACTCTAATGTTTTTGGAATATGTACATGTACTATGACTGTGATTTAACATGATGTAGTACCAGTTGAAATTGTAAGAAGTTTTTACAATTTTATTGGACCTATTAAGGTCTTTACATAAGTATGTATAAAATAATGATGCTGATATAACATGAATTCTGTACTGGAATCTGTGGATACCAATAAAAATGAAGTATAAAAAAAAACAAAAAACCTGTGGTGTCTGATCGCCTATCACGTTCTCTCATGAGTGTCTTTAGTGAGGTCAGAAATGGAGCCAGTTAATATACATTTTAAAAGGACTATGTCCCTGTATTGTCAAGTATGTAAGCTCTGTGTTTTGGTCCCGGACCATTTACCTGCATTTTTGTTTGTACATGTTCCCCTTTGAGAGAGATTAGTAGTGGGGATCTCCTCTGGACAGTTTTAACTCTGAGGCATAGGTTGCATGGCAGCAACAATATTAAATGCTTGTCAAGCATCCTTGTGTTTTGTTCTGGATGTCAGCGCTCTAGTGCAATAAATTTCATTGTGATGCTAACTGTGTGAGCTCCAATGCAGCAACACTGCACAGCCTAGGAGGTAGAAGTTGTGAATGAGCTTGGTACATCTAACAGACGGACCTGGGTTTGATTCCTTCGACCTCCACTTGCATACTGTATGACTGAGCAAATCCCTAAATCTCCCCTGTGCTCCCTGGTCATTCCTGAAAACAGGCACCTGTTCTAGTGGGCCTTACCTGGTTACCATAGAATAAAATAATTTTTAAATGTGCTTTTAATTTAGTTGATGTTCTATTTTACTGGGGTATGTTTTTGTTTTTTTGCTGCCAAATATTTTGATGTACCTTCTGTGTCCTGTTGTATTATTTTTATTTCGGTATTGTTTACAATCTCCTTCCCTGGGCCTCCTTGTAACTAAGCTGTGCAGGTGGCGGAGTCATTTTACTCATGGTCTGACACAAGGGTTCATCAGATGAAGGGATAGGTCTCATTGTTTTGTCATTACAAGTAAGTGTGAGAGAGGCAGTGACCAAAATAAAATTTGGGGCATTCTTTGTATTTGCTGTCCAAGCATTTTGTACGGGGGTTGGGTTGGGGGCTTAATGTACTGTGAACTGTGAATGCTTTTTTATTTTTAATGTTGTAATAAATGTTATATAGTAATACTGTATACAGAAAAAGTGAAAACGTGTTTTGACTCTGCCTGTGTGAGCATTCATATTTGGCCTTCCTGAGCACCATGTGGCTTCCCTGCTGGTGTGTGGTTGTTTCGGGGGGTACTCTTGGTGCCTTTGATGCCGGTCTCATTGTGGTCAAATATGAATGTTCACACAATCTCGATGCTTCCGATAATCCGAATCATTGTGTCTCTGTAAAATAAGAGATGTGGTATAGTTATGCTGTGGTTATTATGATGGCCTGGGAGCGTGTCCCAGCCAGTCTTTTGACTCGGCCTATGTGAGCATTCATATCCAGCCTTCATGAGCACCATGCGGCTTCCCTGCTGGTGGGTTGTGTAGGGTGGGGTACTCTTGGTGCCTTTGATGCTGGTGGGGTACTTAACAGACTGTTAATCTAACTCTTGGGAGTGCCTTATTGCAATTATAAAAATGTATGCCATGGTGATCAGGCTGTACATGACAGTGTAACAGGGATTATTGTAAGGCTTTTGGACTCCTAACAGCCAATCAGATTGCAGCATTTCTGAAAGCCTTTTTATAATTAATATCCCATCTTTTGTTTCATCAAATTGTCCTGAGTGTTCCATGCCTCCCCTTTGTTTGAAGGATCATATGGAGTGTGCATGCTGACACTTTTGTACCATCAAATGGCCTTGAGTGCTCTGTTCCTCTCCTGCCGAATGGTCTTGAGTGTCCCGTGCCACGCAGAATAGTTTAAAGTAGTGTACTTATAATAAACATGTTGTTTTTTAATGTAATGTCGTGGTTAAAAAGCCTTCAGTCTACATAAGTAAACCTTTATCTTCTTCGAGATACAGCTCTTGCAGCAGGTTACACCATTAGGACTGAAGCCGCCAGGCGTCAGGACCCCACAGAAATCTTCTAGCTAGCAGTCTTCAGCGGAACCGCCTCCGACGCCGGTCCCTCCCCCATCAGGCGAGTATATATGGAGGCAGTCCCACAGAATCCCCTAGTTTTTTCCCGCCACGACTTTGCATGTCTGCGCCTGCTCGGTTAGTCTAGCTAAACGACCAGGAAAACTTTCAAACTTTGGAAACTACAACTCTCTTCAGTCGTTGTCTGATGTCCTCCCAAGTTCAGTGGAGGCCATTCTTCAAGGTGCCTGTGGAAAGCAGATTCCTTCTCAAAGACCCTCATTCAGCTCATGTCATGCCTGGGCCCGGACTACGACACCCAGGCTTGTGTCTCTGTCTGTCAGGCTTTAACAGCCTAACGAGAACACTGTCACAGAAGGCCCTCCAGGCTTTCCTCCTTGAAGAAAACTTACGCTTATGGAACCTTCTCCAAAGGGGAATCTCCTGGAAGTCGCACAGGCACCATGAGAGCATCGGGAGAAGGTGAGACCCAGATTCCCTCCAGGGCCTCGGACTCCGCAGCTCTGGCTCAGGTCGGACCGCTGTCCGTCAAGGGGCCCGCCTCAGCCTCCCCAGTTGTGGTCAAATCAGGTCAGTGGTTCTCTACTCATGGCCTGCCAAGACCTCTGGCCCGCTTCCCGGCTAAGGCCTCGTCCAGGTCTGGGGACTCCTGCAGTTGTCCTCCTGGCATTCAGCCTCCGGCGTCCGGTCAGTCTCCCTACCGCCGCGCCACCTCCAGCGCCAAGACCAAGGAGCTGACCTCTTAAGCAGACGCCGCCAGGTACACAAGCACTCAGGGAACTGCTACCGCTCGTCACCCATCGCCGGGTCAGGCATTCGCCTGGACGCCGGGCGGGGACCGGGCGCCAGATACCGAGTCAGAGGACCACACCACCGCCCACCGGACGCCGGTCGGGAGGTGCTGTCGGAGGAGGAGTCTACCCAGCCCGAAGACCAGGTGGGCGATCCCGACCCGTCCGGACTCCCTCGGGAACCCTTCGAACCAGAGACACTGGGAGCTGGCGCCGCCCCGATGACTGGCCACCGGCGCCTGGTCCGCCTAAACTTGTCAGAAGTGAAGGAGTTTCCCCACCTTCTGGTGGGACACCATCAAAAGCGATGTGGTCACCACGCAGCCTCCTCCCCGCACCACGCTGCACTGCGCCGTACCCGCTCCTTCACCCAAGGGGTCAGCAGGACGGCACACTTACCCCAGGAGCCAGCAGCACCTCTTAGGGTAGATCTTTGGAGAAGAAGGCCGTCATCAAGATCTCTCTTCTGGGTCACCCAGCCCTAAGAGACCCAGAAGACACCGTGTATTCACCGCCCACGGAGGATTCCAGATCTGACATCTCTGAATGCTCAGGTCTCCTTCACCAATCAGCATCCCTCTCCGGACCCACGCGACCTCCTAGGTCTCCTCCGATTACCTCGCTCCCTCCAAAATAATGAGGCATATTCAGGAGAACATGGGATGGGATGCGAGGACTCGACCCAAAGACCACGCTTTGCCTGCTACCTTCAGTGAAAAGACCCCAAGCCTGTGGTAGTGCCACCCTTGGTGAGACACCTTGTGGACGTCACCAAGACAGCGTGAAATGTCCACATCTCGACCCCGGCAATGCTGAAGAAGGCTGATCGCCTGTACAAGGCCCCAAGGGAGGACCAGTACCTGGCTAACCATCCTCTGGCCAACTCCCTGGTCATTACAGCCTCTCATGACCGGTCTCAGAAACCGCAACATTTGAGCACGCAGCCACCGGACCCGGAGTCCAAGCAGCTGGACGCACTGGGCAGGCGCACGTACGCGGCCACGACTTGCGCCATTAGATCATTGAACTACTTCACCCACACGGTTCAGTTCCAGAACGCGTTGTGGGAACAGGGACAGGACCTGGCGGAGAAACTGCCAGACAGTGGCCAAAAAGAGGAACTCCTGCAACTCCTCTGTATGGGTTCAGACGTGGGGACCCAGGTGCTCAGAGCCGTGACACTACTTCATGGACTCTTCGCCAGAGCTGCAGCCTCAGGCGTAGTGCTCCGGAGACACTCATGGCTTCGTGTCCTCGGTTTACCCCGGACGTCCAGAAAATATCATGGACGCTTTCTTACCATGTAAGTTCTGTTTGGTGAAGCCTCGGAGAAGGTGATCACCAAATTGCAGGAAGCCGGAAGGTTATTAGATCTGTCCATTCCATGACAGATCAGACTTAGTTCCTTCGTAGGAACCAGAGTCGCTTGCAGCGGACCCAAAGGCAACAACCTTGTTCCGCCAGCAACAGAGGGTTCCTTCTCTCGGAAAGCCCAGGCTAAGACACCCTCAGGCAGAGGCCAACGAGCTACCAAGTTGGCCCAACCTGCAGGATCCAATGCAGCCACAGCATGACTCCTTCCCGGCCCCCGCCCCTCCTCAGGAACAATGGGAAACGAAGGTCAGGGGTCGCATCGCGGACCACCTGCCAGGGTGGCGGTCGATAACCACCGACAGGTGGGTGCTACAGTTGGTTGAAAAAGGCCATTATATAGAATTTCTAGACAACCCGCCTACAAGGCCTCCTCTGCTTTCCCATTATTCGGGTCAGCACGCCCTGCTCATTCGGCAGGAAGTGCTCACGCTTCTACAGAAAGAAGCTTTGGAGCACGTTCCAGGGAACCAGAGAGGAGCAGGTTACTATTCACACTTCTTCCTGGTTCCAGAGAAAACAGGGGACCTCCGTCCAATCTTGGACCTCAGCGATCTCAATATGTCGGTCATTTACAAGTGCTGCCGCATGGTGACCCTCCCAGGACTAATCCCCATGCTGAAGAAGGACACTTTCTTGGCGTCCTTGGACATGCAGGACGCTTACCTGCACATCCCTATTGCTCAAGCGCACAGGAGGTTCCTGCTCTTCGAGTTTCTCGGCCGCCATTATCAGTTCCGAGCGCTTCCTTTCGGGCTGTCATCAGCACCCAGGGTATTCACCAAGTGTATGGCAGTCGTGGCAGCGTCTCTGAGGAGACAGGGCCACTATGTGTTCCCGTACCTGGACGACTGGCTTCTCATGGCCATTCAGCATACTCAGGCCCTTTTTCAGTCTCTGGGCATCCTAATCAACTACGAGAAGTCTCTCCTGGTACCGTCCCAGAAACTGCAGTTCATAGGGGCAGTCCTGGACACCATCAAGGGGAAAGCTTTTCTTCCCGAAGACAGAGCGGAACACATCCAATCCCTCATCGGGGACCTGTCAACGAAGAAGACCGTCCCAGCCAGATTGGTCCTTCGCCTGCTCGGACACATGGCTGCGGCCATTCCAACAGTCCTGGTGGCAAGACTCCACATGCGGGTAACCCAGTGGATGTTAAGAGTGCAATGGGACCAAAGGCAAGACCATCTGCAGCATCCAGTCAGAATCACGAAGGCCGTGGTTCGGGACTGGCAATGGTGGCTAGATCCGGGAACCCTCTCTGTGGGGGTTCCTTTCACAGCGCCGTCTCTGGTGATAACACTCTCCATAGATGCCTCAGGGCTGGGGTAGGGAGCGCACTTGAATGGGGTGAGGTCTCAGGGAACATGGACTACCCAGGAATCCCATCTCCATATCAACATATTGGAAATGAGGGCGGTCCTTTATGCCCTGCAAGCCTTCCAGTCGGAGATCCCACCGAGTACTCTCCTGTTACAAACAGACAATACTGCGGTGATGTATTACCTCAACAAACAAGGAGGCACACACTCCTACCCTCTTTGCAGGGAGGCCATGAGAGTGTGGGAATGGGTAATACGACACGGTGCAAACCTCATTGCAGTTCACATTACCGGGGTGGACAACACTGTCGCAGACAGCCTGAGTCATTCCCAGGCTAGAGTACACGAGTGGGAACTTCTACAGGAGGTGGCAGAGCATCTGTTTCACAGATGGGGCACTCCAGAATTGGATCTATTCGCGTTCCCATCCAACGCAAAACTGCCCAATTTTTGCTCGCTAGATCCAGGGCCTGGTGTTTTCTGGCAAGACGCGTTGTCCCTCTCCTGGGTGGGCAGATTCCTCTATGCCTTCCCTCCTTTCCCATTGATCCAGAGAGTCCTTCTCAAACTTTGCAGGGAGCACGCGACGCTTATTTTGATAGCGCCTTTTTGGCCCAGGCAAATTTGGTTCCCGCTTCTGAATCAGTTGTCCCGGGAACCTCCGCTTCCCTTGCCAGTCAGCTCCCACCTGTTGTCTCAGAAGGAGGATTCACTAGTCCACCCAGACTTACATTCATTGAACCTACATGCCTGGCTCCTAGAGACATAGCCATGTTGCGGCATGGGGTCTCACAAGAGGTGGCAGACGTGCTTTCTGCCGCCAGAAAACTGGCAACACACGCAACATACGCCATGAAGTGGCGCAGGTTTTGCCTGTGGACTCAAACACGCGGTTTCTCGCCCTTAGACTGTCCTGAGAAGCTGGTTCTGGAGTACCTGCTCTCTCTTTTTCAATCCGGGCTAGCTTACTCCTCGATCAAAGTGCACCTCTTTGCAATCTCAGCTTATCATGCCCCCATAGGCCATCGCATGGTGGCCCAGTTGGATGCCACTTGTGCCTTTCTAAGGGGGGGGTCCTCCACCTTAGGCCACCCATTAAGGATCCCATCCCTCCTTGGAACTTGCCCTGGAGCAGCTTACACTGCCACCCTTTGAACCAGCCACGGATTGCGAGCTGCGTTTTCTGTCGTGGAAAACATTGTTTTTAGTTGCTGTTACTTCGGCGAGAAGAATCTCTGAATTACATGCTCTCATGTGTAAAGGGCCTTATTTAATTTTTCACCAGGACAGGGTATCCCTGAGGACAAATCCTAAGTTCTTGCCTAAGGTGGTTTCTGCCCTTACCCTTAATCAGGACATCGATTTACCAGTGTACTTTCCCAAGTACACCAATCGAGGAGAAGCACTACTTCGCACCCTGGATGTTCACAGGTGTCTCAGATATTATCTGACCAGAACCAAACAGCACCGAAAAGCGGAGCAGCTGTTCATATCCTTCGCTGAGAGGATGAAAGGGGCCCCCGTCTCGAAGCAGACCCTTTCACGCTGGCTTATCCAGTGTATCTCTATTTGTTACGACAAACGCAGAAAACCCTTGCCAGGAGCAGTCAAGGGCCATTCCACCAGAGGAGTGGCTACCTCCTTCACAGCACTGAAGAATGTGTCCACTTCAGCTATCTGTGCTGCAGCCACCTGGAGCTCGGTGCATACTTTTATCAGGCATTATAGCCTGGACATCGCCTCAAGGCGAAGGGCTGGTTTCGGCCTAGCCGTCCTCCAGGGACTTCTGTCTTAGGTTCAGAAGGGGTCTTAATCTCCCTCTTTCCTCCTCCCGATCGCTTTACAATGTTGCCATTGCTTGGGAATCAGTCCTAATGGTGTAACCTGCTGCAAGAGCTCTATCTCGAAGAAGATAGTACAGTTACGTAAGAATTTACCGTAACCGTAGATCTTCGAGAACAGCTCTTGCAACAGGTTCCTTCCCGCCCACAATTCCCCCTTGGAGGAAGTAGGTTCTAACCTAACACCCATCCTTCAGATTGGAAAGGTCTGTCTTTAGTCTGGGCCATCTGATGGCGAGTCCTCGGTCTCCTCTTCTGATGTCATTCAGCGGCCGGAAGTCTCCGGCGGGAGAACTGGGGATTCTGGCGGGACCACCTCCTTATGTACTACGCCTGACGTTGGGAGCGGGACCGACGTTGGAGGCGGTTCCCGCTGAAGACTGCTAGCTAGAAGATTTCCGTGGAGTCCTGACGCCTGACGGCTTCAGTCCTAATAGTGTAACCTGCTGCAAGAGCTGTTCTCGAAGATCTACTGTTATGGTAAGTTCTGACGTAACTGTACTTTACTCATTAACAGTTGTGTGGTGCCCTTTATTACACTTGCAGTGATGTGTGGTGTGTCTTGCTACACTCACCACGGTGTGTTGTGTGTCTTGTTACAATCATCACACTAAACCCCATTTTTCTCGGGAACTTAAAATATTTTACATTAAAACATTGTGATTTTTTCATATATGGGTCATAGTATCTTAACCTGTATTACACAATTCTTCTATGGTCGATTTTGAAAATTTCACTTCCATGTCACATTTTGGTAACCCCTTTTCATGAACAGACCTCTATACAGACAGCAGTAGTGAGTACGTTGTCACCAGGTCTTCCCCGCCATTGACTTTTAGCCCTCTGAACCATTGATGGACTACATGGTCAAGGCTTGACTTAGGCATTACCAACCCTGTTATGGGTGGTACGTCATGGAAGTTTTTCTCCCCAATGTCAACTGGCATGGTCAGAACCACTTTCTCAAAGTGGTGTCGCCGTTGACCTGTTATGGTCATCATCAAGTCTTGGAACCCCCATCGACTTGCTGCCCCCCTCCAACTATCACTTAGACACAAACAAAGTCAGGGGGCCTGGTCTCTACACTACTGTGTCTATACAGACAGTAGCGAGTACGTTTTCCTTGCCTTCAACTTTTAGCTGTCTGAACCGTTAATGGATTACATGCTCAAGGCTTACTTTGGGCACTGTGGCCCTATTATGGGCGATACATCACCATTGCCGGAGTTTTCTCCCCGACGTCGTCTAGCATGACCAGGAGCACTTTCTCAAAGTGGCACCACCAGCATACACTCTTTGATTCTGCCACCATCGCTTACTGGCCCTCTGATCATCATTGGAACACATGGCCAAGGCTTGGCTTGGGTGCTAAGATCCCTCCAAAGGGTGAGATATTACCACGTCATTGTTTTTTTCAGGCACCGACAATGGAAAATAAGCTCATGTCCACGTCCTTACAAGTGGCGTTGCCACTCGGACAATATTTCTTTTGTCCTTGCAGACGCTCGAACAAGCCTGCCTTTGCCTCCTAGTTGAGGGGCCTGTACTTCATTTCTGTCCCCTCAACACTGCTCTTAGAACGTAATGCAGCACAGACCAGTACTGCCGCCACTGCCATTTCCAGCCAGGTCTCTCCCCTTTGGCACTGAGAGCGTGTCGACGGGTGACTAACCATCCTGCCTTCATACTAACAAAGGATCTTCCTTTGAGAGGGCTCTTGCAGTAGGTATTCACATATAGGATTAAGCCGCCAGGCATCAGGACCCCACAGAAACATTTCTAGCTAGCAGTCTCTGGCGGTCCACCCCCACGCCAGACCGCCATGACGCCTGTATAGCGGTCCTCACGCCTGCCTTCCAGTTCTTTCCCGCCATCGGCTTGTGAAAGTTCCTCGCAGTAGAATAGCACTCGTCAGTCATCCGTCGGTCTTCAAGTTTTCAAACGTTTTCAACCTATTTCTCTATTTTTCGACTTTTTCATCAACAGTTGCTGTATATGTCATCCCCGAATCCCTCTGAGTCACTTAAACACAAGTGCAACTCATGTAGTTCCCAGCTTCCACACAAGGACGGCCACTTCTTGTGCCTCTTCTGTCTGGGCCAGACCACCCCGTGGAGAAGTGTCAGCACTGCCAGAAGTTCAACTCTGCTACCCGCAAGAGAAGGCAGCAGTCCCTGGAAGCCCATATCCTCAAGAAGAAAATGGTCTCCATGGAAAAAGAGTTAAAAAAGCTTAGACAGGTGTCTACTTCCCCCGAAGGTCATAAGAAACAGCATGACAAGAAGTTGCGGGAATCAGCTTCCGGCTGCGACTTCGTCTGGAGTCCCGGCCCTCAAGGTAACATCCCTCCTGGGGATCGCTCCTCGATGGCTGTCTTGGCGGCTACCAAGAAGGCGTCGCCTTCCCCCCATCAGGCTCGTGCTTGGGCCCTTTGGCAGCCTCCGGGGCAAAGGAGGCCTCCGCTTCTCCCTCGCGGCCTTCCGGTCAGAGCGGGTAAGTTGGACATCAGTCCCACCAACGCACACCCAGACAAGACTGCTAGGCCGTTCACCTCCTCAGGTGAGCACCCAGCCAAAACCCCTTCCGACTAGGCCACCTCTCCTTCGTGACCTTCCTCGGGTAGGGAGTCCAATAAGTCGGACGCCGGCTCCTCCGACGTCCACCCGGACACTGCCGATAAGTCAGACGTCGGCTCCACTGACGACCGCCTGGCCAAGAAACCTGCGCCAGACTCTATTGACCAGTCTGACACCCCAGGCTCTCCGCAGTGTCTCACCACATTGCCCACTGAGGTCCCCACGTCCCCTCGACTGACACCCAGGGATTTTAACCCTCCTTCCCCGATCGTCACCGAGGACCTTGAGACACAGCCGTCAGGGCTTCCTCCTCCTGCCCCAGACCCTCAGATGCCAGCCGACCCGACGCCATGCTGCGTCCCTTTACCCGATGGAAGTCCTGCTCCTCTGTCAGGACCCGCTCGACGGTATACCCACGCTGGGCCTGACGCCTCCACCGTCTGGCCCACCAGCAGGGCCTCTGCCAGGTCCCTCTGCTCCGTCAGAGCCCCTGGTGCCTGGGTACCCGACACTGCAGTACCCGGTGCCGCAGTACCCGATGCCTCATTACCCACCGTCGGGTTACGGATACTCTCTTTACGGGTACCCTCAATACCCATGTCCTCCACCTCCGCCACCCACTCAGTCGCCTGCGGATCTGAAGGAGACCTTGGCATCCTGGTGGGCTGAGACCAAGGCTCAGCTCACCCGGGAGGTGGAAAGTTGTCTCCCGACACCGGACCCGATACCAGATCCCCTTCATCGGAGACGGGAGACTCCCTCCCCCCTGCCCGACACCACATGAGAGCCCTCTGATGCCGTGAGGTGGGGAGGATACGCACCCCGGTCGTCCCTCCTCCTCCTAGGAAGGAGTCTTCTTCCTCTTCATCAGAAACTCCTGACTCGGACTCAGAGTCCAGCCACTCTGATCCCGAAGGCGAGTCCCATACTCCGGAACACCCCAGGCCGAGGGATCCCCCGAAGTCCCCTCTTGAGGAGGACCCTTCTTTTCAGGAGTTATTGAGGAAAATCCAGGATGTACATCAGTGGCAGTCAGTGGAGCCAGACCCACGGCGTAAAAAACTCGCTGCCCATCTGGATCTGCCTGAGACTGCTCCTATGCCGATCCCACCCTGGATAGAGCCTCACGCAGATCTTGCTTCCACCATTTGGAAACAACCTTCTGCGTTAGCCCCCCTTCTGAGGAAGGCAGATAGGCTATACTAGGCTCCTGATGGTGTAGACTTTTTTAAGCCTTCACCCCAAGGCAGATTCGGTTGTCATTAGCGCTGCTTACGGTAGCTCTGCCAGTCCTAAACACCTCAGCTCGTCTCTGCCTGATAAGGAATCCCGGCTTCTGGACTAGTACAGGAGGAAGATCTATTCCTCTTCTACCCTAGGCATCAGGGCCCTTAACTATGTTGCACATATGGGGGATTTCCAGAAGACCATCCTTAGCCAGGTGAATCTAAGTTGGACTCCCTGCCTGAGTCACAGACTAAGCAGGAAGTGGGTGACCTTGTCCATTGCACTCGCTCAGCCTGTCAACACATGCTACTTGCCACTTACGATGCGGTGGACACAGCTTGAAGGAGCTCGTCCTTCACCGTAGGCCTACAGCATCATACCTGGCTCTGCGTGTCAGGTTTGGTCCTTGAGGTACAATCCGCTATACACAATGCTCCCTTCAGGGGTTTGGTGCTCTTCAGGGGTCATGTCAAGGACATCATTACCGAACTGCAGGAGAAGGGTACTGCACTGAAGTCTGTCCAGACTATGTACAGGCCCCCTCAAGGGCAGCGGCGTCCTTTTCGTCGCCATAACCGACAGTCAGAAGCCGCAAGGAAAACATGTCAACAAAGGTTGGGCCCCTCCAGCAACCAAGACTTCCCCCAGCAAAATAGCCGCAGGAGCCTCGGCTGCTGCACTGCCCCACACCTCCTGACTCCCTGCCTCTGGAGGTTTCAGAAGAACCGGTATGGGGGAGATTCTTCTCCCATCTGCCAGGTTGGGAGAGGATAACATCAGATGCTTGAGTGCTCCAGTTGATATCAGCAGGACACTCAATAGAGTTTCTGTAGAAACCACCCCGAAGACCACCCCCTCAGTCGCCCTACTCCCCACAACGTCTTCCTCTGGTCCTAGAGGAAATCATCTCCCTTCTCTCGAAGGCAGCAATAGAGCCAGTCCCCACTCATCTTTGGGGGACAGGTTACTATTCCCATTTCTTCCTAGTTCCAAAGAAGGCGGGAGATCTGAGGCCCATCCTAGACCTCAGCTCCTTGAACATGTTTGTGGAGTACAAACACTTCAGAATGCTCTCTTTGCAGAGCCTTCTACCACTACTTCAGCCAGGACAGTGGCTATGCACGCTGGACATGCAGGATGCCTACCTGAATATCCCCATACGCCCTTCCCACCGCAAAGTCCTATCGTTTTGTTTTCAGGGGGACCACTGCCAATTCAAGGCCCTCCCATTTGGTCTTTCCTCTCCCCCCCTGAGTGTTTACCAAATGCCTGTCGGTGGTAGCGGCCCACCTGCGTACCCTGAGAGTACAGGTATTCCTGTACCTGGACGATTGGCTCCTGGCGGCCTCGTCCTGGGAGAAATTCCTGCACTCCCTTTCCCTTACCCTGCAGGTGTTTACCAGCCTGGGTATCGCCATCAACCAGGCCAAGTCTTATCTGGTCCCTTTCCAACACCTCCAGTTTATAGGGGCGATTCTGGACACGACCACCGGCAAAGCCTTCTTGCCTCCGGACAGGGTAGACGCCCTCCAGAATCGGGCTCGTCTTCTGTCTGGCCACAGGAGAGTTGGAGCCAGGTCAATCCTCCACCTCCTTGGGCTAATGGCTGCTGCCATTCCAACAGTCCCATTCACTCAGCTCCATATGAGAATCTTTCAGTGGACGCTTCGGTCACAGTGGGACCAGACCAGGGGCAATCTAGACCAAGAGGTACTAGTATCAGATCCCATGATCAGGGACTTGCAATGGTGGATTGTTCAGGAGAACATGTGCCTGGGAGTTCGCTTCTGCATCGATACCCCCTCTCCGACATTGATGACAGATGCGTCAGTGGAAGGCTGGGGTGCCCATCTACGGTCTAACAGGACTCAGGGCAGCTGGTCCAAGTTCGAACAAAACCTGCACATAAATGTGCTCGAACTGAGAGCAGTCCTTTATGCCCTTCAAGCTCTCCTTCCCTTCATCCTCCCTGGTCATCTCCTCATACAGTCAGACAACATGTGCGTAGTCTGGTACCTCAGCAAACAGCGAGGAACACATTCCTATCCTCTGTGCCCGGGAAGCGATGAGAGTATGGTATTGGGCAGCCCAACATCACCTTCACTTGACCACGGTTCACGTTCCAGGAGTGGAAACACACTGGCAGACGAACTCAGTCAGTCCTCAGCCAGGTCCCACGAATGGGAGTTAGATCAGCAAGTCGTAAACGACATCTTTCAGCGATGGGGAACACCCCAGATAGACCTCTTCACCTCTCCCCAAAACGTAAAACGTCCTGCCTTCTGGTCGCTCGCTCCAGGGCAAGACAATTTTTGGCTGGACGATCTGTCTCTCGGTTGGAGGGATAGATTGATTTATGCCTTCCCTCCCATTCCTTTACTTCTGAGGGTCCTGAGCAAACTCAGATCTGAGGGAGCTCGAATGATTCTCATTGCTCCCTTCTGACCCAGGCAAGTTTGGTTCTCTCTTCTGCAGCAGTTTTCAGAGGAACCTCCACTTGCACGTCCTCTGTTGCAACAATTGTTGACCCAGGATCAGGGGACCCTTGTCCATCCAGGCCTCAGATCTCTTCATCTCCATGCGTGGCTCCTGCAGATGTAGCTAAAGCCTGCTTTGGAGTCTCTCCTCTACTAGCGGACATTTTGGTAGAGGCTAGGAAGCCTTCCACCAGGTCCACTTACGCCGCGAAGTGGAAACGGTTTTCTAGTTGGGCAGATTCGAAAGACTTCGAACCTTTCTCGTGCCCAGTCAGTAAAGTCCTGGACTACATGCGTCACCTCTTCGATCTGGGTCTCAGCCATTCCTCATTGAAAGTCCACATGGCAGCTATCTCAGCCTACCATATTCCCTTTGGAGACCGGACTTTTGTTCAATTGGAAGTCTCTTAAGACTTTCCTTGGAAGGGTTCTCCATTTGAGACCCCCATCTGCATTCCTGCCCCTCCATGAGACTTGAATTTCATCCTGGAGAAGCTTACTCTGCCTCCCTTCGTGCCAGCAGCAACAGCTGATTTGAAGTTCCTTTCTTAGAAGACACTCTTCTTAGTGGCCATTACTTCTGCTCGGCGAATTTCCGAGCTGCAGGCCTTAATTTGTAAAATCCCATACTTGATATTCACAAGGCTCTACACACCAACCGTAAGTTTTTCCCTAAGTTTGTGGCTGAATCTATGCTGAATCAGTCTATTGAGCTATCCACTTTCTTTATGCAACATTTCAATCAAGGGGAGTACCTCTTGCATACTTTGGATTTTCACAGAATCCTGAGATACTACACCAATCGGACTTAGGATCTCAGGAAGACTGATCAGCTTTTTGTCTCTTGCTCACAAAAGAGAAGGCAATGCTGTCTCTAAGCAATGCCTATCAAAATGGTTGGCACATTGTATCACTTTCTGTTATGACAAGTACAACAAGACCCTTCTGGGTCAAGTCAGAGGTCACTCCATCAGAGGGTAGCATCTTTCAGAAAAAAGAGATGTGCAAGAACAAGGGGACACAATTTGAAGATGGGGGGGACGGCTCAGGGGCAACGTGAGGAAGTATTTTTTCACAGAGAGGGTGGTGGTTGCATGGAACAGCCTTCCTGAGGAGGTTATGGGGTCTAAAACTGTGGGAGAATTCAAGAATGCATGGGACAGACATAAGGCAATTTTTGTGGGGGGTGGGAAGAAATAGGCTGTTGGTTAAATAGGATCTACAGCTTATCCTCTAGGTAGGGAAATGGGCAGACTAGGTGGGCCAAGCGGTCCTTATCTGCCATCAAAGTCTATGTTTCTATGAGTAGCTGCCTCTGCAGCTTGTTTCAAAAAAATGTGTCAGCGGCAGACATCTGTGCAGCCTCAACTTGGATATCTGTCCATACCTTCACAAAAAACTACAGTTTGGACGTCGCCTCTCACCGTAGAGCAGGCTTCGGGTTGGCTGTCCTACAAGGTCTCCTTTCATGAGATCCGTTCAGCCCTGAGATTCCATGCTATGGATAACAGTCCTCTTCCCGAGTGCTTTTCCTTGTTCCAGACTGCCTGGGACTCAGTCCTATATGTGAATACCTACGGCAAGAGCCCTCTCGAAGTAAGATAGTACAGTTACGTAAGAACTAATGTAACAGTAGATCTTGAGGAGAGGCTCTTACAGTAGATATCTCCACCCTCCGTCCCCTAAGTTTTCTTTGCTTCATTTCCATGGGGAATATCCTCTTCTCTCTTGTCTTGCCTCTTTTGGCCTTTTGGGAAAGAACTGGAAGGTGGGCATGGAGGACCTGCCCCTTTATACCAATGTCGCATGACGCCGGTCACCTGATGTGGGGGTGGTCCACCGCTTGAGACTGCTAGCTAGAAATTTTTCCGTGGGGTTCTGACTCCTGGGGGCTTAGTCCTATATGTGAATACCTACTGCAAGAGACTCTTCCCCAAGATCTACTGTTACGGTAAGTTCTTACGTAACTGTGCTTTGCTACTTTGCAGGGATAAGTACAAATACTCTATCTGTGTATGGAACTGGTTCTTTTGTATCCACTTACAGCAGGGGATACCTCCTATAAGTCATGTTGCAGCTGCCATGGGCCTTGTTTGGGCGCCATGGGATTTCATAGAAAGGAACCTTTTATACTTTTTGGCACTCCCAGAATCTCTCTACAATCACTCCATCTGCATAATGCAGCGCTGGAAACTGTTCTCTGTCTGCACCCTGGTATCGACTATACTGCATACCAGCTGTGCCCAAACAGACTGATTTTATTTCAACAGTATTTTTCTCTCTACTCAGTCTAAGACTGGTCCAGTGGTGCTCACGTCGGCCCCTGCTCCATCTGGGGCACTTATGCAACTCACTTCCTTCTCTCCTGCCCGGGGATCCGAGACGGGGGAGATGTCTGGGGTCTAGGGGCCTATACCTAAGTTTCTTTCTGCCTGGCACCTGTGTTATGTTAACAAAGCACCACACATTTGGCCTGTTCGGCCTGCCCACTCATCAGTGGGGTCTCTACCATTGCCTTTTTTTTTTCTATCTCCTGTTACAAACTCCAGGAGTAAATCTCTCATAGGGTTAAAGCATTGCCACCTACAGCACTTTATTTCAGATATTATCTTATTTATTACTGAGTCGGTAGCATTTTCCTCCACTCAGTTTTTGCTATTTGTTCTGCTCTCGCACTGGTGCCCCTGACACAAAGGCACAATGGTGTTCCTTCCACTCCTTCCTGGTCCCAAAGTGAACAGATCATCAACGGCCTATATTGGATCTCAGGCTCACAGGAAATACCTGAAATTCCTGTTCCAAGGAGAGCACTATCAATTCAGAGTATTGCTTCTGGCCCAGGGCCAGCTCCTGCAGGCTTTGTCTTGAACAAGACAGATGTTTGATGACCCGGGAGTCCCTGTCAGCCTCCCAATGTCTGTACTGCCCCCTGTCAATGTCTGCAGTACATACAGGCACTCCTGGATGCAGCCTAGGGTCTGGCCTTTCCACCTCAAGACAAGGCAGACCGGCTCATAGCCCAGGCACAACTGATGTACAACAGCTGAAGCGTCTCAGTGAAAACATTTCTGTGGATTCTGAGCTACATGGCAGCTGCTATTATGAAGGTATCTCTAGCCAGCCTGCACATGAGAATGCTACAATGGACCCTAAGAGTCCAGTGGGACCAACTGACTGACTCCATAGAACAGATGGTTCTGGTTATGTCCCCATTGCCCAAGATGCGATAGTGTGGATGGATTGCAACAACCTGCTCAAGGGTATTCCATTCCTGCTTCCTTGCCCTCTTCAGATCCTCACAATGGCTACTTTGGGACTGGCTGGGGAGCTCACTTAGGTTCTCTGCAGGTGCAAGGTACATGGACCAAGGTGGAATGCACCCTGCATGTCATTGTGATGGAAATGAGTTGGTCCTTTACGGTCTTCAAGCCTTCCAGAACTATCTATCCCCAGGTCCTCCATTAATATAGATGGACAACATCGTTATGATGCTTTACATCAAACCAACAAGGGGGACTCATTCTTCTGTTGTGCAGAGAGGCAATAAGAATCTGGTACTGGGCCCTGGAACATGGCTTACAGCTATCGGCAACACTTGTTCCAGGCACACAAAATATCTTGGCAGACACGCAAAGTCAGTCACAAGCCAGAACTCATAAGTGTGAGCTGTTGACTGAGGTGGTGGACTGCCTGTTCGAAAGGTAGGGCTTTTCTGCTCATTCGCTGATACTCCTCAAACAGAAGATGGAGGGGGCAACTTTAATACTCATTGCTCCTTTCTGGCCTCAGCAGATTTGGTATCCCCTGCTATAACAACTGGCAGTGGAACCTCCAGTGCCTCTACCTCTGTGCAAGGGCCTACTGTCCCAAGAACAGGGCACCCTGGTTCATCTGGATCTGAAGTCATTACATCAGCATACATGATTCCTGAAGATATGGCCATTTCTCAATTTTGGATATCCCAGAAAGTGGTGGATATCCTGGTGGCTGCCAGAAAACCCTCCACCAGAGATATGTATTCCATGAAATGGTAACGCTTTGCTCTGTGGGCTGTTTCACCTGTCCTAGACCCATTTACCTGTCCAGTGAATCAGATTTTAGAGTACTTTCTGTCCTTATCGGAGTCAGGTCTTCAGTATTCTTCAAAGTACACCTCGCTGCTGTATCAGCTTTCCATGCCCTTCGGGCTATCTGTGTGCCGGTTCTAGGGTGCCAAAATTCACCGCCCCTTCCATGAGGTCTGCCCCCCTGGAGTTAGAATATTTGGTTGGAGGGGGGGCCCACATAAATATCGGGCAGCAAATTTAACTCCTGGCGCCCTAATGATGGGCACACTTGGACGGGCACATTCTGATGGCGGAGCCCTTTCCATGTGCCTGTTGATGGTTGTACGGTGGCTCAACTGGAAGTAGCCCATAGATTTCTTAGAGGCATTTTACATATAAAGCCTCTCATCCACAATCCAGTCCTGGCTTGGGACCTCAATTTTCTGTTGGAGAAACTAACTCTGGCTGCTTTTGAGCCAGCTGCGAGCTGTGGCTTATGTTTCCTTTCTTGGAAAGTGTTGTTTTTAGTTGCAGTCACTTCTGCGCTCGAATGATTTCAGAGCTATAGACGCTAATGTGTGAGCCTCCTTATTTGATTTTCCACAAAGACAGGGTATTTTTGCATACTAATCCTAAGTTTTACCTAAGGTGGTGTCTGAGTTTTCTTTGACTCAAACCTTCCTGTTTCTTTTCCTGAACATGCCAATCCAGGGGAAGCATTGATCCATACTTTGGATGTGCATAGAATACTCAGATACTGTATGTCACAAATTCACTCAGCAGGTCAGCCGTCTGCTCCCAAACTGCCAACCTCTGAGCGTAGGATTTGTGGACAGTTAACAGTACAAGGTAACCGTCTTGTCTGTTTTGTGGGTTCGAGTCACCTTAGTCTCAAGTTCTGGAGGGATTCAATCTGATATCTTCTTGTTAGCGTACCCAATTATCAGGCTCAGATAATTCTGTCTTCGGGGGGGCCAGATATCTTTGCCTATGGACACCTAAGCAGGTATTACAAAATGAACCCTTAGAACTCTGTGCAAGACCTTAGAGAACTCTTACCCGTCTCCCAGTTTGGTATCACAGTAAACTCATATGCAGTGTCAACTATAACCTTCAAAGCTTCACTTATAAAAAGAAATTTCAAGGCATACCAGGCAGTTTTTTAAAATATATATCTTTACTTTAAAATAGATAAAATAGGAAAACAAAAAAATTACAGAACAAAATATCCCAACACATACAGCCTTAAAACAAACAGGTTTAAAAGTGCAGATTCCTACCAATAATAACACTCAGACTGGCCTTAGCGAAGGTATTCTTACTTCTTAATCTGCAGTGCTGTGATGTCCTTCCTTCTCAGTCAGAAGATGAAAAGGTTTGCTCAGTATTTTTAAAACAGTTCTTGAGCTGGCCTTCTCTCTGAGGTCACCTAACTCCTCCTTTTGGTGTATTAAACTTTATATTCGATAACACAGGATGTCCAAACAATATATTTGAAAAATAATAGATGACAAAATAAATCTCCTCTTCTCATGTTGACTGGTCAAAACCAGTCTGTGCTCTTGCTTCACTTACACATCAAAAGTCTCTTTGATGTAATTCAAGAGCTATCTTTGGGATGGTTATTGGACCTTCCAAATTAGTCTTGGTCCTGCTTGGCCCAGACATCAAAGACCCTTTGATGTAATTACTTGCTATCTTTGGGAGACACCCAAAACACAGGCATGCTCTTTCCTTTATGACACCTAGTGCAGATCAAAGGATTTCCATGAGGATGTCATGAATGGCTAATTTTATTTCCTAGGATCAAAGCAAATTGACAAGGTAATTGCATTTCATATCTCTGTAGTTTAAAATACCTCCTGTGCTTTGAACATATCCCTGGGAGGTTTTGTGTCAACGTCAGCAAGACAGCATTTTCTCTTGACACAGTCCATCGCACTTTTTTTCATATTTACAAAAAATGATACAGGGATCGGAATCAGCTGTCCACGTGTGACACTATACACACCGTACTAAGGCCTGCAGAAGGTCCTCACAGCTTTTTGTTTCATTCGCCCCAGGAACAGAGGGTGCCTCAGTTTCTAAACAGTGCTTGTCCAAATGGTTGGCCAACTATATCATGTTCTGTTACAGGAAGTATAGTAAGAAACTTCCTAGTGTAGTTCAGGGCCATTCCACTAGGGGCATGGCCATGTCAGTTGTGTTTCAGAAATGTTTCTGCTGCAGAAACCTGCGCTGCTGCCACATGGCATACTTTTCACACCTTTACCTAGGCATTGCAGTCTGGATATTGTCTCCTGTAGATGGGCAGGTTTTGGCCTAGTCGTCTTGCAAGGCCTTCAGTCTTAAGCCTTTCTGATTGTTCAGCTACCCAGTCTGTATTCAGTGTTTTGGTACAGCATGGGCCTGCCATCGAGGTGCAGGTCAGGAAGCATAGGAAAACCAGGAGCAGTTGTAAAATTTGCAGCAAGAGTTTTATTATTAATAACAGTAAAATAAAAAAAATAAAACTGTTCAGTATAACTATTTACAAAGGCAGTATAAACAGAAAGTCCATCTGGGTTTCTTCTCAGTTTCCAATCTCAGTCTCCCACAGTCTCTGTGTCTCTCTTTTGCAAAACATTGCAGCTCCTTTTTATAAGTCTGTGCAGGAACTCGTTAAGAAAATAGCATGCTTCTCACACAGCGTTCTTGTAAGTTTCCAGTGATCTTATCTGTGCCAATCTTCACCATTCGTCACTATTGGGTACTGCGCCAGAGCTAGGACCCCACAGGAGACTTTTTTTTTTTTTTGGTCATGGGCGGAGCCAACACAGGGCTGGCACTGCCCTCGAGGCTGACGTTCCACGTGGCGCTCGAGGGTTGGCAGTTAGCCGTTGTCGTCTCCGCCCCAGTTCGTTCTTTCCCGCATTCGAGTGTGGATCCTGCGTGTGAGACTATAACTTTGCGGCCTAGTCCATCGTGCTTGTCCATATGTCTGTTGCCTCGATTCTGTTCGCCTACTCGACGTTGCTTCAAAATACCGGTAAGATCTTTCCTTTTTATTAAGCGGCGTTGAGTACTGTGTTTTATTTACTTTTCCATTCGGTCATGTCTCGTTCGGGGGGCAAGACGGCGAAGACAGAGTGGCCCCCATATGTCGGTGCCCCATGTGGCTGCCTTTATTCTGTAACGGACCAGCATGACCGCTGTCTTTCCTGCCTTGAACATGATTGCGACATTTGTTTCTCCATGGACCGTTGTGTGATAGAGAACCGCGCGTTGAAGGTAGGACGTGCGCCGCTGACTTTCGGAGGTTGAATTCACAGTCACTGGGCCAAGGCCAGGATTCTTGGCCCGTGGAGGAGAGAACCCCCACCTCTTCTAGCCTTGCCGTGACGGGGTTTCTTCCGCGGTGCAGGAGGCCCAGGCTGGCCCCCTTGGGGGTCAGTCGGGAGACACCGCATCGGCAGTCGCTACTTCGACGGCGAAGGCTCCCTCGGTGTCGTGTTCTGGGTCCTTCAGTACCAGGCCGGCACCGTCCTCAGCGCTGTCTTGTTGCACTGCTGTTGATCCCAGCACTGTTCGCATCGCCGTGGTCTTTGAGTGTGATGCTGTAGTCGGCTTCGGGCCTGCTCTCGGCGCCACCGTTGTCTCTGATGCTGTTCATGATCGGGGTCCTCGGCGGCATCAGGATAGATATTCTGGATGTTTCTGGGCTTGGTTCTGGTCCTGGCGCCAGGCAAAAGGCGGCACCGTCCCTGTCGGAGTCAATCCTGTCTTGGCGGTGCTGCGCGGCACGGATGTTGTCTTGATTATGCGTTTGGGGCCGCGCCTGGGTGTCGGGATCGAGTGCGGTGCCGGATTGGGTTTGGCATTTCATGGCTGGGGGGGAGCGCAGAACCACACTCTGGGTTGCACCTGACTCCGGGGCCATTGTCGGCGCTGGGCGTGGGACTGTGCTTTCTTCTGGTGGCGTTGGAGGCGTCGAATCCCAGGGTGCCCGGCCTTGGGGTCCAGGAGCTGGAGGGGTCTGCGAGGTTGTCTGGCATCAGACCTCGGAGCCTGCCTCTTCGAAGGCGGATTCTGGGTTTGATCCAGAATGGCTCCTGGGTTCTTCGGAGTTTTCGGACCCCTCTGTCTCCAGCACCTCGGCCCCCACTCAGCCTCCCTCTGGGACTCAGCTCTCGCTGGTGGACCTCAGGGTCAGGGGGTCTGACCAGCCAGCGGTGGTTCCTGTGGCTACTGCTGCACAGCCTGGGGTCACTAGCGTGACTGTTTCCCCAGTTGGGGTACCCCCCTCCTTGGTTTGTTTGGACAACTCAAGTTTGAGGCAGCCCGGGGTGCATCAGGAGGGGGAGGGTATAGTTCCCTGGGTGGACTCCTCGGAGACTGCTCGGAGGTGCCAGCTACCTAGGTTGGTGGCTAAGAGGGCGATGTCCCTCTCTGACTCCGAAGGGTTAAGAGGTAGAGGTGTGGCACAGCGAGCCCTTCCTAGAGCCCAGTCGGGTTCTGGTAGGAGCCAAAGTGCAGGCCCTCGCCTTTCCCTGGAGGAGTCCCCAAGGGGGACTTTTACTTCAGAGGTCAGGGGCCGTCCTTCTGGACTCACACGGTCCCAGTTACCTCACGGGGTGATTTCTTCCTTTGGGCACAGCTCTGACCATTCTGACCCAGTTGAACGGCTGTTGGCTGCAGCGGCCTTTCAGTCCCCCTCCTTGCGAAGGGTTTCCTGTTGGCCCACTTGCCCTGACAGAGACAGTTCTCCTGTTGAAAGGAGCCTGTCCCCGAGCCTCTGTCTCCTTCTCCAGTGGTCCCAGGTATTCCTGGTCCTCACGGACCTCTTACCTGGGAACAGTTCAGAGGTTCAGCTGCACATTTTCCCACCTACCTCCATGCACTGGACCAGCAGGTGTTTCACCAAGCTTCCATGCAGCCAGACCATAAACCTGGGAGCTCATCTTCCTCCTCTTATCCCTCTACTGAGTGAGAGGAGCCTTTGGTCCACATCTCCCCAGCGTCTGATGTGGCCTCCTATCAGCGCTTCCTTGTGAGGATGTTGGACGAGCTTCACCTGACCCCGGTCCCAATCAGCAATCCCGAGCATGTAACTTGCACCTTTTTAGGCAACTACAGTGCGACCCACCTGGTGGCTCCCGCTTGGTCTATTCCTTTTCAGAAAGCGTCACATCTCCTCTGGCTACGTTCCTGTTCCACAGTCCCCGCCCCAAGGGACCTACGCCAGCAGTTTTGTGCTCCCCCTGGGTCTCCAGGTTCTCTGCCTCATCCCTTTTTGCTAATGACCTCCCTGGACACCCCCTTGGGGCCTCGCGCCCCTTACTGTCACCGCCCTCCGGATTTGGACTCTGCAGATTTCGACTTCTGGGGGAGACGAGTGTTCTACTCGCCATGGATCTCTCTGCCAATTGCAGCACATCAGGCCCACTTTGCAGCCTATGACAGGTTCTTGTGGTCCAGGCTAGGACAACTCCTAGTCTCCATGACTGATTCGGAGGAAAATAGGCAAGCCATTGCCGTCTCTACGCAGGGCCTGGAGCTAGCAAGGCACCAAGCAAGGGCATCTTCATCTTATAAAGCCAATGAGGTAGCTTCCAGAATGGTAGGGACAGCGATCTGTCTTTGGCGGATGGCATGGCTTCGCATATCCCGGTTGTTACCCCTGGCCCGGCGTAGGGTGATTTACTCTGCCTACCGGACAACACATCTCTTCTCCTGATGGGCGACACGTCAGCTTTCGGGGTGCCTTCCTTCCCCCACTGGGGGATCCCCATCTCACCCAGACCAGACTCAGGCCTGTAAGGGTTCTCTCCTGCAGTGTCTCACCCACTGGTGGCTAAAGGACTTAGTCACTTAGGGTGCTTCAGGACCCCCCTCTCGGGGGGGGGGGGCTCGGTACTCGCCCAATAGTGATGAATGGTGAAGATTGACACAGATAAGATACAAAAATTACGTGCCTACTGTAATTGTTGATCTTTCTGTGTATCTTCACCATTCATCGCTAAATCCCACCCTCCTTCCCCCTGGGGCCTCAGTCTCTGGACTCCTCCCCTTCCCTGTGTGTCTTCCCTTTCCTCACTCGCCTCTCCTTTGAGTGTAGGCAGGAGAGGACTGTGGAGACGTATGAGGTGAATTCTCTAGAGGTTGGAGGGGACCACACCATCTCTTCTCTCTTCTTAGGGAGTCTCAGAATGAGAGGGCATCCTCTTTTCTCTCCCCCACCTTCACAGTTTTATTATTTGTGGGCTTGAAATTTGACCCCACATCTTTTTTCCCCCAGCCTTCAGCTGTTAAAATCCCCCCCCCTTCTTATTTTGGGAGGGAGGGGGAGAGTTGAGACACACCCTCAGCCTGCACTTCCTAGTGGTTGTTCATCAGACCTAGGCTGCTCCAAATTCTGTCCAGCAGCTGAACTCTTAGTCCAGATCTGGACTTATCCCTAAAAAGGCTTATGTGCGTCTCTGCTTCTGAGGGTGTGCTACTCTTCCCCCCCCCCATTTTCCTTCCCTTATTCCTTCTCTTCTTCTCCTTCCAGAGATTGGGGCCCCCTCTCCCCAGTTTCCTTTTTAAGTCTCCTTCTCTATCGCCTTAGTCGCTTATATCTCCTTTTGGTTTATTCTTCTTTTCCTTTTATCTATCCCTTAGGCTGTCTTGCCTCAACCCACCCTCCCTTCCATACACTCTCTAGCATGTCAGAATTGGGGCTGGGGCGGAGTTGACAATGGCTAACTGCCAACCCTCGAGCGTCACATGGAACGTCGGCCTCTAGGGCGGCGCCAGCCCTTCGTCGGATCCGCCCATGACAAAAAAAAGTCTCCCGCGGGGACCTGGCTCTGGCGCAGTACCCAGTAGTGATGAATGGTGAAGATGCACAGAAAGATCAACAATTACGGTAGGTACGTGATTTTCATTCCTTGTCAGTTTCAGCAGGTGCAGCAAAAAGAACAGTGTGACCCAAAACTGACCTCTTGTTTACATCTTCTGCAAAAGGCTTAAAAATTGCATCTCAGGTTAACCCCTTGAGTTCCAGATAGTTTTGCAATCATTTCAACAGTATAACTATATACAGTTTTAACTTTGCAATAATTTCAACAGTATAATTATATACAGTTTTAAACAAAGGAATTCCAGTATCAATTACATTTCCACAAAATGATTCACATATATTGTTATACCTGCAGATATGCAAGCAGGAGAAAAGACAGAACAGCAAGTGAGGGTAGAGCGATAGCGAGAGGTAGAGAATTGCAAGACCATCAGGGTGATCAAGTCCTAGGTCTCACGAGAAAATCTGGTTGCGCAACCAGACAGAGAAGAGACAGAAAAGGAGAGAACAGAACAGACCCTTGCATTTAAACTCTTTCTCCATAACAACTGGGACAGGGCTGTATTCAACCCTGTCACAGGGACTCGTTCCACAGGTGTGGCCTGAGGAAAGAGACATCCTCGAAGAAGATGGAACAGTTACGTAAGAACATACCATAACAGTAGATGTTAGAGAGAATCTCTTTCCTCAGTCCATGCTGTCCCACCTTCCTTCCCCCCCCCCTTAATAAGGGTAGCGACAGCTGATCCTGATGCTACTACTGTATTTCCATCATGCTGTTCCCAGCCCTCTGTCACCTAGTTGCAGAGTGCTGGGGTCTCTCCTTGTTACCTATAGGGAGGTCCTTAGAGCATGATCTCCTGTGGGTAACTGAGGAGAGGAGGGACCACCCACATATAGATAGATAGTTAGATATATATAGATAGATAGATAGATATATATATATACACTTATCTATATGTCTATTTATTTTATTTATTTATTTTAACATCAGTTTAACAACCTTTGAGCCAGAGGCTCATTTACAAAGGTACCTCGTCACAGAGAGGACAAAACAATGGTACAGCAGACAGGCAGCAATACAAGTACACAGTAGACGTCAGTCAAAGTTACAGGCATTTCTAAGGCAGTATAAATAATGCATACAGGTGAGTTAGGCATAATAGACAGTGGATAATGGAAGATCGATTCAGAAGACGGATAGTGGAGGATGAGCGGAGGTCAACAGAGAGGAGAGCAGATGAAGGTAGCGCTAGACAGGAGGTAAGAATGCTGCTCAGCGAGCATTGTCAGGGAGAGGAGAGGGTTAAGGGCAGCAACAGCTGCGTGAGGTGAGCAGGTGATTTCTGAGGCTGTATTTAAAACAAGATAATGAGGGAGCATCAGAGAGTCCAGCAGGGAGGGTGTTATACCAGGAGGGGGCTCTATAGGGGTAAGCCCTTTGACCTTGTGAGGTTCTCGCCCTCAGTATAACCAGTGCAGCTTTGCAGGAACTACGGGTATGCACTGTGGGGTTAGCTCGGTGGATAGTGTCAGACAGGCCCGGGGGGAGATGGACCATGGAGAGCTTTATAGGTTAGTTGGCAGGTTTGGTGCATGAGGCACTCATCCAGGTTAAGTAGATTGGCCATGGAATAAAGAAGGCAGGTATGGGTAAGTCTAGGAGCACCAGTTATAAGTCTACAGGCTTTGTTAAGGGTAAGGCGTATCTTGAGCAAGGCCGTCTGGTCAGCCGCACCATAGACAGGAAGGCCATAGTCGATTAGGGATATAACAGAGGAGGTGATTGCAAGGCGGAGGGCATCTGTGGGGAGGCAGTTTTTATGACGATAAAGGATACCCAGCCGTGTGTTGGAGGCAGAGGTCAGGGCAGAAATGTGGGCATGAAAAGAGAGGGCAGGGTCAAAGGTTATACCTAGGTATTTATAAGAGGGAACTAGTTCAATAGGGAGATTGAAGGTGGAGTGGACAGAGAGAGGAAAGTTACTGGACTTATTTTGGGGGTGGGCAAAGAGCATGGCTTTGGTTTTCTTTAGGTTGATGAAGAGTCTGTGCTCAGTGAACCAGGCTTCTGTGGCTTTGTAGGATTGCTGAAGAGAGTTCTGGAGTGAGATGGGGTTACTATCGGAGGCAAAGAGTACTGCGTCATCAGCATAGAGTAGGATTTTGCCGGTACATTCACTGGGCAGGGAGTTGAGGAAGAGGGAGAAGAGCAAGGGTCCAAGAATAGAGCCCTGAGGGACTCCAGAACGGATAGGGCAGGTGCTGGAGAGTGTTCCACTGACTTTCACACATTGCGAGCGGGCTGACAAGTAGCTGGAGCACCAGGAGACTGGTCCAACGGCAAAGCCTAGGTGCCTAAGGGTAGCTAACAGGAGGGGGTGTGAGACAGTATCAAAGGCTTTTGATAAGTCAATGAACACAGCACCAGCCAAGGAGCCAGAGTCCAGTGAGGTG
The DNA here is from genome assembly GCA_016271365.2 of Neoceratodus forsteri. NCBI lineage: Eukaryota > Metazoa > Chordata > Ceratodontiformes > Ceratodontidae > Neoceratodus > Neoceratodus forsteri. The sequence continues at coordinate 79,240,095 of CM057454.1, read as the reverse complement.
TGTAGAAAGTTAGAGAACTCCAGGAGGGCAGTATTGGTGCTATGGCCAGCTCTGAAGCCATGTTGTTCAGGGCAAAGGACACCATATTTGGAGAGGTATTCAGAGATTTGGGTGGCCTAATTTTCTCTAAGGCCTTAGAGAGAGAGAGAGAGATTGAAATAGGCGCCGATAGTTGCCGGTGCGTCTATCACCACCCCTTGTGAATTGGGGTAACAGTAGCGACCTTCCAGGCAGAGGGAATTGCCTAGGCAGAGAGACTTATTAAAGAGTCAGGTTATAGGTGAGATGACCTGATCCAGGACCTGACGAAGAAGACAGGGATCAAGGAGTCATTGCCAATAGTGTTGTTTCTTTAAGGCTTTTAAGTAAGTATGGCCTGACTTCTGGGCAGTGACCTCACGCAGGTGGAACATATATTATATAGCTATATATCTATATAAAATATATATATATATATATATATATATATATATATATATATATATATATATATATACACGCTGATGCATGACGATGTCGTGTGCAGCCCCTGGCTGACTGCTTTCAGAAGTTTCCATCTGGTCCTAGCACAGACGTGGTATTAGTTCCAAAGGTGTGGCCTGAGGAAAGAGCTTTTCTCAAAGATCTACTGTTGTGGTAAGTTCTTGTGTAACTGTTCTTTCCTGTGGCAGCAGTGGGTCATCATGGAGGCGAGCAATGCTCTACCCCAAGGACCTTGGTTCTCTTGCAGCCACCTGTGGTTGCCCCGCCGGTCCAGGTTCCATGGGTGCTCCCCACACCTGCCTCTCCGCCAATTACAGTGGAGCTGTCAACCTGACAGCCGCCTCTTGGTGCTCCGACCAAGGAGGCCAGTCATTCAGCTCCTGGCTTGCCAGACTGGTTATCAGTATGGGTTATGCCAGGTGAGGATTCCCGGGAAGTTTGTGGCGAACAGTGGCCAATGGCCATCTTCAAGGATCATCGGATGATTCAGATCAGGAGTCCACGGCCTCCTCAGGGACTCAGCTCTTCGACCGGGGATCGGTCGAGGAGCCTTTCACTAACCATCGGCTGGTGTCCTTCGGTCGGCTACACCCACTTATCTTGGAGTCCATGTAGATCCCATTGAAGCTAGTCCAGAAAGGGGGGCTAAATACACTCTTAAGGACATTTTGGACTGCATCTAACATCCTGCCTGGCACCCTCGACCCAAATGGTCCGCATGTACGTGGTCCCCACAGGCTCCCTCTCAGGGTTTTCTGACCACCCTTTGGCCAAAAGTCTTATCAGGGAATCTGTGTTCCATAAATCCGGTCACTGGGGGAACGTTGGCAAGCCTCCGGTTAAGGATTCCCATAAGACTGATCTTGCCACAAAAAAGATGTACGCTGTGGCTACTTTGGGTCTCCGTCAGGCTCACTGTGCTGTCATGATGGATATTAATGGTCATTCCCTGATGGAGTCCTCCCACCTCCATCCAGTGTTGGAGCTCATCAGAGACCACAGTCAGTCACTGACTAAACACCAGCTCCAAACAGCCTTGGACATGGGTGACTCTTGCACCCGTGCAGTGGCAGTGACTGTCACCATGCATCGCTTGGCTGCATTTGTCTACCTTTACGGTGGACACCCAACAGAAGTTGACAGTTGTCGATTTTGTGAAAACCGACCTCTTTGGCCCTGGGGCGGATGGGCATCTCACTAGGACTGAGAATTCCAGTATCACCCTTGACTCAGTGACTTCATCCCAAAAGGACCAGATAAAGAAAACTAAGAAACTGGCTTTACAGTTTTGGTTCTTTCAGTCATAGCCTTCCTGGCAGCAGCCTCAGCAGGGCTAGTTTCAGGCCTGGTGCCTGAAGCGAGAAGTCTGGTGCTCGAGGTACAAAAAGGGGTGGGTGGTTCCCCCCGTCAGCAGCCACCAGTACCCCGTAGAAATCTGCCTGATGATGGGTTGGGGGTGTCAACCTTCCACCAGTCCTGTCCTTGATGTCTGTCCCCATCAGAGGCCAGCTACATCCCTTCTTGCCAGGTTGGTCTGCTATCACAACAGAAAGATGAGTGTCGGATGTCATGGGCAGAGTACTGTCTCTAGATTTCGAGGCTCTCCCGCCCTGCTGCCTCCACATGCCTCAAGTGTCTGTGGTGTCTCAGGTCTCGCTGTCCGCCCTCAGGGAGGATATTATTTGGCTCCTTATGAAAGGGGCAATAGTCCAGTCAAGGTTATGTATTCAGGTACTTCCCGGTCCTAAAACAGACAGAGGGCTAGCGCCCAGTACTGGATCTGCATGATCTCAGCCAGTACGTGTGGAAGCGCAAGTTCCAGATGGTAGCTCTGTGCCTGATTATACCACCCCTGGAGCAGAACATGAGGATTTGCTTTCTGGATCTTCAGGGTGCATTCTTCCACATTCCCATCCACAGGTCCCACCATTGGTGCCTTCGTTTCTGCAAGGAAGAGGTCCTGTACCACCTCCAGGGAATGCCGTTCGGCCTCTCCTCAGCTCCAAGGGTCTCCACCAAATGCATAGCAATGGTGGCGGCCCACCTATGGTGCCTAGGGTTCCGGGTGTACTCTCTTGTTTTTTTATTATTATTTTCAATCAGAATACATCCAATTCTGTTGTAACTGTTAACCACAGCACACTCATTTTAACATATACATTTACATATCCAGAATCTGGTCCAATTCATTGAGGGGGAGAGGCAGCTTATTACCATTTAAATTTTATACTCAGATAAACAACTAGATGTGCCTTTAATATTCTGATATTCATACCTTATGAATTTACTAATATAATCATATTTTGTTCCCACAATATCTCATCCAGAAGCTTTCTTTTAATTAACCTAGTTTTAAAGTAATAGTCCACTCAAATTCAGAAGTAACGTCTCAAAAACTATAAGTACTCATCAGCTTCGAGTTCTTCAGCTATCTGGGACTTCTCTTTTTCTGAGGTAGTAGGTGATTCTTCTTCTTCAAGGTCAGAATTTTTTATCTTTATATTGCGCTTGTAAAAAAGCTGAAATTTGTTCCGGTTCAAAAAAAATGTACTGCTGAATCTTCCTAGACATAAAGTCTCCACCACTCATTCACACTGATGGGATCTCCGGAGACTAGTACCCAATGGGAGCAAATTTTTTGTGGGAGGCGGTGCCAGAGATGGACCCACAAGGGCAGGCGTCTGAAGCCCGTCTGTGTGGCAATGATTATCCCAGTGTCGCACTCTCCAACCGCCTCAGTTCTTTTTTCCCCGCTGTCGAGTGCACTACAGTGACAACATTGCTCGCTCACGGAGTCAAACTTCAAACTAGCAGCATAGTTTTCAGTTTATTATTTTGTAGTATATCTCGAATAAGTACCGCTTTCTATAAATTGTTCTTATTTTCTAAAGAAGTCTCAGCCTACATTGACTGAGTCGACCACAAGCGGGTCGGGTGATGGTGGGGAAAGTTCATATGAAAGCTGTTTAGTCAGCCGGGCTGGGTCCGGTCCGACACTCTGTCCGGAGGGGGAGGTCTGATAATGGACAGTCCAATGCCCGGGGGGGGGGGGGTGGTCCCCCCGGAAGCATAAAAGAAAACGGTTGCATTCTCTGCACCATTCGGCCTCGAGTTCTTCTTCAGTCCACAGGTCAAAAAAGAGAAGGCATCACTTGAGGTCACCCTCTGGTATGTCTGCACGTCGACAGTCAGTCATTGGGGTCAGTTGCTGGTCTCCTCCTCCGGAGTCGCTGGTTTCTGTTCACTGACCTTTTCGACATCAGAGCCCTTCCCTGCCTTCTGGTAGGGCTTCAGATGAGCAGTTTCATCAGTGGGCTGCTCTGATGGAGCAGTGGGCTCGGAGGTTGGTCCAGCTGCCTGGCCCGGTCACTCCAGCCTCGGGGGATTGGATAGGGCAGTTGGGCTTCCCTAGTCATGCGGCGCCTTCTTCAGTGCCGTCGACTCCGCGCTCAGGTGTTTCCCCCCTTTCATATAGCTGCAGCACAGGGGGCCACACCAATGCCTCTATCTCCTGGTATTCTTCCTTCTTTCTCCTCAAATCCTAGTTTTCAGAGTCTTGTGTTGGTTTCGGCTCCTTTGGCATCAATGGATCGCTCGACGCTGTCCTTGGCGGCGTGTCAGTGCCGTCTTCAGCACCGCACGACTAGTGAGTGCCGTCCTCAGTGCCGTGCGGTTTGTCCTCGGCACAGAGTGCTCTGTCGGCGCTGTGTGTGGTGCCGGGTCAGGCGGCGCCGTGCTCTTTCTCAGTGCCGAGGCTTGGGGTGGTGTCTTCCAGTCTTCAGGGCTCCTCAACTCCAAACCCTTTTCCTTCCTCTTTTCCTGCTGATTTTCACTCCTTTCCAGTCCATGCTGTCAGGAGATGATAGTGAGCCTGACTCAGACCTTAGGCTGGGTGATAACGTGGAAGGAACAGGGCCTAATCCTGTTGCAGAGCCTGTGGTCAAGGACCTCTCATTTAAGTCTCTGTAGAAAAATTTGAATTCCACTCTTTCTCTCCAGACTACAGATATCGATCCTGGGAAGCTTTTAAGGCTCCAATACCTTCATGTCCTGGAGATCCCTATGGATTTAACTCCCCCGGTACAGCCTTCCTTTGAGACGCTTTCTCAAATGGTATGGAATAATCCCGCTCTCACTCCTTCTGTGGCTAAGTCCATGGATGGAAAGTACACTGCTCCCAAGCCTTTGCGGATCCTATTGTGGTCTTGGCAGAGAATTACATAGAAACATAGAAGTTGACGGCAGATAAGGACCGCAAGGCCCATCCAGTCTGCCCATTTCTTTTTCTACCTTATAAATGTGCCATCGGCCTTTGCTCTGTCAGTGACCTATCTATTCATAGTCATTTGTATTGCTCCCTTATGCCTATCCATGCCTGTTTGAAGCCCTGCACTGTATTCATAGCCACCACTTCTTGTGGTAAGCTATTCCATGCATCTACCACCCTTTCTGTGAAAAAGAATTTCCTCACATTCCCCCTTAATCGGCCTCCCTCTAATCTCATGCTGTGTCCTCTTGTCCTGCTATTTTTCTTATATTTAAACATGTTAGACTCTTTCACCTTGTTTATGCCCTTAAGGTGTTTAAATGTCTCGATCATATCACCTCTCTCCCTCCTTTGCTCAAGGGTATACATATTGAGCTCCGTTAATCTGTCCTCATATGTCTTCTGATGCAGTCCCTGCACCATTTTGGTTGCCCTTCTGGACTGCCTCAATTTGGTTAATGTCCTTGTGAAGGTGTGGCCTCCAATACTGCACACAGTACTCCAGATGGGGCCTAACCAATGTCTTGTACAGAGGATTATTACCTCCTCTCTTACGACTTGTGATACCCCTACTAATACACCTAACACCCCCTAGCCTTACCTACTGCTTTAGAGGTCTGCTTGGATGATTTTAGGTCATCAGTGATGATGATGCCCAAGTCTCTTTCTTCCTTTGTGACTGCTAGCAACTCCCCTCCCAGCCTATAAGTGGCTTCAGGATTTCTCTTCCCTATGTGCTTGATTTTGCACTTCTTTGCATTAAATCCCAGTTGCCACTCTTCTGACCATTTTGCTAGTTTATCCAGATCTCTTCTCATTCTGCCCACCCCATCTGGATCATCTACTCTGTTGCAGATCTTGGTGTCATCTGCAAACAGACAAGCCTTACCCTCTAGTCCATCTGGGGTCACTAATGAAGATGTTGAATAGGACTGGCCCCAGGACTGATCCCTGAGGTACCCCACTTGTGACTTGCATCTCTTCTGACTGTATACCATTTACCACCACTCTCTTGTTTTCTGCCAGTCAACCAGTTTGCCACCCAGTTGACCAACTTCTGACCCACCCAGCCTACTAACTTATTTATCAATCTTCTATGTGGAACAGTGTCAAAAGCTTTGCTGAAGTCAAGGTAGGCTACATCAACTGCTCCCCTTGGTCCACCACTCTGGTTACCCAGTCAAAGAAATCTATGAGATTAGTTTGACAGGACCTTCCTTTGTAAACCCATGCTGTCTTGGATCCTGTGCCCCTATGGATTCCAGGTGTTGCACTATCCTTTCCTTAAGGGTGCCTCCATAATCTTGCCCACTACTGAGGTAAGACTGACTGGTCTGTAGTTCCCGCCTCCTCCCTGCTACCACTCTTGTGGAGCGGGATCACATGAACCCTTCTCCAGTCTTCTGGGACCTCTCTGTGCTCAGAGACTCACTAAACAATTCTGCTAATGGCTCTGCTAGTTCCTCCTTTAGCTCCTTAAGTACCCTGGGATGTATGCCATCAGGTCCCATTGCCTTATCCACCCTGAGCTTAGCAAGCTCTTGTAGGACCCTTTCTTTGTGAAGGGAGTAGTGCTCACCTCCCTCCCCTGTGTCCATGATGCTGAGCTGTGGGCCCTGCCCTGCCTTCTCTTCAGTAAATACTGAGCAAAGTATCTATTTAGGATAGATGCCTTTACAGGGTCCTCCTCTCTCACATGCTCCCTTTTCTCCATTAAGCTTAGCAATACCCCTCTGGACTTTCTCCTTTCACTAATGTATCTATAGAAAGTCTTGTCACCTTCTTTACTGTTGTGCTAGTGTTTCCTCAGTTTGGGACTTTGCCTGCCTTACTGCCTTACCTGCTTCCCTTAGGGCAGTTTGGTATGCCTCCCTATCTTCATCCCGCTGTGTTCCCTTATATTTCCTGAAGGCCAGCCTTTTGGCTCTGACCTTTTCTGCTACTGTATTTGAGAACCAAAGTGGTTTCCTTCTTCTTTTGCACTTCCTTTTCTGTCTAACACAATGGGATGTTGCTTCAAGTATTGCATCCTTAATGCTTGCCCACTTTGCCTGTACCTCCTCACCTGTGTTTCTTTTTGCCAGGGCTAGCTTAACTCTGTTGGCCATCTTATCAAAGTCAGCTCCTCTGAAGTCCCATATTTTTGCCTTGGAATGGGATGATTTAGATGTAGTAGCCAATTGAACCATACCATGTGATGGTCACTGGCCCCAGGTGACCTTCTACCTGGAGATCTGTGATCCCTTCTTTGTTAGTCAGTACTAGATCTAGGATAGCCCTGTCTCTTGTGGGTTGCTGTACCAGTTGTTTGAGGCCCTCCCTGCAGGGAATCCACTATGAGTCTAGTTCTGGCAGATGTTCCTGCTGGTATTGACCAATCTGTATCTGGCATGTTGAAGTCTCTCATTATCAGAACCTCCCCTTTAGCTGTCATGTTTTGTATATCTTCTAACAGTAATGTGTCTATGTCCTCCCTCTGGTCTGGGGGCCTGTAGACAACCCCAGTTCTTATGGCTGTCCCATTTCCAGAATGATAAGGTTGTCCTTCCTCAGGCTACTACAACCTGACCTATAAACCAAGAATCTCGTAAGATAGATACTTTAGGTAAGAGAGTCTTTGCTGCATCCACCCTTGGTATGCATATTGCCAGCTACCAAGGTTATTTCTCTCAGTGTAAGTATGTTCTTTGGCATTCACTCAAACAAATGGTAGAAACACTACCGGAGTCTGACATTAATTCAGAGCTTCTTCAAACCATAACCAGGGGTATCGAGTCCAACAACCAGCAGGTTAAAGCAGCTATGGATGCTTTCGATACCGCTTCCTGAGCGGCGGTGTCGGGCATTTTTACCCGTCGTCACTCTTGGCTCCGCACTTCGGGTTTCACGAATGATGCCCAGCAACAGATCATGGCGTTACCCTTCGACGGTATGTATCTCTTCGGTCCTCAAGTAGAGCAAGCTGTAGAGGACACACAGAAGACTAGGTCTGCCATTAAATTGGCTCGCTCTGTTCCCACCCCTTCTCGGGGGAGTGTTAATAAGCGTCAGTTTCACAACCGTCAGTCCTTTCGAGGCAAGGGCAGGGGAGGGTTTAATAAAAAATCAAGCCCCCCAACCTCAACAGAAAGCACAAGGGCCCAAAGCGCCCAGTGCCGCCTTCTGAGTTTCTAGCCCAAGTCCCACCTCAGCTGCCCAAGGGGGACTCTTTCTCAGTGGTGGGAGGTCATCTGACTCACTTTTACAAATGGTGGAAGTCCATAACATCGGACAAATGGGTCCTCCGAATAATCCGTGAGGGGTATTCCATTAATCTTTTAGAGGTCCCTCCAGATCGTCCCCCCAAACGACAGCCCAGGCTGTCAGTTTTTCACTCAAAGCTTCTCACTTCTGAGATACAAGGCCTTCTGAACAACAGGACAGTAGAAATGATACCGCTGGATAAACGGAACAAGGGGTTTTACTCCCATTACTTTCTGGTTCCAAAGAAAACCCGGGGGCATGTGCCCCATTTTGGACCTAAGACAATTGGACAAATTTTTCCCCAAGGAAAAGTTCAAAATGATTTCGCTAGGAACCCTGTTGCCTTTGCTTCATCAGCACGACTGGCTAGCCTCCCTGGACATGCAGGATGCTTACCAGCATATTCCCATCCACCCAAAGCATTGCAAATACCTACGATTTGTGGCTTTGGGCCAGCATTTTCAGTTCAGAGTCCTTCCCTTTGCGCTATCCTCGGCGCCGCAAGTCTTTACGAAGTGTTGTGCAATTCTCATAGCGCACCTCAGAAAGATCAGAATTCAGGTGTTCCCATATCTGGACGACTGGCTTCTAGCAAGCCCTTCCAAGGAATTCTCAGCGCCATAGCCACGGCCTCGGACTTTCTTACGTCCATGGGAGTTCTGCTAAATCTCAAAAAGTCGCAGTTGCAGCCCTCCCAGAAGCTCCTTTTCATAGGAACTCTTCTGGACTCCTCCTGTGCGAAAGCTTTTCTACCAGGACAGAAGAGGACAGAAGGAGCAATATCCTACACATGGCCCGATACATCAGAGAGAACAGCTCGGTTCGAGCTATCCCGATGCAATGGATGCTGGGTCTCATGGCATCCTCGGTGTTCACTGTGCCCCTAGCACGTCTCCACATGAGACCCTCTCAGTGGATGCTCAGTACTCCGTGGTCCCCAAACACTCACCCTCAGTCCTTTCTCATCAAGGTGACAGAACCTCTAAAGAGGTCACTCACCTGGTGGTCGAAAGAGGACAATCTTCTGGTAGGGTATCCCTTTGCTCCCCTAGATCATCAGATTTCAGTTAACACGAATGCGTCCCTGATGGGGTTGGGAGCTCACTGTCAGAATCTCCACACCCAAGGTACGTGGACTCAGGACGAGTCCCAGCTTCACATAAATGTCTTAGAAATGAGAGCCATCCTTTACGCAGTCCGAGCTTTGAAGGACATTCTCTGTCACAAGAACATTCTCCTTCAAACAGACAACAAAGCAGTGATGTACTACGTCAACAAGCAGGGCAGTGCACACTGTTACCCTTTATGCAAGGAAGCGAAGAGAGTGTGGGAATGGTGTCTAGTGTGGGAATAAGTGTCAATTTCATAACCGTCACACCTTTCAAGGCAAGGGCAGGGGAGGGTTTAATAAAAATCAAGCCCCCCAACCTCAAAAGAAAACGCAACAGAAAGCACAAGGGCACAAAGCGCCAAGTGCTGCCTTCTGAGTTTCTGGCCCAAGTCCCACCTCAGCTGCCCGAGGAGGACTCTTTCTTAGTGGTGGGAGGTCGTCTGACTCACTTTTACAAATGGTGGAAGTCATAACATCGGACAAATGGGTCCTCCGAATAATCCGCGAGAGGTATTCCATCAATCTTTAGAGCACAAGGCTCTAATTCAGGCAGTCTACCTGCCGGGAGTGCAGAATGAACTGGCAGGCCGTCTCAGCAGAACAGAGACAGATCATCACGAGTGGTCTCTAGACTCAACCATAGTTCAGTCACTATTCGCAGAGTGGGGAACTCCAGACCTGGACCTTTTTGCATCCCCACTCAACACAAAACTGCCTTTCTTCTGCTCCAGAAATCCAGGGCCTGGCATTTTCTGTCAGGATGCGTTCAGGCTGCAGTGGACAAAACGCTTTCTAAACCACTATCAGTACTACCATCCATAAGAACTGAAAAATAATTAGCATTTTTTACAGTTGCCAGCAGGTTTTCCTCTAGGTTCTTGCTAATACACATTGTCAGTTCGTTCCCACTAACAGCATTAATATATTTATTGCCTAAATGAACTCCATGGCGCTTCTGTTGTTCTGCTTCAAACTTTTTAATAGGGCTGTCCTCTTTGATCATCTTATACAGGATTTCCATCAGCCTGCCTAGAACCTTTCTATGCTGTTCCTCTACATTACTGAAACTCTGACCACAAATAAATGAAAATTATTTCACTCTGGGTCCAATCCTCCTCCCACCCACGATTACTTTAAACTTATTGTGGTATAGCAATATATTTCAGTGGTGACCATGTTTTAACAAATTTCAAAATGTTACGCGCTTTCTTGTGCTGCTCTGTCTGAAGATGTTTCTGGATGGTGTCAACTTTTAGCTGGGGGCCTGTTATCCCTGCAATTAATGCCTCACTGAAGTTCCTCAACCCACGTAGCTCATCTTTATACAGACAGCACAATTTGCAACTAGCACACACTGCACAGTCTGTCTCCATCACTGCTTATCTGTATTCAGTTTTTATCTGGATCATATTTTTTGTGCCATCCTTCTGCAGTTGCTAATTTTACTCCACCAGCCATGTTGGACTGCAATTATTAAAAAGTTTGAAGTTCGCAAGACAAGACTCTGTCAAGCTGTGCACTTAAAAATTAACACATCAAGTTGCTGTAGTCTGGCTAACTCTGTTTACTAAAAAAAAAGATAATGGCAGCTGTAGATTTCCTTGTGACCCCCTGAGCCCCCCTTCCCCCAGTTAAATTGTTTACTTGTCCCCATCTCTGTCTTACACAGGGTACACACTTCGTTTCAGAGCTATGAACAGAACACTTCCCCAGAGTTCACTGCTGCAGGGCATAGTCTTATGTTAACTTATCCCCAATCTCTGCCATAGGCAGGACACACACTTAATAATAATAATTTTTATTTATTATGCGCCTTTCAAATGTCAAGGCGCATTACAAAACTTAAAACGACAGATAAAACAGCAATAATAAATACTCAATAAAATCCAGAAATTAACCTTATTAGTCACAGTATACCCTGCTCCATAAATAGGTCTTCAGTGGCTGTTTAACCCCCCCAATGGTTGCGCACTCCCGAAGCCGATGGGGTAGAGAATTCCAAAGGGCTGGGGCCGCTTACATAAATGCAAGGGCCCCTGAAGATTTTAAAACTACCCTTGTAATCTCTAGCAGCAAAGCTCTAGCTGGCAGCAGGGCTAGTGTCTTAATTTGTAATGTCTCCTCAGGTCCGATGGGCAGGGCACACGAGACTTACAACTTCCCCAGTGCAACAAAGCAAGCAGGTGTATTTTTGTTTTCGTCCCCTTCATCTCCGCCAAAGCAGGGCACTGATACAGTGTTTTAGTTCTTTGTTTCCTCTCCCCTGAGAACTCTGGAAAAACCAGGGCACAATTCTTGTCATCACTGCTGCAAAAAAGGGTGGGCTAGGTACAAAATAAAGCAGGCAGGGCAGGCATGACCACTCATTGTCTCCTTCATCTGTGCCAAAAGCAGGGTACATTTACTTAAATGTCATAGAAGTTTTTCTTTCGTTTCCTCCCATTCATAGAGTCTGGAGTAAACCAGGATAAAATTCTTAGTCTGTTCTGTTCCCAGAAATGTTCTGCAACTTGCAAGTCAATACAGTTTGTTTGCTTAATCGCCCATCATCATTGCTGCAATAAGGGCTGGGCGCATTATAAAGCTGGGCATGACTGTTTAACCACTGTTGTCCCTTCATCTCTGCCAAAAGCAGGGCATATTCAGTCACACAAGTTACTGTTATGTTTTTGTTCAATCTCCCCTCAAAACTGTCTGGAAAAACCAGGGAACAATTCTTTGTTTTCTGTTACCAAACAGTTTGCAAGAGCACAGTAAAGTTTGATATTTTTCCCCCATCAGATCAGTCACTGGCATTTGATTGGGCTGGGCGCAAAATAAAGACTGTTTACACCACTCTGTTCATCTCTGCCAAGCAGGGTAATAGTTCACATTTACTTTCTTGTTTCCTTTCCCCGACTCCTCTCCGTTTTGTCCACGGTCAAGCCCGTCACGAGTGCCAGCCTGCCCCCAGTCATGCCATTGCCCTGCTGTGTGCCCTCCCATTGAGTTCACTCCTCCAGGCTCCCCGGACAATAAATTGAAGGTTTTTACTTGTTTTTTTTTTTTTTTTGTTGTAGAGACTCCCCCGATTGTCTGCTCAGCCTTGTGCTGTTCCTCCACGAGTTGCTCGACCGAATCTGCATCACACTGCCTGCTCGCCCCACCATGATGCTTCACACGGCTCTCCTCTGGTCCCAGTCCTCGCTCCCGTCGTCTTGGCCTCCTCAGCTCCCTTGCTCCTCAGTGCGACACCTCCCTGCAAACACAGAAAAAAATGCATTACCAGACACCACCAACAAGCTAAAAAAAAAAAAGGAAACTGGAACTTACCTTGTTTAAATTTTGCTCCAGCTGGAACCTCTGGTCCTGTTTGGTCTTCTCCTGGGGGTCACTTCCGCAAGAGGACGCTGTAACGTTTCTCCCACACAGAGACTGGGGGGGGGATCACTGGCCAGTCAAGAGGGGCGCAAGGGAGGACAGAAAAAATGGGAAAATATATATATATATATTTTTTTAAAGAAACATGGCCCAAAATGCCAAAAAGGGCATTTTTAAAGGACCCAGGGCTGGTTCAGAATGATTAACAATGACTGCTAATCATTCCAAAAGTTGACTTGCTTTTTTCTGATCTTGGGTCGCAAATTGCGATGCGAACCCGCTTATTTTTTGCCTTGTAAGCCATGCAGAGTGAGCTACTCTCACAGTGTCGCATGCGCACAGCCTACCTCGTCACAGGCCCTTCTGAAAATTTCTGGCTTCCGCAGGGTCCTAGCGCCTCTGGCTCATGACCCATTGGTGTGACTCAATAGTGAAGATATTCCCAGAAGAGCAAGAATTACTGTCAGTACTGTACGTCATTTTTATTTCTCATCTCATTGGTTACAAAATTCCATTTGAGGTTAAGGTGTTCAGTACAAGTTTTCAAGAGTTTGGCTCCTTTGTCTCAAACATATTTTTAATAATGATTACAAGGCAAGTTTCCTGTATAATAATTATAACCATTGGTGTTTCTAATTATACAATATTAAATGCTCATTGTTGTGCTCTCGTTATACACAAATAGCTTAATCGTACTTGAAATATTCCTATGTTCACCATTTCATCACATATGACCTTTTTTTACAAGTCAGTACTTTTCATAATGTGCTAAACCCCTGCCTTAAGGGACAAAATCTGGGGTATTATTCATGCTATTGAAGATCCAGGATTGCTATCTATCATATAGAGGATATTGTATGATAATAACTGGTGATCCATGTTATCAACCCGTTTTCAAGTATTTTAAAAAGTCGTATCAACCTGCAGGTTGATACGAAAAAAGTCGTATCAACACTTTTACAGCCTCGCGCCAAGAAGCCTGCAGCACTCGCATTCCAGAGTAAACAGATTCAAAGGAATAGTTAACTTACAGATCAGAGAAGCGAGGGGAAAACGCTCTCATTTCCTTACTGGTAAGCACGCCCCTACGCTAGCACGTTATGTGATGTCAGCGTGGGGGCGTGCCTACTAGTAAGGAAGTAGGAGCGTTTTGGCCTCGGGGCTCCTCATAGTGAAATTTGTAAGAAATGTTTTTCAACCAGTTATTATATAAAATAAAACATATGTAGGGAGTTGATATGGAGTTTTTTTACACACCCTTGTGTGATAATATTAAAACCTCTCGAGCTTCGCTCTCGAGGTTTACATATTATCACACAACTTGGGTGTGTAAAAAAACCCCATATCAACTCCCTACATATGCATTATTCTATATGTATTTGGTTAATAACCATGCTGTAAACACTGAGAGGTTGCCATGACATCATTGTAAACGTGTTTAGATGTCATGGCAACCTCAAGAAGTGTTTTTAGTGTGGTTATTAACCAAAGACCATACATTATATTTTATAGCGTATGGGCTACCAAGATTGTGTAATCACCACGGATACCAGTCTTCCCCATTGCATGCAGCAGATCGCGGCCTGAGTGGACTGTTTCTCGGCAATGGTAACTGGGAGAAAAAAAAGGAAATGGAATTTCAGTTGCAAATGCTTACAGCTGCTAGTGATCGCCATTCTCAAAACGGAACATTGAATGCTGTGAGCATTCCGTTTTGTTATACCATTAATATGACATACACAAGAAGGGTTAACAGAGAGGATGATGGCTGGGTATTGGGTGATAACCACACTGTAATCACCTCAAGTGGTTGCTAGGGCAACATGGTGAACCTCGAGAGTGCAGCTCGAGAAGTTTACTGTAGTCCTAGCAACACGAGAGGTGATTTCAGCGTGGTTGTCATCCGATCCCTAGCCATCATCTTTTATAGTGTATGGTCAAAAAAACACTGTTTGCATTCTCTGCGTGAGAATTATGGAACTCAGGTGCATTCTTTTTTGTTATGCCACTGCTTGGAAGTTCCGAAAGTGTGGTTAACAACTTTTAAAATTCTAAACAGTGGATAACAAAGCTGTGTGACTGCTGATTATGGTGGTTAATAGGCACTTACCATACATTATAACAGAGTGATGTAATATCAGTGGCATAACAAAGATTGTAATCTGCATGATTTCAGTTAGTAATAAGGGCTTCCCAAACATTATTAAAAAATTCTGTCTGATGTTTAAACCAGTGTGTTATTTTTTCCATTGTATAAATTTGTTTCATAATAGTGTTCCGTTGTTCTAATGTTTGGGGGCGGGAGGCTGCAATCACAGTTTCGTGATGGCCGTTTTAGCTGCTGTTAAGGCTATATTGAGGAACTATTTTTGATGCTTATTAAACCTTTTAGCTAGATAATAAAGAAATATTGCTAGTTTGGGACCTAGTGTGTGAAAGTCTGTGCAAATATTTGTTATTTCTTGAAATATGCTGGTCCAATAATTTTTTAGGATTGGGCAAGTCCAAGATATGTGAGATTGTGTTGCTGCTGTTTCCCCGCATTTCCTGCAGTATACTCCTGAGTGCCCCCCCCCCATCATTTCCTCCAGTACGGTCCTGAGTGTACCCTCCCCCCATCCTGGTCACTACATTAGGAGTTCAAAAATATCTGACTATAGATTTCCAAACAAATTCTTTCCATTGCATAGATGAGACTTTGTGTTGTGTTAAATAAATGTTTCTAGGATCGTGGATACGTTGTTCTATCCACTCTTTGGCATGTCCTTTACCTTTAAGAATCTTGCTGGAAGGTCTGAAAGCTGGCTCCTCCCACCTACCCGGGTGGTATATCCCTCGGCTCCGCCCCTTGACACCAGATCTTCTTTTCCCGCTGGAAGATTCAGGTTCCCTCCTTATCACTCACGCATTGCAGTAGGCCCTGGCGAACAAATCTTCGGATTTACCTAAAGTTAAACTCGTTTGAGTTTCTCCCCATCGCTTTGTGATTTTGACCGCGATGGAGGACAAGTCCTCACCTTGTTGGCGCTAGTGCCCATGCGGGCAAAAAATGTCTCGAACCGACCCGCGTGCCTCGTGCGTCTATTGCCTAGGCCATGCCCATGACACCCAGGCCTGTAATGTTTGTCACGCATTCAAACCCAATGTCTTGGACAGTCGTCTCACACAACTTCAGTTGGGCAGACTGGAGAAACGTAACTCACTGGTCAAATCGAAAGAGTCCCATTGGGTGTACTCCGCAGCTGTGGGGTCCGCTGAACAACTGGAGCAGATGAAGGCCTTCGAAGAGGAGGCAGCACTGGCCGTTGATCGGTCCTCTTCCTTGTTGGTCTCTGTCCCGCTCAATTTGGGCTCCACCTTTTCAGGCTCCTTTAAGGAGATGTGCCAGTCTCTCCCCACTAAAGGGGAGGGTCCTTCAGACGCGCACATCTCTCATTCCCATAAAAAGGACAAGGAGTCGAAAGAAGGTTCATTTCGACGACTTTCTTGGGATCGTGAAAGATCTCGGTCCCAGGACTCTGCTGTCTCAACTTCGACTGAGATTGCAGCCTCGGCTGATGGTTTCACAGTACCCCCATCAGGCCAGCCAGCTCAGACATGGGACAACGACCCGGTCGAGATTGTGCTCGACCCCGTAGACTGATTGTTGCTCGATGAGGCTGACAGTTCCTTATTCAGGACTCCAGTCTTGACCGGACCTGCTGTAGAGGAGACCCAGCCCTCTGGGAGTCTCTTTACGGTTCCTGACCTGGAAGAGCAGCGGTTTTCCCAGGTTCCTTACGAGTGACCCCGTTGGTCCCCCCGACGGTCCAAGTCGAGGTCTCAGAACCCTTCGACCGATAGGCCGAAGAAGTCGCATAAGTGCTTCAAGAAGCTGCCGCCATTCTTCTTCGTCCTCCTCGGAAGAGGAGAGGCTTCAACACAGGCTGCGTCGACGCAGTGAGGACTTGATGTGGCAGCAGCTGATTATGGCTGGCCCGAAGTCGACTCCAGCTTCTACCCCAGCCATTACTTGGCTGTCGCCCTCCAGGCCCTCGCCGACTCCCCAGGAGCCGTTCGATACCGCCCCTCCACCTGTGGAGCTGATTAAGACCCTCCTGGCTCGGCCAAAACTGACCTCTCCACCAATTCGGGTGGAACCGCCACCTAAACAGCCTACCTCCGGGGCTCCTTCCAAGGAGTCTCGGCCCATGAAGGGCCTTCCGCATAGGCTGTCTGTCACTCTCACTCCAGTCCGTCCCAGGTGGGTCGAAGGAGACGCAGGTGGCCGGCCGATCTACCCAGACTCCGACTTGCATTCCTGTCTCTTGGACGATGGATCCATCGAGAGTCTCCTGGTGGAGGAAGGTCCCACGTCCTTCATGGGCATCCTCCGTCTCATCTTCAGATCTATGGGGATGCCCTTGGAGACTGTTCAGAAGCGGGCTGAATATCCCCTCACTGATATCCTGTAATTAGTTGATTCTCCGACAGAGGCCTTCCCTGTGACCAAGGCCATTGTTGGCCCAGCCTTGGAGCTGTGGCAGCACCCAGCCTCCTGCCCTGCGCCCTCAGCCCGGATGGCCCGAAAATACACGATTCCCATCGGCTCCATCTTGGGATTCACAGAATACCCCTCGGCCAAGGGGCTGTTGACTGAATCTGTTTTTCGGCTTTTGGGTAATTCAGGAGATACCGATAGACCCCCGGACAAAGATTCCAGGAAACTGGACCATTCGGCCTGGAAAGTCTATGCTGCTGCTTTGCTTGGCCTTCATCAGGCAAGCTCAGCCGTCGTCATGGCTTATTTTTCTCATGCCCTCTTGGGCTCTCTGGATGAGGTTCTTCCTCATCTCCCCGCAGACCTCGGTCAAGCAGGTCCATGACCAGGGTCGGGCGGTTGCCAAACAGCAACTCCAGACGGCTCTGGACATTGGGGACTCTTGCGCCCACTCAGTGGCAGCCATGGTTGCCATGCACTGCAGGGCCTGGCTGAGGGTCTCGACCTTTATGGCGGACACTCAGCACAAGCTAATGGATAATCTTACTTCAAGCAACAGCTCTTGCAGCAGGTTACACTATTAGGACTGAAGCCAGCAGGCAGCAGGACCCCACAGAAAACTTCTAGCTAGCTATATACAGTGGGGGACTGGCCCAGACGTTGGCTGTGGCGTCACATACATAGAAACATAGAATTTGATGGCAGATAAGTACCGCTTGGCCCACCCAGTCAGCTCATTTCCCTACCTGATGGATAAGCTGCAGATTCTAGTTACTCAACAGCTTACTTCCTCCTACCCCCACTAGATCATAAAAGGGCAGTCCCCCAGCATCCCTCAGTTCTTTTCCTGCTGTCGACTCACAAGTATCAGCTCCATGGATGTCTTCAGCTCTTGAACGACGCTTTCACTTCAGTAGTTCTACTTTTATTTCATTTTTTTCTCAAAAAAGTTTGTTTTTCTTTCTTTTGCATGTCGTCTTCCCCGACGTCTTCTGTTGAAAGGCACTCCTCCAAATGCGCGTTTGGCAAACAGATTCCCTTTAAGCATCAACACACAGCCTATGTCAGGTGCCTAGGCCCAAAACACAACACCAAGGCCTGTTCTGTTTGCCAGAACTTTAACAGCCACACGAGGATCTGCAGACAGAAAGTTTTGGAGATCTTTCTTGTGGAAAAAAAGATTTGCAGCCATGCAGAGAAGTTCCTCCTCATGAGAAGAGTCGTCCCATGGATCGGGGAAATGCAAGGGAAAATGGAGCGAGAAGGAGAAAGAGCACTCTCCATCCACGCGGACGTCTGACTCCAAGGCGAGCTTGGACTCTGCCCGCTGTTATTGGCCAAAGACCCAGCCTCCGCCGGCATAGTCCAGATGTCGGGTGGTGCAGGCGTTGCATCCACCCTCCACCCTCTAAAGGTCCGGTCCAAGGACTCTTCGCACAGCCGGCCCTCGGGCTGTTCAAGCCAATCTTCATCCACAGATCGCCCAACCAAGGCGCACTCCAAGTTGGCTGCCACTTCAGGCCCCGACTCCCTGGACCGGTGCCGGGACACCGAATTCTGGAGGTCAGCCTCCCAACCCCATAGTTGAAACACTGGGACTTCTGTAAAATGGTCCTCAGACCTGACGTCCCTTAAGCGGACCTCAGAACAGAAGCAGACATGGGAGCAGATGTCCGCAAAGCATCTCAAGGACCAACAACCGACAGAGGTCCTTTCTCACAAAAAGGACGTCACTTTGTCTGTACCGGACACCGGTTTGCCAGGACGTTCGGACGACGATGGTACCGATGCCAGGGTTGAACACAGTGATGACCAGGCATCAGGAAACAGGGAAGAAGCAAACTTCCCACATGACCCGACGCCACCAATAGACCTGTCTACGGATGCATCGGGGCATAAAAAGCCAGACACAGGTGACGGTCAGGCACCACCTCGAGAGGAACGGACGCCAGGTCAGTTGTCAGGCTTCAACATTAATGAGGTGAAGAAATTGTTTTCCCTACTGGTGGGAAACCATCAGGAAGGACGTAGTTCCCACAAAACCTCCAGTGGGGAATGTACCTCTTCCAAAAGAAAAAAGCCCGGACAGACCACCCCCTAGAGAGGAAACCGCAAAACCTAGGGGCCAGTTTAAAGAAAAGCAGTCTCATAAAGACAAGAAGCGGTTGAGGTCTCCCTCCCAGACCCCTTCACATTCTCCCAGTGTGCACAGAGGTGAAAAACACCATAGGAGATCAGACTCCTCATCATTGGATGAGTCTCACTCCTCATCCTCAGAATCATCCAGGTCGGCCTCTCCCATTAGTGTCCCTACACCAGACCCACGGGACCTGCCAAGGTCACCCCCTAATGACCCGACATTTATGGCTATCATGCGACAGATCCAAGGCAACATGGGTTGGGACACAGAAGACTTAGATCCTGAGAGACACCGCCTGGCTAAGTACCTAAGACAAAAGGACCCCAAACGAGTGGTGGTCCCATCACTAGTGTACACTTTCCAAGATGTGATGAAAGCCACTTGGAAGCATCCCTTCTCCTCTTCTGCAGTACCTCAGAAAGCAGCCGCCTATATAGGACACTGCTAGGGGATCCCTACCTAGGGGAGCAACCAGTGGCAGACTCTATAGTCATAACGGCCACTCACGACAGGTCTCAAAGACCACAGCATCTAAGTACCCAGCCCCCAAAACCGAGAGTCGAAGCAACTCGGCTCCATGGGGAGGAAGATATACTCATCAGTAACATGTTCCATCCAGTCACTTAATTTTCTGACCCACATGGTGCAATTTCAAAATGCCCTGTAGGAACAAGGTCAAGATTTGGTAAAAGACATGCCGGAAGGAGACCAGAAAGAAGAGCTAATAAAACTCCTTCAACCAGACTCTGACGTGGGAACACAGGTACTCAGAACAGCATACAATTCAGCGGCAAGAAGTGCAGCATCAGGAGTGTGCCTCAGACGACACTCCTAGCTGGGTGTCTCCGGCTTTATGCCTGAAGTCCACAAGGGTATCTTGGACGTTCCATTCAAGGGCTCGGTTCTCTTCGGAGAAGAGTCCGAGAAAATTATCACAAAATTGCAGGACACCAGAAATGCAGTCAGATCTGTACAGGCCAGGTACAGACCCAAACAAAAGCCATTTCAAAGGCAGCAAAACCGATTCAAGGGCAAACAGGGTCAGCAGCCCCAATTCGGACAACAGCAGAAAGGTGGCTTTCATCGAAAAGACCAACCTCATCCTACAGGAGGTCAAGGGGCCAGAAATTTAAAAACTCCTCATGCAACCCTCCCCTCCCCATCCACAGCCTGACTCACTGCAGACCCCGTCTCCCCCTCTGGTTCAAAGGGAAGAGAAGGTCGGGGGTCGCTTCGCAGATCACCTACCAGGATGGCAACAAATCACTTCAGATCAATGGGTACTTCAACTCATTCAAAGAGGGCACTCTAACGAATTCACAGGGCAACCACCATCCAGACCACCACTGCACTGCCAGTATTCAAAACAACATGCCACACTAATCCGAGAAGAGATGGCTTCCCTCCTCGAGAAAGAAGCCATCGAAAAGGTCCCATGGATCCAGAGAGGAAAAAAGTATTACTCCCATTTCTTTCTGGTACCAAAAAAGACAGAAGACCTACGTCCCACCCTATACCTGAGCAATCTCAACACCTTTGTGGCATAGAAATGTTTCAGGATGGTCACCTTACCAGGCTCGATTCCGATGCTACGCCCAGATGCGTGGCTCACATCGCTGGACATGCAAAATGCCTACCTCCATATTCCAATCGCGAAACATCATCAGAGGTTCCTGCAATTCAAAATTCCAGGGTCACCACTACCAGTTCCGAGCCCTACCTTTTGTCTTTCATAGACTCCAAGGGTATTCACCAAATGCCTGGCAGTCGTAGTGGTGGCACTCAGGAGAAAGGGCCACTGTGTCTTCCCTTATTTGGACGACTGGCTCCTGACGGCTTCGTCCCAGAGAGAGCTAAATCTCGCTCTACGAGACAGCTATTCAATATTCGACTCCCTAGGTGTCACGATCAGCCTGGTGAAATCAACCCTTACACCTTGCCAAAGGCTTCAGTTCATTGAAGCGGGACTGGACACCAACAAGGGAAGGGGAAGGGCCTTTCTACCAGACGACAGGGCAGAGCAACTACGAAACCTGATACGACACATCAGAGCTCAAAGACAGGTCCCAGCGAGGACCATGTTGCGCCTTCTGGTGCATATGGCGGCTGCCATATCTACGGTTCCCCTTTCACGTCTCCACATGAGAACCATTCAGTGGACACTTAGGGTCCAGTGGGACCAATGCCAAGATGACCTGGTCCAGCTAGTCTCGGTCCCTAACTCTATTCTCCGAGTCTTACAATGGTGGCTGGTTCCGGAACTCCTCTCTTTAGGAGTTCCTTTCATGTCTCCTACACATTCCCCAATCCTGACCACGGACGCGTCGGGATCAGGTTGGGGCGCCCACTTGGGCGACAAGAAGACTCGGGGACTCTGGTCAGGGGCTGAAGGAGCCCTTCACAAAAATGTCCTCAAGATGAGGGCAGTTCTTTACACCTTTCAAGCCTTACAAACAGACATAACCCCAGGACACTTACTGATCCAAACCGATAACATGTCAGTAGTGTTCTACATCAACAAGCAAGGAGGCACTCATTCCTACCAACTCTGTCGGGAGGGTATGAGAGTGTGAGGAGTGTGATACTGGATGATAGAGCACCACATCACACTGTCTGCAGTGCATGTCCTGGGTCACAGAACATGCTGGTGGACCTGTTAAGCAGATCTCGATCTAGCGCACACGAATGGGAGCTCCTACAACCGGTAGCAGAAATGTTTTTCACAAGGTGGGAATGCCAGATTTGGATATGTTCACCTCTCCATACAACACAAAACTGCCCAGTTTCTGCTCGCTGGATCCAGGACCTGGAGTTTTCTGGCGAGATGTGTTGCCCTCTCTTGGACAGGCAGGTTCCTCTATGCCTTCCCTCCCTTCCCCTTGATCCAGAGGGTCCTGCTCAAACTGCAGGACGAAGGAGCAGTCATGATTCTGGTGGCCCAATATTGGCCCAGACAGATATGGTTCCTTCTTCTTTAATGGCTAGCGAGCAAACCACCACTTCCTCTTCCATTCAGCTCGCACTTACTGTCACAAGACAAAGGGTCTCTGATTCACCCGAACCTCAGATCCTTACACCTGCACGCCTGGCTCCTAAGGATCTAGTAATGCCTCACCAGGGAGTATTGGATAATGTGGTGGACGTCCTAGTGCCGGCGCAGAAGCCGTCTACTCGTGCCACGTAGTCCATGGAATGGCACAGGTTCTGCCTTTGGTCATCGGCCCGTGACTTAGATCCCCCTAACTTGCCCTATAAAATCAACTTTAGAGTATCTCCTTTCCTTGTCGCAGGCAGGACTGAATTGCTGTTCAATAAAGGTGCATCTTTGTGCCATATCTGCATACCACGCACCATTCGGGGACAAATCCTTGGCCCGATTAGATTTGTCCCGTACCTTTTTGCGAGGCATTCTTCACTTGAAGCCACCCATTAGAGATCCGACCCCGGGACCTTCTTTTCATCTCACAACAGCTTACGCTGCCTCCCTTTTAACCAGCCGCAGATTGAGAGCCACACTTTCTCTCTTGGAAGGTGTTATTTTTAGTTGAAGTTACTTCTGCAAGGAGAATTTCAGAGCTCCAAGCACTTATGTGCAAAGAGCCTTATTTGATTTTCCACAAGGACAGGGTGCCCTTAAGAACCAATCCTAAGTTTCTTCCCAAGGTAGTGTCAGAATTAACTATTAACCAGGATATAGGCCTTCCGGTCTATTACCTAAGGAATACCAACGGAGGAGAAACTCTCCTGCACACTTTGGATGTGCACAGGCTTCTCAGGTTCTACCTGATCAGGACCAGACAGCACTGACAGCCTGACCAGTTGTTTTTGTCCTTTGCCCACAGGATGTTATGGGCACCAGTGTCAAAACAGACACTCTTAAAATGGTTGGTGAACTGCATTATGTTCTGCTACCAAATGCAAAACAAACCCTTACTGGGACTGGTAAAGGGCCATTCTACTAGAGGGGTGCCTACCTCTCTCTTGCTTCCCTGAAAAATGTTTCAGCACCTACCATTTGTGCAACTGCTACTTGGAATACAGTACACACATTCATCAGACATTACAGTCTGGACATTACCTCTAGGCGCAGAGCGGGCTTTGGCCTTGCAGTTCTGCAGGGGCTTCTGTCATGAAGGATTCCCTTCACCCTTCTCCTATTCTCCTTCCAAATTTAGGGGTAATACCTATCACTGCTTGGGACTCAGTCCTAATGGTGTAACCTGCTGCAAGAGCTGTTCTCGAAGCTCTACTGTTGCGGTAAGTTCTTACGTAACTGTACTTCTAGGAGCGTGGATATGTTGTTCATCCACACTGTCTGGCACGTCCCTTTCCCCTTTAAATCTTGCCGGAAGTCTTCAAGCTGGCTCCTCCCACCCACCCGGGTGGTATATACCTCGGCTCCGCCCCATGATGCCAGATCTTCCTTTTTTCGCTGGAAGATACAGGTTCCTTTGTGCTACTTTTCAAGTACCATAGGCCCTGGAGTCTCATCGACGGTTTTCGCCGCATTTGCTCTCTCTAAAACTCGTTAGAGTTTGACTTCGAGATCGAGCAGCGGACATGGAGGACAAGTCATCCCCGGGTTTCGCCGGTGTCCTTCTTGGACTGAAAATGTCTCGCACAGATGCCCACCTCTCGTGCTTTTGTGCTTAGGCACCGTGCCGCATACCTCGGCTACACCCTATTCTGGCCTTCCATCCCAGCGTCCTGGATGACGGGCGCGCCTTCAACTGGGGAGACCAGAACCGCAATCCACGGTGAAATCAAAGGAGGCCAGGTGGGCGGTTTCCGCGCGCGGGATCCGCGGCAACCAGACAGATGGCGGCTTCGAGGAGGAAGCTGCCCAAGCTTTGGCCAACCGAAGTTTTTTCGTGCTGCTCAATCTGGGCTCCACCTTTACTGGGTCCTTTCGGGAGTTGTGCCAGTCTCTCCCTACCAAGGGTGAGGCCCCTCGGGCTCGCACTCCTCCCTCTCCAAGAAAAAGGACAAGGACCCCAATTCCTCCTCTTCTAGTTAAAGAAGACATTCCTGGGACTGAGAGCGATCCGATACACAGGATCAGGCGGTCTCGGCCTCGGTCGAGATCGCTTCCTCGGCTGCCAGCTTCTCGGACCTTCCGTCAGGCCAAGGCACCGAAGCCGAGGATACGGCAGAACTGGCCGAGATTTCTCTCGACCCGATCGAGCCATTGTCGCCAACTCCTTGGAGAGGACTCCCATCCTTTCCCAACGAGGAGACCCGTCCTTCGGGCATCCCGATCGAGGGACAAGAGCCGGTACCTCGGTTTTCGCCAGATCCGGCTTCTCCCGATCGACAGAGCTGACGCCGTCGGTCTCGATCGAGAAGTAGAACCTGAAGGCTTTACACCTTCACGCTTGGCTCCTGAGGGCCCTTTCATAGCCAGATTACAAGTGTCCTCTCCTGTTCGCAATAGACCTCACTGTAAGCCAGCATCCAGAGAAACATATAACTCCAAATGGAAACGCTTTTCCATATGGGCTGCCTCTTGATCATTGGATCCCTATTCCTGCCCACTCACAAAAGTTCTAAACTACCTGGCCTCGCTGTCCGAGTCCGGTTTGAGCTATTCCTTCATCAGAGTCCATTTGGCCACTATTTTGGCCTTCCACGAACCGCTCAATGGCAAATTACCGCACCAACATCATCTAGCCAAAATGTTTTTGAAAGGAATGTTACATATCAAACCACCTATTAGACATCCAACTCCTCCATGGGACCTCAATTTTCTAATAGAAAAATTAACTCTTGAGCCTTTTGAACCGGTGGCCACTTGTGACTTCCATTTCCTTTAATGGAAAACCTTATTCCTAGTGGCTGCCACCTCGGCTTGCTGTATTTCTGAGCTTCATGCCCTCGTGTAGGGAACCTTACTTAATTTTTCACAAGGACAGGGTGGCACTTTGTACCAACCTCTCCTTTCTTCCTCAGATAGTGTCTGAACACACCCTAAATCAATCCCTGGAGTTACCAGTATGCTATCCTGAATACTCCAACCAAGGTGAACATCTCTTACTAACATTAGATGTACATCATATATTGCGTTACTATACTAATCGAACAGAAACAATCAGAAAGACTTCCCAGTTGTTTGTCACCTTTGCCTCAGGTCAAGAAGGGCTCCCAGAACCCTTTTGAACTGATTGGCACATTTTAATACATTTTGTAATGAAAAATAAAACAAACCCTTACCAGGACCTGTCCAAGCCCATTCCACTAGAGCTATGGCCACTACTGCGGCTTGCTTTAAAGGGGCCTCCATTTAAGATATCTGCAGTGCAGCCACCTGGTCCACAATCCGTACATTCACAAAGCACTACAATTTGGATATTGCTTCACGTGGCCTCCATTTAAGATATCTGCAGTGCGGCCACCTGGTCCACAATCCGTACATTCACGAAGCACTACAATTTGGATATTGCTTCACGCCGAAGGACGGTCTTTGAACGAGCAGTCCTACAAGGCCTTCTGTCATAATGTCCACCCATCTCAGGTATACTGCTTGGAATTTTTCGCAAGTGTATTACCTACTGCAAGAGACCACTCCGTGGAAGATAGTGCAGTTACATAAAAAATTGCCGTAATAGTACATCTTTGAGGAATGTCTCTTGCAGTAGGTCCAATCCCACACCCTCCGTCTCCCTCCTTCTCTAGGAGAACAAATTCTGATCCAGTGACTTTTGGGTTGGGATACTTCTGGTACCTCTGGTTCCCCATGGTCCTCGCTTTGGGAGCTGAATCCGGTGGGGGAACTGAGGATACCAGGGACTGCCCACATTTATAAGCAAACAGGAAGCTGATGTCATGTGTGGGCGTCCCCTACTAAAAGACTGCTAGAAGAGCTGCCATGCGACACAGTGACCTCTGGCTATGACCCAAGTGTATTATCTACTGCAAGGGGCACTCCTCAAATATCTACTTTTACGGTAAGTTTTTACGTAATTTTACTTTCTAGGAGTGGTATATGTTGTTCATCCACATGAACCCACCCGACCTCCCCGACTTTAACGCACAACCCTCTGCTTCCAGCGGGCAAGATATGGCGTCAAGGGGCGGAGCCGGGGGATATGCCACCCGGGTGGGTGGGAGGAGCCAGCTTTCAGACCTTCTGGCAAGATTCTTAAAGGGGAAAGGACATGCCAACTAGTGTGGATGAACAACATATACCACTCAAGAACTACTGCTACAGGTGAGTAACCTGTTCTTTTGACTCAGTGGGCAGGGCATTCCGTCACATGGAATAAATAATAATAAAAAATAATAATCCTTGAAGGAAAAGTAAAGTAATACTGTGTCATAGAGGATCAGGCTGGGTCCCTGAATCTCTGTGGGTGGCAGCTGCAGCACCAGCCCTTGTAGCCTAGGTCCAGTGTGTGTGTGTGTGTGTGTGTGTGTGTGTGTGTGTGTGTGTGTGTGTTAGTGTGACAGACCTGTTTGTGAATTAATCTGACAGCCACCACCATTTGCTTTTGACCCTGAACAAGCTACAGACTGGCATTGTGAATACTCCAAAAAATAGTAAAGCAAAAGCCTGGGGAAAGGAAGTAAACGTAAAAGTTTACTCAAGAGCCCAGAAAGAAATGACCCAGAAAGTAAAGTGAAAGCACCACAGTCTGTTGAAGGGGCTGAGTTAAATGCTACTACTATCAATGTGCAGGCTAACTCTCAAAATACTGAAAACTCGGCGGGGGGTGGACTGTGTATGTCAGAAGGGCTCAGTAGTACAGCAAACAAAGTTTCGAAAGATAGTAGCAAGTCATCTGAGAAAAGTGCAGAAACAGAGTATTCCAATTGTACATAAAGCTGACCGGCCCAGTGGTGCTGAATGTTGTGGCACTGGGCGCCACATCAGCGATCCATGTTCAGGAACAAGCATGGGCCATCGGGGGTCGGCATGGCAGGAGAGGATTGAGCGTCCAGAGGACAGCTCTCCTCTCCTGGGAAGAGTGAGTTTGTGACTCCCCAGCACCAGTGACTCCAAGTGATAGCTGGGATTACAACAACTGGGGGTCACATCAAGGATGGGATGGGGGAGTCTGCAGATGTCTCACAGGACATCATTGCATGTCCGAGCTCTGGGGACTTCATGCTCACGTAAATGGAAAACCCGCTGGCTGAGAGGAAGTGTCGCCTGTCCCCGCATCAACTCTGGACCCTGCCCACCGGATCTCGGCACCCACCACCTCCACCTGAAGGGAAGCACTAAATATAGAAGGGAAGCGCCAGGGAGCTGTAGGCAGCCCCACCCTGGGGGGCTCCCCTGAGGGTGTGTCTTGGGTGGTTGGGGTGCACCAGGATCACGGATCGGGAGGACCTCGGAAGGAGGGACACAGGACAAAGATGACTGATGGGGCCCAAGCCAGTGGCGACGGGTGGGAAAGAAACCTGATAAAAAAAAAAAAATTAATAAAAATTAAAAATAAGTAAAAATTGTACGTGAAGTTAAAGCACTTACAGGAACAACTCGCAGTGGAGTTGCTAGATTTGCAACACATACATGTTGAATAACTCAATCTCAGACTGCAAGTGTTAGCTTTACTGAGTGATAATGAAGATGATGACAACCATGGTCCTGGTGAGACTGATGATGAACTTGTGACTTTACCTTTAGCTATTTCTCATTCTGGTTCTGACAGTGACAATGTGGATAAAGACAGTAGAAGAGAGTCAAAAGGGAAAAAGAAAAAGTCAAAGGTACAAGCCACACAAAGTGAAACAAAGTCTGACAGTAGTGATGGTGGCAATGGTGCTGCAGAGGATTCTATGATTGTCTCACCTGATGAACCTGAGTCCTCCACTGATATGTCTTCCCCACGTAAACCCAGCCACTCGACTCCTACTGAGCTTGATACTAGACATAGACAGTCCACCTCTACTGTTTGGAATCATTTTTACGTAAACCCCGAGGATGCTTGCCAAGCTATATGTGTGCATTGCAATACTTGTATTAGTAGGGGGAAAAACAAAGGGCATCTCGGAACCACAACAATGATGCAACACCTTTGCGACTTCACCCCATCGTTATATATGGTTCAAATAAACTGTCTAACATTGGTGTCTGGAAATCTAGCAGGGCTCTTGGTGAACAGGAACATTCTGCTGAAACAGTGGGAGATAGTCACCAGGCAAGATCCAAAATTCCACCTTCACCTCAAGATATTTCTGTAAGGTCCTCTGTTTTATCAGGCATGGTATGTAGTCGTACAACACCCCCAGCCAAATGTAACTTATACCCTTGATGAGAGGCAATTGAAGTTAAGACGTTTTTGAAAGAAAGTCTAAATAGTCACTAAACCATCCCATAGCACTGAGAATAAATTGTAAAATGTCAGAAATGATTGTACTTGATTTGCAGCCATACTGTATTATGTAAGATGTGGGTTTCAGAGGGCTTATAGCAACAATATTAAATGCTAGGTAGAAAATGCTTCTCAGTAACTGCTGTTCCAAGGATGTATGACAGCTTAGTACTTCAAGTAAAGCATGTTCTTCGAGAGGCTGAGGACAAGGTAGTTCACTTTACTACTGATATGTGGACCAGCAGCCAAACCATTGCCTATCTTTCTCTTACTGCACACTAGGTCAGTTTTGCGGGCAACTGCGGGGTACCGCAGGGTTCAGTACTGGGACCGGTCCTCTTTAATGTCTTTTTAGGTGACGTTGTGGAGGGACTGAAAGGAAATGTTATGCCTCTTTGCAGATGACACAAAGATCTGCAACAGGGTTGATACACAGTGGGGGGGTGGAAAGGATGAGAAGGGACTTGGCAAGGTTGGAGGAATGGTCAGAAGTATGGCAGCTTAGATTCAATGCAAAGAAGTGCAAAATAATGCACCTGGGAAACAAAAACCCAGGGGAAGAGTACACAATGGAGGGGAGGTAGTAACAGCAACAAAAATGGAAAGGGACCTGGGGCTAATCAAATCAGATGACCTTAAGGTTAGCAAGCAATGTGAGAAGGCAGTAGGGAGGGCTGGGGGGATATTGGGATGCACAGGGAGAGGCATCACCAGCAGAAAACAGGAAGTTGTTATCCCTCTGTACAGGCAGTTCGTGAGACCCCATCTGGAGTACTGCATCCAGTTCTGGAGACCCCATTTCCGCAAGGACATAGACAGGTAGGAGGCAGTCCAGAGGAGGACAACTAAAATGTGGCAGGGTCTGCAAGAGAAGCCATTCAAGGACAGACTAAAGGAGCTTAATATGTATACCCTTTGGGGAAAGGAGGGAGAGGGGGGGACATGATGGAAACTTTTAAGTACCTCGGTGGCATCAACAAAGTCCAAGAGGGTAGCATCCTTTAGAAAAAGATGTGCAAGAACAAGGGGACACAATCTGAAAATAGAGGGGGGGACAGCTCAGGGGCAATGTGAGGAAATATTTTTTCACAGAGAGGGTGGTGGACTCATGGAACCACCTTCCTGAGGAGGTTGCTGGGGCTAAAATTGGGAAAATTCAAGAATGCATGGAATAGACATAAGGCAATTCTTGTGGGGGTAGGAAGAAATAGGCTGTTGGTTAACTAGGATCTGCAGCTTATCCAGTAGGTGGGGAAAAGGGCAGACTAGGTGGACCAAGCGGTCTTTATCTGCTCTAAGTCTATGTTTCTACTCAGTGGTCTTTGCTGGAACAGTTGTGTCACATTCTGAAACCATTCATGAGTGCTACAAAAGAGGTCAGTGCAGAAAAGGCATCCTTTAGCTGAGTTATTCCACTCATTCTACTTCTGAAAAAAAAAAAGGTTGGAGAAAATGAGGAACATCTTAGATTATGAACTAATCTCTAGTCAATAACATGCTTACCAGACTTAGCAAATATGAGAAATTATCAGCCATGACAAGGAGCAATGAGCATCTCTTAGCAACATTGCTAGATCCACGTTTCCAGAACAGACGCGTTCCTGTTGTGGTTTCTGAGGATATGGAGGAATTGAATTACAGGCAACTTTTGATTGATTCAGTAGATGAGGCATCATTAGGAGGATTGGGAAGCAGTATTACAATGACACCACCTAAAATTCAAAAGACTGCTCTCGAAACCAGTGCAGAAGCAGACAAGGAGGATGACATTTTGGGGCTAGCTGCAGGGCATTGAAATTCCACAAGGAGAAAATGCATGCTCAGTAATAAGCACGATAGATGCATCTCTGAGCCCAACATTAATATTAAAGATGACCCTTAAACTTACTGGCAACAGAAAAAATCATCCTGGCCAAAGCTGGCTACCCTGGCTTGTAAGTATATTGGATGTCCACCATCCAGTGTCTATTCCAAATATATATTTAGCTCTGCTGAGTATGTTGTGACTGATAAATGAGCAAGATTAACACCGGACAATATGGAGAAACTAACATTCTTCAAGGTTAACTTGCCAAACTTTGGCTACATATGTGATGCTAATCTTGAAGAAGATGACACTGACAGCAGTGCCTGGGCTGCACCTGTAGATTAAGTGACACATCAGCTTTCAGTTTTCAAACTGGACTGGTTAAAAGTAGAGATCTGGGACTTGCCTGCCTTTGGACTACATCATTGTCATCCTGGGGGTGGGTAGGAGGTGCAGCCAGTACATCACATCATTGTACTGGTGGCAAGTTGCAACTGTGGCAGACAAGTCTCTGATCTCACACACAGTTGCTTTCTTCTTCTGACCAGATCTTTTAGCTAAATATACCTAAGAATAGGTATTATATAACTGTATTGATACATGCTGCTAGCTCTCTCCCCGATAATAGTGGTAATATCAGTGGTGAAGTGGTCACTTTGGACTGCCTGATGCTTTTCTTTCACATTGCTTCGCGTTGCATTTCATACCTAGAGCTGTTGCTGTGCTAAACATAATTGGTGACATACAAACCACAGTGACCTTTTCTACAAAAAGTCAGACTCAGGAGACTGGTTTAAAGAAAAATAAGAGATCTGGGCCTTGCCTGCCTTTGGACTGCATCATTGTCATCCTGGTGGCGGGTGCAGCCAGTACATCACATCATTGTACTGTAGCAACTGTGGCAAACAATGCCCTGTTCTCACATACAAAAGCTGCTTTCTCATTCTAAGGAGATCATTTAGCTAAATGCGCAGAATAATTGACCACATTGATAAATGTTGCTAGCTCTGTTTTTTCCCCCTGGTAGTAGTGGTAGTAACTAGTCTGAGTGGCGAATTGGTTACTTTCGGACTGTCTGGTGCTTTTCTGTCACGTTGCTTCGCATTGCATTCCATACTGAGAGAGCGCCTTTGCAGCTAAACAAAAAAAAAAAACATGGTGCCCGTGACTGAGAAATAAAACTAGTAAACTACCTATACAAAGAAATACAAAATCACTCATACCCCCCTTAATGCAAAGCATCATGGGCTGTATATGGAAGTCACCACAAAATATACTGGTTCAGCTTTAAGCAGAAATGCATGGTGCCGAAAGGCCTCTCACACAGTCTGCAAAGGCTGCCAACAGAAGACAGAGACACATTGTCGTCGAGACACAGGTCAGGAAGCATAGGGGAAACCCAGGAGCAGTTGTAAAAATCACCAAAACGTTATGTATTGTAGCAGTAACATGAAAAATATAAACTTGTTCAGAATAACTATGTACAGAAGCAAAAATAAAATCTTTCTTGTAAAAAAAAAAATTTCTCTTGCAGCTCAGCTTAGCTGTTTTTATAAGTCCTTTTCAACCCCCATCCTTTGCAAGTATCCTGTCTTTTGTAAATTTCAGGAGCTCCTAGAACATTGAGAACTTCCTGAGGTCCCCACAGCAACTGCAAAAGGCTCAGGCATTTGCACCCAAGTAACTTCTAGCTTTTTACAGTTATCTCAAATTGTAAATGTGTACATTTCAACAGTAACACAATTTTCTAAACAAAAGTGATCCCAATATCAGCTACATTTCCATACATTGATTTTCATATATTTTATATTAGCAGATATAGATATGCAAGGAAGAAAGACAGCAAGAGAAAACTGAGAGACAGTGAGAGGCAAAGGATTGCGAGACGGTTCGGGTTGATCAAGTCCAAGTTCTCACAGGAAAATTTGGTTGCGCAACCAGATAGCAAAAAGACAGAAAAGGAAAGAATACAGATCCTTGCATTTACACACTTTCTCCATAACAAATGGGACAGGGTTCTATTTTACCCTGTCACATATACCCCCTCCTTAAGAGGGAACCTGTTTTATTAAACAGGTTCCCAAAACTTTCTATTCCCTACTAACATTTTCTGTTTTCAGAAACTAAGCACATTTACATCCATTTTTTTAACAGTACAGCAAAAAGTGCAGTTCAAACACATACATTTTTTTTTCAACCATCAGAACCCTCAGTATCTCGACAGAAAATCAGAATTGCTATTCTCTTTACCAGATTTGTGAATCACCTTGAATTTAAATGGCTGCAGTGCCAGGTACCACCTAGCGATTCTGGAATTTTTATCTTTCATCTGGTTAAACCAACAGAAAGGATTATCAGTTACAAGAACAAAATCAGTTCCCAGCAAATAAAATTTGAGGGACTCCATGGGCCACTTTGCTGCTAAACACTCCTTTTTGATAGTGGAGTGCCTTTTCTCTCTCTCATGCAATTTCCTACTTATATACAGAATAGGATGTTCTTTCCCATCTATATTTTGACTTAGGATAGCACCTAGACCTACCTCAGATGCATCTGTTTGTAGCAGAAATGGTTTCTCAGAGTCTGGGCTACTTAAAACAGGTGCTGAACATAATGCAGTCTTTATGGCTTGAACAGCTTCATCATACTCTGGGATCCATTTCTCATTGTTTGGGTACCATTTTTTCGTGAGTTCAGCGAGGGGAGTAGCTAATTCAGCAAAGTTGGGAACAAATCTCCGATAATAACCAGCCAGCCCTAAGCGTGACCTGACTTGTTTCTTTATTTTAGGTACAGGGTTGTTAGCTACAGCTTCTATTTTATAAATCTCTGGTTTGACTTCTCCATTTCCCAACACATAGCCTAAATATCTGGTTTCCTGCATGCCCAGTGCACAATTTAGTAGGATTAATTGTTAGACCTGCATTTTTGATCGCTTGGATAACTGCTCGTCGGTATTCCAGGTGGCTTTTCCATTCTGGACTGTACACCATGACATCATCCAGGTACACAACACAATAACCAGTGTGAGGGGATAAAATTATATCCATGTAATGCTGGACTGTAGCTGGTGCGCCATGTCAACCAAAGGGCATGGTGGTGAACTGACAGAATCCTATAGGGGTGGCAAATGCAGTTTTATCTCTGGATTCTTTGGCTAACGGTATTTGCCAGTAACCCTTGGTGAGATCAAGGTACTGATGTACTTTGCACTCCCCAGCCTGTCCACCAAATCATCTATTCTGGGCATACGATAACTGTCAAATTCTGACACTTGACTAAGTTTCCTAAAATCAAGACAGAGTATAACACCCCCTTCTTTTTTGTTTACAATTACCATGGGAGATGACCAAGCACTCCTCGTCTCCTCAATGATACCCAATTCTTTCATTTTTTGTATTTTCTTAACCACATCAGCTTTTAACCTCTCTGGCAACCTGTATGACTTTTGCCTAATAGGACGAGCATTCTTTGTCACTGTTATGTGCTCAACCCCTTTTGCTCGGCCTGGAACCATGGTAAAAGTACTGTTAAATGTATTTAGCACATTACAAATGTCTGCAGTTTGTTCTGAGGTTAAGGAAACATTCACCTTTACAGCATCAGCACTTAGTTTGTTCTAGTCTATCATAAGCTACATCAATATCTTCCTTATCAGTTTCTGGTAAAACTAGCAAGGTAGCGTTTGGTATTTTTTTCAACCCATTTCTTGAGGAGGTTAGCATGGTATATCTCAGAAGGATTTTTTCTGTCAGGGGTCTCAATCTCATAGTTAACAGTGCCAGTACGTCTAAGAACCTTATATGGCCCTTGCCAGTTCATTAACAACTTATTTCTAGGGACGTGGATATGTTGTTCAATCCACACTTATTGGCAGGTTCCTTGCCGCTTTAAATGTTGCTGGAAGGTCTTCAAGCTGGCTCCTCCCCCAACCGGGTGGTAAAATTCTCGGCTCCGACCCATGACGCCAGATCTTCCTTACTGCTTGGAAGCTCAGGTTCCCTCCTTAGCGCTCTGCATTTTAGGCTGGATTCACACTCTTCGGTTAATCCTAAACTTATTTTAAGATTTATAAGACTTCGGTCTGTATCTTCCCTTGCGGCTGCGATGGACAAATCGACTCCCGGATTTCGTCGGTGCCCCTGTGGGCAGAAGATGTCCCGGACTGATCCGCCCCGCGCCCGCGTGCGTTATTGCCTTGGACTGACCATGACTCACAGGCTTGTGAGTTGTGCAAATCCTTTTCGGCTTCGGTCTTGGAGGACCGCGCTGCCTGGTTACTGTGTGGGTGACCCGAAAAACGTTATCCTCCGGTTAAGTCTAAGGAGGCCCGTTGGGTGATGTCCACGGCTGCGGGCTCAGCGGACCAGCTGGAGCAGATGATCGCCCTCGAGGAGGAGGCGGCACAGGCCGCAACATCATCATCCTTGGTCGCGGCATTTATCCCGCTCTCCTTGGAATCCTCCTACACAGCTTCTTTCAAGGAGCTTTGCCAGTCCCTCTCCACCAAGGGAGAAGGCCCTTCGGGTCATTCCTCTCAGTCCAAAAAGAAGGGTCCCAAGGGTAAGTCCCACCGTCGACGTTCGTGGGAGCGGGAGAGGTCCCCTTCCCTGGAGAGTCGACACTCGACTTCGGTTGAGGTTGCGGCTAAGGCCGCTGGCTTCACAGTGTCCCCATCAGGTCAGCCTGCCGAGACCCCCATTGACGCAGTTGAGATTTTTCTCGTCCCGTCAGATGGGCTGTCGACTGGAGAAGCCGACAACCCTTCTTCACCATTTCCCCCGGTGGAAACGGAGGACTTGCCTGTGCCTCCTGTGCCGGAGTTCCCGGTTAAGGTCCCTGAGCGAGGAGGCGGGTTTCCCCCGGCCCCTCTCTGACCCTCCCTCGGAAACGCTGAAGATCTTGGTCTCTGACCTCTTCTCGGTCCAACCAGTAGTGTTATCTTCCCACGTTTCTTTTATCACATTCAATGGCCCTCTTGGCTGCCTACTATACAGCATTTCAAATGGCGAAAACCCTGTTGATGTCAGTGCAATTCTCTGTAAGCAAAAAGTAGGTAAGGCAAGTAATGGTTCCAGTCTTTCAATTCCCCTTTTACAAACCTTTTTAACATGCGTTTTAGGGTTTGGTTAAAACGCTCAAGATGGTACTACCCTGATCAGTAATAATTTCTTTAGGTATGCCCACTCTGCTGAAAATTTTGGCTAGCTCTGCTGCAACGTTTGGGGCTGTAACAGGACGCATTGGAACTGCTTCTGGGTATCGAGTAGCATAGTCACATACTACCAGGATAAATCTATTACCCTTTTTACTTTTGTCTAAATAAAGGACCAACCACATCCATTGCAATTCTCTCAAAAGGCGCATCTGTTAAGAGTAGGGGTACCAGGGGCACCTTGTCCTTTCTAATGACTGGGGCTACTTTCTGACACTCAGCACAGGAATTACAATAGATATCAACATCTTCGTGAATTTCCGGACAGTAAAATCTATACAGCAATCTGGCAAGGGTGCGATCCCTCCCTGAGTGACCAGCCATAGGACTATCATGTGCTATCTGTAACAATTCTGTTCTATGCTTCTGTGGTATAACCAATTGTTCTGTCAGTACCTGTGTCTGAGGTTTGCCCCAAACTCTGTACAGTGATCCATTACATTTTTTAAATATTGGTCCACCCTGTTTTGGTTTTACCCCTAGCTGCTTGAAATAACCCTGGAGAGAAACATTGTTAGCTTGCTCTGAAAGAAAATCACAATCAGTTATCAGTTTAGTTTCAACATTTTCATATTTTAACCCTTCATGTCCATCAGTCATTTGTTGCCACAGTTTCTTCAGGCATCATCTTTCTGTCCTGGATTTCTGGATCTTGGAGCTATGCTCAAACAAGTCCGAATCAAAATCACTGAAAGGAAAAGTGTCCCCACTGTCTGAAATATTCTTCGCCTGAGTTCTTGTCACCACAGCTGCTGAAACATCAGGATTTATTCCCTCTTTGTTCAATTCAGTAAATCTTGGAAAGCCATTTCCAATAATCACAGGTACCGGTAACTTTGGTACTACCCCCACTTTCATTTGGTGCGACACACCCTTAATGGTCAGAGTCACTTGGGTGGTGGGATAGTATCGAGTGTCCCTGTGGATGCAGATGACTCCAGTACCTGGTCCCATTGCACAGTGTTTTCCCAGCACTTTAGCATGCACTAGGGTCAGTCTGCTTCCTGAATCAATGAGTCCCATTACAGTCTTATTCCCCACCTTCACATCTGTTAGGTACTTGCCCCAGTTTGCCAAGGACAAATCTGCTCCAGTGCCACTCTCTATTACAGCAGTTTCTTGCAAAATGGGCTGGCTTATTACAGTTATAGCAGATAACATCTTTTGGCACAGATTTGTTACCCCCACCAGAGTTCTTAGCAGGCTTGGAATAAAAATGGGAAAAAGAGTTTCTTACCAGTGCTTGGATGTTACCTCACTGCTGTGGCATCTGTCTGGCCATTTGATAGTCCTCAGCCAAAGAAACAGCTTTTTCCCATTCTCTGGTCGGTGTTCCTTTACCCACAACTGCACATCTGTAGGCAAGATGTTGATGAATTGCTCCATGGCAAATGTGTCGATGATCTGTGGGTCTGTTTTGCTCTCTGGTTGGATCCACTTCATCAGGAGTTCTTGGAGTCGGGTGAAGGCTTCTCGAGGATTGTCAACTGAGTTGTACCCCAGAGATCGAAATCTCTGCCTGTAGGTGTCTCTGGAGGATGTACCTTTTCAGGATTTCACTTTTCACCAGGTCATAGTTTTCTGACTGTGCAATGTCCATACTGCTGTAGGCAAGCTGTGCTTTCCATGTCAGGTAGGGTACTAGTCTGATTGACCACTGCTGCTTTGGCCACTGGCAGGCTGTGGCAACTCTTTCAAAGGTTGTCAGGTATCCCTCAATATCATCTGAGGGACACAACTTTGTAAGTTTAATGGTCTTTAGGTTGCTTGCATCTTGTTGCTCATCTGGATCTATGCCGGATCCTCTGCCTTCGATAGCTTGTAAGGCATCCAGCCATCGCTGCTCCTGTCGCTGCATCTCTTCCCTCATTTGTTGTTTCTGTCACTGCATCTCTTCTCTCCTCAATGCTTCTAACCATTGAATTTATTTTTCTCTCTTCATCTCCGTCTCTTTGTTGTATAGCCCACCATTTCAAAAAGTCCATCAGGCTTTCAGGTTCTGTCAATGCCTGTTCTTTTTCCACGACGTGTGCTGGCTGTACAGTTTCAGACTGGACTTCAGCTTCAGAATCCATACCTTCCTCTGTGCTTCCCTGGTACTAGGTCCAGTACCCACGCACAAATCTCCCATTTTAGGGTATGCACGGTTTAAATCCCACTTAGGCTGACACCATCTGTCGTCGCACAGGTCAGGAAGCGTAAGGAAAACCCAGGAGCAGTTGTAAAAATCACCAAAACATTATTTATTGTAGCAGTAACATGAAAAACATAAACCTATTCAGAATAACTATATACAGAAGCACAAATAAAATCTTTCTTGTAAAAAAAAAAAATCTCTCTGGCAGCTCGGCTTAGCTGTTTTTATAAGTCTTTTTCAACCCCCATCCTTTGCAAGCATCCTGTCCTTTGTAAATTTCAGGAGCTGCGAGAACATTGAGAACTTCCTCACAGCAACTGCAAAAGGCTCAGGCATTTGCAATCAAGTAACCTCTAGCTTTTTACAGTTGTCTCAAATTATAAATATATACATTTCAACAGTAACACAATTTTCTAAACCAAAGTGATCCCAATATCCGCTACCTTTCCATACATTGATTCTCAAATATTTTACATTAGCAGATATAGATATGCAATGAAGAAAGACAGCCAGAGAAAACTGAGAGACAGTGAGAGGTAAAGGAGTGCGAGACTGTTCGGGTTGAACAAGTCCGAGGTCTCTCAGGAAAATCTGGTTGCGCTACCAGATAGCGAAGAGACAGAAAAGGAAAGAATACAGATCCTTGCATTTACACGCTTTCTCCATAACAAATGGGACAGGGTCCTATTCTACCCTGTCACACGTGTTTCATGCTACCAGGACTCATCAGTGTGCCTCGTCTGTATGACGCCCCAGTGGAATGATCATCTTAGTCACTCTGCATTGTACCCCTTCCACTGTGATGTCATACAGACGAGGCACACTGATGAGTCCTGGTAGGATGAAACACGTGTCTGTGTCTTCTGTTGGCACCCTTTCCAGACTGTGTGAGAGGCCTTTCCGCACATTCATTTCTACTTAAAGTTGAACCAGCATAATATTTTGTGGTGATTTGCATATACAGCCCATGATGCTTTGCATTATGGGGGTATGTGTAATTTTGTATTTCTTTGAAACTTGGCTTCCTCGCCAGTGCCCTTTGGGGTAATCCTTGCCTCAATGCTTACGTGCTAAGGTTCTTTACCTATGCAAAGTACAATTAAACACACTATCCCTTTCTAAAAAATCAGACTCGGGAGACTATTTACAAACTAGAGATCTGGTCTGGGACTTGCTCATCGTCACAGTCACTCTCTCATTCTTTTCTGTGCAGTCACTTTTGGTAACCACATTGATCTCAGTGCTGGTAGATTACTTCTGGTTCTTTCCCTGATTGTAGTAGGCGGGGATAGTAGCAGTCTTGAAGTGGTTGCTGGCTGACTGGCTGCCCTCTGTTCTGGCCTGGTGCTGTTTTTGTGTTCCTGGCTTCTTCTTCATTACTTATCTAAGAGACATTCACAGTGGTGCCTGTGCCTGTTGAGAAATAGAAATCACTACTGTTAATAACTTATACATAGTATTAGTATTGCTTTCTTAAATATCAGAAACAGAGCATACGAACATAAAAAATGCCAGCAGAAACAGGCCACGTGTTCTTTCGAGTCTGCTCGATTGTGCATCTAGCCTCTCACCTTGCAGCTGCCACACCCCTCCCTTCCCTCCCCACAGTCATTCTCCCCCTGACTGTGTCCCAACCCCTCTTGAAGCAGCCCACCATCCTACAGGAAACCACCTCCTCAGGTAGAGTGTTCCACTTGTCTATCACCCTCTCCATGAAATAATGTCTCCTTATTTCTCTCCTGAATTCCCCCCCCCACCAACCTCAGTTGGTGCCCTCTAGTATCCCTTCCACTTCTGATCCAGAATATCTCCCCTGCATTCGCCTTGTTTTTCCCCATCAGATACTTAAAGGTCGCGATCATGTCTGCCCTATCCCTCCTCTCTGCCAAGGAATA
Source organism: Neoceratodus forsteri (assembly GCA_016271365.2). Taxonomy (NCBI): domain Eukaryota; kingdom Metazoa; phylum Chordata; order Ceratodontiformes; family Ceratodontidae; genus Neoceratodus; species Neoceratodus forsteri. The sequence goes on along the minus strand of CM057454.1, from coordinate 79,200,640 downwards.
CATGTTAAGCCTGCTCAGTCTTTCTTCATAGGAATTCCCCTCCAAACCCTGGATCATCTTAGTTGCTCTGCACTGCACCCCCTCCAACAGTCTGATGCCCTTCTACAGGAATGAGCACCAGTACTGCATGCAGTATTCCAGGTATGGCCTGACCAGTGCCCTGTACAAGCGAAGGATCACCTCACAACTTCTAGGGGAAATATCCCTTGCTATAGAGCCCAGCATCTTGTTGGCTTTCACTGCTGCCTTGCGCTGAGTTTTTCATATTCCGCTTTATAATCACCCCCAGGTCCTTTTCCTCCTTTGTGCTCCCCAGCTGCACCCCGCCCAGATGATAGCTGCTCCTCTGGTTCTTAGTTCTGAGGTGCAGTACCTTGCACTTCTTGGCATTGAACCCCAACTGCCATGTTTCTGATCACACCTGTAGTTTAGTCAGGTCTCCCTGCAGTCCCCTGCACCCCAGATGTCATCCACCACAGCTCCCATCTTGGTATCGTCTGTGAACAGACTGATCTTACTCTGGGTCCCTTGTGAGACATCTGCTATGAATATCCCAAACAGCACTGGTCCCAGTACCGATCCCTGTGGCATCCCGCTTGTTACCGCTCTTGGCGATGTGAGTTTCCCCTCCAGCACCACCCTTTGCTGCCTGCCCCTCAACCAGTTAGTGATCCAATTGCCCATCTTAGTACCCACCCCTACATCCCCCAGCTTCCTCCTAGCCACCCTTGTGGTACGGAATCGAAGGCCTTGCTGAAGTCCATGTACAGGACATCCACTGGGTGGCCCCTATCCAGTTCTCTGGTCACCCAATCATAGTACTCAAAACAGGTTTGTCTGACAGGACCTGCCTGAGACAAACCCATGTTGTCTGTCCTGGAGACCATTGTCCTCTAAAAATGTCACCAGTCTCTGTTTGAGGATTGTCTCCATAAGTTTCCCCACAATTGATGTGAGGCTCACCAGTCTGTAGTTCTCTGGATCGTCCTTTGGGCCATCTTTGTGAATTGGTACCACATGGGCCAATCTCCAGTCCTGTGGTAAGCATCCTGTGTTCAGAGAGATATTGAACAGGTCAGATAGTGGTCCTACCAGGCACCCTGCTAGTTCCTTGAGTACCCTAGGTGAATGCCATCAGGCTCTGGTGCCTTGTCTACCCACAGCACCCTCAGTCCTTCCAGTATCCTGCCCTCCATAATTTTCCCATCTGTCACCCCTTTCCCTCTCCTCCCCACTTCACCCCTCCTCTGCAGTTCTTGCTCCCCTCCCCCCACACCTACTGTGAATACAGAGCAGAAGTACTCATTTATTTCCTCTGCCTGCTCCTCCTTCTCTACCCCACCCCACCCGTTCTTCTAATTCTCACTATCCGGTCCCTGTTCTTCCTTCTCCACCCAATGTATTTAAAGAAGTTCTTCTCTCCATCCTTAATGCCTTTGCTAGCCTCAGGTCACTGGATGCCTTGGCTCTGACTAGTCTTGTAACCTCTCTGGACTTCTTTGTGTACTCCTCCCCGTCCCGATCTACAAGCTCTTCTCTTGGCTCTCACCCCCTCTGTTACATCCTTGGTCAGCCAACTGGGCTTCTTTGCCCTTCCCTTCTTACTCTGCCCTAGTAAATGTCCTAGCAGCCTCTGCCAGCCCTGCTTTAATGATACCCCATTTTTGATTGGCATCCATGGTTGGTTGGATTCCCCCCAGATGGTCTTTTTAGAATTCCCTCCATCTTGTTGAAGTCTACCCCCCTAAAATCAATCACCCTGGTACCCGAACCTCCTGTCCTGTCTTCTCTCCCTCTTCCCTCATGCACCTTATTCCTTCCCTTACGTAGACTGGCACCCCTCCACCTTTCCTGTTTGCCCTGTCCTTTCTGAACAGCCTGTATCCAGGAATCATCCTATCCTGGTCCTGGTAGCGAGTCGCCCAAGTTTCTGTTATGGCCGCAATGTTCACCTGCCCCACTGCCAAGAGTACCTGTAACTCTGCTGTTTTGTTTCCAAGACTCCTTGTGTTTAGTAGCACTACACTCCACGCTGCTCCTTTGTCTCCCCAACCCGATTTACCCCCCCCTTTTGCTCCTACCCTGATACCCTCCCCTGTAGCTTGGGTGGTAGGCTTGTCTGGCTACCACCCTCTGGAAACCCTGCCTACCAGCTGACCACTTTTCACCCCCCTTTCCTAGTTTAAAGCTACCCTTGTCACTATGTACCCCTCTATCCTCTGCTTCAAAGCTCCCTTCCCCTCCTCGCTCAAGTGTAGGCTGTCCCCTGCATACAGGTCATTATTGTCCCAGTCCCCTACTAACCCATACCCCTTGGTACAGCACCATTCCCGCAGTCAGGTGTTGAACTCCCCTATCCTTCTCTTCTTCGCAGTACTTGTACAGGGTACTGGGAGCACCTCTGAGAAGGCCACTGATTTCCCCACCTCCTCACACAGCTTCTCCAGCTCCTTGAATCTCCCCTTTACTTCCTCCACCGTCTCCTCCGACAAGTCGTTCATACCCACGTGCATCACAACATGTGGTTTCTTCCGTCCCCTCCATGTGCATTTGAAAATGGCCTGCCGTCAACCCAGAAATAGACTTGACCCGTATTAGATTGTGTCTTTTTCCTTTACTGCCCCATCTGATCCCTTTCAGTATGGAATCGCCCAACATGAGCCCCCCCCACTCCATACGCCATTCCTCCAGTCCCCCATTTTCCTCCTTGTCCATCACTAACATCTGCCCTTCCTTGCTCATTTATGTCTCTTCCCTATACCCCCCACTCTCCCCGACCTCGTTCTCCCTCCTCCTTAGACCCTGTTATCATCCAACTTCCCCTCTTCTTCCTCGACCCTTGCCCCCTTTAGCTATGACCCTTGCCTGACCTATCAGCACTGCCCCCCTCCCTCACACCCCTGCTGCCAGTACCTTCCTCTCGGTTGTGCCCCTCTCCCCAGCCACCCTCCTCCAAATGCCCGTCTCCTGAGCTCTCTTTTCACCTTCCCCCTGCCCCCCACTTCTGGTGCTCCCTTAACTCCCCCTGCTCCACCATTGTCGCCAACACTGCAAACCTGTTGCCTGCCACTTCTGTATTGCTCTGTGCTATCTGCTTCCCCCGTCCCGTGATCTGCTTCTACCGCTTGACCCTGTTTCAGCTTTGAACCTGCACTCCCTCCCTGTCCCCTTCCCCAACCTGGTGTTCTTCCTCTGATATGCCCTCCTCCTCCTACCCCCGGGAGAGACCCTCCTGCCCCCTCTGCCCACACCATCTCCAGCAAGCCACTGCACTCTTTCCTCCAGCCTCCTTAGCCTGTGGCAGATTGAACACCCTCCTAGTCTCCAATATGTTTATCCCAATAGCGGCCTCACACTCATTGCAGCCCACTATTCTACCCATGGTGCCCCCCTTGCTCCCTGCTGGCCCCGATCCACCCACTGCCCCCTTTATAGCTGTTCCACCCCCTAGTGTATCCCTCCCTGTAACGCTCCATTATCTACTCCTATGTTAGCACAGCCTTGTATACCGACGATGGTTAATGCAGCCCCTAGGCCTCCTTAGTTGTTTAGACCTACAAGTGTACCTCACCCCTATCTATAGTGCACCCCTCCTCTGACTAACAGGACTCCCTTGCACGGATACCCTCCCAGGTGCTCACCATCTTGCCAATTAGCTGGTAACCTTGGTAACTGCCCTGGCCATGCTATCCACCAATAGTAAGCCAAGAGCAATGTGGCAGCCACCAATAGCTGAGCAGCAGCACCCAATATATCATGCGTAACTGTGGGAGGGAGGGATGGGGTGGGTGGAGTTTAGGGCCATCCCCATCTCTCACGGGAGTCAGTCAGGCCCCAGCCTTACTACTCGAGCCCCCCAGCCCTTTTCTCACGGCCACCTCTTGCACCTCTTTGTTTACTTGGTGCTGGTGCTGCTTTCCCCTTCCAGCAGACCTCAGCGCTCTGTTGCCCTTCCCAGTCCACCCTCCGTTTCTCCCTCTCACCCTGCCAGGTGAAAGAAACCCCCTCCTCACCTAGGACAGCAAGAATCACAACACACAAGCACTTTCTTTTTACACCGCCTTGCCAGACAAAACAAAACACCCTCCCAACTTCCCATGAGTACAGAAAAATTTAAGAAAAACAAAATATCAATCACTTCCCTTCAGTCTTCAGGTCCTTTGCTACAGTCCGCAGCGGTTGTCATCTCCAGGCCCTTCTTGCCCCGACAGTCCAGCAGCAGCAGCCTGGCAGATCCCTGTCCGAGAATGCCTTCCCGGTGCCCACAACCTAATACAGTACCCCCTCCCTCGCTCCTGGTTCCGCTCTGACTAGCTCCTTACATTGCTTCCCCAGCTCATATAGGCCCCTCTCACCTTTGTTCACCCTTTGTGCCCTTTTGAGAAAGTCAGATTTGTCCTTCAGGCCATCCCGTCTCCACGGAGTCAATCAGCCCCAACCCTGCTCAATTCCCCAGCCCTTCTCCACGGCACCCTCTCGCACCTCTTTGTTTACTTGGTGCTGGTGCTACTGTCCTCTTCCAGCAGTCCTCAGTGCTCCGTTGTCCTCCCACTGCTCTTCCCAGTCCAACCTCTGTTTCTTCCTCTCACCCTGCCAGACAAAAGAAACCCCCTCCTCACCTAGGACAGCAAGAATCACAACACACAAGCACCTTCTTTTTGTACTGCCCTGCCAAACAAAGCAAAACACCCTCCCAACATCCAGTGAATACAGCAACATTTAGGAAAAACAAATAAAATATCAATCACTTCCCTTCACTCTTCAGGTCGTCTGTTACTGTCCACACTGGTTGTCGTCTCCAGGCCCTTCCTGCCCAACACTTCAGCAGCAGCCCAGCGGATCCTCTTCCGAGAACGCCCTCCCAGTGCCCGTGGCCTAATACAGTACCCCCCTCCCTTACTCCTGGTTCCGCTCCGAGAAGAGTGATGAGAGAGTATTCTGGAAGTTGCCTGCCTTTTGACAAAAAAATTCCACAGACAGTATGTGGTGGTTGGCCATCAGAGTTTCATGGTTCAGACTGGTGCTTTAACTACTAAGCTATAAGGGCTGGTCAGAGTTCTGGGGCTTGCCTGCCTTTAGACAAAATTGTCATCTTAGAGGTCGGTGCCAGTTGTATATATTACCACACTGGGACTTCCAGTAAGCTCATCCACAGTCACAGACGTCACTCCTTCTCATCTCATTTCACTAATCATACTGTTTATTACTACTAAGCAGTGGTTTCGTTGTTCTTTTCTACAGTTGTGTCGATTAAGAACAGTTAGAACCTCAGAACCTTTTGAGGTGCTCCCATCCCTACTCCTAGCTAGTTTTAGTAAACACTGCTCCACTCTGGCTATCAAAACAAATCTGGTTATCTCCAGAGTGGAGCGTGGCTGTGGAGTTTGAGCCAGTCATCAAAATTCCATAATTAAAAGTTTCCATCTTGGTGGGCATCTCTCACTATGGAGGTAGATGCATAGATTATTAACATAGTGAGGTACCCCTGAGAAGAAACATTACTACGGTGAGTATTTTTTTCTTATTAAGCCCTGTTATTATTCATCCCTCATGGAATAGTAGATGTATACTCACAGAATCATAGAAATCTGCCCGGCAGAAAAGGACCTCTCAGCCCAGCTTGTCTGCCCATAATCCCCAAGACACCAGCCCTCTGCCCGCTAGGCCCATGTGTATGTCCCAGGCTCTTTTAAAATTGTCTACTGTATCCACCCCCACCATCCATCCCAGCAACCTGTTCCATGGCTGCACCACCCTGTCAGTAAAGAACCTCCCTCTGATGTCCCCTCTGAATCTGCCCCCCCTCCAATTTGTAGGTGTGCCCCCTAGTGGAATTGTTCTTACACAGTTTGAAGATACTGTCGACCCTCACCCTGTTTATACCCTTCAAGTATTTGAATGCCTCCACCATATCCCCCCTCTCCTCCAGTGTGTACAGGCCCAGCTCTCCCAGTCTCTTCTCATATGACCTCCCCTGCAGCCCCCACACCATTTGGTTCCCCTTCTCTGGACCCTTTCCAGCCTGTCCTTGTCCCCTTGCAGGTATGGCCTCCAGAACTGGACCCCGTATTCCATGTTTGGTCTGACCATGGTTTTGTATAATGGCCAGATCACCTCCCTCCTCCTGCTTGCGAAACCCCTCCCTATGCATGCCAGCATTCTTAGTGCCTTTCCTGCTGCTCTGTCGCATTGACTCTGGACTTTCAGATTGTCTGAAATGGTTATTCCCAGGTCTCTTTCCTGCACTGTCTCTTCCAGCGCTCCCCCTCCCAAGCCGGTATTTTGCCTTTGGGTTATTATGCCCTATGTGTGTAATTCTGCATTTTTTTGTGTTGAATCATAACTGCCACCTTTCTGACCACTCCTCCAGCCTGACCAAAGCCTCCCTCATGTCCTCCACCCCCCTTCCACTGTAGCAACCTTCTTATTACATATCTTCATGTCATCCGCAAACAGACACATCTTCCCCTGCAGACCCTCTGTGATGTCTCCAATGTATTTGTTGAAAAGTTTTGGTCCCAATACAGACCCCAGGGGAACCCCACTTATCACCTTTTCTTTCTTCGAGTGCACCCCATTCACTACAATCCTCTGTGTCCTCCCCTCCAACCAGTGCCCTACCCAGCTCCTGAGCTTGTTCCCCACTCCCAAGCTGTCTACCTTGCCTGTCAGTCTCCTGTGGGGGACAGTGTCAGATGCCTTCCTGAAATCCAGGTAGGCCACATCCACCACTCTGCCCTGGTCCTCTATCTCCGTCACTCTGTCAAAGAATTCAGTCAGGTTGGTCTGATAAGACCTATCACCTGTGAATCCATGCTGATTGTCATTTAGGAGGCCCTCCCCTCTAGATATTTAATCAGCCTTTCCTTAATCAGTGCCTCCATTAGCTTACTGACCATGGAAGTAAGGCTAACCGGGTGGTAATTTCCCAGCTCCTCCCTCCCTTCCTCCCCCTTTATGTAGGGGTGTATACTGTGTAAGTTGATTTCTGGCATGCAGCTTTTTGCTAGACAGCATTAATGGCAAAATTCTAGACTGAATAAAAAGCTGATCTCTGGACAGCTAATGGAATATCCCCAATATATACTCACACATGAGGCCTGAACAGCCATAACTCACCTGAAGCTACTCATCTCCAAAATTATGGGGTTTATCCCTACCTTGTGTGACTAAATTTTACATCACAGAACCAGCCTTTATGTGCTGTATATATGTTAGCATATACATATCCTAACTACTACTTTATTACAACATTAAATGATTGTACTACATTCATTGTCTACGCTCGATCAGGTCAGAGATGCCTAAAATTAAGTGGTGATTCAATTGAACTTTTTTTCGCCATTACTTGGCTCTAGATCATATTCTTCATTTCCTGTACACGTTTTTTGAGAGCCAATAAAAAAACTTAATAGATATGTCATAACCTTTAGTGCCGTGCAGTGTATAAATTCAGAATATTCACTAGAATCCTCAAGAAGCTGACATAATGGTCTGCTCTAAAGAAATTAAGGCAAGAATTGCGTTACTGCACTGCGCTGTATCCTTCCTCCTGATGTCAGGAGGATGTAAACAACCACATTTCTTTTTAATTTGCTGGCCAGAACTCCATTTGTCTTTCTAAAATTCTCCTTGCTAGGCTTTGTGCACTTATCATTACCGAGAAGCCCATTTGTTATGAATGTAAATGTTTGCAGTGTCTGCTTTATGTCAGGAGACATGGTAAGCCTGTTATGTGGACTTTCTCAAGTTTCCTGAAGGTTGATGTGTCTTTCTCTTGATTTTTTAATTTTATTTTATCTTAATCCAGGGTCATGAAGCCGAACACAAGTACAAGGTGCTGGAAAAGGAATTCCATCAATACAAGGAACAACAGAGTAGCAAGCCAGAAATCCGTCTGCAATCAGAAATCAATCTTCTCACATTAGAAAAGGTACAGTTGCAGAGAAGGCTGAAATGCTTTGCTGCACTAACTCTGAATGGTTAATGGGTGAAAACAGAATTTGCCAGTAGATAAGGGCCACTTAATCTACCCTTTTCCTGCCTGAGTATCACCACAGACCCTATTTATCTCCAGTCCATTCATCCACCCACCCACCCTTCCTTTCCTTTCCATTAGATTGCCTTATGCCTGTCCCATGCATTCTTGAACCTCACCACTGTTTTTTTCCCCCCATCACCTCTGCTGGAAGACTGTTCAAGGAATCCACCACTCTTTCTGTAAAGAAGTGTTTCCTCACATCTCTCCTCAGTCTACCCCCTCCAGCTTATTACCATGTCCCCTTGTCATTGAGCACATTTTTTCTGAAAAATACTTCCCTCCTGTACCTTATTTACCTCTGTGAGATATTGAAGATCTCTATCATATCCCCCTCTGGCTTCCAGGGTGTACATATTTAGGTCCTTAAGTCTCTCCTTGTAGAGCTTTTTTTGCAGACACTGCACCATTTTATTTGCAGTTCTCTGGACCACCTCCACTCTTGTCTATATCCTTTCGGAGATGTCTCCAGAACTGGACACAGTACTTTAGGTGGGGTCTCACTAGCGATCTATAGAGAGGCAATACCACCTCTCTCGTTTTGCTGGTGATACCCCTCCCTATGCACCCCAGTATCCCACTAGCCCTCCCTGCTGACTTGTCACACTACTTGGCCACGTTTAGGTCATCTGATATGATTACCCCCAGGTCTCTTTCCTGCTTGGGGGTCATCATTACTACTCCTCCCAATTTCTACTCTGCCCTGGGTCCCCCTCCCCCCACCTCCGCTGGAGTGTCCACCCTATTGCAGATTTTGGTATCATATGCAAAGAGGCAGGCCTTCCCTTCCAGCTCCTCAGCAGTGTCATTTATAAGACATTAAAGAGGACCAGTCCCAGCACTGATCCCTTTGGCACCCCACTAGTCACCCTCCCTTCTGTGGAGTGATCTCTGTTTACCATCACCCTCTGATGCCTATCCCCTAACCAATTTCTTACCCAGTTTACTACCTTTGGACCCACTCCTAAGCTACGCAGTTTACTAGCCTCCTTTGTGGAACGGTGTCGAAAGGCTTACTGAACTCTAGGTAGGCCACATCCACTGCTTCACCCTGATCTAATTTCTTGGTCACCCAGTCAGAGAAATCTGTCGGTTTGTCATGATTCCACCCCACCCCCAACCCTTAAATCCAGACTGCCTCAGGTGTTGTAACCCAGTGGATTCAAGATATCCACAGTCCTGTCCTTTAGCACTTCCCCTCTGCCAATGTCAGGCTGACTGGCCTATAATTGCCAGCCTCTTCCCTGCTACTAAGTCTCTGAAGTGGGACTACATTTGCCCTCCTCCAGTCTTCCGGAACCACTCCTGTTTCCAATGAGCTGTTAAATAGGACTGTCAGAGGTGTAGCCAGTACTTCCCTGAGTTCCCTCAATACCCTTGGATGCACCTCATCTGGCCCCATTTCTGTGTCCACTTTCAGATTAACAAGTCCCTTCAGGACAGTCCCCTCTGAAAACAGAACAAAAGTATTTGTTCAGGATGTCTGCCTTTTCCTGGTCCCCCTCTGTGCTGTCTCCCCTTCCCCCCACTTCCTTTTTAACCTTACAGTTGTTCTTGGAATTCTTCCTTTCGCTTACACACCTAAAACAAATGTCTTGTGTGTCATCAAGGCACAGGTCAGGAAGCACAGGAATACCAGGAGCAGTTTCAAAATTCACAAGTAGCCTTTTATTATATCAATAACAGTAAAATAAAAAGAAAAATTGTTTAGTATAATGATTTACGAAGGCAGTACAAACAGAGAAAACAAAAGTCCTTTGTCTGAGGGTATCTCTGATTCCAAGTTTCTCTCACACACACACAGTCTCTCACTCTCACTGTAGCAAAAGTATTGCTTCTCTTTTTTTTTTTTATTTATTTAAGAATCAGTTTACAACCTTTGAGCCAGAGGCTCGTTTCCAAATGCTTAGATCATAAAGGCATACATTGCGTTTCGGTTACATAGCAAAGATTTGCAAAATCAATAGGCATTCACCAGAGGTGCCACGTCACATAGTGGTCAGACAAATACAATTGGGTACAGGGTACATGTAATTGATAACAGGTATTACACAAGTCGGTATCAAGTGAGCATTCTGGTAGATAACATTGAAACAGCTGGCACTGGCCAGGTTAAACCTAGGCATGGTGTACAGGGAAGTGGTGGAGGGATGGTAGGGTGGAGAGCTGCCGGGGCATTGTCAAGAAAAGAGGTGGAGGCTATGTTCAGAGACAGGAGCAGTTCGAGTGCTGAAGATGTGGTTCAAGTGCGGTTTTGAATGTGGAGATGGTGATGGCATTGGTGATGGTGGCAGGAGAGAGATTAAACCAGGTTGGGGCTCTATAGCTGAAGGACCTCTGGCCATGAGCTGGTTCTTGTTCTGGGGACCTTTAGAGTGGTCTTGTAGGAAGACCGTGTTACCAATGGTGGGAGGGCTCTGGTGGATGGATGCCATTACCCCAGAGGAGGCCAGTGGGTTTTGGTGGGGGAGACAGGTCTGGTATCGGGCCGTTCATCAGGGTAAGCAGGTTAGCATCGACATATAGCTGACAGGTGTGTGTGAGCCTGGGGGCACGGTGTAATCAATCTGCACGCTTTTATTCAGGGTTAGGTGAATTTTGTTGAGTGCAGTGGTGTCGGCAGCACCGTATACTAGTAGACCATAGTCTACAAAGGGACAGAGCAGACGATGTAACAGCTAGCCAGAGAGCATTTGGTGGAGAGCAGGTTTTATGGCGGAATAGGATGCCAAGCCGTGTGTTGGTGGCGGATGTTAGGGCGTCTATGTGTGGTTGTGAAATGTGAGGGCTGAATCAAGGTAACCCCAAGGTATTTGTAGGAGCAGACTTGTTCCAGTGGTTGGTTGGTGCTTGGAGGATATAGAGTGGGTGGTTGCTAGCTTTGTTTTGGGGTGTGAAAAGAGCATAGTTTTGGTTTTCTTAAGATTGATGACGAGTCTGCAGCCCTTAAACCAAGCCTCGCACTGTTGAAAGACTGCTGTAGGGAGTCCTGTAGGGAAATGGGATTACGGTGGGTGGCAAAAGGACAGCGCTGCCTGCATACAGCAGAATTTTGCCAGAGCATGCACTGGGCAGGGTGTTCAGATACAGCGAGAAGAGAAGGGGGCCAGGATGGAGCCTTGAGGGACCCAGAGAGAATGGGACGGTGTCGGAGAGTGTGCTATTAATCTTGACACACTGGGATCGAGTGTCAAGATAGCTAGCACACCATGCCAGGGCCAGCCGAGAGACCAGTGAGGCAGAGTGCATTCAGCAGCAGTGGATGGGAGACAGTGTCGAAAGCCTTTGAGAGGTCAATGAACACTGCACCAGCTAGGGAGCTGGTATCCAAGGAGGAGTGTAGGAAGTTGGAGAATTCAATAAGGGCAGTGCTGGTACTGTGACCACTACGGAAGCCATGTTGCTCTGGGCATAAGATGTTATGCTTAGCCAGATAATCAGTGATTTGAATGGCCACCACTTTCTCAGGGCTTTAGAGAGGGGAGGGAGGATGGAGATTGGCGGTAGTTGTTGGCCGATGACCTGTCGCCTCCTTTATGAATAGGTGTGATAATGGCTGTTTTCAAGCTGTGGGAATTGTCCCAGGCAGAGTGACTGGTCAATTAGGCTTGTGAGAGGGTGCAAGGACTTCATCTAGCACCAGCCTGAGGATGCTGGGGTCCAGTGAGTCACTGCCGGGATTGTTGCCATTGAGAGCTTTGATTAGGATGGGTCTGGCTTCCCGGGTGGAAATCTTTCGCAGGAGGAAGCTGGGGTGCTGGAGACTTTATAAGTCTCTGCCTGAGAACGCGTCAAGAAGACATTCTGTTTTTCACAAAATGTTCTTGTCAATTTCTTTGCAGAGCAGGCTTGCAAATAGAACAGGGTCCCAAGCTGGCCTCCTGCTGACAGCTCTTCACAAGAGTTTGCAAACAAGCCTGAGAAGAGCTCAAACTGCATCTCTGGTTAACCCCCTAAATTCCTAACAACTTTTTGCAATCATTTCAACAGTATAACTATGTACATTTCAAACCAAGGGATCCCAGTTTCACATACAGATTCATATTTATTTTATAATCGCAGATTTGCAAGGGGGAAGGAAGAAAAGACAGAAACAGCAAGTGAAGGCAGAGAGGTAGTGGGAGACAGAGAATTGCGAGACCATCAGTGATGAGTTCCTAGGTCTTACAAGAACATTTGGTTGCATAACCAGACAGACAAGAGGCAGAAAAGGAGAGGATAGAACATATCCTTGTGTTTAACTCTTTCCGCTTAACAAATGGGACAGGGTCTTATTCAACACTGTCACATTGTCCCCCTTCGTCACCACCTGGGCTGTTCTCTCTTCAGTTTGTGCCTTCGTGCTACATACTGCTCTCCCTGCTTCCCTCTATTTCCCCTGATACACATCCTTGTCCTCCCTCGGTATCTCTTTATAGCTTCTGAATGGTACTGTTTTATTTATTTATTTGTTTGTTTGTTTGTTTTTGTTAACCAGGTAGGCACACTAGACAACAAATGCCTATTTTCAGGTGCGACCCGGGAGGTTACAAAACAGAAAAACATGGTACATAGTCACGGTAGCATACAAGCACAATACAGAAAAACATGGTACATAGTCATGGTTGCAAACGGCCATAGTACAGGTGGGCCGGAGGAAATATCAATACAGAGAACTGGGTACATAGTCAAGGAGGCTTGCGGGCCCACATGGGGGGGGCGGGGTACAAAACCTGACAGTATAGGCAAGAAAGCAAACATGTAAACCTCCACAGCTAGAGATTGAGAATGTAGAGAGAGTGCTGCATCTGGTGCAACTAGTCAATACACCTGGAAAGGTGGCAATCCTTGGATGAGGAGCAAGGGGAGCTAATCAGGAAGCCAGAGGAGGGGGTGGGCAGGGGACCATCCAGGAGAAGATCAGGTAAGTAGGCCAGCAGGGAGCTAGGAGGTGCAGAGAGGGGTAGGAAAGGACATGAGGACCACCACCACAGGCCTGGCTAGGCCTGCAGACTGGGTAGCCCTACAGTTGCAGAGCCCCAGAGGCGGGGCGAAGAAAGATGGGGAGTCGTCAAGTGCTACGAGGGAGGGGCAATGGGCAATAGAGAGGGGCACCCGCAGAGGAGGGTGGAGGTAGTGGGTTAGGCTAAGTGCTACAGGGAGAGCTAAGGATAAATCAGTATGTGGGAGAGGTTTATTTTGGGGGGTTGCCTCCCAGCAACTAGGAGGTACAAAGACAAGTGGAGGCAGCCTTGAGGAACTTCCACAGCGACGTTTTGAAGCAGGGGTGGAGGGGCGGCCCGGACTTGGGCGGGAAGGGAGTTCCAAAGTCTCGGGGCGAAGGCGGAGAAGGCCCGATCACCGGTAAGAGAGCGGGTCTGTGGGATCAAACAGACATGGGTCGAGCTGGACCTAAGTTGATTATCCTTTACCTCTTCAGTCATCTCTTTTGAGAGCCATAGCCTTGCACTGGTAACTTTTCTTTCATTATATTTTAAGGTTATGTTTGTGGCTCCGAGTAGGACTCCTAAAAAAGCTGTTTTACAGATCAAGGTTGTCCTTCATTGGTTTGGGTTGTTTCACAGTGATCTTCGGCAAACCAAAACAGTGTTTTTTGCTTATTCTGCCTGTCTCTTTGGGTTGGTTTCATGCAGTGACTATTGTCAGTGTAAAAGGGAAACAGCATTTTCAAATGTGTTGATCCCGGTAAGGGATCGACTGGTGACAGTTATTTACTGCTGTTGGGCTCCACTTGAGATGTGATGTTTATTGCGCTCAATTTCAGGGCAGTTGATGGGCATATTTGCTTGATTCGTAGTGCAAGCATGCACGTGAGCGCAACACATGACATTGTCATGTCCTAGGCATGCCAGTGACGCGATAAGTGTATGTACAGTATATACACTCCAAGGAGTATTCACAAGAAAGAGCTGCACAGATCTTACTTCGAGGAAGGCTCTTGCAATAGGCCACACCAGTAGGACTATGCCACCAGGCATTAGGACCACATGAAAAACTTCAAGCTAGCAATCTACCATGGGGGACAGCCCCAGCCGACATCAGTACAAGTTATATAGGAGGGCAGTGCCCCATACCACGGTTCTTTTCCCTTTGTTGGACCTCAGTGAACATCACAGCTACAGTCAACCACCGTTCCCCACATTTATCGCACTTTTTTGTTTTCGATTCTTTTACAGTAAAACATCGAATTTTTCAGTGTTTTTCTGACTAGTTTGTCCTGTACACCAGCCTCGTCTTCCTACTGCTTCTACAAAGTGTGCCTGCAGCAAACAGATTCCTGAGAAAGACGGTCACTCTTCATGCCTGATCTGCCTAGGCCCCAGCCACAACACCGAAGCAGGCCAGTTCTGCCAGAAATTCAACCAGGCCACTCTGAGAAGTCGATTGAAAATGCAGGAGAGCCATCTTCTCAAACAGAAGGTGCTTGCCTTGGGAAATGGAGTTGCCAGCTGGCACAGTCCTCCGGGGCCTCTTCTTCCTCCCATGGGGAGAAGTCGGGAAAACACAAACACCGGGATAACAACTGAGAATGGGCCCGGTCAGCTTCCTGGGTCACCTCTTAAATCCTTGACCGTGACGGTGTCTTCCTTCTGCGGGGTGGGGTCGGTGCCTTCAGCCCTGCCAGACGTTTCTTTCTCTGGGCTTCCAGTGGCTCCCTCCTCCCCCCCCAAAATCTTCATTTCAGATGGCATCTCTTCAGGGCAGGGGACTTTGTCTCCTGCTCCCCAGCCCCTGACACTCAGGCCCATCTCATCCACAGGTTCTCAGCCAGGTGGTTCGGCTGGTTCTGGGCTCTCAGGTGGCAGTTCTGCGGCTGTGGTCACCCCCCCTCACCACAGCTCTGCCTTTGTCGGCTCTCACCTTTGAGACCAATGCCAGTTCTGATGGGCAGAGCCCGCGGCAGTCCAATGCAGTCTCCTCCTCTCCGATGTTTCCCATACCGCCGCCCAGGGGATCCCCTTCCCCTCAGGCACTGGCTTCCCCTGTGGAACCTGTATCGATGGACCCTTTGCCCAAGCACTCTAGACTGCTGCCCACCAGGCCATCGCCGGTGCTACCGACGCCCCAGCTAGTGGAACAAGTGCCAGCATCACCTCTGCCGCAGCCCTTGATGCAGCCAACGCCGGCTGGGCCATCACTGGATCGTTTGCCAGAGCTACAGGGTCCTACAACAGGTTACCCATCGTTGGCTCCGCAGCCGTCGTTCCCTAACCCAGCACCGGGGTTGCCCTTCCTACCTGTGTACAACATTGCTCCACAGGTGGACTACAATGCCCTATTCTCAGCATGGTAGTCGTTTATGTAGAAACAGACCCCCACCCCTCGGGGCCCACCTCTGGCCTCTCCACCAGGACATGGGCAGGGCTGGGCCGTCCGACCCCTTATATGTTGGGGTTCTCTGGTGCCAGACCTGACATAGGTACAGGCTCCAGGCGGGACTAGCACCAGCCTCTGATGCCGGTCTCCAACAGCAAGTCCTCTGAGGATGACTCTGAATTCTCGGAGTTCTCCTCTTCCCCAGGAGAGGCTTTGGGTGGCAAAGGTATGCCCAAGGACATGCCCAAGTCAGTCCCCTCCAACAATCCATTCTTCATGGACGTTATGCATCACATTCAGTCGAATATGGGATGGGAGACGGCAGAACAAGACCTGGAGAGATGATGCCTAGCCATTTTTCTTCAGCAGAAGGATGTCTTGCCAGTGGTGGTGCCATCCTTGATTGATTCATATGAGGATGTCACCAAGGTGGCTTGGGCTCACCCCTCCACTATTCCTCCTCTTCCCCAAAAGGCGGATCATCTTTGTCGTGCACTGACAGGCAAGCCATTTCTGGGGAGTCGCCCTGAAGTGGATTCCATAGTCATTAATGAAGCCCACGACCGCTCCAAGAAGCTCAAGCACTTTTAATGCCCTCCCCCCAGACCACGAATCCCGGCAGCTGGACTAGATTGGCAGCGGGTCTTTGCCTGAGCTACTTTGGCCATTGGAGCCATTAATTAGCTGACCCATATGGTGCAATACCAAAATGCCATCTGGGACCAGGCCAGGGACCTGGTTCAGTCTCTGCCCAAGGATCCCACGAACACTCAGCTTGCCCAACCCATGAAGTCGGGCTCAGAAGTGGACAGCCATGTGCTCTGGGCATCTTACGATGCCATTGACACCTCTGTGTATAGAGCTGCTGCTGGCATTTGCCTTCGGTGCCACTCTTGCCTCCAGGTCTCCGGTTTTGCCCCAGATGTTCAGGCCAGCATCTTGGATGCCCCTTTTAGGGGCTCGGAACTTTTTTGGGGAGATGTCCAGGACCTCATCTGTAATCTGCAGGAGTCAGGCAAAGCTCTCAAATTGGTCCATTCTCTCTGCCATACTCACCCTTGAGCGAACCAGTGCCAGCCCTTTCGTCGGTGCTCCTGCAAGCAGACTTGAGGCCAACCTGCCAAGGGCCAGCAAAGTCGTAAGATCACCATCGCTCCTCCCAGTGGCTTCCACTCAATTCCACCCAGGGTCCCACGGTCCCCCTGCCCACTCCCACCCCCACCCCCACCTCCTGACTCTTAGTCAACCCCATCTCCAAGTGAGGGTCCAAAGGAAGCAGTCGAGGGTCGGTTCTCTTTCCACTTGATGGGGTGGCAAGCATTTACGACAGACAATTGGATGTTCCAGCTCATAGCTCAAGGTCACACTCTGGAGTAGCCAGCAGAGACCCCTCCCATCCACTCTACCTACCCTCCCGCTGGTTTCGGAGGAAATTCAGGTGCTTCTGCACAAAAGAGCCATAGCGACCGTCCCTCGGGCTCAGTGGGGAAGGGGCTTTTACTCCCACTTCTTCCTCGTCCCCAAAAAGACCGGGGATATTCGGCCCATCCTAGATCTGAGCAATCTGAGTCTCTGCATACAGCATAAACACTTCAGGATGGCAATCCTCCAGGGATTGCTGCCCCTGTTGGACCATGGGGACTGACTTTGCTCACTGGACATGCAGGATGCTTACCTGCACATCCCAGTATTTCCGGCTCACTGTCGTTTCCTCCGCTTCTATTTTCAGGGTGCCCACTTCCAATTCAGGGCTTTCCCATTTGGCCTTTCTTCGGCCCCCAGGTATTTACCAAATGCCTGACTGTGGTGGCAGGGGCATTGAGGAAGCAGGGCTTTTATGTCTTTCCCTACCTGGATGACTGGCTGCTAGCAGCCTCTTCCAGGGAGCACTTGGTTCAGACTCTGGAATGCACCTCTCGTCTCTTCCAGGAACTGGGGGTCATGGTAAATTTACCAAAGTCCTACCTCTCCCCTTGCCAGCACCTCCAAAATATAAGGGCTCCCTGGACATCTGCCAGGGCAAGGCCTTTCTGCCTGAGGACTGGGCGGCCCATCTGATGGAACAGGCCTGTCTAGTTTCCACAAGCCGTCAGGTTCCTACCAGAGTATTCCTGCATTTCTTGGACCATATGGCGGCATGGATTGCCACAGTTCCCTTGGCCCGTCTGCATATGTGGGTGCTACAGTGGACCCTTCGGGTTCAAAGGGATCCAGGTACAGATGACCTTGACCAATTGGTCCCGGCCTCCGATCCGGCCTGGAAGGTTCTGACCTGATGGATGGTCCCAGCCAATCTGCTGCGGGGGTTCCCTTTCCAGATCTCGACTCCCCAGCAGGTTCTTACGATGGATACCTCCAGCACAGGATGGGGTGCCCATCTGGCCGACCATCAGACTCAGGGTACATGGTCGAACATAGAGCAAGCTCTTCATATCAGTGTCCTTGAGATGCGGGCGGTTCTGTATATACCTGCAGGCCTTTCAGACACATCTCGTCCTGGGCCCATTACTGGTTCAGATGGACAACATGTGCTTTGTCTACTATATCAACAAGCAGGGGATGACTCACCCTTACCCCCTGTGTCGGAAGGCGATGAGAGTCTGGTATTGGGCCATCAAACACAATCTGGAGCTCTTGGCCATTCTTGTTCCAGGCATCCAAAATGTGTTGGCCAACAGTCTCAGCTGCACCAGGTCTCGGGCTCATGAGTGGGTGCATCTGTTCTCAGTTGTCGAAGACCTCTTCAACAGGTGGGGTCGTCCAGAGTTGGACTTTTTTGCATCCCTACTCAACGCAAAACTGATACTTTTTTGCTCACTTGATTCCAGGCCTGGAGTTTTCTATCAAGATGCATTGTCTCTATCTTGGAAGGGGAGGTTTCTATACTCATTACCTCCCTTCCCGATCTTGCAGAGGTTTCTGCTCAAGCTTCAGTTGGAGGGTGTGGAGATGATTCTCATAGCTCCCTTCTGGCCACGCCAGATTTGGTTTCCTTTACTGCAACAGCTAGCTGTGGAACCTTCTGTGCCTTTACCCCTGTGCACAGGCTAGCTGTCCCAGGACCAGGGCACCCTGGTCCATCCAGTCCCCAAGTCCCTTCATCTACATGTGTGGCTCCTGCGGATCTAGCTATTTCCTGCTTTGGGGTCTCCTCTAGGGTCACTGACTTCCTGGTGGCAGGCAGGAAGTCCTCCACCCAGGGCCACTTATGCTATGAAATGGAAGCACTTTTCCATTTGGACCACTGCTCGCCATTTGCTTCCGTTCACCTGCCTGGTTAGTCAGGTGTTGAAGTACCTTCTTTCCCTTTCGGGTTCAGGTTTGGGATACACCTCTTTTAAGGTGCACCTTTCCACCATCTGTGCGTATCATGCACTTATTGAGGGCAAAGCTGTTGCCCAACCTGAGGTGTCCCGCACAATTCTGCAGGGCATTCTGCATCTGAAAACATTTGGGACCCAGTCCCCCCATGGGACCTTAATTTTATGTTGGAGAAATTCCCTTTACCTCCCTTTGAACAAGCCACGAGTTGTGAGCTGCACTTTCTGACGTGGAAAGCACTCTTTTTATTTGCAGATACTTCTGCTCCAAGAATTTCTAAGCAACAGGCTCTGATGTCTAAAGAGCCTTATTTGTTTTTTCACAAAGAGAGGGTGTCTTTGCGTACTAATCCTAAGTTTTTACCTAAGGTGGTGTCTGAGTTTACTTTATATCAGTCCATCCACCATCCTATTTATTTTCCCTCTGAGTATTCCAATCGGGGGAGGCATTGCTTTATACTTCGGATGTTCACATGTTGTTGTGGTATTATAGAAACCGCACCAAGTCTATGAGGAAAACTGGCCAGTTTGTTTTGTTTGCCCCTGTGAGAGGGCACTCCTGTTTCTAAACAGTGTTTGCCTAAGTGGTTAGTGAATTGCATTGTTTGTTGCTACAGCAAGTACAACAGGCCCCTTCTGGGGGTGGTCAAGGGCCGTTCCACCAGGGGTATGGCTACTTCTACGGCTTGCTTCCAAAGTGTGTCTACTGCTGACATCTGTGCAGCTGCCACCTGGAGTTCTCGCCACACTTTCTCTAAGCATTACAGTCTGGACATTGCCTTTAGGCACAGAGCCAACTTTGGCCTATCAGTTCTTCTGGGCCTTCTGTCATGACCTGTTGATTGCTGTCTGGTCCCCCTCTCAGTAGTATTATCCTGCTGGTAAGCAGTACTGCTTGGGACTCGGTCCTACCGGCGTGGCTTGCTGCAAGAGCTTTCCTCGAAGAAAGATAGTACAGTTACGTAAGAATTTACCTTAACAGTAGATCTTCAAGGAAGCTGTTGCAGCAGGCCGTGCTTCCTCCCCCCTTCCCCCACTTCTCTTTTTTCTGTCACATCTGCTTCTGTCTTTTCTTTGGCTCTAGGGATAACCTCCTTGGTTCTCCATCAGCTGGCCTTACAGTGTCTCCAGTGAGAGAACTGAGGTGGTGTGGGACACATCCTCTATATCCACCTGTACTAACATCAGATGACTAACGCCGGAGGCGGTCCCCGTGGTAGACTACTAACTAGAAGTTTTCCCTGTGGTTCTAGTGCCTAGCGGCATAGTCCTACTGGTGTGGCCTGCTGCAAGAGCTTCTCTTGAAGATCTACCATTGTGGTAAGTTCTTACGTAACTGTACTTTTCAGATGCAGCATGTACATTAAAGAGTTTGTCAGCATGTTTTCAGCCTGTTAACAACGGACTTCAGCTTTGGGCTGAATTGGAACAGCCATGGCTGGAGACTTAGGAAAAAATTAAATAAGGAAGATAAGGATTTATGCGCTTCAACAGAAGTAGTTCCTGTCTGGTGAGGTCAGTAATTCTTTGGCACTTTGTTTCCATTTAATAAATTTTGAGGTCCAGCAGAATTTTGAGGTCCCTCCCTAGTATCTCCTCATAAATCTTAACTTTCTGATCTTGGATAATTTTTTCGCCCTTCCCTTCATTATCTCTAGTTTGTTCCTGTCCTCCTTCAAATGTGAGCTCCAGAACTGTACATAATACTCTTGGTGCAATCTAACCAGTGAAACCCCACCTGATGCAACCCAGCATCCTGTTTGCCTTCTGATATGCTTTGGTACATTGAGAGAAGGATTTTAAACTGTTACTGATTGTTACTCCCAGATTCCTTTGCTCTATGGAGTGTTTTACTTTTACTCCACTAATCCATTACTGTTGTCTGTGGATTTCTGCACCAAGATAAACTTCACTTTGCATTTTTAGGCATTGATTAGAGTTGCTAAATGTCAGATCAGTTTTCCAGTCTCTCCACTTCCATCTTCATATTGTTAATCCCGTCTGCCCTGTCGACTCTCCCACAGAGATTATTGCCCAGAATTATACATTCAAACACCATGAAGTCTTGCTATATTATGAGTATATGCAGTCAGCCACTGCAGCTGAACTGCCCCGGAGAGGAAAGAGTTAACTCCAGAGAGACTGGAGTTCCACAGCGCGAGGGCGCTATACCAAAGCTCTATCTGGCCAGTTTCAAATGAAACTGTCAGATTCTTTACTCCGCTTCACTGAACAGTCGCTCAGGAGATCAGCTCCTTCACATCGGTTCATTTCTCGGTTCAAGCGAGTATTTTCGGTTCATTTGAACCGGCAAAATATTTATTTTACCGCATTTCGGTTAAAAGCTCTATCTGGTAAACGTAAGTAGAAAATTTAAAGTCTGTGTGGAAATTCAATTATGAGTTCGGTTTTGAACCGATTAGTTTCTTAATTTAACGTTTTAAAGTGTGGTTGGGCTTTTAAGTCGGTTCCCGGTTCTTATCGGTTCTAAAAAACCTTGCTTTTAAAATAGGTTTTTCAAATACCGATGACACGATTAGGAACCGATAAAGGGTGTCTTGCTACCTAGCACTGCCATCAAAGACAGAGTTTTTGGTTAGGCTGGCATTATGTCTGAAACCCAAAGAAAAACCGGGCCACTGGGTTTCAACACTGTGATGTCTGTGGGAAGCCTTTGCCAGGCTGACCCACACACCACTGTTTATTGTCTGAGGGCTGACCACCTCCTGTCAGACTGCCAGGTGTGTAAAAATTTCCCTGCAGCCACCCTGGAAAAGAGATTGGGCGGCTCAGGGACGAGAGGCAAGAAGTCCGCTGACCGGATGGCCAGCCGGTCCAGTACCCACTGGACCAGGAGAGTGCCCTCTGACCAGAGGCGAGACTTCCTCGGGCAAAAGGAAGGCTGGTTCAGGAACCAGTCTCAGTGAAAAAGACAAAGAAATCAGTAGGTTTGGAGTCCAAATTGTCTCTCCAACTGCTGCAGAAATAGCTAAAGCCATACAGATTGTCCAGTCACTGTCTCAGGGTCCTGCCAGACCACCTACAGTTGGTAAAAGGTTGGTTCGTTCAGTGCCAGTGGTTCAGGAGTATGATGTTGAGGAATTTTATGAACCACAGGAGGGAGGACAATTTGATCATTACATGTGTGGCTAGGAGGGTCTGGGCGTGCCCATTGAACCGGACATTTCTCCAGACAGACCTTTAGAATCTCCTCCTATTCTGTCTGAGTCCCTTCTCATTTTATGTTTTACAAAAGGTTGCAGAAACCCTCCAGCTTCCTTTAGAGGAAGCTGTGGATGAACAAGGAGCCTGATTATGTAGAAATGATGGATATACCAGAGTCTAGGAGGTTGTCTATTCCTTTGCATAAGTCATTTAGGAAGCAAACAACAAAGATTTTAAAAATCCTCATTCTGTCCCTCCTGTAGATAAAAATGGACAGAAGATATACCTTGTCAGGCTCTGATACAGACTTCCTCACTGAGCAGTGTAGTCATGTGGGTGTGGTACAAGCTGCAGCCTGTGACAAGGCTAATATTCCTCTGGCCTCACATCCTCCTGATAAGGATTCCAGGAAGACTGATGCCATGGCGAAAAAAACAGTATATGGCAGCTTCTTTGGGACTCAGGCAGGCAAATTATGGCTTATGTGGCTAGATATCAGAAATCTAGGTGGGACACAGTATTGCAGTTAGCCAAGCAGGCCCATGGCCAGCTGGCTAGTGAGTTGGAACAGGTGGCTGCTGATGGCATTGAAGCCTCTAAAGTTCAATTTCATACTGCTGTTGATGTTAATGATGTTTCCTCTAGGGTCATGGCCACTTCTGTAGCTTTCCGTAGGTTGGCATGGCTCAGATGCACTAATCTGTCCCAAGATACTCAGTCAGAGGCTATGGATTTTCCTGTTGTGGGTAATTCTCTGTTTGGGAACAAACAGAAAACTATATGAAAAGATGGATGAATACAGAACTACCTACAAAAGTGCCCAGGCTGAGAGGCATGCCACTCCACAGAGGCACGCTCCCAGAGAGTGAGGGCAGGCCTTTCCACAGGCCTTTTTACCAATTCAGGCCTCCTCTGCATTTGCACAGAGGGTTTCTTTAAGAGCAGAGGTGAGGCAGGGCACAAGTAAACCGTCCCCTCCCCTCAGCCTAAGGCTACTGCCAAGCAGGCACCCTGATGGGGTGCCCAGGGCCAGTCTCCCTGTACCAGTGGGGGCAGGTTGGTTTATTTCAGCCAGAACTGGGTGTCCCTAACTGCAACAGGTGGGTTCTGGAGGTAATAGGCCAGGGTCTGGTTCTCAGCTTCAAACAGTTTCCGAAGATGAGGCCAGACATTCCCTACAAATCCTTCAGAAGCCCTTGCTTTGGAAGCAGAGGTTTCTTCTCTTTTGGACTGCAAAGCAGTAGAAAGGGTCCCTCCTTGCCATCAGGGCAAGGGGCTGTACTCAAGATACTTTCTTACCCCAAAAAAGACAGGAGAATGGCAGCCCATTTTAGATTTAAGGTACCTGAACAAGCATCTTTTGAAACCAAAGTTCAAAATGTTAACTCTGACAATGATTTTGCCCTCCCTGAGGCCAGGGGACTGGTTAGCTTCCCTGGACCTCAAGGATGCCTATTTTCATGTTCTGATCAGGCCTTCTCACCGAAAGTACCTCAGGTTCGAACTACCCTCAGGCCACTACCAGTTCAGGGCAATGCCCTTCGGCCTTACCTCTGCGCCAAGGGTATTCACGAAATGTCTAGCTGTGGTAGTGGCTCATTTAAGAAGGCAAGGGATTGCTGTGTTTCCCTACCTGGACAACTGGCTCATAGTGGGTCAGTCCCCAGATCAGGTAAAATCCCACTTGCAAGTCACCCAGCAGCTTCTCACCTCCCTGGGATTCCTGCTGAATTTACCAAAGTCAGTTCTCGAACCAGTTCAGGTACTAACTTTCATAGGTGCAGAATTGAACACAGATTAGCCAGGGCATTTCTCCCTCGGAAAGGAGGTGAGACAGACTCATTGCCCTGGCATCCTCCTTACCCTCGCGGTCTCTCGACCAGCAAGGCATTTTCTGCAACTCCTAGGGCACATGGCTGCTTCCACAGCTGTAGTGCAAGGAGCAAGATTCCAGATGAGGGACATTCAGTTCCATTTGAGGGCCTATTGGTCTCAAAGGAGGGACCCCCTTTCCAAATTGGTTCCAGTGACCCAAACCCTGATCCTGGCCTTACACTGGTGGCAGGATCAAAGCAATCTAAAACAAGGGGTTCCTTTCATTCCCGTTTCCCACTCCCTCACCCTCACAACGGATGCTTCCCTGTTAGGGTGGGGAGCTCACTACTGACCTGTCCACTCAGGGAGTGTGGTCTCCCAGGAATCTCTGCTTCACATCAATCTTTTGGAACTCAGAGCTGTCCTTTTAGCTCTTCCAGGCGTTTTCAGCTTCTGTCCAGAACAAAGTAGTTCAAGTCAAGACAGACAACACCACAACAATGTGGTACATCAACAAGCAAGGGGCACTCGGTCATCAGCCTTGTGCACGAAGCAATGAAGTTGTGGTCTCTGGCTTACTCCTGAACACCTCCCTGATAGCAGTTCACCTTCCAGGGAAGGACAATGTCCTGGCGGATGCCCTCAGCAGGATTTCTCAGGGCCATCGCAGATGGGCTCTGAATCCTCAGGTGCTGGGGTCAGTCTTTGCCAGATGGGGCACCCCTCAGATAGATCTTTTCGCAGCCCCAGACAACCACCAACTTCCTCTGTTTTGTTGCAGGCCTCCAGTGCTGGGATCAGTCCCCCTGGACGCCTTTCAGTTGGATTGGAAAGGGAAGTTCCTGTATGCCTTTCCCCTTCTTTTCAGGGTACTAGTAAAAATCAGATCTCAGCCCTGCAAGGTGATTCTGATTGCTTCAGATTGGGCCAGACAGCCCTGGTACCCACTGCTTCTGTCCTTGACAGTCCACCCTGCCCTGAGCTTGCCCAGAGTCCACGACTTACTGGCCTGTGCACAGGGAGAGTGTGTATCGGACCTCAAATCCCTCCATCTCAAGGCATGGCTCTTGAGGGTTAAATTGCTGACTTACACCTTTCTCAAGGTGTTTTGGATATTTTAAAGGCTTCAAGGAAGCCTTCCACTAGAGCCACTTACAATTCTAAGTGGAAAAGGTTTCCATCTGGTGCTCTGAGAAGCAGATTATCCCAGAATCTGCTGATCTGCCCATTTACTGGACTATTTGGTCCATTTAAATTCCTTAGGCCAGCTACCTTAAAGGTTCATCTGGCAGCTGTCTCTGCTTTTCTGTCAGCAGGAAGCCTGCTTCCTTTTCTTCTCACCCTGTGCTTTCCAAGTTTTTAAAGGGTTACTTCACCAACCCTTCTTTTGAGAACCAGCTCCCGCTTGGGACCTGAATGTTTGCATTGCTCAGTTAATGCAACCCCTTTGAGCCTCTGTCCTCAGCAGAGCTCAAGTTTCTAACTTGGAAAACTGTTTTCCTAGTGGCTATCACTTCTGCCAGGCGCATAAGTGAACTACAGGCCCTGTCAGTGGAAGAAGATTTTATCTCTTTCCACAGAGATAAGGAGTCCTCAGGACTAACAGAAAGTTTTGCCTAAAGTGGTTTCAGATTTCCACCTGAACCAATCCATCTCTCTTCCAGTATTTTCACTGAGCATTCTTCCTCAGGTGAGAGGAGTCTGCACAGCTTGGACATCAAAAGAGCCTTAAGCTACTATTTGGAGCACCAAGGGTCACAGGTTCAAATCCTCCAACTCTTCCTTACCTATGGTGAGGTTGGCAAAGGAAACCTGCCACTAAGAGGACAATTGCAAGGTGGATTGTCTCTTGTATCCAATTTTGTTATCAAAACTGGTAGAGAACCCCCTCAGGACTGAGGGCTCACTCCCACAGGGGTACAGCTGCATCTCTAGCGGCTGCTGGAGATATTCCCATTCTGGAAATCTGTCAAGCTGCTACTGGAAAACAGTTCACACTTTTACAAGCATTATTCCCTCGATATTCAGTCCAGGAGAGATGCTCGTTTTGGCACAGCTGTGCTTCAGAGCCTATTTCCTAAGTAGGTTCTGACCCTCCTCCATGGAGTGTACGCTGTGTAATCTGCATATAGTCATAATATAGCAAGACTTCATGGTGTTTGAAGAAAAATTACTCACCTTAGTAATTGCTTTTCTCTCATGGAGTCTTGCTATATTACACCACCCTCCTCCTGCCCTCTCAGAACTTCTACTTGGGTAGGGTGGCAAATTAGTGCAAGCACTGTGTCATGCCATTTTAGTTCTTCCTTCACCCCTTTATTTAGGGTTGGGAATTAGGTATTTCTGTTTTAAGTAATATGTTGGCCCCTTCCTGGACTTGAGTCTTGGGGAAGGGGTCTAATAGTGCTTGTTGAGGAACTAATAATACTATTATTCATTGTTATTATTATTATTGCTGTTTATATTGTTGTTATTCCTACTAGTAGGTAGCCACTTGGCTAGTGTGAGAGCTTTCCACACAGACTTGTTGCTTAGTGTTAGCCGAGAAGATCTGACAGTTTCATTTGAAACTGGCCAGATAGAGCTTTGGTATAGCGCCCTCGCGCTGTGGAACTCCAGACTCTCTGGAGTTAACTCTTTCCTCTCCGGGGCAGTTCAGCTGCAGTGGCTGACTGCATATAGTCATAATATAGCAAGACTCCATGAGAAGAAAAGCAATTACTAAGGTGAGTAATTTTTTCATATGTGATCCGTCTTCAGTTACAAGCCAGATTTACAAACACATTTTTCCACAGCAAACTCACAAGTACCATTTTATTCTTAGTAGCATAATTGCTGAGAGCTCAGAGCAGTCATCTTCTAACCCAGGAATCCATTAGTATATATTTACAGTGTGCAGTAATTCCCCCGGATTGAACAGCCCCGTAGATTTTGTCCTTATGCTAATTATGGAACTTTAGAATGAAGTTCAAACTCTGCTGTGTGGTCATGCTCTGCCCTGCTTTCTACTTTTTTTTTTTTTTTTCAAATTCTGTTTTTGCACCCCTGCCACTAATCTCTCTGCAGCGTGGTCTCTCAGTTGCTGGCTCTGCCAGTCCACCTGAAGCTCTGACCATCCACTCCTGATTGGGGAGCACCCTCCTCCTGTACAGCTTGCCTTAACCCCTCGGCTCTGAGTCCCCTGAGGAAGGACCACCCACTCCTACCGGTGCTCTATAGTTGAGGCCGGTCGAGGGCACCTTGGCCCGGAGCTCCCGCGACGATCCTGAGCCGCCCCGCCTGAAGTTGAGGCGGTGCGGGGCACCTTGGCCGGAGCTCCCGCGACGATCCTGAGCCGCCTCCACCCGAAGTTGAGGCCGGTCGAGGGCACCTTGGCCTGGAGCTCCCGCGACGAACCTGAGCCGCTCCCTGCCTGAAGTTGAGGCCGGTCGAGGGCACTTTGGCCCGGAGCTCCCACGACGATCCTGAGCCGCCCCCCGCCTGAAGTTGAGGCCGGTCGAGGGCACCTTGGCCCGGAGCTCCCGCGACGATCCTGAGCCGCCCCCCACCTGAAGCTGAGGCCGGTAGAGGGCACCTTGGCCCGGAGCTCCCGCGACGATCCTGAGCCGCCCCCCGCCTGAAGGTAACTGCCGCTGGAAGGAAAACCGCGTACAGCTTTTTCTTCTCTCCTTTGTTTCAACCTTAAATTTGGCGCCTTTCAAACGCTCAGTGAATCGGTAGCACATACGGCAGCTCCGATCAACAAGCCTGCTCTGGATGCAAGGGAACGCTGCTGCAGCGTGGCAAAGCACTTCTAACTGTAGTGCAGTTTGCTTTCTTTCCCCGCACTCTGCAGAGCCTTGGCCTGTAACGGCGCTTGGTACTGGACTATAGGACCTGAGAGCTCATTCTAGAGAGATTATTTTGCATGTTGCATGTCCCTACTTCGGCTAAAGAGGATTCGATAGCGTTGATGTTATATAGCTGCAGTCTTGTTTAGTGATGCTGCTTATTTGAAATACGTTGATCAAACAGTACACCTTCCTGTGTATTAAATACATTCTTGTGCCTATGCTGCATGCTGTAGAGAACTGTTTGAATAAGTTGTAATTCACTTGATAGTTCAGACTGCCGTTGAAAGAACTCCTACCCGCCTTCTTTCTTTGTTTCCCTCCATCCTTGAAATCTTTCTTTTGTCCCCTTCTCCTCCCCTCTGTAAGCTCCTCCAATCCATACATGCTCATGCCTGTAGCCTCCCTATATAAGATCACACTCACCCCTTTTTCTTTCTCCTTAGTTTGAAGCCGGTCGAGGGCAACTTGGCCCGGAGATCCTGCGATGATCCTGAGCCGCCACCTGTCTGAAGGTAACTGCCGCTGGAAGGAAAACATGTACAGCTTTCTTCTCTCCTTTGTTCACCTTAAATTTGGCGCCTTTCAAACTGCTCAGTGAATCGGTAGCACAACACGGCAGCTCCTATTAACAAGCCTGCTCTGGATGCAAGGGAAACGCTGCTGCAGCATGGCAAAGCACTTCCAACTGTAGTGCAGTTTGCTTTCTTTCCGCACTCTGCAGAGCCTCGTTCTTGTAACGCCTCAGTACTGGACTATAGGACCAGAGAGCTCATTCTAGATAGATTATTTTGCATGTTGAATGTCCCTACCTTGGCTAAAGAGGATTCGATAGCGTTGATGTTATATAGCTGCAGTCTTGTTTAGTGATGCTGCTTATTTGAAATCGGTGATCAAACAGTACACCTTCCTGTGCATTAAATACATTCTTGTGCCTATGCTGCATGCTGTAGAGAACTGTTTGAATAAGTTGTAATTCACTTGATAGTTCAGACTGCCGTTGAAAGAACTCCTACCCGCCTTCTTTCTTTGTTTCCCTCCATCCTTGAAATCTTTCTTTTGTCCCCTTCTCCTCCCCTCTGTAAGCTCCTCCAATCCATACATGCTCATGCCTGTAGCCTCCCTATGTAAGATCACACTCACCCCTTTTTCTTTCTCCTTAGTTGAGGCCGGTCGAGGGCACCTTGGCCCGGAGCTCCCGCGATGATCCTGAGCCCCCGTCTGAAGGTAACTGCAGCTGGAAGGAAAACCGTAGCAGATTTCTTCTCTCCTTTGTTCACCTTAAATTTGGCGCCTTTCAAACTGCTCAGTGAATCGGTAGCACAACACGGCAGCTCCTATTAACAAGCCTGATCTGGATGCAAGTGGGCAGCTGCTGCAGCGTGGCAACACTTCCAACTGTAGTGCAGTTTTGCTTTCTCTCCTCACACTCTGCAGGGCCTCGGCCTTACCGGCACTTGGTACTGGACTATAGGACAGAGCTCTCTTCCCGCAGTCACTCACGCTGCTCCCCACCCCCCCACCACACCCACCCTGGCCGGCTTTAGCTTTATAGGGCTAGGCCACGCCTTTAAACAGTCCTGAAACGCCCCTGAGTGGAAATTAACTATCTCCTCAGTTTTCCATTAGCAGGTTATACTGGTCCACAACTAGAGGGCGTTTTGAATTATCCAGCATCCTAACTGTTTTAAATCAACTAGTAAAATTCTAATTCCTCTAACCCTCTTTCCTCTTAGATCTAGCTCTTTCTCAGACAATTAAATATCTTTCTAAACTTATACTCATTATGGACATTAAATACATTGTAACTTTTCTATTTATTCCAATCCTTTTTTAACCCTTTTTTAGTCCAAGTCCCCTCCAAAACTAAAAACACTTTACTGGGTTGTGTTTTAGCTATAGATCACAGACACTTTTCGTCTCAAACATCCTTTCTTTATTCCTTGGACACCTTCTCACTTATTATTCCCCACAAACTCACTTACCACTTAGCCTACTCCCTTCATAAACCTGTAGTCTGCAAATTTCCTCTCCCTAACTTTATACTTACACCATAAGCTATGGCACTTCCTCCGCCTAGCAATACTTTTATCTGGGGACATTGAGCAAAATCCCAGACCTATAACAACTAACCAGTCACCAAATAATGCAACCTGGACAGACTCAAAGGGACTACGGATTGCGCACATGAATATTAGGAGCCTCCTTCGTAATCTATCGGAACTTGAGGCATGGGCTGCACAGAACCTTCCTGACATCCTATGCCTATCAGAAACCTGGTTAAAGCCCTCTACTGCTGATCACTCGTGTCCTTAACTACAATCTTATCAGGCAAGATAGAACCGCAAGCGTGGAGGTGGGGTTGCTATCTACTACAAACAGCACCTGCTGCTAGGCCAAAATGTTCTTCCTGCACTATCTCTTTGTGAAGTAATTCATGCTCGCTCCTACTAGGTTCAAAGAAGTTGCATTTAATCTGCCTATAACCCTCCTGCAGGAGGTTAAAAACCTAGAAGAACTTCTGCAACTAATTGATAGTACCACTGGTCATAACGAAGTCCTAGTATTGGGTGATCTAAACCTAAACTGGGCTAGTAAAGCGTCTCAAGCCCTCCATACCTTAGTGCAAAGTCACAATTTTCATCACTTGATCTCTGACGCTACCAGGATTAGGGCTCCCTCGCAGTCTAGCACGCTTATAGACTGGATCCTTACAAACCGCCCTGATAGCATCAGCTGTGCAGGTACCTTACCAGATGTAATTAGTGATCACTCCCCGATCTACTGTACGTGGTGCTCAAATAAAAAACCATCTCTGCTCCCAAGACTTGTAACTTTCCGCAACCTTGCCAATTTTAACCCTTTTCACTTTATTAATGACCTCTCCATGATTGACTGGTCCTCCATTCACAATGCATCAGATGTCCAGTCTGCCCTTGACAGCTTCCTCACAATTTTCAGTCGGCTCCAAGACCTCCATGGATCACTAGGCGCTTTCGAGGCACTCAGACGAAGTGGCTTACTAAAGATCTACTAACCCAGATTAGGGCCAGAGACAAAGCCTGGTGTCTTTTTAAGTCCACGAGGCTGGAATCTGACTACTGCCATTACCGTTCACTGAGGAATGCCTGCAAAAGAAACATTCGTCTATCCAAAAGCACCTTCTGTAGGAACCTGCTAATAAATGCCTCTGGTGATTCTAAGAAATTCTGGACTACCATAAAAACCATCCTCGGCTCAAATCAAAAGTCCCATACAAATAGTATGTTAATAAACGGTATACACTGCAACAACCCGTTAACCATAGCCAATACCTTTAATAGCCATTTCTCAGATTTATCAAGCTATCTGTCCTCCTTCCAAAATGCCAGCACTGCTCTGCCCCCGTGTGACACCAAACCACGACCCTCAAACCCCCCTTTTAGGTTCCGGATCATTCAAAAAAGAGAAGCTGAAAAACTACTTCTCACCATCCCTGACAAAAATAGCCCTGGGTCTGATGGTCTTGAACCAAGGCTGTTGAAAGCAGCGGCCCCCTTTATAGCTTCCCCAGTAACCACAATTTTTAATATGTCCTTATGCCATGGTATAGTTCCAACTATATGAAAAATTGCCAAAATTACTCCTATTCCAAAGAAAGGAGACCAAAAGGAAATAAAGAACTATCGTCCCATCGCTATACTCTCTGTCTTAAGCAAAATCTTGGAAAAACCAGTCGCCACACAAACAATTGAA
The DNA here is from genome assembly GCA_016271365.2 of Neoceratodus forsteri. Classification (NCBI taxonomy): domain Eukaryota; kingdom Metazoa; phylum Chordata; order Ceratodontiformes; family Ceratodontidae; genus Neoceratodus; species Neoceratodus forsteri. The sequence continues at coordinate 79,169,420 of CM057454.1, read as the reverse complement.
TACCTTCAAAAATATAACCTCCTTTCCAGTTCCCAACATTGTTTTCGTAAAGGCCATAGTACCACCTCTGCCCTGCTAAAGCTGACTAGTGACATTAATTCATCCATGGACCTAGGCCTCCTGACTGGAGCTGTTTTTATCGACCTAACTAAAGCTTTTGATCTGGTAAACCACTCACTCCTTCTGTCAAAACTATGGTCTTTTGGTTTCTCCCCAGATACCATATCCTGGTTTGAGAGCTACCTGACCAATAGGCTGTGGTCTTTAACTCTGCAATTTCGGATCCTGCACCCATCCACGTTAGAGTACCACAGGGCTCCATTCTCGGTCCTCTACTCTTCACAATCTTCATTGATGACATCCCTTCAATCGCACCAAAATGTTCATCTCTGCTCTACGCTGATGATCTAGTCATCTATCATAGTGCGAAAACTTCAATCTCCCTACACCATCCCCTTGCATCGGATTTCGCGAGTATCCAAACCTGGCTTACTTATAATAAACTTGTCCTCAACTCTAGTAAATCCTACTCAATGGTGTTTGGATCCCAGGCCAGACTCAAAGCAAATCCTTCTCCCCGTATCATCTCCTGTGCAGACAGCTCTCCTCTACCCTCTACCAAATCTTTCAAATATCTTGGTGTCACCCTGGATGAATCACTCGACCTTGACCTTCATATCTCTAATATCTGTAAGTCAGTAAATGCTAAGCTAGGAAGTGCCTATCGTACCAACTATGCACTTACCCCTCAAGCCAGACGTGCAGTGGCTCAAGGTTTCCTTCTTCCGTCTCTAGTATATGGCTCACCGATTTTCCTATCTGCATCTAAATCTGCCCTTCATAAATGGGACATCACTTATAATAACATCTGTCGCTATGCCGCTGCCTCACCACGTTTCAAACACCATTGCCACCTTTATCGGGACCTAAAATGGCTTAGCCCATCTGCCTATCGTCTTCAGTTCTTTGGATCACTAATTGACTCAGTCATCAGAACAGGTCTCCCATTAAACCTTTTTTCTGCACTAGAAATACAATCTTTCACTCATGAATTACGATCCAGTGATAAAGCCCTTCTGCGTGTCCCAAGATGTAGAACTAATATGGGCACTCGCGCATTTTCCTACACTGCTCCGAAATACTGGAACTCTATTCCCCTCTCTATCCGTCAAACAAACACCCATGCTATCTTCAAGAAACTACATCGTGAATACCTTCATGCTCTACATCCCTGCACTTGTTTAAACCCACCTTGAACCTTTACTAATTGTGCTCTCTCTCCCTTATCCTCATCCTGTACACCCCCTTTTACCCTTCCTCTACTCAAGATCTATACCTGCCACGCTCTTTCATCCCCTCTTCTCCCCCTCTCCCTCTCTACCTTTATGGCACTTATTGCACTGTAACTTACTACCTTCCATGTTGTTTTTTTCTTCTGATACCACCCTTTTTCCTCTGCACTCACAGTATCTTATCCTTCACTATTCAGAATGTCAATGTACTTATTACACACTGTTTTTACCCATTTGTACTGTTCTCATGTGCTGTGTCACATGTTTGTTTGTATGTAAACTGTTCTCTCCCGGGTCGTGCCTGAAAATAGGCATTGTTTGCCTAGTGCACTTACCCGGTCACCAAAAGCAAAATAAATAAATATAGTGCTGGCAGGCTAACCGCAGGAGTAGGAACCAAGGCGGATGTCCGGCATTGGATGTAGGGCAGCAACCACTGGGCCAGCCTTCGCCTGTTAGTGGAGGTGGGGGGGGTGGTTGTCCTTAAGTGTACCTCCGGGAGCGTGGACATGCAATGATGTCCAGAGCAAAGTTGGCACGCTCCTGTACCCACTTGCGAGACATCCACCATCGTTCCCATGTCCCAGATGCGAGCTCCTTGTTGTGCTGCAATCTCCCAGCCTCCGCCAGGAGCTGCCAAAGCAGAGAGGAGCACCAACCACCTACCCCAGGAGAGGAGAGCAGTTCTCCAGATGCTCAGTCCTCGCCTTCCCCTGCTGACCCCCGGCGCCCGAGTCCATTTCTAAACCCTGGTTGCCGGTGTGGCGTCCAGCACCTCAACCCTCTGCACCACTCTACCCTGCTTTCTGATGTTAGAATTTTTGCTCCACTGAAGAGAGCAGTCGCCCCTAATTCGACTTCTCACTTCTGTCCAGTTTACAGGTTATGTAAATTATTTTAAAAGTCTCAGTTCAGTATTTATTTCTCGATAACTCTGCATTAGTTCAGATGTTACTTATAAAGAATTACTGTTTTAGCGGTTCTTCCTCCAATTACCGATCATTTCCCAGAAACAGGAGAAGGTCGCCGTTCAGCGTGGTTCCCATCTTTAGAGAACTATGATTATTCTTCTAAATTTTACCTTTTAATGTTTTTATGTAACCACTTTTTCAGTTTTTGCCTAATACCATTCTGTTCTATTTCTTTTTAATTTTTTTATCTACATTCATTTTATGCCCCTGTTCACCCCTGGCACACCCCCTTCCCTCCAGCGCTCATCACCCAGCTTTTTTGGGACTTTCCTTCCCGCTGATGTCCCATCTTCTGGACTGTGGCGAGGTGCCAGGCCACCGGTGCGGGGCCTGCGAGGGACCGGGCTTCATCCTGCGGCCAGTGTTTTTTTTTCCATGTTGGTTTCACCTAGATGGACTGTGCAGTGCGTGGTGGGCGAGTTCCACCTCCATGGAGATGTCCTAACATGTCTAGCCGTGTCCCTATGTCCTGATGCACCTACACCTGCACTGCCTCCCAGACATCTCCAGGTGGCAGTGTTGGAGCGGGTTGTGGTGACCCCAAGGAGAGCTGTCCTTAGAATGCTCAATCCTCCCTTCCCAGCTGACCCCAGGCGACCTGTAGCTGTTCCTGAACCCGGGTCACCGGTGTGGCAGGAGGCCAACGCCTCAGCCCTCCACGCCACTGGGCCAGCTACTCTGTTCCATTTTCAAGGGAACTAAGATGCCCGTTTCTAAATTTGCCCTCTTCTGAGGTGAAAATGTCATTAGCAGTTCAGTCAGAGGACCCAAACCGCATGCTTTTTTGACAAGTCTGTGTTTATTATATATTTGACTTGCTGGCAGATTTTTTTTTTTTTTCATTGGGAACTGATAACATTTTTTTCTTTCAAGATCTTCAGTGTTTGGCATGACTGACAGACCTAAAAAGAAGACAGGACATACAGGCCTTATAAATTGTACTGTTGTACAGGAGTTTTCAGCTCCTGGCAAAAGCAGACTGCCGCAAGCTTTGTTTAAGGTGCCTGGATCCAGACCACAATTTTCTTAATTATGATCTCTCTACAATGTCATGCCCTAAAACACAAAAGGAAAAATGATCTTATGGCTTCTCATTCTGCCTCTACCTCACCAAAAGGCTCAGATGAGGGTCCAGACCCTCAAAATAAGCAGCAGTCCGTGTCAAAGAGAACAGAAAAAAGAGAGAGAGAGAAAGCTGGTACAGATATCAGGGTGTCCAAAAGGGGAACCCTGAATCCAGTATAAGTAAAACGGCCTCTGAGCAGACACCGGAAATGGTGCCTACCAAGGAAAAGAAAAAAAAAATGTCTTTGTCCCTCCTCCTGAAAAAGGAAAGGAGCTGGCAGTTAACTTAAAAGAAATGCCCTCAGCAGAGAAGATGACAAAGGTATGGCAGTTTTTCCAGGCTAATGGAAATCTCATTAATATGCCTGCCCCTCCCTTGCTCTGAAATGTATTATGAATAGGAGAAAGGAGAACCCCTGTAACCAGCTAATTCACCTGAGCAGGAATGTGGCTCTCCTTCTAGGCCTTCTGAAGACTGTACCTCTTATTACTCCTTTATAAGACAGATGGTGGACACCCTCAACATTTTCTCCCATGAAACTGAGGATGATGAAGAGAATGTGGAATTCATGGATATGATAGGATGAGTCCCCACAAGGAGTTTGCTTCTTCCCATTTATAGATCCCTCAAAAAAGTCACAAAGTCTTGTCTGCACTTACCTCTACTGCTGGCATTGACAAAAAAGTTGAGAAAAGGTATTGGGTAGGCAGACAAGGAGTTGAGTACCTTTACTTACTCTCTGATCACGATGGGGTAGTTCAGACTGCCACTTGTGACAAGGCCAAAGTATCCGTTTCCTCACAGCTTCCTGAGAAGGATTCCATGAAGCTGGATAGTTGCCAAAAAAGTGTATATGTCAGCTTCCCTGCTCTTCAGACAGGCAGCTTACTTGGCATACACAGCTTGGTACCAGAAAGCACTCTGGAACTCCTTATTGGTACTGAGCAAAAAGCAATTGGTGACTTAACACAGGACTTGACAAACACAGCTAGAGCAGTCATAGATGCTACAAATACCAGTTTCATATGGCAGTGGACACAAATGACATTGCTTCAAGAGTCCTGCCCATGCAGTTTCCCTAAGAATGTCTGCCTGGCTTAGAACCACAAACCTGTCCTAGGAGACGCACGGCAAAGCTATTGATTTCCCCTTTGACAGGAACTTCCTCTTTGGTGACAAGATGGAAGCTTACACGAGAAGTACAAAACCACCTTCAAGAGTAGTACTGAAAAACAAATGGCCCACAGGCATTATGGAAGGTAGGGGTAGGGGCTACTACCCATGATCTTTTGCACCCTATGAGTACCCACCACAAAGAAGATACTATAGGAGCAAGGGGAAAAGGGACATCAGGCATGCAGCTTCAACTCAAGCCTCTAAGCTCAGGCAAAAACAAAATCCCTGACAACTCTGCCCAGGTTGCCAGTCCATTGCCAGTGGGGGGGAAGGTTGGCTCACTGTTTTCAGCAGTGGTCAGAAATTACCTCAGACAAGTGGGTCCTGGAAGTAGTGAGCCAAGGTTTGTCTCTGCAGTTCAGAAAATTTCCAAAACTGCAGCACACAAAGGTTTGGTTAGTTAGTTAGTTCAGCCTCACACACCAACAGAGAAGATCCTGTTGGAACTGGAAGTAAAGAAACTGCTGCAAGCACAAGCAGTGGAGGCAGTACCTGCCACACAATGCAGCAAGGGTCTTTTCTCCAGATACTTCTGACCTACAAGAAAAATGGGGAGTAGCGACCCATTTTAGACCCGACATATCTTAACAAATGCATAAAGAAAGAGAGTCATAATGGTCACACTGGGCCCAGTGACACCGTCTTTACAGTTGTCAGACTGGCTGGGGTCACTGTATCAGAAAGATAACTACTTTTACATTCCACTCAGACCTAGCCTTAGGTTCAGGCTAGGAACTACTAACACCAGTTCAAATTCCTTCCCTTCGGCCTCACCTCATCACCAAGAATATTCATAAAGTGCCTTGCTGTGGTGGTAGCTCATCTGAGGAGGCAAGGTCTGGTGGTTTTTCCCTTCCTGGACAACTGGTTGGTCTCATGAGAAATACAGCAGGATGTAGAATCCTCTGTACAGCTAACAAAAAGCACACTAGAGGACCTAGGCTTTCTCATAAATCTTCAGAAGTCGCAAACAGAACCAGTTCATGTTCTGGACTTAATCGGTACGGAACTGAAGACACTGCAAGAAAAGGTCTTTCATCCACGTGTAAGGGTGGCAAACCTTATTTCAGCTGCAAACTCCTTCCAGGCAGGTCAGCCAAGACCTGCAAGGCATTTCCTACAGTCACTGGGAGACGTGTCCTAGTCCACTGCAGTGGTACCAGGGGCCAGGTTCCAGATGAGAAACATCAAGTATTATTTGAGGGATCACTGGTCTCAGAGATGGGATTCTTTGTCCAAACTGGTGCCTGTCACAAGAAACATGCTAAAGGCACTAGACTGGTAGAAGGAAGACTACAACCTCAGAGAGGGATTTCCTTTCATCCAGCAGTTTTCCACAACAGTCCTATCAACAAAGCCCCCATCCAAGGTTGGGGGTCTCACCTGGAGGAAACCACTGTAATTAGCTCCTGGAGCACACAGGAGACCCAGGAGCATATCAGCTTGTTTGAGCTCTGAGTATTGTAACTGGCAATGCAAGCATTTTCCTCCTAGATCAAGGGTCAGTCTGTCTAAATCGGGACAGACAATACAACAGCTAAGTATTACATAAACAGGGAGGAACAAGATCTTCAAAGCTGTGCACAGAAGCCGCGAAGATCTGGAACCTAGCCTACTCCCTAGAAGTGGAGTGATCCACAGTACCTATGCCAAGGAAGGACAGTGCACTGGCAGACTCCCCAAACAGGATCAGCCAGGGAAACCACAAGTGGACACTGAACCAGCAGCTGCTAGCATCAATGTTCAGACTTTTGGGGTACACCAAGAAAAATTAAATGACTGACATAACCCTAACCACAGAATGTATTGTTAAAAAAAATGATAATTAAAAAATGTCCCACTCAGCAGGGCTAGATAACATAAAATTCCTATCACCAAATATACCCTGCCCACTAAAAATATTCTCAAAAGCAATATCAAATAATGAAGTCCCGCTAGAGTGGCTGTCAGCAATGGTAATACCTGTCCACAAAAAGGGATGCAAAACTAACTACACAAATTATAGACCAATTAGTCTGACTTCTGTCCCAGGAAAGATTATGGAGTGTATCGTTAATGATTTAATAAATGAGCACATTGAGAAACTAGGTTTAAGAGATGGGGTGTACAGCACGGTTTCACTTTGGGCAGATCACGTATAACAAACCTACCTACTGTGTTTCTATGAGAAAATATCTGCAGCCCTGGATAGAAGCTGGGCTGTGGATTGTATATATCTTGACTTTGCAAAGACATTTGATAAAGTACCACATAAAGCTATAATAAAAAAGTTAATAGACACACAGATGGACTGTAGAATTGTACAGTGGATCCAGAGTTGGCTGGGGGGAGGTAGAAGTCGGAGGGTTAGCATAAATGGTTACTAATCGGAACCAATAGCAGTGACTAGTGGGGTGCCGCAGGGATCGGTGCTTGGGCTGATCCTATTACAGATATTTGTCTCTGATATGGGTCAAGAGGTCACAAACTGGCTAAGTAAATACACAGATGACACAAAGCTCGCCAGCATTGTAAAAACACAAGATGATGTGGAGGCTCTTCAAAGGGATCTAGATAACGAGTCATAATGAGCCAAAACTTGGGGAATGAGCTTTAACACATAGAAGTGCTGTTTTATTCACTTAGGCAGGCAAAATACGAAAGCTATATATCAGTTAAACCAGAAAATTCTTTGAGAATCAAATGAGGAAAAAGATTTAGGAATAACAGTCACAGAAACATTAGCGGATGACAAGCTTTGCAATGCACAAGTAGCAAAGGCCAAGAGACTACTATGGACTATAAAACGTAACTTTAAAAGTAGGGATGAAGTTTTGCATCATTTTGGTTTCGGGGCCTCCTTTCAGAAATGGTTAATAGCACTTTACCAACAACCTATGGCCAGGATTCGGACCAATGCAGACCTCTCCTCTCCTCTCCCTTTCAGCTGGGTAGAGGCACCTGTCAAGACTGCCCCTTGTCCCCCTCCTGTTCATTTTAGTGGTTGAGCCTTTAGCGGCCGCTATTAGGCAACACCCAAACATCCATGGAGTCTCTATTGGGAATCAGGCATACGTCACTCTCATGTATGTAGATGACCTTTTAGTCCCTGTAGAGAATGTTAAGGTAGCCCTCCTTCACCTTCTCTCTGACTTTACAAACGTGTCTGGTCTGAAGATGAACAAATCTAAAACAGAACTGCTCCCTCTCAACTCGCTTTGCAGCCAGACCAATGTTTCTCCTTTTGGGCTTAAGTGGACCTCGACTTCCCTGGTTTATCTAGGCATTTATATTTCCTCAGACCTTTCTAAAATTTGGGATCACAATATGAGCCCATTAATTCCTGACCTCAGAGCGGAGCTGTACAGGTGGAAAGAGCTCCACCTTACCCTAACGCAGGTAAAAGTGCTGCTTTTTAAATGATCTCTGCTCAAAGCTTCTCTATCCCCTCTCACATCTCCTTGCGCCCCCAATTAAAGTGGCTCCATACCATAGATTTCCTTGTAGGGAATTTCCTTTGGGAATCAAAAAAACCTCACTACAGCAGAGGCAAACTACAATCCCACTGGGGGATGGGGTTTCCCATGGTTTGAGGGATATGCATGGGCATATTCTATAGCACAATCCTTAAGATGGTTTGTAGCCCCTTCTTCTGAGTCCCCACTATGGTTTTCTGTGGAAAAATCCACCGCACGAGTTAACACCCTCCTGTTTCTAATATATAATCCTTTACCTAAATCTCTACGGACTCATCCCACTATAGCGCCAGCAGTCCGAATTTGGCATAAAGTGTACGTCAGGATTAAAGCCAATCCTACACCTCATCTTTATACTCCTATCTTCAACAATAAGTTCATAATGGTAGAGAATAAGCCCATCAATTGCCCTCATTGGGAGCATGCAGGAAATCGACTGTTTGATGAATGTTATGGATAAGACAGGATTAGGGCTGCAATCTTATCAGCACCTTGCTGAGACGAATGGTCTTGGCAAAAGCGACTTCTGGAGGTATCTGCAATTATGCAGCTCCCTGGCTGAGTTCCTTAAACTGAGCCCAGCTAACTCAGACGCCTCCCAGAAACTAACCACCTGGCTTAAGCTCCCCAGGGGCCAAGCTAGCAAGGTCTATACAGCTATCTGAGAGACCATTCCCTCGCAATCAGGGAAGTATAAGTGGCAATGGGAGAGTGCACTGCAACTAGAGCTAGATGATACTCAGTGGGCCCTCTGCTGGAAACTGGCGCACTCGACCTATCCAGATGCAAGCAGTAGACTTATTCAGAACACATTGCTGCACCACTGGTATAGGATGCCAGAGGTACTGCATAAGGCTAAGCTTCTGGATAACAGTGTATGCTGGTGGTGCCACACCCAAACCGGAGATCTATACCATATTATTTGGCACTGTCCCTTGCTTGTCCCCTTTTGAATGGCAGTATGTCAGCTAGCTACCAAAACCCTAAAATCATAGATCCAGCTAGAGCAGCTGGTATGGCTCCTAGGTCTACCCCACCAGAGAACCTGCCTTGGGCTCTGCTTGCTGGTTAGCCACTTGGTATCTCAGCCAAGCCAAACGCCTTTTCCTATGTCATTGGAGGTCAACAGAAGTCCCTTCTATTCTAGAACTTCAGCACGTTCTCACACAGTTGGCTACACTTGACCGCATGTCTCATACTACAGTTAAGACATTGGCAGTATTCACCAAATGCTGGGCCTCCTTTCTTATCTATTTAAAACCCAGGATGGGGATAGGATGATTATGACAGGTGGTCCTTGTTATTGCTTTTCTCCCCTTGCACTCCCAGTGTGTTAGTCCCCGACATATACTCATCTTTAGTCAGCCAAGATATGTGAATGTATTCAGACATAGCTTTCAGTTCCCTGCAGATTTATGTTAGTGCTACGCAGATGCCCAGTCTTTTTTTTTCTTTTGATTCTTTACTGCTGTTGGGCAGAGAATATAGGGGAACTTCCCCAATTTCCTCCTTCTTTAGTCCTCCTTTATATTCCTTATACATGTATGCTGTATGTCGAGAAGTTCTGGACAAATTTATGCAATGAGCCTTCTCTGCTTGAATTCCATGTTTCACCTTTGTTTTTGATTTTTGTATGTAAACTTGGAAATTTAATAAAAACTATTAACTGAAAAAAAAAAAAAATAAATTAAAAGTAGGGATGAAGCAGTAATAATGCCCCTGTATACATCATATGTTAGACCCCTACTGGACCATGGAAGCCCCGTGTGGGGACCAGTTACAAAGGGTGCTACGAGTAGATTAGAAAGAGTCCACAGACAGGCAACCAAAATGATAAATAACATAAATACTTTATCCTACGATGAATGATTAAAAAAAAACTAAAACTCATGTCCCTTGAGACGAAGAGTACGAAGAGATATACTGCTATGTTACGATATAATACAAGACAACTATCTCTTAAGTGAACTGGGTTTTGACTTTAAAAATTTTACACTAAGACCAAAAACATTTTAAACAAATAAAAAGAAGTCATTTTATACACAAAGAGTAGTTAACCCATGGAATAAACTACCATTGGACATTATAATTAGTAAAGACAAAAAACAGTTTTAAAAATGGCTAGACAGCTATATCTCAAACGGAAATACACTGGTCTATTATGGGTGAATGGCAGGAGCACATATGGGCAAACGGCATTCTTAGCTCCTTATACCTTGGTATGCTTCCTGGGACAAAAATCAGTTCCCTCTCATTTGCTACAAACTCCCAGCAATGGGCTCAGTTACAGAGGATGCACTATTCCTGGACTGGTCAGTAAAGTTTCTGTATGCTTTCCCTGCATTCCCACTCTTACTGAGAGTGCTTATAAAGCTGATAAGGGTGTAAGATGATTCTGATAGCACTAGACTGGGCCAGGCAGATCTAGTATTCCATGCTTCTGTCCCTCTCCAACAAGCTTACTATCAATCTGCCACTGAGACGCAATCTGCTGCACTGTCCCAGGGCATGATAACATTCCCAGACCTGAGAGCTCTGTGCCTCAGGGCATGGTTCTTAAGAGCTAGAATTTTCTGGGTTAAATCTTTCAGGTGATGTGATGAAAGTGCTGAAGGTTTCCAGGAACCTACCAGCAAGAAAACATGCCTCAAAATGGAGGAAGTTTTCTTTCTGATGTGCTCCTAGACAGATTAATCCCATCCAGGCAGGTCTATCTACAGTCTTGGATACCTCCAGTCACTGGGCCTGAGGCCATCAATGCTGAAGTTGCATTGGCAGCAGTATCAGCTTATATATCAGCTGGCAGAGTCTTAGGTCAGTGGCTTCACAACCCATTTTCAAAAAGTCTTTCAAAGGTCTTAATCACCTGTACCTATGAGGAACTCTGTCCCTCCTGGGACTTGAATGTGTGCATTGCAAACTGATGGAGGTTTCCATTTGTGCCTATGTCCACTGCCGCACTGAAGTGTGTCACCTGGAAAACAGTTTTCCCAATGGCAATTACTTCCGCTAGAAGGGTGAGCAAGCTACATGCCCTCTGCAGAGATCCAAACTATATAATTTTTCATAGGGACAAAGCAGTCCAGGGGACATACAGGAAATTCTTCCCTAAAGTGGTGTCTAAATTCCATCTGAATCAGTTGCCCTTCCTGTTTTCTTTACTGAAAAATCCATCTCAGGGGAACAAAAGCTCCACTTCCTGAAGGGCAGAGTTAATACCTGGACCACACAAAATACATCGGGTCCATTAGCACTCAGCTGATCTTACTTCGAGAGGGCTCTTGCAGTAGGTATTCACAGATAGGACTGAGCCGCCAGGCATCAAGACCCCACGGAAAAACTTCTAACTAGCAGTCTGGGGACCGTCCCCACGTCAGGTGACCGGCGTCAGACAAGGGGCAGTCCCCGACACCCGCCTTCTAGTTCTTTCCCGACATCGGCTTGTGAAAGTTCCTAGTGGTAGAATAGCGCTTGTCAGCACCTTTTGTCGGCCTAAAGTTTTCAGCTAATTATTTCGATTTTTTTTCCCAAACCATCTGCTGTGTATGTCATCCCAGACGCCCTCTGAATCGCATAAAAACAAGTGCAATTTCTGTGGTTCTCAGCTTCCACACAAGGACGGGCACTCCTTGTGCCTCTTCTGCTTAGGCCCTGACCACCACGTGGAGGACTGTCAGAAGTTCAACTCAGCTAACCTCAAAAGAAGGCAGCAGTCCCTGGAAGCCCATCTCCTAAAAAAGAAAATGGCATCCATGGAGAAGGAGTTAAAGAAACTTCGGCAGGTGTCAACTTCCCCAGAAGGCCATAGAAAGAAACGCAGAGGAGAAGCACCGGGCTGGGTTCCTCATCCACAGCGACGACTGACTGAAGTCGCAGCACTCCAGGTATCTGCCCCTCCGAGCATCGCGCCTCGAATGCCTGTCTTGGTGGCTAGCAAGAAGGCATTGGCCCTCCCGTTGGGCTCGCGCTCAGGCCGCTTGGGAACCTCTGGAGTAAAGGAGGCTTCCACTCCCACTAAGGCCGCTCCTCCATCGCAGCCTTCCAGTCCGGGCGGGTCTGGTAAGCCAGACACCAGTTCACCTGACGTCCGCCCGGACGGGGCTGATAAGCCACTCACCACCTCAGGTGAACGCCCAGTCTGCCACCCTTCTGCCAAGGCCACCCCTCTTCATGGCCTTCCACGGACAGGGAGTCCAATAAGTCAGATGTCCACCCAGACGCTGTTGATAAGTCGGCCGTCGGCTCCTCCAGTGACTGCCCAGCAGATCTGCTTGCGTCAGACCCAGTTGTCACACCTGACACCCCAGGCTCCCCGCAACAGATAGACCCATTGCCCTCTGAGGTCCCCGCATCCCCTCTGCCCCAGCTGGGATTGAAGACCTAGGGATGCTGCCATCAGGGGTGCCCCCCCCCCGACGCCGGACCATCAGACGCTGGCCGACCCGCCACCGCCCTCCGGCATACCTCTGCCTGACAGAGGACCTGCTCTTCCACCAGGACCGTCGGACCCTCCCAGAAGTCTCCTCATGTCAGGCTTGACTCCCTCCGGACCAGCGTTCCCACCGTCTGGTCTGCCAGCAATGCCTACGCCAGGACCTTCAGAGCCCCTGGCGCCAGGGTACCTGACGCTGCAATACCCAGTGCCGCAGTACCTGGCTCCGCAGTATCCGCCACATTATCTGGTGCTGCAGTACCCGACGCCAGGTTTCCAGCCAGCTGGTTACGGATACGCCTATTTTGGATACCCTAGCTACCCGTACCCGAGCCCCCTTACTTCTCCGCCACCATCTCTGCGGCCGCAGGTGGACCTGAAGGAGGTCTTGGCTTCCTGGTGGGCCGAGGCCAAGGCTCAGCTCACCAGGGAGGTCGAGAGTAGTCTTCCGATGCTGGACCCCCTACATCGGAGACCAGGAGGCCCCTCTCCCTTTACCTGATGCCAGAGGAGATCCATCTGGCTCCCGGGGCAGAGAGGACACACACCCCTGGGTGGTCCCCAGAGGGGTCGTTCCTACCCCTCCTAGGGAGGAGTCATCTTCTTCTGTTTCAGAGTCATCAGACTCCAATTCCGACTCAGATCACTCTGAACCTGGAGACGAGCCTCATACTCCAGAAAACCCAAGGCCGAGGGACCCTCCGAAGTCCCCTCCAGAGGATCCTTCTTTTCTGGAGCTCTTGAGAAAGATCCAGGAGACATGTCAGTGGCAATCAGTGGAGCCAGACCCAGTGTAAGAAGCTCGCTGCACGTTTGGATCTGCCCGAGACCGCTCCCACACTGATTCCACCCTGGATAGAGCCTCACGCGGATCTTGTCTCCACTGTTTGGAAGCAACTGTCTGTGAGAGCCCGCCTTCCAAGGAAGGTGGATAGGCTATATCTGGCTCCAGAGGGTAAAGACTTTCTCAGTCTCCACCCCAAGGCAGACTCGTTTGTGATCAGCGCCGCCCACGGCCACTCCGCCAATCCAAAACACCTGAGCTCATCCCCAACTGACAAAGAATCCCAACTTCTGGATCACTACAGCAAGAAGATTTACTTATCTTCGACCCTAGGCATCAGGGCCCTCAACTACGTCGGCCACATGGGGAACTTCCAGAAGTCCGTTCTTAGCCAGGTAGAATCCAAGCTGGACTCCCTTCCTGATTCACAGACCAAACAGGAACTGGGAGACCTGGTCTGATCTGATCGTTCGGCCTCTCGGTACATACTCCGTGCCACCTATGATGCGGTGGATACAGCTGGCAGAAGCTCGGCTTTCGCCGTAGGCTTACAGCGTCATGCCTGGCTCCATGTGTCAGGATTGGTCCCTGAAGTGCAGACTGCCAATCAAGATGCTCCCTTCAGGGGTTCAGTGCTGTTCGGGGGTGATGTCAAGGACATCATAACCGAACTGTGGGAGAAGGGCACTGCACTTAAGTCAGTCCAGACTTTGTACAGGCCCCCTCAAGGGCAGCAACGTCCTTTTCTTCACCAAAAACATAAACCTACCCAAGGAAAGCATGCCAGCAATCTTCGGGCCCCTCCAGCAACCAAGACTTCCCCCAGCAAAAAACCTGCGGGAGCCTCGGCTGCTTCGCTGCCCTCCACCTCCTGACTCCCTGCCTCTCCCTCTGCCTCTGGCCATTCCAGAGGAACCGGGGTGGGGGAGATTCTCCTCCCATCTACCGTGTTGGGAGAGGATAACATCAGACGTTTGGGTGCTTCAGCTAATATCAGCCAGACACTCGACAGAGTTTCTACAGAAACCTCCTCGAAAAGCCCCTCCTCAGTAATCTTACTCCCCACATCTTCCTCTGGTTCTAGAAGAAATCCTATCCCTTCTATCGAAGGCGGACATAGAATCCGTCACCACTCATCTTTGGAGGACGAGTTACTATTCCCATTTCTTTCTAGTTCCAAAAAAGACGGGAGACTCGAGGCCTATCCTAAACCTCAGCTCCCTGAACATGTTTGTGGAGTACATACGCTTCAGAATGCTCTCCTTGCAGAGTCTTCTTTCCTTACTTCGGCCAGGACAGTGGCTGTGCACTCTGGATATACTTGATGCATACCTGCATATTCCCATATGCCCTTCCCACCGCAGATACCTCCAATTTTGCTTTCTGGGCAACCACTACCAGTTCAAGGCACTCCCATTTGTTCTTTCCTCAGCCAAATGCCTGTCAGTGGTAGCGGCCCACCTGCGTACTCATGGTGTGCAAGTCTTCCCGTACCTGGATGATTGGCTCCAGGCAGCCCCTTCCAGGGAGGAACTCCTGCACTTCCTTTCACTTACCCTGCATGTTTTTACCAGCCTGGGTATTCCTGTCAGCCAGGCCAAGTCCCACTTGGTCCCTTGCCAACGTCTCCAATTTATAGGGGTGATACTGGACATGACCCTAGGCAAAACCTTTTTACCTCCGGACAGGGTCGAGACCCTTCAGATTCAGGCTTGTATCTTGTCCGGTCGCAGACAGGTTGGAGCTAGGTCAGTCCTCCGTCTTCTCGGGCTTATGGCGGCTGCCATTCCGACAGTTCCGTTCACTCGGCTCCATATGAGGATCTCTCAAGGGACGCTTCGGTCACAATGGGACCAAACCCTGGACGAACTAGACCAAGAGGGGCTAGTATCGGATCCCATGACCAGGGTCTTGCACTGGTGGATGGTTCAGGAGAACCTGTGTCTGGGAGTTCCATTTTGCATCGCACCTCCATCCCAAACGTTGACAACAGATGTGTCTGGGAGGGCTTGGTGCCCACCTAGGGTCTCAAAGTACTCAGGGCAGCTGGTCACTTTTCAAGCAGAAACTGCACATAAATGTGCTCAAACTGAGAGCAGTCCTGTATGCCCTACAGGCTCTTCTTCCCTTCATTCTTCCCGGTCATCCTCTGATCCAATCAGACAACATGTGTGTAGTCTGGTACCTCAACAAACGGGGGAACACGTTCCTATCCCTTGTGCCGGGAGGCGATGAGAGTCTGGTATTGGGCAGCTCAGCACATCCTTCACCTGACTGCAGTTCACGTCCTGGGGTGGTAAATACCCTGGCAGATGAGCTCAGTCTCTGCCAGGGCTCACGAATGGGAGTTAGACCGACAAGTCATTAACAGAATTTTTCGGCAGTGGGGGACGCCTCAAGTGGATTTTTTCGCTTCACCCTAAAACGCCAAACTTCCCTCCTTTTGCTTGCTCACTCCAGGGCAAGATGTTTTCTAGTGGGACACTCTGTCTCTCTGTTGGAGGGACAGATTTGTTTATGCCTTCCCTCCCATTCCCTTGAACAAACTTAGAACAGAAGGGGTTCGAATGATTCTCATCGCCCCCTTCTGGCCCAGGCAAGTTTGGTTCTGTCTTCTGCAACAGTTTTCCGAGGAACCTTCTCTTCCTCTGTCACAGCAATTGTTGTCCCAGGATCAGGGGACCCTAGTTCACCCGGGCCTCAAATCCCTTCATCTTCATGCGTGGCTTCTTCATACATAGCTAAGGCACACTTCGGAGTTTCTCCGTTAGTAGTGGACATTTTGGTGGAGGCAAGAAAACCTTCCACCAGGTCCACCTACACCATGAAGTGGAAACAGTTTTCCATCTGGGTAAGCTCTAAAGACTTGGAGCCTTTCTCATGCCCAGCTAACAAAGTCCTGGATTAGAATGCGTCACCTCTTCGACCTGGGTCTCAGCCATTCTTCTTTAAAAGTCCATGTAACAGCTATCTCAGCCTTCCACATTCCCTTCGGAGACTGGTCTTTTGCCCAACTGGAAGTCTCTAAGACCTTACTTAAAGGGGTTCTTCACCTGAGACACCCCCATTTGCAATCCCACCCCTCCATGGGACTTGAATTTCATCCTGGAAAAGCTCACACTGACCCCCTTTGAACCGGCAGTGGAAGCAGACTTAAAGTTCCTTTCCTAAGACTGTCTTCCTAGTGGCCATTACATCTGCTCGACATATTTCCGAGCTCTAAGCCTTGATGTGTAAAATCCCGTATTTGATTTTCCACAAAGGACGAGTGGCCATGCGCACCAATCCTAAGTTTCTTCTTAAGGTGGTGGCTGAGTCTATGCTGAATCAATCCATTGAGTTACTAGCTTTCTTTACACAACACTCCAGTCAAGGGGGAGTACCTCTTACATACTCTGGATGTTCACAGAATCTTGAGATACTACACCAATCACCAATCGGACTAAGGATCTCAGGAAAATTGATCAGCTTTTCATTTCTTTCGCTCACAAACGGTAAGGCAGTGCTGTTTCCAAGCAATGCCTGTCTAAGTGGTTGGTGAATTGTATCACTTTCTGTTACGACAAGTACAAGACGACCCTCCTGGGTCAGGTCAGAGGTCACTCCACTGGAGGAGTAGCTGCCCCTTGTTTAAGTGTGTGTCAGCGTCAGATATCTGCGCAGCCGCAACTTGGACGTCTGTCCATACCTTCATGAAACATTACAGTTTGGACATTGCCTCCCATTGTAGAGCAGGCTTTGGGTTGGCTGTTCTGCAGGGCCTCTTTTCATGAGACCTGTCCAGCCTTGAGGTTTATGTTGTAAATGGTAATCTTCCTCCCAAGTTTTCTTCTTTGTTCCAGACTGCTTGGGACTCAGTCCTATCTGTGAATACCTACTGCAAGAGCCCTCTCGAAATAAGATAGTACAGTTACGTAAGAATTTACCATGACAGTAGATCTTCGAGAGAGGCTCTTGCAGTAGGTATTACCTTCCCGCCCTCTGTCCCCCTAGGTTTCTTCTCTTTTTCTTCCATGGGGGCATATTCTCTTTGTTGTCTTGCCTCTTTAGGTCTTTGGCAGGAAAGAACTGGAAGGCGGCGTGGGTGACCGCCCCTTTATACGGACGTCATCTGATGCCAGTCACCTGACGTGGGGGCGGTCCCCCTCTAGAGGCTGCTAGCTAGACGTTTTTCCGTGGAGTCCTGATGCCTGGCGGCATAGTCCTATCTGTGAATACCTGCTGAAAGAGCCTCTCTTGAAGATCTGCTGTTACGGTAAGTTCTTACGTAAATGTACTTTTGTCACTTATGGTGAACTAGGCAAAGGCAAACTAACATCCAGGAGAACTATTTCTCATTGGATAGTCTCCTGCATAGTTTTGTTATAATAATAGAGAATACTGGATGGGCAGCCAAGCAGAACCAGTGTGTTCTGCCACAGAGGAGTATGATCCCTGTGACCTCGAGAGCAAAGCTCACAAGGTCCTTGGGAATTATTCCCCCAAGGTGGCAGAACACACTGATTCTGCATAGGGTTGCCCATCCTGTATTTTATGTACTGTATGGTGCCCCTCTAATAATTTTAATACAATCTGCGGCTATCTTAAATATATTTTTCATATAAAAATAAAGTGCTGCCTCCCATTTAGTATTTAGGGAGCTATGGCTTGTTCCTGTGGTGAGTTGAGTTGTTGATAGGGACTTAGCGTCCCTATGTTAGCAGCGTGCACTCCGAATGGATCTTATCTGTGTCAGTTTTCACCATTCATCACTAGTGGGTATAGCGCCGGAGCTAGGACCCCGCAAGAGACTTTTTTTTCTATGGGTGGTGTCGACGCAGGGCCGGCGCCGCCCTTGAGGCCGACATTCCACATGGCGCTCGAGGGTTGGCCGCTAGCTGCCATTGACTCTGCCCCAGCACCAGTTCTTTTTCTCCCACCGTCGAGTGTGGTACCTCGTGAGGAGACTGTTGGTTTGCGGCCTAGTTCGTCGGCCTAGTCTAGAGTTTGTTACATGCCTCTGTTCTACTCACCTGTTTGACGTCGCTTCTGACCGGTAAGACCTTTCCTTTTATTTCAAGCGGCGTCGAGTACTGTTTTCTGTTTTATTTACCGTTCGGTCATGTCTCGTCCGGAGGGGCAAGAAAACGTCACAAACGGGGCAGCCCCTTATGCGTCTGTGCCCCCCTGTGGCCGCCTTTATTCCTCGACGGACCAACATGACCATTGTCTTTCCTGCCTCTGCCCCAACCACGATATGGACAACTGCGACATTTGCTTTTCAATGGACTGCCGTGCAATTGAGAACCACACGTGGAAAGTCAGACGTTCGCCACCGACTTTCGGAGGACGAATGCACAGTTGACGGGTCAAGGCCAGGATTCTCGAACCTTCCTCCTGGTCCCCTCCCAGTCTTGTACAGCCCGTGGAAAAGGGAACCCCTGCCTCTTTTAGCCTTGCCGCGGTGGGGGTTTCTTCCACGGTGCAGGAGGCCCAGGCTGGCCCTTTTGGAGATCAGTCGTGAGACACCGCATTGGCAGTCACCTCCTCGGTGGCGAAGTCTCCCTCCGTGTTGTGTTCCGGGCCCTTGGGGTCTGGACCAGCAACGTCCTCGGCACCGTCTCGTGGCGCCACTCTTGGTCCCAGCGCCATTTGCGGCGCCATGGACTTTGAGCGTGGTGCCTTGGTCGGCGTCGGGCCTTCTCTTGGCGCTGCCATCGCCTCTGATGCTGTTCGCGGCGTCGAGGCTTTCGGCAGGGCTGGGTGGTGGTGTTTTGGCTGTTTCTGGGCCTGGTTCTGGTCCCGGCGCTCACCGGCGGTGCGGAAATGGGGTCGGCCTGGCAGCATCACGCCCGGTGCCGGGGTGTTGTGCAGCACCATGTTTGGGGCCGTCCTGACCTCGGGGGTTGATGTTGGTGTCGGGCGCGGCGCCGTGCTGGACTTGGCTGTCACCGGCTTCGCCTATCCCAGTTCTCACCCCTGGCCCAGCATAGGATGATTTACTCCAAATACCGGAGAACCCATATTTTCTCCCGAAGGGTGACACGGCGGCTTTCGGGGTACCCTCCTTCCCCCACTGGGGGGATTACTGTCTCACTCAGACCAGTCGCTGGCCTCCACAAGCCTGTAAGCGTCCTCCCCTTCAGTGTCTCACCCACTGGAGGCTAAGGGACCTAGTCCCGTGGGATAGTTCAGGGCCCCCCTTTGGGGGGCTCGGTACTCACCCTCTAGTGATGAGTGGTGAAGATTGACACAGATAAGATATGAAAATTACATACCTACCATAATTGTTGATCTTTCTGTGTATCTTCACCATTCATCACTAAATCCCACCCTCCTTCCCCCTGTGGGCTTCAGTTTCTGGACTCCCTCCTCCCCCCTGTGTGTCATCTCTTTCCTTGCTCTCTTCTCCCTTGCGATTAGGCGGGAGGGGACTGTGGAGACACACAGGGATGAATCCCTTGGGTTTTTTTATGGAGATGTATTGGGGGGGGCCTTTTCTCTTCTCCCTTATTTCTAGGGAGTCTTGGAGTGTTGGGCCCCCTTCTCTCAATATATTTAATTTATGGGCTCAGAATTTGAGTTCAGATTTTCTCCTCCTATGCCATATTGATTGTTTAAAATCCCCCTTTGGGAGGAAGGGGGGAGAGTTTGAGACCCACCCTCAGCCTGAACTCTCTTGTTGGTTGATCTACTAGACCTAGGCTGCTTTAAAGTTCTGGCTTGGCCTCCTGCAGCTGGACTATCGTCTTCTGAAAATCACAATATGCAGAGCCGCTCCTGTGGGGTGTGCTACTCTCCCCCCCCCCCATCTCCCCTTATCAGTAGCAGCTCTAGCCACAAATGGTTACCAGGGCACAGCTGGGGCACAACAGATGGCAGCCAGGGCACTGATGTATTGTTATTATGGGGGAAGCTCTGCACCAACTGGGGCACAGCATTTTTTTACTGGGGCACATTCCCTGGCGGACCCTAGTGTAGAGCCGCCACTGCCCCTTATCTCTCCTTCCCTCTCCTTCCAGAGATTGGGGCCCCTCACTCACCAATTTCCTATTTTAATCTCTTCTTCTGTCTCCTCTGCCGTTTATTTCTCGTTTTAGTTTATTATTCCTTTGCTTTTGTCTGTCCCTTAGGCTCTCTTGCCTCATCCCACCCTCTCTTCCTTACACTCTCTGGCATTTCAGAATTGGGGCTGGGGTGGAGTCGATGGCAGTTAACGGCCAACCCTCGTGCACCAAGTGGATCGTCGGCCTCGACGGCGGCACCAGCCCTGCATTGACTCCGCCCATAGAAAAAGTGTCTCCCATGGGGTCCTAGCTCCGGCGCTATACCCACTAGTGATGAATGGTGAAGATACACAGAAAGATCAACAATTACGGTAGGTATGTAATTTTCATTTGTTGCTCCTGTGTGGGAGGGATTTAGGAAAAAACGTGGCAACCGAACATTTCGCTTAGCCAGCAAACTAACGAACCAGAGGGATAAATTTCTTTGTAAGTAGTTTATTTAGATAATATCTGGTTGAGCCTGCATTTTCATATACAGATAAGGAACTGTGCCCTCTTGGGGAAAAAAAAAAAACACCACACTCATCATCCATTGTAATATTACCGCGCTGCCATCTTAGGTTTCAGCTTTCAAAGCACGGTTTGCTCTTTTCAGTCTCAATGAATTAAATGTTATTGTGCACGTATGGTCAGTACAGCATTTCATTCATTGTTTTCTGTGTGGTTGAACAGCATTTCAGTATGGTGGAATTTTGAGTAAGAACAGCATCCCACCATACATTATATTTGTAAAGTAGCTACCTGAAAAACACTTCACACCTTCACAAGACACTACTGTCTGGACATACAAACCAGGAGAGAGGTCAGCTTTGGCACTGCTGTCTTGCATAACCTTTTCCCTGTCTAGGTTCTATATCTAGCCTCCCAAAATACTGCTGTGAAGTCTGCACATTGTGACTATATTATGCCGGGTTCCTAGGGTTAGACTGAATTACTCACTGTAATGTTGTTTCTTCTTAAGGGATCCATGAGTACTAATGACAGTCCCTTACCCTGCCTCCCCTTCCTGAACCTGATAAAAGTTCAGATAAGAATCAGTTCCTTTTCTAATTGCTTAAGCATTTCTTGTTACACTGCCTTTACAATTGCTGCTGTTACCCGATTAAAAATTTATTTTTCAATACATACGTGTTGTTCTGCCTTGTTTTAAACATTTTTCAAATTTTTGATAACAATTTTAGAAGCATTTTGGTAGCCACTTATCTAGTTTTAGTGATCACAGCTCCCCTCAAGCTATAAAAAGAAATCTGACATTTGAAAGCAGGGTGGAGCCTGACCACACAGCAGAGCCTGAACTTCATTCTGAAGTTCAATAATTAGCATAAAGTGCCAAATCTCCAGGGCTACTCATTCCAGGGGAATGACTGCGCAGTGTGAATATTATTGATGGATCCCTTAAGAAGACCTGTGCCGGTCAAGCTGCCTACTCACACTGGCTACCCAAGCTCTGGAACGCCCTCCCACTGCAAATTCAGCACTCCTCCTCTTCCCACTCCCTGTCTACCGCCATAGCAAACTTTCTTACTACAAATTGCTCCTGTCCCTGAACCCACCCTAGCAAACCTCCGTACTAAATTGCTCCTGTCCCTGAACCTGCCATGCCCCACTATCCCCGCCCCAATGCCTGACCAGTGGCCTTAGCCTTGCTACAGAAGCTGGCATATAACCCCAATCCTTGCACTTATGTCCTGGGCCTATTTTGCCCTGCATACTGTTTATCACCGTAAAACTGATACACGTCCTCTTATGTACTTATGTCCTGGGCCTATTTTGCCCTGAGCACTGTGTATAACTGTGATATACATCCCCTGTTGTTTACAGCTGTTACTACTGTGCTAATCCACCCTGTCTGGTGCTTCTTCTTATGAAATTATTACAATAATATCCTAAGCATTCAGTGTGCGCTGCCTGTATAATCATGCAATCATGTATCCTTATGCTGCTTTGTATTTGTTTCTGTTAATTGTTCACTGGATAACCTGCATGTTATATCCTTGTACCCCCCACCCCCACCCAGAGTCGGCGCGGAGGCGAGTATCTTGTTGCTCAGGTGCCTTTCCTGGTGAAACAATTGCAATAAATAAATAGAAAAAACAACATTACTATGGTAGGAATTTTTTCTTATTGTAATAAAATAATAGTCGTGACATCATCATCCTTCCATTCATTGTGATTGCTCTGCACTTACAGCAGCAAGTGGGTGGAGTTACCATAGACTTGCCTAGGAAAACAAAAGCAGTACCTCTTCCAACATATGAAGCACAATAGTGATAATATGCTAGTTGACTCATTATCTTTGGCAATAATGTGATTGTCTTGTGAGGATAAAGTATTTGGTGTTCAGCATCATACTTTGTTCACCCAGCAATCATATTATTACCTTGTATAGTGAGCTGAACTAGCACATTATTACTTAAATAAGCTCACTTCCCCTGAAGCCCTGCTGCAGTGTCACTGATGCACATACTGAAAAGAACAGGACCCAAAACAGACTGCTGGGGTGCACCTCTGGTCACTTCATAGAAACACAGAAATTGTCGGCAGATATGGGCCTTCGGCCCACCTAGTCTACCGTATTACCGCTAAAAATTGTGCTCTATCATGCACTTCTGGCATTAGGTTGTCTCCCCCCTCCCCGAGTACCAGCAATCCTCTGTGCCTGTCCCAAGCATGTTTAAAGCCAGTAATCGTTTCTGCACCCACCACCTCTACTGGCAGGCTGTTCCACTGTCCCACCACCTTCTCTGTGTAGAAGTACTTCCTCACGTTCCCTTTGAACCTCCCTCCCTCCCTCCAGTTTCATCTTGTGCCCCCTCGTCCTTGAGCATGTTTTTCTGTGAAACAGTATTCTCCTGTATATTATTCCTTCCTGTGAGGTACTTAAATGTCTCGGTCATATCCCCCCTCTCCTCCAGGGAGTACATATTTAATTCCCTCAGCATATCCTTGTAGGGCCTTGCTGTGTAGTCCCTGCACCATTTTGGTTGCCTTCCTTTGAACTGCCTCCACCCTATCTATGTTCTTGTGTAGATGAGGCCTCCAGAACTGGACACAGTATTCGAGGTGCAGCCTCACTAATGTCCTGTATAGTGGAATTATTACCTTCCTTTTTCCTGCTGGTGATTCCCTTGGCTGTGCACCCCAGCATCCTTTTTGCCTTTTCTGCCACCTTGTCACACTACCTACCTTGAGGTCATCGGAGATTATCACCCCAGGTCTCTTTCTTGCTTGGAGCATGCTATCCCCCACCCCCAGTTGATAAATAGCTCCTGGGTTTTGTTCCCTATGTGCATTATCTTGCACTTTTTTGTGTTGAAACCTAGCTGCCAATCTCTTGACCAATCCTCCAACTTCCTTAGATCTCCCCTTAGTCTATACTTTTCCTCTGGTGTGTCTACCCTGTTGCAGAGCTTAGTGTCATCAGCGAACAGGCACATTTTCCCTTCTAGACTCTCTGCAGTATCACTGATAAAGACATTGAAGAGGACTGGACCCGGCACTGATCCTTGTGGTACCCCTCTGGTCACTTTACCTCCTGCAGAGTGAATGCCATTTACCACTACCTTCTGGGTCCTATTATTCAACCAATTCTCCATGCACTTCACTACCTTCTTTCACACCCCTGTGATCCCCAGCTTGTTTAAAGCAGCAGTGCAACAATCTGGTGAAAATTTTGACCTATACTTTTTTATGCTAATTTAGATTGCCACTTACCTCCTGACTTGTATGATACCCTTATTTTCACAATTTGTGTCTGCTTTAGTACTTTTTCTCATGTCTGAAAAAATAAAAGGAGCACTCCTTTTAATATGGCTCGTACCAGGTTTTCATCAGTATTTGCAGCTGTTTTTGAACAAATATTTTTCTGTAAGGTCAGAAAACACTGCCTGCTGCATAATTGTTAATTTTAGTCACAACAGAAGTGATATATAAACAACTGATGGACTAAAATAGCTGAAAATACTGTTAAAGACCTGGTCCACACCATATAAAAAGGAGCGCGCCTTTTAATATTTCAGACATGGAAAAAAAGTACTAAAGTAGACTAAAATAGTGGAAAGAATGGTATTATACAAGTCAGGAGGTAAGTGGCAATGTAAAATGGCAGAAAAAAGTATAGGTCAAAATTTTCACCAGATTGTTGAACTGCTGCTTTAACAGCCTTCTGTGGAGCACGATGTAAAGGCCTTGCTGAAATCCAGGTAGGCCATAGCCACTGTCCCTCCCTGGTTACCCAGTCGAAGGACTCTGGTTAGTCTGGCACAACCTCCCTCCCTCCCGTAAAGTCATGCTGCCTTGGGTTCTGTAGACCGTTGACAACCAAGTGTTCCACTTTTCTTTCTTTTAATGGTGTTTCCACACCTTTTCCCACTACTGAGGTCAGGTTGACCAGTCTGTAGTTCCCCGCTTCATCCCTATTTCCACTTTTGTATAGAGGGACCAGGTTAGCTCTCCTCCAGTCCTTGGGTACCTCCCCTGTTTCCAGTGACAGGTTCGACAGGGTAGTCAGAGGTTCTGCCAACTCTCCTCTTAGCTCCTTCAGTATCCTGGGATGCACCCCATCTGGTCCCATAACCTTATCAACTCTTATTGCCTCCAGTTCCCTGAGGACCCTTTCCTTTGGAAAGCGACCTGTGTCCATTTCCGTGCCCTTATCACTTATAGCCGGCCCATTTCTTGCCCCCTACTTTGTAAAAACTGAACAGAAGTATTTGTTCATTATATCCGATTTCCGGTGGTCATCCTCTACTCTACCCCCATCCTCCCCTTTCTGTCTCACAATCCTCCCCTTGCCTTCCTTTTTTCATTGATGTACCTATAAAAGGTTTTGCCTCCCCCCCCCACCACCACTGAGTTTGCTGTGCATTCTTCTGTTTGTGCCTTGGCTTCCCTATCTGCCTTCCCCACCTCTCTTTGTTTTTCCTGGTACCTCTCCCCATCCCTCTCTTCCTGTGTCGTCTTGTATTGCTGAAATGCCTTTTTTTTTTTTTTTTTTTTTTTTTTGCTTTAAGCTTTTGTGCTGCCTCCTTAGAAAACAATAGTAGCCTCTTATTCCTCTTCCCCTTTCTTACCTGTTTGACACAGAGTAGTGTCACCAATGCAGTCCCTGTTTTGATCATCTCCTACTCCAACCAGTGTTTCTTCTAGGCATTTCCCCATCTTTCTGAAATCCGTCCTCCTAAAGTCTAGGAATCTTGTCTTTGTGTGGCTTGGTTCCTCCCCCTCCGTTATTTCAAACCACACTGTTCAATGATCATTGCTCCCCAGGTGTTCCCTTACTGTAACCCCTGTCACACTGTCCCCATTTTGTGAGCACCAGGTCCAGTAGTGCCGTCTCCCATGTGGGTTCTAGGACCAGCTGTTTAAGGAATGCCCCCTGCAGAGAATCCAAGATGTTCTTGCTTCTAGCTGTTGCTGCCGCGGGTGAGACTCCACTCCACGTCCGGTAGATTAAAATCACTAACCAGCAACACCTCTCCCTTGTGCGTCATCCTTTGACTTGCTAACATCATCTCCTTATCTACCTCCTTCACCTGAGCTGGTGATCGGTATATTACCCCTGTGTGGATGGCTGTCCCCTTACTCCTTTCTAGTGTAACCTACAGAATTTCTGTCCTTCCAGTTCCCCTTGAATTTCTGTGTCCTTTACATTTTCCCTCACATAAAGAGCCCCCTTCAAACTTTCTATGTTAAGCTCGAGCTCGGTTGAGGTCTCTGTCTGGAGCCCTTTGAAATCCAACCGTCAGATTCTTTACTCCGCCTCACTGAACAGTCGCTCCGGAGATTTCTCCTTCAGCTTGGTTCGAAAGTCGGTTAAAGTCTCGGTTAAATTGTCAGTTTTAAACCGAATTTATTTCTGCACAGTCGGTTCAGTCTCTGTCTGTGGTACCGTGAGTAATAGATAGATTTTGTTCTGATTTTCTGTGTGGAAATTGATAAATGTTAGATCGGTTCAGCTGAACTGATCACTCATAGCGAATCCACGTGTTTTACTTTAGAGTGTGTTTACTGGTCCTTATCGATTCTAAAAAAAAAAAACATGTTTTGAACGTATTTTTACAATACCCGTGACACAGTTAGGAACCAGTAAGGGAGTCTTGCCTGGCGGTTGCCATAAAAAGGGTAAGTTTGGTTAGGTTGACCATGTCTGAGAAACCCAAGAAAAAACCGGGCACACTGGGTTTCAACACTGCAGTGAGTGTGGGGAGGTTTTTGCTAAGGCCGATTCCCCACACCACCTGTGTTTATTGTCTGGGGTTTGAACACCTCGATACAGACTGCCAAATTTGTAAAAATTTTCCTAAATCTACCCTAGAAAAGAGATTAGGTAGACTGAAGGAAAAGGAGGCTGAGAAGTCCGCTAACCCAGATGGCCAGCCCAGTTCGGTTCTGACCGAACCAGAAGGAGTGCCCTCTGACCATGGCGATACTTCTTCGCGCAAGAGGAGAGCCGATCCTATGGGGTTGGTTCCTACAAAAAGGAAACGCAAAGAAAAATCGACCGGTTCGGATCCAGAGGTTCATGTTCTGACCGCCGAGGAGATAGCCAGAGCAATTCGGATTGTGGAATTGCTTCTCCCGATTCCGATCGATCTGGCACCTTTTGGCAGGGGTTCGGTTCAGTCGGTTCTCCCGGTTCAAGATTATACCCATGAAGATTTTTATGAACCAGAGTTTGAGAAGGGGGGGGGAGTTTGAAGATGATGGTGATGATGGTGAAAGTCTGGATGTGCCTGTGGAACTGGACATCTCCCCAGACAGACCTTCTGGTGTTCCCCCGCCTAGGCTTTCTGAGTCCCCTTCCCATTTTCTGTTTTACAGGAAAGTGGCTGAAACCTTCAAGCTCCCTATGGAGGATCAAGAGGAGCCTGATTATTTGGAAATGATGGACATCCCAGAGTCCAGGAGACTGTCTGTTCCCCTTCACAAATCCTTTGGGAAGCAGACACAAAAAATCCTGAAGTCTCCCAATTCTGTACCTCCTGTTGACAGAAGGATGGACAAGAGGTACACGCTCTTGGGCTCAGATACGGAGTTTTTATACCAGCAATGCAGCCATGTTGGAGTAGTGCAGGCTACTGCCTGTGACAAGGCAAACATTCCCTTGGCTTCACACCCCCCATACAAAGACTCTAGGAAGATTGATGCCATGGCAAAAAAACAGTACATGGCATCTTCCTTGGGACTCAGGCAGGCGGATTATATGGCCTATACAGCCAGGTACCAGACGTCCAGGTGGAACACTGTACTGGCACTGGCTAAACAGGCCTCCTCCCAGCTAGCCAAGGAGCTGGAGGAGGTGGCTGCAGATGGGATTGAGGCATCAAAAGTACAGTTTTATGCTGCTGTGGACTCCAGTGATGGTCATCAAGAGTCATGGCTACATTTGTGGCTCTTCAGAGAATGGCTTGGCTCAGATGTACTAGCCTCTCACAGGACACCCAGGCTAAGGCCATGGATTTTCCTGTAGTGGGTAATTCTCTGTTTGGGGAGCAGACAGAGAATTACATGAAGAAAATGGACGCGTACAGGACCACTTATAGGAGTGCTCAGGCCAAGGAGAGCCAGACAACTCCTCAAAGGCAGCAGTCTAAGGGCAGGCCTTTTCATGGGCCTTTTTACCAAGCACAGGCCTCTTCTCCCTTTTCACAGAGGGGGTTCTTCAGAGGGCGAGGCAGAAGGGGGATGAGCAGGGCTGCATCCACTCCTCAGCCTAAG
Source organism: Neoceratodus forsteri (assembly GCA_016271365.2). Taxonomy (NCBI): domain Eukaryota; kingdom Metazoa; phylum Chordata; order Ceratodontiformes; family Ceratodontidae; genus Neoceratodus; species Neoceratodus forsteri. Next base: position 79,141,479 of record CM057454.1, on the reverse strand, counting down.
GCCCCTGCCAAGCAGACACCCTGATGGGTCTGCCCGGGTCGACTCTCCTATTCTAGTAGCGGGCAGGCTGGCTTACTTTGTCCAGGGCTGGATGTCTATTACCTCAGACAAGTGGGTCTTGGAAGTAGTAAGCCAGGGACTAGTTCTCAGCTTCAAAAAATTTCCGAAGATGAGAGCCAGATCTTTTCCACCTACTGGTCTCTCAGAAACCCTTGCCCTAGAGGCAGAGGTTTCATCTCTTCTGGTCTTAAGAGACATAGAGAGAGTTCCTACCCTACACAGGGGCAAAGATCTGTACTCCAGGTACTTCCTTACCACAAAAAAGACAGGGGAGTGGCGACCCATCCTAGACCTAAGATACGTGAACAAGCATCTTTTAAAACCAAAGTTCAAGATGGTAACTCTGGGAATAATTCTTCCCTCTCTAAGGCCAGGGGACTGGCTAGCCTCCCTGGACCTCAAAGATACCTATTTTCACATTGCCATCAGGTGCTCCCACAGAAAGTACCTCAGGTTCGAGAGTTGCCCTCAGGCCACTATCAGTTCAAAGCAATGCCCTTTGGTCTTACATCAGACCCAAGGGTTTTCACAAAGTGCCTGGCAGTAGTCATTGCCTTTCTAAGAAGGCAAAAGATTTCCATTTTTCCATATCTGGACGACTGGCTCTTAGTGGGCCAGTCTCCAGACCAAGTCAAGTCAGACCTGCAAGTGACCCAGCAAGTGCTCACTTCTCTAGGATTTCTTCTCAACCTTCCCAAGTCAGTTCTCGAGCCAGTGCAGCTCCTTACCTTTATAGGGGCAGAGCTGGATACTGTCAAAGCAAGAGCCTTTCTTCCCTGGAAAGGGCAAGAGTTCTTATAGAACTGGCTTCTTCCTTCAGCCTTCAGGTGTCTCGACCAGCAAGGCATTTCCTCCAGCTGTTGGGCCACATGGCAGCTTCTACAGCAGTGGTCCAAGGGGCAAGATTTCAGATGAGGGACATTCATTTCCATCTGAGGGCCTTTTGGTCCCAAAGGAAGTATTCCCTTACCAAACTGATTCCAGTGACTCGGACCCTGATCCAAGCCCTTCAATGGTGGCAGGATCAAGACAATTTAAGGCAAGGGGTCCTATTTGTGACTCGGTCTCATTCAGTGGTCCTTACTACGGATGCTTCCCTTCTGGGCTGGGGAGCCCATCTGGGGGCCCTCACTGCCCAGGGACTGTGGTCCCCTCAGAATCCCTTCTCCATATCAATGTCCTAGAACTCAGGGCAGTTTTTTTGGCTCTGCAAGCTTTCTCTCAGTCAGTGCAGAACAAGGTGGTTCAAGTCAGAACAGACATCACCACCACCATGTGGTACATCAACAAGCAGGGAGGCACTTGGTCTACGGCCGTTTGCACGGAAGCCATGAAGTTGTGGTCCCTGGCTTATTCCCTGCAAACCTCTCTGATAGCAGTCCACCTTCCAGGGAAGGACAGTGTGCTATCAGATGCACTGAGCAGGATCTCACAGGGCCATCATGAATGGTCCATGGACCCTCTGGTCTTGAAGGTGATTTTTTCAAGGTGGGGCACTCCAGAGATAGATCTCTTTGCAGCCCCAGACAATCACCAACTTCCTTTCTTTTGTTGCAGACCTCCAGTCTTGGGCTCAGTCTCTCTGGATGCTCTGATTCTGAACTGGGAAGGGAAATTTCTGTATGCCTTCCCTTCCTTTCCTCTACTGTTCAAAGTTCTAGTCAAGATAATGTCACAACCTTGCAAAGTGATTCCAATTGCTCCAGACTGGGCCAGACAGCCTTGGTACCCCCTGTTGCTGTCCCTAGCAGTCCATCTTCCCCTGTCTCTTCACAGGAATTACAACCTGTTACCTCCTCTCAGGGGAAGATTTGGTACCCCAATCATCAGTCTCTCAATCTCAAGGCATGGTTCTTGAAGAGTTAGAGTATGCAGATTTGCATCTGTCTCAGGGAGTTCTGGACCAGCTACTCTCAAGGTGCACTTGTCAGCTGTTTCTGCTGTTCTGTCAGTGGGGAAGTCTTCCTCACTATCATCTCATCCTGTGTTCTGTAAATTTTTTAAAGGATTGCTTCATACCAGTCCTCCCTTTAGAGACCCTGCCGCTGCCTGGGATAAATGTTTGCATTGCTCAACTTATGCAGCCTCCCTTTGAACCATTGTCCTCAGCAGAGCTTAAGTACTTCACTTGGAAAACTGTGTTTTTAGTAGCCATTACCTCTGCCAGACGTATCAGTGAATTGTAAGCCCTGTCAGTGGAACCTGATTTTATCTCCTTTCATAGGGATAAAGTGGTCTTTAGAACCAATAGAAGGTTCTTGCCCAAAGTGGTTTCAGATTTCCACTTGAATCAGTCTGTCTGTCCCTGTTTTCCTCACTGATCATTCTTCATCAGGAGAGAGGAGGCTACACAGTTTAGATGTTAAATAGGGCCCTTAGCACTATATAGAGGGTACCAAGGGTCACAGGTTTGATTCCCTCCAGTTGTTCCTCACTTACAGTCGTGGCCAAAAATATCGGCGCCCTTGCACTTTTTCAAATAACTCACAATTTCCTCCAAACATAAGTTGAAATTAACAACAGTACAGTATTTGGTCTCCACAATTCTTTATTTCTCTGTTGATATTACAGAACCTTTGTTTTTGATTCAGAATTAAAGATATCCTTTTAAATCAGAAAATGAAAAGAAATGGCATTGACAAAATTATTGACACCCTAGACTTAATATTTGGTAGCACAGCCTTTGGTCAAAATAACTGCAATCAACCGCTTCCTATAGCCATGGATGAGCTTCCTGCACCTCTCTACTGGCAGTTTGGCCCACTCTTCTTGTGCAAACTGCTCCAGTTCTCCCAGATTTGAAGGGTGCCTTCTCCCAACTGCTGTTTTCAGATCTGGACTCATTGCTGGCCACTTCAGAACAGTCCAGCGTCTTGTCTTGAACCATTCTTGGTGCTTTTTGAAGTGTGTTTATGGTCATTGTCCTGCTGGAAGACCCATGACCTTTGACGGAGACCCAGCTTTCTGACACTGGGTTCAACATTGCGCTCCAAAATGGCCTAATGGCCTGGTAATCTCCAGATTTCATGATGCCATGCACACGTTCAAGGCACCCAGTGCCAGAGGCAGCACAGCAACCCCAAAACATCACTGAACCTCCTCCATGTTTGACTGTAGGGAAGGTGTTCTTTTCTTTGAAGGCTTCATTTTGTTTTCTGTAAACATAGAGATGATGTGCTTTACCAAAAAGCTCTAATTTGGTCTCATCTGTCCACAGGACATTCTCCCAGAAGGATTTTGGCTTGTTCAGGTGTGTTTTGGCAAACCCCAGTCGGGCTTTCTTATGTCTCTCTCTCTCAGCAGTGGGGTCCTCCTGGGCCTCCTACCATATAACCCCCTTTCATTGAGTTGGCGACGGATGGTACGAGTTGAAACCGTCATACCTTGTGTCTGAAGGTCAGCTTGAATCTGTTTGGCAGTTGATCAAGGTGCTTTCTCCACCATTCGAACAATCCTGCGCTGCAATCTTCGATCAAGTTTTCTCTTGCGGCCATGTCCAGGGAGGTTGACTACAGTGCCATGGGCCTTAAACATCCTGATAACATTACGTACGGTGGAAACAGGAACATCAAGGTCTCTGGAGATTGATTTGTAGCCTTGAGATTGTCCATGCTTGGCTACAATCTTCTGCCTGACCTCCTCAGACAATTCTATGGCTGTCTTTCTTTTCTCCATGCTCATTGCGGTACACACAGTGACACAAAACAGGACAATGAGTCCTTTTCTCTATTCAAACTGGTTGAATGAGTGATTTTTATATTGCAGGCACCTGCAACTCGCCACAGGTGAGTTCAGTTCCAAAGTGAAGGAGAATCACCTGCTTGAAATCTAATTTCTAACTACTTCTAAAAGGTGCCAATAATTTTGTCCGGGACATTTAAGGATTTCTGTGTGGAATAAGGTAAGACTTAGTAAATTTTTCTGCTTTTTGTGTTTTATTCCACTGCAAACCAAAGAAATACATATGTGGATACCAAAATATTTTTTAATTTCAACAATTTTCTGGAAGTAATGGTGCATTATTAGAAAAAAACTGCAAGGGCGCCAATATTTTTGGCCACGACTGTATGGAGAAGTGGGAAAGGGCAAACCTGCCACCAAGAGAACGCTTGCCTGGTGGATTGTGTCTTGTATACAATTCTGCTATGAGAAACTAGGAAAAATTCCACCCTCAGGCCTGCGGGCTCACTCCACCAGAGGTACAACTGCTTCCCTGGCTGCTGCCAGGGATATTCCTCTCTTAGAAATTTGTCAAGTAGCCACCTGGAAAACAGTACATACCTTTGCCAAGCATTACTCTCTGGATATCCAGGCTAGGAATGATGCTCGGTTTGGCACAGCAGTACTTCAGAGCCTATTCCCAAAGTAGGTTCTGTCCCTCCTCCATGGAGGGTACTGCTTGGTAGTCTGCAATAGTCAGAATACAGCAAGACTTCATGTGGTTTAAAGAAAAAATTACTCACCTTAGTAATTATGTTTCTTTTAATGGAGTCTTGCTGTATTCTGACCTCCCTCCCTGCCTCCCTTCTCAGAACCTGTTTTTGGGAAGTGGGTGGGCAGGTGCAGTGTTGCACCTCAGGGGTGCTCCTTTTACACCCTCTTCTTTTTGTTTGGGTGTTTGTTTTATTATTATACGTATTTGGATTGGTTTTTGGTTTTGGGTTTCGTGACTTGAGTCTTCCTTTGGGAATCCAAAACTTTTTGTTGCCAGTTGGCTAGTAAAAAATTTAACAATTTCCACATAGGATAGTTAGTGAGTTTTTGCTCGTAAGAATCTGACGGTTGGATTTCAAAGGGCTCCAGACAGAGTCCTCAACAGAGCTCGAGCTCAGCATTCTATGCTCTGCATAGAAAGTTAACCCGTTGTTCTGTGGGGCAGTTTAAAGGCTGGGGCTAACTGCAATATTCAGAATACAGCAAGACTCCATTAGAAGAAACATAATTACTAAGGTGAGTAATTTTTTCTTCTTGCCTACTCTGTCCCTCCTGAATAGATTGTAACCTGGTGTAGCCACTTCCCAGCTCTGGTTTTCATTACACCAGGTCTCCATGATGGCCACAGTGTCCAGGCCACATTCCACCATGGTAGCCTCATGGTCGCTGTGGCAAGATAAAGCCATATCTTATTGTTCTAATCATATTTCATGTTATTGTATGTGAGAATTGCATCAGAGATGCCACCCAGTGTAACTTGCAAGGGATCATGGGTACAAAAAAAAAAATGGGCCCTTGAATAATGTTGTAACTTTTGTTACTGGACAGAGAATCTGTCAGATGCTAGTCCGGGACTAGAGTTTAATTAGCCCTTTTAAAAGACGCAAAAGGGCTAATTAAGCATAGCTGGGAGGCCAGGTAGCCCAATTTGCTCATGAAAGGCCAGGCCCTCTAGAGGAGCCATGATGTCTGGATTCCTTTTGTCTCTGAAAGTCTACCCTGAGCTAATCTAGTTACAGCTTAAATAGACTAGCATTTTAAGTAAATGACTGTACTGAGTGTAGCTTAATTACTGCCACTGGGGGGGGCTGGGGGGCTGGATCTGCTCCTGGAATTCAGGCTGAAACTGGTTTGCCTCTAAGCCCCGTGTTACCCACACAGATGAACATTTTTTTTTTTTTTTGTAATAAAATATTAAAAGCTGATTGGTTGTGTAGCCATGGAGGTGAAATGCTAGCCAACCACAGGGCAAGCTAATATCCACTGGACCTGCTCTTTTGGAAACCCTTAAAACAAGGGTGCAGAAGGTTATCAGAACCTTTTACCCTTGTGCTTCTGTCTGCTGCCTATTTGCCATTTTACCCTTTGACTTTGGTGAAAGAACATTTTGCTTGGGACCCTACTGAGAGACATTTTCTTTCACAAATTTTTCTACACTACCAAGAGCCAAGAGTTTCAACTACCTTTTTAAAGACTTTGCACTACAAATACAGCAACTGAGGACTTGAGGTAGAACTTTAAAACCAGAATTTCACTTAAGTTTTATTGTGTATTTTCCATTTTCTTTTCCATATCCTGTAACCAATGTCTAAAATTATCTGTCTGTAAGTTTTTACTGCATTTATTAATTTATTAGTAAAGCCTTTGGCTTATTTGAAAATAATTTTGTCATTGTCATGCGCGCGTGCGTGTGTGTGTGTTGGGAAGAGCTTGTTCAAACTATACTATGCCTGTTTACTTCTAAGGGCCATACACTACCAAAGTAAGGTATAGTACTACTAGGGACTCGGTGGACGAAAGGAGGGGAGGAAATATGAAAGGTCCCAGGAGGGGTCTATGAGGGTGAGAACTGGTCTCTGCATTTCTGGGGAAAGACACACAATAGGGTGTATAGGGCGTCCCCCGAAGATCTGTACACATCTGTGGCTTTTTCTGGTTCATTGTGCAGTGGTCGAGAGGGTTCTCTCCCAAGAACACAGACTCGAGATTGTATTCTGCACCCACTAGCATGGAGAGAGTAAGTCTTGGGATCTTCTGGAGTATGCTCCTTTGTGAAACAGCGAGCATACTAAAAGGACAGAGGAGAGGTATCCCTGACCCCTGTTAAAAGAAGGAATTCGCTGTGACGCAGAGAATCCCGCCTCACAGGAGTGGGCTTGTGACAGTCACCTATCTTGTTACTAAGACTTTGGGCATTTGCACACATGGCTCTCCAGGACGTGGAGCCCCTCCCCTACTTCGCTCTCCTATGCCTCCTCCTTTTCTGATCCCAATCCTTATCAGACTCTTCCAGTTTCCTGCCTTTGTGCTGCCCCGAAGCCTCTGTTGTTCTGTTCTCTTCCTGAGTTCCCCTGTAGCTCCTGTGCTTTTCAAGAGGGGGGGGTATATTATGTCTCCTATCTTTCCTTTATCTCCCCCCCGGCTAGTTTAAATGCTTGCCAGTGAAACACTTACACTTTTCACTAAGGACCATGGTTACCTCCCTGAATCGATGCAGGCCGTCACGTTTGTGCAGGCTCACATCCTTCTGTGTGGGGCCCCAATCCCCCATGAAGTTCAACTTCTGGATAACATTGCCATACACAGCCAGACATGGGAGGATCATGTCGAGCATGTGACTAAGATGCTCCACTGACTGAGACTGAAGGCTGCTGGACTTCCTTTACCTCTGAGAATTTTTCATTGAGGGCCACCCTCTGCATCCTTCCTGACAACTAGTTCCCAATCCATCTAACCAGTTCTCCTGTTTTTTGCCTGATGCATCTATTTTCCTTGAGTGCAAAAAAGTTAAAGTGGTCAATTACACAAAAATACAAACCTTTTTCAACTGTTAGTAAGCCCCTTTACTTTCTAAACACTAAGAATGCAAGCCCAGCTGGAATGTTAACAGAACAGCTTGTTATTAAAACAAATATATAATTTTTCCACCACTTCGAGAATTAAAAATAAAAGTTTATACTAGCTGTCTAAAGTGTAAGGCTAACCTAATGTATTTTGGACAGGCTTCTAGGCAGTAAAAAATAAGGTCATATTTTAAACAAGAAAATGTTCATCTGCCATAATATTTATACTGAATTACATAACGGCTTTAAACGATGTGATAAACTAAATACATAAACTTTTTTTTTTCCTGAACCAGACTGTGTGTGTGCGTGTGTGTGTATGTGTGTCTTTTATGTGCAAATATATCTTCTTGTCGAGATAGTGCTACCTCTGCATATTGTTTTATTTGATTTTCTTTCAACTCCCATTAGGTTGAACTTGAAAGAAAATTGGAATCCACCACAAAATCTAAGCTTCACTATAAGCAGCAGTGGGGACGAGCTCTAAAGGAACTGGCAAGGCTGAAGCAGGTATGTGACTTAGTACAGGCAAGTCAGACAGAGAATGCACAACTTGATCATTACATAGGTAGTATATGAAGTAAAGGGGTGCCGCTGCAGCAAAAACCTGAGTGTTTACAGTCTGGAATTAGATCCCAGTTTGGAACACACATACATGTGTAACCCCTAGATGGCGCTATCCCAGGGGCTACTACCCCTGCCTGATTTGCCACCAACAGGTTGAGGGGCCTGGATCCAATGGCGGGTGCCTCCACCCAGAGGTCAGGGCTTGCAATAGTTAAACTAACTTGGTCACAGCCTCTGGGACACTGCAACCCCCTTTCTTCCCACTAGTGGCCCACACATATATCAGAATTACCTTCACAGTATACACTTACCCCCAGGTCTGGTTCGGCACTGGGACCTCCTGTGAAATGAGATACAGTGCAACAATCACAGTACAGTACTTTAACATAGACAAATACCTCAGGCAGTATAACTTTGCTGAAACAAGCAGCTCTGATTTATTTAGGGGATATAACAAGGACAGGGGAAATCAGGTTAATTAGCTTATCACTCTAATAATCACCTATGGCTCTGTGCACAGGCCTATCCCTATCAGTTACTGTCCCTGGGTACCCAAGCCCTAGTGGCTAGTCCAAACCGTGGCAGCTGGTAGGGGCCCTTTCACACAGAGAAAAGGAGAATTAAACAGTCAGCAGTACAGTAATTCCATTTGGATTTAATGTGGCAATTCAACAGGGAGCGACCCTGAATTAGTACTCACGACCTCCAAATAAGATAGGGTCCTTCAATGTCAGCAGGGCTCACTTGAGGTACACAAACCTCTCACACATCCATATAAAAGAAAGCACTATACCAGGCAGGCTGCATCTGTATCCCATCGCAATTACTGCACAATACCTGGGAGAACACACAGCAGATTCAGTTCCTGACAGACCGAGTGCAATTTTCAGCAATTCCTCCAGTCTTCTACAGGGTGAGCCTGGTTTCTACTCTTCAGAGATCCTTTGATTCTTTTCCAGGGACGGATTCAGTCCTAACAAGCTGTTACACAAGCTGCAGACCGAACTCTGGGCCTTACACGCTTTTTGACTAAAACTGCACACTGAAAAGCACAGGGCTCCTTCCTTCTTCACTGCCAAAGCTCAACTGAAACTCCAACCGACAAAACCGGGCACTTCCTTTGAGTTCCTCCCAGTTCTTGACTGGATTGGCTGTCACTCACAATAGACTGCTGCTGTTGGTCCAAAAAGGCACTGAAGTCTAAACTACATCTCCCAGAGTCACTGCCCATACAATCCTCTTGTGGCTGGCTCAGATTATGAGTCCAAGTTCTGATTCGGTCCAAGGCACCATTTTAGAGCTAGCTTACCCCACACTGATTGGTCCAGTTCAGCAGTTCAAAACTAGAATGGGAAACTAGCAGACACAGTTCTGACTGCAAAGAAAGCAGGTTAGACAAACTGTAATTTATTATTACTCTAAATAATTTCTGGCAAACAGTTACATCTTTCAGATAGGTTCCTCGTTGCACTCTAGTGACTGCAAAATGAAGTGAATTGGCAGCAGCTCGAGTGGTACTCAGAGAAGCACACAGTCCCCCATAACTAATTATGTCTGCAAGCAGACAGCTCTTAAAGAGACAGTACCAGAGGCTCTAAAAACACTCACTGATAAATGGCTTAAATGCCAAACACCATTCAGGCTTGGAGCATTCAAGCAAGCTCCTGGAAGTCTTTTGGGAACCCCCATTTGCAGGGGGGTTACACCCTTCCTGGCCTGGGAAAGCTTGACGTCCGCGTCAAGCAAGTACCCCCATAAGTTTCAACTGCAACCATATACATTTGCATTAGGCTCGCACATGTAATCATCAGTCAATATATCATTTTACCAAGAACACATTTCTGAAACATTGCAGTACGTCACTTTTACACAGTATTACATACATTGTACCATAACTCAAGTTATTACCTCTTGTACATGAAACCTGAAGAGAGGGGCCTTCCTATCAGTTACCTTGGGGCTGGATGGGGCAAGGGCACCATACTTAGAGGGCAACACAAGTAACTTGAGTTAGCACTGATGCTCAGTTTGCAATGAGCTCGGGACATACACTCCTTTATGGACAACATTGAGAGGCAAGTCCACAGGCCTCCCAAGTGAATCATAACTGAAGTGCACCACAGGCTTTACAGCTCGACCAGTCTTTCTAGGGGAACTGTTATAGTCTCTGCACTCTGAGCCTCATTTTCAGCATTGTCCTCACTTGTCAGGGAGTCTCCATGGGGTAGAGAGGCTAGAACTTGGGCACTTTCAGCCCAGGAGTTACAGTTTCTGAGTCCACAACATTTGCCTCGCATGGAGAGCTTTGGACACTGGCAGTGGACTGTCAGGGCACTCAAAATACTCTTCTTGTTCGGTGTATCACCAGTCTTTCCCAATCTATCATTTTCTCCCTGAAAGCTCAAACAGTTCAACCATGCACAATGATTCCATTTCATCTGATCTGATGCTTTGCACTTCACTTTCTGGGAGCATTGCTCAGGGACTGTTGGGGCTTGGACAGTCCAGAAGGCCAGCTTCATCTCCAGTATTGACTAGGGATTGCCCCAAACAATTGACTCAGTTTGTAAGAAGGATAGTATTCAAAGTCACTCTCACTTTCTTCTGATATGGACTGACAGTCATGCTCAACTGGGACTTGTGCAGGGGAACACTTTAACTCTGCTTCTGTAGGTGCAGACTTCCTTGGTCTTTTCTTAGCAGCAGCTCTAGTCACTGGTCCAGAGGGGCATCTTCTAGGGCTCAGACTCAATTAAGATTTGTCCAATGGGCAGTAAATGATTTCTATGCATTGTTTTTACATCTTTTGAATTATTCTCAGGCCTTACTTTGTACACTGGCAGATCATCTAGTTTGCCCACTACAATGTGAGGGAGATGGTGCCATCTGTCAGCAATCTTGTGCTTGCCATGCAGTCCCAGATTTCTTAGCAATACCGATCTCCTCCTGGAGTTCCTGTGCTTTCACCTTTTATCATACCTTTCTTTGTTGGCCAGATTTCTTTTGGCAGCCATGGTTTGAGCCAGTTAGTACCATGAGTTAGCTGGGCCTTTAACTTTGCACATACTGTAAATAGTTGTCAGCTTGAACCCCATCAGGAGAGACCCCAAACACACATCTACTGGTAGTCGAGCTTCTTCCAAACATCAGGGTGGGGAGAATCCAGTGGCATCACTTTTGGTGCAGTTATAAGCATGTACCAGGGTGCTAATTTGTTGGTTCCATCTAGGCTTGTCCTTTGGGTGCAGGGTGCCTAGCATATCTAGCAAAGTGCGGTTGAAACGTTCAGGCTGTGGGTCCCCTGGGGTGGTAAGGAGTGGTTCTGGACTTTGCACTCCCCACAGAGAAAGCATCTTTGATCAGACGACTCTCAAAGTCTCTCCTTGATCAGAATGGATTCTTTGTGGAGCCCCATAGTGAACAAAAAGTTTTCTACAAGTACTTTGGCTACAGTGGATGCTTTCTGGTCTTTGGTGGGAAAGCTTGGGCATATCTCGTGAAATGGTCAGTGACCACCAGCACATTACTGATATTTCTTTGATCTGACTCCAAACTTAGAAAATCAATACAGACCAGCTCCATGGGTGCACTGGTGGTGATGTTAACAAGGGGGCAGCCCTCTGGGGCAAAGCTTTCTCTGTAAGCAGCGACTACAAGTTTGAATGTGTTGCTCCACATCAGCCCCATCTTAGGCCAATAGAATCTGGATCTCACCAAGTCAAGTGTTCTGTCTATACCAAGGTGCCCCATGTGGTTGTGCAAGGACCTCAGTACTGAGTCTCGAAAGGCAGTGGGCAGCACTAGTTGTTGTTTGTCTACTTGTCCCCTCTGTCTACTGTTTCTCTGTATAACAGTTTATTGATCAGTTTCAACTTAGGATCTTTGTATAACAGTGCAGTTCTCAAATCAGTGGAGCGTAATTTGACACATCTTTTCCTGCATAGAGGGCTTCTAAAGCTGCTTTGATCATGGGATCGCGGATTGAGCCCGCCGAATACTGTCATTGTCCAGCTGAGGCAGTGCACCAATGTCTATTGCAGAAAAGTGGCAATAAGCAGCAGGTATGCAATTCTCGAGGGTCCCAAGCAATCCACCATGCAGTCCACTGCGTCCGTGGACATTTGTTCCTCCCTGTCAAACTTCCGGCAGAGTGCCCGAATGTCAGGTTCTGCCAATCGGACCCAATCATTCTGGGGAACAGGCCTCCGGAGAGAGCATCAGCATCTATGTGGTTCAGACCTGCTCGGTATTCAGAGCATAGTCATATGTAGATAATGCAGAAAGCCACCTATGGCCAGTGGCATCCAACTTAGCTGAGGTCTGCACATAGGTCAAAGGATTATTGTCAGTTTTACTAGTATTTTAGCCCCAGTACTCATGGAATTGGTCAACAATAGCCCACTTCAAAGCTAGGAACTCTAACTTATGTACAGGATAGTTCTTTCGGATGGGGTCAGGCTTCTACTGGCAAAGGCCACTGGTCTCAGGCCATTCTCATGCTCTTGGTACAACACAGCCCCAACCCTTGCAAGCTAGCATCAGTGTGCAGGACGAGGTTTTCTTGGATCGGCATAGGCCAGCACTGGAGCATGGGTAAGTTGATATATGATCTCATGAAAAGCAGTCTCACAATCAGGAGTCCAGCGGGCCCCAAATACTTCACTCGGATGAAAATACACTCTTTCAGTCTTGAGGGACGCTGACTTTTGGTATTTTTTGTGGGTTGGGGATACCCTTGAGTAAGGTAAGTAAGTGCGGATCACTCTTGAATAGTCCTTGATGAAGCGCTAATAACCACGGAATCCCAGGAATCTTTGCAGTTCTTTTAGATTTTTGGGCTGTGGCCAGGTGGTCAAGGCCTCAACTTTACTTGGGTCGGTCTTTATTCCTCGGTGGATACTATGTGTCCCACATACTTTACTGATGTTTGAAAGAATTGACACTTATCAGTGGACAGTTTAAGGCCAAAGTCCTCCAGTCAGTCCAATACCTTAAATAATCTGCCTCATGTTCCTCCAGTGAGCTGCCAAACACAATAACATCATCTAGGTATACCAGGCACTCTAGTAAGTTCATGTCCCCACTGCACGCGCCATCAATCGTTGAAAAGTGGCTGGGGCACCTGAAACCTTGAGGCATCCTCATGAATTCATAGAAGCCAAGCGGACAGATAAAGGCCGTCTTCTCACGGTCCTCTGGGGCCATCGGGATCTGGTAGTACCCATCATGGAGATCCAGCACAGAGAACCACTTGCTCCCGCTTAGGCAGTCCAAAGCATCCTGAATGCGGGCATTGTGTACTGATCAGGATAGTCCACGGTTTAAGGTGCGATAATCCACACACATCCTTACTGTTCCATTCTTTTCCTCACTACCACAATGGGGAAGCATAAGGGCTTCTGGATTCTTGTATTACACCAGCTAACATCTCTTGCAGATGCCGCCTCACATCATCTATGTCAGCAGGTGCCAGGCGCCGAGACCTCTCACGAAATGGTCTTCGTGCATGCAGCCGGATATTGTGCTCAGCTCCTTGCACGCATCCTACATCCCATTCCTTTAAAGAAAACACCTGGTCTCTCTGGGCAAGCTCTCACTGATCCTCACTTTCCATTCAGCTGGCAGCGGAGTCGCGAAATCAAACAAGTCAGGCGTTACTCTGTCATTCTTCCTTGAACTCTTGCTGCTGGGTAGCACTGCAGTGTCTGCACAATGCACATTAGCCAGGATGCAACCTCTGTTTACTCGAATGTCTCTTTCAGACACATTATGAACTTGGACCATTACCCTTCTGGCATAAGCATGGGCTCTAGTGGGCAAAATACTAGGCTTGACCAGCAGTCCCTCTGGCAATTTTCCATCGCCTGGTGCATCCAACATTAATATTTTATTCTTAACATCCTTTCTGATACGGACCTCTCCTGTAAGGTACACTGGGCATTTGCGCCAGGATCAGAGACTCAGGATCCTTCTTCCATACAATTCGACCGTTCCTCTGGTTCTGTTTTTCAGCATCTCTCTGTGCCTCATAGGCCTTCTTAATTAAAGCGAAACTCTTAAAGCTCTACTAGTCTTTGACCCCTGTTTTTCATAACACAACTGTGCCAGCCTTCCGAACATATGAGCATTTGTTCCAATCAACAAAGGACGCCATCATACAGTCCAGTGGGGGACACACTAAGGCTAGGGTCTCTACTTGTTCGGCCACTCCAGCCACGGAGGTGGGGAAAGACAGCCAAATTGGATATACCCGGAATAGGGTAGGCCTTCTCACTTAACCCCATACATGCAGTCCTTCTAATGGTTGTAAGGGTACGCCTGACAAATGCTTCTGATACCAATCCTGGAACATAATTGTCACTTGGGAGCCACAGTCTAATACAGCTCTTGTAGACACTCCATTCACCTTACAGTGGTCTCCATGGAGGGACCCCCTATTCTGGACCAGTCTGGAGAGGCAGTAGTGGGGGCCTGGGCAACTGACCTTGCCACAAAAGGACGTGAATTAGCATTTTGGTGCCCTCACTGGGATCATGTCGTCGCACCTCTTAACCACTGATTTCTTCTCCGAAGCTCTCCTTGTAGCCTATATGCAACTTTGTCAGTGTCTTTTGGGACTGGCATTCCCTTTCATGTGCCCATCTTTCCCACAATTATAGCAAAACATACTTTCTGGAGTTTGAGCTGGCCGAGGCGCCCACTGGGAGCCAGGGCGGGGTATTACTAACTGGAAACCTTGGTGCCATCTCTGTCTGCGGCGTGATAAGCATTTGGAGACATCTCGCCAGTTTCTCCACTTCCATGGTCAAGGAATCGAGTTCGGAGCTGTTATCAGCAGGAGATACATGGGTGGGTACCCCACCCCCATAGCAGATGCAGTCGGATATAGGTCAGGGCCCGCATTTGCAGGCGTGGCCTTCATAAAGGGACTGTTTTGAATTCCGGATCTCTCAACAGTTCGCCCCATTGTGACATATCTTTTCCTTGTCAGAGCACTCATTGACTGCCAACCTCTGCCCTGAACTTCACTTGATGGGTCACCCTCAGTCACTCGGGTTGTAGCCGCAGCTATTGGTGCAGGTCCTCCGAGGTCGCCTTTTCTCAACTCCCGAATTTCTCTCATTAACTCATCATAGGAGGGTGGGATTCCAGTCGATCTGCCAGGCGAACTGAAGCAACAGCAGTTCTGAGAAGGGGCAGACTTAAGATCCTGTCCAGCCTGGTTCGGTCCAGTTCAATCGCTGCAAACTACCTTTTCTGAGGCATTCTTGCAACAATTTTTCCAGCCGAGATACATACACAGACAACAACTCCCTTGGTACTGTTGTGCATCTCTTACTCTCCACCATAGGTCCTCATCAGAATCTGGGCTCCCATACACATTCTCCAAGGCCTCAAGATAGGCCTGTGCAGTCGCTCAGGGTTACTGGGTCTGCTTAGCACGGATGGTAGCTAGGCAGGACCTCGGAGGCCTCACTAACCCTCTTCGCCGCTCCGAGCATTGCCATTCTAGCACTCTGGGGGCAACAAAGTCTATCCAGGTCTCCCAGTCATCCTCCTTGGGGGTGGGAGGTGCCAGAGAAGATCCTCAACCTTCGGTAAGAGTCGTGACTAATGGCAGGTGCAGAAATAGAGTCTGCATTGGTTCAGCCACCATTACGGGCACTGGAGCAGGAGAGGGTGTTGGGGAGGAACACCCCAGGTGGCAAGAATAGTTTCTTCAAGTCCTCCACAGTTTTCCCTCCCAGCAACCATTCAGCAAATTTCTCCTCAAAAGTTTCAGATAGTGGTGGGGCTGATTCCCCGGTCTTTACTGTCCTTAGTTATCACTCTCAAGCAGTGAGGGCTCCTCTGGGGTAATGGTCTGTGGCACTTTGGAGCTATCTATGGGATCCTTAAACTCTACTAGGGCCAGGAAAGTGTGGGTGAGCAGATTAGCATGCCGACCCACCACCACAGGGTTTTGTAAACCTTCCACCTTGGAAAGTACTCCCCACAGTGTCCTGATTGATACCCAGGGGATGTCCAGGATAAGCATAGCATTTTGGGGTCGATCTCCTCCCCAGTACACCACTCCACCAGCCGGTGCACAGCCACTTCTGTCGGGTACCCATTTTTTCTTAATAGTGGCTCAGAATATGGCCACTAGAGGACACACAATCCCAGCGGTGAGCCTCCAAGATGTAACCCTAGATGGCGCTATCCCAGGGGCTACTACCCTGCCTGATTTGCCACCAACAGGTTGAGGGCCTGGATCCAATGGCGGGTGCCTCCACCCAGAGGTCAGGGCTTGCAATAGTTAAACTAACTTGGTCACAGCCCTCTGGGACACTGCAACCCCTTTCTTCCCACTAGTGGCCACACAATATATCAGAATTACCTTCACAGTATACACTTACCCCCAGGTCTGGTTCCGGCACTGGGACCTCCTGTGAAATGAGATACAGTGCAACAATCACAGTACAGTACTTTAACATAGACAAATACACTCAGGCAGTATAACTTTGCTGAAACAAGCAGCTCTGATTTATTTAGGGGATATAACAAGGACAGGGGAAATCAGGTTAATTAGCTTATCACTCTAATAATCTATTTATGGCTCTGTGCACAGGCCTATCCCTATCAGTTACTGTCCTGGGTACCCAAGCCCTAGTGGCTAGTCCAAACCGTGGCAGCTGGTAGGGGCCTTTCACACAGAGAAAAGGAGAATTAAACAGTCAGCAGTACAGTAATTCCATTTGATTTAATGTGGCAATTCAACAGGAGCGACCCTGAATTAGTACTCACGACCTCAAATAAGATAGGGTCCTTCAATGTCAGCAGGGCTCACTTGAGGTACACAAACCTCTTCACACATCCATATAAAAGAAAGCACTATACCAGGCAGGCTGCATCTGTATCCCGATCGCAATTACTGCACAATACCGGAGAACACACTGCAGATTCAGTTCCTGACAGACCGAGTATTTTCAGCAATTCCTCCAGTCTTCTACAGGGTGAGCCTGGTTTCTACTCTTCAGAGATCCTTTGATTCTTTTCACAGGACGGATTCAGTCCTAACAAGCTGTTACACAAGCTGCAGACCGGAACTCTGGGCCTTACACACGTTTTTTGACTAAAACTGCACACTGAAAAAGCACAGGGCTCCTTCCTTCTTCACTGCCAAAGCTCAACTGAAACTCCAACCGACAAAACCGGGCACTTCCTTTGAGTTCCTCCCAGTTCTTGACTGGATTGGCTGTCACTCACAATAGACAGCTGCTGTTGGTCCAAAAAGGCACTGAAGTCTAAACTACATCTCCCAGAGTCACTGCCCATACAATCCTCTTGTGGCTGGCTCAGATTATGAGTCCAAGTTCTGATTCGTCCAAGGCACCATTTTAGAGCTAGCTTACCCCACACTGATTGGTCCAGTTCAGCAGTTCAAAACTAGAATGGGGAACTAGCAGACACAGTTCTGACTGCAAAGAAAGCAGGTTAGACAAACTGTAATTTCATTATTACTCTAAATAATTTCTGGCAAACAGTTACATCTTTCAGATAGGTTCCGTTGCACTCCTAGTGACTGCAAAATGAAGTGAATTGGCAGCAGCTCGAGTGGTACTCAGAGAAGCACACAGTCCCCCATACAAACTAATTATGTCTGCAAGCAGACAGCTGTTAAAGAGACAGTACCAGAGGCTCTAAAAACACTCACTGATAAATGGCTTAAATGCCAAACACTATTCAGGCTTGGAGCATTCAAGCCTGCTCCTGGAAGTTCAGAACCCCATTTGTAGGGGAGTTACACATGCACAAGCATATACACACTAATATCTAATAAATGATCGTTCCATACTTAAAATTTTAGTGAGCTGCTTAAATTGTAGCCTTATCTGTTTTGTAGTACCACAGATCTCCATTCTGGGTCTATTCCTCTTCTTCATCTTCTTACATTACCTCTCCACTGTCTGTTCTTGCTCATTCATATGTATGTGGACAACAGATAACTTTTTTTTTTCACGATCCTGAGCACGAACAGCCTTTGCAGTATGCTTTTGAGAATGTCATGGTTCCACTCTAACCAGCGCTCTTTTAATGCCAAAAAGTCAGTTTTGACGACGTTGGCACTAAATAAGAGGCATGGTAGACTTCCCTCTACCCTGGTCTTTTTGATACTTGCTTGGCTGGATCAGTATCTTGCTTTCTCCTCTCACATCGATGGTGTGCATAGAAAGCTCTGCCCCAAGTTTGACACACTGTGCCACAACCGATCAGACTTTGGGGCATCGCTTTGCAGCAGGCCACACCTATGGAACTATAGACACTAGGACCACAAAGAAACTTTTCTAGCTAGCAGTCTACCGGGGGGGGGGCGCTCACCTTGACATCAGGTGCCGACGTCCACTATGCTGTCAGTGGGTGGCCCCTGCGCCCTCCTCCGTTCTTATCCTGATGTCGACCAATGCACATCGGACCTCTTGGATCACTGTAGCTTCAGTTGACGCCATTTTCTATACCTTTGGTTTTTCTTTTCTCACCTCAGTTTTCCATCACTATTAATGATTTTTCTTTTTCGTTTGTCTTCTCAGTCTTCTTCATCTTCCAACTGTACAACTAAGTGCACCTGTGGAACGCAGCTCCTGGATAAAGATGGCCGTTCTGCCTGTGTTCTCTGCCTAGGCCCAGACCACGACATCGATGCCTGCTGTGTCTGCCACGTCTTCAACCAGGCAACCTGCTGCCATCGCTAGCAAACCTTAGGAAACTTTCTGCAGGTCGCCAGCATGGAAAAGGAGTTGCAGGCCAGTAGTTCCTTGGGCTCCCAGTCATCAAATTCCCGGGATAAATCTTCGGGCAAACACAGAGACAAGGACCATACTAAACCCCAGTCCCCACTCCCCACATCACTCTGCGACTGCTGCCTCGCATGCCCTTTCTTCTACAGGGCTACCGTTGGCAGCGCCTGCGACGAACCTTACTTTGGCGGGGCGGAGGTCCTTTGGGGCCAGAGTATTCCCCCAGACCCTGCTGTTTCGGCCCTTGTTTTCATCGGGCTCGCAATCAGGAGGCTCTGCCGGCCTGTCTTCGACTGGTGCGGGCTTAGCAGGTTCAGATTCTTCTGCGCCTACCCGACTGCCATCCGCCACTGCCATGTTGGACCCGCCTCCTTTCCCGGCATAGCCCCGGGCCGCCTCCTGTCCCTCTTCCCCATGCCATCGGGGGACTCAGGCAGAGGACTCTTCCTCGGGGCCTAGGCCTATCTGGCCAGCATCACTGGCTCTTCCGCAGTGGCGGCACCGCCTATCTACCCAGCGCTGGTCACAGTAGACTTCATTGCTTTCTTCCCTATAGGACTTTATGCAGGCCCACTTGGCTCCCCTGCAGGACCCACCTCTTAAGGAACCCCCGATGCTGGCTCCCATGCCTAGGACTCCAGCGGTCCCGCATCTGTCCCCACGTAGCCAGATCCCCCACTCTCCCTCCTGACATTTGGGAGAAAGGGATGAATATCATCGGACCTTCAACTCCCAGATAAGAATGAAGACTGGGATGACGACTATGAAGGGGGATACCCCTTATCATGCTACCTCCATGGTCTCCTGGGATAGTTAGGAGACCCTGAAATATATTCCACTTTCCCTGCTGGATGATCCGTCACTTGTGGAGTCTCTGCCAGATGCAGGTGGCGATGTGGTTTGTCACTGAGAAACAAGACCCTAGCAGACGTCGATTAGCTACATACCTACACCTGCCGGACTCTCCTCCCTTGGTGGTCTCTCCTCTGATTGAACCCTTTGAGGATGTCATCATGGCTGCCTAGCTCCTCCCTAACCTGATCCCGGCTATGCCCTGGAAGTTAGACCGACTTTACCACGCCCCAGTGGGGAAGCCCTTCTTTGCTGAGCAGGCACAGGCCAACTCAGTGGTCATTAACGCTGCCCATGACCACACAAAAAGGCCCAAACTCTTAAGTTCACTACCTCCAGAGTAAGAATCCCAGAGAATGTACTTACTGGAAAAGAGAACCTTTGCCTTGGCCATCCTGGCCATCAGGGTCCTGAACTACATGGCCCATATGTTCCACTTCTTAACATTTGCTTAGACCAAGCCCAGGAATTGACCAGTTCCCTTCCTGATGACCAGATGAAGCAGCACCTCTTGCAGTCCCTTCAGTCGGGAGCGGACATAGGTATGTACCTCCTTCACTCAGCCTGTGATGCTGTCGACACTTCGGACAGGGCGGCTGCGGCCAGCATCTGCCTATGCCAGCACTCTTGGATTAGGGTATCAGGGTTCACCCAGGACATTCAGCTATCTATCTTGAATGCCTCCTTCAGGGATTACAGATTATTTGGTGCTGATGTACAGCTGATCCTTGCTACCCTACAGGCCTCTTGATGTACTCTTAAGATCTGTCCACTCCATGTATCACACTTCAGCTAAGAGTGGACAGTGTGTGCCCTTTCATATGGCAACCAACAAGTCCAGACCCCCACCAGACCTCAGAGCAAGGGTCGGGGGTCCACCTTTTGCCTACCCCTGCTGCCTCCGCCACCTCTGCCTGACTCCTTGTCTGACACCCCCAACAGATCAGGAGGCGGTTGTTGGGGGTCTTATCTCCTTACACCTGGACAGGTGGAGGGAGATAACCAACGACAAATGAGTACTACAGTTTATAGAACATGGTCACACTCTAGAACTTCTAGAGTGACCTCCAGAAGAACCTCCGGTTCAGTCCTTTTACCATCCAGACCACATACCGATGCTCTGGGAGGAAACCCACTCTCTGCTGCACAAGAAAGCTGTGGAACCCGAGAAGGGGTTCTACTCCCATTTTTTCCTGGTCCCTAAATGCACAAGGGATCTGAAGCCCAACCTAGACCTCCGAGAGCTCAGTATGTTCATCCAGTACAGAAAGTTGTGGATGGTGACGCTTCAGGGTCTGTTGCCCCTTCTGTACCGGGGGATTGATTTGAAGGATGCATACCTGCATATCAAGATACACGCATCCCACAGGCAGTACCTGAGGTTTCATTTTCAGGGGGAAAACTTCCAGTTCAGGGCCTTGCCCTTTGGTTTGTCCTCAACCCTTCAGGTATTTACAAGTGTCTGGCAGTGGTAGCAGCTGCCCTGAGGCAGGAGGGCTTTTATGTCTTCCCCTACCTGGATGACTGGCTTCTCAAGGCCCAGTCCAGGGATTGCCTGCTCCAAACCCTGGAACAAACTACCCACTTATTCAAGGCTATGGGTTAACTGTGAACCTGCCTAAGTAGGTTCTGATTCCATGCCAGTGCCTCCAGTACATTGGGACAGTCCTGGACATAGCTCAGGGCATGGCCCTCCTGCCCCAGAACATGGCAGAATGTCTCACAGATGAGACCCGCCTGTTATACAACAGCCGCTATGTTTCAGCCCGAACCTTCCTTCGGCTCCAAGGCCTGATGGCCGTAGCTATAGTGCCTCTAGTCAGACTGCACATGAGGGTTCCCCAGTGGACACTCAGGGTCCAGTGGGACCAGCATATGGATGACCTAGGACAGCAGGTCCTGGTCTCATCTTCGTTCAGAAAGGTTCTGCTTTGGTGGATGGACTCCACCAACTTGTTAAGAGGGGTTCCTTTCTTCATTCCCTCCCCTCAGCAAATTCTCATGACTAATGCTTCGTTGCTGAGGTGGGTAGCCCATTTAGGACCCCAACAAACATAGGGGATATGGTCACAGCTGGAATCCTTTCTCCACATCAATGCTCTGGAGATGTGCGCCATTCTTTATGCCTTGCAGACCTTCCAGACTCCGCTATCCCTGGGTCTTCTGCTACTGCAGATGGACATCAGTGTAGTCCACTATCTCAACAAGCAGGGGGCAGTCATTCATACTCCCTCTGCCGGGAAGCAGTGAAGGTCTGGTGTTGAGCTCTTGATCATGGTCTCGAGCTGACGGACGTCTATGTTCCAGGTGTCCAAAACGTCCCGGCAGACACTCTAAGTTGGTTGCAGTAAAAGGCACACAAGTGGGAGCTGCTGACCTCAGTAGTAGAAGACCAGTTTGACAGATGGAGTTGTCTAGAATTGGATCTTTTTGCATCCCCACTCAATGCAAAATTGCCGCTTTTTTGCTTGCTAAAACCAGGGCCTGGAGTTTTCTGGTGAGACATGTCCCTCTACTGGAAAGGGAGGTTTTTGTATACATTTCCTCCCTTCCCCCTGCTTCAGAGGGTTCTGATCAATCTCCAGATGAAAGAGGCCACAATGATATTCAGAGCCCCATTCTGGCCTTGTCAGATCTGGTTTTCTTGCTGCAACAGCTGACAGTGGAGCCTCCAGTTCCGCTTCCTCTGTGCATCAGCTTGTTCTCCCTGCATCTTCATGCCCGGCTTCTGAGGACGTAGCCATGGCTCAGTTCAAGGCGTCACCCTAGGTGGCTGATGTCCTAGTGGCGGTTAGGAAGCCTTCCACTAGGGCCACTTATTTTATGAAGTGGAATCATTTTGCACTGTGAGCGGCTTCACGCCAGCTGGATCCCTTCACTTGTCCAGTCAGTCAAATTCTGGAGTACTTAAATGTCCCATTCAGACTCCGGTCTGAAGTACTCCTCTCTTAAGGTGCACGTCTGCCATTTCTGTTTTCTATGTGCCTATTTAGGGACGTGTGGTGGCACAACTGGAGGTGTTCCATACATTTCTAAGAGGCATTCTTCACCTGAAGCCTCCTATACGAAATCCAGTCCCACCTACAGACTTGATATTTATGTTAGAAAAGCTTACTTTGGCTTCTTTTAAGCCGTCCACAACATGCAAGCTACACTTTCTGTCGTGGAAAACGTTATTGTTAGTTGCTATTATTTCTGCTCAAAGATTTTTAGAGCTACACACATTCATGTGCAAGTAGCCTTATTTGATTTTTCACAAAGACAGGGTGTCTTTGCATACTTAACCCTGGGATCTTACTCCAGGGGAGGCTCTTGCAGCAGGCCAATACTGGTAGGACTGAGCCGTCGGGCATCAGAACCACACGGAAACCTTTCTAGCTAGCAGTGTACCACAGGTGACCGCCCACCACCGACATCACTTCATTGATGCTGGCTTATCCTATAAAGGCATGTGGTCCCCCACACCCTCCCCAGTTCTTTTTCGCCATCGACCCACGCATGTTGGACCACTGACTCCACCACAGCTACAATTGACCGCCATTTCCAGTGCTTTCGCACTTTCTTTTTTATTTTTCCTTTTTTCTTTAATGCTTAACATCAAGTTTTCGGTGTTACCAGACTCAGGTTTAAGTCTTCTCAACCTGCCTGGTCTTCGACCACTTCATGAAGTGTGCCTGCGGCAAACAGATTCCAGAAAAGGATGGACATTCTGCTTGCATACTGTGCCTGGGCTGCAGCCATGACACCAAAGCCTACCAGTTTTGCCAGAAATTTAATCAGGCCACACAGAGACATTGCCTGAAAATTCTGGAGGGCCATCTCCTTAAGCAGAAGCTCGTCATGATGGATCAGGAGCTGCAGGCCAGGAGCTGTTTGGCAGGCCAGTCCTCCATGGCTACTGCTGCTGCTTCACAACCTGGGAAAAAAATCTAGCGGGAAGCACAGACACCAAGATAAGGGCCAGGACTGTACCTCATCTGCTTCCCTTTTGTGGTGGTCTCACAAACCATCGACCGTGACTGGGTCTTCCTCCCACAGGAGATCGGACCCCTGGGCACCGCCAACCTTTACTCTTGCTAGGCTACCAGCGGGCCTGCCACCCGCTCTTATCTTAGTGGCGGGCGGCGGTTCCTCGAGGCAAGGGTCTCTGTCTTCTGCTCCCCAGCCCCTGACACTCAGATCCCTGACTTCCGCAGGCTCTTAGCCAGATGACTAGACTGGTGGTAGCACATCGGGTGCTGGCTCCTCTATGGCCCCCTCCCAGCAAAGGCGCTGCCTGCGTTGGTCCCCTACACAGGGGCCAATGCCAGTCCTTCCAGGAACACCCACTGCAGGCAACCGGCATTTCTTCTAGTTCAGTTTCGCCTCAGCCTTTGCCAGGGAGGTCCCTATTCCTGCCCCCCCCCCCCTGCTGAATTCTCCTTTCCTGGCACCAATGGATACACCATCCAGGCTTTGTAGGCCTACGCCCACTGGGCTGTTTGTTTGGCCTCAGCCACCTCCAGCGGACCTAACACCGGCTCCCCCACTGACACCTGCTGGACCTCCACCAAGGTACCAGATCCGTCTCTGCCAGGACTGATGTCGGCTTATCCCTACCCAATGCTGGCCTACCCCTATTCTCTGGTATATAATTACCCTCCACCAGTGGATTATAATCAGGGCCCCTGGTGTTCTGCGGCAGAATTCTCTGATTTCTGCGGCAGGGCTCCTTGACTTCTGTGGCAACATTTTCTGATTTCTGCAGCATGATTTATTCATTTCTCTAGCAGAATGCAGTCCTGTCATTGGCTAAATATGATGTGATGTCATCGATGACATCATATGCTGAGCATAGAGAAGGGGCTTCAGGATAAACGAGGTGGGAAAGAAAGCCTGACACTATAGGAAAACAGTATATTTATATGAAAATTCACCAAAAACAATGAATTCTGCAGCACTATATATATTCTGCGGCATGATGCAAATTCTTCGGCAAATTCCGCAACCGCAGAACTGCAGAATTCCAAGGGCCTTGATTATAATGCTCTGTTTACTTCTTGGTAGGCTTTCATGCAAAAACAGATTCCCACCCCTTTTGGCCTGCCACTAGCGTCCCCCTGGGGATCACCCTCCTACGAACAACTTCCAGCCTGGTCTTAGTGACCCTTATACATTGGGTAAGATGCCTGATGCCAGCTCTGGCCAATGCCTGCATTCTGAAAGTGAGCTGGACAAGGATGATGAAGGGGACTCTGACTACTTGGAGTCTTCCTCCCTTGCAGGGGTCTCGTCTGAGGGAGAAGAGTCTCCTAATGTGATCCCCAAGTCCCCTCCTGATGACCCTTCTTTCGTGAACATCCTGTGGCACATTAAGGCCACCATGGGCTGGGAGACTGAGGAACAGGACCCAGAACGACATTGGTTGGCTGTTTACTTGTGCCAGCCTGATGCTCTCCCCTTGGTAGTATCTCACTTCATTGACTCCTATGAGGATTTCACCATGGCGGCCTGGAATCATCCTTCTTCAACTCTGGTGGTGCCCAAGAATGCTGACCGCCTTTACCATGCCCCTTCAGGTAAACTCTTTTGGGGGGAAGGGGGCAACCTAAGGCCGACTCAGTGATCATCATTGTGCCACATGACCACACCAAACCTAAGCACCTCAGCTGTCTTCCCCTGACAGGAAGTCCAGACAGCTGGATCACCTGGGCAAGCGGGTCTTTGCCTCTTCCACCTTGGCCATCCGGGCCATTAATTATTTGGCCCACATGATTCAGTACCAGAACGACCTTTGGGACCAGGCCAGGGAGCTGGTTCAGGCTTTGACAGATGGCCCATCTTAAAAAGCAGCTGGCCGAGGTTCTCAAGGCGGGCTCAGACGTAGGGACCCATGTCCTTGGGGCTGCCTATGATGTGGTTGATGCCTCAGGCAGAGGGGCAGCCACATGCATCTGTCTCTGGCGCCACTGTTGACTCCAGATGTCTGGATTTGCTTCTGATATGCAGTCCAAAATTTTGGACATCCCTCCGGCTGTCACCCAACAGTAATGAATGGTGAAGATACAAGAGAAGATCAAGAATTACGGTAGGTACGTAATTTTAATTTCCTGCGGGCTCTAAGCTGAGTGGCTTAGCTAGTGGATCTTCGAGTGGCAGGCCTTTGCCTGTCGCTCTCCCGGCCAGGTTGTCTGCCGAGTCCTCCCCGACGTCAGGGGCCGACTCCAATAGGCGGTGCCTGGGACTGATGCCCTCCTCCTCCTCCTCCTCCTGGAACCAGGGGCCTCCGTCCTGCATGGGAGCCAGCTCCCCAACTCTTGAGAGTCCTCTTAAGCGGACATCGGCTGAATCGCCAGTCTGGCCCTCGCCCACATTAATACCTGTGACGCTGACTTCCCTGACATCACCACAGGTAACCCCGTCACCACCTAACCCTCCTAAGTCGATAGCTGGGCCTGATGCCCACCCCCCAGCCGATGCCCGATGGCCGGACGTCTGGTCCAGACCATCAGACGCCAGATGGCCCTGTTTATCTGGGTCCAATGCCCAGTAACCCGGATCGGCCTACTCCAACGCCCGAGTTACCCCAGCCTGATGACCAGATGCCGGGGCCCTCTAACCCTAATCCCCTGACAGCAGATACACCAGCCCTGCCGCCGAATCCTCCCTAAGCTCTGAATGGGCTTTTTGCGGTCTGGTGGGCCTATCTTAAAGACAGAGACTCCTAGGGAACCTTCCAAACTGACTACTCAGGGGCCACTTCCAGACAAGCCTCTTGTTCGCCCACTTACTCCTCCACCAAGGCAGACCAATCTGACACCGGATGGGGGCGATACCCCCCTTCCTAGAGGACGGACGCACAAGCGTCCCCATTCACTTTCACCCTCCTGGGATTCAGGGGTTTCAGATGGCTGCTCCTCCCCCTGTTTGGGCTGTGACGACTCCAACTTTCCTTCAGAGCCCGAGGGCGGTAAGGGCACCCCTTTTTCCCTGCCTGACGATCCACCCTTTATGGATGTAATGTGGCACATCCAGCAGTTGAATGGCTAGAACACAGAGGAGTTGGATCTGAGCGACACCTCCGAGACCTGTGGGTTCTCCTCTGTGAAGCTTTGTCGGGGAGGTAGATCTCCCATCCAGGGCAGTTCCTCCTTGGTTTTAAACAGGTGGGAGGCCCTTCTTGATCGCCCTTTCTAGCTGAAGAGGAGTTACAGCCGTTGCCTCAGAGGTTGCCAAGAAAGAGGAGCGGTTGGACCACAGTGGGCTCGGGGAGGGGGAAGGTGGTGGAACAGAGGCACATCCCTCCAGTTGTACCTCTCCACAATTCCTATGCCATTCTGGCAAAGTGTGGTTCCTCTATGGAGGCACCCGCAGTGGAGGCAAGGAGGATGCTGGGAACCTCCACAAAGGAGACCCACAGGAGGGTGGAAGGGGAACCCACAGGGGAAGGAAACAACTTCTGGTGGGGGACTCCATTGTTAGGTAGGTAGGTAGAACTGGGGGAGGAAGGGGAGAGGGAGGTAAGCTGCCTGCCTGGTGCCATGGCTTGGAGGGACAGGGAGCGAATCCTCAGGATTGCCAGAGCAGCTGCACAGGGGAGGGTGCTGGATGTCATTGTCCACCTAGGACAAATGACCTGGCTAAGAAAGGGATTAGAGAAGTGCAGGAAGAGTTTGTGGAATTGGGGAGGGGTCTTAGATAAGTAGCACGCCATGATAACCTTTCTCGGAGGTGCTGCCCATCTATGGCGAGGAGAGGTTAGGGTGTTCCACACCATGGGATTCAATCAGTGGTTGAAAACTGGTGCAGAGCTCAGGGATTTGGCTTCATTGGGGACTGGGGTCCACCTGGAGTGATGCAAGCCTATACTGGCATGATGGGCTGCATCTGTCCAGGAGGAACCAGGTTCCTAGGTGATAGGTTTAAATGCTTCATTGGCAAGCATTTAAACTAGCCAAGGGGGGAGGAACTGGAAAGGAGCAGGGAAATCCTAGCCTCCCCCCCAAAAAATCACGTTAGTAAGTGCTGTAAACACCAACATAGAGGTGTCGATAGGGAGAAGGGCAGGGTAAATGGGGAAAGTGACAAAGGCAAGAAGGACAGGGGTGGGGCAAAAAGGAGTAAGGCCATCAGGAAATGGAGGGTAATGAGCACCAATGCCCGTAGTCTGGGCAACAAGCTCCGTGAGCTGGTGGCCTTGATGGAAGCGGGATGCCTGGATATCGTAGCAGTCACAGAAACATGGTACACAGAGAACCATGACTGGGATGTTAACATACCAGGGTACATAACCTACAGGAGAGACAGGCAGGGGAGAAGAGGGGGAGGAGTAGCTCTCTATGTAAAGGAAGGGATAAAAGCAACTGAACAAAAGAGTAAACAGGGAGGAGAGGAGGCACTGTGGGTCACCTTGGAGACTGGAAAGGGCACCACAGTCTGCACAGGGGTTGTGTACAGACCCCCATGTCAGGGGGAGGGAATGGACAAGCATATGATGGAAGGCATTCTTAGGATGGCAGAGAAAGGGGAGATACTGTTGATGGGAGACCTGAATATGCCATATGTTAACTGGAGCCGCATCCAAGAGCAGGGCCATTCTCAATGCCCTACAAGTGGCAGGCCTCAGACAGCTAGTTTTGGAACCCACTCGTGAGGGACCAATCTTAGACCTCATACTCTCACATGGGGGCAGTGAGAGGATCTCAGATCTAGAAGTGGGTTGCCATCTGGGAACAAGTGACAGTCAAACAGTGTGGTTCACGTTAAACTCAGCTACAGAGTCAAGCCATACAAAAGTGATGGTACTGGACTTCAGGAAGGCTGACTTTGGCAAGATGGGAGAGTGCCTCAGAAAAGCACTAGCAAACAGGCTAGAAGGAGGGATGGAGCAACAATGGGGAATCATCAAAACTGCCATCACAGAGGCAGCAAGCCTTTGTGTGAAGCAAACAAATCAAACGAAAGAAAAGCCACTATGGTTCTCAAAAGAGGTGGCTGGGAAAGTCAGGAAGAAAAGATAGCATTCCAGAGTATAAGGAAACACAGAAGGAGCAGGACAGAGAGCTATACCAGTTAAGGCAGAAGGAAGCAGGGAGGGAAGTCAGAATAGCAAAGGCCCAAACTGAGGAAAAGACAGCCAACTCGGTTAAGAAGGGGGATAAAACCTTTTATAGGTACATCAGCGAGCGTAGAAAGGCGAAGGGAGGGATAGTGAGGCTGAATAGAATGAATGGCGGGTAAACAGAGGGGGACAGTGAAAAAGCAGGGATACTGAACGAATATTTCTGCTCAGTATTCACAAAAGAGGAGGGGGAAGTGCCTAATCCAATTAACAGAAGCACTCTTGATGGGGGGGTCGATCCCAGTCCTTTCACAGAAGAAAGGGTTCTGCAAGAACTCCTAAAACTGAAGGTGGACAAAGCAATGGGGCCTGATGGAATTCACCCCAGAATTCTAAAAGAATTAAGGGGAACTAGTGAAACCACTGGCTACTCTTTTAATAAATCATGGGAGGATGGTGTGGTACCTGAGGACTGGAGGAAGGCGGATGTGATTCCCTTCACAAAAGTGGGACCAAGACAGAGGCAGGAAACTACAGACCTGTCAGTCTGACCTCTGTGGTAGGGAAAGTGATGGAGTCACTTCTGAAGGAAAGAATTGTTGAGTTCCTAGAGGCCAGTGGGGCACAGGACCCAAGGCAGCATGGGTTCAGCGGGAAGTTCATGTCAGGCTGAATCTAATAGATTTCTTTGACTGGGTGACCAAAGTAGTAGACCAGGGAGGGGCTGTGGACATGGGCTACCTAGACTTTAGCAAGGCATTTGACACAGTCCCACACAAAAGATTAATAGTCAAATTAATCAGCCTGGGAGTGGGTCCCAGGGTGGTAGCTTGGGTAAAACATTGGCTGGACAACAGGACACAGAAGGTACTTGTAAATGGAGTCCACTCTGTAGAAAGAGGGGTTAGTAGTGGGGTACCGCAGGGTCCAGTGCTGAGTCCTGTCCTTTTTAATGTCTTTATAAGTGACATTGCAGAGGGACTGGAAGGAAAAGTATGCCTCTTTGCAGATGACACAAAGATCTGCAACAGGGTTGATACACAAGGAGGCGTGGAAAGGATGAGAAGGGACTTGGCAAGGTTGGAGGAATGGTCAGAAGTATGCAGCTAGGATTCAGTGCAAAGAAGTGCAAATAATGCACCTGGGAAACAAGAACCCAGGGAAGAATACACAATGGGGGAGGTAGTAACAACAACAAAAAGGAAAGGGACCTGGGGTAATCATATCAGATGACCTAAGGTTAGCAAGCAATGTGAGAAGGCAGTAGGGAGGGCTGGTGGTATACTGGGATGCATAGGGAGAGGCATCACCAGCATAAAACAGGAAGTTGTTATCCCGATGTACAGACAGTTGGTGAGACTCCATCTGGAGTACTGCGTCCAGTTCTGGAGACCCCATCTCCGCAAGGACATAGACAGGATGGAGGCAGTCCAGAGGAGGGCAACTAAAATGGTGCAGGGTCTGCAAGAGAAGCCGTACGAGGAGAGACTTAAGTAGCTTAATATGTATACCCTTGAGGAAAGAAGGGAAAGGGGGGACATGATAGAAACTTTTAAGTACCTCAGTGGAATCAACAAAGTCCAAGAGGGTAGCATCTTTCAGAAAAAGAGACGTGCAAGAACAAGGGGACACAATTTAAAGATGGGGGAGCATTCAGGGGCAATGTGAGGAAGTATTTTTTCACAGAGAGGATAGTGAATGCATGGAACAGCCTTCCTGAGGAGGTTGTGGGGTCTAAAACTGTGGGAGAATTCAAGAATGCATGGGACAGACATAAGGCAATTCTTGTGGGGGGTAGGAAGAAATAGGCTGTTGGTTAACTAGGATCTGCGGCCTATCCTGTAGGTAGGGAAATGGGCAGACTAGATGGGCCAAGCGGTCCTTATCTGCCATCAAAGTCTCTGTTTCTATAGCTGCTAGTTGCATTCTAGGCAACTATTGATTAAGCTGGCTGCTTACCTCTGGAATCACTCTCGATGCCTTCCTGGACTGATTGAACATGTCCTGATGGGCCCCCCCCCCTTTACCCTTTCTCCCTATCTTCCTGTCTTCTGTCTCCTTCCCTGTTTTCTCTGGCCGTCCAGGGACTGGGGCCTTATGGCCCATGTCTTCCAGATCCTCCTCCTCCTCTGGCCAGTCTATTCTTTTTTCAGTTTGTATCCTTTCTTTTTACTATCACTCTGGCTCTCTTGCCCCACCCTCATTTTTCCCTATTCTCTTTTCCTCTGTCTCTCTGGCATGTAGAACTGAGGCGGAGGAGAAGCCAACAGCTGTTCTAGGGACATGGATATGTTGTTCATCCACACTTATTGGCAGGTTCCTTGCCGCTTTAAATCTTGCCGGAAGGTCTTCAAGCTGGCTCCTCCCACCCACCCGGGTGGTAAAACTCTTGGCTCCGCCCCATGACGCCAGATGTTCCTTACCGCTTGGAAGCTCAGGTTCCCTCCTTAGCGCTCTGTGTTTTCGACTGGTTCCTGATTCTTTCGGTCTCTCCGAATTTAGTTGGAAGTTTTCTAAAACTTCGATCTTCTTCCCTCGCTGCTGCGATGGATCATTCGTTTTCCGCTCGGAGGCGCCCGGTTAATACCTCCAGGAAAGACCCGCACTCCACGTGCGTTTACTGCCTTGACTTGGATCATGATCTGCAAGTTTGCGATTTTTGCTATGCCCTTTCGACCAGCACCCTGGAGGATCGTGCGGCCCGTTCGGAGCTCGGGCGACCTGAAATTTTTTCCGCGCCAGAAAAATCCTTGGAGACTCGTCGGGCAGTGTCCGCGTCGGCTGTCTCGGCTGAGCAGCTCAATCTTCTTTCCTCCATGGAGGGGGCGGCTGTTCCCACCTCCTCCTCAGTCGCGGCGCTTATCCCGCTTTCCTTGAGTTCTCCTCATTCAGCTTCATTCAAGGAGCTTCGCCAGTCCCTTTCCTCAAAGGGAGAGGGACCTTCGGGACCTGCCTCTCGGCCCAGGTCAAAGGAGTTGCAGGCTAAGTCCCATCGTTGGCGCTGGCGGGAGAGCTCCCCTTCCCCTGCCGGCCGACTTTCGACTTCGGTCGAGGGTGCGGCTCAGGCCGCTGGCTTCACGGTGTCCCCGTCAGGTCAGCCGGCCAGGACTCCCGTCGATGTTGTCGAGTCTCTCGACCTGTCATCTGGGCTGTCTTCTGCTGGAGCCGCCATCCCTTCGCCGGTTCCCCTGGCGGAGGCTGAGGTTCTGCGTGTACCTTCGAGGTGACAGGCCTCGGTCCTTTCGTCGAGCTAAAGGGACGGCGGGTGCTCCCGCTCCTTCCCAGGCCACCCTCGGTTCCCCGAGGTTGGGTCTCGGTCTCGGTCCCTCTTCGGTCAAGCACGCTCCACGCCCGACTTGGCCGATCTCGGTCGGGGCACCGAGTTAAGTGGCAGTACGTTCTTCCTCGTCTCCCTCCTCGGATGAGGAGTGGCTTCGATGCAGATGGCGTCGACGTTAGGAGGAGTTCATGTGGCAGCAGTTGTTATTGTCCGGGAATCAATCGACACCGATTCATTCCCCGTCCAGCAAGCAGCTGCCGCCTGATCGGCCGACACAACCGCTCGCTGCAGTTGAGGTGCCCACTCCAGGGCCGGTTGTTCGTCCGAACCTTGCTGCCCCACCATCTTCGGTGGAACCTCAGTCTGGTCACGACCTGTCCCGCAGGTTGTCTGTTCCCCTCACTCCCGCCTGCCCTCGGCGGGCGAAGAGTGACTCAGGCCTGAGGCAGCTCTTTGCAGACCCTTCGGAGTCCGACGTCGACTCCTCTATGTTCCCCAGTTGGGAGGACCCGGGGTCCTCTCCGGAACGCTCTGTGGACGACAGCCCGTCGTCCTTTATGGGTCTGCTTCAGCTCATCTCGGAGTTCACCGGGATGCAGCTTGAACCCTTGTCCAAACGGGTCCCTTATCCCCTGACGGAGATTCTAGACCGAGGGGGTTCACCCTCGGAGGCCTTCCCGGTGGCTGAGGCCATCGTCGGCCCGGCCTTGGCGCTCTGACGGCAGCCTACTTCCTGTCCTGCACCTTCGGCCAGGAAGTACTCTGTCCCTGTCGGTTCTTTGCCCGGTTTCTCGGAGCACCCCTCAGCTGAGGGGTTAGTTACCGATAATGTTTTCCAGTGTTCTGGGAATGCTCGGGATGTGGATAGGCCCCCCGACAAAGAGTCCAAAAGGATGGACTATGTCGGGCGAAGGTTCTACGCCGTCCTCCCTAGGCCTCCGACAGGCCAGCTCAGCTGCACTGATGGCACATTTCTCCCACGCCCTTTTGGGCTCCCTGTATGAGGTGCTCCCTCATCTCCCGGCCGACCTGTGGACCACGGTCCGGCTGGTGCGGGACCAGGGTAGGGCGGTGGCGAAGCAGCAGCTCCAGACTGCTCTGGACTTAGGTGATTCCTGTGCCAGGTCGGTGGCGGCCGCAGTCGCCATGCGCCGCAGGGCTTGGCTGAGGTTGTCCTCTTTCTCAACGGAAACCCAGCACATGTTGGCGGACATCCCCTTCTTGGGGACTGACCTCTTCGGCCCTGGAGTGGAGGGACACCTCCAGGGGACCAAGAAGTCTAATACCACTCCGGACTCGGTTTCCCCCGCCCGGAGGGACAAGGGCTGCCGGCAGCCTTTGCGTAAGCCCCTTTGGCCCTCGGCCCCTGCGGCTCAACCGGCCCATCAACTCCAGCATGAGGGCCAGCAGGCTTACGCTGGGCGTCCTGACTCCAAGCCAGCGGCTTCCTCTAAAAGGAAGCAGGGAGGTAAAGGCCCAGGAGCTCCCTCGGCCAATCCCTCCTCCAAGCCTGCTCAGTGACGGGCTGAGGGGCGCTGTCCCAGCCCGTCACTCCCTACCAGGGTCCCCTGTGGGAGAGCGGCTCCTCCTTCTCCCACCTGGTCCGCTTTCCCGGACCTCTGGGTGTCGGAGGTGCTAGGGAAGGTCTGCCTACCTCGGGATTGCAGCAGGCCCCACCCTTCGAGCCGTTGCCCCACGGGGGTCTTGGGGTCCGCAACCTCGTTGTCAGCCTTCCGAGCCGACTTGCCTGGCCCCTCGAACTAGAGGTGATCAGGAAGGTTGCGGATCCTCCTCCAGACCCTGGGTTCGTGTCCAGGTATTCCTGGTCCCAAACAGACGAGGGGCTTGCGCCCCATTCTCGATCCGCACGTCGGGATGGTCTCTCTTTCTCAGATATCCCATCCTCAGAACGAGACGTGTGGCTCTTTTCCTGGACCTACAGAACGTACTCACACTTCGTTCCGTCCGTTTCTTGGGAGACTCCTCTGTTTCTTAAGCGGGGGATCCGTTGCGAGTTCCAGGCCAGGCCCTTCGGTCTCTGCTCAGCAGCATTCCTGCGGCACTGATGGGTCCGGGCGTAACCCCACCCGGATGGCGGTCTGACAGCAACCCCTCCAGGCGGAGGGGGACGGTCCAGAGCTCTGGCCCTCTAGGTTGCTCTCAGACTGGTCTCCTTTTTATTGGAGCCACGTTGGAACTCGTGCCTTAGCGGGTGATCCTTCTTCGGGACGAGGCTCAACTCTTGAGTCCGAGCTCTGCTCCTGGCGGACAGGGCTGAGGTTCTTCCTCCCTTACCTAGTCAGGTCTGACTGGCAATTTGCGCCCTGACTGGGACTTCCTGCACCTCCTGGGCCTTGCGGCGGCCTGCACTAGCGTGGTCTGTTTGGATCCGCTGGTTCATGCGTCCCCCTAATGGGGGTTGGCCAGCCAGCGGTCACAGCGCTGCGTTCCTTTGGACCAGTCCGTGACAACAGCCCAGGGGTTAGGGAACGCTCTCCTTCGGACCGTTCCAGCTCTTTTGCAGGAGAACATCCTGTTCATCCGCCCTGAGTCGATGGTCTTCTCCGACCGAAGC
The DNA here is from genome assembly GCA_016271365.2 of Neoceratodus forsteri. Lineage (NCBI taxonomy): Eukaryota > Metazoa > Chordata > Ceratodontiformes > Ceratodontidae > Neoceratodus > Neoceratodus forsteri. The sequence goes on along the minus strand of CM057454.1, from coordinate 79,107,050 downwards.
ATCTCGGATGGGTGGGGGTGCCCATCAAGGGGAATACAGAGGGCACCGCCTCTAGTCCTCTCGGGAGTCCTGATGTCTTCCTACCTGCTGGCACTCCAGGCGGTCCGCTTAGCTTGCACCACTCGCTCCGTCTGTGCGGGGTCTTGTGGTTTAGGTCCAGGCAGACAACACCACGACCATGTGCTACCTATCCCGCCAGGACCGGACGAGCCCCTTGCCTCTGCGTAAGGAGGTTCTCCGCTTTGGGTCTTTCGTGCAGCCGGGAGGTGGTTTCCTAGCCATTTCTATGGCAGGAGCCTCCATCACCCTGGCCGATGCCCTAGGCCGGATAAGGGTTGCGCCTCACGAGTGGTTCCCTGCCGGAGGTAGCACAAGATCTTTCTCCCTCTAGATCACACCTCGGGTGGACCTTTGTTTTTCCCTCCAGGGAGAATTTGAGGCAGAGACTGTCTCATGCCCGCCCCCTCAGCACGGTTCGCTGTGGGGATGCCTTTGAGGCCGTGGACCCCGGGCTCTCTTCTCCCCATTTCCTTGACCCTCAAGCAGCGAGGAGGGACTAGGCGCAGGTGATTCTGGTAGCCCCAGACTGGTTTTGCCAGCTCTGGTATCCAGCTCTCCTCAGTCTCAGCCCCAGGCTCCCGAGGCGGCTTCCAGCCCGCCCGCTCCTGATCTCTGTTGTAAGGGGAAGGTACTCCATCCGGACCTTCAATCCCTGCACCTGACGGCCTGGTCCCTGTGCGGCTAGTGGCCAGGCCTTAGGTCTTCCAGCAAGGTCCTCTACGTTTTTGAGGCGTCCTGCCAGGAGTCTACCAGATATGCTTGCCTTCAAATGGAAGAGTTCTCCATTTGGTGTTGGGATAGGGCCTGGTCCCCACTCCTGTTCCTTGGCGAGCATTCCGGACTATCTGCGGTCCGTTCTTTTCTTGAACTAGGGCTTCGGTCAACGACCCTCAAGGTGCTCCTGTTAGCCACTCCTGTCTTCCGGGCGCGGGCCGGAAGGTAGTCGGTGGCACAGGAAAGGTGGTCCTGCGCTTTCTAAGGCCTTGATCACACCTCCCCTCTGGGGAGAGTATCCCCATTTCTGTGGGATCTTACGCTGGTATGGGCTTAGCTCACGGGCAAGCCGTTCGAACCTTCGCACAGGTGTGAGTTCCCCCACCTGTTGTGGAAGAACACTTTCTTGGGGCTACCATGCCAACCAGAAGGACGGGAGAGTTCCAGGTGCTCCTTTGAATCTCCCTATCTGGTCTTCCACAGGGACAAGGTTGTCCTGCGCCCCACCCGAAGTTCCTTCCGTAGGCGGTGGCGGAGTCTTTTTCCCTAACAAAGGTATTGTCTCTGCCGGGGTTCAACCCCTTTCACACCTCGGAGGCCGTATATAGGATTCATTGGGACCCTATTTAACGCTCGCCTTCCCAGGGAGTGTAGGACTGAAGTTTGGGAGAGGTTTGCCAGCTGTTTGTCATCTACGCTGACGCCGCACCTGGCAGACCTGCAGCCAAGCGGACGACGAGTGGGTGGGTCACCTCCTGCATAGATCTCCGCTTTAGGTGGGCAGGCATGGAGCCTCCCAGAGGGATAAGTGCTCATTTTACCCGCCCTTCCGCTGCATCGGTGGCTGCTTCCAAGGATACCCCTGTCCAGGATATCCGTAGGACTCCTACCTGGAAGCAGACTTATACCGGTTCCCCCTTCCACATCGACCTTGGGTCACGCCGGGATGTTGGTCGGGGCCTCGGTTCTCCAGTCTTTATACCTAAGTAGGGGGTGTGCGCCTTGCCTCCTCCTCCCGGAGAACTGCTAGGGTCTGCCCATAAGTGTGAATGAACAACATATCCATGTCCCTAGAAATACAGGTTACTCTCCTGTAACAGGAGTTCTAGGAATTGTATATATTGTTCATCCCTACGACCCACCAACCGGCGACAACCTGGCTTCCAGCGGGCTAGATCTGGTGTCATGGGGCAGAGCCAAGAGTTTTACCACCCGGATGGGTGGGAGGAACCAGCTTGAAGACCTTCCGGCAAGATTTAAAGCGGCAAGGAACCTGCCAATAAGTGTGGATGAACAACATATACCATTCCTAGAACTCCTGTTACAGGTGAGTAACCTGTATTTACTGGCCAACCCACAAGCACCACTCCATGCGTTGGCCTTGTGGGTGGTGCTGGCTTTTCTCCCTTGAGAAAAAAAAAAAAGCTCCCGCGTGGTGCTGTGCTCACAGCTAACACCCACCAGTGATGAATAGTGAAGATACACTGGAAGATCAAGAATTACGGTAGGTACGTAATTTTCATTTTTCTCGCATCTTCCAGCTTAAGAGAAGGGAAAGAAGGAGAATGTTCTCCAAATGTTCCTTCCCTAGTGGGCCTGTGGGTTAGCTTGACCTGTCAAGCATTTCTCCTGTCGGATCCCTCTTGCTGGTGGGGGTTTAGATTTCCTGCTCCTTTTGTAATAGTCCTGTTCTCTGGACTGTCGCTTGTCTCAGGCCCTCCAAAAAGGGACATTTTTCCACCTTAACAAGAGGATGTAGACAGCGGAGTTTTAGTCTCTTGGTTCACAGAAACTTGTGGAATGTGGGGCATGCAATCTCATCCTACCACCTCTTCTCCTTCTCCTCTTCTTTCTTCTTCTTTGTCTCCTCCTCCTTCTTCTGTCCTCCTTAGCCTGCCCAGAGGTTGGGGCTCTCCTCCCAGAACAAACTAGGCTCCAACCTCTTTTTCTTATTTGGTCGACTTATTCTTTTTTCCATTTTTATAATTTCCTTTTGCTATCCCTTGGGCTCTCTTATCTCACCATCCACCCTTCTTTTTCTCTATGCCGGTTTCCTCTCCGGCAAGCAGAACTGAGGTAGTGGAGGGGCGATGATACTAGCCATCCCGATCACCCTTTGTCCGTCTGCCTGAGGCGCTTGCCGTCCCATCGCTGCCCTACCTATGAGACAAGCTTTTTAAGCTAAAAAGCTTCCCGTGGAGTCCTAGTGCCTCCGGCATGGTACCCAGCAGTGATGAATGATGAAAATATACAGTAAGATCAAGAATTACAGTAGATACATAATTTTCATTTTCCTCCATCAACCTCTGCTGTAGGTTGGCTGGTAGGGAGCCTCCTGTTGGGCTTAGCACTCATTTCACCAGACATACCAGTGCCTCAGTGGCTGCTTCCAGGGACGTCCCTATCCAGGAAATCTGCAGGGCTGCTTTCTGGAAGTCAGCACACACCTTAATCTCCCTTTACCACATCGGGATGTTGGTTTTTGGCCCTTGGTTCTCCAGTTTCTTTCTCAAGTAAAGATGTGTGTCTTGCCCCCTCCTCCCAGAGAGCTACTAGAAGTCTGCTAGAAGAGTGGATAGTGTACCATATCCATGTCCCTAGAAATCAGGGTTACTCACCTGTAACAGTAGATCTTCTTCGAGGATATCTCTTGCAGCAGCTCACACCTTAGCCGTAAGGTGCCAGGACCACACAGAAGCTTTTTCACAAGCAGTCTTACTGGGGCCACCCTTGGTGACGTCATTACATCAACGTACCACTGTATAGCTGTGGGCAGACTCAGGCCCTCCTCAGTTCTTTTCCCACCATCGATCATCACATCAGACTCCGCGGAGCACTGTCACTATCAGTCAACTGCAATTTCTAAGCCTTCAAGTTTTTCTCTGCTTTCTCTCCCTAATACTTCTTCATTTTAGTTTTATTAAGTTCGCTCTGTGCGTACGCGCAGCAAACTTGCTATGAGAATGGCTTTTGACGGATGTGACACTGTCCAATGCAGCGTGGTCTGCAAGGGGCGTGACAGTGCCACACCAGTCATCAGCCAGGTTGATCGTGACTCTGTTTTGCCTTGATCGGTGAAAACTTTGTGTAGTTGAATAGAAAAAGCCAAACCAATCATATGGTGTTTTTTTCCTTTCATCTGCAGGACACTGCCCAGCAAACAGCTGCTGAGTGTCCTGATCAGCCTGACTGATGTGACCCACCTTTGCTATGGTCAGGAGCTTTTTTCCTGACCAAATACAGTGCAGTACAGTTTCTTCTAGCTATGTGGCTTTTGTTGATTTCCCCTACCACGTCTGCCAGAAAGACAAAGAAACAGACCAGAGAAAGGGAAAGGTCCTTCAACTGGCCGCACAGCTTCTGCACAGTTCTGCTGTGCCAGTCGGATATGCTGTAAACATATGCTATGTTTAAAATGTGTAAATGCCCCTGAAAACATATGTCTGCCCAGAGCACACTGTGTAGTGCTCTCACAGTGTCAGCATCCTGGACAGCATGACCCCATTCTGCAGAGGCTGGTCTCACATAGCAGCTTCGATGTTCTTTGGGAAAGCAAGTGATACAGGTAGGCAGTGTAACAGTGTGAGGTTACAGGTTGTCTGTGTGGTTGGTTCTGTGAAGAGGGGAATGCTGTGAGCAAAACAGACACAGAGAGCTCAGCTAGACAGCATTATGGGCCGAACAGCAACACTGCATTGAGGCACACAGTGAAATTGGCGTTGGAGAGAGAGCCCTTCATTATCAGTGACTGGCTCAGTGTGGTCTGGTATCCTGCAGTCACCCTTTCAGTTGCAGTATGTAAGCGCAGTATTGACCAAGATTGAGCAGCTCTCCCCATGCAGCTGTGCTGTGCGCTTTTCAGTGCGTGTGTGGTTGACTCCTCCTGAGAGTGACACAGACACAGAGATGGTAGTCAGGCACAGAAACTGGGGACAGTGTGAGTCTTCAGCTGATAGAGACAGTGAGACACACACACACAGATCTCGCCCAACAACTAACGCACCGAAATCTGGCCAATGGAAGATCATGTACACAAATGCTCTCAGTCTGGGAAACAAGATCCCAGACCTGCAGGCAATAATGACAGAGGCTAAACTGGACACAGTAGCAATTAACGAGATGTGGTTTACCAGTAACTACACTTGGGAGACTTCAGTACCTGGCTATGTACTGTTCAGAAGAGACCGAGGTGCAAAAAAAAAGGGGGGGGGGGCGCGGTGGAGTGGCCCTGTATGTTGATGAAAATATCAAAGTGACAGAAATTCAGAATACATATAAGGAGCCAGAAGAACTGTGGGTCACCCTGGAAACAGGAAATGGACAGCTATACGAACTGGGGTTGTCTACAGGCCCCCAGATCGGGGGAGGACATAGACACATTACTGCTAGAAGATATACAAAACATGACAGCTGAAGGAGAGGTTCTGATAATGGGAGACTTCAACATGCCAGATACAGATTGGTCAGTACCACCAGGAACATCTGCCAGAACTAGACATGTGGTGGATTCCCTGCAAGGGGAGGGCCTCAAACAACTGGTACAACAATCCACAAGAGACAGGGCTATCCTAAATCTAGTACTGACTAACAGGGAAAGGATCACAGATCTCCAGGTAGAAGATCACCTGTGGGCCAGTGACCATCACATGGTATGGTTCAATTTGTCCACTAGAATCATCCCATTCCAAGGCAGAAATATGGGACTTCAGAGGAGCTGACTTTGATAAGATGGCCAACTGAGTTAAGCTATCCCTGGCAAAAAGAAATACTGGTGAGAGGGTACAGGCAAAATGGGCAAGCATTAAGCATACAGTACTTGAAGCAACTTGCCACTGTGTTAGAGAGAAAATGAAGTGCAAAAGAAGAAGGAAACCACTTTGGTTCTCAAAAACAGTAGCAGAAAAGGCCAGAGCAAAAAGGCTTGCCTTCAGGAAATATAAGGGAATGCAGTGGGATGAAGATAGGGAGGCATACCAAATGTCCCTAAGGGAAGCAGGGAAGGCAGTAAGGCAGGCAAAGGCCCAAACCAAGGAAACACTAGCACAAACAGTAAAAGAAGGTGACAAGACTTTCTATAGATACTTTAGTAAAAGGAGAAAGTCCAGAGGGGGTATTGCTAAGATCAAAGGAGATAAGGGGGCGTGTGAGGAGGAGGACCATGTAAAAGCATCTATCCTAAATAGATACTTCAGCTCAGTATTTACTGAAGAGAAGGTAGGGCAGGGCCCACAGCTCAGCACCATGGACACAGGGGGTAGGAAGGTGTGCACTAGTCCCTTCACAAAAGAAAGGGTCCTACAAGAGCTCAGTAAGCTCAGGGTGGACAAGGCAATGGGACCTTATGGCATACATGCCAGGGTACTAAAGGAGCTAAAGGTAGAACTAGCAGAGCTATCAGAACTGTTTAGTGAGTCTCTGAACACAGGAGAGGTCCCAGAAGACTGGAGAAGGGCACATGTGATCCTGCTCCACAAGCGTGGTAGCAGGGAGGAGGCGGGGAACTACAGACCAGTCAGTCTTACCTCAGTAGTGGGCAAGATTATGGAGGCACTCCTTAATGAAAGGATAGTGCAACACCTGGAATCCATAGGAGCACAGGATCCAAGACAGCATGGGTTTACAAAAGGAAGGTCCTGTCAAACTAATCTCATAGATTTCTTTGACTGGGTAACCAGAGTAGTGGACCAAGGGGGTGCAGTTGATGTCGCCTACCTTGACTTCAGCAAAGCTTTCGATACTGTTCCACATAGAAGATTGATTAATAAGCTGGGTAGGCTCAGGGTGGGTCAGAAGTTGGTCAAATGGAAGGCAAACTGGTTGACTGGTAGAAAACAGAGAGTGGTGGTAAATGGTATACAGTCAGAAGAGGTACAGGTCACAAGTGGGGTACCTCAGGGATCAGTCCTGGGGCCAGTCCTCTTCAATATTTTCATCAGTGACATTGCAGATGTACTGGAGGGTAAGGTTTGTCTGTTTGCAGATGACACGAAGATCTGCAACAGAGTAGATGATCCAGATGGGGTGGGCAGAATGAGAAGAGAACTAGATAAACTGGCAAAATGGTCAGAAGCATGGCAACCGGAATTTAATACAAAGAAGTACAAGATCATGCACATAGGGAAGAGAAACCCTGAAGCCACCTATAGGCTGGGAGGGGAGTTGCTGGCAGTCACAAGGGAAGAAAGAGACTTGGGCATCATCACTGATGACCTGAAATCATCCAAGCAGACCACTAAAGCAGTAGGTAAGGCTAGGGGGATGTTGGGGTGTATTAGTAGGGGTATCACAAGTTGGAAGAGGGAGGTAATAATCCCTCTTTACAAGACACTGGTTAGGCCCCATCTGGAGAACTACATGCAGTACTGGAGGCCACACCTTCACAAGGACATTAACCAAATTGAGGCAGTCAGAAGGGCAACCAAAATGGTGCAGGGACGCATCAGAAAACATATGAGGACAGATTAACAGAGCTCAATATGTAAACCCTAGAGCAAAGGAGGGAGAGAGGTGATATGATCGAAACATTCAAACACCTTAAGGGCATTAACAAGGTGAAAGAGTCTAACATGTTTCAATATAAGAAAATAGCAGGACAAGAGGACACAGCATAAAATTAGAGGGAGGCCAATTAAAGGGTAATGTGAGGAAGTTCTTTTTCACAGAAAGGATGGTGGATGCTTGAAACGGCCTACCTCAGGAAGTGGTGGATATGAATACAGTGCAGGGCTTCAAACAGGCATGGGATAGGCATAAGGGAGCAATACAGATTAGTATGACTAGATTGGCCATTGACAGCGCAAAGGCCGATGGCACATTTATAAGGTAGAAAAAGAAATGGGCAGACTGGATGAGCCTTGCGGTCCTTATCTGCCATCAACTTCTATGTTTCTATGTTGTTACTTCATGTCAGTGGGAAAAGGACACCCTGAGCAGGGCCCGTGTGTGTCTCTCTCTCTTTCTCTCTGTCTTGGTAAGGAAATCTCTGTCTGGCTGTGCCTAAATTTCTGTCCGTCTTGCCCCAATAGAGATGTCCCACAGTAGGGATTGGGTGGCACACCTGGAGATATGGGAGCTGCTGTCCCCAGTCATTTAGTGAGCGAGAGAGAGAGATTGGGGTGACTTCTTTTTCCTTCTCTCTGGCATGGGTTCAATGTGGAGAGAGAGACAGACAGCAGTACTGTGTACCAAGTGTTGCTCCCTGCCCCCCCCCCCAAAAGAGGTCACAGTGGGCTGTATAAGGAAAAGCGCTGTCAGTGGCCACCAGTCCCTGTACACAGAGGCAGAGATCAGGACAGGCAGTGCAAATGGCAGCACTGTGTCTGTGTTTAGGTTGCATTGTAGTTTTTTTGCTTGCACTTAGCTATCTACTACTCTGCCTAGTGTGACATAATCTGCAAACTTCTGGGGACAGCTGTCAATGCCCTTGTTTGTGAACTTGATAAACATTTTAAATAATTTGTATAAACACTAATCCCTGTTGTACACCACTCGCCACATCACCTTCACCGGAGTAAACACCAGTTAACTGTACTCTGCTTTTTTTTTGCAGCTAACCAACTACTTCTCCATCCCACTACTTTATTATTTACTCCTTACTTTTTATATCAGTTATTATAGCTTCATAAGGAACTTTGTTGAATACCCTGCTAAAATCCAGGAATATTACGTCACTTGGTTTACCATCATCTGGATTCTTATTCGCTGGCTCGTAGAAGGGTAACAGATTGGTGACAAAGATTAACTGTGAATCCATGCTGTCTGTTATCCAACAAACCTTCTTTGCCAATAATATTTGAAAGGTCTATATTTTCCATTATTTTATGGAGGATGATAATTGTCCACAGATGTTTTGTCCCCCTTTTTATAGAGAGCAGTTACCATGGTTAGTCAGTTGGGACCTCCACAGTTCTAAGGGAAATGTTAAATATGTATGCAGAACAATGTGAGGATTTAGGGTATGAACTAATTTAAGCTGGATGTTATCAGGACCTACAGCCTTTTTAGGGTTTAGATTAGTAATCTTTTTTGGCACCACCTCTCTTGTAGTGGAAGTTTCTTCATCATTCTCATCATGGGCCTTGTTTTGGACACAATTAGGAAAATTATAATTCTTTTGAGTGGCACTACAGTGTTTATTAAATATCTCCACCATATCTGCTTCAATTAACTATAGCCTATTTTCTAACATTAGTGGTCCAATTTTGGTATTACCATTTTCATACCATTTATGTATCTATACAAACTATGTATTTATGTATCTGAAATCAGAGCAATAGTATGGAAAGATTGTGTCAGTCAAGTCAGAGCTTGTAGAAAGAAGACAGTCGGAGAGACAGCTGCTGAAGCAGCACTCTGAGGCTATTCAGCCCTGCTTACAGCACTTCTGTGGCTAATTTTAGTGTTTTAAACCGCACTGTGTGTCTGGAGCCCCGTGACCCTCGGCGGAAGCAGGAAGAGTGAGTTGTAGATTTCTTATTACTGCGAGAACTACAACTCAGTGGGGGGTAACTTTTATTTTACTGCTTTCTTTTGCACTATTGCTGTTGAGCAGCAGCCAGTACCACGAATGAGTGGTTCTCGCCCAATCTAACGCCCATTTTGTTCTCCATTATAACTTAACTTGTGGGCAGTAGCAATCCGTGACCTCTATGGTGCTTCCGGGTCACAGATTGTGTATTTTAACTCACCTTGTAGTGAGCAGGGCGAGTGCGTGTCTTTGCATGCTCTGAGTAGTTTGAGAGTTCCAAGGGGATATACCTTTAATCACCATTGCAGTGTCCACTAATGTAAGAATGTGAGTACATTTTGAGTGTGAGCTGTGGCCCAAATTGTTCTTTGTCCTTCTCTTTGAAGTAACAAGTAGGTATACCACATTTTACACAATGGCTAACCTCATGGTAGGCACCATAGATAGTCTATTAATCAACCAAAAAAGGCCCTTTGATTCAATAATGACACTAGACGGAAGTGGAAATTAAATGCAACATGTATTAAATCCTTGCTAAATCTCTAACTCTACACCAGTCATCCACCTGTGAGAAGTGCACTACTAATGAAGTGCTGTGCACAGAGGTTAAATCTTTCTGTTCAGGGCTTGCTATTCTGGAGAAAAGTCAGAAAGACATGATGATGCAGTTTCAAACACCACAGGGTACAGATAACGGTTCTCAGGAAATCTCACTATTAAATACTCATAGTAACCCTGTATCTCTAGAGTGCACACGTCCTCATGAGTCGTCTTACTTCTGCAGGCCCCCCCCCCCATTCATTCCATAACAGTGCCACTAACACCATTAACCAGGGCTTACTCACTGATCTTGGTGCTATAAGAAAAAGGGGAAGAGATGAAGAGGATGATTTTGCTGAATGTGATTCTGACTGGACAACTGTAACTGGTACAAGAGTTTGTAAAAAGGTATTTAAAGCAGGCCAGTTTTTTTTTTTTTTTTGCCAATATTTAACAGCTTTACTCCACTTTCAGATAATACTAACAGTACTATAGATGCTGTATTAAATACTCAAGATGCAGAGATTCTTCTCATGCCATCACATTTATCAAATAATGGAATGTCACCCACACTTATCCTTGATGGTACCAGTGTCAATGATGAAATAGCATCAACCTCAGTATGCACTAGGGCTAAAAGTAATATAGGGACAAATAAACTGTCTACAAGCACAGAAACACAGTCTGTCCAACCGGACCCACTAGACCTAGGTAGCCAAATTCCTTGGCACAAAGATAAGTCATTAAACTAAACTACACTGTGTTCCTCAGTTCAGAAGGTGAACATAACTGTCAACCCACTACTCTCTGTAAATAAGCGCCAAGTATATGTACTTGGTGATTCTATGATTAAACATCTGGACAGAGCTACAGTATCTGTAATCCAGATAAAGTAAACAGAATCTGCTCTAGTTTTCAAGGAGCCAAGGTTTCTGATATTACCTCAATGATCAACACTATACTTAAAAATGCTGGTCCAAATCCAATGGTCATTATTCACGCTGGTACTAATGACATCAATCGCACCAATCCTGATGGGCTTAAGAAAGATTCTTTTGCACTTATTCTATTGGTTGAAAAGGGCTGCACACCATGTTTTTCCGAATTCTTCCAGTCCCCAGGGCCACTGAATCAATGACTCAGACAATTAAGTCTATCAATGAATGGCTGAGGAAGTGGTGTTACAGACAAGGCATTCAGTGTATAACTCATTGGGAAAACATCTGTGATAGATGTCCCTTCTGTTGCTGGGACAGCCTTCACCTAAGCAGGAGGAGTAGCGCCATCCTAAGTAAATCTTTCGAGGCTGTCTTAAATCATCATTTAAACTGAATAACAAGGGGGGAATGGGAATGTTCCCAGTTCTCTTAAAAAGGGTGCACTTATGACCGCAGCTCAATACTGCAAAATATTAACCCTTAACGCCAGATCACTCAATAACTTAAAAAATCTGACCTAGAAGCTAAGTGTAAACTACACAATTTAGGCATAATTGCAATAACAGAAACATGGTGGGATTCGTCATCAAATTGGATCAGGGAAATACCTAATTCTAAACAATATTACAAAGACAGAACAGGCAAGACTGGTGGTAGTGTATGTCTATACATAAGGGAAGGCATCCCATCCTGTGAAACAAATTGTCAATCCTTAACTGAAAGTATTTGGATAACATTGCAATTTAAAGGTCAACCAAAATGAACAACTGGAAACTGCTATAGTCCCCACTCAGCTGATACTGAGTATACCACCAACCTTGTTAAGGATATTACATATCATACCGACAAAGGGGACACCTTGATCTTGGGTGACTTCAGTTTTCCGAGTATTGACTGGCACCCATTTAATGGGGCCAATGAGCAGGAAAAACTGTTTGCTACAGCCCTGATCAACAGCTTGTACATATACCCACAAGAGGGAACAATATTCTGGACCTTATTATTACCAATATAGAAAATGTAATTATAGATATAGAAATCAAAGATCCATTAGAGAATAGTGACCACTATTCAGTACAGTTTAATATTATAATCCACCATCAAAAATCATCATCACAAACCTTCTTCAAGGACTATGGTAAAGCAAGATTTAAAGAAATAACCATGTTTCTTGACCAAGTTGACTGGATTGATGAAATTTCCAATTTAGCAGTGAACAAAGCCTGGGACAAACTTAAAGAAACAATACTGAATTTAGAACTAACATTTGTTCCACTAAAAAAGAAGTATAACAAAAAGGGAAAAATCCCGGCGTGTTAACAAAATCGATCAAAAAGCAAATTACACTGAAGGAAAGATTGTTTAAAAAATTAAAATCTAACAGAGGTGGAGAATATTTAACCAAATACAAAAAAAAAAACCTTGTTCACACTTAAACATACGATTAAGAAATCAAAACAGCAATTAGAATTTATATTGGTACATACTAAAGACAATCAAAAATCCTTATTTCAATCAATCAATCAAATCTTTATTTATTCAGGCGATCATCATTGAGCAAGGCTCATTTACAAGATGGACCTGATAAGGTCAAGGTTCGAGTTGATGCACAGCAATTACATCACATACTTATGAGACAGTTATACATACAGAAAAAAGAAAATGTTATTTATAACACAATAATATACAGAGAATTCACATGTTAAAGCTTGGCAAGAGAAAGTTAAACTAACATCTACAATATGTACAGTATATATGTATCACAATGAGGGCTATGACAGTCACTCACATAATGAGTACAAGGATGGTGAAGGAATATTGGGTGCCATATACCGGCGGTGTCTGGCTGGAAGGAATATGCCATATGTGATTGGAATATGGTTTTGTGGGATGACTATTCTATCTCTAGCGGTAACAACTGCATTTCTCTGTGAAGAAGGCTGTACAGTGCTGCTTGAAGGATGTAAATGGAATGATAATGGACAGTTTTAGGAGTTTTTGTAGGGTGTTCCATGCTATAGTAGAGAATAGCTGGTTGTGCCCTCCCTATTTTGGTGTTGACTTTGGGCAATTTGAGCAGGATGATATTGTTGCTTCTTAGGGCATAGGAGCTGGGAGTGGTCAGGTTGAAGCAGTCAGGATATAGCTTGGAAGTTTTTTGATAAAGCTCTGTAGATCCATAGAGCTGAATTTCTGCTCCTCCTGACATGAAGGAAACCCATCCAATTGCATCATAGAGAACAATGGTGAGTATTATATGGCAGGTCTGTAATGAACCTTATTGCTCTATGGTATAAGGTATCCAACTTTTGAAGGTAGGGGTGGGGCAGTGACTATAGAGAAGTCTACGTAGTCAATGACTGATAGAAGATGAAGCCTGGACTAATCTCATCTTTGAATCTCTATTAAGAAAGGGTTTTAATCTGTAGAGGAGGCCAAGCCTTAGGCGAAGCTTTTTCAGCAGTTGTTCTAGATGCTGAGTAAAGTCAAGTCTGTTGTCAATCCACACACCTAGGTATTTGAAATTTTCAACATACTCCAGATTTTCTCCAAGTATAGTGTATAGCTGGAGGAGACTGATTGAAGAGGATGTGTTGGTGGAGTTTTGAGTTGTGAACATCATTGCTTTTGTTTTCTTTGCATTTAGCAGAAGCTTTTTCTCGAGAAGCTGATGTTGTAACAGGGAGAATTCTGCTTGTAGGATTTCATGAGCAACTTTGGGTGAAGGGTTGCTGACATACAGTACAGTGTCATCAGCAAAGAGATGTGCAGAGGACTTGGTAAGGGTTGAATCAATTTTATTTATATAAATGGCAAAAGGATAGGACCCAGAATAGAGCCTTGGGGACTCCTCTTGACAGTGGTCTTAATGGGGAGAGGTCACCTTCAGCTTTTACCTGTTGTGATCTACCAGAGAGGTAGCATCTGAACCACTTAAGGGAGGATGGATCTAGGCCAATGGAGTGTAGGGATGAGAGTAGCAGTTCATGGTCCACAGTGTCGAATGCTTTGCTCAGGTCCAGGAATACAGCACAGACATTGTTCTTTTTATCCAGTTCGGTTTGCCAATCATTGGTGACCTTGGCTAATGCAGTGATAGTGCTATGTTTGGCCTTGAATCCAGATTGAGTTGGATTTAATAGATTAGCATTGTCCAGATATTCCCTTAACTGAATACTCACAAATTTCTCCAGCATCTTGGATAACACAGGTAGGATGGAAATGGGCCTGTAGTTATTAAGATCCATAGGGTCCCCTGATTTTAGAAGGGGGACCACCTGGGCTGTCTTCCACAACGTGGGAATAGAGCCAGAGTTTAGGGAAAGGTTAAAGAGGTGAGTTAGGGGGACTGCAAGCACATGACATGCAATCTTTAGAAAGAATGGGTCCAGAAGATCTGCTCCTGCACTTTTTTTGGTATCTAGATGCCATAATAGATCCTCAACTTGTTTCAACAGTATAGGTTTGAAGCTAAAGGAGGAGTCAACTCTTTGTTCACCAGTATAGTGGAGCTTAAATGATCCCTTAATAGGTTAGCTGGGGAGGAGTCAAAGGCAAGGCCAGCTGTTGTGAAGTGGTTGTTGAATGCATCCAGGATTTCCAATGTGCCAGTAATGGGGCCATAGTTACTGTGTAATTGGGTTGGAAGGGGTTGTTAACATCCTGGCCCATCATACCCTTGATGGTGCCCCAAAATCTAGCAGTATTATGGTAGGAGGAGTCGAGCTGGGCCAGGTAGTAGGCAGCCTTTGCATCCCTAACTTTCCTAGTGCATTTATTCCTGGCTTTCCTAAAGATCATCCAGTCCATGATATTCTTAGTTTTCTTGCTACTTTCCAAAGTTTATCTCTCTCCAGCAGTGCAGCTTTGAGGTCAGCTGAAAACCAGCGACAGGATTTGTTTTTATTGGATACTAGAGATTGGGGCATGGGTGTTAAGGGCATTTAATATAATGCTATTTAGCACCTGCTGAGCTTTTTCTACAGAATGTGCAAGATAGAACTTTTGCCAGTGTGGAGAGTATGCTAGATCATGCAGATATCCTTCAATATTGATGTTTTTCTTGGATCTCCTCATGAGGAATTTTGCAGGATCTGTTTTAATGCTGTTGGATCTTACCCCTGCGATGGGGCAGTGGTCACTTATGTCGCATAGGAGCACTCCAGCATGTGTGAATAGATGTGGTTTACTCACTATCATGATGTCAAGTAGAGTACTGTTACTACTATTCCTTGCATTTAGTCTTGTTGGTTCATTAATTAACTGTGTGAGCCCATAGGTGTCACAGAATGATACCAGAGGTGTAGCTGCCTGGGTGAACCAGTTGAAATTCAGGTCCCCTATGATAATGACTTCTTCAGTACAGGACTTGACCAGGTTTCCCAGGTGGGATAAGAGCTTGTGTTCAGCAGAGGGGGGTCTGTAGCATCCAATTAAATGGAAAGCTGCTGTACTGGGGAGAGAGACTTTTAGAGATAGACACTCCAAATTCCTTATTTGTGTACCTAAATAAAAAAAAAAGGAAACAAAAAAGGCAATTGGGCCACTAACACACGAAGGAACCACTCTTACAACCGATACTGACACACAAAACTGTTTCAACAATTACTCCTGTTCAGTTTTTTCTAAAGATTCTCAAAACTTCATTAATACTAAACCTCCTATAACCTATACATTTCAAGGTACAGATGTCATTTCAGTATTAAAAACATAAAAAACGACCAGTCCAGGACCTGATAACATTAACCCCAGATTTCTCATTGAAACTGCAGAATCCCTAGTAACCCCATTGACTATATTATTTAATAAATCCGTTGAGGAAAATGTTATCCCCGAAGATTGGTTAAACGGACTGGTTACACCAATATTTAAAAAGGGTAGTACCGTATATACTCGTGTGTAAGCCAAGATTTTTGTACCAAAAATCAAGTACATAATTAGGGGTCTCGGCTTATACGCGGGTCAATTAGCAATTAGTAAATGTTGCAGTTGTATTCCGGAATTATCAAACCGCGATTGATGCCATGATTGGCACCGCACAGTTGTTGCTGGCAGAAAACACACAGATGTCACATTAAGGCAGCGTACTAAAATTGCTCAGAAACTGCCACCAGATCTGGTGTTGAAAGTGGACAGTTTCCATCAATTTCTTATTAAAATCAGAAAACAACATGGGTATGATCTCTCTCAAATTGGTAACATGGATGAGACATCAGTGACATTTGGTCTGCCTGGCAATAGGACAGTGAATCCAATGGGTAGCAAAACTGTCCTTATTCGGACCACTGGGCATGAGAAAACCCACTTTACTATGGTGTTATCATGCCTGTCAGATGCCACTAAATTAAAGCCCATGATTATATTTAAAAGAAAAATGCTTCCCAAAACAATGACATTCCCCTCTGGAGTCCTTGTATAGCCCCACCTGAAAGGGTGGGTGGATGAGGGGCTGGTTCAGATGTGGCTACAGAGAGTTTGGGGCACTCGACCAGGAGCGCTGCGCTCTAAGAGGTCGTCATTAGTGTGGGACGTGTTCCATGCACACTTGACAGAAGCTGTTTAAAAAAAAAAAAAAAACAGCTAAGAAATCTAAAATTGACTTCTGTGTGATTCTTGGTGTACTCGCATCGATTCTGCAGCCATTGGATGTTTGCCTTAACAAACCATTCAAGGATCGGGTCAGATGAAAATGGAGCAAGTGGATGTATTCGGGGGAAGGAACCTTAACAAAAGCTAGCAACTTAAAACGCCCTAACTTTGATGTTGTCTATCAGTGGGTCCTTGATGCTTGGGAGTCTATCCCTACAGAGATGGCTGTACGCTCCTTTCTAAAGTATGGCATTTGCAACCGAATGGATGGCACTAAAGACAGTGCTCTTTTTGAGGTGTACGAAGGAGACAGAGCAACAGGAAGAGGAAGTAGACGAATACACCGATGAACACACCGACGAACTGCTGTCTGAGCAGTTGGTATCTGATAATCTGAAGGCACTAGGGATTTCAGACTTTTAATTAGGCGAGGGCGAGGAGGACTGACTGAGGACATTTCCATTTCACTACAAACTTGCACGTTTTTACCATTAATTAGCAATGTTTTTGTTCATCGTTTTGATTTGCCTGCTGTATGGTGTGCCTTACGCTGAAAACACTGCCGATTGTGCTGTGCTGAGTAAAAATAAGACAAGCAGTTGCCGTATGTTTATTGAATTCTCCATGGGTATGCTTTGCACCGAATACTGTGCCGATTAATGTGCTGTGCTGAATATTACAAGCATTTGCCGTATGTTTATTTCTTTGGGCATGCTGATTTTTTTGTTTTGTTTTGTTTTTGGCTTATCTTTTTATGTTTTTTGTGACTGAAACTTGCAAATAAAATACATATTGGCTTATACATGAGTCAAAGCAATTTACTTAAAAAAAAAAAAAAATTGATGGAGTAAAGGGGGTCAGCTTATCCGCGAGTATATATGGTAAATCAATTGTCCAGAACTGTAGCCCTGTTAGTCTTGTGTCCATCATTGGTAAACTAATGGAACATCTTATAAAATCCCTGTTTGAAAAGGAAATTATAACATTAGGCCTGGAGGATGACACTCAGCATGGTTTCAGACCTAATTACTCGTGCACAGCAAATCTTATATCTTTTAATAACTCTGTTAGCCAAAGTCTTGACAGTAACATCCCAATAGATGTAATATTCCTGGACTTTAGTCAAGCCTTTGACAAGGTGTCCCATTATAAACTAACAAACAAAAATTAATGGGCTTTTCACCTTGCCTAGTAAACTGGGTTAGCAATTGGCTTTCGAATAAAAGGCAACGAGTTAAAATCAATGGAACATTGTCTCAAACTGGTGCAGTCAGTAGTGGTGTGCTGCAGGGTTTAGTCCTTGGGCCTACATTATTTAACATTTTTATCAGTGACATGAAAATCAAATCTAAAAACATTCTTTCTAAATTTGCGGATGATATTAAACTAGGTGGCCCAGTAGGTAATGCTGTCAATATTTCTACCCTAGTAAATGATCTAAAGGATATCCAACATTGGGCACTAACAGTATGATGTTTAATGTTGTTAAATGCACTGTATTACATCTTGGGGGGAAAAAACCCTAATCAAGAATACCATCTTAACAACACACTTCTTAGATCATCAGTTAGTGAACGTGACTTAGGCATAATCATCGACAACAAACTATCAGCATCAGACCACTGCACTAAAGTAGCCAGAGTAGCAAACGATATTATAAAACAAATCAGAAGAACATTCATCAATAAATCAGGACATTGTCTGATCCCACTTTACAGAGCCTTTATTAGACCTTATGCTGATTATGGGTCTCCCTTCTGGAACCCATACCTTAAAGGGAACATACATCGAATTGAACAAATTCAAAGGCATATGATCAAGATGATACCTAGATTATCAACCACAGACTACCAAGTAAGTCTATGTGAAGCTGGCCTTTATTCATTACACAATAGAAGACTGTGAGGTGCTCTCCTATTCACCTATAAAGTGCTAAAATCATCAGAATTAATGCACCAATCTGGACTTAAATATTCAAAAAAACGCACTGTTGCCAGGCTCCACAATAGACAGCTTAGAGTTGACCACGTCAAACAAAAGAGCTAATTACTTTACTGTTAGAGTACCTAAGTTATGGAATTCATTCCCACAAGATTTAATGGACCAGACTAATTTTAATTCCTTCAAAACAGGCCTAGATAACTGGTTGAAAACATCTTTTTCCATGGATTAATGTCCCACATTGTGTGGGGGACAATCTAGATGGGCCTAGAGCCTTCTTTTGTCCAACCTGCCACAGTAAACTCAGACATTGCCTGGCCTTAAAGTCTTCAGCTGCAACTGGGGTGGGCAACTGGCTGGCCAACAGTGCCATCCCTCTCACTCAGTCCTTCAGACCCCAATTTAATCTGTATATGATACACAGTACATTTTAAATCAAAGTCTGAAGGACTGATGGTGAGAAGGATGGCATTGTTGGCCAGCCACTTGACTACTCTAGTTGCAGCTGCAGACTCTAACAGTCAGGGTCTCCCACACACACCCTTGACTCCAGGTAAAAAAAATAATTTGTTACCTGAAGTTGGGGTGGGGAAGATGTAACAACACTGTGTTTTATCTTCAATAAAAGCCCCAGAACTTGCCACAGAGCATCTGGGGGCTGCAGTCCCTTCTCTGATTGTCTCCGAGGGACAGTCTTACCCATGTCACCTCCCCAGTGTGGTGATTACCTACTGCCCCCGAACGTTCCCGCTGCTCACCGACATCAGCTCGGATCCTGTGCCACATTCTGAAACCTTCTGCCAGCCCCCGCAGTGTTTTACTGAAAGCAGAAGGCCAGAGGAGCACAGACACGTGACTGCCATGCAGCCACACACTGAAAGTGCGAGATGGTGGGTTGCGCATGTTTGTTTAAAAGCCACTCCTGTGTCAAAACATAGGTTCCCCCCATTCATGAGTCCCTGAGGAGGCGCTTTTTGGCGCGAAACCGGTCGGGCGTTTCTTTGTTCTCTGGAGCTGTTGTTGCCTTGCATGGTGCTACTGTATTTTACATCGTTTGCTACTTTTCTTGTAAGTTAAATACAGCTTTACATTTGTGAAGTGTTGGTGCCGTGTTTTCTTTGATTTTTACGTGTTTTTTTTACACTGGCACGACTTGAATTGGAGCCGCTACTGTTGTGACTTTCCCCCCATTCTCCCAGACCCCCAATCGCCTAATCGGGGTCTGGAGAAACGAGGGAGAGACCTGAAGGGCCACAAAAGTTTTCTAAAGCGCTAAAAAGAGCAAGTAAATAAGCCAGCAGCCAATCTTGCTGGGAGCTGTAGCCCTGCTGACCGGTGCGGGTCAGTAGCAATACCAGTGGCAAACTTTCGGCTTTGACAAATGCTTATCTAAAGTGATTCCTTTCTCTCTCCTCATTTATGTCCGGTTTGGATTTACTTTTCCATCATTGCAACTGTGGATAGAAAATCTTTGATAAAGACCTCCATGACTTCTGTGTCCATTGTCTCCGCGCCAGCCATGACATCCTTGCCTGCGAAATCTGCAGCGGCTTCACCCAGGCCACCTGTCGACGCCGCCTGAAGGAGCCGAAGGTGCTCCTCATGGAGCAGAAGGTGGCCATCTTGGAGAAGGAGCTCCAGGCTAGAAGATCTTCCACTTCCCCAGCCCCGTCATCAGGCAAAGCCCAGGACAAATCCTCCTTGGGGAAGCACTGCCACTGGGAGAAGGGCCATTTCTCCTGCGAGTGGTCCCGGTTGCACGTCCCGTGCTGACCACTTCGGGATCACCGTCTTCATCGATGATGCTCCCCGCTGCCTCCCCTGCCATTCTGGCTATGGGTCAGGTTCTGGCAGCTCTCACTGCTGGTGCACCTATGGCCAGTGGTGCCTCATGGCTGGCAGGCCCCTCCAAGCTCCCGCCGACCCTTCCCACTGCCTCCCTCACCCTGTCTGCCACAGAGGGGGATGCTGGCAGTGCATCCCGTTGACTCAGTCGATGAAGGGTCTTCCTCCTTTGCCCAGCCCTGCTGAACATCCCCCCTCCTCCCCAAGGGGCTCAGCTAGGGCATACCGCCGGTCTGCTTATGGACGACGGGCACTTCTGGTCAGGCGGTCATCCTAGTTCAGTTCGTCGATGCCCTTCTCTACAGCTCTGGGGTGCAGGCTCCTCAGCTGGTTCCCCAGCCTGCTCCCATCCCTTCCAACCCTCATTTGATAATCTCGTCTTCACAGGTGGCCTCTTTTTCCCCCAGCACCCCCGCACCCTGTCGACAGCTGTCACCATCGATCTCCAAGCCCTATCTTCCTTAGTCCTGGACCTTGTTCAGCGGGTAGCTCTGGCTCCCATCCCATCATCGGCAGGGCTCAGTCGAACTCCTGAGGCCCATTTTTCACGCTCGTCAGTGTCCTCCGTCTGTCTCCCCGAACCCGGGGATGGCGACACTGATTATCATCCAGATTTACTCTCAACTGGACCCGGGGGGGCAAGGGCCAGAAACCCCTTCCAGCACCTCCGCAGTTTCATCTGAAGGGGATGACTTCTCCAACTATATGCTTCATTGCCCTCCTGATGATCCCTCTTTTGTAATGGTCATGCGCCAGTTGCAGGCAGCCATGGGCTTTGATTCTGCAGAACAAGCTGTCTCTCTGAGGAACCTGGCACACTACTTGCATCTGCCAGAGTCTCTACCCCTCGTCATAACCCCTTATTGATGCCTACGAAGATGCTATCCTAGCTGCCTGGTATAAGCCGCACCTGGTTTCCCACGCCCCATTCCCGTGCCCAAGAAGGCAGACGATTTATATCAGCCCGCTTGGGCAGGCCCTTCTTCTCCAGGCCTTCATAGGTGGACTCTGTGATCATCAGTGCAGCTCATAACCGCTCAAAATTGCCCCAGCATCTCAGTTCACTTCCTCCCAATAAGGAATCTAGGAAACTGGACCTGATAGGAAAAAGGGTCTTCGTTTCCTCCGCCCTAGTCATCAGGGTCCTTAATTGTGTGGGGCTTATGTAAAAAGTACCAGTCTGACCTCTGGGACTCTGCTAAATCGGCTGCCCAGTCCCTTCCTTAGGGTCCGCATAAGCAATACATGCTTAAGGCCCTCCAGTCTGGTGCTGACATGGGGAGTCACCTACTGTAGGCTGCCTACAACACCGTGGGCACCTCGACTAGGGCTTCGGCAGTAGGCGCTTGCCTCTGGCACTACTCCTAGCTCAGGGTATTGGGGTTCACGAATGATGTCCAGCAGTCAATCCTGAATGCCACTTTCAGGGGCCACAGATTTTTCGGGGGGGTTATGTGCAAGACATCCTTAACCTGCAGGCTTTGGGTAGAACCCTGCATTTGGTATGTTCTCTCTACCACACCCACCAGCAGAGTGGTCAGAGGGTGCTCTTTCAGCAGGCCACACACCGCCCCAGGGCTGCCTCCATGCAGTCTACCAAACGAAAGGCAGCTGCCGCCCTGCCCACTAACCCCAGCAAGTCCGCAAGGGCAGGAGGGGCAGGTCTAGCCACAGGCCCCACTTCAGCTTGACTCCTTGCTTGACCTCCCCAGTCCGGTTCCATGGGATGCGGTTGTAGGGGGTTGGTTTTCCCTTCTTCTCGAAGGGTTGCAGGAGGTACTTTAGAGGTGTGGGTGCTTCAGCTAATTTATCAGGGCCATGCCCTAGACTTCATAAAGCGGCCTCCATACCTTCCACCCAGACCCTCCAATAATCCCCCCTGCGTAAGTGTCACTGCTGCAAGCACAGATTCAGGTTCTGCTTGCCAAAAAGGCCAAAGAACCCATTCCTGAGGCCCACGAGATGGAGTTCTAGGTGCGTGGGTATGGTGTACTGTCCACACTTCTGCAGAATTCTTTTCTCTTTAAGGCTTGCCGGAAAGTCTTCAAGCTGGCTCCTCCCACCTACCTGGGTGGTATCCTCCTTGGCACTGCCCCATGATGTCAGATCTTCCTTTCTGCTGGAAGAGAACAATTCCCTCCATTGCGCTGTGTTTTATTTGTAGGCCCTGTCTTTGCTTTTCGATATTTTCGCTTACAGTCTTCAGGCTGCTTCACTGTTTTTTCCATGCTCGCACCATAGATTTCTCTATGCAGAATTTGGCACCCAGTTTTAAACTTTGTCCATGCGGGCAGAAGATGTCTCGCACGTACCCTTACACCTTGTGCGTTTATTGCCTGGGCCAGGACCACGATCCCCAGGCTTGCAGCCTATGCCACACTCTGCATCTCTCCAATCTGGAGGACTGGTACTCCATACTCTTGCTGAATTGGCAGGACGAGCGGGATCCTCTGGTTCGCTCAGATGCCCATAAGGTGGTCTCTGCAGCTGCGGTGTCTGCCAAACAATTGGCTATCAAAGAAGCTGATGCCCAGGTGACCACGGGCTCCTCCTCTGTATCTGCGCTGATTCCTCTGAGCTTTGGCACCTCTTTTACAGGGGTGTTCCAGGACTTCTGTTAGTCCCTTCACGGTCTAAATCCAAGATGGGTTTCAAATCTGAGGCGAAAAAGTCCCATCACAAGTCATGGGATCTCGAGCGCTCTCAGGCCTCAGATTCCCCCACTCCTGCTTCAGTGTTTCTCAATTCAGCTTTGGCTAAGCCTTCAGTCCAGGCTGCTGGCCCCACGTTGCCCCCGCCGTGCCTGTCGACCAGTCGGTCGAGATTTTTCTCGACCTGTTGTCGCAAGGCGAGGGGGATACTTCCCTCTTCAGGACTCCGGTCCTGACTTTGCAGTCTCAGGACAGGTCAGATCAGCCTGCTGATCTGGTCCCTAACCCTGAGAACATCGAGCTTGTGGGAGGCAGCAGGCTTTCCTCGCTGTCTGGACCATCTGCAATTGAGGTCTCGGACCCATAGCTCGAGTAGCCCTCGCCGAAGTTGGCATTCGCACTCTGGGCCTTTGGGCAATAGGCATTGCCGCTACTCCTCCTCTTTGGGGGAGGAAAGGCTACGCCGCAAGTTGCAGCAGTGCTACGAGAAGCTTATGTGGAAGCAGCTCATTTTGAGTGCTGGGCCTAAGCCAGTGCAGGCTCAATCCCCAGCACTTCCTTGGCTGCCACCACCTCGACTCAAACTAGTTCTAGCTCAGCCAGTTCTGGACTTCCTACCCATTCGGGTGGAATCCCCACCAGTTCAGCCAAAGGATTTTTCCTCATCCAAGGACACCCGCACTACCCCTGTGCTTTCCTCATGGTCATCATTCACTAGGGCTAATGAGCCCCGCAAGGTTAGCAGCGACTCGGGGGTGGGGGTCAGCCGGTCTCTGATGAATCCTCAGAACTAGAGACTTTCTCCATGTATTCCAGGCTGGTTGACTTGGAATCTGGCGAGGATCTGTCGATGGACCATGGTCCCACCTCTTTCAAGCAACATGAAGTCTTGCTGTATTCTGACCTGACTATTGCAGTGATATCCAACCTTTGAACTGCCCCGGAGAGGAAAGAGTTAACTTTCCATGCAAGGCATGGAACGCTGAGCTCGAGCTCGGTTGAGACTCTGTCTCTTGTTGTTTGAACCCAAACCACCAGATTCTTTACTTCGCCTCACTGAACAGTCGCTCCGGAGATTTCTCCTTCGCTCGGTTCAATTCAGTCGGTTAAAGTGTCATTTTTTCCCTCGGTTTCAACCGAATTTCTTCCATCTAACCTGTCGGTTCAGTCTCTGTCTGTGGTACCATGAGTACTAGATAGGTTTATTATTGTTAGCTTCTGTGTGGAACTTGTAAACGTTGGATCGGTTCGGTTTGAACCGATCAGGTTTGTTAAAAAAGTTTGTTCTGCTTTTTAGTGTGGTAACCAGTCCTTATCGGTGCTAAAAAAAAAAAAAAAAAATGGATTTCATTACGTTTTTTTCCACGACCCGTAACACGGTCAGGAACCGATAAAGTGTCTTGCCTAGATTGCTGAAAAAAGGGTAAGTTTGGTTAGGACTGGCCATGTCTGAGAAACTCAAGAGAAAAACCGGGCCCACTGGGTTTCAACACTGTAGTGTGTGTGAAGAAGCCTTTGCTAAGGCTGACCCCCACACCACCTGTGTTTATTGTCTGGGGTTTGACCACCTCGATTCAGACTGCCAGATTTGCAAAAGTTTTCCCACAGCTACCCTGGAAAAGAGAGTAGGTAGGCTGAAGGAAAGGGAGGCCAAAAAGTCCGCTGACCCGGATGGCCAGCCCGGTTCAGTTCAACCCGAACAGAAGGTGCCCTCCTGACCGAGGCGAGAAACTTCTTCGAGCAAGGAGAACCAACTCTGAGGTCCATTTTCGGTTAAAGAAAAGAAGGATAAGTCAGCGGTTCGGATCCACAAGTTCTTTCTCCGACCGCTGATGAAATAGCCAAAGCGATAAGGATTGTTCAATCGCTAACTCCGGTTCCGACCAAACCGGCACCATCGGTTAGGGGCTCAGTTCAGTCAGTTCCTCCGGTTCCGGATTATAATTTAGAGGAGTTTTATGAACCGGAGGAGGAGGAAGGAGAGTATGAGGATAGTGATGGTGATTATGAAAGTCTGGATGTGCCCATTGACCTGGACATCTCCCCAGACAGACCTTCAGGGGTTTCTCCTCCTAGGCTTTCTGAGTCCCCTTCCCACTTTATGTTTTACAAAAAAGTGGCTGAAACTCTTCAGCTTCCTATGGAGGAAGCAGTAGAGGATCAGGAGGAGCCTGATTATGTTGAGATGATGGACATCCCAGAGTCCAGGAGGCTGTCTATTCCCCTCCATAAGTCTTTTGGGAAACAGACATTTAAAATTTTAAAGACTCCTAATTCTATACCTCCTGTGGACAGAAGAATGGACAAGAGGTATACTCTTTCAGGCTCAGATACGGAGTTCCTTTCCCAGCAATGCAGCCATGTTGGGGTAGTGCAGGCTGCTGCCTGTGATAAGGCAAATATACCCTTGGCTTCACACCCCCCAGATAAGGACTCCAGGAGGATTGATGCCATGGCAAAGAAACAGTACATGGCAGCATCTTTGGGACTCAGGCAGGCTAATTATATGGCCTACACAGCTAGATACCAGAAGTCTAGATGGGACACTGTGATGGCTCTAGCTAAACAGGTCCCTGGCCAGCGTGCCAAGGAGCTGGAGCAGGTGGCTGCAGATGGTATTGAGGCATCCAAGGTGCAATTTCAAGCTGCAGTAGACTCCAGTGATGTTTCATCTAGAGTCATGGCTACATCTGTGGCCCTTCGCAGGATGGCTTGGCTCAGATGTACTAGCCTGTCACAGAATACCCAGACTAAGGCCATGATTTTCCTGTTGTTAGTAATTCTCTGTTTGGGAGCACAGAGAACTACATGAAGAAAATGGATGAGTACAGGACCACCTATAGGGTGCTCAGACCAAGGAAGGCAAGCCACTCCCCAGAGCCAGCATTCCAGGGCAGGCCTTTCATGAGCCTTTCTACAAGCCCAGGCCTCCTCTTCCGCCTTTGCCCAGAGGGGGTTCTTCAGAGGGAGAGGCAGAAGGGGTATAAGCAGGCCTGCTACCACCCCTCAGCCTAAAGCCCCTGCCAAACAGGCACCCTGATGGGTTTTCCCGGTCCGATTCTCCACTACCCATAGGGGGCAGGCTGGCTTACTTTGTCCAGGACTGGATGTCTTTAACATCAGACAAATGGGTCCTGGAAGTAATAAGCCAGGGACTGGTTCTCAGCTTCAAAAATTTCCCAGGATGAGAACCAGATCCTTTCCACCTGCAAATCCTTCAGAGGCCCTTGCCCTAGAGGCAGAGGTCTCTTCCTTTTAGCTCTGAGAGCCATAGAAGAGTTCCACCCTACACAGGGAAAAGGATTGTACTCCAGGTACTTCCTAACTCCCAAAAAGGCAGGAGAATGGTGGCCCATCCTGGATCTCAGATATTTAAACAAGCACCTTTTAAAGCCAAAGTTCAAAATGGTGACTCTGGGAATAATTCTACCTTCTCTAAGGCCAGGGGACTGGCTAGTCTCCCTGGACCTCAAGGACGCCTATTTCCACATTCTCATCAGATGCTCCCACAGAAAGTACCTCAGGTTTGAGTTGCCCTCAGGCCACTATCAATTCAGAGCAATGCCCTTTGGCCTAGCATCAGCTCCAAGGATGTTCACAAAATGCCTGGCAGTAGTGGTTGCTTTCCTAAGGAGAAAAAAGATCTCCATCTTTCCATACCTGGATGACTGGCTCATAGTGGGTCAGTCTCCAGACTAAGTCAAGTCACACCTACAGATAACTCAGCAACTGCTCACTTCACTAGGATTCCTCCTGAATCTTTCAAAGTCAGTTCTAGAGCCAGTGCAGCTCCTCACCTTCATGGGGCGGAGCTGGATACAGTAAGGGAAAGAGCCTTCCTTCCCCTGGATAGGGCAAGGACCCTTGTTACACTGGCCTCTTCATTCACCCTCCAGGTGTCTCGACCAGCAAGGCATTTTCTGCAGCTCCTGGGCCACATGGCTGCCTCTATAGCAGTGATCCAAGGAGCAAGATTTCAGATGAGGGACATTCAGTTCCACTTAAGAGCCTTCTGGTCCCAGAGAAAGGATCCTCTGACCAAGCTAATCCCGGTGACTCGAACCCTGATCCAGGCTTTGCAATGGTGGCAGGATCAGGACAACTTAAGGCAAGGAGTTCCCTTTGTCACTCAGTCTCATTCTCTAATCCTTACCACAGATGCCTCCCTCTTGGGCTGGGGAGCCCACTTGGGGGATCTGACCATCCAAGGGTTGTGGTCACCTCAAGAATCTCTGCTTCACATCATTCTCTTAGAACTCAGAGCAGTGTTTCTAGCACTTCAGGTTTTTTCCAAGTCTGTTCATAACAAAGTAGTTCAGATCAGGACAGACAATACCACCACAATGTGGTATATCAACAAGCAAAGGGGCACTCGGTCTACGGCCTTGTACACAGAAGCGATGAAGTTATGGTCTCTGGCCTATTCCCTGAATACCTCTCCGACAGCAGTACACCTCCCAGGCAAGGACAATGTCCTGGCAGATGCTCTCAGCAGGATATCTCAGGGCCATCACGAATGGTCCCTAGATCCCCTGATTTTGAAGGTGATCTTCTCCAGATGGGGCACCCCTCAGATAGATCTTTTTGCAGCTCCAGACAATCACCAACTTCCTCTTTTTTGCTGCAGACCCCCAGTGTTGGCCTCAGTCCCCCTGGATGCTCTACTTCTCAATTGGGAAGGGAAGTTCCTGTATGCTTCCCCCCCCTTCCCTCTGTTGTTCAAGGTACTAGTCAAAATCAGATCTCAACCCTGCAAAGTGATTCTGATTGCTCCAGATTGGGCCAGACAGCCCTGGTACCCTCTCTTGCTGTCCTTAGCAGTCCACCTTCCCCTGTCTCTTCCCAGGAATTACAACCTGTTAATATGTTCTCAGGGGAGGGTTTGGTATCCGAATCTCAAATCTCTCAATCTCAAGGCCTGGCTCTTGAAGAGTTAGAATTTGCTGATTTGCATCTCTCTCAAGGTGTTCTGGATATTCTAAAGGCTTCTCGAAAGCCTTCCACCAGAAAGACTTACAACTCCAAATGGAAAAGGTTTACTGTTTGGTGCTCTGGGAAGCA
This sequence comes from Neoceratodus forsteri, assembly GCA_016271365.2. Classification (NCBI taxonomy): domain Eukaryota; kingdom Metazoa; phylum Chordata; order Ceratodontiformes; family Ceratodontidae; genus Neoceratodus; species Neoceratodus forsteri. The sequence continues at coordinate 79,079,244 of CM057454.1, read as the reverse complement.
TATTTCTCCAGAGTCTGCCGGGTTGCCTATAGTCCTTGACTATATGGTTCATCTCAATAGCTTGGGACTCAGACCAGCTACACTTAGAGTTCATCTGGCAGCTGTCTCTGCCTTCTTGTCAGTAGGCAAGCACTGTTTCCTTTCAGCTCATCCTGTATTCTGTAAATTCTTCAAGGGATTGCTGCATACCAATCCTCCCTTCAGGGACCCTGCCCCTGCTTGGGACCTTAATGTTTGCATTGCTCAGCTTATGCAACCCCCTTTGTCCTCAGCAGAGCTTAAGTACTTGACTTGGTAAACTGTGTTCTTGGTAGCCATTACTTCTGCCAGAAGCATAAGTGAGTTACAGGCCCTGTCAGTGGAGCCTGATTTTATCTCTTTCCATAGAGATAAGGTGGTCCTCAGGACTAATAGGAAGTTTTGCCTAAGGTGGTTTCAGATTCCACCTTAACCAGTCTATGTCTCTTCCTGTTTTCTTCACTGACCATTCCTCCTCTGGAGAGAGGCTGCACAACTGGATGTGAAAAGGGCCCTTAGCTACTACATAGAGCGCACCGAGGGTCACAGGTTTGACTCCCTCCAACTGTTCCTCACTTATGGTGAGGTTGGTAAGGGAAAACCTGCCACTAAGAGATCTATTGCCAGGTGGATTTTGTCTTGTATACAGTTCTGCTATGAAAAATTAGGTAGGATCCCACCCTCAGGCCTGAGGGCTCACTGTACTAGAGGTACAGATATTCCTATCTTAGAGATTTGTCAAGCAGCCACATGGAAAACAGTACATACTTTCACCAAGCATTACTCTCTGGATATCCAGGCTAGGAGTGATGCTCGGTTTGGCACAGCAGTGCTTCAGAGCCTGTTCCCGAAGTAGGTTCTGTCCCTCCTCCATGGAGGTACTGCTTGGTAGTTCTGCAATAGTCAGAATACAGCAAGACTTCATGTTGTTTGAAGAAAAAATTATTCACCTTAGTAATGTTGTTTCTTCTAATGGAGTTTTGCTGTATTCTAACCTCCCCCCTGCCTCCCCTCTCAGAACCTGGGTTTTGGGATGTGGGTGGGCAGGAACAGTGCTGGCACCCTAGAGGTGCGCCCCCCCCCCCTTTTCTCATCCTCTCATTTTTGGGTGTGTGCATTGTGTTTTGGTTTTGGTTTTCCTGACTGAGTCTTTGCCTTGGAACCAAAAAACCTTTTTATTAAATTTAGTTGCCAGTTGGCTAGTGTAAGTTTACAGTTTCCACACAGGACGCCCAGTGAGTTTAGCTTGTAAAGATCTGGCGGTTTGGGTTCAAACAACAACAGACAGAGTCTCAACCGAGCTCGAGCTCAGCGTTCCATGCCTTGCATGGAAAGTTAACTCTTTCCTCTCTAGGACAGTTCAAAGGTTGGATATCACTACAATAGTCAGAATACAGCAAGACTCCATTAGAAGAAACAACATTACTAAGGTGAGTATTTTTTTCTTCAGGGCCATGCTCTGCCTCATCTCCAAGGCCATGGGGATCCAGCAGGAGCCCATTCAGAAATGGGCTAAGTATCCCCCCACTGAGATACTCGACCGGGATGACTCCCCAGGGCTCGCCTTCCTGGTGGTTGAGGCCATTCTTGGGCCCGTGTTGGAGCTCTGGCAGCATTCAGCTTCCTGCTCTACTCCATCGGCCCTTATGGCTCGCAAGTATGCCGTCCCTACAAGCTCTCTCTCTGGGTTCACAGTCCACACCTCAGCCGAGGGCTTGGTTGCCGACTCGGCGTTTCGTCAGACGGGCAGTGTCAGGGATGTTGATAAGCCACCCAACAAAGAATCCAAGAAATTGGATCATGCGGCCAAGAAGGTGTATGAGGCCTCTTCTCTTAACCTGAGGCAGGCAAGTTCAGCCTTGACGATGGCCCACTTCACTCATGCCCTGTTGGGCATCCTCGATGAGGTGCTTCCTTGGCTTCAGGCTGACCTTCGGATGCTAGTCAACTGGTCTGGGACCAGGGCCATGCAGTGGCCAAACAGCAGCTCTAGATGGCCTTGGACATCCGCGGTTCTTGTGCCAGGTCGGTGGCCATGGCTGTAGCTATGCGCTGACGGGCTTGGCTTTGCATCTCAACCTTTTCTATGGATACCCAGCACAAACAGGTGAATGTCCCCTTCCTGGGCACCTGTTTGTTCGGGCCTGGGGTGGATGGTCATCTCACTAGAATTAAAAAGTCCAACACCACCTTGGATTCCATCACATCGGCTCAAAAGGACAATGGCTCCAAACCCCAGAAAAAGTCCCTTTTGGCCCCATCCTGCTCCTGCAGCCAAGCCTTCCCTGACCCCAGCTGGGCACCAGCAGTTCTGGCGTCCCAGACCTAAGTCAGTTGCTTCCATGGCCCGAAAGCCTAGCAGACGGGGTCCAACAGCTTCCTCTGCTGGCCCGGCCTCCACCTCCAAGCCTGCCCAGTGACGGGATGACTGTTCCCCCTCCCTACCCATCCTGTCCCCCCTGGATCCTCCCATTGGGGCTGGCTCTGCCACTTTCTTTCTACCTTGTCCAGTGTTACCACGGACAGGTGGGTGTTGGAAGTGGTCGGCCAGGGGCTGCCTCTCGAGTTCGAGCATCTCCTGCTCAGCAGAGCCCGCATCCCTTGTGAAGATATGGTGTCCGCAGACATGCTGTCCACCGTTCGGGAAGACATTGCCCACTCCTCCAAAAGGAGGTGGTGGTTCATGTCCCGGACCCACCAGACAATCCAGGGTTTGTTTCCATATATTTTCTGGTTCCCAAATGGACGAGGGGCTGGCGCCCCATCTTGGATCTGCACAACCTGAACAAGTTTCTGCAGTCGCGCACCTTCAGAATGGTCACTCTGAATCAGATCATTACGTCTGGTACAGAACATGTGATTCTGCTGCCTGAACCTAAGGGATGCCATCTTCTCTGTCCCCATCTATCTATCCATCCCACTTGCAGTTCCTTCAGTTTCGTGTGGAGGGGACCCTTCTATGAGTTCCAGGCCATTCCCTTCAGCCTCTCCTCTGCTCCAAGGATCTTCGCCAAATGCATTGTACTGGTGGCAGCCTTCCTGAGGTGCAGAGGGATCCAGGCTAACCCATACCAGGACAATTGTCTGATTGCAGGCCCCTTCAGGATGGAGGTGGAGCAGTCCCGAGACCTGGCCCTCTAGACTTGCTTTCGCCTCGGCCCCCTGGTCAGTGAGGCCAAGTCGGAACTCGTCCCCTCACAGATGATTCACTTCATCTGGGTGGAGCTTGACTCTTCCCGAGTCAGAGCCCTGCTCCTGGCAGAGGGTGGAGGATCCTTCCTCCTTTGCCCGATCATTTCAGGTTGGGCAGTTTTGCCCTTCCAAGGACTTCTGTACCTCCTGAGCTTCATGGTGGCCTGCACCAGCATGGTCCATTGGGTCTGCTGGAGAATGCTCTCCTTTCAGTGGGGACTGGCCTGCCATTGGTCACAGCATCAGGGCCTCCTCGACCAGCCGGTCACGATGACCCAGCCAGTGTGGGATGCCATCCAGTGGTGGTTGGTCCCGAAACATCTTAAGGAAGGAGTTCCATTTGTCCGCCCGGACCTGATGGTCACGCTCATGAATGATGCCTTTGTGATGGGCTGGGGTGCCCACCTGTGGGACCACAGGATCCACGGCCTCTGGTCCCCTGAGGAGTACCGATGTCACATCAATCTACTGGAGCTTCGGACAGTTCGCCTGACTCTGATAGTTTTTGCTCCTCATCTTCGGCGTCAGGTCATCCAGGTCCAGACGGACAACATAATGACCATTTACTACCTCAATAGGAAGGGTGGTAGACGCACTCCCTACCTCTGTGCAGGGAAACTCTCTGCTTTAAACCCCAGGAAATCTTACTGTATTCTGACTTGTACAGTATGGTCTCACCATAGGACTGCCCCAGAGCCAAAATGGTTAGTAGAACCTATGCAAATAATAGAATGCTAGGTTTTCAAACCACTGTCCCTAGTAAACAACTCCTAACCATCAGATTCTTTACTCCGCTTGCCTCAGTAAGACATCTCCAGAGAGCTCTCCTTTATCTCTTGAAGAAACTTTATTTTCTCAGTTTATGCCTCAGTAAATTTATTTTATTTGGTATTCTTACCACTGTCCTTGGTTTTCAGGTAGTAATTGTTTAGATTTTAGTTTGTAAGGGTAAGTAGTCATTTTTCTCCCCGGTTCCTTAACCGAGGGGAAACCAGCAGTTCCCTTATTTTGTTTTAATATATGTTTTAGTTAGTTTGAAATTTTTCCGACTCGGTATAATTAGTTAGCTAGTTCTAAACTTATACCGGAGTAATTCCCTGTTAGTGGGTCCCTTTTTTCAACCAGGGTAACTCCTGGATCTGTAGCTCTAAACCTGGTTTCATTTTTTATGGTTTAACAACCGACAAAAAAAAAAAAATTATATTTGGCCTTTCATCTTATTTTCGCTTATGTCACAGAAACCAAAAAAGAGAACAGGGCCCACAGGTTTCCAGCACTGCACAGAGTGCGGGGAACTGTTTGCAAAGGCTAATCCTCATTTGATTTACTTGTTCTGTCTGGGGTTTAACCACCTTCAGACAGACTGTGAAATCTGTGCTAATTTCCCCTCAGTCCACCCTTGAAAGGCGGTTGAAGAGGCTAAGGGGAAAAATGACTGATAAGGCTGCTAACCCGGCCACTGAACTGGAGGGACCGCCCTGTGACAGGGGCGATAGTTCCTCAAAGAAAAGAATCGCTGATGAGGCTGTTGAACCGGCTGTCGTGGTTAAGAAAAAACTAAAAGAAAAACACCAGGAACCGCAACCGGTACCCACAGCGGTCCCTTCTGCTGAAGAGATCGTGGACGTGATCAGGATTATTCAGTCCTTGTAGTCTCCTGTTCCGGTTGAAAAACAGCCGGTTCCACAAACTCTCGGTTCACAAGTCCCTGGTTTAACAGACCAGTGTGAGGGACAGTTTGAGGATCCTGGTCTTGGTGAAGAACCAGAAGAGGATTATGGAGATGATGATTATGATGAGCCTATAGAGCCAGACATCTCTCCTGATCCTCACAGGCTTGATTCTCCTAATAAGGGAAACGAAGATTTTTCTCCATACTTTGCTTTTATGAAGCAAGTGGCCCAGTCTCTTAACCTCCCATCCCAGGAGTCTCTGGAAGATGAGGAGGAAGAAGACTATAAAGAAATGATGGGCGTCCCTCCATCAAAAAGGCTGCTTCTCCCTTTACACAAGTCCTTGAGGAGGCAGACCATGAAAATATTGGAGAACCCCACTTCTGTCCCTCCTACTGATAAGAAAGTGGACAGGAAGTACTGGGTGGATAAGTCTGGGACTGAATTTTTGTTTGGTCACCACACTTATGAAGGTGTAGTACAGGCTGCAACTTGTGAGAAAGCTGGCATCCCTCTGGCCTCCCACCCTCCTGAGAATCCAGGAGAATGGATTCAATAGCCAAGAAGGTTTATTTGGGATCCTCCCTAGCCATTAGGCAGGTATCCTATATGGCATATCTAGCCAGATATCAAAAATCTGTATGGTCCACTGTACTGGAAATTGTCAAGTCATTTCCACCTCCAATGGCTGCTGACCTGGAAGAAGCGGTTAAGAGGGGCAGTGAAGCATCTGAGACCCAATTTAGGATGGCAGTGGATGCAGATGACACTGCATCCAGGCAGATGGCTTCGGCAGTGTCTCTGAGAAGGTTTGCATGGCTTAGAACCACTGACCTCTCACAGGACACACAAAACAAGGCCTTGGATTTTCCCTGTGACCCTGTGTCTCTGTTTGGAGAACAAACAGAGGCATACATGAAAAAAATGGATGACTGCAAAGCTGCTTACAAACGTGCAGCAGTAAAGGAGACAGCTGCCAACCCCCAGAGACACCACTCTAGGGGTGGCAGGGGCAGGACTCCTAACATACATTATTTTTGGCCCCAAGTCTTTCCCCAGTATCAGCCATGGGGATACTTTAGGGGCAGGAGGGGCACCGGCCACACTGGCTACACTGTCCAGCCAGTAGCTCAATCAAAGCAGACTCCCTGAGCAGAATGTCTGGGTCGCCTCTCCATTACCAGTTGGAGGCAGACTGGCCCACTACTTCCAGAAATGGAAAAACACCACAGACAAGTGGGTTCTGGAAGTAGTTGGCCAAGGTCTGGTCCTCAGCTTCAAATCCAGGCCAAGGCTGAGGTCAAGGACCTTCAAGCCCTCTTCCCCATCAGAAACAACCCTACTGGAAAAGGAAGTGTCATCTCTTCTGCTGCTTCTGGCGGTAGAACTAGTCTCTGCCATTCAGAAAGGCAAGGCGTCCCATTCTGGATCTCAGATACCTGAACAAGCACCTAGCAAAACCAAAATTCAAGATGGTCACTCTATTTACCATATTACCTACCCTAAGGCAGGGAGACTGGCTAGCATCCCTGGACCTAAAAGATGCTAACTTCCACATCCCAATCAGAAGGTTACACAGAAAGTACTTCAGATGCAGATTGCCATCAGGCCATTATCAATTCAGGGCAATGCCCTTCGGACTAACATCTGCTCCAAGGGTATTCACAAAATGCCTAGCTGTTGTGGTGGCATACCTAAGGCGGCTAGGAGTATCAGTGTTCCCCTATCTGGATGACTGGCTCATTGTAGGCCAGTCACAGCAGGAAGTAAGAGATGCACTATCTGTCACTCAGAACAGCTTGTCCTCCCTGGGAGTCTTAGTGACTCAAAAAAAGTATGTCCTAAAACCGGTACAGTTGCTCAGGCTCATGGGGCAGAACTGGATACAAAGGCAGGAATGGTCAGTCTTCCTCAGGACAGGGTGAACAGCCTTATTCAAGTGGCCAGGTCTTTTTCACTGCATGTTCCCAGACCAGCAAGGCATTTCCTGTAATTGTTAGGTCACATGGCAGCCTCCACTGCAACCGTCCCAGGAGCCAGGTTTCAGATGAGAGACATCCAGTTTCATCTCAGGGAGTACTGGTCCCAAAAGAAAGATTCTCTATCAGAGCTAGTCCAAGTCACAGCCACCTTTATTCATACTCTGCAGTGGTTGCAGGTAAGGGAACATCTCAGACAAGAGGTACCTCTCCTACAGCAGCCCCCTTCTCTGATATAATACTTAACCACAGATGTTTCCCTTCTGGGGTGGGGAGCACATTTGGGGGATCACACTGCTCACAGCACATGGGGAAAGCAGGAATCCCTCCTGCACATCAATCTATTAGAGCTCAGAGCAGTTCTTCTGGCCCTTCAGTCTTTTGCCACTCAGGTGGTAGGGAAGGTGGTGCAGGTCAGAACAGACAGTACAACCACCATGTAGTACATAAACAAGCAAGGGGGCACAAGGTCCACCCCTCTTTACACAGAAGTTATGAAAAGTTGGGCATTGGCATACTCTGTAAAGTGTCTCTTTTAAGCTGTTCATTTTCCGGGCAAGGACAATGTCCTAGTAAATGCCCTCCGCAGGATAAACCAGAATCACCACGAATGGTCACTGAACAGATAGGTCTTGCAGACCATTATCAGGAGGTGGGGCACCCTAGAAGTGGATCTGTTTGCAGCCCCAGACAATTACCAGCTCCCAGAATATTGATGCAGACTCCCCAGCAGGGGCACAATTCTTTTGGATGCACTTCTGTTAGATTGGTCAGGGAAGTTGCTGTATGCTTTCTCTGCATTTCCTCTACTGCTGAAAGTATTGAACAAGCTCAGGCTTCAGCCATCCTCAATGATTCTCATTGCCCCAGACAGCCCTGGTACTCCATACTCGTATCAGTGACAGTAGCCAAGCCAGTCAGTCTTCCCATGAGGTACAACCTATTTATCTCCTCTCAGGACAGAATCATGTACCCAACTTACTATCCCTCAGACTCAAAGCATGGCTCTTGAGGACTTGGCCTATGTGGACTTGCATCTTTCAGAAGGGGTTATGGATATACTGAGAGTTTCCAGAAAGCCTTCCGCTAAGAAAACATATGCCTCTAAATGGAAAAGGTTTTCCTTTTGGTGCCAGGGCAGAGGCCTGGATCATTCCCAAGCTAACATTTCTAGAGTCCTGGATTGTATGGCTCATTTGCACTCCACAGATGTAACTATTTCTACCCTGAGGGTGCATTGGTAGCTGTTTCGGCTTATTTATTAGCAGGTAAAGCTTCTTCCTCCTCTTTTGCTTCAAAACTAGTGTTCAAAAAATTCTTTAAAGCGCTGCTGCATTTTACACCCACCACACCCGGAGCCCACTCCCATGTGGGACCTAAATATGTGCATTGCTCAGCTCATGCAACCTCCATTTGAACCCATGTCATCAGCAGGTCTCAAATATATGACTTGAAAAACTGTATTTCTGGTTGCCATTACCTCTGCCAGGAGGATAAGTGAACTCCAGGCACTATCCACAGAGTCTGGGCATATCGCAGTTCATAGGAACAAGATAGTCCTGAGAACTAACAGAAAGTTTTTGCCTAAGGTGGTATCAGATTTCCATCTTAACCAGTCTGTTACCTTGCCAGTCTTCTTTACAGACCATTCCACTTCATGTGAACGTAGGTTGCACAGCCTGGATGTAAAAAGGGCAGTCAGCTACTATCTTGACCACACAAAGGGTCACAGACAGGATTGAAACCAGCTCTTCCTTACTTTTGGAGAGGTGGGGAAAGGAAAACCTGCCACAAAGCAATCCATTGCCAGATGGATTGAAGCTTATATCCAGTTCTGTTATAGCATGGTAGGTAAGGAACCACCTGTAGACCTCAGGGCCTATTCAACTAGGGGTACTGCAGCCTCTCTGGCAGCTGCTAGAGATATCCCCCTAATAGATATCTGCAAAGCTGCAACTTGGAAGACGGTCTACACATTCATAGAGGATTATTGTTTGGACATCCGGGCCAGAGGTGATGCCAGGTTTGGCATAGCAGTCCTGCAGAGCTTGTTTCCTAAATAAGTTATGGGCCTACCTCCAAAGGCACTGCTTGGTAATCTGCATAAGTCAGAATACAGTAAGATTTCCTGGGGTTTGAAGAAAACATTACTCACCTTAGTAATCTTGTTTCTTCTAAGGGAATCTTACTGTATTCTGAGCTCCCTCCCTTCCTCCCCTGCTAGAACCCCATGGTCACTGCATTACAGCTGTGCTAAAGTTGTTGTAAACCTGGGGAGAATATACTGTTTTTATTTTGGGCATCTGTGACTTGAATCTTCAAGGCTACCCGGGTTTGGAGTACGTGAAAGAAGGGTAATTCCCTAATATTGTTCTCCTGTCATTTCTGGTTTATTTATTTAGCTTTTGTTGACCAGGTAGGTACACTAGACAAGTTATATGCCTATTTTCAGGTACGACCCGGGAGAGTACAATGAAAAATATAGGTTCAAACAGGGTACATAACAACAAGAGGGGCAATGTACAGAGTAACAGAAGAGCAAGGTGAACATAGATAGTCTACAGTAAGTAGTAATAGATTATATATATATATATATATATATATATATATATATATACACATATATACACAAACAGAATAAAATAGGCTGTCATTTTATAGCAATAGCAGTAATTACAGTTGTGAGTGACCCTTTTTTTTAGAGCCACAGAAACAAATAATTCCTGGGCAGCTAAACAAATCACATCACATGACATGTTTAGGGAGGGTTCTATGGTTATTAGTATTATTATCACTATTATTATTATCCTTCCATTAGTTGGAAACTGCTTAATGCATGCTTCGTAAAAATCTGACGATTAGGAGTTGTTTACTAGGGACAGTGGTTTGAAAACCGAGCTTGTGCCTAGCATTCCATCATTTCCATAGGTTCTATTTACCATTTCGGCTCTGGGGCAGTCCTATGGTGAGACCATACTGCATAAGTCAGAATATAGTAAGAGTCCATTAAAAGAAACAAGATTACTAAGGTGAAAAATGTTTTCATCTGGACCCTCATGCTCAGCCTGGATGTCAACCTGCTGGCCATTCATGTGGCCAGAGTGACCAATCAGCTGGCGGATGCCCTCAGCCATGTGGGGGCGAGGCATCTCTTTAGTGTTCCCTTCATCAGGTGGCAGTGGACAGTCTCTTCTCCTAGTGGGCCACCCCCTCGGGTGGGCCTGTTTGCCTCAGGAGAGTGCCAAGCTGAGGCTTTTTTGTGCCTGCCCCCACACTGGGAAATGCTGCAGGGGGGTGCCTTCGCAAGGCCCTGGACCCCGGACCTCTTTTATGCCTTCCCTCCCTTTTTTCTGATCCACAAGGCCCTGCTCAAAGCTTGAAGGGACAATTCACAGATGATCCTGGTGGCTCCGAACTGGCAGCACCAGTTCTGGTACCCCGATCTCCTCAGCCTTAGCAGCAGGCCTCCGCAGAGTCTGCCACTTCGCCCGGACCTGCTCTGGAGGGAAGGTCCTCCATTCGGACTTTCAGTCCCTGCATTTGACAGCCTGGTTCCTGAATAGCTAGAGTTCCAGACTCTGGGTCTCTCCAACGAGGTCCTTCATGTAGTTGAGGTCTCTCAGAAGGAGTCGACTCGTCGATGCATTGCCTTCAATTGGAAGAGATTCTCCGTTTGGTCCCAGAGCAAGGAGCTGGACCCTTTGTCCTGTCCAGTGGCTAGCATCCTCAACTACCTGTGGTCCCTCGCACATTTGGGCCTTCAGTTGATGACCCTCAAGATGCATCTGGCAGACATCTCTGCATACTGGGTGTGGGCTGGTATGTTGACGGTGGCGCAGGAGAAGGTGGCTGGGTGCTTCTTTAAAGGCCTTGGCCACATTTCCCCTCCAGTGCATGAACCACCACCACCTTGGGACTTGTTGCTGGTGCTGGCAGTGCTCATGGGCAAGCCATTTGAACCAATGCACAGGTGTAAGATGTCTCACCTGTCATGGAAGACAGCCTTCTTGGTGGCCATTACATCTGCCAGAAGGATCAAAGAGCTCCAGGCGCTCTCGATAGTCTTTACTTACCTGGTCTTCCACAGGGACAAGGTTGTCATTTGCCCCAACCCGTAGTTCCTCCCAAAGGTTGTCTCAGAGTTTCATCTTAACCAGGCGATCAGTCTCCCGGTGTACTTCGCCAATCACACCTCGGAGGCCAAGCACAGGCTTCATACCTTGGACCTGCGAGGAGAGTTTGCCTGTTATAAGGAGCGCACAGCTTTAGTTCAGCTGGAGTTCGGGAAGAGATTCGCCAGTTGTTTACCTACACTGAAGCTGCACCTGGCAGACCGGCAGCAAAGCAGACAATTAGCAGGTGGATTGTCTCCTGCATCGACCTTGCTATACGTTGGCTGATAGGGAGCCTCCCATTGGGCTTAGGGCTCATTCCACCTGTCATACCACTGCCTCAGTGGCTGCTTCCAGGGACGTCCTGATCCAGGAGATCTGCTGGACTCCCACCTGGAAGTCTGCACACACCTTCATCTCCCATTACTACATCGATCTTAGGTCTCGCCAGGTTGCGGTTTGGGTCCTGGTTCTCCAAATCTCTGTTCCTTAAATGAGGTGCACATTGCCCCTCCTCAGGAGAACTACTAGGGAGTTCAAGCCAGAAAGTGTGGGACAGCACACCCTATCCAAGCCCCTAGAAAAACAAGTTGCTCGCCTGTAACTGTAGTTCTAGGAGTGGTATATGGTGTACATCCACACAACCCAACAGACCTCCCCTAGCATGTGGCACACTGGTCTGGCTTCCAGTAGGTAAGGTCTGATGTTACGGGGTGGTGCCGAGGAGGATGCCACCCGGGTGGGTTGGAGGAGCCAGCATGAAGACCTTCTGGCAAGTCTTAAAAGGAAAGAAATTCTGCCGGAAATGTGGATGTACACCATATACCACTCCTAGAAGTACAGATACAGGGGAGTTATTTGTTTTTCTGTTCCCATTTATTCCTTGTTCCCTAATTCCAACAGGGACCTAAGACCCATCCTGGGCCTGCGCAACTTGAATTACTTCATTCAGTACAAAAAGTTCCAGATGGTTACCCTCCCTGGTCTGTTAGCCTTGACTGAATCTGCTCCATGGTTATGCAGGACACCTATCTGCATATGAAAGTTTGTCCTGCCCACAGGAAATACCTCAGATTCCTGTTCCTGGGAGAGCACTTCCAGTTCAGGGTTCTCCCCTTTGGCTTATCCTTAGCCCCTTGTGTCTTCACCGAGTGTCTTGCGGTGGTAATTGCGGGCCTCAGGAGGGAAGGCTTCTGTGTCTTCCCTTACCTGGATGACTTGCTGCTCAAGGCCTTGACCTGGGAGCAGTTGACATCCTGGGGCATTCCTGCCAGCTGTTTCACCTGATGGGGGTCATGGTCAGCCTGGCTAAGTCAGTTCTGACCCCTGGCCAGTGTCTTCAATACATTTGGTCCATTCTGGATACAGCTCAAAGCTCAGCCTTCCTGCCTCTAAATCGGGCAGAGCGCCTCATCATGCAGGCCAGGGAACTCTTTTGCAGCTGGTACGTCACAGCTCAGATATACCTCAGACTGCTGGGGCTGATGGCCACAGCTCTCACAACTGTTCACCTCGCACGGCTCCACATGCGCATTCCTCAGTGGACCTTGAGGTTGCAGTGAACCAGCAGACCAACGACCTGGAGCAGATGGTCCTGGTTTCCTCCTCCATCAATAAAGTCCTTCTGTGGTGGATGGTTCCTGCCACTTGCTAGCAGGAGTTCCTTTCCTCATCCCTTCTCCCCGTCAGATCCTCAGCTTGGATGCTTCAGGGATGGGCTGGGTACCCTTCTGGGTCAGTTTTAGACCCAAGGGACGTGGTCTATTCTCGAGGCCTTGTTACACATCGGTGTCTTCAAGATGCATCTGGTCCTGTATAGGCTGTAAGCCTTCTAGTCTCACCTGTCTCTGGGCCCCCTGCTAGTGCAGACGGACAGTGTCAGCATAGTGCACTACATCAGCAAGCAGGGAGCACCCACTCTTACCCTCTGTGCAGGGAGGCGATGAGGGTTTAGTACTGGGCTCTGAAACTGTCTCGAGCTGTCAGCCGTCCATGTCCCAGGTGTCCAAAACATCCTGACAGACGAGCTAAGCCGGTCACAGTCCAAAATACACAAGTGGGAACTGCTGACCTCGGTTGCCGAAGACCTATTCGTCAGGTGGGGGTGTCCAGAGTTGGACCGTTTTGCATCCCCACAAAACTGCTGCATTTCTGCTCGCTAGATCCATGGCCTGGAAATACCTGGCGAGACACATTGTCCCTCTCCTGGAAAGGGAGGTTTCTTTACCCCTTCCGTCTAATCCAGAGAGTGCTAATCAACCTTCAGATGGAGGGTGCCATGCTAATCCTGGTGGCTCCCTCTTGGCCTTGTCAAATTTGGTTTCCACTGTTACAGCAATTGGCAGTGGAACTTCCTATTCCTCCCCCTGTGCTCGGGCCTGCTGTCACAGGAGCGGGGGACCCTTCTCCATCCGAGCCTGCAGTCCCTCCATCTGCATGCATGGCTTCTGAAGACATAGCCATCGCTAGATTTGGAGCATCTCCTAAAGTGGCTGATGGCCTGGTAGCTGCCAAGAAGTCCTCCACTAGGGCAACTTACTCCATGCAGTGGATGCATTTTGCTTTGTGGGCAGCTTCCCATCATCTGGACCTAGAGAGAGGGTTTGACATGTTTTCTAGGGTTCTAGTTCAGTTCGGCGGAGTATAGTTCGTGTTCGGTTCAGTTCAATTTGATAAGTAGAAGTTTGGGTTTGAGTTCGGTTCGAGTTTTTATTGTGCAATATTTCAGTTTGAGTTCGAGTTAGGTGTCTCCCTAATGCCTCCATGTGGGTTCTCCTCATCTCACATTGTCTCGTTTCGGGTTCATCCTTTTTTTTTTTTTTTTTTACTCTTAGGGTTCAATTCGATTTGGATTGGGCGAAAATCTAGAAGTTCGAGTTTGGTTTGGGTTCGGTTCACGGACGAACCCTCCTTCGATATGGACCCATTCACCTGTCTAGTGAATCAGATTTTAGAGGATCTGCTGTCCCTGTCAGATGCTGGCCTTAAATATTCTTCCCTAAGGTGCACCTACCGACCATATCAGCTATCCATGTGCCCATTGAGGGCGTCACGGTGTGATTTGGCGTATTAAACTTTCCTTTGGAGGCATCCTGCATTTGAAGCCCCTTGTCCGCAATCCTATTCCAGCCTGGGACCCGAACTTTATTTTGGAGAAACTTACATTGGCTCCTTTTGAGCCTGCTGTGACATTAGAGCTACGCTTTCTGTCACGGAAAGTGTTATTTTTGGTTGTTTTTACTTCTGCTCGAAGAATTTCAAAGCTACAGGCACTCGTTTGTGAGCAGTCTTATTTGATTTTCCACAAACACAGGGTGTCTTTGTGTACTAACCCTAAGTTTTTGGCGAAGGTGTTGTCTGAGTTTACCCTTAATCCATCCACCTCCATGTCTTTTTCCTGGAGCATGCCAATCCAGTGGAAGTCTTCCTCCACACCTTGGATATACATAGAATTCTGCATTATGTTACCCGTACAAAGGACTCCAGAAAGTCTTCACAGCTCGTTGTTTCTTTCGCCCATGGGAAAGAGTGTGCACCAGTTTCGAAGCAGTGCTTGTCCAGATGGTTGGCCAACTGCATTGTTTTTTGTTACAGGAAGTATGGTAGGAACGTCTGGGGCAGTCAAGGGCCACTTTACCAGGAGCGTGGCCGCTTCAGTTGCCCGCTCCAGAAGCATCGCCACAGCAGAACTTTGTGCTGCAGCTACCCGGAATACAGTCCACACTTTCACAAAATACTGCAGTCTAGACATTGCCTGAAGAAGGCAGACTAATTTCAGCCTGGCTGTGCTTCAGGGTCTCCTCTCCTAGACACCTGTCTTCCATCCTCCTATCCTAGTCTCCTTTGCAATACTGCTTGGGAGTCATTCCAAATGTGTGACCTGCTGCAAGAGATATCCTCAAAGAAGATAGAACAATTACGTAATAACTTACCATTCTTTAGCATCAGTAACTTTAGCAGTGAGCTTACCAGGTAGTACTGCCCCGGAAGTGGAGATTATGGTAATGAGTTTATGAAATAGCCAATTGGAGAGAAGCTTGTGGGTGTGCTGAGCAGAGGCTGTGAGGAAGACATCAGAATTTTTTCTCTGCCTGACTGAGCAACACTGCCTCTGAAGTCCTCTGTCTCCTGGCCAAGGAAAAAACATTTTATTTCTTGGTATCTATAAACTTATTTAATTTACTTTTTATAGTGTGCTGAGTAGCCTGTTTCTATTTTTTTGCAGTTCCCCTCGGTTCCCGTGAACCGCATTTTTCAACCGGTTCTGCAGTTCCCCCGCGGTTCCTTTTTTTTTTTTTTTTTTGCCTACCTAAAACAGTAACCACGTTTATTGTATTCGATGGTTCCTTTTCTTATTTTTATCGCAGTTACCTTTTTTAGGTGGGAACTGGTGTTTTTCTTTTTATTTACTTAGTTTTTACCTCAGAAAGTTGCAGTTCTTTACCGCGAGGGAACCAATCGTTATTCTTTTTTTTTTTTTCCTTTTTACTCCCGAACCGCCTACCACCTAGTCTTCAGCCCGGTCACGGGCCGCCGGCTTCTGCCCCCCAAATCGGCCACAGCCCACGATACCCCATGGCAGTTCCCCCACGGTGGCGCCACGGCACCGGGCCCTGCGTCGCAGGCACTGGGATTAGGCTGGGGGCTTGGCCTGGGGGCACATCGAAGTCACGGGCGAAGGCCATTTGTATGCAGGCGGCTCCTCCCTTTTCCTGGTTTTCTCCCCAGAGGAGGCAGGGGACGTGCAATGGCCAGGCGTCCGCCCGCCTCTCCCCCCATGTCAAGCGTCGGCTGTCGTGGCACTCCCGGTCTCCACCAGGTGTCCCCTAGCGCACCCAATGCTGCCCGCACCCTCCCGGAGTAGGAGAGCTGCCCATCGGACGCTCAACTTATTTTCTCGTCGTTCTCCGACGACCCGATCCGGTTTCCTCGACCTCGGTCGCCGGCGCGTCGCAAGCGGAAATCCTACCGCTGCTCCAACGGGCCGGCCTACCAATCGTTATTCTAAATAGAACCCTATTGGGGTTTGAATTTTCTGGAGTTTTCTGAGTTTTGGCATGTCAGAAATCCCTAAAAAGAGGACTGGGCCCACATGATTTAAACATTGTTTAAAGTGCCTTTGGTAGGGCGCAGGTGAACAAGTGGACAATACTGGTAGTCCGACACACGAACAGTCTTTAAGTTTTCAAATTTATTTTTCTTCTTCAAAAGTTAACTCAAATCAGTACACATATGTTACAGCGAACTGATACGACAGTAGAAATCAAAGATTACTAATAGTTTAATCCAACATCTTGGAGCAATTTGCAGAGCTCCCTGGAGTCTGCCTCCAGACCCAAAACCTATCTGAATTCACAACCCAAAGAACAGTACTTTTATACAGAAGAAACCAATCATGTGATGAGCTAACTCTGCCCATTAACATTTAACTTATTAAATTCATTTAGAATTGTTTTAAACTTACTAGGATCACTGTATTCATTATCTAGCACATAATAATAACTATACAGTCAAACAGATTTATTTTAAACAGCTTTTAAACATTGTTTATTTTAAACATCCCCTGAAGCACCACCCATCAATCACTGTAGCAGTATATAAGGGGTTAAGTTATGGCCGGACAGCACTATAGAGCACTGAGGCATGGGGGAGACATGAAGCAGCAGCACTTTCCAAACCTACTTAAACACAAAAACAGGTAATTTCAAGACATGCCTCTCTGTGTTTTGTTATTACTTGAGCAGTTTTAATCTACTGTATGTTTTAACTGACTTCAAGCAGGAAGTAGTTCAAAATAATCTGCCTTTTAAAATCAGCTTTACAGTCTGCTACACAAAGCCGAAAACCATTACCCCAAACAAGTGAGTGTACTTAAGGAAATGAAACCACAAGGGCACAGCAAAAGTAGAGAAACTGATGCAGAGCAACCACATTAAAGTGTTGCTTTTTTTAGGTTTTTTTTTTATGTGTCTACGTTAATCTTCTGTTTCCTACTCCTTTACTATCACTTCCTAATACCAGGACTGTGACTTTTAAAATAAAGAAATAAACCTGGAGACAAAGCATGGTTTTAAAGCACATTCATGAATGCACATTTAAAAGCACACAAATGGCTGAACTATACAGTGCCTTTTCTGTGTAACAGTGCGCACACTCACAGCTTCATAGGACAGCCAGCAGAGAACCTATAACTACCTGCAGGGAATGAAGATAGGGAAACCCACTGCAACTTCAGCCCCTTCCCCTCAGGCTTTGCTGCTTGCTGTACTGCGCTATTTAAATCAGGATCCCAACACTGTTTTCTGTTGTTTGTTTTTTTTACATATTGGGGTTTTCCTACCACAGAAAGCTTTAAATGCAGTGGCAATTACAAGACATTTTAGGGTACTTAACACTTCACAGAGTGTCTCTGTGACAGTGCCACAGAATAGTGGCCAAAGCTGATACACATGACCTATGTTTAAAGTGTTTAGGTCCAGACCACTATTCTCTTTGCTCTAGGTTTTGTTCAAATACCTTAAGGAATAGAGCAAAAAGACTTAGAATGATGGATGAAAAGGCTCTTCCTCTGTTCCCAAAGACCCAAGACTACCGATGAGGGGCCTTCAAAGAATAAAAATTCTAATCAAGGTGCTGATGAAACATCTTCTAAATCAAAGCCAACCAAAGGTGCTGATGAAGTGCCTGCAAAAGGGAAAAATATAAATTCAGGTGCTGATAAAGTGCCTATTAAAACTAAGGCTTCAAAAAGGGCTGATGAAGCTCCTTCCAAACCAAACAATTCTAAAGGTGCTGATGAGGTGCCTGGTTCAAAAAGAAAGCCTGATCAGGTCACCAATGACGTGGCTGCAAAAAAGCCCCATAAAGAAAAGCACGCCACTGCCCCTCCCAGCTCTGCTAACGGTGAGACAGCAGTGGGTAAAAAACTTAAAGATAAATCTAAACACACAGAACCCCAGGGTGGTAATCTTCCAGACACACACAAAGCGTTACCACCTATGGAGGACATGGCTAATGCCTGGCATGTTTTTCAGACCCTACAGGGCATGGGGTCCTTTTTTCACTACCCCAGCCTTTCTTAGGCAAACCCCATCTGCAGCTCCTTCAGATACAGGTGCTTATGAAGGGCACAATGCTGACTATTTTTATGATGCTCCAGATGACATATCAGAGGGCAATGTCATTGAGCCTGACGCGGCTCCTGATCCCAGTTTTAGTGCATTCCCTACAGATCAGCAGGATACCTCCTCCATGCTGACTTCTCTGCAACACATGGTGGGCACCCTTGACCTCCCTTCTCAGGAGTCCACCCAGGAAGAAGAGGAAGACCAGAATTATAGAGAAATGAAGGGTCTCCCTCCTAAAAAAGTGGTACTTCCTTTTTCTAAAGCATTTAGGAAGAGTACCATGAAGCTTCTTCAGAGCCCTACATCTTTGTTGGGGGTGGACAAGAGGTTAAAAGAGAAACATCACCAAAACAGATACAGATTTCCTGTCTATACATCCCAGCCATGAAGGAGTGGTACAGCAGGCTGCATGTGACAAAGCAGGATTCCTCGCTCTTCTCAGCCCCCTGAGAAAGATTACAGAAGGTGGAATTTTATGGCTAAGAAAACCTATAAGTCAGCTTCTCTTCTCCTCCGCCTGCCTTCTTACATAGCTTACATAACCAAGCACTAGAATGCCCTCTGGAATTATGTCCTGGCCATAGTTCAGCAGGGGTCTGACTCTATAGTACAGGACTTGGAGACTGCTAAAACTGCCCTGGAAGCCACTAAGTACCAGTTCCACATGGCAGATGATAACAGTGATGCAGCTTCCAGGTGATGGCCTAGGTTATCTCCCTCAGCCGGTTTGCATGGCTGAGGACAACTAATCTTACGCAGGATACTCAGTCTAGTGCCATAGACTTCCTTGTAACCAGAATGCTCTGTTTGACTCTAGAACAGAAGACTACATAAAGAAGGTTGATGAATATAAAATAACCTATCAAAGCAACACAATAAAAGTGAAGTCTTCTGCTGCTCAAAAACCCCAGCCTAAGGGAAACGGTGGCAGGGGATATTTCCCTGGGCCCTGTTCTTCCCTTCCTCCTCAGTTTGACAATTCTTAAGTGAAAGGTTACTACAGAGAAAGAGGCAGGAGAGGTCAGAGGAGACCTGCCTCTACCCCTGCTCCTGCAACTCAGCATAAGCCCTGACTAATCTGTCCAGGTCGCCTCCCCTCTGCCTGTAGGGGGCAGGCTCTCCCACTACCTCCAGTCCTGGACTTTTATTACATCAGACAAGTAGGTCCTGGAGGTAGTGGACAGGGGCCTGCCACTTCAGTTCAAAAAGATGCCAGCCCTCAGGTACACCCAGCTATCCAAATCGCTAACCACAGCAGGACGGCTTTTTGATTTTTTCTCTTTGCTTAACCAGGAGAGAGACACTAAGCTGAAAGCTTGTTTACAGGTGTGACCTGGGAGCACAAGGAAGTTAAGTGACTTGTTCAGGGACAAACAGTATGCAGCTGGGGGCTGTGGGATTCAAACCCAGGTCTCCAGGTTTGCAGCTCAGAGCCTTAAACTACTGCGTTATACTGCCTCCTTCTATTGGAGTTAGAGGTGAAACATCTTCTGGCAGCAAGTGTGGTAGAGAGAGTGCCTGTCCATCAATAGGGCAAAAGTCTCTACTCCAGATACTTCCTGACACAGAAAAAAAATGGGGAGTGGCGACCTATCTTAGACCTCAGATATTTAAACAAGCATCTTCTGAAACCCAAATTCAGAATGGTCACCCTGAAAATGGTAACACGGTCTCTTCAGCAGGGAGACTGGCTAGCCTCCCTAGACCTCAAGGATGCCTACTTTAACATTCTAATAAGGCAGTCCCACAGAAAGTTTCTGAGGCACTACTAGTTTGCACCCATGCCTTTCCGCCTTACGTCTGCACCAAGGGTATTCACCAAATGTCTGGCTGCAGTGGCAGCACATCTAAGAAAACAGAGGATCTCAGTCTATCCTTACCTGGACGAATGGTTCATACTAGGAAAAAACCCTCTACAAGTAGTAGAGGCCCTCTCCTTAACAAAGAACACTCTTCACTCCTTGGGGTTTATTTCAAACCAGAAGAAATCCCACTTGGAACCAACCCAACTCCTTACTTTCATAGGAGCACAGTTGGACACACAACAGAGCAGTGCTTTCCTTCCTCTGGAAAGAATCCAAAACTTATTGTCAGTGGCAAATTCTTTTGTCCCGGGCCAGCCAGACACTTTGTCTCCTGGGACACATGGCATCCATGACTGCCGTGGTCCCAGGAATCAGATTCAGAATGAAGGACATACAGTATCACCTACGGTCTCAGTGGTCCCAAAGGAGCAATTAACTATCCAAATTGGTTCTAGTCACAAAGGCATTCCTTCAGGCCTTGCACTAGTGGAAAGAAACAACCAACCTTTCGGTAGGAATTTCTTTCCAAGCACCTTCTCCCACAAGAATCATCATTACAGATGCTTCTCTGCTGGGATGGGGAGCTTATATAGACAGTACTTATGTCAGTGGCACCTGGACTCCAAGGGAGTCACAGGCTCACATCAATCTGCTGGAACTCAGGGCCATCTACTTGGCACTGAAGGCCTTTGCTCCACAAATAAAGGGCCATACAGTGCAGATTGGGACAAACAACACCACTGCAATATTTTACATAAACAAGCAGGGAGGCACAAGGTCGAGCATCCTGTGTTTGGAAGCCATGAGGATCTGGGGTTTGGCCTATTCCTTGGATGTCAGCCTTTCAGCCATACACCTTTTGGGCAAGGACAACACCTTGGCAGATGCCCTCAGTCGCATCAACCAAGGACACAGCGAATGGTGTCTGAACAAGCAAGTGCTGGCCACAGTGTTCAGAAGGTGGGGTACACCAGAAATAGATATTTTCACCTCTCACCTCAACCATCAACTTCCTCTGTATTGCTGCAGGCTTCCAGTGCTGGGAACTCTCCCAACGGATGCTTTTGCCCTGGACTGGTCAGGGGAGTTCCTTTATGCCTTCTCTCTGATTTTTAGACTGTTACTGAAACTCAGAGCTCAGCCAGCAGCAGTGATTGTGGTGGCACCGGACTGACCAAGGCAAGCCTGGTAACCTGTCCTGCTAACCCTTTCTTGCAGTAAACCCATTCGCCTTCCACTCAGTCACTCCCTCCTGACTCTCCCTCAGATAGGAGTCACTTATCCAGACCTAAAGTCTCCTCACCTTCAACACCTGGCTCTTGAGGAGTTAGAGTTCGCTGCCACTCGGTACTCTGAACAAGTCCTGAAGATCCTTTTTGGTAGACTCTGTACACCAGACTTCGGGGAACTCTCTCCAACTACCTCCCATGCTGCAGCTCTACCTCTCTGTCTGAAACTCTGCTCTTCCAGGCCAACCCCGCCTGGCGGATCCCCCAGCTCTGAGCCCCCCCCCCCCAAGGTAGGACCACCTTATGCCCTGGCACTCTATCTACAATTTAATGCTCTGGGACGGAGTTTGGGGGGGGTGGTGGCCTGGAGAGAGAGAGAGAGAGAGAGCCCGACGGTAGGAATGTGGCTGGGAACACAGGAGGCGCCTTCGCCTATCCCCAAGCCATGGATTTTCTTGTAGGTTCCCCCAAGAGCGCAGCTTTGCAATGTCAGCACGGCTGCCCATAGACGTCCACTGCGCCTCTCATCTGATTTCGCTTCTGCACTGGTAGTACCCCCAGTCTCCACCAGGGGTCTCTACTGTGCCGGAGAAGCCCTGTATCCCTCCCGGGGTGAGGAGAGCAGTCCTACAGACACTCTATCCTGTCCTTCCTCTGCCGGCACCCGGGCTTGCTCCCAAACTCTGGTCGCCAGCATGGCATGAGGTGTAGTGTCCAGTGCCTCAACCCTCAGCACCACTGGGCCAGCTAAGTCCTGAAGATCCTGAGGATGGCCAAAAAGCCTAGCACAAAAAAGACCTATGCAACCAAGTGGAAGAGATTTTCCCTCTGGTGCAAGAAGAAACAGATTAGTCATTTTAGGGCTTCAGTTTCTAATCTCTCGGATTATTTGGTACATCTCCAGGCCTCAGGCCTGAGGCCTTCATCCCTGAAGCTTCATCTGGCTGCAGTCTCTGCCTATCTTTCCATTGGAAAGAATAAATCTCTTTTTTCCCAACCAGTGCTTAAATAGTTTTTTAGAAGTCTTCTCCATATCCAGCCCCTAGTCAGGGAACCTGTCCTCCTTGGAGTCTGAAACTCTGTATTGCCAAGCTCATGGAGCCACCATTTGAACCCATGGCTACGGCCCATCTCAAGTATGTTACTTGGAAAACTGTATTCCTAGCAGCCATTACCTCTGCAAGGAGGATTTCAGAACTACAGGCACTTTGTACTTAGCCAAACTACATAATCCCTCATAGGGATAAGATTGAGCTCAGGATGAAAATTCCTGCCTAAGGTGGTCTCAGAGTTCCACCTCAATCAGTCCATCACCTTATTAGTGTTTTTTACTGAACAATCCACTCCAGGGGAGCAGAAGCTCCACAGTCTGGATGTAAAAAGGGCCCTGCTTTATTACTTGGAACACACCAAGCAGTTAAAGGGCTCATCCACTCAGTTGTTCCTCACCTATGGGGAGGTAGGTGGAGGAAAACAAGCCACTAAGAGAACTATTTCTCACTGGATAGTCTCTTGCATTCGGTTCTGCAATGACAGGGATAGCAAACAGCCTCCTGAGGGCCTCAGGACTCACTCTACTAGGGACACTGCAGCCTCTGTGGCAGCTGCACAGGACACTGCTTTACTGGATGTATGTAAAGCACCTACTTGGAAGACTATACACACATTCACAAAGCACTACTGCCTGGATGTACAGTCTAGATATGCCAGATTTGGGAAGACAGTTCTGCAGAGCCTCTTTCCTAAGTAGGTTCTCCAGCTGCCTCCCAACTGCACTGCTTTATAGTCTGCTAAAGTTACTGATGCTAAAGGACTCCTGGGGTTAGAAGAACAAATTACTCACCATAGTAATATTCTTTCTTCCACGGGGTCCTTTAGCATCAGTAAGTTCCCACCCTTCCTCCCCTGATAACCTTCCAGAAGAGGGCTCTGCTTCTCGCCTTCTACCAAATTAGTTATTCTAAACTTTGAATTACATTTAGAGCAAAGCTTTCATGTTTTATTGTTCTGGTTCATGTTGTTGCATACCTATGTGGGCATGTGCCCATTCTAGCTTCAAAACAATTCTGGAGCCTTCCTCACAACCTCTGTTCAGCACACCCACAAGCTTCTCTCTGATTGGCTAATTCATAAACTCATTACCATAATCTTCACTTCCAGGGCAGCACTACCTGGTCAGCTCACTGCTAAAGTTACTGATGCAAACAGACTCCTTGGAAGAAAGAGGATTACTATGGTGGGTAATTTTTTCTAACAGTAGTTCTTCGTGAGAATCTCTTGCAGCAAGTCATGCCGTCCCTTCCTCCTTCCCCTTTCTTTCTTTTCCCTGGTATCCTTTCTTTAAAATGGTGACCTTTTGGCTCCTCATGCTCCTTCTGGCAGGGGCTTCCCTCGGTTTCCTTGGAGGCGTGTCCTCGCAGGATGGTCTCTGGTGGGGACCTGAGGAGGGCCTGGGACCGCCCACGGCTATATAGGGGGGCATCGACATAGTGCTATCGCCGTCGGTGGCCCATGTTAGACTGCTTGTGAAGAAGCTTCCATGTGGTCCTGGTGCCTGATGGCAAAGGTTCCTAAGGTGTGATGTGCCACAAGAGATTCTGTCAAAGATCTGCTGTTACGGTAAGTCCTTACATAATTGTTCTTTCCTGGAATGGTATATGGTGCACATCCACACAATCCAGCCTACCTCCCCTGGCAACTGGCACATCTGTCCTTGCTTCCAGCATGCAAGATCTCACCATGAATGCCTCCCTGTTGGGGCGGGGGGGGCCCCCAACTGTCTGGGACCCATCAGACGTTTATCTCCACATCAGTGTGATCAGCCATCTTGCAGTTGGGCCTGATGGAGTCCACAAAAGCCGGCACAAAGATCTGCAGTAAGAAAGCAAGGTCCAGAAAACCCAGCTGGTGGATCAGGGAGGTGCAGGAGAGGCTAAGGGAAAAAAGGTTAGCCTTCAGAAAATACAATAGAACCTGCAAGGGGGGGGAGACAGGGAGGAATGTAGTAAGAGATCGAGGGGGGTGAGCAGGGTGGTAAGGGCAGTCAAGGCCTCAAAGGAGCTAAGTTTGGTACAGGGGATCAGGGATGGTGAGAAGGAATTTTTTAAGTTCGTAAGAGAGCGGAGAAATTGTAGGGGCCAGATCACCAGGATAAAGAGAGATGGTGGGTGGGCAGAAGAGGGAGCTGAGCAGGCAGAAGTACTAAATGAGTACTTCTGTTCAGTTTTCACAAGGGAAAAGGAAGGGCCAATTCCGCAGGGGAACGGTGAGTTGGGGGATAATGGATGGTGAGATCCCAGTGAAGAGAGTGTTGGAAGGCCTTACTCCTTGAGGACAGACAAGGCACTGGGGCCAGATGAAATCCACCCCAGAGTCCTGAAGAAATTGGCAGAGGTCCTGGCAGCACCTCTTTCGGAGTTGTTCACCTCCCTTCGATCAGGATATGTACCACTGGACTGGAGCATAGCACATGTGGTGCCCCTCCATATGAGCGGACCCAGGGATGAGCCTGGAAATTACAGACTGGTCAGTCTTACGTCCATAGTGGGGAAATTAATTGAGACCATCTTAAAGGAGGGGATGGTGAGCCAGCCCGGTGGCGCTGAGGGTTGAAGCATTGGACATTATACCTCACGATATGCCAGCGACCCAGGTTCAGGAATGACCTCCATTCGCGGGTGTGCCAGCACGGGGGGGGGGGGAGTAGGAGCAGGATCGAGCATTGGCTCTGCTCTCCCGGGTAGGGGGTGGGGTTGCCTGCCCGTGGTCCCTCCGTCACCGAATGGAGGTTCAGTACCGGCACGACGGGAAGGGAAGGGCGTCGCGAACAGCGTGCTTGTGCGTGCCTCCATACGCATGCACTATGTCGGGGACACGTGGATGTAGAGGTCAGGGAAACCCCACAAAACCCAGAAATTACATATGGAAAAAAGGGAGAGGTGTATGGCATTCCTGGAAGTAAATGGCCTTCAGCACATCAGGCAACATGGGTTCATCCAGGGAGATCTTGTCAAACTAACCCAGTTGAATTTTTCTTAACTGGGTGACAAAAGCTGTAGATGGAGGTTGGCCGGTTGATGTCCTGTATCTGAACTTCATCAAGGCATTTGACACTGTGCCGCATGGGAGACTAATTGGCAAACTGAGGAACCTGGGGGTAGGGTTGAAGCTGGTATATTGGATAGGAAACTGGCTGAGCAACAGGCAGCAGAAGGTATTGGTATGGGGGGGAATTCTTCTCACCCAGGAAGGTTACTAGTGGGGTCTGGCAGGGATAGGTTTTTGGTCACTGCTATTTAATGCTTTCATAACGGACGTAACGGAGGGAGTTAAGAGCTCCATGAGTCTGTTCGCTGATGACTTCAAATTAGGGGCGGTGGTGGACAGTGAGGAAGAGAGGAGGGTGCTCAGGGAGGATCTGGAAAGACTTGGACAGTGGTCAAACACATGGCAGCTGGGGTTCAATACTAGGAAGTGCAGTGTGTCTGCATTTTGGGGCCAGAAACCCAGGATACAGTTATCACTTGAGAGGGGGAGCAAATATCCGTGTCTGAAGAGAAAAGGGATCTGGGGCACACAGAATATGAATCACTCAGTACAGTGTAAAAAAGCAGCGGCAAAGGCAAACAGAATGCTGGTGTGCATTGCTAGGGGGATCACTTCAAGGAGGGCAGAGGTTATTCTGCCACTGTACAGATCATTGGTGAGGCCACACTTGGAGTACTGTGTGCATTTCTGGGACCCATACTTAAAGAGGGACGTCAGGCTCCTGGAGGGGAGTCCAGAGGAGGGCATCCAAGATGATCCAGGGAATGTGGGAGAAATCCTATGGGGAGAGACTGAGAGCTCAACATGTACTCCCTGGAGGATAGAAGGAACAGAGAAAATATGGTCGAGGCCTTTAAGTATGTGAAGGGCATCAACAAAGTTAGTACTGAGGGTGTGTTTAGTTTGAAGAGGGAAGGGACTGGGTGGGATGTAGACTGAAACTGGTGGGGGGGTTCAGGAGGGAGCTGAGGAAGCATTACTTCGCAAAAAAGGTGGTGGTGGCTTGGAATGTGCTGCCTGAGGAGGTGATATCACTGGATTCAGTGGGGAGTTTTAAGTGATGGGATAGGTTCATGGGCAAGGTACAAGTAGGGAGAGAATTGACCAGGGTGGTGAACTCAGGGAGGGGAAAATTTGTCGGGAGGGATGGGGGGGGCAGCAGCAGTTGTCTGAACTGTTAGCTGTGTTTTCTAGTAGACGAAATATACCTTGAGGTTTAATTCTTCTGGCATTGTCATATGTTCGTATGTGATGGTTATGCAGTCTATTTTGTATGTCCTGAGAGCCCTAGTGGATCTTGCCAGCCACAAAACAGCCCTCCTTCAGACAGACAGCAGCTCTGTCATGTACATCAACAAACAGCGAGGAGCACACTCTTACCCTCTCTGCAAGTAGGCAATAAGAGTGGGAATGGATCCTGGAGCAAGGGATCCTGTTCAAAGTGATTTATCTGCCAGGAGTCCAAAAACGAGGTCAGCGGAACAGAGGCCACAGTCCTCACAAGTGGTTACTAGCTCCAGATGTCTTGAGATTGCTGTTCAACGAGTGGGGTACCCCAGATGTGGAATTTTTGCGTCCCCACTCAATGCCAGACTACCTCAACTCTGCTCCAGAAATCCAGGACATGGCATTTTCTGTCAGAATGCATTCAGATTGCAGTGGCAAAATCAATTTCTGTATGCATCCCCACCAATCCCTCTAGTATAGAGGGTATTGCTCAAGACTAGAGGCACATGGGGTAAGATGATACTGGTCGCCCCCTGCTGGCCTAGACAGATACAGTTTCCTCTGTTGAACAGACTGTCAGTCAGCAAACCAAGGATTCTTCCACTCAAGACGGACTTGCTGACTTAGGATCACCTGGTCCATCCTAGTCTGTGCTCCCTTCATCTTCAGGCCTGACTCCTGAAGAGATAGAAGTGAACAAGTATAAAGTATCTCACAGGGTTTCTGAAATACTTTTGACTGCTTGTAAGCCTTCCACTAGGAAAACTTGCACAGCCAAGTGGAAAAGATGTTCTGTTCGGTGCTCCTAAGCCCACATGGACCACTGTGGGTGCCCGCCTGACAAGATTCTGGTGTACTTACTGAACCTTTCTGATGCTGGCATACAGTATTCTACAATGAAGGTCATGAGGGTCAAGGCCACTGGGCTGACCGTGCCCACCCCAAGTGTAATCTGTGACACGGAGGGGGGAAACAGGGAGACGCACCCCGTGTGCTTCTAAAATGCTCACCGAGGTCACGACTGAACACTCACCATGAGGTTCCAGGGAAACCCTCTTTACTTCTGGGTAGGGTATAATACTAGTCTCGAGTCTTGTAGCCAAATGAGATCCCTCTCTTGGTTATTACACAAGGGAGGAGATCCAGTGTTACAATCTCTTCAGGGTAGCATTGTAATGCTGATTTTTGCCTTATCTCACAAGGGGTACAATAGCCTGGTTCAAATTCCCACAGAACCTTCTTTGAGACGTCCGTATTTCCCTTATTTTTATCCAGCCTTTTCCCTGTTACAGACCCTTGATTTGGTAGCTATTGATAAAACCCCTTTGGCAATAACAGTTTAGTCCCAGATTGCATACCTTCTGCAGTCACACACACTATAAGAAATTCTCTCAAGGCAAGCTTTCTTAACAATTATAAAATGGTAGGGAAAAAATCTAGAAATCTCATTGGCCAGGAGAGATGAACTGACTGTACATTAAGTCTCTATATACGCCCAGTCATCCTGGTCCTAAACCACATCACACAACAAACAAATCAGTCCTCCTACAACCAGAACTATCTTCCATCAAACTCCCTACAACCAGAACTGGACTTCCAACACAAACATGGCTGCTACCTTTCACTGTGAAAACCTTCAATTGGGCCCTAAAAATAAAACCACCTTAAATATTAAATAAAACAAATTCATTAAATGTTGTTTACCAGATCATCACACTCTCCTTACACATGTAAACAAATTAGAAACATTAAGTATTGTTAATAGTATTTTACGTTTTATAACAGGTCTTCCCTTGAGGACACATTGCTCTGTTTTGCTAAGAGAAGCAAATTGTCTTTCCCTCCTCGACAGGATAAACCTGAAGCTTGGAGTCTTTTGTTTGAGACTGGGGTTTACTTCCTCAGGTAACTCAGGATCTTATCTCTGCTAGTTGCATTGAACCCAGGTTTAAGTCCAGGGGTTAATTTAGAATCCCCTCTACAAAAAAAACAGTCAAAGATCGGTAATTTATAGGGCCATAAAAAATTGTAATGGTATCCCACTTAAAATCATTAATGCCGGAACTGTTCAAATGTTTAAGAAATGTTTTGCTGATTGGCTAAACAGTTTAAATGATTGTCATTGTTTTTAATATAGTATTGTATTTTATATTGTTAGTCTAATGTATTTGTCTTTTGTACCTTTTGTATTTTTCTGTTTTTGTTAACTTGTTGCTTGTGAAAACAGGCAGTTTGCTCATCTAGCTAACAAGTATAAAAAATTAAAATGAAATGAAATATAGTTTTCATTACAACTGTTTCTTTGCTAACAGTGAAAAATCCCCCTTCTATCTTTACCTGCTCATCAGAGAAATCTCTTCTGCTGTCCCTGACAGTGAAATAATTTGAGTCTCTGGCTGTAAAACAGGCCTTTGTTGCCTGTGTGTTCAGTATGTTAGAAGAACATTCTGCTAGTAGAACTGAGCAGAATTTTGAATCACTGTATTCCATGGTAAACATTCCATTTCTTGTACGTGGGGAAACAGAGAGAAAAAAAACAGAATGAAGAAAGTAAGCAACAAAACCATATAAACAAAAAGAAAAGGTGGTAAATGACTCACCTTGCTGTTTACCTTTTAGGACAGAGCAAGCAGTTCATGATGCTGTCAGTGAGTGTGGCAGTTTTGAACCACACTCATGCTTGCAGCACCAGGGAACTGTTATGGCTTCCTTTTAGTTTTGTCTACAGGGTGAGAAGAAAGAAATAAAGTAAGGGAACTATGTGTCATAATGAGGAAAACAGCATTTGTGAATTGCTGTGGCTGGCAGGAGAAAATGAAGCTTAAGTGGGCAGGGGGGCGCACACTATATAGCACTACTTTAATCTAGCACCAATAGGCGGAAGGACTATTTTATGTTAAAAACACAGATTCACTTGCATTTTTATTTATTTAAAAATGTGTTTCAAAATAAGAAAACTGCTTCTAAAAGTAAAGGGCCATTTTATAAGTGCAATAAGATACTCCGGGGTTGTGCATTACGGTGTGATAACCGCACTCCTTGGGACGACCGGCACTCGGCCTCGTGCATAACTACGCCCCTAGGAGTTAATTATCACACCATAATGCACACCCCATCATGTCTTATTGCTTAGATATTTTTTACTAAAATAATTACTAATCATACATTTACAACTAAAAGATTTTTAGCTTTAGAAAATTTGGCACAGAATAAACAGAAACGTAAAAAGTGGACCATATATAAAAAGAAAATGCCTTAAAACTGTTATCTGAGTTCTACTTTAGATATGATGATTTCAAAGTCCAGAGAATCACTGGTTTGCAAAATATTTGTCTTTCAGTAGCAGCATTTGGTTCTTAGGCAGTCTCTGTGCTGGCAGTTGTTCTCTTGTATTCAGGAGAGAGTCCCATACCTCTCAACCTCCTACCTCATAAATCAGGGACAAAGGACTAAAGTCATGGACACATCTTCAAAATTAGAGATATCCACCCAGAAAGCAGGTAGAATAAAGGGCTTAGTGTAAAATGCATTTTCTAAGGAAGAACAAGTCTGTAACTTTAATGTTTTACATTATTTTGTGCTTACAACCCACACTGTCTGGTCATGGAAACACAATTTTTAGGAGGTACAGGGTAACATTTTGAGGCAAAATCAGGGATGTCCCTGAAAATCAGGGACAGTTGAGAAGTATGGAGAGTCCAAGCAAAAATGACCCTTGAGTGTCTGTGCTGAGAGTTTTTATAGGGTATACCAACCCCAGTCTGTGAATAGAGGCTGACCCTACCATTTTAGGCCACCGGGTGTCATTCTTGCACTTCCGAAAAATCTTATTTTCCTAATGACCTTTGATGTCTCAGTGTCCCACTAGTAACACAATTGACATTAGTGTCAATTAATTCACACAGGTAAGACAAGTTTCACATCAGCCAGTCAAGAAGGACTACTTTCCCCAAACCTGGTTTTCCCAAGCATCCTGCCTTTTTATGAGCAAAGGTTTATGACAGGTGATGGCTTTGGGCATAACTCTGCTTCCCTCAGTTAGTTAACTAGGAAAATACCATTTGATCAGCTATCCCCAAGCCTTTGACAAATAATTGTCAGCTTCCTGGCAAGCAAGCTGGTTTCTCTCAGGTCAGATGAAGGTCACACATCCTAAAAATCCAGTCTCTCTGTGTCCCTTTGCATTAACATTGGCATTTTTGTGGCATGTAACATACCCAAAATACTATCAGAAAAAAACTATAACAGAATGATATCTGCAAATAATGACTGGCAGTTAGCTATGGTTGCCACACCTGGTACAGCTTCCACTGCTTAAGAAGTTTAAGGGCATTTTGCACACAAAGCCTCCCATCAGGAAGCTGATGGCTGGCTCATTCGCAAACCTTTCAAGCCCCTTGCAACCTGCGAGCTGACGTTTTTAACTTGGGAAGCAGCATTTCTAGTGACCATTACCTCTGCTTGCAGAGTGTCTGGAATCCATGCCTTGGACACAGATACTCCGTATACTGTTTTTCATAAAGACAAGGTAGATTTTCTTCAGGGTATCTCCTTCATCAGGCCACACCTTGGGAACTACAGCCATCAGCGCTAGGACCATATAGAAACTTTTACTAGCCGGGGTCTGCCCATGATGACGTACCACAACTGCGTCTTTATAGGTATGAGCAGTCCCATCACTCCACAGTTCTATTCTTGCCGTCGATCGTCCTCGTCAGACCTGCTGAAAGAAACACCCATTAACCTAGCCATTGCCATTTATTCTTTTATTTTACCACACTGTTATTTCATCATCTTTGCCACCAAAATCAAAAGAGCCTTTGCACCTCACTCTAGTTCTGCCCTCTCATCCCGCAGTGAGGACTTGGTGGTCTATACCCCGAGATGATCTCCTGAGGATCCAACTTTTCAAGCCATGATTCAGCAAATGTAGCCTGCCATGGGCTTTGCTGTGGAAGAGGAGGATTCCATAAAAGAAATGTAATGGAATTTTTGGAGGAGCCTTACACAGCCTCCATTATAATTCCACCTATATACCCTGCATTAGAAAATGCAACCTTCTGTCCAGTGGCGTGGAGGGCTAAGGTGCTGAGCGCCTTACCTCCTGCCATGCCAGCAACCCATGTTCTGGAAGGAACCCAGCTTGCCAGGAGGGAGGAGGAGGAGGACTGGGAGAGGATTGAGCAGCGACCAAGCAGCTTTCCTCT
Source organism: Neoceratodus forsteri (assembly GCA_016271365.2). Taxonomy (NCBI): domain Eukaryota; kingdom Metazoa; phylum Chordata; order Ceratodontiformes; family Ceratodontidae; genus Neoceratodus; species Neoceratodus forsteri. Next base: position 79,047,628 of record CM057454.1, on the reverse strand, counting down.
CCCAGATTGGCGAGGCTAGCTATGCCAGCTTTTGGCTGCTACCAGATGTAGGCCTAGCGATAGCCCATAGAAACAGCTGGAGGCAGATGAATGTCAGAGGGAGAGGGAGGGATCCATGGTCTTGGGATGCATGCGCGCCTCCATGTGCATGTGCAACCCTTGTATGCTGTAGGTGTGGAAAGGAGAGTGGAAATCCAGGAGGAAAAATGGTACAGCATGGTGGGGCTTATGACGCCTGCAGCCTTTGCTCCCACACACTACATCACTGAGACAACCTGTGGCAACAACTGGATTCAGGCATCGGGGGAGGATGGCCCTCTCCCTCTTGACCCTGCCACAGGGGGCAGTCCATAGGGACTGAGCCACCAGGTAAGCCCGGGGAGATATTGGACAGTGGGGAAGGGCACTGAGGTCTGGCATAAGGGAGTCTGCCCCGTCATGGCCCAGGAGGCTAACCAGAATATGGGGGGGAAAAGATGTTCCTTTGCTGTATGGTACAGACCAAACTCACTGCCTGCAGTTCCTAGAAAGGCTGATAAGTAGCATCCTGCATCAACTGCTAAGTCATATTACGCTAACTAGAGAGAAACTGACTCTATAGTCATCATGGCTGCTCATGATAGGTCTATGGCAACTAAACATATGAGTTCTCTGCCTTCTAATAAAGAATCTAGGAGGTTGGGTATGATGAGCAGTCACACGAATGCTTTTGCCTCACTGGACTTTAGGATTGCAAAGTACCAGACCCACATTGTAAAATATCAGAATAGCCTGTGGAAAGCTGCTCATACTGCAGCTCTGGCTCTGCCAAGAATGAGTTACAGGATCCCAGAGATCCTGGTGAACTACCGACCTATCTCGAGTCTTCTCTTTTTAGAGAAGATTATTGAGAAGGTGGTTGCACGGCAACTCACGGTGCACCTCGCTACCTTTAACATCTACGAGTCCCTCCAGTCTGGATTTAGGGCAGTGCACAGCACAGAGAATGCATTAGTATGGGTGCTGAATGACCTGTTCAGGGTGAGGGATCGGGGAAAGCGATAGATTCTTGTTCTCCTCGATCTCTCATCAGCATATGACACTGTAGATCATGGGCTTCTTTTGGACCGACAGGGGGAATATGTAACTCATCAGCAAAGTCATCAGCTGGTTTGAGTCTTTCCTTTGGGTCAGGACCCAGAGACTGGTACTGGGGAATTATTCTTCAGACCTGTCATCGAGGCACAGGTCAGGAAGCACAGGAAAAACAACGAGCAGTTGTAGAATTCACAAAAAGTGTTTATTTGTACTAGCAGTAACATAAAAAAATAAACTTGTTCCATATAACTATTTACAAAGGCAGAATAAATAGAGAAGATCCATCGGAGTTTTCCTTCAGTCTCTGTGTGTCTTGCAAGAAATTGCAGCTTTGTCTTATTGTCCTTGCAACCCCCTCTTCTTAAGAAGCATCCTGTTTTTTTCTAAAATGTTCTTGTGTATTTCATGCAGGTACAGGCAGGAACACAGTGCCCCAGAACTGAGGCCCCTTTTTCACAGCTTCTGCAAAAGGCTTAAAAATTGCATTTCAGGTTAACCCCTTGAGTTCCCAGTAGCTTTTTGCAATCATCTCAAACTATAATTATATACATTTCAGCAGTAACATTATATAATTTCTAAACAAAGGGATTCCAATATCAGTTACATTTCCATGTAATGATTTGCGTATATTTTTATACAATCAGATATGTAAGGGAGGAAAAAACAGAAACTGGGAAGACTGAGATACAGTGAGAGGCAAAGAATTGCGGAACTGTCGGGGTGATCAAATCCTAGGTCCCACAGGAAAATTTGGTTGTGCAGCCAGGCCAACAAGAGACAGGAAAGAACAGAACAGATGCCTGCATTCAAACTCTCCATAACAACTAGGACAGGGTCCTGTTCAGCCCTGTCACAGGACCCGGTGCCCTGGCCTGTGGAGTGCCCGAAGGTTTTGTCCTATTGCCCAGGTTGTTCGCAGTGTATATGCTGCCCCTGGATGAGGTCATAAGACAGTGTGGGCTTGGGTTTCATTGCTATGCTGATGACACCCAGCTCTACCTGTTTTTCCCACCTGGAAGAACAGATGCAGTCGATGTGTTTAATGAGTGCTTGTCTGAGATCTGGACGTGGATGGCATCATGCTGGTCGAGTCTCAACCCAGGAAAGACTGAAGTGCTGGTAGTTGAGCCGGGTCGAAGGGAGGAGGGGAGTGGAGGCCTCTGGGGCGGTTTTTGGACTTTTGTTCAGTCTATCTAATCTAGTCGCCTCCACCAAGGTAAAAAATATGGGTGTCATTCTGGACAACGATCTGACACTAGAGGCTCAGGTGTCAGCGGTGGTTCGGAGTGGATTTTATCATCTTCGCAATATCGCCCAGATTAAATTTCTTGCCCTTCCCAACTACCTAGCCACACTGGTACATGTGTTTTACTGTGAGGCTTGACTACTGTAATGCGCTCCACCTTGGGGGTCAAGGAGGGTACATTGCAGTGCTTGCAGCTGTTGCAGTATGCGTCGACTCGGTTGTTGATGGGTCTTCCAAGATTCTGTCATATTTCACCGGTGCTGCGCTGGCTGCCAGTGCACTGGTGCATCTCCTTTAATTCATTGTACCCAATAGCTCTGTATGGAGTCCAAACCATCCAGTGATTCTCCTGATACAAAATTACCGCCCAGGGTAGAATGAGTTAAAATAGGTCTGTTGCTCTTTAAGGCCCTACACTGGCTGGGTCCGTGCTACCTGTTAGAGTTCCTTCACCCTTACACCCGAGATGCTCTCTTCACTCGGCAGAGGGGGGCCTCTTGGAGGTTCCCTGAGCAAGGTTTAAATCTTCAGGAGACCAGGCATTTGAAGGGGCTGCTCCGGTTCTCTGGAATGTATTGCCTGGGTCCGTGAGGGCGGCCCCTTCTGCAGAGATTTTTTTAAGAGGGGTTTTAAAGCCTTTTCATTTTGCAAAGCATTCAGAGAGTTATAAATATTATTTGTGGCTTGGGCATGTCTAGGGAATTGTATCATATTATTTGAAATGTTATAATGATTGTTTATTGATATGGGATGTGGTTTTAAATTTTATGTAATGGCGCCTTGGGCCTTTGGGGAAGGGCACCACAAACAAACAAACTGTGGCCAGAGCTGATAGGGCTGCATCTGGGATAAAAATATTGAACATTTTCAGCATAGCCTTGTTATGACCCTGCCTCATAAGGAAGGGCAGAGAAAATGTTCAACTCCTGGCCTAAAGGTGATTTTGTTCAGGGGGTCTGAAAAAACATTTTGGCCATGATTTGAAAAATGACAGCTCTCACATTCCAGAGGTGCTGTAAAGATATGGCTATGTTGTAAATTTGGGATAAAAATATTGAAACTTATCAAAGTTCCAAGCCTGCGTTCTCAAAAGTCAATGTAGGCTCATAACTTTGTTGTTTCTCAATATTTTTACACCAAATTTTCAACATAGCCTTTTTATGACCCCACCTCATGAACAATGGCAGAGAAAACGTTCAGTTCCTGCCTGAAAGGTGATTTTGTGCGGGGACCACAAAATCACCTTTCAGGACAGATCTGCCTAATAACAGTGCAGTTGTTCATGAGGTGGGGTCCCAAAGAAGGCATGTTTAAAACTTGGGGCACAAATATGCAAAAATGGCCAAGTTATGGCACTAAGTTCAAAACCCCATTGAAATACATTGAACTGCACACCTGCTTCCTCAGTTCGTGGGCCAGCTTTGAAGAGTGAAGATGTATCTGCAGTCCACAGAAGATTACAGTGGGTAAATAAGGACTTGGAGGAGTGGGGTGTTAAGTGGGAGAGTTGGGAGGGGGTCACTAACAGCCACAAAAGACATCTATGGACGTTTTTCTTTTTTCAGGTTTAAGGGGGGGAACAATAGATCGAGGATTCCTGACTGCGACACTGGGAGATTGGGTACCCCCAATGTCAGTGTTATGTTTCGGGGGGTAGGATGGGGTTGTACTGAGAGTGAGGGTCGATGGGCGGAGGGGAAAAAATATTAAAAGAAAAAACACTCAGAAATAACTGCCATGGATGGGGGGTCAGAAAAGGATATAGGATTTGATGGCAGTACTGGGTTATTGGGCACCCTGAGTGTCACTCTTATGTTTCTGTTCGGGGGTGCTGAGAGGCAGGGTCAGGTCGGGAGTGCTGAGAGGCAGGGTTGGGTGGGGGGTATCTTTAATTTAACAAAACAGATGGCTGTCACAGTGGAACACGGCACACTCCGCTGTGTCCAAGATAGCTGCCGCACTCTACTGCACATGTGCTAGTAGTCGTGCATACGTAATATAGTTTGGCAGCCATCTTGGACACGGCAGAGTGTGTCATGTTCCACCATGACCGCCGACACAGTAAAAATAGTGCAGTGCTGCCTCCAGTGGAGACAAGGAGCGGAGTGCTTCATGGACATGGAGGCGACTCTGGTGCAACTCCAACATGTTGTTAGGTCGAAAGGAATGCGCAGAGTCCTTTTCTCATAGCAAGAGGTCTGCAGGGCTACGCCCACTGCAGCCCTAATAAAAACTACTGCTTAAAACATTATCCTCTGTTGCTGAGATTGTCAAACATTTGCTACTTTCAGATTATGATGTCTCTGATGCTTCTGCCAAAGTTGTTGCTTCAGGTATTTGTATGAGGAAGTATTCTTCGCTCAGAGTTGATTGCTTTGCCAGTAATGTGCAGCAAGTAGTTTTGAATGCCCAATTTAGAGGAACAAAATTGGCTATGATGTTTGAGGCCCTACGTGACCTTCAGACCTCAAAAATGACTCCAGGGTCTGTAAAGTCCCTATATCCCACTCATCCTAGGGATCGTGGGAGGGGGCTCCTTTCATCAGCCTGCTGCCAGAGCTGGCCATGCTTACTGCCAGCAAAGCCGAAGTAAGGGAAGTGGTTGCCTGCCAGGTCCTTCTCCCCCAGGTGTCCATACAAAAGCACCCAAAGCTATTGGTATGGGTGACATTGTCCCCACAGGTTCTGGACGACACTATTCTGGATACACCCCCACCTCCACTGATACCTCCAGGGGTGGTTTTGGGTGCAGACTCTCCCTGCATCTCAGACAATGGCGGGAGATTACTATAGACGAGTGGGTCATGAAGATAATTGCAAGGGTGTATGCTTTGGAGCTGTTAGAAAGTCCTCCAGGTCATCCTAATCCTTGTTCTCTGGGCATGAAGGATGCATACCTTCGTGTCAGTAAGTAAGAAAGTTTATTTGTTTGGCTTTTTGCCATTACAAAGACTACAACAAATAAAACAATCAGTAAATTACATACATAAATACATGACAAAACACATATTATATACAGTCAGTACAAAGATAAAAAGAAGAAAAAATAAAAGCTTGTGCTATTCTACATTTACCTATTTTCATATAAAAGATCTAATTTAAAGTCATATTATCATTTCTTATTGCACAAGAAATCCTTGTATATGCTTTTTCCTTATATTTTTAACTTTGATAAGGAATATTGCCAGTTCATTTAGTATTTCAAAAGTTTCTGAATTGAACAAGAGAGCCAATATAAATCTGTTAGGCATGTATAAGGAACCAATATATTTTCCTAACCTTTTACTACGGAAGTGTTCATACCAAGGACATCTTAAAACTACATGTTTAAGATCTTCAGGTTCTTCTGACAATAACAATTGCAGGAGATACTTTCCTCGTTATTGTATCTTGCCTTAATCACATTACTCGGGAAGACTTCAAACCTAAATTGGGTAATTATACTTCTAAATTTAGTTGGTTTTTTTTTTGACTATATCTAAATATGGTTTTAAAGTATGTTCTCTCATATTATTAGTGAGCCAGCTGGCCACTTTTGAGTTTTTAATTGCTTCTAAATCCATTGATCGTGCTCTTTCTTTTAAAGTGCTTATTACAGTTTTAGTATAAGCCTCATTTAGGCATATTCCCTTTTCAACCCAGTTCATCATGTATTCCAAATTTGCATTCTGTAGGATAGTTCTAACGTTTCCCAGCCATTTACTTTTATTATGTACCAGATATTACATTTTTTCTTTAAGACACTCTCCCAATATGGAATTTTTCCCTTCTCTTGTTAGTTTGATCCAATAATTTACTTGTCTTATACAGATCATATTTGAGAGTCTTATCTGCCGTAACTCTGCTCTAACAAGTGCACTAGGGGTGTCATTGGGAACCTTTATTAATTGTTTGTATGTTTTGTTCAGTATACCTTCCAACTTGGTTGTATTTTCATCCCCCCAGATTTCTTCAGCATAAAGAACCTGATTAATCATTTTCGCATGTATTGCCTTAATCATTGGCAACACTGTTGCCACCATAGAGATAATTAAATCTCTTCAGGGCGTTCAGTGTATTCTGCAATTTTTTAATGCATGATTCCCTATGCTTGTTCCATTTGAGATTTTTCGATAGTGTTACTCCAAGATAGTTGTATTTGTTCACAAATTCCAAGTTTTTATTCATAAACTGGAGTACTCTATATTTTTTCTTGGTTCCAAACACCATTACTTTGGTTTTCTTTATGTTCGGCTTTAAATTATGCTCTAAACAGAGTATTTCCATTTTATCAAGGGCTCTCTGGAGTCCTAAACGGCTTGTTGATATTACGACTAAGTCGTCAGCATATGCCAATATGGGAATTCTAGTTTTTCCAACTCTGGGGGAGTGAAAATCTGGGTTGTCTAGGGCTACAATAATATTATTTCTAGGAACATGGATATGTTGTTCATCCACACTGTCTGACAGGTTCCTTGCCACTTTAAATCTTGCCGGAAGGTCTTCAAGCTGGCTCCTCCCACCCACGTGGGTGGTAAAACTCTCGGCTCCATCCCATGACGCCAGATCTTCCTTACCACTTGGAAGCTCAGGTTCCCTCCTTAACGCTCTGCGTATAGACTGGATCCTAATTCTTCGGTTCGCCCGAAACTTATTCTTAAATTTTCAAGACTTAGGTCAAATTACTTCCTCGCGGCTGTGATAGACAAGTCGACTCCCGGTTTTCGGCGGTGCCCATGTGGGCAGAAAATGTCCAGGACGGCTCTGAACTCCACGTGCGTCTACTGCCTCGGCTTAGACCATGACCCGCAGGCCTGCGAGTTATGCCGTTCGTTTTCAGCCAACGTCCTGGAAGACCGCGCTGCCGTTCGGTTACAGCTTGGGCGCCTTATAGCGCTTAGACCAAGGACTTGCCTGCGCTCTCCTGTGCCGGAGTCCCCGGGTCAAGGCTTGAGCTGAGGGAGAGCGGTGTCCCCGCCTCTTCCCAGACCCGTCTCCTGGAAACACCGAGGATCTCGGTCTCGGACATCATCTCGGTCCAGCCAATCCCGCCGACATCGGCAGTCTCTGTCTTGACACCGAAGTAAGCAGCGCTGCCGCTCGTCCTCGTCTTCCTCCTCGGAAAAGGAGAGGCTTCGGCGCAAATTGCGTCGACACTACGAGGATCTGATGTGGCAGCAGTTACTTCTGTCCGGGAACAAGCCGACGCCTTCACCTTCCCCGGCCATCAAGTGGCTGGCACCCAAACGGCCGAAACAACCCCTCGCTGTAGTCAAGGTGCCCAAGCCTGGGCCGGTTGTTCGACCGAAACCAGCTGCACCACCGATTGTGGTGGAACCTCCGCCTCCACAACCGAAATCGGGGGCGCCGACCAAGGACTCTCGGTCGGGTCAGGGTCTGCCCCACAGGTTGTCGGTCACCCTCACTCCCGACAGTCCTCAGCAGATGGAGGGTGGCTGAGGCCCCAGGCAGCTCTTCGCGGACTCCTCGGAGTCCGATGATGACTCCTCCCTGTTTTCCAGGCCCCTTGACCTGGAGTCCTCCAAGGGGCAGTCGATGGACGAGAGCCCATCGTCGTTTATGGGTCTGCTTCGGCTCATCTTGGAGTCCACTGGGATGCAGCTCGAGCCAGTATCCAAGTGGGCCAAGTATCCCCTGATGGAGATACTAGACCAAGGGGATTCGCCCACGGAGGCCTTTCCAGTGGCTGAAGCCATTGTTGGCCCAGCCTTGGAGCTCTGGCAGCGGCCGGCTTCCTGCCCTGCGCCTTCGGCCAGGATGGCCAGGAAGTATGCGGTCCCTACCGGCTCTTTGTCCGGTTTTTTGGAGCACCCCTCTGCGGAGGGGTTAGTCACCGATAGCGTTTTCTGGCGTTCCGGGAATGCTAGGGATGTGGATAAGCCCCCCGACAAGGAGTCCAAAAAGCTGGACTATGCCGGGCGCAAGATGTACGCTGCGTCCTCCCTAGGCCTCTGCCAGGCCAGCTCGGCCGTGCTGATGGCACACTTCTCCCACGCCCTCATGGGCTTCCTGGATGAGGTGATCCCTTATCTCCTGGCCGACTGGATGAACAACATATACCATTCCTAGAACTCCTGTTACAGGTAAGTAACCTGTATATTTGCTTCCCGGGTGACTACTTATCATTGAGGGTACATGGAAGCAGTATTCTTTTAGACTCATGAATGTATATGGGCAACAATCCAAGGCAGACAGAGTGGATCTAATCTCACAGTTACAGCCTTACCTACATACCACTTCCCATATCATTTTAGGGGTGAATTTAACTGTGACCTCCCTAAATCAGGGAAGGCCCTGGAAGGGGAAAAAAAAAATTACTGTAATGCAAATGCACTAAAGAAATGTATCGATCAAGCTGAGCTAATAAACTGCTCTCAGTTTTTTAGAGCAAGGGCCAGTTTATACTTATAAAAGAGGGAAGTTAACCTCAACCATAGACCATATTTTTGTTTTAGACAATCTCCCTGTGCCTCTCTTTAACATCCAGCCCACTGAATTCTCAGATCACTTAATTTTGCAGGTTGGTTTTCAGTCTTTCCCCACTTCAAGTAAGCAAAACACCAGATGGAGACTAAACACCTCCTGTTTGAGCCGGCCCGGTGGCATTGAGGATTGAGGCGTTGGATGCCACACCTCGCGCCACGCCGGTGACCCGGGTTCGGGAACGAGCCCAGTCCGCCGGGGGTCGGCAGGGGAGAGAGAAGATCGAGTGTCCGAAGGACTGCTCTCCTCTCTCGGGAAGGGATCCAGGGGGAGCCCGGCACAGCAGCGGCCCCCGGTGGAGACTGGAGGCACTGCAGCACACAAGGCCTCACAACTAGGGTAGACACTGGGCGGCTGTCTTCCGGACGTGGGTGGGAGCACTCACGTCGCGGGCTGTACAGCATTGCACGTCCCACGTCTGGGGGCTGCACTCTCCAACCACACTCCATCACTGGTTGCACTCCTCTCCGGGGCCGAGCCCAGCCCGAATTCTAGATAGAGCGCCCTGGGCGGACAGGTCGGCCCTACCTCGGGGGTCTCAGAGCCGGGGGATAGCGGGGGTGGTGCGAGGAATTAGGAGGCTTCTCAGGTACGGAGGTAGAGTTGGGGTACTGGAGGATTCCTGAGAGAGTTCCACGGGACGGAGGAATAAACACCTCCTGTTTATCTGACCCTCTTTTAAAAGATAAAATCCCTGTCTCTTTTATGGGACAGGGCATCAGTGAGCGACCTGTACGAGGACGTAGGAGAATGGGCTGACACTAAACAGGATATAGCTACTTGTTTCCAAGATTTTCAGAAAAACAGGTCAAGAGAAAACTTTTTTGCTACCTGAAATTAAGGGACCAACTTCAGTACCTCTGTACACTTGATGCCACTTCAAGGCATAGTTATAACTTACAAATAGACAAAATTAAGCAAGGCATGAAGTCCTTTCAGTATGATAGGGCAATAAATATGAGGGCTGAACTACAATACGGAACCCAGAAAACTCCCATAGGTGACCTGTTTAAGGCCTGTAACGCTAGGAAAGACACTATGGCCCTCCAGGGCCTAATAGATGAACATGGGAATATGATTTCTTCTGCTGAAAATCTTCACCAGGAGATATTAAAACTTATTCGTTTTCATACTATGTCAGACCCCCTTCAGGCCGAAACCATACTCCGTTCCCCCTAGTGTTTCAAAATTACTAGCCACTGTGGCTAATCAGACCCAATATTTTTTAGCCACCGCATGAGACCCTTAGCCACACATGCCAAGTAATGGTAAAAATTTATACGGACTTGTAGTAACTGCAGATCACATTCTTTAAGTACTTAAACATGTTTACAGCACTTTTGTAGTGGTTAAACACAATTAATGAGCCTAAATTTGAAATAAAATCTTTATTATCAGGTTCAGACTGAACTGTAATGTATAAGAAAAGCATACAAAATAAATGCATACAGGTCATTAAGATTGAGAAGTGCCAGTGGCCACACAGCAGCCCAGCCCATTTTGAAAAAAAAATAATACTTTGTGGTCAGTTCAGGCAAGACAATGTCGAGTCATCGGTAAGAGGCAAGGCACCACATATTTTTAAAGCAGGAAAAGCAGCATTAGACGCTATAAAAGTTTTAAGTCATTTCTGTGTGAAACAAGGCCAGTAGTGCCATAACAGTAAGTGTTTTAATCCCCCCCCCCCGAGCTGCCATAGCTCACACAGGGTCATGTGTAAGCCTGAAACTCAAGGCACTAAGAAATAATTTTCACATAAGAAATTAAGCAACAGTTTTAAACAATTAAAAGCAGAAAAAGTGTTTTTATATTGTAAACCCTTGTTGTTTGAAAAACATCAGGCACCAACTCATTGATTCCGGCTATTAAATCATAAGAAAAGCAGTCAGTTACTGTTTTTTTTTTTATGACATTATTGCAGCTCTGCAAGTATTGAAAACGACATGGCAATGAGCCTATTTCAAAAATCAGCAAACCCAGTAACTTTGAATCCCAGTGATTCTGCAACCACCAACAGCAGTGATTTGTTTTCTCTTAATGTGTGTTTGAGCTTCATACTAAATCGTGACCACACAAGATTAAAGCAGTGCCTGTGGAGAACAAGGCCAAACAATTTTGGTTTAGGTTACCAAATACCAGTGACTATTAATGCATCATAGAACAAGCAGCCAGCCCAGTGTCTGTCTGAGATTCTTTGTCTTTTTCTGTTAGGTCTATGCAGTGCTGCAGATCATCTTCAGAGGAACTTGGAGGTGCATCAGTTGCCTTGACAGTTTGTAGGAAACCACGCCTGTCCTTCTCGGATGCCCAGATCTGGAATGCACTTTTGAAATTAAAGTTTCCAATGACATCTGGAGCCTCAACCAAAGGAGTCACTAGATAGTTCACATTCCACACTTTAAGACGATTCCTCTCGGCAGTTTTAATGTTGTTGTATGCACTAAACCCACATTCACGCTCCACTGAAGTTGATGGGGTTGCCAGACATATTGAATATAGTTTGGACATGTTTGGCCACGATTCCTTGTTTGGGACCACAACTTTGACGTTGAATTCTTCAATAGCGCACTGTTTGTGCACTGAGAATAGTCTTTGTATTAAAGGCCATTCAAGTCTGGTTTCATCTGGATTAACTGGCAGGATGTTAGTAACTTGAGGGACACTGGCTTGTTTAGGGACACCATAGTGGATAAGTATGTTCTCAATCTCCTCTTCTCCGTAGCTAACAATGTTCTCATCCTCAGGTGCATTGCATGGGTCTAAAACTTTCCAGTTGTCCAACAATGTCCCTTCTGGAAAGTAACTTTCCAGTTGCTCAGCTGTAGAGTGTATGTAAGAAGTGTGTAGATTCTTAAACTCTTCTCTTTGATCCCATGTATCTTTCAGTGTATGTGATCTAAATATAGATTTACCCTCCTCTGGTGGTTCACTTGGCATCTCAAGTAGAAAACCTTTGAAATGTGGTTCTGGATTTTCAGGGAGTGCACGGAGTGCATCAGTGGTGCTGACCAGCTGCTGCCTTGCTTCGGAGAATATGACCGCACGTTCTGGAAAAGTTTAGAAAGAATTGCAAGAAGACCTACAGCATCTGCCAGAAAGAAAACAGTGGCGACAAATTTGAACGTCCCCATTTTTTTAAGGCATCCCATAGCAAGAGTTCTCTGATAGTTATCCGCTGCCATTTGTCAAAGCAGACATAAGTGATACAATGCAGGCTTGTAATGCCTGTACAGAATCAGAGAACGAAAGCCATCTAGTGAAGAAAATCTGTTTAAGCTTTATAACATGTTCCTGGTGTAGCTCTTTGCTCTGATCAAGTATTCGACAGAATTTGGGCGAGTACTTTTATCAGTTTCCCAAGCTGATTTACTGTTTACATAAAACTGACCAGGTACCGCTGTTGGTTGGCTGCTTTCTTTGATGCTAAAGCATCTATGTGCGAGATAGTGAGTGGCAACTAAATATGGGTGACTTAGTTTGGTTAGAGTGGTCACACCCTTTTTGCATCCTGTCATTATAGAGGCCCCATCTGTCGCAAGTCCTATAAGCTGTAAATGTCCTAGATTTTGATCAGAGATCATGTTCTTGACAGAATTATATACTGCTTCTGATTTACATTCTGCAAGCTGAGTCGCACCTAAAAATTTTGACTGAACGAAACCCTTGCTGTCAATGAATCTGATGTAAACCATTAGTGTACTCTTGTTAGCCACATCTGTTCCCCTCATCAGTTTGTAAGGAAAATAATTTATATGGAGCATTCTCCAATTCCTTTAAAAAAGCATCCTGCACAGTCTTAGATATTGCTTTGTAAAAGTCATTAATCAATTCAGAATGCGTATAGATGCCTGTGTCTTGGAGAACAGATTGCTTGATAGGTGCTAGCTCAGTGCAATCCTGTGTGGAAAAAGAGAAAAAAGGAATTTTGAAGTGACAGCAAGAGTATGCTGTCCCCACCCCCACGCGAGTCAGAAGCATGACCAAATGAGAGGCATGGAAGCAGGTGCTGGTGGTGTTTTTTTTTTTTTTTCTTTTTTTTGTAATTTACAATTCTGGATGGAAATTGCAAGTCAAAAATACTTGCGTTGTGAACTTGCAGTTCCAAAAGTTTCTGGAGGTTATGAGTGGCAGTCAAGAGTTTTTCCCATGTAGTAAATGCTTCTCATTTCTGCTATAATAGCACTTTTCACAGCTGAATAAGCTGTGCTCACTGCCTTTGTCATTCCTTTTTTTCCCTCTTTCTGCCTCCATTGCAACCCTCACAAAAAAGAGAGAAATAGTTTTCAAATAAAAAAAAATGATCATGATAAATTGAAGTCAGAAGACAAAAAATGAGAGAAGCCTGGCTGCCGGGGGCATAATTAATAAACTCACGTGTGATCTTTGGACATCTGGTGTTTATTGAAGTCATCAGCCTTTGGCTTACTGGTCGATTTTCCTTCCGTGAAAATATTTCTTCGGCCAGTTGCTTTGCAGATTCTACAGTAGAATACTGCTGCTGCTTTGTCATGGATGAGCCATGTGTATGTTTTAAACCAGGAATCCTTTATTTCTCTGTGGCTGTTCTGTCATAAATTCTGGCTTTCTTGATTGCAGTTTGAGACTGGCTTTCCATAGCTACAGAGGTGCTGGCGGCGCTACACATTTCTGGATTAGTGTGTACAGATTGTTCAGTTTCAGCGGTACTTCATGATCTGGGTCTTTTGAAAATATCCGTTATTTTTCTTCGTTTTACTGTGGCCGTCCTGCTGGCACTCTGTTTATCAGTGGCAATATTTGCTGTTTCCGACATTTTTATGCCATCTTGTACTAATAAATCACATTTCACTGTAGCGTTACTTTACTGTGTAAATTCGAGAAGATGCACTTTCTTACTTTTTTGTGAATAAAAGCTCTTGAAATAGTAACTCAAAATTGCAGAGACCGTTACATGATGTACTATAACATAACTTCTGTACGCTGTGCACACCTTTGCTTATTTGGGCGAATATAAGTTCTTGACATTTAAATACTTAAGTTTCAGTCAGCAATAAATATGGACATGAACATTTCAGTTGTGCATTAAAGTATTTTATACATATTGGGATGTCTGAGATGCACACATTAATAAAGTTCAAGTTGAAACTGTATGATCGTGTCTGAGAGTTTTATTTTATATGACAGAAGTAAGTTGAATGACACACAGATTTCAGGGTCTGTCTGTTTCTTTGTGTGGGGGGGGCACATTTTATTATGGCAGAAGGTTGTGAAGTATGCTTAGCACCATTTACACTTGTTTCACACAAGATTCTCAGTAAATAAGCAGCTTTTTGCTGCCAGCAGTCACACTGGGTTTTCTTTTATTTTACACAGGGGCTCAAACATTTAACTTGGATGCCTTGGCTTTCTTTATATATCTCCACCTGCTTCCCTGTCTCTTGTCTCCTTTCCTTTGTCTGCTCCTTATTTTGCTTTTTCTCTCCTGTCTTGAATTCACAATCTCAGGCTTGCTTCTACAGTGCCTTGTCTCCTATACTTCTGACTTCTATCCTGGCTTTTACTTCACTTCTCCCTCACCCTTTATTTTAGGGGCTGTGTGTTGCATAAAACACCTGCTTCCCTGTCTCCTTTGTCTGCTCTGCTTATTTACCTTTTCTCTCTCCTGTCTTGTGTTCACAGTCTTAGGCTTGATTCTACAGTGCCCTGTCTCCTATAATACTTCTGACTTTGTGCTTCTATCCTGCCTTTTACTTCACTTCTCCCTCACTTCTTTGGTTCCGTGCTTTACTTTTCTCAGTGCTTTCCAGTTCACTGAAGAATTCTTTGCTTTATTCTTGCTTTACTTTTCAAATACTATGCCTCATGTAGTTACCTTAATATGATCTCCCCTTGCTTATATCTCTTATTACTTGCAACATGTAATGAATTGATTTGTCTCGCTTTGTTTCTCAGGTTTTCTCAATGCAGCTCATATGCCCAGCCTGTTTGCTTTGTAATAAAACCACACAACTATAAATCTGTCTCGTCTCCCTTTATATTTCAGGAGCTTTGCTTGTTCTTTTCTCTCACAGGCAGCTTCACTGACTATCAGGCTTCTATCTGTAAATTCTGTTGCCTTCAGCTTGCTGCTTCTCTCATTTCTTTTCTATCTTGTTGTTTTGCATTAAGCACTACCCAATATGATCTCCCCTTGCCTTATATCCCTTATTTCAGGTTTTCTCAATGTCTAGCTTGCTTGCTTTGTTATAAAACCACACTGATTACTTTTCTCTGACTATAATCTGTCTTGTCCCTTTATATTCAGGCACTCTGCTTGTTCTGTCTTTTACTCATGTTATATTTACTCTGTAGCATGTTTTCTTTTCATTCTTTTCTCTCACAGCAGCTGTTCTAAAGTATTCTCTGTCTAAGCGTCATCAGGCTAATCCTGTTGCCTTCAACTTCTGCTGCTTCTCTCATTTATTTTCTTTTCCTGCTTTTCTATCTTGTTTTGCATTAAGCACTACCCCTCTGAGTCTCCGTTCTGTTTAAATCATCAGCTTGCCTGCCATCGTGATTGTTATGAAATAATCATCTTTTCCCCATAGCTCTGTGCCCACAGCCATCCTCCCGTTTAAAAAAAAAATCCTCAATGTTTTCTGCATTCCCTGCCTACCATAAATGCTGCTTTACTGTCTGGCTGCCTTAAATGGCAGAAACATTTTTTTTTCCAATGATCGGGGGAGAGCAGAGCTACAGTGCATCTGTTCCCTATCACCGCCGCTGCCCGAGTGAGTAGTTAAACACCGCAAGCCCTCCCAAGTCCTTCGAACAGTCCTTCCGATTGGCGGGAGGAGAGATATCTGTGTAACTGCACCAATCAGGCATAACTCTCCTCCGCACCAAGACTCCGATCATGTGGGTGCCAGTCTCCAACTTACTGTGGTCATGTGGATGCCAGTGACTGTGATATGCACAGTTAAGCACTCCCGGAGGTGACTGCACGAACTCTCGCGATGTTTCTGCCACTCTCTCAGTAGTTTAGGACTCTGTGGTGAGAGAGTGGTAAAAACTGACTGTGGCTGCTTCTTTTCGCCTCCATGGTGCTGGGGGGATTGGAAAATTTCATCACATTGGGTCGCGGCTTCGCCGGTGGCGATGCGGCGAGCGGCAAGCGGGAACAGAGCCATGCAACAGTATCTTAATGATATTATGATTCAAGCTCCTGTGGGGGAGCTTCATGGCCTTAATTCACCCATTAAGGCTGCAGCAATCGATTCAGTAATAAAGAATCTGAAATTAGGTACTTCCCCGCGGACCCTGATGGGTTGCCTTATGAGTTTTATGAAACTTTTGCTTCAGAATTGGCCTTATGTCTCCAGGTGGTGTATACTCATTTCTTTAGCACAAAATGCGTCCCTCCCCTTTTTACATCAGGACTGCTTATTTTCCTGTTTAAGGCAGGTGACAGAAAGAACATCTCAAACTGGAGGCCTACAACCACCTTAAATTTTGATTTTAAAACTGTATCACAATTGTTAAACAATAGATTAACAAGCATTGCAAATAAACTCATACATCCCTCACAATTTTGAGGTTTACCTGATAGGAAGATACAACATGCCCTAATGGTAATAAGATACATCATAGAACAGTATTCCTCAAGCAAAAAGAAGGGCTATATTACCTCACTAGACCAATGCAATACATTTGACAGGGTCCATCACCCTTTGCTTTTTCTCACTCTACAGCATTATGGCATCCCAAAGGAGTTCATAGAATGGATACAATTATTATACTCATCAACAACGATACACCCAATCATTAAAGGGAACATTCCTAGAAGCATACTGATACAAACAGGAGCACGATAAGGCTGTCCCTTGAGCCCCCTCCTATACATTTTCTCCCTGAACCCTTTACTGAGAAAACTCAGTAGTTCTTTTAACTGGCAGGATTTAGTAGTGCCCTTAGGTCATGATGAACTGAAAGTTCATGCTTATGCTGACGATGTTTCTGTCTTTTTGTCAGATGCCTCTCAACTCCCTATCCTTTTAGATCAGGTAGCGGACTATTCTAAGATGGCCAACTCAAAACTGAATGTGGCAAAATGTAGAGTACTTTCTGTTAGATTCCCAATCCGAGACGTAGGCAGAATAAGTGAACTTACAATTACTACAGATCCCCTTAAAATCCTGGGAATTCTATTTGGACCCCAGAACCTCCCACTTGATAACTGAGAAACCGTCTTGCAAAAGGCAGAAAGCAAAGTACAACCCTGGAAAAGCTATTAGCTCTCCAAAATAAAGAGGGTACACGTTGTTAAAAGATTTATCATTCACTGCTTACCATATGTGGCTATGATTTTTCACCCTCCCCCGAAACTGGAGACAAGATTATATGCATGTTTTTCCAAATAGTTTGGGGGAGCAGGCTAAACCCCATCAAACGGTGCAATACCCATCTATCGAAAGCCCAAGGAGGGCTAGGAATGATGGATCCCATAACCACCTTTTTTGCCCTTTTTATCTCTCAATCTATAAAGACTTTGCTTTCATCTGCTAACACTTTATATCACCTATGGTGTCACAATACTTTAGTGTCTTATTTCCAGGCATGGAGCAGCATTGACCCCCCCCCCAAAACTCTCCCTCCGTCTTAGAGTACCAATTTGAGGCAGTATAGCACAGTGTTCTAAGGCTCTGAGCTGCAAATTTGGTGACATCCAGCAGACCTGACCTGGGTTTGAATCCCACAGCTTCCACTTGCATACTGTGTGACCCTGAGCAAGTCACTTAACCTCCTTGTGCTCCCAGGTCGCTCCTGTAAAAAAGCTTTCAGCTTAGTGTGCTATACCTGGTAAAACAACTAAATAAAAAAAAATTAAAAAGAGTTTATCAGACTAGCTTTACCGAAAATTTACAAATGGAAACTAACTAAAATCCAAATATGCCAACTTCCTGGATCGTGTTTATATAGCCATATCATGTCCCTAATATACCTGACTGAACTTGAATTCAAAAATTGCCCCCCCCCCGTCACTATCCCCTGGGGTCTTGAAACAACTAAACAATAGAAGAATTCCAGTCCATATGTGGGATATACTGTGGCTTTCAGTTTACAGTAGACTAAATATTAGGAGTAACTTAAAGCCCAAAAAATAAGACACTATCCTTAAAACACTTGTCAGGCTATTGAAGAGTCGATGGAGCACCTTTTGTTTTCTTGCTCTTATTTAAAGCCATTATGGGCATTTGCAGGGAAAAGAAGGAAGCTAGTTTGTTTGACAACATTAACATCTGAAATGTTGATTCTTGGTCACTGTCGACATCTTTTAAGCAAGTATGACTCAGGTACTTTAACTGTTTTGTTGCCTAAAATATAAATAGCACAGTGGTTTAAGGCTCTGAGCTGCAAATCTGGAGACCTGGGTTTGAATCCCACTGCCTCCACTTGCATATACTGTGTGACCCTGAGCAAGTCACTTAACTTCCCTGTGCTCCCAGGTTGCACCTGAAGAAAAGCTTTCAGCTTAGTGTGTCTCACCTGGTTAAACAATTGGGAAAAAAAATACTATTTATGGCAGCTAGATGCCTATGGGTCCTGTATCAGAAACTTAAGCCATAAGACACTTTTAGTACTATGGTGGAACAAGCAATGACTTCAGTGTACGTAAAGGATATCTGTAGCCACACTTCGAGTATAGTTCAGAAATGGTGGAAAGGACAGCCTAAATTCATTAAGTATAAATAATCAGTGGGTAGAAGGTTTCTTACTGCAACAGTCAGCTAAGCAGTTTTGTATAAAATTAATGAAGAACTTAGGATAAAATATCTGTTACCCTTCTTTGCTTGAAGCTTGAATATAAATCGTATAGATACCATTTCTGTTTTTATGGTTCTGTTTTTGTGCATTTTTATTATTGTTCATTGGTTTTTCTTTCTTTTCCATGTTTTCTCTTTTGTTTAAAGTTGTAGTTATGACTATTATGTGTGCATATGTGTATAATTTGATGAGCATTCAATAAAAAAATTCCCATACTCTTTTCAAGAAGTGCAGTGGGATCTTTGACAACCACCAGAACAGGCAGACGGGACCTCAGTTTAATTTCTCATCCGTAAGACGGCACCTCAGGAGTGCAGCACCCCCCTCATGATGCACTACAATGTCAGTACTGGGATTTAGCCCTCGTTCCCAGTGTGGGGCTAGAACCCACCACATTATGATCTTCCGGCCTCAGAGGCGAGTGTGCTACTTGCTGAGCCACTGACACTGCATATTATATATATATATATATATATATATATATATATATATATATATATATTAATTATAGCAGTTATATGTACCTTATGTTATATCTGCTAATCAGTGGGATGAAGGAAGTGGAAATATGGAGAACAAAAGTGGGATTAGGATAATTGTAGACCCCGCAGAGACAATATGTCCCAGGGTAATATGGGCAGACTGGATGGATCATTGGTCTTTTCTGCCATCAAAATCTATGTTTCTGCGTAACATAGGTGGCCACACCCAACAAAGGGCTACTGCTACCACTGCAAAGCATTTGTAAATACCCATGGTACGAAGGATAAGCCAAAGGGCAACAACTGGAATAGAAAAAGACAGCCCAAAAATGTCAGCATATAGTAGGGCCAACAAAATGCTGGGATACATAGGGAGAGGATTTGACAGCAGGCACAGGGAGGTGATACTGCCACTGTACAGATCTATGGTGAGACCCCATTTGGAATATTGTGTACAGTTTTGGAGACCATACCTTAAGAAGGATAGGGGCATGACAGAGTCCATTCAGAGGAGGGCAACCAAAATGATACAGGGGCTTCAGGGGCTGCCGTACGAGGGGCAGCTAGAGGCGTTAAACATGTACTCACTTGAATCTAGGTGAGAAAGGGGGAATATGATAGAAACCTTTAAGTACATGAGGGGTTTAAATTCAGTACCCTGCGCTGAGCTATTCTCCAAGGCTCCCAGCTCAAACACAAGGGGGCATGGATGGAATCTGAGGGGTGGGAGCTTCAGGAGGAATTTTAGGAAGCACTATTTCTCAGAAAGGATTGTGGAGTCATGGAACGAACTACCTGTGGAGGTGGTAGGAGCTAGGACCATATCAGCATTAAAGAGGAGTTGGGATAAAGAGTACACTAGAATCAGATCCACAAGGGAATCCACCGGCTGGGACCTAGGATCTCAAGGGCAGAAATTATAGACCTTTGGTCTCCTTCTGCCATCACCTTTCTATGTTTCTAACCCTCCAGACAAAATTGCAGGAATTGTCTGTGGTGTTTTCTGATTTTACTGTGCAGAGAAGCATCCTGCATATCAAGTGCACACAGTCTCCCAGAGATAGCCGGGAAAAGAGTGAGTACAGGGAGAAAACACGTGAAACATTTTACAAGCAAGGTGCTCGATCAGAACTCAAAAATCCAGGATGAGAGGGCAGAGGGACTAACCCCACTGCATAGCTTGATTGGATTAGGCCCAAGACCCACCTACTGAAACAAAGGTCTGCTGCTGCAAGAGGAATATCAAGATTCTGTCCCACACAACCAGAATCTCGGGAGGTGGAGTGGAAGAGTGAATCAGTGAGTCAGAAGGAAGTGTAGGGGGAAGACCATTGTTGGCTGCCCTTTGCTACAACCATTTAGGCCTTTTAAGGAGCCTCTGTGTAATGCTGCTGAAACCTGAAACCCCATCCTCCACACCCTGGGAGGAATGGATCAAATGTTCCTGGAGGGTAGCTGAATTCACACCCTATAAACGTTTCCCTGTTCTACAGAAAATGTAGGATTTTTAACATCACAATACAGTAAGTCCATAGTGGGGAAACTATTGGAAAGTATATTGAATGAAAGGCTGGTGAAGTTCTTGGAGGTTAGTGGACTTCAGGATGTCAGGTAACAAGGTTTTGCCAAGGGGGATCTTGTCAGACTAACCTGATTACATTTTTTGTTTGGGTGACAAGATCTCTGGATGGTGGTAGGCCGGTTGATGTTCTGTATCTAGACTTCAGAAAGGCATTTGACTCAGTGCTGCATGAGGCGCTGCTGGGCAAGCTGAGTGACTTGGGGGTTGGGGGAAAGTTGGTCAGGTGGATTGGGAACTGGCTAAGTGACAGACAACAGTGGGTGGTGGTGGTGGTGGTAGGAGCTACTGACACCCAGAAGGGTCATTAGCGGGGTCCCCTCAGGGTTCGGTTCAGGGTCCATTGTCATTTAATACTTTCATTTCAGACATTGCAGTGGGAGTTAGGAGTAATGTGAGCCTGATTGCTGATGATTCCAAGCTAGGTGCGGAGGTGGACAGTGAGGAGGGAAGAAGGACACTCCAGGAAGACCTAGAAAGACTAGAACAGTGGTCAGTCACATGGCAGCTGGGATTTAACGTTAGGAAGTGCAGTGTACTTCACTTGGGTGCTAGGAATCCAGGGTACAGCTACAAATTGGGGGGGTGGGAGCTAGGAATCTAGGGTGCAGCTACAAATTGGGGGAGTACAGTTAACAGTCTTGGAGGAAGAAAAGATCTGGGAGTAGTGATCACTGGTAAAATAAATCGCTCAGGACAATTCAGGAAAACAGCAGCTAAGGCAAACAGAATGCTGGGGTGTATTGCTAGGGGGATAACTTCAAGAAGGGAGGAGGTAATTCTGCCACTGTACAAATCCTTGGTGAGGCCGCACTTGGAGTATTGTGTGCAATTCTGGCCCATTACTTAAATAAGGACATTTTGCTCCTGGAGAGGGTCCAGAGGAGGGCATCTAAGATGATCCTTGGAGTGGGGGATAAGCCCTATGCATAGAGACTTAGGAAGCTAAACATGCACTCCCTGGAAGACAGAAGGGTCAGAGGGGACATGATCGAGACCTGTAAGTACTTGAAAGGTATTAATAGAGTTAACACAGTGGGGGTGTTCAGACTGAAGAGGGAAGGGACCACGAGTGGTCATAGCCTGAAAGTGGTTGGTGGAAAGTATAGAAGAGACCTGAGAAAGCATTACTTCATGGAAAGGGTGGTGAGCGGGAGGTTTTAAGAAGAACTGGGATAGATACATGGGCAGGGTACAGGTAGGGTGGGTAGAGCGAGGGGGACTCTGAATGGAAATCGGGGGAGGGGTGGAAGGAGGGAGGGGCAGCAGCAGTTATTAGACTGTGAGCTGCATCTCGAGCAGACATGATAGATCTCAATGCCTAATGTGCTGGCATTTTTGTGTGTTCGTATGTAAGTAAATTACAACTACGTCATGTATTATTCTATATCCCTTATCAGGCTAATGTACATTAGTAGCCGTACTGACACTGACCAGAGTCTTTTACTATTTTGCCAGGTTACTATTAAATAATCATTTTGGCCAGTCAGTAACCCCTGACACAGTCTCCTGTACTATGTGTACACAGTTCATACTGCTGCTCTTCTGTCCCCACCCCACTGCTTTCACTCTTTGGTATCGTGGCTTCTGTCATGTGGTACTGTTAATTCTGTACTTGTGCATCTAATAAAATTTAAAAGTTCATGGTGGGGGAAACACATTCTTAAAGTGTAAACCACACAAAAGAGGGGGCAATATACTCCTTTACTTTTCTTAGTTTTTCACCTATATTCTAAATAGTATAAACTGTAAACCAATTTTGTGTCCAAGCATCCTTTTACACAAGGTAAGGGATGAAGGAGACAACATTAAACTGGAAGAAAACAGAACCCTCCCGTACAGGTGCTCCAGTTAAGAGGCCTCTCTGTTCCATGAACAAACATCTTAACTTGGCCAGTGCTGCCTATAAATCCAAAGGGGAGATGTAAACAAGCACACATTAGACTAAACAATGGCTAAAATCTACCCACCACCCACTCTCCCACTCATACATACCATGCTGAGCTGTGGGAAGCACTTAAGGTCGAAGCAGAGGAACTCAAGTAAAGTTTTCTTAAAATAACCATAAGCTGACAAGTCAGTAGGAGGGCCTGGATGGTTTCAAGATGCATTTTTTTTCTTCACATAGAACTGGACCTCCAAGTGTTTTTTTGTACAAAGATTTACATCCCCCTCCTTAGCCAAATTACTTACAGATTAATCAATTTAATTATACCAAGCAGACAAGCAACAGACCAGGACAAGATAGAACAGATGTCAACCAAGAATGTCCCTGATGTTTGAACTAGTGCAGAAGCTTTACAGAGTTGTCTGTGGGATAAAAGGTATCAAGCACTTATGTTAATTTTTAAATTTTCCCTTTTAATTTCTTGAAGATTAATTTGAGCGCAGCCTGGACAATTGTTAATCACTCTTCTAACAAGGCCTTTCAGTTTAAAGATAATGCCACACAAAATTAATTTCCTTAACCCTTTTAACTTCACATAGGAAACGAGCAGACCAAATGGTCTTATTCTGCTGGCTCCTTCATATCTTCGTATGTAGTTGGTGCTGGAACTTGTTACATATCAAGAACATTCTGCTGCCTGAGGCTTCTATGATACAGGAGGTTTGGTGAAGTCAAAGAAGTGCTGCACCCTGTAGGGATCTGCCAGTCTAACAGTTATGGCATTACTTGGCAAAGAAATCTACTACTACTTTTTTTCATAAGTTTTTTTCTTTTACTATGTCACACCATTCTTTACATTCTGTAGACACTATATAGCACTTAAAGAGGAGCTGTTAGCATTCCCTGGAAAAAACATGGGACCTATAGGTCCCGATTAGGTAAAATGCACTAGCTGTAATGTTTTTAATTCACTAACAGAGCTGCAATTTGTATTTTATCTGGTTGATCCTGCAACCCTTCGCCTGACATTACTATGCCAGAGTCCCCCGCAGCAAGCCCTTTGATGACGTGACTGAGGGTTTAGCCATGGGGGACTCCTATATACCAGTACAGGTGTCAAAAAATACTAAAAGATATTTAGCGCATGTTTGCGCTTCTAACTCCGACACAGATTGGCCGAGGAGCTTTATGAAGGCATCTCCCAGCAGTGTCCCAGACTGAGGGGGGTGGGCACAAAACAGCCTCAGCTTTGTGTTCTCCCAGGAGGCAAATAGATCCACCAGAGGAGTGCCCAACAGGTGGTTCATCACCTCCTGATGCAGTGACCACTCATGTGACATCTCACCTACCCAGCTGGGGATGTCTGCCAGCTGGCTGTGTGCTCCCATGGCACGGATCGCGAGGAGCTTAGAACCCAAGCTATGCAGGAGGGTCAAGGTGTGGAGGGCCTCCCAACACAGTGAAAGGGAGTGCGAGTCACCCTCTCTTTTCAGGTTGAACATGGTAATGGTGTTGTCCATCTGGACTTGCACGACCTGACCCCTGACAATAGGAGAGAATTCCATCAGAGCTAACCGCACCACACAGAGCTCCAGGAGGTTTATGTGGTGACTGGACTCCCTGGGAATTCGGAAACCTGTGGGCTCTGTGGTCTCCCAGGTGCGCTCTGCCCCGATGAATTTAATCGCCTGTGAGGGAATCAATTCAAACTTGGCAGGCCTGACCAGAAGAAAAAATTACTCACCTTAGTAATGTTGTTTCTTCTAATGGAGTCTTGCTGTATTCTGACAAATTGCAGTGAGGTCCAACCTTCGAACTGCCCCGGAGATGAAAGAGTTAACTTTCCATGCCAGGCATGGAACGCTGAGCTCGAGCTCGGTTGAGTCTCTGTTGCTGTTTGAACTCAAACCGTCAGATCTTTACGAGCTAAACTCACTGAGTGTCCTGCGTGGAAGCTGTAAACCTACTAAATATAATAAACAGATGTTTTGGTCCCAAAACAAAGACTCAAGTCAGGAAACCCAAAAAATGAAACAAACACAACACCCACTCACCCAAAGTAAAGGGGGGTGATAAAAGGTAGGGCACCACTTGAGTGCCAACACTGGTACTGCCCACCCACATCCCAAAACAAAGGTTCTGAGAGGGGAAGGCAGGGGGAGGTCAGAATACAGCAAGACTCCATTAGAAGAAACAAAATTACTAAGGTGAGTAATTTTTTCTTCAAACAACATGAAGTCTTGCTGTATTCTGACAAATTGCAGACTACCAAGCAGTACCTCCATGGAGGAGGGACAGAACCTACCTAGGAAATAGGCTGTGAAGCACTGCTGTGCCAAACCGAGCATCACTCCTAGCCTTGATGTCCAGAGAGTAATGCTTGGTAAAAGTGTGAACTGTTTTCCAGGTAGCTGCTTGACATATCTCTAAGATAGGAATATCCCTGGCAGCAGCCAGGGAAGCAGCTGTACCTCTGGTAGAGTGAGCCCTCAGGCCTGAGGGTGGAGTCCTGCCTAGTTTTTCATAGCAAAATTGAATGCAAGAGACAATCCACCTGGCAATGGATCTCTTAGTGGCAGGTTTTCCCTTTACCAACCTCACCATAAGTGAGGAACAGTTGGAGGGAGTCAAACCTGTGACCCTTGGTACGCTCTATGTAGTAGCTAAGGGCCCTTTTCACATCCAAACTGTGCAGCCTCCTCTCACCAGAGGAGGAATGGTCAGTGAAGAAAACAGGAAGAGACATAGACTGGTTAAGGTGGAAGTCTGAAACCACCTTAGGTAAAAACTTCCTGTTAGTCCTGAGGACCACCTTATCTCTATGGAAAGAGATAAAATCAGGCTCCACTGACTAGGCTTGTAACTCGCTTATGCGCCTGGCAGAAGTGATGGCCACCAAGAAAACAGTTTTCCAAGTCAAGAGAATACAGGATGAGCTGAAAGGGAAGAAGGCTTACCTGCTGAAAGGAAAGCAGAGACAGCTGCCAGATGCACTCTTAGTGTGGCTGGTCTGAGTCCCAAGCTATTAAGATGAACCATATAATCAAGGACTGTGGGCAGGCCAGCAGACTCTGGAGAAATATGCTTCCCAGAGCACCATATGGAGAATCTTTTCCATTTGAAGTTGTAAGTGCTTCTCTGGTAGAAGGCTTCTGAGAAGCCTTTAGGATATCCATAACACCTTGAGAGAGGTGTAAATCAGCAAATTCTAACTCTTCAAGAGCCAGGCCTTGAGATTGAGAGATTTGAGATTCGGATACCAAACCCTCCCCTGAGCACAGGTTAACAGGTTGTAATTCCTGGGAAGAAACAGGGAAGATGGACTGCTAAGGACAACAGGAGAGGGTACCAGGCTGTCTGGCCCAGTCTGGAGCAATCAGAATCACCTTGCAGGTTGAGACCTGATTTTGACTAACACCTTGAACAGGAGAGGGAAGGGGGAAGGCATACAGGAACTTCCTTCCCAGTTGAGAACTAGGGCATCCAGGGGACTGAGCCCAACACTGGGGGCCTGCAGCAAAAAGGGAAGTTGGTGATTGTCTGGGGCTGCAAAAAGATCTATCTGTGGGGTGCCCCATCTGGAGAAGATCACCTTCAAAATCAGGGGATCCAGGGACCATTCGTGATGGCCCTGAGATATCCTGCTGAGAGCATCTGCCAGGACATTGTCCTTGCCTGGGAGGTGTACTGCTGTAAGAGAGGTGTTCAGGGAATAGGCCAGAGACCATAACTTCATCGCTTCTGTGTACAAGGCCGTAGACCGAGTGCCCCTTTGCTTGTTGATATACCACATTGTGGTGGTATTGTCTGTCCTGATCTGAACTACTTTGTTATGAACAGACTTGGAAAAAGCCTGAAGTGCTAGAAACACTGCTCTGAGTTCTAATAGATTGTGTGAAGCAGAGATTCCTGAGGAGACCACAACCCTTGGGTGGTCAGGTCTCCCAAGTGAGCCCCCCACCCCAAGAGGGAGGCATCTGTAGTAAGGATTAGAGAGTGAGACTGAGTGACAAAAGGAACTCCGTCTTAGATTGTCCTGATCCTGCCACCACTGCAATGCCTGGATCAGGGTTCGAGTCACTGGGATCAGTTTGGTCAGAGGATCCTTTTTCTGAGACCAAAAGGCTTTCAAGTGGAACTGAATGTCCCTCATCTGAAATCTTGCTGCCTGCACCACTGCTGTAGAAGCAGCCATGTTCCCCAGGAGCTGAAGAAAATGCCTTGCTGGTCGAGACACCTGGAGGGTAAATGAAGAGGCCAGTGAAATAAGGGTCCTTGCCCTGTCCAGGGGAAGGAAGGCTCTTGCCTTTACTGTATCTAGCTCTGCACCTATGAAGGTGAGGAGCTGTACAGGCTCTAAAACTGACTTTGAAAGATTCAGAAGGAAACCTAGAGAAGTAAACAGTTGCTGAGTTATCTGTAGGTGTAACTTGACTTGGTCTGGGGACTGGCCTACTGTGAGCCAGTTGTCCAGGTATGGGAAGATGGAAATCCTTTTCCTTCTTAGGAAGGCAACTACTACTGCCAGGCATTTTGTGAACACCCTTGGAGCAGAGGTTAGGCCAAAGGGCATTGCTCTGAAATGGTAGTGGCCTGAGGGCAGCTCGAACCTGAGGTGTTTTCGATGGGAGCTTCTGATGAGAATATAGAAATAGGCATCCTTGAGGTCCAGGGAGACTAGCCAGTCCCCTGGCCTTAGAGAGGGTAGAATTATTCCCAGAGTCACCATTTTGAACTTTGGCTTTAAAAGGTGCTTGTTTAGATATCTGAGATCCAGGATTGGCCGCCATTCTCCTGTTTTTTTGGGGGTGAGGAAGTACCTGGAGTACAATCCTTTCCCTTTGTGTAGGGGTGGAACCCTTTCTATAGTTCTGAGAGCCAAGAGGGAAGAGACCTCTGCCTCTAGGACAAGTGCCTCTGAAGGATTTGCAGGTGGAAAGGATCTGGTTCTCATCTTTGGAAATTTTTTGAAGCTGAGAACCAGTCCCTGGCTTACTACTTCCAGGACCCATTTGTCTGATGTTAAAGACTCCAGTCCTGGACAAAGTAAGCCAGCCTGTCCCCTACAGGTGGTGGAGAATCGGCCCTGGCAAACCCATCAGGGTGCCTGTTTGGCAGGGGTTTAGGCTGAGGGGTGGAACAGGCCTGCTTGTACCCAGTCTGCCCTCTCCCTCTAAAGAATCCCCTATGAGCATATGCAGAAGAGGAGGCCTGGGCTTGGTAGAAAGGCCTATGAAAAGACCTGCCCCTGCCCCTGGGATGCTGCCTCTGAGGAGTGGCTTGCCTTTCCTTGGCCTGAGCACTCCTATAGGTGGTCCTGTACTCATCCATTTTCTTCATGTAGTTCTCTGTTTGCTCCCCAAACAGAGAATTACCCACAACAGGAAAATCCATGGCCTTGGTATGGGTATCCTGAGACAGGCTAGTACATCTGAGCCAAGCCATCCTATGAAGGGCCACAGATGTAGCCATGACTCTAGATGAAACATCATTGGAGTCCACTGCAGCATGGAATTGCACCTTGATGCCTCAATACCATCCTGCTACCTGCTCCAGTTCCTGGCAAGCTGGCCAGGACCTGTTTAGCTAAGACCATTACAGTGTCCCATCTAGATTTCTGATATCTAGCTATATAGGCCATATAATTGGCCTGCCTGAGTCCAAGGATTCTGCCATGTACTGTTTCTTTGCCATGGCATTAATCCTCCTGGAGTCCTTATCTGGGGGGGGGGGGTGAAGCCAAGTTTATATTTGCCTTATCACAGGCTGCAGCCTGCACTACCCCAACATGGCTGCATTGCTGGGTAAGGAACTCTGTATCTGAGCCTGAAAGAGTATGCCTCTTGTCCATTCTCTTATCCACAGGAGGTATAGAATTAGGAGTCTTTAAAATTTTTATTGTCTGTTTCCCAAAGAACTTATGAAGGGGAATAGACAGCCACCTGGACTCTGGGATATCCATCATTTCAACATAGTCAGGCTCCTCCTGGTCATCCACAGCTTCTTCCATAGGAAGCTGAAGAGTTTCAGCCACTTTCTTGTAAAACATGAAATGGGAAGGGGACTCAGAAAGCCTAGGAGGAGACACTCCTGAAGGTCTGTCTGGGGAGCTGTCCGGGTCAATGGGCACATCCAGACTTTCATAATCACATTCACTTTCCTCATACTCTCCTTCCTCCTCCTCCGGTTCATAAAATTCCTCTAAATCATAATCCGGAACTGGTGGAACCGACCGAACCGAGCGCCTTCCTAATGGTG
Source organism: Neoceratodus forsteri (assembly GCA_016271365.2). Lineage (NCBI taxonomy): Eukaryota > Metazoa > Chordata > Ceratodontiformes > Ceratodontidae > Neoceratodus > Neoceratodus forsteri. The sequence continues at coordinate 79,018,832 of CM057454.1, read as the reverse complement.
CCGGTTCGGCCGGAACCGGGGATAGCGACTGAATAATTTTTATCGCTTTGGCTATTTCATCAGCGGTCGGAGAAAGAACTTTTGAATCTGCACCGGCTGATTTATCCCTTCTTGTTCTCTTAACCGGAACCAACTCCTCGGAATCGGTTCTCCTTTTGCCCGAAGAAGTTTCACTTGGTCAGAGGGACTTCCTTCTGGTTCGGTTGGAACCGAACCGGGCTGGCCGTCTGAGTCAGCGGACTTTTTGGCCTCCCTTTCCCTGAGCCTACCAACTCTTTTTTCCAGGGTAGCTGCAGGAAAATTTTTACAAATCTGGCAGTCTGAATCGAGGTGGTCAAACCCCAGACAATAAACACAGGTGGTGTGGGGGATCAGCCTTAGCAAAGACTTCCCCACACACACTACAGTGTTGAAACCCAGTGGACCCGGATTTTCTTTTGGGTTTCTCAGACATGGCCAGTCCTAACCAAAAACTTAACCTTTTTTCGGCAATCCGCCAGGCAAGACACCCTTATCGGTTCCTGACAGTGTTACGGGTCATGGAAAAAAAATGTAATAAAATCAGTTTTTTTTAGAACCGATAAGAACCGGTAACCACACTCTAAAAGCAGAAATAAAGATTTTAAAACAACCTGATCGGTTCAAACCGAACCGATCCCACGTTTACAAGTTCCACACAGAATAATAACAAAAATAAACCTATCTAGTACTCACGAATACCACAGACAGAGACTGAACCGATAGGTTACGGTTTAAATTCGGTCGAAAACCGAGAAAAACGGTACTTAAACTGACAAATTGAACCTAGCAAAGGAGAAATCTCCGGAGCGACTGTTCAGTGAGGTGGAGTTAAAGAATCTGACGGTTTGAGTTCAAACAGCAACAGACAGAGTCTCAACCGAGCTCGAGCTCAGCGTTCCATGCCTTGCATGGAAAGTTAACTCTTTCATCTCCGGGACAGTTCGAAGGTTGGACTTCACTGCAATTTGTCAGAATACAGCAAGACTTCATGTTGTTTGAATGTGCAACTCTCTGCAGGTCTGGAGGGCCAAGTCCCTGGACTGCTCCACCGCCTCTGCGGATGGCTCAGCTATTAGCCAGTCGTCCAAGGAGAGGTACACATTGACCCACTTGCGCTGCAGGAATCTTGACACTACTGCCATGTACTTGGTGAATACCCTGGGTGTTGAGTAGAAGCCAAAGGGCATGACCTGCAACTGATAGAAAACCCCTTCTGCACAGAAAGTACAGTTACGTAAGAACTTACTGTAACAGTAGATCTTACTTCGAGACACAGCTCTTGTAGCAGGTTACACCATTAGGACTGAAGCCGGCAGGCGTCAGGACCCCACGGAAAAATTCTAGCTAGCTATCTTCAGCGGGGACTGCCCCCGACGTCGGTCCCGCCTCCGACGTCAGGCGTAGTACATAAGGGGGCGGTCCCGCCAGATTCTTCGTTCTTCCCGCCATCGACTTGCATGTCTCGACCCTTCGGTTCGGGTTTCTAGCATGCGACGGCGGTAAAGTGTTTCTCACGGAAATTTGTTCTCCAAGTTCAGTTTTTCTGATGTCCTCCCGACCTCCGGTCACCCTCGGCGCGCCTGTGGGAAGCAAATCCCATTCAAGGATCCTGAGTCGGCCTGTGTCCGTGCCCTAGCCCCAGACCACGACACCCGGTCCTGCTCCTTTGCCAGGGTTTCCAACAGCAGAACCCGGATCCGTCACCAGAAGGCCCTACAGGCATTCCTGCTAGAGGAGCAACTCAAGACCACGGCTTCCAAGGGGGATTCTTCGAAGAAGGCCCGCAAGCATGCTGAGAAGCACAGAGAGAGGGCCCCTTCCAGGTCCCCGTCTAGGGCCTCCGACTCGCGCAGCTCTGGCTCCGGGTCTGACCGCTCTCCTTCCCGGGCCAGCTCTCAGCCTCCCCCCGCTGCGATGAGAAAATCTTCTTCCTCTTCTCAGGCCAAGACTCCCAGGCCTTCCTTGTCCTCCAAGGCCCTGGCTAAGTCGGGGGATCGCCACCATCACCACAAGTCGGGTTCCCGCCATTCTGAACCCGACGTCAGGTCTGCTTCCTTGCCTACTCTTCTTCACCAGAAAACCAAGGAGCTCACCTCACTTAAGAGGCCGCAGGACCCGACGCCGGTTTGTCCGACGTCGGCCTCTCGCCACAGGTCCCCAGAGTCGTCGTCTGCCAGAAGACCATCGCCGGCCAGGCCTACTCATCACCGGACGCCGGTAGGGGGACCGGCGCCCGCTCCAATTGAGAAGAGGACCCCGACGCCTCCGACCGACGTCGGTCAGGAGACCATCACTGAGGAGGAGTTAACCCAGCCCGAGGACCAGACGGGCGACCCCGGTCCTGTTGAGACTCCCAAGGAACCCTCGCTGCAACCCGAGCCCCCTGTGGAGCCGACGCGGGACCCGACGACCGTCCACCGCGCCCGGGCCGTCGTCGGGCCTTTCTTTTTCAGAGGTGAAGGAGCTTTTCACTTACTGGTGGGATACCATCAAAAAGGACATGGTCCCCACTCCACCTCCACTTCCTCCTCCTCCTCCTACACCGGTTGCTCCTCCTGTTCCTGCGCCCCCATCTGGGTCTGCAGGCCGGTTGCCTCCTCCCCAGGAGCCTAGGACCCCTCCAAGGGGGAGACTAGATAAAAGGAGACCTCCGTCCAGATCCTCTTCTAGGTCACCCAGTCCCAAGAGACCCAGAAGATGCCGCCGTTCGCCTTCGACGGAGGACACGGGATCAGAGTTTTCTACATCCAGATCCCCATCTCCCCTCTCCATCCCTTCTCCGGACCCACGTGAGCTGCCAAAGTCTCCTCTGGATGACCCTTCATTCTCGGATATCATGAGACACATCCAGGAGAACATGGGATGGGATGCGGAAGAGTTAGACCCAAGGCTGCGCCTTGAAGTATCTTCGACAGAAGGACCCCAAGCCTGGTGGTGCCACCCTTGGTAGACACTTTCGTGGGCGTCACCAAGGCAGCGTGGAGCGTCCACATTGGCTCCGGTGATGCCAAGAAAGCTGACCGCTTGTACAAGGCTCCAAGAGAAGACCAGTACTTGACCCAGCATCCTCAGGCCGACTCTCTGTCATAACAGCCTCTCATGACCGGGTCCCAGAGACGCAACATCTGAAGCACCCTGCCACGGGACCCAGAGTCCAAGCAGCTGGACTCCATGGGTAGGCGCTATGCTTCTCGCTACCTGCGCCATCAGATCCCTGAATTATTTGACCCACATGGTGCAGTTCCAAAATGCCCTGTAGAGAGCAGGGTCTGGATGCGGCTGAGAAATTGCCGGAAGGTGAGCAGAAGGAGGAGATGTTGCAGCTCCTCCGTACGGGTTCGGACGTGGGAACCCCAGGTGCTACGAGCCGCGTATGACTCCGCGGACTCCTCGGCCCGAGCAGCAGTTTCAGGCGTATGCCTCTGGAGGCACTCCTGGCTCCGTGTCTCCGGTTTTACCCCGGACGTCCAGAAAAACATCATGGACACCCCATTCGAGGGAGAAGTTTTGTTTGGTAAACCCTCAGAGAAGATAATTACCAAACTCCAAGAGGCCGGGAAGGCGGTGAGGTCGGTTCAGGCCATGTACCGACCCAAGCTTAGTTCCTTTCGTAGGAACCAAAGACGATTTCGTGGACCGGACGCGAGACAACAGTCGCCCGTTCCACAACAAGAGGGCTCGGTTTCAGAGCAGAGAAAACAACCCGCAGGTCGGAGCCAGCGCACTCCTAAGCCGGTCCAGCCAGCAGGACCCTCAGCCGCCACAGCCTGACTCCTTCCCGGCCCCCGCCCCTCAGGATCAACGGGACGTCATGGTCGGGGGTCGCATTGTAATTTCCTGCCAGGATGGCAGACTATAACCACTGACAGGTGGGTTCTACAGTTGGTCGGAAGAGGCCACTTTATAGAATTCGCGGAAAAGCCACCCTCAAGGCCTCCGTTGCTCTCCCGTTACCCGGGTCAGCACAAGTCATTGATCAGACAAGAAGTGCTCGCGCTCCTACAAAAGGGAGCAATAGAGTACGTCCCAGAGAACCAGAGAGGACACGGATACTATTCCCACTTCTTCCTGGTTCCAAAGAGACAGGGACCTCCGTCCGATTCTGGACCTCAGCGACCTCAATTTGTCGATGTAGCCTACAAAAGAATTCCGCATGGTAACTCTTCGGGTCTTATTCCCATGCTGAAGCAGGACGCTTTTTAGCGTCTCTAGATATGCAGGACGCTTACCTGCACATCCCTATAGCTCAAGCGCACAAGAGGTCCCTGCGCTTCAAGTTTCTCGGCCATCATCTTCAGTTCTGAGCCCTTCCATTCGGGCTGTCATCGGCACCCAGGGTCTTTACCAAATGCATGGCAGTCGTGGCAGCATCTCTAAGGAGACAGGGCCATTATGTGTTCCCGTACCTGGACGATTGGCTTCTCATGGCCGCCTCTAGAGAGGCGTTGTTACGGGCGATCCAGAGCACCCAGGATCTGTTTCGATCTCTGGGTATCCTAATCAACCACGAGAAGTCCCTCCTGGTACCGTCACAGAAACTGCAGTTCATAGGCGCAGTACTGGACACCGTTCAGGGATGAGCATTTCTTCCAGACGACAGAACGGAGCGCATCAGATCCCTCGTCAGGGAGCTTTCGTCGAACAAGACCACCCCAGCCAGGTCGGTCCTTCGCTTGCTCGGATACATGGCTGCGGCCATTCCTACTGTCCCTTTCGCAAAGCTCCACATGCGGGTAACTCAGTGGATGCTCAAGGTGCAATGGGACCAAAGGCAAGACCACATGCAGCATCCGGTCAGAATCACGAATACCGCGATTCGAGACTCGCAGTGGTGGCTAGACCCAGGGGCACTCTCTATGGGCGTCCCGTTCATAGTGCCGTCCCCGGAGGTAATCCTCACCACAGACGCCTCAGGTCTAGGGTGGGGAGCACACCTGGACGGGGTGAAGTCCCAGGACACGTGGACCCCTCTGGAGGCCCACCTCCATATCAACGTCCTAGAGATGAGGGCGGTCCTTTATGCCCTGCAGGCCTTTCAGTCAGAAATCCCGCCGAGTACTCTCCTGCTTCAGACAGACAACACGGCGGTGATGTATTACCTCAACAAACAAGGAGGCGCACACTCTTACCCCCTTTGCAGGGAGGCCATGAGGGTGTGGGATTGGGTAATCCGACACGGCACGAACCTGATCGCAGTACATGTTCCCGGGGTAGACAACACAATTGCAGGCGGCCTGAGTCGCTCCCAGGCCAAGGTCCACGAGTGGGAACTTCTCCAAGAGGTAGCAGAGGATCTGTTTCTTCGATGGGGAACTCCAGAATTGGACTTGTTCGCTTCCCCATCCAACGTAAAACTGCCCAATTTTTGCTCGCTAGATCCAGGGCCTGGTGTTTTCTGGTGAGACGCGTTGTCCCTCTCCTGGGCGGACAGATTCCTCTACGCTTTCCCTCCCTTCCCGTTGATCCAGAGAGAAATTCTCAAACTGCGCAGGGAGCATGCAACAATGATCCTGGTGGCCCCTTTCTGGCCCAGGCAGATCTGGTTCCCTTTGCTAATTCAGCTGTCCCGGGAACCTCCGCTCCCGTTGCCATTCAGCTCCCACCTCTTGTCTCAGGAGAAGGGTTCACTTTTCCACCCGGACTTACGCTCACTGAGCCTGCACGCATGGCTCCTAGAGACGTAGCCATCTTGCACCACAGGGTCTCGCAAGAGGTTGCGGAAGTCCTTTCTGCAGCCAGAAAGTCAGTACGATGCGACGTATGCCATGAAATGGCGCCTGCTTTTGTCTGGTCGCAAGCACGTGGCCTTTTCCTTTAGGTTGTCCGGTGAAAGCGGTGTTAGAGTACCTGCTCTCCTTTTCCGTTCGGGTCTCGCCTACTCCTCGATTAAAGTGCACCTCTGTGCCATTTCAGCTTATCACCTCCTGGTGGGACAGCCACAGTGGCACAATTAGATGCCTGTCGAGAATTCTTAAGAGGGTGTTGCACCTAGGCCGCCATGAAGGACCCAGTGCCTCCTTGGGACTTGCTCTTTGTCCTGGAGCAACTCACGCTCCCCTTTGAACCTGCCGCTGATTAAGAGCCGCGCTTGTCCGGGAGAAGCGTTATTTTGGTGTTAATGGGCCAGCGAAGAGTTTCTGAGCTTCAGGCTCTCATGTGCAAAGAGCCTTATTTAATTTTCCACCGGGACAGAGTATCCCCGAGGACGATCCTAAATTCTTGCCTAAGGTGGTTTCCACACTCACTCTCAATCAGGATATTGACCTGCCGGTCTACTTCCCTAATTACTCTAACAGAGGAGAGGTGCTGCTTCACACCCTGGATGTTCACTGCAGCTTAAGATACTACCTGAGCAGAACTAAGCAGCTTCGTACTACGGAGCAGCTTTTCGTCTCCTTTACCGAAAGGATGAGGGGTCAACCAGTATCCAAACAGTCCCTGTCTCGCTGGCTTGTCCAGTGCATCTCTTACTGTTATGATATCAAATGAAAGCCCCTCCCAGGAGCAGTCCGGGGCCATTCCACTAGGGGCGTGGCCACATCCTTTGCAGCACTTCGAAACGTCTCCACCTCTGCCATTTGTGCTCCAGCCACTTGGAGCTCTGTTCATACCTTTATCAGGCATTATAGCCTGGACATCGCTTCACGGCGAAGAGCAGGCTTCGGCCTGGCAGTGCTACAGGGTCTCCTGTCCTAGATTCAGGACCTGGAATGTTCTTTCTTATTTCCTCCTCCCAGAGTGTTTGCAAGCACTATTGCTTGGGAATCAGTCCTAATGGTGTAACCTGCTGCAAGAGCTGTGTCTCGAAGTAAGATAGTACAGTTACGTAAGAACTTACCGTAACAGTAGATCTTCGAGAACAGCTCTTGCAGCAGGTACCTTTCCGCCCACCTTCCCCCTTGGAGGAGGCATGGCTTAAGCCTTTGTTAACAGGATTTTTTCCCGTTTGTCTTCTGACGGTGGATCCTCGGTCTCCCATTTCGATGTCAGCCTGCAGCCGGAAGTCTCCGGCGGGAGAACTGGGGAATCTGACGGGACCACCCCCTTATGTACTACGCCTGACATCGGAGGCGGTCCCCGCTGACGATAGCTGGCTAGAATTTTTCTGTGGGGTCCTGACGCCTGCCGGCTTCAGTCCTAATGGTGTAACCTGCTGCAAGAGCTGTTCTTGAAGATCTACTGTTACGGTAAGTTCTTACGTAACTGTACTATCTTCGAAAGAGGCTCTTGCAGTAGGAATTCACATATAGGACTGATCCGCAAGCGTCAGGACTACGGAAATCTAGCTAACAGTCTCTGTGGCGGCCGCCCCACGCCAGGTGACCGGCGTCATATGACGTTGGTATAAAGGGGCAGTCCCCATGCCCACCTTCCAGTTCTTTCCTGCCAAAGGCCAAAAGAGGCAGGACGATAGAGAAGAGACTATTCCCCCCATGGAAATAGAGCAAAAAAGCTTAGGGGGATGGAGGGTGGGAAGGCAGTACCTACTGCAAGAGCCTCCCTCGAAGATCTACTGTTACAGTAAGTTCTTACGTAACTGTATTATCTTACTTCGGAAGGGCTTTTGCAGTAGGTATTCACATACAGTACTGAGTCCCAAGCAGTCTGGAACAAGGAAAAGTACTCAGGAAGAGGATTGTCATCCATAGCATGGAACCTGAGGTGGAACGGGTCTTATGAAAGGAGACCTTGTAGGATAGCTAACCCGAAGCCTGCTCTACAGCGAGAGGCAATGTCCAAACTGTAGCATTTCGTAAAGGTATGGACAGAAGTCCAAGTTGCGGCTGCACAGATGTCTGCCGCTGACACATTCTTGAAACAAGCTACAGATGCAGCTACTCCTCTGGTGCAGTGACCTCTGACTTGACCCAGCAGGGTCTTGTTGTACTTGTCGTAACAGAAAGTGATACAGTGAGCCAACCATTTTGATGGGCATTGCTTAGAAACATCATTGCCTTCTCTTTTGTAAGCAAAAGAGACAAAAAGCTGATCAGTTTTTCTGAGATCCTTAGTCCGAGTGGTGTAGTGTCTCAGTATTCTGTGAACATCCAAAGTATGCAAGAGGTAAGTGTTGGGTAGGCCGGCTTCGGGACCGGTGTCTGAGGGTCCGGCCAAGAAGGAAGGTTCCCTGACGGCAGCATCCCAGTATCCTCGATGATGACCGGGGAAGGAGGATTATAACCCCCGGGGGTCTGTTGGGGAGACTTGGGGACCTCAGAGGACAACGTGGGATATTGCGGAGAGCCTGGGGCATTGGACTGTTCCTTGGGGTCCAGCACAGGCTTCTTGGTCGGGTGAGCGTCGGTGGAGCCAGCATCCGACTTGTTGGACTCCCTGCCCGAGGAAGGCCACGCAGGAGATGACACTTTTCGGGCGGAGTTTTGGCTGGGTGCTCCACCGAAGGGGTAAGCGGTTTAGCAACCTTGTCAAGGCGAGCGTCGGTGGGAACGACGTCCGACTTACCGGACCCGTTCTGACCTGAAGGCCACGTGGAAGAAGCGGCCTTCACAGAAGTGGAGTTCTCCTTTGCTCCGGAGGCTCCTAAAGAGCCCGAGCATGTGCCAGACGGGAGGGGCAACGCCTTCTTGGTGACCACCCAGACTGCCGTCGAGGAGTGATCCCCCGGAGCAGACATTACCTTAAGTGCCGTGGCTCTGGCCAGAGTTGAGGCTGCTGTGGAAATCGGTTCCCGCTCCCGGTGCTTCTCCTTGTCGCGCTTTTTCTTGTGACCGTCAGTCGAAGTGGACGACGCCTAAGTTTCTTTACCTCTTTTTTCATGGACTGCATTCTCTTCTTTAGGGTATGGGCTTCCTGGGACTGCTGCCTTCTTTAGCAGGTAGCAGCATTAAAACTTCTGGCAGTGCTGGCACTTCTCCACGGGGTGGTCTGGGCCCAAACACAAGAGGCACAAGGAGTGGGCGTCCTTGTGCAGAAGTTGGGAACCACACGAGTTGCACTTGTTCTTATGCGATTCGGAGGGCGTCGGGGATGACATACACAGCGAATAGTGAACAAAAATTCTAAAGACAGAATAGGTAGAAAAGTTCTAAAACGTAAGGACTGACGAATGACTGACGAGCACTGTTCTACCACGAGGAACTTTTACAAGCCGACGGCAGGAAAGAACTGGAAGGCGGGCGTGGGGGACCGCCCCTTTATACCGACGTCGTATGATACCGGTCACCTGACGTGAGGGCGGTCCCCTGCCAGAGACTGCTAGCTAGAAATTTTTCCGTGGGGTCCTGATGCCTGGTGGGTCAGTCCTATATGTGAATATCTACTACAAGAGCCCTCTGGAAGTAAGATCTTAAGGTACCACCAGTGGGACGGATGGACTGGAATGTGGAAGAACGCATCATGGAGATCCAGGGAGCAGAACCTCATGTCCTACTCCAGAGGTGGAATTATCTGGTTCAGCGTGACCATCCTGGACTTGCTCTTCCGGAGAAACTGATTCAGATCGTAAAGATCCAGTATGGGCACCAGCACCCCATCCATTTCAGAATATAAAAGTACATGGATATGAATCCCTGGGCTGTCTGGGACATGGGCTAAAGCTCTATTTGTGAGGAGTTGAACCATATCCTCCCTGAGGGTGGACAGCGTGTCCTGCGACACCACGGACTTCCTTGGAGCTTGGGGTCGGTAAGGCGGGAGAGCCTCGAAGTTAAGAGGCAACCCTCTTGTCTACCACGTTTAGGACCCATTTGTCCGAGGTAATTACCTACCAGTGATGCCACAAGTGGAGTAGCCAACTCCCCATGGGGAGCTGAGGCAGGGACTGGGTGGTAGGTGGACACCACCCGACCCATCACTAGGCAGCTCTGGGAAAAGGCACCAGCTGCTACTGCCAGAGGGGCACCGCTGTTCCTGCCCCTGTCCTTTTTGGGACCCTGACCAGGGAACTTGGTCCTGGTGCGACACACCTGACATTGCCCTTTGTTATGCCTGGGTTCCACACCATCTACTGACCCATGTGTTTATATCATAAATAACCTTGTTTATTTTCACTGTGATATTGCTGTATTGCACTAACATATAGAAATAGGTATCCATCATGCAAGCATGGGTACTAGGCCTATGCTTGCCACTGATATTTGCTGCTGTATATTATGTTTACATAATTTTATGGTTTTATACAGGTTTTATGTTTACTACACCTGACATGCATATCTTTCATTTACTGTGTTTACCTAGGTTATGTGTGTTCCTTTTATGTTTTGATATAGTCATGTGTAATTTGTGTCTTATACCAAAGCATCATGCCGTGTGCATTTCTGGTTATGATGCATTCTCTTTGTTCATAACATATGGGTGACAATGCATTTTCTTTGTTCTGAGATTCTTACTTACCTTGCAAGTTTATTTCCTATGTAATTGCCCAAGGGAGCCGCCTTATTTACATGCCTTATCCAATGCCGTATGTTTATCATATCTGTAACTGCATTGTTATCAGTCATATATAATTGCTTGCACACCAGCTCCTCGGAGAGAAAGAGATCATACCCTACGAATGGTGGGAAATCGGCTCTCTTGTGATTGCTTTGTCACATGTCTGACATGAGTATTTGTAATAAAACTGCTTTTTATTACGTACTGCTTGTGGTACAATCTTTGGATAGACAATCCAACATACAAGAATCTGATGGTAAGCTGGACTTACTTTAACACCTTGCTGGGACTGTTGCTGCTGTAATGGAAAGGGTCAGAACTGAAAAGGTTTCTTCTTCTGTTTCTGTCCCCTCTAGTCCTTTTGGGGGAAGTCACAGAATCTAGGGTGGCATTGGACTTCCTGATCCTAGTGAAATGTCCATCCACCCCGGGGCCAAAGAGGTTGGTGCCTAAGAAGGGAACATTGGCCAACTTTTGCTGGATGTCCACTATGAAGGTAGAAATCCTCAGCCAGGCCCTGTGATGCACAGTGATGACTGCCACCATGGCACTGGCACAGGAGTTGTCAATTTCTAAGGCTATCTGGAGCTGGTGTTTTGCCAGCACTTGACTCTGGTCTCTGACCATCGCTATGCAAGCTGCTTGCTGGCAGGCAGGTAAGAGAGAAAATGATCTAGCACTCCCATCAGGGAGCGACCGAAATGGGCCATAAACAGCACATAACTTACTTGATGGACATCTGTGGAGGATGCAGCATAAACTTTCTTTGCCACATGTTCAAGCTTTTTTGGGCTTCTTCTGAGGGGGCTTGTTCATATCCCCAGTATTGCCAGACTTCTGAAACACGGAATCAGCAACCAAGACCCTCGGCTGAGGGGTGGTCTGAAAATCAGGACAAAGTGTGGACCATATGTTATGAAGGTGCCAGACAGGAAGCTGGGTGCTGCCAAAGCTCCAGTGCTGGTCCAAGAATGGCCCTGGCCACTGGAAAGGCAACCCTCGGGGAGTTAAGGATGTCACTGAAAGGCTGTTTTTCTGTTCTGGCTCCAAGGGGACTTCCATGGACTCAGCTAGAGAAGAGCCCCAAATGACAATGGCAAATGGTCGGTGGTCAGTCCCTTGGCCGAATCATGGTAGAATGTATAAGTCCTCGAGGACTGCATCGAGAACCCACTGGAGTCATCCAAGGACTCTCTGAAGATGAATCTAGACCTCTTACCACCATGTACCATTAGGGACTCATCCAAGTGGGTGATTTCCACTGACACCCGGCCTGGCAAGCTGTTAGCCTGATGGGAGTCCTCAGAAGGGGCTCCCCACAAGGGCTGTCATGGAGGAGGTTCCACCTGTAAAGGGGGTGAGATGTGCGCCGGTGACAGCTGTCTCGGCAGGATCAGTGTAGGCATAATAGGTCATGACTAACCAAACGCAGAGGTCAAGGGTACAGCCCTATCCTACACAAGATAAGGAGGAAGAGGAGCATCAACGGAGATGCCTCCCAGTTGGATGGAATTGAGAATATGAGGAACCTCTTCACCTAGACTATCGACACGAATGTTGAGAAATGCAGCCAGAGGTGCATGGTACACCACCTGTACCTGCTTTGACGGCTCAATCCCAGGGGGCGGGGATGGGGGGCCTGCTCTTGAGAGGAGATGGCTGGGGTCACCAGTCACTCCTGGACCTCCTGAGTGAGGCCCTGTAGGACTGGGATCCTATAGATGATCAAGTCATCCTCGACCCCTTCAGACAACAGATTGACAGGGTTGAGAAAAATCTTGACTATGTGCAGGGCCCCTACTTTTCTGCGGCACAGTGGGACCAAGTTCTGCAGCAAGACTACCATTTGCCACAGAACTTCTGCGGCGGTGGTTTGTAATTTCTGAGGAAGTTCTGCGGCACTAACAAACTACCACATCACAGTGTCAGCTTGTCATCTTGACTTCACTTTCATGGCAGTGGTTATAGTAATCAGGATGGCGGAAAGCACAGTAACACTAGTTCAAAATATAACAGACTTATAAAAATTATTTTATGCCTAAAAAAGAAAAACAAATGTCTCTCCCTTAAGGTCCTAGCCTGTTGCATAAATGACATATGCAGAGGGGATCTTATGTGATAAATAAGGTATTTCTTTATGCATGCTGTCTATCCCACTAATGAGGTTTCCACTGTCTATCACTTATATATGTGTATGTGCTTTCTGCGTCACTCATGAGGTTCCCACTGTGTGTCACTTATATATTTATATGCAATCTGTAACATACATACAAATGTGTGTGTGTGTGTGTGTGTGTGTGTGTGTGGTGAGACAGAGATACTCTGTGTGTGAGTGTGTGTGTGTGTGTGTATATGTATGTATATATATATATACACATATACATATACATATACATATATATATATTTTTTTACTTCCATGAACTTACATCCTCATTTATACAGGTCCCATTGGAACTGGAATAGAGGAGTTATTGCAAAACTCATTTTTCATGTCAACCATCAGGCCATGACATGCATGTGAACTAATTGTGAGATACAGCTCTCCGACCCATCACAATGTGTCCACCATGTGACAGAAGAAAATGCACCATACCTTCCCAGGCTCCCAGCAGTGATGTGTTCAACCAATCCTTGTGCTGCCTAGCCAGCTCCCAGACCTAATCTCTGAACCTGAGTTGCCAGCATGGAAACACAGCATGCTACCCTCTGGCCCAACAGCTGTCCCTGCACACAACATTTCTCAATAACTTTTAGGTGATTCTATCAACCAATGCCAATATGTAATCAATAACCCTGGCAAAAATGCATACAGTGCAATTATTTAACAGGTCTATTATTTCAACAGGTCTACACATTATTATATTTCACTTTCCTGGGCATAATTACTTTGTTTTTCTTAAAAATTTAGACTATTAAATTCATTTTACCAGTTATTCATTTCAGATAGCGTCTCTATACCTCAAAGGCCCAAATAGGTTTGTACAAAGTGAGGTATGGACTTAACATGTCTGTGCTATTGACAAGGTTTTGTTTAAGTTGGCCCTAGTGCAACAATGTAAGACTGAAAATTGTAATAGGCTGTAGTGCAGGTTGAGCAAATATCACCATGCATGATGTGCTGTGCCACTGTGTCTGGCAGTGGGAGCTGTGGTAGATAAGTGACTGTTCATTTCTGTTGCAGAATGCAGCCATTTCATTAGCTAATGTATGATGTTATAGCAATGATAACATCACATTCTGAACATATAGGGGGGGTTTGGATATAAAAAGAGGGGAAGGGAACCAGATTCTATGTATAAACAGAAATATTAATAAAAAATCACCAAGAAGAGTAAATTCTGCGGCACCGCAGAAGTTCTGCGGTAGATTGCAAGTTCTGTGCAAAATTCTGTGGCCGCAGAATTCTAGGGGCCTTGACTATGTGATCGACTAGTGCAAAAAGCCGACAAGTCTGACAGGGTCACCACAGAGCGAGTGGCCCATCCCTCAACTAAAGAGGACTTAGCCGAAGTTTGAGAGGCCTCGAGCGGTTGGAGAGTCACAGGAGCAGGAACAGTGCGCCCTTTCCCGGTCCCACGTCCAACAGCGGGCTTTCATACATTTCTTTTTGTAGTTAGCAGGGCTCTCTCTGAGGGTCTGGAGGGACTGATACACATTACGGAGTTCACACATGAAGGAAACTCTGACACACTGGCCCCTACTGGGAGCAGTGCCGAGACCGATGAGGTACCCACCACGGCTTTGGCCACTGCCTTTTCCATTGCTGCAAGCTGGGCTGCAGACCTTGCAGTCGTGAGGGCCACCTTGCAAGCTGCCTTAGTCTTGAGTTTCGGGTTCTGATCGACCAGCCAAGAAGAAGGTGAGCCTGGCAGTCTTCCAGGGAAGAGGGTAGCATTGACTGGCACAGGTAGCAAGCAATGATGTTGTAGGATGTCCCCAGACAGTAAAGACACGACATACACGGATCTGTCTGAGACATCTTCTGCTGGCTCTGGACACACATCTTGAAACGGAGGACCGGCTTGGAATCCTCATGTTCCATGAAAGCATCGATCAACAAGAGCAGAGCTGATAAATAAGCACTAAGAAAAGAAGTTTCAGAACAAAGTTACCAAGTTTGCAAAATGGCACACTTAAGAGAGGTCTAGACCGTGGGTGCAGCTGCAACGGAGAAGATCGGACTCTTCCAGCAGAAAGGAAGATCGGGTGTCATGGGGCAGAGCCCTGGAATATATCACCTGGGTGGTGCGAAGAGCTTCACTTCAAGACGTTCTGGCAAATCAGCCTCTTAAAGGAAGACTGCCAGAAGTGTGGATAAGTGAACCACATCCACATCCACTTGAAATAATGTTTTCCATAGTAGGAAAGAAAAAATTACTTACCATAGTCATCTTGTTTCATCACAATGATACTCAGGTATGTTGTCAAGGCACGGGTCAGGAAGCATAGGAAAACCAGGAGCAGTTGTAAAATTCGCAACAAGTGATTTATTATTAATAACAGTAAAATAAAATTATTCAGTATAACTATTTACAAAGGGTAGTATAAACTGAAAAAGTCCATTTGGGTTTCTTAATTTCCAGTCTTGGTCTCTGTATCTCTCTTCCAAGAAACTGCAGCTCTGCTTTTATAAGTCTTTGCAACCCCTGCGCGTTAAAAAAACAGCATGCTTCTCACACAGTGTTCTTGTAAGTTTCTTGTTGAAACTTACAAGAACATTGTGTGAGAAGCATGCCATTTTCTTAACGAGCGGCTGTTAAAAAGATTTATAAAAACAGAACTGCAATTTCTTGCAAGAGAAACACAGAGACTGAGATTGCAAATTGAGAAGAAACCCACATGGACTTTCTCTGTTTATACTGCCTTTGTGAATAGTTATACTGAACAATTTTATTTATTTTTTTATTTTACTGTTATTAATAATACATCACGTTGTGAATTTTACAACTGCCTCTGGTTTTCTTTTGCTTCCTGACTTGTGCCTCAATGACACCTCTTAAGCCATGAAGTGGAAGCAGTTCTCCATCTGGGCTACCGCCCGGCATTTGGACCCCTTCATCTGTCCAGTGAACCTCATCCTGGAGTACCTTCTTTCCCTCTCATACTCCGGTCTGGGTTACTCCTCCATCAAGGTGCACGTTTCCGCTATCTCTGTATACCATGCTCCTGGTGACGGCAAAAATTTTGCCCGACTGGACCTGTCCCGCACTTTCTTGTGGGGCATTCTTCATTTGACACCTCCCATTAGGGACCCAGTCCCACCATGGGATCTGTTGTTCATTTTGGAGAAGCTCACTCTTCCAGCCTTTGAACCCACCGTATGTTGTAAACTATGCTTTCTGCCGTGGAATGCGTTGCTTTAGTTGCCATCACTTCAAGTCGGAGGATTTCTAAGCTTTAGGGTCTGCTGTGTAAAGAGCCTTACTTGGCTTTCCACAAAGACAGGGTATATTTATGGACCAGTCTTAAGTTTTTGCCTTAGGTTGGTGTCTGAGTTTACTTTGAAGCAGTCCATCCACCTGCCTGTTTATTTTCCTGAGTATTCCAATCAGGGGGAGGCTTTACTCCATACTGAAGATGTTCATCGGGTGCTCAATTTCTACTTGGACCGCACCCTCCCTATCAGAAAATTAGGCCAGTTTATTTTGCTTGCCCCCAGGAAGGAAGTGGTTCCTGTTTCCAAACAGTGTTTAACTAAGTGGTTAGCCAGTTGCATTGTATATTGCTGCTGGAAGTACGACAAGCCTTTGCCAGGCCAGGTCAAAGGTCATTCTACCAGGGGTATGGCTACCTCAACTGCCTCCTTCAGGAATGTGTCTGCTGCAGACATTTGCGCAGCCGCCACTTGGAGTGCTGTCCATACTTTCATTACGCATTACAGTTTGGACATTGTCTCCAGGCATAGAGGTAGTTTCGGACTTGCAGTCCTCGAGGGCCTCCTGTCATAATGTTCCCTATGACTGCCGTTGTCCTCATCCCAGGTGACTGAGTCTGTTTCTCTACTGCTTGGGATTCAGTCCTTATGGTTATTGCCTGCTGCAAGAGCCCACTCGAAGTGAGATAGTGCATTTACGTAAGACCTTACCATAACAGTAGATCTTCAAGAGGAGCTCTTTCAGTAGGCGTTGCATACCCTCCCTCTTCCCCTGATTGCTGTTTCTCCATTGCAGCTTTTCTGCTTTCCTCATTTAAGAGGAACCTCCTCCATTCTCCAATTTCTGTGCATGCTGGGGTCTCGGGGAGGGGGGGACTGAGGATGGGCTGGGGGACTGCCCCTTTTGTACCATAGGTCAGACATTGGCATACCCCCACTATATACTGCTAGCTAGAAGTTTTCTGTGTGGTCCTAGCGCCTGGAGGCTTAGTCCTTATGGTTAGTGCCTGCTGCAAGAGCTCCTGTCAAACATCTACTGTTACAGTAAGTTCTTGCGTAACTGTACTTTTTCCAGTCCCTACAGCTACCTCCCTCCCTCCTTGACCATTGCTTCATTATAATCAGTCTAGTCCATTAAATGCCTTTTTTCAGTTGTTTTACCAGAAGTAACATACTAAGCTGAAAGCTTGTTTAGAGGTGTACCTGGGAGCACAGGGAAGTTAAGTGGCTTGCACATGGTCACACAGTATGCAGGTGGGGGCTGTGGAATTCAAACCCAGGTCTCCAGATTGGCAGCTCAGAGCCTTAAACCACTGCACTATACTGCCTCACTTTTCCCTTTGCTATATACCATAGACTATGTTACTTAGTGGTATGTGGTAGTAGGCTGCCTGACTGAAAACCTTTCCTAAAAAGGAAGGAGATATGATTATCATGTAACGTTAAATCATAGTGTGGATGAAGGAATGTAATTAAATTCCTGTCTAAGTATACAGTAACTACATACATACAAGTACAGCTGTGGGTGTCCAACAATAAAGGTCAGGCAGCAGTATTACTTAAGTTACTACCTAGATACAAGTACAGGTGTGGGTAACTAGCAACCCAGGTCAGACAGCAATAGTACTGCAGTTACTACCTAGATACCGTATATTACAACACACACCCAAAAGGGTGTAGCTAGAAATGTTAAAACCATGACCTGAAAAATAGCTGGAGCTAGGGGTTGATCAAAATTAACAATTAGTACAATGTTCCCTGCCCGAACGATTGCTTCCTGATTGGATGTTCTGCAGCCCTTAAAAATCATGTGCAACGGTTTTTGCATATTTTTAATAAAAGCTTTAAAAGCTGAAATTCAAGTTCTTTTGTCATGATTAGTGTTTCCTGAAAATTTCATGCAGTTTAGTTTTGTGGTTTTCTTTAAATCAGCATTTGTTAGCTTGCTCTACAGGGCTGAAAACAGTGGAGTTATTTCTGTCCTCTCAGTCAAACTTAGAGTGTGATGACATCATTTTGGAGTAGCTTGCTGTTTCAGATTCCCAATCAAAGCAGCACTCTGTAGAGTTTATGGTTTGCTGAGCTCTCCAGGTTCCTTACAAACCCAGTCTCTGGGTTGTGTTTAGATCAGCTTAAAATATATCATTCTCTTCCTTTACAAAGCTGATCATTTCAGTTCCAATGCTGAACTAATCATGACACAGGGACTTGAATGTCAGCTTTTCAAGCTTTTATAAAAAATATGTAAAAACCATTGCACATGATCTTTAAGGTTCAAACAGTGAACAGGAGAGATTTCAGTACATTGCAGCTATGCAGGACGCTTCTCTGGCATAAACTTTTCTGCCAGAAGATCAGGCGATTACAGTAATAGCTCAAGCACGATTTGATTGCCAGAAGCAACATGGTTTCAGCTATAACCATGCTCCAGTTATTGGGTGTCATGGCAACTTCCATATTCATGGTTCCCTTGACCCACCTGCATATGTGGATTATACGCACACTTTTTTCTTCCCCAGCCATATCTATCTGTTATAGCAAGCGCTCACCATGTTACCTGCCCCTGTCCCCAAATGGTCTGTCATACCTGCTGTATGTCCCATTTCCTCCCACCAGATGTTCTTCGGGAGTCCTAATTTGGAGACAGGTGACTCTTTTATTCTAAGCTTACAGGTAGTGTGGGACCCAAGCTTGCCAAAGCACCATCCTGCAAAGCTGGGCAGCATTTACATAAAAACATTGAATTTGTCAGAAGAAAAGGATCACTTGGCTACCTAGTTTGCCCAACTGTTCCCTTTCTGTTTCACCTGGGCAGACCCTAACTGGTCTCCAGCGACCCACCCCCATCCCTGCCACTTTTATAATGTACCCTTGTGTTTATTCCCATGCATGGTTGAAGCACCCCACCACTCTAGCCTCCACCACTTCTGCTGGCTCTCTGCTCCAGGCATCTGCGACTTTTCAGTGAAGAAATATTTCCTTACATCTCTCCTGACCCCGCTAGGTGCTTTGCAGGTCCCCTGGTACTCATTTGAAAGAGACTCCCCACTGGTACCCTGTTCAACTCCTGTGAGGTACTTGTAGGTCCTGATCCTGTCACTTCTCTCTCTCTCTCCCCCCTCTCTTCCAGAGTGTTCATGTTTAGATCCCTCGGCCTCTCCTTTTAGTGCCTCCCTTCCAAACCCAGCAGCTTTTTAGTTGCCCTCCTGTTTACTGCCTCCACCCTGTCTGTGTTCCTTCTAAGGTGAGGTCTCCAAATCTGGACACTGTACTCCAGGTTCAGGCATACCATGGAGCGATCTAACAGCAGTACCACCTCCCTCCGCCTGCTGCAGATGACCCCTCCCTATGCACTCAGCATCCCACTAGTCCTGGACACAGTCTTGTCACACTGTGATGCCATCTTGAGGTCCTCTGATATAACTCCATGGTTCCTTTCCTGTCTTGTGACTGTCAGTACCTCTCCCCCTCATCCTATACTCATCACTGGGGTTCCTGTGCCCTAGGTGCAAGATTGTGCAATTTTATTTGCACTGAACTCCAGCTCCTCTGCCTTTGACCAGTCCTAGAGTTTCCCAAGATCCCTAAGCATTTTCTACATCCCCAAGTGTCCACTCTGTTACAGATTTTGTCATCTTCAAAAAGGCATACCTTCCCCTTCAGTTCTTCTACAATTTCTCCTGTTACGACACTGAAGAGGACTGGTCCCAGAACGGAACCCCCTAGTCACTGTCAGTTAGCCTCCTGTGTGGCACAGTTTTTTTCCCGTTCTACCACCCCTGGATGCTGTTTGTAAATGCACATATGCAGCATGCTCAAAGCTCCTCTCCTGCTGGCCCTCATGTATTGTGGGCTTGTTCCCAAACCTAGGTTACCAGCATCGCAAGCACAGCCCTGCCACTGCACCGATGGCAGGATCATACAAGACATAACATCTGCATACCCTTGGCCTGTTTCCTAACACTAGTTCTTTATTTAACAGCGTGAACAAGAGAATGCTATGGCCCGACTCAAGAAGCAACAACAGGAACTGGAGCACATGAGGCTGCGGTATTTGGCTGCAGAGGAAAAGGAAGTGGTTAAAACAGATCGACAAGAATTGGAGGAGATTCGAAATGAGCTCAACAGGTAAAGTCAGGGCCAGCAAAAGCAGGCATGACACTTTTTTTTTCTGTTTCGAATGCACAAGTATAACAAAATGGGCCACAGTCGAGGGGGGGGGGTGACTTGCTAAGCAAGACGTGATTAACCGGCGCTTTCTTCAGACCAAACAACTAAGTAAAAATTCTTAATTTCTGGTGCTTTATTCTCCAAAGGCTTCCTCCAAGCTCAAAAAGCTGTTTAGGTCATGGTTATCATGGTCTCTTCACTGTCCTTTACCGACTGTAACCTGTTGCAAAAAAAAAAAAAAAAAGAACCAAATCCACACCCTGTGGCACCCACACTTTTCTCCACCCCCCAGGTGGTACCTACAGCTCGTTCCCTTGTCACAGATCCTCTTTTCACTCAACACGCTCCTCTGCCTAGAAGTGAAAGTCCAAAATACTGCAAAAAATGTATTGGTCCAGATGCATGCACAGTATGAGCATTCAAACAACATGAAGTCCTACTGTATTCTGACAGTAGCAGTGAGTCCCAACCTTGGAACTGCCCCAGAGATGAAAGAGTTAACTTTCCATGCCAGGCATGGAACGCTGAGCTCGAGCTCGATTGAGACTCTGTCTGTTGCTGTTTAAACTCAAACCGTCAGATTCTTTACTCCGCCTCACTGAACAGTTGCTCCGGAGATTTCTCCTTCTGCTCGGTTCAGCTTGTCGGTTAAAGTACCGTCTTTCTCAGTTTTCGACCAAATTTAAACCGCAACCTGTTGGTTCTGTCTCTGTCTGTGGTATTCGTGAGTACTAGATAGGTTATATATTAATTCTGTTCTGTGTCGAACTTGTAAACGGTTTATCGGTTCGGTTTGAACCGATCAAGTTGTTCAAAAATCTTAAATTGTACTTTTAGAGTGGAAACGGATTTTATTACGTTTTTTTCCATGACCCGTGACACGGTCAGGAACCGATAAGAGGGTCTTGCCTGGCGGATTGCCATTAAAAGGGTAAGTTTGGTTAGGACTGGCACAATGTCTGAGAAACCCAAAAGAAAACCGGCCCACTGGGTTTCAACACTGTAGTGTGTGTGGGGAAGTCTTTGCCAAGGCTGACCCCCACACCACCTGTGTTTATTGTCTGGGGTTTGACCACCTCAATGAAGACTACCAGATTTGTAAAAATTTTCCTGCAGCTACCCTAGAAAAGAGAGTTGGTAGGCTCAGGGAAAGGGAGGCCAAAAAGTCCGCTGAACCGGATGGCTAGCCTGGTTCGGTTCCAACCGAACCAGAAGGAGTGCCCTCTGACCAGGGCAAGACTTCTTCGGGCAAAAGGAGATCCGACTCTGAGGAGTCAGTTCCAGCAGAGAGAACTAGAAAAGAAAAATCAGCTGGTGTGGAGCCAAAACTTTCCTCTCCAACCGCTGAAGAAATAGCCAAAGTGATCAAAATTGTCCAGTCGCTTTCCCTGGTTCTGACTGAACCGACACCATCAGGGAGGCGCGCGGTTCGGTCGGTTCCACCGGTTCAGGATTATGATTTAGAGGAGTATTATGAACCGGAGGAGGAGGAAGAGGAGTATGAGGAAAGTGAATGTGGATTTGAAAGTCTGGATGTGCCCATTGACCCGGACATCTCCCCAGACAGACCTTCAGGAGTATCTCCTCCTAGGCTTTCTGAGTCCCCTTCTCATTTCATGTTTTATAAAAAAGTGGCTGAAACCCTCCAGCTTCCTATGGAAGAAGCTGTGGATGACCAAGAGGAGCCTGACTTTGTGGAAATGATGGATATCCCAGAGTCTAGGAGGCTCCTCTGTTCCCTTGCATAAATCTTTTGGGAAACAGACATTTAAAATTTTAAAGACTCCTAATACTATACCTCCTGTGGATAAGAGAATGGACAAGAGGTATGCATTGTTGGGCTCAGATACGGAGTTCCTTACACAACAATGCAGCCGTGTTGAGGTAGTGCAGGCTGCAGCCTGTGACAAGGCAAATATTCCCTTGGCTTCACACCCCCCAGCCAAGGACTCCAGGAGGATTGATGCCATGGGAAAGAAACAGTACATGGCAGCATCCTTGGGACTCAGGCAGGCCAATTATATGGCTTATGTTGCTAGGTATCAGAAATCCAGATGGGACACTGTCATGGCTTTGCAAATCAGGTCCCTGGCCAGCTTGCCAAGGAGCTGGAGCAGGTGGCTGCTGATGGTATTGAGGCATCAAGGTGCAATTCCATGCTGCAGTGGACTCCAATGATGTGTCATCAAGAGTCATGGCTACATCTGTGGCACTCAAGAATGGCTTGGCTCAGATGTACTAGCCTGTCTGGGATACCCAGACTAAGGCCATGGATTTTCTTGTTGTTGGTAATTCTTTGTTTGGGAGCAAACAGAGAATTACATGAAAAAATGGACAGATATAGGACCACCTACAGGAGTGCCCAGGCCAAGGAAAGGCAGGCCACTCCTCAAAGGCAGCATCCCAGGGGCAGGGCAGGCCTTTTCATAGGCCTTTCTACAAGCCCAGGCCTCCTCTTCTGCATATGCTCAGAGGGTTCTTTAGAGGGAGAGGCAGAAGGGGTACCAGCAGACCTGCTTCCACCCTTCAGCCAAAACCCCCTGCCAAACAGGCACCCTGATGGGTTTGCCAGGGCCGATTCTCCACCACCTGTAGGGGGCAGGCTGGCTTACTTTGTCTGGGGCTGGAAGTCTCTAACATCAGACAAGTGGGTCCTGGAAGTAGTAAGCCAGGGACTGGTTCTCAGCTTCAAAAGATTTCCAAAGCTGAGAACCAGATCCTTTCCACCTGCAAACCCCTCAGAGGCACTTGCCCTAGAGGCAGAGGTCTCTTCCTCCTAGCTCTCAGAGCTGTGGAAAGGTTCCACCCTACACCAGGGCAAGGGTTGTACTCAGGTACTTCCTTACCCCAAAAAAAGACAGGAGAATGGCGGCCCATCCTGGATCTCAGATACTTAAACAAGCACCTGTTAAAACCAAAATTCAAAATGGTGACTCTGGGAATAATTCTACCCTCTCTAAGGCCAGGGGACTGGCTAGTATCCCTGGACCTCAAGGATGCCTACTTCTATATTCTCATCAGAAGCTCCCATCGAAAGTACCTCAGGTTTGAGCTGCCCTCAGGCCATTACCAGTTCAGAACAATGCCCTTTGGTTTGACCTCTGCTCCAAGGGTATTCACAAAATGCCTGGCAGTAGTAGTTGCTTCTCTAAGAAGGCAAAGGATTGCCATCTTCCCTTACCTGGACAACTGTCTTATAGTAGGCCAGTCCCCAGACCAACTGCTCACCTCTTTAGGTTCCCTCCTGAATCTTTCAAAGTCACTTCTAGAGCCTGTCCAGCTCCTCACCTTCATAGGCGCAGAGCTAGACACAGAAAAGGCCAGAGCTTCCCTTATCTCTCTGGCCTCCTCATTCACCCTGCAGGTATCTCGACCAGCAAGGCATTTTCTTCAGCTCCTGGGGCACATGACTGCTTCCACAGCAGTGGTGCAGGGAGCAAGATTTCAGATGAGGGACATTCAGTTCCATTTTAAAGCCTTTTGGTCTCAAAGAAAGGGTCCTCTGACCAAATTGATCCCAGTGACTCGAACCCTGATCCAGGCCCTACAGTAGTGGCAGGATCAGAGCAATCTGAGACAAGGAGTCCCCTTTGTCTCTCAGTCCCACTCTTTAATCCTTACTACAGATGCCTCCCTCTTGGGGTGGGGGGCTCACTTGGGCGACCTGACCACCCAGGGGTTGTGGTACCCTCAGGAATCTCTGCTTCACATCTATCTGTTGGAACTCAGAGCAGTGTTTCTAGCACTTCAAGCTTTTTCCAAATCTGTTCAGAACAAAGTTATCCAGGTCAGAACAGACAATACCACCACAATGTGGTACATCAACAAGCAAGGGGGCACTCGGTCTATGGCCTTGTGCACAGAAGCAGTGAAGTTGTGGTCTCTGGCTTATTCCCTGAACACCTCCCTCACAGCGGTTCACCTTCCAGGCAAGGACAATGTCCTGGCAGATGCTCTCAGCAGGATATCCCAGGGTCATCACGAATGGTCACTGGATCCCCTGGTCTTGGAGGTGATATTTTCCAGATGGGGCACTCCACAGATAGATCTTTTTGCAGCCCCAGACAATCACCAACTTCCCCTTTTTTGCTGCAGGCCCCCAGTGTTGGGCTCAGTCCCCCTGGATGCCTTAGTTCTCAGTTGGAAGGGAAGTTCCTGTATGCTTTCCCCCCTTCCCTCTCCTGTTCAAAGTGCTAGTCAAAATCAGATCTCAACCCTGCAAGATGATCCTGATTGCTCCAGACTGGGCCAGACAGCCTTGGTATCCACTCCTACTGTCCTTAGCAGTCGATTATCCCCTGTGTCTTCCCAGGAATCACAACCTGTTAAACTGTGCTCAGGGGAGGGTTTGGTACCCGAATCTCAAATCTCTCAATCTCAAGGCCTGGCTCTTGAAGAGTTAGAGTTTGCTGATTTACACCTCTCCCAAGGCGTAAGGGACATTCTGAAGGCTTCTAGGAAACCTTCCACCAGGGCTACTTATAATACCAAGTGGAAAAGATTTTCCATATTGTGCTCTGGAAAGCATACTTCCCCAGAGTCTGCTGATCTGCCCACAGTCCTTGATTATATGGTCCATTTAAATAGCTTAGGTCTTAGACCAGCTACACTGAAGATGCATCTGGCAGCTGTTTCTGCTTTTATCTCAGCAGGTAAGCCCTCATCTCTTTCAGCTCACCCTGTATTCTCCAAGTTTTTCAAGGGATTGCTTCACACCAACCCTCCATTCAGGGATCCTGCCCCTGCTTGAGACCTTAATGTTTGCATTGCTCAGCTTATGCAACCCCCTTTTGAGCCTTTGTCTTCAGCAGAGCTTAAGTACTTGACTTGGAAAACTGTGTTTCTGGTAGCCATCACCTCTGCCAGACGCATAAGTGCGTTACAAACTTTGTCAGTGGAGCCTGATTTTATCTCCTTTCATAGAGATAAGGTGGTCCTCAGGACTAACAGGAAATTTTTGCCTAAGGTGGTTTCAGATTTCCACCTTAATCAATCTATGTCTCTTCCTGTGTACTTCACTGACCATTCCTCCTCTGGCGAGGAGGCTCCACAGTTTAGATGTGAAAAGAGCCCTTAGCTACTACATAGAACGTACCAAGGGTCACAGGTTTGACTCCCTCCAACTGTTCCTCACTTATGGTGAGGTTGGTAAAGGGAAACCTGCCACTAAAAGATCCATTGCCAGGTGGATTGTCTCTTGTATCCAATTTTGTTATGGAAACTGGGTAAGGTTCCTTCCTCAGACTTGAGGGCTCACTCTACCAGAGGTACAGCTGCTTCCCTGGCTGCTGCCAGGGATATTCCTGTCTTAGAGATATGTCAAGCAGCTACCAGGAAAACAGTTCACACTTTTACCAAGTGTAACCCCTAGATGGCGCTATCCCAGGGGCTACTACCCCTGCCTGATTTGCCACTAACAGGTTGAGGGGCCTGGATCCAATGGCGGGTGCCTCCACCCAGAGGTCAGGGTTTGCAATAGTTAAACTTACTTGGTCACAGCCCTCTGGGACACTGCAACCCCCCTTTCTTCCCACTAGTGGCCCACACAATATATCAGAATTACCTTCACAGTATACACTTACCCCCATGGCTGGTTCAGGCACTGGGACCTCCTGTAAAATAAGATACAGTGCAACAATCACAGTACAATACTTTAACATAGACAAATACCTCAGGCAGTATAACTTTGCTGAAACAAGCAGCTCTGATTTATTTAGGGGAATATAACAAGGACAGGGAAATCAGGTTAATTAGCTTATCACTTTACTCATCTACCTATGGCTCTGTGCAGAGCCTATCCCTACCAGTTACTGTCCCTGGGTACCCAAGCCCTGATGGCTAGTCCAAACCGTGGCAGCTGGTGAGGGGCCCTTTCCACAGAGAAAAGAAAAATTAGTTTAAACAGTCAGCAGTACAGTGATTCCATTTGGATTCAATGTGGCAATTCAACAGGGAGCGACCCTGAATTAGTACTCACGACCTCCAAACAAGATAGGGTCCTTCAATGTCAGCAGGGCTACTCTTGAGCTCCACGAGACTCCTCACACATTTATATGGCAAACTGCAACAAGCAAAGTCCTTTAATGGCAGCAGGATTCACTTGAGCTAACCAAGCCTCACACATTTATATGGTGAACAGTAACAGGCAAAAGTCCTTTAATGGCAGCAGGATTCACTTGAGTACACAAGCCTCTTCACACATTTATATGGTAAAACAGAAGTACTATACCAGGCAGGCTGCTTCTCTATCCCGATCGCAATTACTGCACAATACCGGGAGAACACACAGCAGATTCAGTTCCTGACAGACCGAGTGCAATTCAGCAATTTCTCCAGTCTTCTACAGGGTGAGCCTGGTTTCTACTCTTCAGATATCCTTTGATTCTCTTCACAGGGCGGATTCAGTCCTAACAAGCAGTTACACAGCTGCAGACCGGAACTCTGGGCCTTACACACGTTTCCGACTAAAACTGCACACTGAAAAAGCACAGGGCTCCTTCCTTCTTCACTGCCAGAGCTCAACTGAAACTCCAACAGACAAAACCGGGCACTTCCTTTGAGTTCCTCCCAGTTCTTGACTGGATTGGCTGTCACTCACAATAGACTGCTCCTGTTGGTCCAAAAGGCGCGAAGTCTAAACTACATCTCCCAGAGTCACTGCCCATACAATCCTCTTGTGGCTGGCTCAGATTATGAGTCAAGTTCTGATTCGTCCAAGGCACCATTTTAGAGCTATACCCCACACTGATTGGTCCAGTTCAGCAGTTCAAAACCAGAATGGGAACTAGGCAGACACAGTTCTGACTGCAAAGAAAGCAGGTTAGACGAACTGTAATTTCATTATTACTCTAAATGGTTTCTGGCAAACAGTTACATCTTTCAGATAGGTTCCTTTGCACTCTAGTGACTGCAAAATGGAGTGAATTGGCTGCAGCTCAGGTGGTACTCAATCAAAGAAACACACAGTCCCCCATACAAACTAATTATGTCTGCAAGCAGACAGCTCTTAAAGAGACAGTACCAGAGGTTCTAAAAACACTCACTGATAAATGGCTTAAACGTCAAACACCATTCAGGCTTGGAGCATTCAAGCAAGATCCTGGAAGTCTTTTGGGAACCCCCATTTGCAAGGGGGTTACACAAGCATTACTCCTTGGATATCCAGGCTAGGAGTGATGCTCGGTTTGGCACAGCTGTGCTTCAGAGCCTATTTCCTAAGTAGGTTCTGTCCCTCCTCCATGGAGAATTGCTGGCAGTAGTCTGCTACTGTCAGAATACAGCAAGACTTCATGTTGTTTGAAGAAAAATTACTCACCTTAGTAATGTTGTTTCTTCTAATGGAGTCTTGCTGTATTCTAACCTCCCCGCCTGCCCCTCTCAGAACCTCTGTTTTGGGATGTGGGTGGGCAGTGGCAGTGTTGGCACTCAGTAGATGCCCACCTTGTTGTTTTCACCCCCTTTTCTTGGGTGAATTTGTGTTGTGTTTTTCATTTTTTGGGTCTCCTGACTTGAGTCTTTGTTTTGGGACCAAAAAATGTGTTTTATGTTTAGCAGCCAGTTGGCTAGTGTAGGTTTACAGCTTCCACACAGGGCCTTAGTGAGTTTGCTCGTAAAGATCTGACGGTTTGAGTTTAAACAGCAACAGACAGAGTCTCAACCGAGCTCGAGCTCAGCGTGCCATGTCTGGCATGGAAAGTTAACTCTTTCATCTCCGGGGCAGTTCGAATGTTGGGACTCACTGCTACTGTCAGAATACAGCAAGACTCCATTGGAAGAAACAACATTACTAAGGTGAGTAATTTTTTCTTTCAGGGCATAGAAAATTCTTCACAATGATTTTTTTCCCCTAAGTCATGAAATGTGCATATTGCATATGTGTCTGGAAATATTAATATTTTTAACTTTTTTCTTTTAGTCATAGTTTGGCCAAATGGGTCATTTTGAGACCACATTTTCAGGTTCACCAAGTCACCATCCCACCACCATTTCTGTATCACTCAATGGTGTCAGTGGGGAGTTAATACATATGTAATGATCACCCCCACTGAGATAGCGGCACAGCTCAGTGCTGTCACTCAGCATAGAACCTTGGGCACATGAGCATTCTGAAGTCACTAATTCCTCCAGTCTTTGCTGTGCCACTAGATGGGTAGGCTGCATAGAAACATTCTACGGAAGAAACATTTGTTAACAATTAATTTTTTATTTTCTGTCTGGGATTATGCATCTGGAAGGCTACCTGGTCACAGGGGGCATCCTGAAATACAGAAATCATGCCTGTTAAGCTGCGGCTTTCAAATTGACTAACCTGCCATTTAGTCTCATTTCAGTGCCTGCTGTGCCTGACTTGGCAGGAGCATACCATGTTCTTTGCATAGGGTGTGTAGCGAAAGTCTCCATTTTTCATAGCCTGGTGCCAAAGTTAAGTATTTCTTACTTCAAACTACAGGAGTTCCTTGTTGTGCTTAGTATTGCAGTCAGCCTGCAGGTCTGAGCTGCCCTGGAGAGTGGAATTTTATGTAAATTAGGGAACAATGGAATGAAATGGAGACAAGGGGGAAAATCCCAGACTCTGATTGACTGATAGCCCTGGCAAGGTGAGCAAGTATTAGGCAACAGAGCCCAGGTTTTAAAAGTGCCAATAACAACAACCACTTTACCAATATCATTGGGCACATTGAATTTTGAAATGCCACAGCCACTATGTTTCTTTTCCCAAACTCCCATAACTGTTCCCTTACCTGATTCTCACGATCCATACGTTTCTAAGCCAACTGCTTTGTACAGTGCCCCATGTACAAATGTACCATCAAGCCTGCATTGATTTTAAGCTACTTGTTTACTTTTTCGTGGTACAAAATGAATGGGCCTTCCGACTGTCCTCGGCAGCTCCATACAGCAGTCGCCCACCCACCACCACTGCTCCTTGGTCCGATTCTTCCAGATGAATTTAGTCTTCAAATTATAGCCCTCTGCAGTACCCTAGCTGACAAACACCACCACATCATAAAAACACATACATCTACCTGTTTTATTCAGGCTTAGTTTTACGTCTCAGCTCGGTTGACCTCCCCTTGATGTAAATGTGCAGACCTTTTGTGCCTCATCAGCTTCATAGTACGGCTGCCCACATCCACTGCTCCTCTCCCTGTTTTTCGTGATGCATTGACCATTAAAATTTTATTCCTGCTCCATACCCAAGCTGAAAAATGAAATGCACAAAGCACAGAAATGTTCCTGGGTTTTTTTGCCCTTTTTTTTTTTTTTTTTTTTGCAGTCTTACTGTTTTTTTCCTCCCATCAGCAACCATCTTTTTTTTTCTTTTCTTTTTTTTTTAATACTACATACTCTCAAGAAGGACAAAACTCCATAGCTAAAAAACACACACACACACACCATTCTACTGCAGACAGAGGAACTGTTGTATTGCAAAATAAGTGAAACTCTTGATTTTTAACTCTCTAAGATTTTTAACATTCAAACATCATTTTTTTGCACACATAATACAGTATAGCATTTTCTAAGTGCAACAATATCCTCCAAGGTGAGCGGTATAGGCAGTACTGGACCTTCCAGGGGCTATAAGGCCCTCCACCTATGGCGTCGGGCCTCATTATGTCCCAGGGCGGGCTGGTATTTTCCAGTAACATCTACCCTGTTGGGTGTTATTGTTTGCATTGACAACGTGGAGTAATACAGTAAGGAGAAATTTCCTCACATATACCATAATTTCCTTTTCTAACCCCAGTAATGCTCAGACCATTCATAACTTTGTGTAGTCAGCCTGGTGGGATGGACTGCCCGGAGAGGTGGAATTCTTTGCACGTGAGCATCTTTCAAATACTGCCTCTACCAACTGTGGTGTTCTAAGCCCTTCAGATTTTTCTCTCCGCCTGAAAGTCTGGTCACTCGGAGTCTCTGTCGTCCTCTTTTGCGTGAAGAAGAAAGAAAAAAATCAAAAACCGTAAGTATTTTTAGTTTCTTTTACTGCCTCTATTAATTGTTAGTTTATATTTAGTTTATTATCGTTTAAATTGTTGTTTTCTCGGTTCCTCGTGGTTCGGCATAACCGTGAGGGATCCGAGTTAGTTTAACTTTATTTCGGTTCTCTAACTAAAGAACCTGGTTATTATTGCTAAAGTTTGGTCCTAAAAAACTTTACTTGTAACCGCTTTTTATCGGTTACAGAACCGCTGAACTGGTTCATATTTCATCTCCTCTCTCGGTTCCATCAATTCCCTGTCGGTTCCGGAACCACTGCAAAAAAAGGAAAACCTTTTTCAGCTGTTTAAATAACCGCATTAGCATTTGGCATTTAGCGGTTGAGATTTTTCACTTTATCTTTCACCATGACTGAGAAACCTAAGAAGAGAACCGGGGAGCCTGGTTTTAAAAACTGTGTAAAGTGTGGAGATGTGTTTGCCAAGGCAGACAAGCACACCTTATGTTTAGCTTGTCTGGGTTTTGAACATTTGGACCAGGAATGTGAGATATGTAAAACATTTCTAGAGAAAACTGTTGAAAAGTGCCTTGAAAGGCTTATTAAAAAGTTTCCTAGGGGTCCCTCAGGCTCTGACCAGCTGACACCCCAGTCTGTTGTGGTTGAATTAACGAGTGCTTCTATCTCTGCCCCTGATACGGGCAAAAAGAGGGAAAGAACCGGCTGACTCTCTGGTTCCCTTAAAGAAATTAAAGAAGCTCAAGCATGCAGAGCCCTCTCCTGCTAAACCAGGGACTTCTGTGCAGCTGCCTGTAATGCCTTCAGCTCAGGACATAGCTCAGGCATTTAAAATTATTCAGGCTCTGCAGAGCATCATCCCTCAGCCTCCTGCCCCTTCCCAGGGCCCCCAGGTTGCTGCTATTGTGTTGCCCCCTGCTCCAGAGCAACACTATTTTGAAGAGGATGTTGAGTCTTATGAGGAGGACGAACCTATCCCCCCAGAGTTGTCCCCTGAACAGTGATTTGGCTCGCCTCCCAGAGTGTATGAAGATTTTTCCTCCCATTTTTCTTTCGTAAGGAAAATGGCAGATGCTCTGGATATTGCCACAACAGAACAAGTGGAAGATGAGGAGGAGACTGAGTACCTCAATATGATGGGTCAACACCCACAAAGGCCCTCCTCCTCCCCCTAGTATATAAATTCTTTAAGAAGGATGCTATGAAGCTCCTGCAGACCCCAAATTCTATTCCTCCTATTGACAAGGAAATAGATAAAAAATACCAGCTGGACAGGGAGGGAGCTGACTTCCTCTTCTCCCACCCTGAGCATCAAGGGGTAATACAGCAAGCTGCCTATGATAAGGCTAAAGTCCCTCTGTCCTCACACCCACCGGACAAGGACTCCAGAAAATTGGACAATATGGCCAAAAAGGGCTTTTTGTCAGCCTCGTTGGCCATGAGACAGGCTACTTTTCAAGCTTATGCTGCCCAGTATCAGAAATCCCTGTGGCAGTCGGTACTGGCAACGTCCATGAAGGCCACCTCACCCTTGTCAGATGACCTGGCAGAAACTGCCAGGTTTGGGCTATAGGCGACCAAGTACCAGTTCCAAATGGCTGCTGATCTAAATGACACTGCAGCCAGATGGATGGCTAATACAGTGGCTCAGAGGAGGTTTGCTTGGCTTAGGGCCACAAACCTCGCTCAAGATACCCAGTCAAAGGCCCTGGATTTCCCATTAGAAGGAAATGCGCTTTTTGGGGAATCCACAGTGGCCTATATGAAAAAGGTGGATGAATATAAGGCTACTTATAGAAGTAACTCTGCTAGAGACAGAGCTTCTTCATCCACCTGGCCCTATGGAAGGGGGGCTAGGGGTCGTTTCTTTTTATTAAGACCCTTTTTCCAGCCAGTAGCCATGCCCCAATCCAGCAGTAGCCCCCCCCCCCAAACAGGGCTACTCAAGGGGTAGGGGTAGAAGGGGCTGTAGGCGAGGGGCTCAGCCACAACCTCAACCATAGCCTAAACAGAATCCCTGAGATGCAGGCTGTCTCCTCCATACCTGTTGGAGGCAGACTGTCCCATTTCCTGCCCCTGTGGTCAACCATCACCACAGACAAGTGGGTATTGGAGGTAGTGGGCAAAGGTCTGTCTCTGCAGTTCAAATTTCTTCCTTGAAAAAATCCCAGGGTTTCCACCTCCCCACCCCTAGCACAAATCTCGTTGCTAGAGGCAGATGTTCAGAAGCTGCTTCAGCTCAAAACAGTGGAACTAGTCCCTGCAACCCTGAGAGGAAGAGGGTTTTACTCCAGATACTTCCTAACAACAAAGGAAAAATGGGGAGTGGCGGCCAATTTTGGATCTCAGAGCTTTAAACAAGCACCTGAAAAAGCCAAAGTTCAAAATGGTCACTTTGGCTCGGATTCTGACAACAATCCAAAAAGGGGGCTGGCTGGCATCTCTGGACTTACATGACGCTTATTTCCACATCCCCATAAAAGAATCTTACAGGAAATATCTCAGGTTCAGACTCCCATCAGGTCATTATCAGTTTGCAACCCTGCCCTTCGGCCTTTCCTCGGCACCAAGGGTATTTACAAAATGCCTAGCAGCTGTGGTGGCATTTCTTCGAAGACAGGGAGTGACTGTCTTCCCATACCTGGACGACTGGCTGGTAGTGGGCAAATCACCAGAACAGGTCACAACCTCTCTAAGGCTCACACAGGATCTTTTGGAGTCCTTGGGTTTCATAGTAAACCAGAAAAAATCTGTCTTCACCCCTACACAGACTTTACAGTTCATAGGGGCCGAGATCAGCACCGTACAGGCCAGGGCCTTTTTACCACTAGACAGGGTGCAAAGTCTTCAGGCCATAGCAAACTCCTTCAAGTTGCACAGTCAAAAAACAGCCAGGCAATTCCTGCAGCTCCTGGGTCATATGGCTGCATCCACAGGTACAGTGCAGGGTTCCAGGTTTCACATGAAAGACATCCAGTTTCACCTCAGGACTAATTGGAGTCAGAAAAAAGATCCCTTTTCAAAACTCGTTCCAGTGACAAGGCCTCTGTTACAAGCCCTCTTGTGGAAAAAGGAATCCAACCTAAGGCAGGGAGTCCCCTTCCAGAAGGAGGATCCTTCACTGGTCCTCACAACAGATACATCCCTTCTGAGCTGGGGTGCCCATCTCGGGGAGCACACAACTCAGGGTACCTGGTCAGGGGCAGAATCCCTCCAGCATAGAAATTTGCAAGAACTCAGAGCAGTGCGGCTGGAACTAAAAGTTTTCTCTAGACTGGTAATGGGCAAAGTGGTACAAGTCAGAACGGACAATACCACCACTATGTATTACATAAACAAGCAGAGTGGCTCCAGATCAGGTCCCCTGTGCACAGAAGCCATGAGAATTTGGGCTCTGGCATATTCTCTAAAGGTGTCCCTGCAAGCCATCCATCTGCCAGGAAAGGACAATATCTTGGCAGACACACTGAGTCTGATCAATCAGTTCGATCACGAATGGACACTGAACAAGCAGGTGGTGCAGGTAATTTTCAGCAGGTGGGGTGTTCCAGAGATAGACTTGTTCGCATCCCACCAGAACCACCAGTTGCCTCAGTATTGTTTCAGGCCACCAGCCCAAGGCACAATCCCTCTGGATGCCCTGGTACTGGATTGGTCGGGCAAGTTTCTCTATGCCTTTCCCCCTTTTCCTCTAGTTTTCAGGATACTGCTGAAGCTCAGATCTCTCTCAGCTTCTCTGATATTGATAGCTCCAGATTGGCCCAGGCAGCCATGGTACTCCCTTCTGCTCTCCATGGCAATGAGCAGGCAAATAAGCTTGCCTGTCAGGCACAATATTCTAACCTCCAATAAGGGAACATTGCTGTTCCCAAATCTCAAGTCTCTCCACCTCAAGGCATGGCTCTTGAGGAGTTAAGAGTATGCAGGCTTGAACCTTTCTGAAGCTGTATAAAACATCTTGAAAGGTTATAGGAAGCCTTCCACTAAGAATACTTATTCTGCCAAGTGGAAGAGATTCTCTTTCTGGTGTTCTGGTAGAAACTTTGCCCCAAATGATGCAGGGGTCTCAGTTGTGTTGGATTATCTGACTCATTTACATTCACAAGGTCTGCAACCCAGTTCTTTAAGAGTTCACTTTGCAGCAGTATCTGCATACCTGTCTGCTAGGACAAAGGTGTCTGTAGTATCAGGTCCCATTTTCAAAAGATTTTTCAAAGGCCTGATGCGTTTGCACCCCCCCCACAGGACACCAGTGCCCGCTTGGGATCTTAATATATGTATAGCCAGATTGATGCAGGCTACTTTTGAGCCCATGGCTGCAGCCTGTTTAAAGTATGTTACCTGGAAAACAGTTTTCCTGGTAGCAATTACTTCAGCAAGAAGAATCAGTGAGCTTCAGGCTGTCTGTGTTGAGCAGGACTACATTTCCTTCCACAGGGATAAAGTAGTCCTCAGAACAAACAGACAATTCCTTCCCAAAGTGGTTTCAGATTTCCATCTGGACCAATCAATCACTCTGCCTGTCTTCTTCACAGACCATACAAGCTCATGGTGAAAGAAGGCTTCACAGTCTGGATGTGAAAAGAGCTCTCAGCTACTACATGACAGCTACTAAAGGCCATAGGCAAGACAAGAAACAACTTTTCCTTACATATGGGGATGTTGGAATGGGCAAACCAGCCTCAAAAAGATCCATTTCTCAGTGGATTGTCCAGTGTATTCAGTTCTGCTACACTAAAGCAGGTAGAGAGTCCCCAGCTGGGCTGAGGGGTCATTCAACAAGAAGAACACCTGCCACTATTGCAGCTGCTAGGGAGGTGCCATTGTTGGACATTTGTAAAGCAGCTACTTGGAAATCAGTACACACCTTTACAAAGCATTATAATTTAGATATTTTGTCCAGAAGTGACGCTAAGTTTGGCACAGCAGTCCTGCAAAGTCTGTTTCCAAAATAAGTTATGTGCCCTCCACCAGAGGGTACTGCTTGGTAGTCTGCACAAAGTCATGAATGGTCTGAGCATTACTGGGGTTAGAAGAAAAAATTACTTACCGTAGTAATCTTCTTTCTTCCCAGTGATGCTCAGACATTCATAACTCCCTTCCATCCTCCCCTTCCAGAACTTCAACCTCTGCATTCTGCATGCTAGTGCCACATAGCCATACCCTTCTGGGTACACTTCTCTATGCTAGACATATTTTAACAGAGTTTTCTGTCTCTCTTAATAGTTTTTCTCACTGTATGGTGAACACCATTATTATATATAGATATAGTCCCTCCCTTGGAGGTTTTTTGAAGTAAGTTGTTTTATTAGGCTAATCCTAAAAAACGTTCTAATTAATTAGTTGTCGGATTTTTCCATGTTGCCTGACTTCCAGGCTTCTTACAAATCTGAAGGACTTAGAACACTACAGTTGGTAGAGGCAGTATTTGAAAGATGCTCATGTGCAAAGAATTCCATCATTTGCATGTGTTCCATCTCTCCGGGCAGTCCATCCCACCAGGCTGACTGCACAAAGTTATGAATGTCTGAGCATCACTGGGAAGAAAGAAGATTACTATGGAAAGTAATTTTTTCTTCTAGAGACATGGATATGTTGTTCATCCACACTGTCTGGCAGGTTCCTTGCCGCTTTAAATCTT
The DNA here is from genome assembly GCA_016271365.2 of Neoceratodus forsteri. Taxonomy (NCBI): domain Eukaryota; kingdom Metazoa; phylum Chordata; order Ceratodontiformes; family Ceratodontidae; genus Neoceratodus; species Neoceratodus forsteri. Next base: position 78,983,274 of record CM057454.1, on the reverse strand, counting down.
GCCGGAAGGTCTTCAAGCTGGCTCCTCCCACCCACCGGGTAGTAAAACTCTTGGCTCCGCCCCATGGCTCCAGATCTTCCTTACTGCTTGGAAGCTCAGGTTCCCTCCTTAATGCTCTGCATATAGACGGGATCCTAATTCTTCGGTTCACCCGAAAATAGTGTAAAATTTCTCAAGACTTCAATTAAATTCTTCTCGTGACTACGATGGACCGTCGACTCGGTTTGGCGGTGCCCATCTGCGGGCAGAAGATGTCCAGGGCGGACCCGCGCTCACGTCGTCTACTGCCTCGGCCTTGATCACGACCTGCAGGCCTGCAGGTTATGTAGATGGTTTTACTAGCGTCGCTTGAGGACCGCTGCCTGTTACAGCTTGGGCGCCCGAAGCGCTACCGCCGGAGAGTCCAAGGAGGCCCATTGGACGGTGTCCACGGCGGCTTGCTTGGCTGAGCAACTCGAGCAGATGATCACCCTCGAGCAGAAGGAGGCGGCAGGCTGCATCCTCATCTTCCTCGATCGCGGCATTATCCGCTCTCTCTGGGATCCTCCTACAGCTGCTTCAAGAAGCTTTGCCAGTCCTTTCCCACGAGGAGGGGGCCATCGGGACACTCTTCTCGGTCTAAAAAGAAGGACTCGAAGGGTAAGTCCCACCGTCGAAGTTCGTGGGAGAGGTCCCCTTCCCCGGACAGTCGACACTCGACTTCAGTCAAGGTTGCGGCTAAGGCCACTGGCTTCACGGTGTTCTCGTCAGGTCAGCCGGCCGAGACACCCGTCGACGCGGTCGCGATTTTTCTCGACCCATCGGATGGGCTGTCGACTGGTGAAGCCGACAACCCTTCTTCACCGGTTCCCCCAGTGGAAACTGAGGACTTGCCTGTGCCTCCTGTGCCAGAGTCCCCGGTCAAGGCTCCCGAGCCAAGGGAGGAGCGGGTGTCCCCCGGCCCCTCCCAGACCAGCCCTCAGAAACACCGAGGGTCTCGGACCTCGTCTTGGTCCAACCGATCCCGCCGACATCGGCGGTCTCGGTCTCGGCACAGAGGTAAGCGGCAGCATTGCTCGTCCTCGTCTTCCTCCTCAGAAGAGGGGAGGCTTCGGCGCAAATTGCATCGACGCTACGAGGACCTAATGTGGCAGCAGCTCCTTTTGTCCGGGAACAAGCCGATGCCCTCGCCTTCCCTGGCCATTAAGTGGCTGTCACCCGAAAGGCCGAAACAACCCCTCGCGGTGGTAGAGGTGCCCAAGCCTGGGCTAGTTGTTCGGCCGAAACTAGCTGCCCCACCGATTGTGGTGGAACCTCCGCCTTCACAACCGAAATCGGAGGCGCCGACCAAGGACTCTCGGTCGGGTCAGGGTCTGCTCCACCGGTTGTCGGTCACCCCCGGGCAGCTCTTCGCAGACTCCTCGGAGTCTGACGATGACTTCTCCCTGTTTTCCAGGCCCCTTGACCCGGAGTCCTCCGGGGGGCAGTCGATGGATGAGAGCCCATTGTCGTTCATGGGTCTGCTTCGGCTCATCTCAGAGTCCACCGGGATGCAGCTCGAGCCCATATCCAAATGGGCCAAGTATCCCCTCACGGAGATACTGGACCAAGGGGATTCGCCCATGGAGGCCTTTCCGGTGGCTGAAGCCATTGTTGGCCCAGCCTTGGAGCTTTGGCAGCCGCCGGCTTCCTGTCCTGTGCCTTCCGCCAGGAAGTATGCGGTCCCTACCGGCTCTTTGTCCAGATTTTCGGAGCACCCCTTTACGGAGGGGTTGGTCACTGATAGCGTTTTCCGGCATTCCGGGAACACTAGGCATGTGGATAAGCCCCTCGACAAGGAGTCCAAAAAGCTGGACTGTGCCAAGCGCAAGGTGTACGCTGCGTCCTCCCTTGGCCTCCGCCAGGCCAGCTCGGCCATGCGGATGGCACACTTCTCCCACGCCCTCATGGGCTCCCTGGATGAGGTGATCCTCATCTCCCGGCCGACCTGCAGACTACGGTCAAGCAGGTGCGGGATCAGGGAAGGGCAGTGGCGAAACAGCAGCTCCAAACGGCTCTAGACATTGGAGACTCCTGTGCCCAATCAGTAGCGGCCACGGTGGCCATGCGCCGCAGAGCATGGCTGAGGATATCCACCTTCACGGCGGATACCCAGCACAAATTGGCGTACGTTCCCTTCTTGGGGACTGACCTGTTCGGCCCTGGAGTGGAAGGCCATCTCCAGTGGATCGAAAAGTCCAACGCTACCCTGGACTCGGTCACCTGCGGCCAGAAGGACAAGGGCCATCGTCAGCAGCATAAGTCTTTTCGCCCTTCTGCCCCTGCGGCACGTCCAGCCCAGCAACACCAGCATCAGGGCCAGCAGGCTCGCGCTTGGCACCCCAAACACAAGCCTGCAGCTTCCTCTAACAGGAAGCAGGGAGGAAAAGGCCCAGGAGGTCCCTCGGCTGGCCCCTCCTCCAAGCCTGCCCAGTGACGGTTTGAGGGGTGTCGCCCCCAGCCTCGTCACTCCCCTCTGGGTTCCCCCCATGGGGGGACGGCTCCGCCACTTCCTTTCCGCCTGGTCCTCTATCACAACAGACCGCTGGGTGTTGGAGGTGGTAGGAAAGGGCCTGCCTCTGGAGTTCAAGCAGGCCCCGCCCTTTTGAGCTGTTGCCCCGCGGGGGGCTACGGGGTCCGCAGCCGACATTGCCCTGCTCCTCAAAAAGGAGGTGATCAGGAAGGTGGCAGACCCTTCACCAGACCCAAGGTTTGTGTCCAGGTACTTCCTGGTCCTGAAACGGATGGGGGTTGGCGCCCCATTCTAGACCTGCACGACCTGAACAGGTTCCTAAGGTCTCGAACCTTCAGGATGGTCACTCTGACTCAGATCATTCCATCCTTGGAACGAGGCATGTGATTCTGTTCTTTGGACCTTCAGGACGTGTTCTTTCACGTCCCAGTCTGTCCGTCCCACCAGAGATTCCTCCGCTTCAGGGCAGAGGGATCCCTCAGCAAGTTCTGGGCCATGCCCTTCGGCCTTTCTCTAGCTCCCAGGGTCTTCACCAAATGAATGGTAGTGGTGTCAGCATTCCTGCAGCGCCAAAGGGTCCAGGTGTACCCCTACCTGGACGACTGGCTGATTGCGGCCTCCTCCAGAATGGAGGTGGAGCGGTCCAGGGATCTGGCCCTCCAGGTTTGCTCTCAGGTTGGCCTCCTTATCAACGAGGACAAGTCGGAACTTGTGCCAAAGCAGGTGATAGACTTCATCGGGGCAGAGCTCGACTGTCTACGAGCCAGAGCATGGCTCCTGGCGGACAGGGCCGAGGTTCTTTCCTCCTTTGCCCAATCATTTCAGGTTGGGCAATTGCTCCCTGCCCGGGACTTCCTGGACCTCATGGCGGCCTGCATCAATGTGGTCCATTGGGCCCTGTGGTACATGCGTCCCCTACAATGGGGACTGGCCAGCCAGTGGTCACAGCACTCCAATCTCTTGGATCAGCTAGTGACAGTGACCCAGGGGATGTGGAATGCCCTCCAGTGGTGGACCGTTCTAGCTCATCTGCAGGAGGGCATCCCGTTTGTCCGCCTCAAGCCGACGGTCTCTCTGTTGACCAATTCCTCTCTGGTGGGTTGGGGTGCCCATCTGGGGGAGCACAGAGCGCACAGCCTCTGGTCCCCTCGGGAGTCCCGATGCCACATCAACCTGATGGAGCTTTGAGTGGTTCGTCTAGCCCTCACCGCCTTCACTCCGTTTTATACGGGGTCAAGTGGTCCAGGTCCAGACGGACAATACCACGACCATTACTACCTAAACCGCCAGGGCGGGACGCGCTCCATGCTTCTGTGCAGGGATACTCTCCGCATTTGGTCCCTCATGCGCAGCCCGGAGGCGGATCTCCTTGCCATCCATGTGGCAGGAGTCTCCAATATTCTGGACGATGCCCTAAGCCTGGTAGGGGCTGTGTCCCACGAGTGGTCTCTCCTGCCGAAGGTAGTACAAGATCTGTTCTCCCACTGGGGCATGCCTCAGGTGGACCTGTTTGCCTCCAGGGAGAATACGAAGCTGAGACTGTTTCATGCCCGCCCCCCTCAGCAGGGCTCGCTGCAGGGGGATGCCTTCTCAAGGCCATGGACCCTGGGCCTTTTCTACACCTTTCCCCCATTTCCCTTGATCCACAGGGTGTTTCTCAAGGCGAGGAGGGACAAGGTGTAGGTGATTCTGGTAGCCCCAGTCTGGCCCCGCCAGTTCTGGTTTCCAGATCTCCTCAGTCTCCGCTGCAGGCTCCCGAGGTGGCTTCCAGCCCGCCAGGACCTGATCTCAATCAATCAGGGGAAGGTATTCTATCTGGACCTTCAATCCCTGCACCTGACGGCCTGGTTCCTGAGCGGCTAGAGTTCCAGACCTTGGGTCTTTCCAACGAGGTCCTCAGCGTGGTTGAGGCGTCCCGTAAGGAGTCGACCAGAAAATGCTACGCCTTTAAGTGGAAGAGATTCTCCATTTGGTGTCAGGGCAAGGGCCTGGACCCTTCCTCCTGTTCCTTGGCAAGCATTCTGGACTACCTGTAGTCCCTTTCTCAGCAAGGGCTTCGGTCGACGACCCTTAAGGTGCACCTGGCAGCCATCTCTGTTTACTGGGCGCGGGCCGGGAAGCAGTTGGTAGCGCAGGAGAAGGTGGTCGGGCGCTTTTTCAAAGGCCTTGATCACATATGCCCTCCAGTGCGAGAACCTCCACCTCTGTGGGATCTACTGCTGGTATTGGCTAAGCTCATGGGCAAGCCATTCGAACCGATGCACAGGTGTGACATCTCTCACCTGTCGTGGAAGACCGCCTTCTTGGTGGCTATCACATCAGCCAGAAGGATGGGAGAGCTCCAGGCGCTTTCCATCGAGTTTCCTTATCTGGTCTTCCACAGAGACGAGGTTGTCCTGCGCCCACACCAGAAATTCCTTCCGGAGGCGGTGTCGGAGTTTCACCTTAACCAGGTGTTGACTCTGCCATGTTCTACCCCAATCACACCTCGGAGGCCGAATATAGGCTCCATACTTTAGACCCTAGAAGAGTGCTCACTTATTACAAGGAGCGGATGGCTGAAGTTCAGGGAGAAGTTTGCCAGCTGTTTGTCTCCTATGCTGAAGCCGCACCTGGCAGACCTGCAGCCAAGCAGATGATAGGCAGGTGGGTCACCTCCTGCATAGATCTCTGCTATAGGTTGGCAGCCACCCAGAGGGATAAGAGCTCATTCTACCCGTCATACTGCTACATCAGTGGCTGCTTCCAGGGACGTCCCTATCCAGAAAATCTGCAGGGCTGCTACCTGGAAGTCAGCACACACTTTCATTACACACTACCACATCGACCTTGAGTCACGCCGGGATGCTGGTTTTGGGGCCTCAGTTCTCCAGTCATCATTCCCTTAGTAGGGGGTGTGCGCCTTGCCTCCCTCCTCCCGGAGAACTGCTAGGAGTCTGCCAGACAGTGTGGATGAACAACATATTCATGTCCCTAGAAATACAGGTTACTCACCTGTAACAGGAGTTCTAGGAATGGTATATGTTGTTCATCCACACGACCCACCTGACCTCCCCGGCTTCGACGCACAACCTGGCTTCCAGCAGGCTAGATCTGGCTTCATGGGGCGGAGCCGAGAGTTTTACTACCCGGGTGTGTGGGAGGAGCCATCTTGAAGACCTTTCGGCAAGATTTTAAAGAGGCAAGGAACCTGCCAGACAGTGTGGATGAACAACATATACTATTCCTAGAACTCCTGTTACAGGTGGGTAACCTGTATTTCTGTTGGCTCCAGTGTGATCAAGTGAGGCCTCTCCCAGAAGCCAGTGCCTCCTACTGGAGAGTATTGTACAATATATCTAAGGAGTTGGATGTCCGCAGAGATGTATTACATGTGATTATAGCTGGTTATCCTGAACTGTCTGCTAACAATGGATACGAATATATTTTATTTGACTTGCCAGGATCACAGGTTAACAGGTTATGAATATGGAGTATTGTTCAAGCTTCACCATTACAAGTTAGTGCTTAACTTGTTCTCTGCAATTATATAGTGTTGTTACGGTTTAAGCTGATACCAAAACTATCAGTGGATCAGTGGCCGGATGCTTAAGAAGAATATCAGAAGAACTGGTGGGGAAACTCCTTGTGCCAGACTTCTGACATGGGGTAATCCACTGGTTTTCCTTTTATAATGTCATTAATTATTTACATGTCTAAGTTGTTGGTATTCGGTTATGAGCGTTCGTTGGCCTTGGCGACATGGATTTTACTAGATCTTCTTTGGGAGTATCTCAGTCATCTGGTAGCACCATTGGAACCTTCGCCGTCAGTGAAAGGGAATCCACATGAAGGATTTTCAGCAGTACAGCTGGGGCCGTCATGCCATCGATGTCACCAACCCTATAAAGGCGTGAGTGTCCCAGCACCCTCCCCAGTTCTTTCCCAGTATCGACTCGCTCGCATGGGTCTCCACGGAATCTCTGCTGTAGTATTCACACCTTTTTCCACCATTATTTGTGACTTTAACTGGGTAGGTGTACTGATCCCAGGGATCATTTTCAGGCACAACTGTTTTCACCACAGCCTTCGACTTTTCTAATCTTGCCTTTTAGAATCTGTTTTTTTAAAAGAGATTCCTTCAATTTGTTTATTTCAAGAGTTAATCCTTCATCTTCTTTCTTCCATCGCTGTCGCTGCGGAAAGAAAATTGCCTGAACAGACTATCTCTCTCTCTCTCTCTCTCTGTGTCTGCTGTCTTGGCCTGACCGTGAAGTTTCTGACTGTAAGCTCTGCCAGAAGTTTAATTAAACAACACTCTGGCAATGCAGAAAGGCTCTCAAAAATGTCCTGATGGAGCAATAGGTAGCCAGTTCTGGGCAGGCGTCCTTCAGGGTCCCGGCCTCTCAGTCGTCTACCAGTTCTTTGAGCTCCAGGGCCTGAGACAAGTCCTCTGGAGGGGGGTCATAAAAAAGGCCGAGATTGTGACCACCCCCTCCCCCGGCATCAATCTCATTTCCCATTGGCCTCTCCTTCTTCTGGGGGATCTTTGTTGGCTGAGGCTGCACCGGGAAAGAAGTCCACTGTCCAGGTCTCTGCCCACCAGACCAATGCCAACAGCACCTCTGCTCATTTCTCAGGGTGGCTGGTTGTTCACCTCCAGGTCATGGACGACTCTCTGGTCAAGACCAGCCCCTTCTCCCTCCAGGGCTACCAGTTCCTCGGGTTCTCAGGAACTAGCAGGCGGGTCATCAACACTTGTGCCGTCGAACCCCCCTGCATCAACGATGACAGTTGACTTGAATGAGGTCCTGATCAGATTCACTAATGTGATTGTGTAGCAGCTGGGCGCTTTCAGGCCCCAGGAAGCTCCACGTAGGCCGTCGGTGCATCAGATATCAGACCCAGGTGTTGAGGAGGTCGATGTTGAGGAGGACAATCACCCAGACCTCATTCTTCCTGATAATGATGAGGAAGACTAGGAAGAGGTCCTGCTTTCTGTCAGATCTACAGCCGCTTCTGTCAGTGAGGACTCTGTTAAGCATACTCCCAGGTCTTCTCCTGAGGACCCCCCAATTTTCAGTGTGATGAAGCAGCTGTGCTCAGCCATGGGCTTTCAAACTGAGGAAGAGGATGCCACCAGGAAAGAGCTGGTGGACTTCCTGGAGATTCCAGAATCTTTCCCAACAATCATTCCTCCAGTTTTACCAGCCTTGAGGAATGCAGTCTCGGCAGCCTGGCACAGACCAGACATGGTGCCAGCTATGCCCCGTAGGGCAGACAAACTGCATCACACCCTTTCCCCCCCCGGGTCTCCCCTATTATGCTGCTCAGCCTGAGACAGACTCGGTGGTCATTAAGGCAGCTCATGGCAGGTCTGAGGCACCCAAGCAGCTTAGTTCCCTTCCCCTAGAGTTTCCCAGAACTGACCTCTGGGGTAAAAGGATTTCTGCCCCCTCTACTCTAGGTTTGAGGATTGCCAGCTACCTGTCACGCATGGTAAAATACCAGAATGCCAACTGGAAGAAGGGCACAGCTGCAACCCAGGCCCTTCCACATGGCACTCGGAATCAGGAACTGCTTCAGTGCCTCCAAGCTACTAAGGCTATTAGTAAGCATCTCATCAGAGTCCAGTATGACATGGCTGACACAGTTGCCACTGGCATATGCCTACATAGGCACTCCTGGCTCAGAGTATTCGGGGTTGTATCTGATGTGCAGCAAAAAGTGCTGAATGCCCCCTTCATTGGCATCAAGCTGTTTGGCACTGATGTCCAGGACATCTTTAATGATCTGCAAGCCTCTGGCAGGGCCCTCAACTGTGTCCACTCCCTCTACTATACTCATCCAAAGGGTAGAGGATGGCCTCCTTTTCGTAGAATGAACAGTAGGCCCCGGACAGCTCCCCATACCCAGGGAAAATGCAGAGCCCAGGCTCCCTTGCATGCCCCTTCTGGTACTATAACAGCAGCTACATGCCCCAGAAGTGAAGGACCAGTCCCTTTAGCTGGCTCCACCTCTGCTTGACTCCTTGCCAGATCCCCCTCTTTTGGTCCCAGACAAGGAGGCGGTGGTCGTAGGTTGGTTCTTCCTCCACCTGAATCAATGGAGAACCATAACTTCAGATACATGGATTTTGCAGATCATCGAAAGTGTTCATACCTTGGAGCTCATCAAGCAGCCTCCAGAAACCCCATCTCCACTCTCCTGTTATCCCTGGCTCATCTCTCTGTTCTCAGGGAGGAAGTGCAGTCCCTTCTGCACAAGCAGGCCATCAAGCCAGTACCCAGGTGCCCGAGAAACAAGGGTTTTTAGGTCAGATTTTTCCTGATCCCCAAAAAGATTGGAGGTCTCAGGCATGTTTTGGACCTAAAGGACCTCAGTCTGTAGGTCCAGTACAAAACGTTCTGGATGGTAACTTTGCCAGGCCTGATGCCCCTTCTCAAGACGAGGGACTGGCTCTGTTCACTGGACATGCAGGACACTTGCCTGCACATTACGGTCTTTACTCCTCACAGGAAGTTTCTCCTTTTCGCCTTTCGGTGAGAGCATTATCAGTTTAAAGTGCTGCCCTTTGGCTTGTCCCCTGCGCTGCAAGTCTTTACCAAGTGATTAGCAGCAGCCGCAGCAGCTCTCAGAAGGGAGAGGACTGTATGTCTTCCGTTATCTGGACGATTGGCTCCTAAAGGCCCTGTCCAGGGAACAGCTTTTGCCGACTCTGGAGTGAACTCTCCAGCTCGTTCACTCCCTGGGCATCACTTTCAGTCTTCCCCATTCGGTTTTGATACCATCCCAAAGGTTGCAGTGTATATACTGCTGGTTCGGAACTCGACACAGGGAAAGGCCTTCCTGCCCCAAAACAGGGCAGAGTGCCTCATAGCTCAAGTTCAGGAAGTTGCCCAGAGTCAGTACATTCCTGCCAGGGTATATATCAGATTGTTGGGCCTGATGGCAGCTGCCATACCCACTGTTCCACTGGCCAGACTTCATATGTCTATCCTCCAGTGGACCCTCCAGGTACAGTGGGAGCAGTGCACGGACAAGTTAGACCAGTCAGACCTGGTCTCCTCCCCAGTATGCAAAGTACTGCAGTGGTGGATGGACCCCTTGAACCTGCTTCAAGGCGTCCTTTTCCAGATCTCCTCCCCGAATCAGATCCTAACCACAGATGCCCAGTTTATGCTGGGGAGCGCACCTGGGTCCCTCTCAGACCCAGGGCACTTGGTCCCAGTGGAAGCCTCCCTGCATATAAATATCTTGGAGATGAGAGCGGTGCTGTATGCCATGCAAGCTTTACTGGAACACCTTGCTCCGGGTCAACTGCTGGTGCATTCGGACAATCTAAATGCATTATCTACTCGCTAGGTCCAAGGCCTTGAGTTTTCTGGTGAGACATGTTGTCCCTTTCTTGGAACAGAAGGTTATTTTTTGCATTCCCTCTGTTTTCTCTGATTCAGAGGGTGCTAATCAAGCTGCAGATGGAGGGGGCCAGTATGATTGTGGTAGCTCCCTTCAGCTGTTTTCCATCTGCTGTGACCTGCTGTAACACCGCTAAGCAAGTTAAACACGGTGTTGAATTTGTGCCATTGCTCCTTCTGGTAAGACCTCTAAAATCATTACTTCCCCAAGCCCAGCTGAGTGAAGGAGGGGGACCGGAGGGCTGTGTCAGCAAGAGGGAGGGCAGGACTAATTTAAACACTCTCGCTGCACTCTTCTTGCGCCACTCGGGAGAGAAATCAGCTTACGACTGTAGTTGATAAGTTTAATAAATATCTGAGCATATAAAGTTTAGTTATTGGGCAGTGTAACACTTCTCAAGATAATTATTTCAGTTGTAACAGGGAGAGTCTGATAGTTTGTGGAATAGAAAATGGATTTATGTGTTAGGCTAATGTTTTATGGCATTATTTTATGTATGCTTGTTGTGAATGTTTCAACTCCCCAATTAACTGAAATCACAAGTGCTTTGGCACTGGAAATTGGGTTTGTTTCTGACTCCAGAAAAAGTTTAATTACTAGAGGAAATACTGTAGGGATAAAATAAATGGGAGAAATACATTTGCAAAGATTAGAAGCCAATTAATAGTGAGAGCACCAGTTACTTTTCTAGTAGGTTTGGATAAACAAAAATTGTCAAATTGCTTATTAGTTGTTTTGATGATGGGAGGGGACATGAAAATAATCCAGGCCCAGAAATCAAAAGTGAGTTTAAAATCATATATGATAATGCTCAATGTTTGAAAAATAAACTGGATTTATTTAAATCCTGTACAGCTACTGAGTCCCCACATTTAGTCGCTTTAACTGAATCATGGTTAACAAATAACATAAATACTAGGGAAGTTGAACCAGAAGGGTTTCTTGGTCATCGATTAGATAGGGTAGGTAAAAAAAGGGGAGTTTTATTATTTACTAAAGAAGAACTAGGGCAAACAACTGTATTGTTTGCTGGTGAAATAGGGCTTATTGATTGCCTATTAGTAAAGATTCACAAGTTTGCCCTTGTAGTGGGGGTTGTTTATGCTCCTCCGAAATCTATTGGAACATTTGAAAAATTAGCCTTGGTTATTCAGACTAATACTATGGGATTTGAATTGCTACTAATAGGGGATTTCAATGCGGCCTGGGGTAAATCTCGTGGGATTGCATTACAAAGATGCTTTAAAATATTAAATGTGGAACAAAAAGTATTTCAAACTAGAAAAATGTCTCAGAATAGTATGGATAACATTTTGGATTAAATTTTTGTTACAACAAACATATCAGTTCAACTACTGGAGGTGAAACAACCAATTTTGGGAGATCATAGTTAAATAAGTTGTATTTTTAAACCTATAGGGAAAGAAATCTTCGTAGTTCAGGTCCCTTTAAAGAATAAAAGGAGATGTTTTAAAAAATATAACAAAGATGCTTTTCTGGCCAGATTAGCTTCTATAAAATGGCAAAGATTATTTTTAATTCATTCCTTCCATAGATCTGGCAATCACAGAATTTTCTGAATGGTTTCTTGAGGTTTGCAATGAGATGGCCTCTTTTAAATCAATGGTACAGAGGAAAACTCATGTTCCTTGGGTAACAGAAAAAATTAAAAAGTTAATTAGCGGGAAAGATAGGTTATAGAAAATTGCAGGGAAATAGTTATGAACAGAGGACTGGGATAAATACAAAAAAGCTAGAAATTCTTTGAGAGCCGGCCCGTCGGCGCAGCAGTGGGATTTCCGCTTGCGACGCCGGCGACCGGGTTCGAGCGGATCCGGTCGTAGATACGGCTGCACCGGGAAGTAGGATCGCGTCCCGACAGACAGCTCTCCTACTCCGGGAGGGCGCGGCAGCAATCGTGCGCTGGGGACACCTGGTGGAGACCGGCAGTTCCACGCAACCGACACTCACATCGTGGGAGGAGGGGCTGGGCGGACGCTGGCGCTATTGCACGCTCCCTGCCTCCGGGAGAAATGTGGAGGTGGAAAAATATGGGCAGGACCACGGATTAATGAAGCCCTCCTGGAGAGCCTCACATTGCCGCCCGTCGCTGGGACTCGACCGAGTCACAATTCCGGGGTCACGAGGTGGCTCTACCCTCCAGGGGGCAAGCCGGGTGACAAGGTCCTCAGCAGCAATTGATCGCGGTAGAGGTCTCTGGGGGCCGTGACCAGGGCAGATGGCTGCCGGTGGTCCTGCCAGAAAAAGGGGAAATTAAAAAAAAAAAAAATAGAAATTCTTTGAGATCTCAAATAAGAAAAGCTAAACAAAAATATTACGAATCCAAAATAAAAGAAACCACTGATCCAAAAGAAGTTTTGGACTTTAAAATCCTTTAATCCTTCAGTAAATGTAAAATCCCCAGTTCAAATGGTAAATAGAGGCATTTTACAGCCTATTAGACAATCTGCAAACATCTTAAATAACTATTTTGTAGAATTGCCAGATTTAAAAATTCCTCAGTCTATTTTAGGGAAAAACAATATTAAAAATAGTAATGGACCCAAATTTAGATTTAAATATTTCTCTTGTAAACATGTAAAGGATGAAATAAGAAAACTTAAATTAAACAAGCATTTGTCAATGCCGAATGTTGGCTTGCTGGCATTGGCATTGGTAGTGCAGGAGTTAGAGAGATGCATCATAGGAATGGCAGTGAAGTATTGAACTGATGCCAACCCACCCACACTCTGCAGAGAGTGACAAGCAGTAGGGTGTCCCTTTGGGTGTTTGGTAGTGCAGTGTGGGAAAACATGTCGGGCAGGATGTGAGAAATGACAGCTGCACAGTTCATAAGGAGGTGGAAAAAATGCCAGTGTTGAAAATGTGGCATGTAAATGTAACAAATTTGCAAAGCTACTAGGGTGCGTGGGAAATATGCAATGCACGCTTGCAACACTGCCATTTTATGAGCGTTCGGCACCAAATTTTCAACATAGGCATTTTAGCACCTCTGCTTATGTACAATGTTACTGTTATTTCCTCAAAATGTCCCAAGAAGTGATTTCGCACAGCGACCACGCTATTCTGCGCCGGAAGTGCAAAAACACATTTTGGGCACGATATGTCAAATGACGGCTGTACTGTTCATCAAGAGGTGTGGAAAATGGCAATGGTGAAAATCCAGACTGAAAATATCACAAATGCACGACGGTACGAGCGTGCATGCAATCTGCCAACACATGCTCATAGCACAGTTATTTTATGGAGTATCATCACCAAATTTTCAACATAGCCATTTTAGGTCCTCTACTCATGAACTGTGTCACTGCCATTTTCATAATCTGGCCCAAACACTGATTTCCCACAGCGACTGCGCTATTGTGCACCGGAAGTGCAGAAACACATTTCGGGCAGGATGCGGAAAATGACAGCTGTACTGTTCACAAGGAGGTGTACAAAAATGACAGTGCCGAAAATGTGGCAGTAAAAATATTTGTGAATGCGTGAAGTTACGAGCCTGCGTAGCAACTTTCATAGCGCCGCTCGTAAAACGGGCATTGTTGGATTTTCACCAAATTTGCAACTTAGGCTTTTTAAGAGGGCAACTCATGAACATCACCACTGTCATTTCGTTAATGGGCCACGAAAGGTGATTTAGCGCAGTGACTGCGAAATCACCTTTCAAGGCCGATAAATGCCATGACAGTGACAGAATTCATGAGGAGGGGCCCCAAAAACCCCATGTTGAAAATTTGGTGCAAAAAGTCCAAGAAATGGCTGAGATACGCAACAAAGTTGGAAAAAACCCTATTCACTCCATTATACAGCTTACCGCCATTTCCTCAGTTCGTGGTAGGCTTTGAAGAGTGCAGTCTGTTCCGGTCCACTGATCGTCGCGGACTCGGAGGTAAGTATATGGGGTGAGGAGGCAGGAGTGCGCAGTGGGTGAGTGCAGGTGGGGGAGGCGGACTTAGAACGAGGCACGTTTTGTGTGCAGGTACATAAAAAGTCGCGAGACAGTTTTGGCACGCTGGGGTGGGCTCCCAGCTGCCACCTAAGTGGGTTTGCAGGGGATTGGGCACACAACACGGGGGGTTAATGCCGCTGGGGTTGGGCACCCGCCCGCAAACAAAGCCACCGCTGTTTTGGCATGCTGGGGTGGCTACCAGCGTACTACCTAAGTGGGTTTAGGGGTCACTAGCCAACGAAGATTAGGCACCCTCATTCGGCTTTAACACGAGGTAATGCCGCCGAAGTTAGGCACCCCACGGCAAACAAGTCGGGGGCGTGAGCCGAGGGTTGGGCACCCCTCGGCATTCAACAGTTGGGGTGATGCCGACAGAGAGTGGGCTCCCCGTCGTGTACACAAAGGCGAAGCTTCATCCGCCATCAGGGGGTTTCGGCGCCATGTTTCTTAAAATGTTTGCCTTGCAAAACACGTCGGGAGGCGTCTCTTGATGCCGCTGCATGACGAGCTTGTCTCTGATTGCAGCGGCATTTTGATTAGAAGTTTTGTCCACTTTCCATAATGTTGGTGTCAGCGCTAGCATGCTGGCTTATTGGGGAATGAGGGACGCACCTACTGATGCGTGCCCTGCATTCGCCCAACAGCAGCCGTGCCTCCAAATCTCCACTCTCCGAATATGTTGACCTGCGTGCAAGCGCGGCAAGCTAACATAAAAAAGCATTTGGTTTGGATTATATAGAAAATCATTTTCTCAGAGATTCTCTTCAGGTTACTGCCCCGGTAATAACTAAACTTTTCAATTGGAGTCTAAAGGAGGGAATAGTCCCTAGTACATGGAAGAATGCAAAGATTATTCCCATTTATAAAGGGGAAGGGGACAGCTTTGTGCCCACTAATTATAGGCCTATCGCCTTACTATAAGGACTCTCTAAGGTTATGGAAAAATTGGTTCAGAAACAACTCACTGATTATTTGGAACAGTACTCCGTATTAACAAAATATCAACCGGTATTTCGCAAAGGATATTCCACGGGCACTGCACTCACCGACATGGTGGATATTATAGCTTCTAAACTGGAGGATGCCCTGTCGGTGGGCGTGGTGTTCGTGGATTTATCCAAGGCGTTTGACACAGTGGCTCATGACCTGCTGGGGGAACACTTAGATGAAGTAGGGATAGGGGAAAACTCATTAAATTGGTTCAAATCTTACTTGGAAAATAGAACTCAACAAGTGAATATTGATGGCATACTTTCAGATAAAGCCCTGGTGAAGCGAGGAGTGCCCTAAGGCTCAATTTTAGGGCCAGCCCTTTTTCTTATATATATAAATCAGTTCGTTGACGATGTAAAAAATTCTAGCATTCGTTTATATACAGATGACACGATCTTGATCTCTGGGGGTAAAACCCCAGAACTTATGGAAGTGCATCTTCAGGAAGATTTTACTAGGCCGTGCACATGGCTATCTGACTCGGGGTTAATAGTAAATGGTAAAAAAAACTAAATTTATGATATTTCAAAAGGAGGGAAAAGATTTGAATGAAAGAATCAAACAAATCCAAAATTAAAACATTACAAAATGAAATATTGAACCAAGTTTTGGAATGTAAATATCTCTGGGTATGGATTGATAATCAATTAAAATTTGATTTTCATATAACTAATACATTATCCAAGATAAATAAAAAAACTGGGGGCATTTAGGAGGCCTAGTTTTTGTATAAATAGAGTAATGAG
The DNA here is from genome assembly GCA_016271365.2 of Neoceratodus forsteri. NCBI lineage: Eukaryota > Metazoa > Chordata > Ceratodontiformes > Ceratodontidae > Neoceratodus > Neoceratodus forsteri. The sequence continues at coordinate 78,967,676 of CM057454.1, read as the reverse complement.
GGAGACTATAGTAAACCAGCTTATTCTCCCCGTCTTAGAGTATGGTAGCCATGTGTACAGTCTAGCTACAAAGGGTTTGTTATCTTAAATTGATGTAATGTATAACCGTTTAGCTCGATTTGTATTAAGAAAGGATTATCGTGAACATCATTGTAAATTACAAGAGGAACTGGGTTGGTTGACTCAGGAAAGTAAAAGGAAATTATTTTGGGCAAAACAGATATATAAAGTGGTAAATACAAAACAACCAGTGTATCTTTATGAAAAATTGGAAAAAAATCGTATGTTTATAACATGAGAATTTCGAGTATTAGAAGTTTGAGTTCCTAAATTGAAAAATAAGTATAGTCATATGCGATTCCCAATAATTATGAATAGACTATGGAGTTGCTTAAAATCAATTATAGGAAAACAGTATGAAAGCATTAAAGTGCTTTCATCTATTTTAAAAACAGAATTAAAGACAAAATGTGAGTGCTGTGAATAAATTATTTACTTGACCAGAGTGTTATTACAATGTTGGACCGTGGGATTATATTTAATATTTGTTATTTGTGTGTTGTGGCATAAGATGTTATGTGGTTTTGTAATTATGATATTTATATTGTATATGTGTCATCTTGTGGAATATTGTTATGTGTATATCTTGTTTATGAAACAATATTTTAAATCACAGGACCATCTTGAAAATAGGACTTTGTCCTAATGATGTGAATATTGACCATCTACTATCCTGTATAAAAATAAAGGTTTTACTACTACTACTACTTCTGGCCTGCCAGATAATGGTTCCCTCTGCTTCAAGAGATGATGGAGGAACAGCCAGTCCCTCTTCCTCTTTGCAGGAATCTGCTGGCCCAGGCTCAAGGAACCCTGGTCCATCCCAACCTCAGATACCTCCATCTGCATGCCTGGCTCCTGGGGACATAGCCATTACCAGATTGAGGGTCTCTAGCAGGGTGGTGGACGTCCTAGTGGCCACCTGCAAGCCTTACACTCGAGCCACGTATGCAATGAAGTGAAACATAGACTTTGTCAGCAGATAAGGACCGCTTGGCCCACCTAGTCTGCCCATTTCCGTACCTAGAGGATAAGCTGCAGATCCTATTTAACCAACAACCTATTTCTTCCTACCCCCCCACAAAAATTGCCTTACGTCTGTCCCATGCATTCTTGAATTCTCCCACAGTTTTAGACCCCACAGCTTCTTAAGGAAGGCATTTCCATGTGTCCAAGGGGAAGCAGTTTGCCATCTGGGCTGCCAAACTGAGAGCTTAGACCCTTTCACCTGCTCGGTAAACTATATCCTGGACTACCTGATCTCACTCTCCGACTCAGGTCTCAAGTACTCTTCCCTCAATATGTGTCTTTGTGAATACAGTATATGGTATTTTAATTGAATGGTTAAGCTGTTATAAAGGGAAACAATGTATATTTATGGGACCTCCTTGGAGTAATTTCCCTTTCATGGTTTTTGAATAAAGTATTCTACTACTACTACTACTCAAGGTTCACCTTTCAGCTATTTCTGCATTTTATGAGTCTGTGGGTGACCGCCGCACAATCGCTCAGCTGTATGTCTCCCGTACCTTCCTAAGGGGCATCCTGCATCAGAAACCTCCAATCCATTCTCCTGTCTCAGCTTGGGACTTGAATTTTGTTTTGGAAAAGTTGACCCTGTCTCCTTTTGAGCCAATCACGACTTGTGATTTACGTTTTCTATCTTGGAAAGCATTTTTAGTTGCAATTACTTCTGCCCGAAGAATTTCTGAGCTTTAGGCACTTTGGGGCGAGGAGCCTTATTTGATTAGTCACAAACACAGGGTGTCTTTGAGCACAAATCCTAAGTTTCTCCATAATGTGGTTTAAGAGTTTACACTCAGTCTGTCTAGCCACCTTCCTGTTTATTTTCCTGAGCGTGCCAATCCAGGGGAAGCACTGCTCCATACGTTAGATGTGCGCAGAACTTTGAAGTACTACGTGCTTAGGACTAAGGAGTACAGAAAGTCAGAGCAGGTGTTTGTTTCCTTTGCCTTGGATAGAGAGAGTGTTTCAGTTTCTAAGTCTTGTTTATCCAAATGGTTGGCAAATGGCATTGTATTCTGCTACAAGTACAGCAAAGAATTGTCTGGTGCTGTCAAAGCTCATTCCAGCAGAAGAATGGCTACCTTGGTGGCTTGTTTCCGAAGGGTCTCAACCGCTGACATTTGTGCGGCAGACACCTGGAGTATAGTCCATACTTTTACCAAGCACTACAGTCTGGACATTGCCTCTAGAGCCCCTGTCTTAAGTTGTAACTGCTTGGGTCTTTTTCCTACAGTGGTATTACCTGATGACTGAGATACCCCCGAAGAAGATAGAATAGTTATGAAAGAACTTAACCATAACAGCAGATCTTCGAGGAGATCTCAGTCATCAAATATGTTTTCCCTCCCACTATCCCACTGCTTGAGGCTCCTGTCTGGGAGCTGGTTGTCTGGTGTATCCAGCCTTTCATTTACTGTAGGTCTGGGCACCTCTGTCCCTCCTCGGTTCCCCATGGCAAGAGCCTAGCTCCCTTAGTCTACATGGAAAAGAACAGAGGAGGGAGCGGTGCCACTCACGCCTTTATAGGGTTGATGACATCGACGGCATGGTGGCCCCAGCTGTACTGCTGAAAATCTTCCATGTGGATTCCCCTTCAATGACAACGAAGGTTCCTATGGTGTTGCCAGAGGACTGAGATCCCCTCGAAGAGCTACTGTTATGGCAAGTTCTTACATAACTGTTCTTTACCTGTGTATATGTAGGTACTGCATGCATAAAGCTGACTGAGGAATTAGTGACTTTGGAGTGCTTATGTTCCCAAGGTTCTATGTTTATTGACAACTTTGGGCTGTGCCACTACGCCAGAGGGGGTGTTCATTACTATATGCATTAACTCCCCATTGACAACATTAGAGCTATCAGAAAAGGAAATTAACAGTAGTATGAAGGAATTTCTCCTCTATGTGTTTTGGTGGGGTTAACCAGTTACTTAAGGTGAGATTGCCAGATATCACCAAACAGCAAAGAAGACTGTTTATCACTGGCTGGTGTACTGCACAGTATTTCAGATTGCTACACACTGGCTTGTAGAGACATCCTGCTGGTCTCTGAGCCCATTATACCAGGAATGCAGCTGCTTCTGGGGCAGCCTCCAGGAATATTTAATCAGGGATGTTTGCAGGACTACAGCTTTGACTTTGTGCCCACAACGTCACAGCCCACTAATATATTGATTTACAGTCTGGAAGGGATACTCAGTTTGGTGCGTCTCAGAACCCGTGCCCTATGTAATCTTAGAACCACTTCCTTGTGTTGCTGCTAAAAGTCTGCTTAAAGTAGTAAGCAGATAAAACATAGTAATGTTGTTAGAAGATAAAGTTATTTAGCTTATAACTATAGATCTTCCACGAATCAGTCTTCACCATTTATTCCCACCTATGGGTCACAAGCACCCCACAGGAGCAGTCTTACATTCTACATTTTGTATTGCTAATTTCCCTACCCCCAGCTAAGCTCTGTCTACAGAAAGTTTCTGACCCTATTTAACCCTGCTGCTCTTCTCTCCCCCAGCTGCTTGCCCTTGACCTGGGCTGCCACAGCTCCCTGCAGTTGGCCGCACCTCTGCTGCCGCCGACCAAGACCAGAACCCTGGACCGAACTACTCCTGAAGGTACGGTGGAAGCGCAGCCAGTCGGAATCCAGGAGCCGCCTGGAAGTCACCACTGATTGGCTCTCCCTTCTCTCTCCTTGCCATCTGGGCTGTGTTCGAATTTCCAGTTCTTGACTGTGTAAAAATAAATTTTTTTATTGCAAAACTGCTAGGAACTGTTATTGTGAGGAATTTACTTAACTTGATGCAGTGATACAGCTCCTTTCTGCTGCCTTGCTGTCCCACGCCACCCCCTACCGAGCCAACTCTCTTTTGGTGCCCAAACTACAATTCTTTTGTATTGCTGATTTCGCTACCCCCAGCTAAGCTGTCTACAGAAAATTTCGGCCCTCCCACCCCCTCCATTCTTTAAATGCACTATCTACCCGCCCACTTCCCACAGTCCCCTCCTTTTGGCTACCTGCCACTTTATCATTGGTTTCCTAACACCCTCTCTTGACCTAATCAGATCCTTGGTTTGCTATCCACTCCTAAAAGCCTGCACAGCCTCGGGATGCCGCTCTTCAGTCTCGGTGCTTCGGTCTATATGATTGGCTACTTGCCTCTACTCACTTGTTTTTTCATCTGCCTCCAACCTCTCTGCTCCAACATGCCTCCTACTTACCCCAAGCTTCCCCCCTTTCCTGCCAAGCCTTGCAAGAATACCCTGCCCCACCAACCCCACATCTACTTCTCTGCTCACCCCCACCTGGTCCCATTCAGCTGTACATCCCACACCCTATCTTATCAACCCCTCGCACTCCTGGGCAGTCCTTCATCTACTTACTCTCTGGCCCACCACATATGCTCACTCATGCCTCCCACTGCGGCAGCGTTCGTTCCATTCCTGTTGCCTTCATCTGGTAGCACACCACCTAACTCTCATCCTCCTACTCCTCGCAGCAGGGCATCCACTCAACCCTGGACCCTGACCTCCCACCCCATCTAACTCTGCTGTCCCCCCACCTTGTTACCCGCGTCTTCCCAACTAACAAGCTGTCCTCTCCCCAGAGGCCTCCGCCTCCTACACCGAAACATATGTAGCCTAGCCCCCAAACTCGACTCACTCCAAGTATTCGCAGCCCACTATGCCCCTGATGTCATCACTCTCTCCAAAACATGGCTAAATAAAAAACATCTCTAACTCCTCGGTCCAAATCCCTGGCTATACAATGGCCCTTCAGGACAGGGCCACCAGAGGTGGAGGCGTGGCCATCTAAGTAAGCTCAGCCCTGTGCTACTCGGTAGTCTTAGCTAAGGCCGAACAAAAAGCTTACAAACTCTTACTGCTGCAGCTCAACCTCTCCTTCTCATTTCCAATATATGTAGCTGGAATCTACTGCTGGCCTGACACCCTGGCCACAACTGTCACCAACTTCCTTACGCAAATCACATCCATAACCCCCACAGGGGAATTATATGCAATGGGTGATTCAACCATAATTGGCTAGCTCCAGCCCTTAACAAAACCCGGATAGAAATTTCTGTGTTAAATCTATGCCAAATCATTACTGAGCCCACCCGCCTGAACTTCAAATCAGGCAACCACTCACTCATCGACTGGGCTCTGACCACCCATCCTCACCAAGTCATCCAAGCAGGACTACTTCCTGACTCCTTGAGTGACCACCATATCATTTACCTAGTCTGCAAAATTCACTGCCCTAAATCCCCCCCCCCCCTCCCCCCAAAGTTCTTAGTCCAGCGGTCCTTTAAATCCTCAACCTCGCCCCTATCTCAATGACCTTGCCTAGCTAACTGGACTCACCCCCCAGCTCCATGAGGACTCCACTCTGCACTTCAAAACACATTCCTCAATGTATGGGATATTCATGCCCCACTAAGCCGTACCAGGGTACGAGGCAACCATCTGCCTTGGATCACACAAGAACTCCTCACTTGTCATAACGCCCAAGACAAAGCTTGGCGAGCTTACAAATCTTCAGGCCTACCCCAGGATCTTTCCCACTACCGATTTCTTCAGAACAAATGTACTGGAGCAACTCTGCTAGCTAAAGCAGAGTATTTTAGATCCTTACTCCAGTCAAATCTGCATAGTTCCTCCAAATTCTGGAAGGTCATTCATGTCCTCTTTTCACCACCTGCAGATAATCCCATTCCTCTCCTAAACGTAAATAACTCCATTCTCTCAGACCCTAGCATAGTCGCTGCTGAGTTCAACTCATATTTCTCCAGGTGTGCCTCTACTCTCCTTTCTACCCTACCCACTCTAGCACCACCCTCACCGAAAACGGGGCCTAAGCAAATTCATGGGCCCGGTACCTTCACTTTCAAGGACATCTCGCCAGCAGAAGCTCTTGATGCCTTGCTAACATTAAACCCATCTAAAGGGCAATCCACTGACTGGTTGGACCCCAAACTCCTCTTCCTCTCAGCCTATGCCATAGCTACCCCGCTCACCTACCTCCTAAGTCAGTCCTTCGCCACCACATCTGTACCGCAGACTTGGAAACATGCCGTCATCATACCCCTCCCTAAAGGAGGACCCTCCACCTCAAACTACCATCCAGTCTCCCGCCTCCCTGCCCTTGCCAAACTGCAAGAACACCTTGTGCTTGCACAGCCTACCTCCTATCTTTTAGACTAATTTCTTCACCCCCTTCCAGTCTGGGTTCAGGAAGGGTCACTCCCTGCCTCCTCCTGATGAGGCTCACTGACACAATCCAGTCTTGAATGGATAGAGGCCAAATCACCTCGGCCATTTTCATCGACCTGGCTAAAGCTTTTGATACCATCTCCCACCCCCTACTGCTATCATGCCTCTCTGACTCTGGCCTCTCCGCATCCGCCACCAGTTGGTTCAATGCATATCTTACAGGTCAAACCCAATCTGTCAGGATTGCAGATGCCACATTCCCACCTCTTCCCATGCCCACTGGCGTCCCCCAAGGATCGGTGCACTGCCCCATCCTGTTCTCCATATTCCTAAATGACCTGCCTCAAACCTGTTCCCCATCGTTGATCCACGTGTACACCGACGATACTGTCCTATTCTCCTCTGGTTCATCCCCAGATATGGTTGCCTCTGATATCCAGGCTGACTTCAACAAAGTTCAGCGCTGGTTCAGCTCGCACCAGCTGTCTCTAAATGCAAAAAAAAGTCACTATGACATTCGGCACAAGTCCACGCCTATCCAGGCTACCCTCCCTCGTTTCTACACCCTCGATGGGACCGTGCTGGAGGATGTCACCTCCTTCCAGTACCTTGGAGTTTGGCTTGACCACCACCTAACCTTCTCAGTCCACGCCGACTACATCTCGAAAAAACTTTGCCCTAAGCTCGTGGCCCTATATCAGAACCGAAATAGCCTCCCCTTTACAGTTCGGCGTGATCTCATCCAGAAGATGATACTTCCTTCCTTCGACTACTGTGATGTTGTCTACAGTGCTGCCCACAAGTCTGTCCTACCAAAATTAGACACCCTTTTTAACGCTTTCTGTCAGTTCGCTCTAGACGCTCCTTCCCCGTACCCATCGCTGCGACCTCTACCGCTCCCTAGCATTCCCTTCCCTCGAAAACCGCCGCTTAATCCACTGCGCCAAATTTACCTCTAAGTGCTGGCTTGGTGCACTCCCAGACTACCTGGCCTCTATGCTATCCCCCCCGCAGCCACTCCTGCCCTGAGGTCCCTTGACTCCCAACTCCTTTTAACCCCTAGGTGGAGAACCACTGTCGGCCAGGCTGCTTTCTCACACTGCTGCCCTCAACCCTGGAATGCACTCCCACCACAAATTTGCCACTCCTTCTCTGTCTAATCTCTATCTGCAGCCCTTGCAAACTACTTCTCGTTAAACTGCTCCAGCACATTACACCTTCTGTGAGCTTCCTCCAGTCCCCACTTCCCCCCCCCCCCCATCTTGCCCTGCAGCACCTAAATGCACTACGTTATCTGGCTCACTAATCCAACTACTGCACTTATTGTCTCGTTTTTATTGTCCCATTGAATGAGATCATCACAATTGCTATCCAGCCCTTGCACTTATTTTCCCCCAGTGTTACGTATCCCTGTGCCAAGTCCCAACTGTTATCCACCTTGTTGCCATTGTCATTCCTGTTCTCGTACCATGTTAACTGATGCTACTGTATTCTATCGAATGTATGTTAGATAATCTGCGTGTTATCCTCTCCTCTGTAATCTCTCCCCCCAGATCGCACCGGGAGATGAGCAACTTGTTGCTCAGTGTGCCTTTCCTGGTGAAACGATTTCAATCAATAAATAAATAAATACAGCTTAGGGGATCGACGTCAGTGCCAGCGCCGCCCACGGGGCAGACGTGATGACAATGTTCAAGGGCTGACCAGTTACTGACACGGCCCTACCTTCCTTACTTACTTTTCCTGTCATTAGAGCATACCATAGGACTGAGCGCCTGGAAGTTGTTGTTGCAGCTGCTTCACACTCTTCCCAGTACGAGGCCATACTCAGCACCATCATCTCTCTCAATGCTGTTTTAATTTTTTCCTCTGTTAATGCAGCATTGAAGCTTTTTTTTTACTGTTTTATTTCCTCACAGCCTCATGTCTGGTTCTGAGGAGATTAGAAAGAAGTCTTAGAAGAAGCATGACCCCCAATGCATCAGTGCTCCTGTGGGAGACACATTGCTGTCTGGGACCAGCACTATGCCTGTTGGGCCTGCCTCGGTGCCGACCACAACATAAATAGGTACGATTACTGTTTTTCATGGATTTCCACACCCTTGAGTTCTGTGCGCTGATGTGGGGTCATAAACCCCTCACTTACAGAGGCAGGCTTTGCACCAGAATCACCAAGGTGAGGTTCCTGAGAGCTTCTTCCCAGTACTAAATGTACTAAGAAAGACCAGGACTCTCCTCGCACTAACCCTGCTGAGAAATTGGTGAGTCTGAAGGAGGGGTCTGGTGGACAGTCATTCTCCCCTGGGGGGACTGGCTGAGCACCCCTCCCAATCATTCAGCCCTTCAGGGTAACGGATGCCGACAGTGGTGAGGCCTAACCTGCACGCTGAGTCTACACCGGTAAGCACTTTGACATTGTGGCCTGGTGACACCTCAGCTCCTGGTACTTAGGCGGATACCAGTGAGTGAGTCGGTGCCAGCCACAAGGCTAGGCCCCGTCTTGGTGCTGCTCACAGCATTAGGAGGGGGAAGGCCTCCAGAGCCACCCCTCTAGGGCCATTGTGGTGGTCTGAATATCTTCTCTGGAGTGGTCAGATGTCCCAGGAGAGGGTTTGGTGTAGACCTTGGGCTTCAGGAGGGGACTGTTGAGGATGGGGGCCTCCCTGGGCCTGGCTCTGGGCCTAGCTCAGGGCCAGACGTTTCTTGGGAGTTGTTGTCTGTGGCTGGCACGGGGGATGGTGCCAGGGCCCTTTTGGCACCATTCGCAGTGCCATCTTTGGGTCCCAGTACTGTTTGTGGTGCTGACCCTGTTCCTGGTGTCATTTGGGTGCCAGGGAGGGAGTTGGTGCCATTAACTGCACTGGTTTTGGCATCTCTTCCCCTGGAGGCTGTGGCCTGGGTCTGTCCCAAGGGGTAGAGCCAGCTCTGAAGAAGGGATGACTTTGGAGTCTAGGGCCATGGCTCACTCCTTGCTCAGAATAGGTGGCACCTGTAACAGGAGTCCCAGTGCCAGTTCAGACCCCTGTTTCTTACCAGAACCATATGGCCCTGTCTCTGGGGAAGACCGAGTCTGTCCCATGGGATCTGCATGCTCCGCTTTCCCCACCTGGGCGATTCACTCCAGGAGCACTGTCCTAACTGGTCTACATCTGTTTTGGCCACTCGTTGATAAGAGAGTTTGCCACACACTCCCCCAGGAGAGATTCCCAGAGCATTGCCGCAGCCCTGGCAGAAGACCTGCCTGGTCCGTCATGATCCCTCTCTCCCAGGCATTTTTGGTCCTCTTCGGTCTCTGTCCTGAAACCAGATCAGGACGATGGCTGGTGTGCTCCTCCAGTGCCAGCTTAGGGCACACTAGGCCATTTTATGGCCTGAGATCCCTGCGCCACTGCCTCCTGACACCAACTCCTCATCATCTCCCACTTCCTCCTCTGAGGAAGAGGACATCTCTCTTCACCCCTCCTCTGTCGCCGAGTACATCTGCAGTTCCGAGGGGAGATGATGCAGGATCTGAGCCTGCATCACTTTTCTCTTTGCAACACTGCTACCCTAGTACTATCATTCATAGGGGATTACAGCATATACTCCACAGTCATCCCTCTGTGGCCTTGGTTTTTTACGGAGGCATCCAGGCATGACTGGCTCCATTCCTCTGCTCCTTCTCCAGCCACAAGGGACATCCAGCGCAGATATTGAGCACGCATCGGTTCTCCAGGTGCCATGACACTTCCGTCTTCTAGGATCCTATTGCTGCACACCCCTCTAGGCATAGCCTCCCGGTGTATGACAGACACCCCCAACTCTGACTCTGCAGACTTTGATGTCTGGGGCAAATGGGTTTTCTCAGCAGTATGCACCGTGATCTGCATTTTGGCACATCATTTTCATCACGCAGTCTATGGCAAGCACCTGTAGGTGATATTAGGTCAGCTGCTAGCATCATTGCCAAACAGTGAGGCAACCAGGCAAACCATTCACCTTTTCACACAGGGCCTGGAGCTGGCAAGGCACCAAGCGGTGGTGTCTTGTGACACCAATGAGGTCACTTCCAGGATGTTAAGAACTGCAGTCTGCATTCGGCGGATGGCATGACTTCATCTTTCCCGACTGGTACCCCTGATCCAGCAAAGGGTGCTCAGCTTGCAATTCCAGGGGACTCAGTTTTTCTCTTGCAGTCAGGCGTGAGCTGTCTGGGCACCTTCCTGCTCCACGGTCATGGGAGCCTCCACCTGCCCTTGACTAGTCTCCGGTCTTGCCAGACTCATGAGGAGTCCTTTCCCTTCTGTGTTAACCCCCCTCTCTCCCCAAAACAGAGGGCTGGGGGAATAATAATTTCCCTCAGGTTGAGTCAACTCTGCCCCTTTTTGTGTGGAAAGCTTGGATTCTGGAGACATTGGTGTGATGATCTTATCTGTGTCAATCTTCACCATTCATCACTGGGAGGTTCTGGCCGGAGGAACAGGACCCTGCAGGAGCAATTTTTTTTTTTTCTCGGGGGAAGAGCCTGCGTCTGCTCGGGGCTGACATTCAGTGTGGCGTTCGAGGAATGGCCAGTAAACTACGCCGACTCCTCTCTCACCTCAGTTCTGCTTCTCCAGCCATCAAGTGAATAGCGACCTCGTGAGCAAGTAATTTAACGATGACATAATTGCCTAGTCTGTATCTGAAGCTTAGTTCCTTGAGATCTGTTAGCGTTTCTGAGCGCCGTTTATCTTCAGAGAAAACCAGCAAGAACTGTCCTTTTCTTTCAACGCAGAGACCTTTTTGCTGTGTTTTTGATTTTTTTTTCAGTCCGATCATGTCTCATCCGGGGGACAAGAAGAAACCTTCAAAGGCGGGCTGGCCCCCTATGCGTCGGTGACCCTGTAGCCAGCAATATTCAGTCTTGGACCGATATGATCGCTGCCTGACCTGCCTGGGACCAGACCACAACATGGACTGTTGCGATGCCTGTTTCTCCATGGACCGAAGAGTTTTGGAAAGCCGCGTTGAAAGTCGGCCGTACACCGCCGAACTTTAGAGGGCAGCCACACACTAGGGACGCCAGACGCAAGTCCCTTGACCCTTCTTCTGGGTCCCCTTCCGGTTCTGTATGGATACCCTTCTACAGTGTAAGAGGCCAGGTCCGACTCTTCCAGGGGTCAGGCCAGAGGCACCAGCCTGGCAATCAGCTCCTCAGAGATGAAGGCTCCCCAAGTGTCACGGCCTGCGCCTGCCAGGCCCAGCCTGGTGGTTTCCTCGGTGCTGCCTGTTGACACTGCCCCAGATCCTGGAGTCATTGGCAGCTCTGTGGTGATCGGAGCGGCGCTGTGCACAATGTTGGGCTGGCTCATGGTGCCGCATGCAGCGCCAGGAGTAGGAGGGCCCTAAGGGTGGCCCCTCTGAAGGTCCTCTGATCCATTTCTCTTCGGAAGAGGACGATTTGGAGGCAAATCCAGAATAGTTGCCTGACTTTTCATAGTATCAGGGCTCTCCACCGCCCAGCACCTCTGCTCCCACCCAACCTTCCCTTCCATTGGAGCTGGTAGTTCTGGCCAGTCTCAAAGCCATTTGTGGTGCCAGGAGCCTTCTGGGGCCGGCGGCAGTGCCAGGGGGCTTTCCGCAGCCGGTAAAGTCACCGAGCTAGAAGGAGGTGAGTCCCCTGGTCCGGGTGTCCTGGTTGGACCCTCTTCTGGGGCCACTCAGACATCTGGAGCTGGGGTAAGGACTCCCTCACCTTCTGCTCTTCAGGGGCTGGTAGGTGAGGTGGAGCTCCCACAGTTGGTTCTGCGGAAGAGCTCCCTCTCAGAGTCTGAGTGGTTGAGGGGTCAAGGCCAGGAGTGGCGCCCTTCTCTAGTAGCCTGCCACGGCTCTGGAAGGAGCCACAGCGCCTGGCCTGTCTTCTCCCCTAAAGTGTCCCCAGGAGGGATCTCATTGCACAAGTCTGGGGGCTGCCCTTCTGGACCCATGTGGCTTTGTTGCCTCACAGGGGGGAGTCCCCTTCATGGAACAGTCCTGACTGTTTCAGGATGGTTGAATGGGCATTGATTGTTCTGACCGGCAGATCCTTCTGGGGTGCTGGATTGTCTGCATGGTCCCTTAGCCCTGGCAGAGGGCATCATCTTTCCCAGAGACGTTCAGCTCCTTTACCTCTGCCTTCCCCACCTCTTCTCCCAGGCCACTCTTGTCCTCACGGGCCTCTAACCTGGGAGCAGTTCAGATCTTCGCTGCGATTAGTGTTCGAGCCATGAACGAACAGGTTTTCCACCATTCACCCCTGAGGAAACTGGACTCTGACACCTCGGACTCGTCGGCCTCCTCACCTGAGAAAGAGGATCCCTCCATCCACCTGTTCTCAGATGCTGACCAGACCTCCTAGCAGCCTTCCCTTTCGAGGCTGGTTGACCAGCTCCATATTTCAAGGTTAGCAAGACACAATCCTGAGCAGGCAGCATACGCTTTTCTCTGCGAGTACAATGCGGACCACATGGTGGTGCCCGCCTGGCCCTCCCCCTTTCATGAGGCATTGTACCATACCTGGCAGCGTCCATCAGTGCCCTCCCAAGCTCCAATGGACTGCCGGCGCAGGTATTGCACACCCCAGGGGTCTCCAGGAGCCCTGCCTCACCGCTCTTCGGGTGTGATGCTCCTGGATACTTCCTCCGGGCATAAAAGCCCAAAGCACAACCAACCCTCGGATGCGGACTTTGCAGAGTTTGACTGCCAGGGAGGAGAGTCTCCTCCTCGGCATACCTCTCTCTTTCTATTGCAGCATATCAGGTCCGTCATGCTGCCTATAACAAGCACTTATGGTCCATGCTAGGACAAGTCTTAGCATCGTTGCCTGATACAAAGGCAACCAGGCAAGCCATTGCCCTCTCCGCACGTGGCCTAGAGCTTGCGAGGCACCAAGCAAGGGTATCGTGTGACACCAGTGAGGTGGTGTCCAGGCTAGCAGGGACAGCGATCTGCCTTAGGCGGACAGCATGGCCTCATCTTTCCCGGTTATCACCCGTGGCCTGGAATAAGATGATTGCCTCCTCTTTCCGGGGGCCCACCTTTTCCCCACAGAGTGAGGCGAGAACTTCAAGGGTGACTTCCATCACCCAGGCAGACGGGAGACCCCACTTCACCCTGACCAGTCCCAAGCCTAACTTGGCCTGTGAGGGTCTTCTCCTCCTGTGTCTCCCCCACAGGAGGCTGAGGGAAGCCTCTCTCTCTCTCTCTCTCTCTCTCTCTCTCAGGGAGGTACCAGGACCCTTCGGGGGGCTTGGTAATCACCCACCAGTGATGAATGGTGAAGACTGACACAGATAAGATAAGATAAGAAAATTATGTACCTACTGTAATTCTTGATCTTTCTGTGTATCTTCACTATTCATCACTGCCTCCCTCCCGCCTTCCCTCTTGGGCCTCAGACTCTGGGCTGTGCCTCCTCCCCTGCCCTCTTCCCATTTAGGGTGTGGTGAGACTGTCCATCTGGTACCTCAGGTTGCCCTGCTCCTTGAGGAAGGATACCACTCATAGTGGGGGAGGGGCTGGCAGGGGTGCTCACTATGAGGGGGCTTCCTGGGGCCCAGGTGTGAGTCTTCCCTAGGAGTCCTAGATCTGCTGGGATCTGGGGCTCCCTGCCACAAGGTTGGAGGGTGAGTAGGACTTCACCTGGGTTATGGGGTTCGGAGGGCTCTAGTGATCCCTTTTCTCTGTTTTTTCCTTACTACTACCTTCGGTGGTAGCTGATTCTCAGTAGTTTCCCTCCTCCTCTTTCCTCCATCCCAGTATAGGGAATGGGGGGAGTCCCTCTGGGAGCTCCCCCATGACGGAATAAGATGGGCTGTTCCCTGGGAAGACACCCCCCCCCCCAACACCTCGGTCTTTGTAGGTAAGGAGGGAAGTCCTGGGCAGATAGCTTTATCTGCTCAACTTAACTCTGCCTCTCTTCCTTGAAGTGAAGCGCTCCTTTTCTGGAGATGTTTAAATATCCTGGAGGGGGTATCTCCTTGAAGGGAACCATCTGAGTGCTCCTTCTCTCCTTGGCCTCTGTTTTTCCCTTCTGTGAGGAGTCGGGTGGGGGGTCTCCTTCCTTCTTCCCTTTCTTTTTTTTTTTAATTAAATTTTATTCAAGGTCATTTTCAATATAAAAGTACAACAGTACTAGGATAACATAAAGGAGTAACTCACATTTCCTTCCTAAAAAATTAATAATACATAAAAGGTAACTGTTTATATGACACATCGTCACTGGGACCAGCAACAATCTGAGTACAACTGAGTATAGCAAAGTTTAAGAAAGTAAATAATCTCCTTTAAAAAAAAAAAAAAAAAAAAAAAAATTAGCCATTGCCAGCTTAGTCCTTATCAGTGCTTAAAAGCATCACTCTAAAAAGTTGAGAGAGCGAACCACTCCAGAAAAAAAATGGAAAAGTACACTTTGGAACATGAACAGAAAAGTAGAGAAAGAAAGGAAAGGGGTATTGCAGTGGACACCAAAGAAGAAACAAGAAAAAAGAGGTAGTGCAGAGGAGAAGGTAGCAAGGTGGTGCAAAGGGGGTAAATCAATCCCAAGAATTCTTGAAGAAGTGGCAGAAGCAGTCCTCAAGGGGCAAACCCAGGCAACCCAGAGAGAAACTGGGTGAATACTTGGCCTAAGAGGGTGTACCATGAGAAAATAAAACGATCAGGGCCCTTGTCCACTGTCTACCCTCAGGACTGCTCTGCTAACACCTCCAGCATATCCCTTTGTTCTTTATAAGCCATATAATGGAAAAAAGGGAGCCATCTGCCTTTAAATTTTTCCATTTGAAGTCTAAGTCGAAAAGTTACTCATTCCATTTCTAGAATTTTAAGGCATATATCATACTAGGAGGTAATAGAGAGGGCCCTGGGGGAGAGCCAGCATAATGTGATAGCCTTAAGGGCTGCCACTATCATGATATAGAATTGGTAACGCGTGGAGCTTGCCTTTAAGGTGTCCGAGGGGGTGGCCTAATAACCAGTGGTGGGCCTCACCAGGTAAGGCCTGAGCGAACACCTTCCCCGTGGTTCCCTGAGGGAATCCCAAAAGCCTTGTACCTCTTTGCAACCCCAAAAGATATGCAGATAAGTTCCTTTCTCCAGATTGCATCTCCAACAAATATCTGAAAAGTGTCTGCCATAATGTTTAGTTACCACTGGGGGCCTAAAATATCTAACAACCTTGTGCTATCTGTACCCCCAAAAAAAAAAAAAACAATGAAGCCGTGGTGGGCTTGACTAAAGCTAAGCATTGAACAATCTTAGTAATTCTGCCCTTTGCATCTTCGAGGAGGACAAGCTTGGATATAAATTCCTGCAGAGGGTTCAGAAAGGGGAGGGGCTCCACCCACCTCAGTCATTAGAAAGTGTCACTACTGTAAGTACCTGAAAAAAAAAAAAAAAGTCAGTTTGTGGGAGATCAGATTCGTCTTTTAATTGCTGGAATGATTTCAGGTGCTCCCCCATGAAGCATTGCCCTATCGTGCTAAGTCCAAGCCGTGTCCCGTGATGGAAAGCAAGATCCCACCTAAGTGGATGGAAATTTAAGAAGCCAAGAATTGTCAAGTTAGAATTAATCTTGAGGGGTAAACCCAACTTATTGTTGGCCTCACCCCAGGTGTTTACCAGTGCATGGGTCCAGGGGTTATTGAGTCTTAACAACTTAAGTGTGGCTTTATCTGCATAAAGGAAATCCCTGAAGCCTAACAGGAGAAGAAGATCTGACTCTAGGTTAGCCCAGAGGGGGTATGACTCCCTTGATAGGAGAATCGAAGCCTGAACCTGAGCTGCCCAGAAGTACTTCCGAAAGTGAAGGAGACCAAGACCACCCCTCTCCTTGGAGGTTGTAATCGCACTCCACTTTATTCGCAGCTATTTCCCTAGCCAAAGTAATTTTGGACAAAGTAGAGTTCAGACTTTTCCAAAAAGCAGCAGGCAGAAGGATCAGGAGGGAGATAAATATGTACAAAAATCTGGGGAGGGCATTCATCCGCACACACTCCACTCTACCCGAGAGTGAGAGTGGTAATTCCCTCCACCAATTGCAATCTGTCTGGACTTCCTGAAGTAGTTTAAGATAATTAGTCTGGTATAAGTGCCCTCCCAAGATATCTAAAACATCTCTTAGGCCATTTTATCTGCCCCAGGTCTGGGAGTTTGGCTCCTTGGGGAGTCCCAATCGGTAATCTCTCTGTTTTGGCCATGTTTACCTTATATCCCAAGAGTTCTCCAGATTCCACCAAAAACGTAAAAATTTCTGGAAGTGTTTTTGCTGGGTCACTAACATACAAAAGTGTATCATCTGCGTAAAGGGAAATCTTTACTTCCCTGTCCTGAATCCGAATCCCCGGGTAGTTCACCATTAGGCGATAAGATTTGTGAGCGGCTCCAAACTGAGGGCAAACAAGAGAGGGGAGAGTAGTCAGCCCTGCCACGTTGTATCTCGAAGGTGGGGAAGGTGACCCCGTCAACCCGAACCCTGGCCGTTCTGATTGTTGTAGATGTTTTTAATCCAATGTCTGAACTTGTCTCCAAAACCAAATCTGCCCAGGGTTTGGTCAAGATATTCAAGTCCAGGTAGTTCAATGCTTTCTCAGCATCAGGAGAGACCACCGCCTGAGGCCCGAGACTTAGCTGTGGAAGAGCGTTCAAGAGGAGCGGATGTTATCTTGGATATGTCTGCCGGGATGAAGCCCATCTGATCCGGGAGCACCAATCCGGGATTATCCTCTGCAGCTGTACATTAACAGCTTTAGCAAATATTTTTGCATCCTGATTAAGGAAGGATATAGGCCTGTAGCTAGCACACAAAAGTGGGTCCTTTCCCAGTTTGGGCAAGACAGAGACAAGGGCCTTACCCCAGGTATTAGGTAGAGCTCCCGGTTCCTGAACCAGGTTACATAAATGGGTGAGTAGCAGTGCCACCTCCCCCGCAAACCATTTATAGAATTTGGCTCTAAAGCCGGCTTGGCCGGGTGACTTCCCAGATTTGAGGCCTTTAATCGGGCTAATTACCTTGGCCACAGAGAAGGGAGATTCCACCTCCTGCCGCTGTGACTCAGAGAGCTCCGGTAAATTGGCCGAGTCAAGGAAAGCTTCTATCCTCTGTGTGTGATCCGGCCCACATTCCTCTGAATACAACTGCCTGTAGAAGTTAAGGAACTCCCCAGCTATATCCGAGGGCTGAGTCCATGGGCGGAGGTCAGGGAAATTGGAAAGAATTTTAGGAACATATCTGTCCGCCTCCTGCTTTGAGAGTCTTAGGGCCAACAGTTTGCCTGCCCGCTCTCCCCTCTCATAATACCTCTGCCTGGTGTATCTGTGTGCATTCTCAGTGCATCTCAGCAAGAGGGTGTTGTACTCAGAACGTTTCTCCTTCAGACAGGCTAAAATGGAGAGGGATCCGATCTGCTTGTGCTCAGCCTCCAACTCCCCTATCTTGTCGGAGAGTTCAGACTGTTGCTTTATGTGTTGTCCATTTTTGTGGGAAGCAAAATAAATCATGTGGCCCTGAACTACTGCTTTAAGAGCATCCCAGATGAATTTGGGAGGGGAGTGCTTCCCAGTGTTTTCTTTTAGGTAATTAGTAATAACTTCTTTCATGGATTCTACATATCGCCTGTTATTAAGCAGCCCAGGATCAAACCGCCAGCCCCCACCTCTATTTTTGGGGCCCCAACAGAGATGTGCCCAGATCATGGCATGATCTGAGAGTGTGACTGGCAGGATCTTAATTTCTGTAAATTTATACCAGTATTCTCTCTGGGTATAGAACCTGTCTAACCTTGAGTATGAGTTGTTGGCACTAGAAAAGAATGTATAATCCGTGGCTGTGGGATTTAGATGATGCCAGGGATCAAATAGTCCAGACTCAGAGCGTAGGGTTTTAAGCAGCCTGGAACATGCCTTGGCCGGGAGACCCCCATGTGTGTTCCTATCCAGCCTGGCCTCCTCCACGCAGTTCCAATCTCCCATGCAGATGAGTTGTGTGGGGGCGTAAATTGCCGCAATGTGCAGAGGATGCCCATAGAAAATACCCAAGAGAATTACTAATCTGCCATCCCCGTCTTTTTGAACCCATTGCACCTGAAAGGGAAGACCCCTCCTAGGAATTGTCACTCCAGCCTTTTTGTTGCGAGGGTGCTCATCTGAGTAAACAGCCCCAGCCCAATCCCAGCGAAGTTTGAGGTGCTAAGGCTGAGAGCCTCGTCTCTTCTAAGCAGGCAATGTCACAACTGGCCCATTTCAATTCAGCCAAGATTTTTGCCCTTTTAACCACATTGTTGGTCCCCTTAACATTAACGGTACAACGCCTCAAGTCTGTCATGGAAAAAAAACACCAGAAAACTGCCCATAGGGACCCCCGTTTTGCCCACCCCTGCAAAATATCTCCCGCACTCCTCAGAAAGAGAGAAAGAGAAAGTGGTTTAAACATGAAATAACTTTCCATCAAGAGAAATATTAAGTAAACCAAATCAGCTGAGTTTACCAAACAAATAGGCTTACTCAGCTGCAGAGTCATACCCGAGGTATGATTCAACTCACCTACTGAGGGGGCTAGAGGACCCCGGTCGGCACGTGAAAAGGGAGGTGAGAGAAACCCCCTCACAGAGGGAACTGTCCCTTCGATAAAGGGAGTGTAGGTCTAGAGCTCCCTCTTCCTCAGGAGCCCTATCACCAGTGCCCTCGCTGTGGAAATCCGGTGAAGGCTAGGCCCAGACTGCAGGCCCCAAACGTGTTATTAGTTAACTAGTGGGCTAAAGCGCCTCGCTAATATCAATCTATGCAGAAACTGTTATAAATCACCAACGTCTACCCGGACCACTAAAGAACATTCTTGTGGTCCCATTCGGATTGCAGTAAAGGGGGTAACTCTCAATGACTTTTCCCTTTACTGTGATTCATCCTGGGGGGGTATGTATCAAATATTGTATTCCACCCAGCTTGAGTATATAAATCTTGAAAGAGCAAGTCTACCAGTGATTTCAGTATTCCTGGGTGTTTCTGGCATTCTGCTAGTCGGTACCACTCCACCTCACTCAGCAATAGAGTACTAATTTAATACAGGCCAACCCACGTTTAATAATCTATTAGGTTTATTTTCCACAACTTATCCTGATTATAGAGACAGTGATCAGTCTGTTCAGACCTCCTAGGGCTAACCATAAGGAGGATTCGAAGCACTTATCCCAGTTGCAGTCCCACTCCATAACACTCCGCTGGAATATTTGAGAGACTTGAGGTTAGATTCCCTCCATCCCCCATCTCCTCAATTAGTCTAGTACCGAATATAAATAAAGAGTTGGGGGGACAACAATCCACTGACAAAACTGCAGATGCCTGTGATAAATTCCAAAATTCAGGGAAGGGCTCTGTAATGTGTAAATACCGAGCTAAAGCGTGCCTCCACAAAGGTGAGTGCACGTAAGGAGGAGCCAGTCTGCAGTCATACCAGGCCTGGTTCAGCTAAAAAGAAAGTCAGACCAGAGTACAGGAACCAGTACACAGGTTCCGATCCAGTGCTGAACCAACACAGCCATGACCAGAGCTCCAAAGAAAGCCTTTTAACACAAGTAAACACCGGTGGGTGAGCCCACCAACCCAGGGAAACAAACACATTTTTAATAACGGAAACAGTTATTGGTTAAATCACATGGATAAACAGTCTCATAAATGCAGTTTAAACAGCAGGTGGGCCCTTAGGCATGCCTCTGCCCCCACTATAGTAACAGTACTTGGAAAAACTGTCCCACCAGTTCAGGAGGTTTGGCATGGCATAATCCACTTAGCCATTGCTGAATGCAATGGGAGTAGAACATCGACTCTGGATCTCCTCTCCGGACGCTGCCCTGGGGCTATCAAGCATAGCAGATCTCTGCCTCTGCTTTCTCCTGTTTCAGGTCAGGAATCTCTTTGCCTCCAGATTTAAGAAAGGGTAATGCTTGCATCAGAGTCTCAGATAGTTTCTCACCCTCTTTAGTTTCAATCCAAAGCCGAGCTAGGTAGCATAGTTGAGTTCTAAAACCTTGTTCCCGAAGCTGCTTTATCACCGAAAGGATCTTTTTCCTCTTGCCCATTAATGCTGGTGGGTAACCTTGATCTGTGTAGACCCGGGAACCATTGAGGTTGAGATCTCTTTCAGCCCAAGCCAGGCACGGTATTTTTCCTTTTACTGGATTTCTTAGGAATTTCACCAAAATAGCCCTGGGTGGTGCCCCCAGTTTTGGCGGCAACCGATCAGTGGGCCCTTTCAGTGTCCAAACTGAGGTCTTTACCTAAACCCAGCTCGGTTTTCAGCCAGCAGTCAGTATACTCCACCATATCCTCCTGCTCCAGCCCTTCAGGTATGCCAAATATTCTAATATTGTTTCGGCGCGATCTAGCGTTTTTCATTTTCGGCTCTGGCGGTTAGGGCTCTCTCTCTCTCTGTTGTGGAGGTAGGCCAGCTCGGTTTTCAGCCAGCAGTCAGAATACTCCACCATATCCTCCCGCTCCAGCCCTTCGGGTATGTCAAATATTCTAATATTGTTTCGGCGCGATCTAGCTTTTGCATTTTCGGCTCTGGCAGTTAGGGCTCGCTCTCTCTTGTGGAGGTAGGCCAGGGACCTACTGAACACCATATGCTCATTATGGAGTAATTCTAGGTGGCCTTCCACAGCAGACGTGCGTGTTTCCAACTTTTTGAAATCTTTCTGAATATCAGACTCCTTGCCATCAATTCAGTGAAGTAACTTGAGGATCTTGAGAGACTCCAGTCTGGCAGTGGTAGACTCTGAGTCTGTGCTTGAATCATCCTTGGCTGATCCCGAGATTATGGAGGACCACAAGGGTGCTGGTCTTAGGCCTGTGGCCGGAGTAGCTTTCAGTCCCAAGGTTTGACGCTGCTGGCCCAGTTGGCCTTTTCTTTTGGTACAACCCATTGCATACGATGGTCTCGCTCCTATATCAGTGATAGCCTCCGCGAAATACTGCTATTAAGGTGCTCGAGTGCTATAGATTCTGTGCTCGGGTGCCAGGAGCACAGATCTAGGTGGCCATTAGCTAGCGTTGCATTGCGTCACCGGAAGTCCCGTCCTTCCCTTTCTTTTCCTTCTTCTCTTTCTCTCCTTTCTGTCTTTTTTTATCTATGCTCACTTGCCAAGAGGATGGGATCCTATGTTCCAAACCCCTAGGGTTGTTCTGTCCTCTACCTTCAGCTTTATATCTCTTTCCGTTTATATCTTTTCCTTTTTGGCTATCCCTTGGGCTCTCTTGCACGCTCTCTTCTTTTTTCCTATCCCCTTTGTCCTGTCACTCTCTGGCTTCGCAGAACTGAGGTGAGAGAGGAGTCGACATTGTTTACTGGCCATTCCTCGAGCGCCATGTCGCACGTCAGCCCCAAGGCAACACCGACTCCTCCCCCAAGGGGAAAAAACATGTCCTGCGGGGTCCTGTTCCTCCAGCCAGAACCCACCAGTGATGAATGGTGAAGATCTACAGAAAGATCGAGAATTACAGTAGGTACGTAATTTTCATTTCTATCCACACTTCTGGCAGTTGCCTTTCCCTTTAGGACTTGCTAGAAACTTCTTCAAGCTGGGTTCTCCCACTCACCTGGGTGGTAACTCCCTTGGCTGTGCCCTATGACGCCATATTTTTCCTTCCACTGGAAGAAGCAGTTTCCCTCCTTACCGCTGTCGCGCTGAGTAAACACTTCCGTCTAAATCTACAGATTTACTTGCTGAACAGTTTAATACTTTTTGTCTTCAGTTCGATCATCAATCGCAATAGACGACAAGTCCGCTCCTAGGTTCCGTTTGTGCCCTTGTGGGCAAAAGACTTCCTGACCAGATCCGCACACATGCCTCTATTGCCTGGCGTACAACCACGATCCCCAGGCCTGCAACATTTGTCAAACTTTCCATCCTACTGTTATCTAGGTCCGTCTTGCCCATCTCAGGTTAGGCCATCTGAGTGAACAGAACCCCGCAGTCGAATCTTAGGATGCCCGTTGGATGGTCTTAGCAGCTGCGAGGTCTGCTGAACAGCTTGTGGCATTTGAGGAGGCTGTGGCCCAGGCTGCTTCCCACTCCTCTTTGGCAGCTGCTGTCATGCTACTCCAGCTGGGTTAGACTTTCGTGTGATCCTTCAAAGAATTTTGCTAGTCCTTGCCAACCCTCAGTCAGGGACCCTACGAGCACAAATCTGAGTTGAAGAAAGAGTCCAGAAATAGTCTCATCGACGTTCATGGGATCGGGAGCGCTCTCAGTCGAGAGGTTCGGATTCCCACGCTTCTCCGGATCCAACTATGGTCAGATTCTCTGCTCAGGCCACCAGCTTCATGGTAATCCTGTCTGCCCAGTTGGCCGAGACGCTGGTTGATCTTCCAGCCAAGATTTTTCTTGAACCAGTCGACCAGCTGGCGACTGAAAAGGCAGACACTTCCTTATCCAGGACTCTAGTCCTGACCCAGACCAATGGAATGGATCATTCCACTGACCCGCTGCCTCTGGTCGACGACCAAAACCCAGAGGAGCCTCTGCATTCGTCGACTCCCTCCGAGCCCTGGCAGTCGAGGTCTCAGTCGTTTTCCCATAGATCGAGTGGTTCTCACCGACATTGGCGCTCCTGCTCTCGACACCATGGAAGCAGCGTCAGCACTAATCTTCATCCTCATCCTCTTCAGGTGAGGTGGGGCTTCAATGCAAGTTGCGTCGATGCTACGAGGATCTCACGTGACAACAGCTGGTGCTCACTGGCATGAAGTCAGCTCCAGCTACTGTGCCAGCTGTCACCTGGCTGTTGCCTGACAGGCTGACACCTTCTCTGCCTAGGGAGCCGATCAAGACGGTCCCGGCTTGGCCAACCCCGGCATCTCCACCAAATCTTGTGGAGCTACCGCCTAAACAGCCGCCGACTGGCACTCTGATCAAGGAGTCTCGGGCAGCCAAGGGACTTCCCCATCGGGTGACGGTCACCGTCACCCCTGAACATCCGCAGATGGTTAGCGGGGACTCGTGCAGTCGACCCCTCTAACGATTTCTCAGAGTCGGATGTTTCCTCCTGGCACTCCCATTCAGTCAATATGAAGTCAGTTGGGGAGTCTTTTGAGGGACGAACACCCTACTGCCTTCTTGGGCCTTCTCTGCCTGATCTTGGAGTCCGTGGGTATGAAAATGGAGCCTGTCCAGAAACTGGCTCGATACCCCTTGATTGAGATCCTGGACCGGGGAGATACTCCTGGGGAGGCCTTCCCAGTGGCAGAGGCCATTCTTGGCCCTGCCTTGGCAGCTCCCAGTTTCCAGCCCTGTGCACTCTTTCCAGATGACTTGCAAGTATGCGGTACCTACCAGTTCCCTCTTGGGATTCACAGAACACCCCTCTGTTGAGGGGCTGGTGACTGACTGATTCTGTGTTTAGACTCTCTGGCAACACTGGGGATGTCGACAAGCTGCCTGACAAAGAGTCCAAGGAATTGGACCATATGGCTGAAAAGGTCTACACTACCTCCTTGCTTGGTCTTCACCAGGCAAGCTCGGCCATCCATATGGCCCACTTCTCCCAAGCCCTGTTTGGCACCCTGGATGAGGTGCTACCTCAGCTGTTGACTTACTCCAGACCATGGTCAAACAGGTCTGGGATGAGGACCAGGCTGTAGCTAAGCAGCAGTTCCAGACAGCCATGGACATTGGAGACTCCTTTACCCACTCTGTGGTGACTGCAGTGGCCATGTATCGCAAGGCTTGGCTGAGGATATCTACCTTCACAACTGACTCTCTGCACAACCTGGCAGATGTTCTCTTCCTGGGCACTGACTTGCTTGGATCCGGGGTCGAGGGCCACCTCAGTTGCATCAAGAAGTCCAGTGCCACCTTGGACTCTGACATCTGCCCAAATGGACCCCAAGGACTTCAAGCAGCAGCAGAAGAGGAAGCCCTTTCTGTCCACCTCTACTCCTGCAGCCAAACCAGCCCAACCCCAGGCTGGTCAGCAGGCCAAGGTCTGGTGACCTCAGCCAAAGTCAGTGGCCTTGGTCATCCGTAAGCCTGGGGCTAGAGACTCCGGTTGCTTCTCGGCCGGACCTTACACCTCCTCCAAGACTGCCCAGTGATGGGACGAGAGATGTCTCCCTCATGATTGTCACACCTCCCATTGGGGGGGGGGGGGCCGCTCCACCACTTCCTTTCCACATGGTTCACTGTCACCACGGACAGGTGGGTTCTCGAGGTGGTGAGACAGGGTCTGCCTCTGGAATTCGAGCAGTACCCTCCTTGCCAAGCCCGCACCTCACGGGAGGACTTGGTATCCACTCTCAGAGGTGACATATCCCAGTTCCTCCGCAAGGAGGTAATGGTTCCTGTCGTGGATCCTCTGGACACCCAGGATTTGTCTCCAGGTACTTCCTTGTGACAAAGCAGATGTGAGTCTGGCGCCCCATTCTAGATCTGTGTGGCCTGAACAAGTTTCTCAAGTCGTGCACCTTCAGGATGGTAACTCTATTTCTGATTATACCATCTCTAGAGCAGGACATGTGGTTTTGATCCCTGTATCTTCAGGAAACGTTCTTCACATCTCGATCCATCCATCTATCACACTGAAGGTTCCTCTGCTTCCAAGTTGAGGGAACCCTCTGAGAGTTCCAGGCCATGCCATTCGGCCTGTCCTCTGCCCCCACGGGGTCTTCACCAAGTGCATTGCAGTGGTGGCAGCTTACCTGAGGCACCAAGGAGTATGGGTTTACCTCTATCTGGTGACTGGCTGATAGTGAGTCCCTCTAGGCAGGAGGTGGAATGGTCCAGGGACCTGGCCCTCCAGACCTGCATCAAGCTTGGCCTCCTGGTCAATGAGGCCAAGTCGGAACTCTTACTTTCGTAGGTGATCCACTTTATCGAGGTGGCGCTCAACTCTTGCAGAGCCAGAGTTGGCTCCCGGAGAACAGGACAGAGGCTCTCTCTTCCTTTTCACAATCATTTCAGGTTGAGCCATACCCGTGACTTCCTGCGCATCCTGGGTTACATGGCAGCCTGCATCAGCGTGGTCCGATGGGCCCACTGGAGAATGCTCTCCCTGCAGTGGCAGCTGGCCATCCAGTGGTCTCAACGCAGGTGTCACTTTGACCAGCTGGTCAATGTGACCCAGTGAATGTGGTGGGACGCCCTCCAATGGTGGTTAGTCCCAGAGCATTTGCAGGAAGGGATCCCGTTTGTCCACCCAGAGCCAACGGCCATCCTGATGATCGATGCCTCTCTCATGGGCTGGGGTACCCACCTAGGGGAACACAGAGTCCACAGGCTCTGGACCCCTGTGGAGTCCCGATGCCACGTCAACCTGCTGGAGCTCCGAGCAGTTCGGCTGGCACTTACTGCATTTGCTCTGCACATCCGGGATCTGGTGGCCCAGGTCCAGACAGACAACACCACGACCATGCACTACCTCAGCAAACATGGTGGGATGCACTCCCTGCCACTGTGCAAGTAAGCTTTCCATGTGTGGACCCTCATGCACAGCCAGGAGGCCAATCTCCTAGCCATCCATGTGACAGGAACCTCCGACCAGCTGGTGGATACATACTGGTGGAGGCATCTCACAAGTGGTCTCTCCACCCAGAGGTAGTACATAGTCTGTTCTCCCAGTGGGGCACCCCTCAGGTGGGCCTGTTCTCCTCCAGGAAGAATGCAAAGCTGAGGCTGATCTTCCCTTGTCAGGATTCACTGTTCATTACTGCTGGGTATAAGCCAGAGGCACGCACCTGTATAGGAGCCTTATTTTTTTGGTGTGGGGGGCGCCGCCCACGAGGTCCCACGCATTTCGTGGTGCACAAGGGTTGGCCATTAGCTGCCACAGACTCCTTCTCCATCCCAGTTCTGTTTCTCCCACCGTCGAGGTCGCACCTGCTGCAGTAGTTTCAGTGCTTGCTACGTCATTAGGCCTGTTCTGTATTTCAACACCGTTCCTGCTTCTCCATCCTGGTTCTGATTCACCCGACGCCGTTGGATACCGGTAAGACCGTTCCTTTTATTTATTTAATTTTTATTTATTTATTGCCAACAAAGCCAGGTCTTTTCCTGTGAATTTTGTGGATTCTTTTCCCATTATGTCTGGTTTGGGAGCTAAGAGAAAATCCAAAGCGGGCTGTGCCCCCATGCGTTAGTGCCCCTGTGGCCGGCATTTTTCCATGACAGACCGACATGACATTTGTCTATGCTGCCTGGGTCCCAACCACGATATGGACAACTGCGATGCCTGTTTCTCCATGGACCACTGCGTTCTGGAAATCCGCATGTTTAAAGTTGGCAGAGTCCCGCCAACTTTTGGAGGATGGCATCGCTGTAGGGATGCCATGGCAAGATCTCTAGACCCTGCCTCTGGTTCCCCTCCATGGTCTATATGGCCTAGTGAGGAGGAAGCCTCCTTGGATTCCAGTGTTGCTGTCGAAGAGGTTTCTTCCATAGTGCCGGAGGAACGCCTCGGCTCCCTGCAGGGCTGGGGCAGGAACACCTCACAGCAGTCGCCTCTTCTGAGGTACAGGCTCACCTGGTATTGTGGCCTACGGTCACTGGGCTCTGACACTGGTGGACCTTAAACGCTGCCTGCCGGCACCGTTTCAGAGCTTGACGTTATTCGCAGTGCTGGAAATCAGCACGGTACTATGTCCTGCGGTGGCGCGGTGCACAACGCCGTCGGTTCTGGGGCTCCCAGGATCGCTAGTCTGGTGGTGTGCATAGTCTCCTCTTCGGAGGAGGAACATAGCTCGTTGGCCGATCCAGACTGGTGTCCCAACTCCCCGGAGTTAGAGAGCCCCTCTGGATGTGGCACCAGGCGGCCCACTGTTCGTCTCCCATGCTCCCTGGAGTCTGTGGTCTCTGCAGGCACCCTTGCTGACCGGGGGGGGTGGGTCCACGGTGGATAGCAGTCCCAGTGGACATGGCGTGGTGGTCTTAACTTTGAGGGCAGCTGCCATGTTTGGTGCTGCTTTGGCCCCTTTGGTTGGGATGGGGACTTCTTCTTATGCGGCCCTTGGGGGGCCTGCAGGATTAGGGGTCCCCTAGAACTGGGTTTGAGGAAGAGGGCGTCCTCGGAATCCGAGGGGTTGAGGAGTCGGGGTGAAGCACGGGGGCCCTCCTCCATTTCCTTGGGGGGTTGGGGAGGAGTCGCAGTGCAGAGCACTGCTTCTCCTCCATGGAGTCCTCTGAGGTGCCCTTAGTGGGCGGTGCTGAGGGTTGCCCTTCTGGAACCATGCAACCCTGGTCGCTGCACAGGGGAGATTCCCCCTCAGGGCTCAACCAAGATATGTTTTCACATCTACAGTATATGCTGACTGGGTCAACTCCCGGATCCACTCAAGCTAGAGTATCTTCAGCGAGGTTTCAGAGCCCTGGCAGAGGCAGGACACTTTCAGTTTGATGCTCTTCCTCAAATCCTCTGCAGTCACCTCCTCCTCTCCCGGGCCATGTGGGTCCTACGGGGCCCTTAATCTGGGAGACATTCGGGGCCACTGCAGCAGTCTTCCCTAGATATGTTAGAGCCATGGACAAGTAGGTATTTTGCATGTCTCTTCTGCTGCAGGAGGACTCTGAGCACCTGAGTTCCTCAACCTCTTCTGCTTCCTCTTCTGAGGAGGAGGGCCATTCAGTCCACCTTTCATCCAATGCTGATTTCACTGAATATCAGCGGTTCCTCTCGAGGTTGATACAGGAACTCCATATATCCCATGTGGTAAGACAGTACTGAGCAGGAAACGTGCTCCTTCCTGACCAAGTTTAGTGTGCACCACCTAGTGGTACCATCCTGGTCTGTGCCCTTCCAGGAAGCATCAGTCCGCACCTGGCAGTCACCAGCCACTTTATCCCCAGCCCCAGCAGACTGCAGGAAGAGGTTGGTTCTCTGCCTTGCCCACCTTTGGGGCTGACGGCCTTAGATACTCCTTCCGGGCTTCAACACCTGACGCACGACCGACCACCGGATCCATATGCTGCCGATTTCGACCGATGGGGAAAAAGAGTTTTCTCTTCAGCTCATGTACTGCTTTGTATCAGCTCACATCAGGCTCACCACGCTACCTACAGCAGGCATCTGTGGTCGATGTTCACGCAGGTGCTAGTATCTCTGCCTGATTCGAAGAAATCTAGGCAAGCCATTGCCTTCTCTGTGCAGGGTCTGGAGCTTGCAAAGTACCAAGCAAGGGCATCTTATGATGCCAGTGAGGTGGCCTTCGGACTGGCAGGGATAGCGATCTGCATCAGGTGGAGGGCATGGCTTTGTCTATCCAGGTTGTCACCCATTGCCCGTTGTAGGGTGATTTCCTCTGCTTTCTGGGGGACCTGTCTTTTTCTCCCGCAGGGCAAGGAGGAATTTGCAGGGGCGTCCTCCATCCCCCTCGACCACGGGGGACACCTCCTCAGCCTGACCAGCCTTAGGCCATGTAAAGTCTAGTAGGGCTATGGCATCTCCTCCTCCTGCGCCTCACCCGCAGGAGGCTGAGGGAATCTGTTCCCTCAGGGCAGTGCCAGGTCCCCTCCTGAGGGGCTTGGTACTCACCCAGCAGTAATGAATGGTGAAGACTGACAAGGAAAGATACGAAAATTACATACCTACCATATTTCTTGATCTTCTCTTGTATCTTCACCACTCATTACTGATTCCTGCCCACCTTTCCCTCTTGGGCCTCAGCTCTTGGGTGCTGCCTCCATCCTGCTCGCCCTGCCCCTCTTCGAGGCCAACTGGGGGTAGAGTCCTCCTGGTACCACAGGGCCCTCTGTTTCCTTCTCTTAAAAGTCACAGAGCACTCAGCCTAGGAGGGTGGCGAGTAGGTTCTTCGCCCTGGACTCAGAGGGAACTCCCTGGGATACTCAGTGGGGTGCACTGTGGTAGCTGCTTCTTCTGACACGGATTTCCATTTGTTTCCTATTCTTGTAGTAGGAACTGCATCCATGCATCTCGTGGGAGAACCCTTAGGGATTTTTCTCCCCCTCTGTCTTTCTCCCTTCCCCCTACCATAAAGGTCATTCTGGACAGAATCCTCTCCTGTTTAAGGGGTTCCCCCTCTCCTGACTAAGCCTTCAGGTATTAAGCTGTAAAGGACAATGTTCCAGGGCTTTCATCCCACATGTGGGTTTGGGGTGACAGGGTTTTATTTAACTCTAAAAATTGATTAGCGTTTTGCTCATAAAAGTTCTAAAACATTGTGAAAATGCATAGCACTTGCCTCACTGTGTTTAACAAACATAACACTTCTAGAAAACCTGTATAAATACTTTCTGTACAATTAGTATTGTTCCAAGAAAAAAACTGCTGATCAATTATTTAAAACCCTGGGTGAGAAGAGGGGGCTGACTTCACCATGTTTTATATTCTCCAAGACCATTTCAAATTCTCTTGTTCTGGACCTCCATCCTGTGGTCCCTGAAGTTGACAGGATCCTTGCACCTGTGTCTTCATACCTTCAGGTTTTTGAGGGTAAAGTAAGCCAGTGGTCTCCAACTCAGTATGGCTGCCCCCCCCCTTTACCTACATATGCTCTATCTTTTTCTCTCTTCTCTTCTCTTTCTGTCCTCCTCCTTTTTCCTTTTCGTGTGCTGCCACCCAAGAGTTGGGGCCCTATGGCCTCTTAGGGTAAATAGTACAATCCCTCTGTCCGCTGGTCGGCTTCTTCCTTTTTCAGTTTATATCCTTTCCTTTTCAAGCCCCAGGAAATCATACTGTATTCTGGCTTATGCAGTATGGTCTCACTATAAGACTGCCCCAGAGCCGAAATGGTTAATAGAACCTATGCAAATGATGGAATGCTAGTCTCGAGCTCGGTTTTCAAACCACTGTCCCTGGTGAACAGTTATAAACCGTCAGATTCTTTACTCCGCTTGCCTCAGTAAGACATCTCCAGAGAGCTCTCCTTCAGCGCTTGAAGAAACTTTGTTTTCTCAGTTATTTACCTAGTAATTTTAGTTATTTTGCTATTGTTTTACCTGTCCTCGGTTTTCAGGTAGTAATTGTTTAGATTTTAGTTAAAAAAGGGTAAGTAGTCGTTTTTCTCCCCAGTTCACTAACCGAGGGGGAAACTGGCATTCTCCCTTTTTAGTTTTTACTGTTTAGTAGTTTAAATTTGTGCCAACTTGGACATAGTCAGTTTTTTTTCAGATAAATTTCAACCGGGGTGACTCCTGGTTTATTGTTCAGTAGCATAACCGGGGGGGGGAGTATATATGGTAGTGTAGACTTTGCAGTTTAATCACTCTTGTTGTTCTGGATTATGTCACGGAAAGCCAAAAAGAGAACAGGACCCACAGGTTTCCAGCACTGCACTGAGTGCGGGGAACTTTTTGCCAAAGCTGATTCGCACTAAATTTTTTTTTATTCTGTGTGGGGTTTGACCACCTACAGACAGAGTGTGAGATCTGTAGTAATTTTCCTCAGTCTACTGTTGAGAGATGTTTAAAAAGACTGAAGGAAAGGATGGCTGAAAAGGCTGCTGACCCAGCCATTGAGCTCTTTGAAAGGGGCAATGGCTCTTCCTCAAAGAAACAAACCGCTGGAAAGGCTGCTGAACCAGCCATTGCTGTAAAAAGAAAAAAGAAGGAAAAACACCAGGAACCGCAACTGAGAAAAAACGCAGTTCCTTCTGCTGAGGAAATCGCTAACAAGATTAAAATAAGTCGGTCTTTACCGTCCTCGGTTCCAGTTGGCAAGCCACCGCTACCACAAACTCCCGGTTCAAATACAGCTCCCAGTTTAACAGACCAAGGAGGGGAGCATTTTGAGGAAGAAGAATATGAAGAGGATAGGGATGAAGATAATGAGGATTTCGGGGAGCCCATTGATCCGGACATTTTCCCATGATCCTCACAGACCAGATTCCCCGATAAGGGAACAGAGGATTTTACATCCTATTTCTCATTTATGAAGCAGGTTGCTCAAACCCTCGACCTCCCATCTCAAGAATCTATAGAAGATGAGGAGGAAGAGGATTACAGAGAGATGATGGATGTGCCACCATCAAAAAGGTTGTTGTTACCACGTCATAAGTCCCTGACAAAACGGACTATGAAAGTGTTGCAGACACCGACTTCTGTCCCTCCTACAGATAAGAAGGCAGACAAAAAATACTGTGTGGCTAGGACTGGTGCTGAATTCCTTTTCGGACACCCCAGTCATGAAGGTGTAGTGCAGGCTGAAGCTTGTGACAAAGCTGGCATCCCTGTGGCCTCTCACCCTTCAGACAAAGATTGTAAGAGGGTAGACTCTATAGCATAGAAAGTTTATCTGGGATCCTCACTGCCTATTAGACAGGCTTCCTATATGTCAAATATAACTAGATACCAAAAGAATATGTGGTCCACAGTACTTCAGATTGCCAAGGCAGCCCCTTCCCCCATTGCTGCTGACCTGGAGGAAGCTGCAAAAAGAGATATTGAAGCTGCTAAGATGTAGTTTAAGATGGCAGTGGACTCCAATGACACTGCATCCAGGCAGATGGCATCTGCTGTGTCACTTAGGAGATTTGCCTGGCTCAGAACTACCAGTCTGACACAAGATACGCAAATTAAAGCCATGGATTTTCCCTCTGACCCTGTCTCTGTTTGGAGAACAAACAGAGGCGTACATGAAAAAAAATGGATGCGTACAAGGCTGCCTATAAGGGTGCAGCAGCAAAGAAAAAGCTTCTTCCCCCAAGAAATACCAGCCTAGGGGTGTGAGGGGCAGAACTGCCTACAGGCCTTTTTTCCAGCTTCAAGCTTTCCCCCAGTATCAGCAAAGGGGATACTTCAGAGGCAAGGGCAGAAGAGGCAGTGGCCGTACTAGCCCTAGTGTCCAGCCAGTAGCACAGGTCAAACAGACACCCTGAGGTGACTGTACGGGTCGCCTCCCCAGTTCCAGTAGGGGGCAGGCTGGCTCACTACCTCCAGGAGTGGGAAAATATCACCACAGACAAATGGGTCCTGGAGGTAGTGGGCCAGGGACTTGTACTCAGTTTCAAGGCACTGCCAAAGCTGAAGTCTAGGGCCTTCAAACCCTCTTCCCCATCAGAAACAGCCCTACTAGTAGAGGAAGTTTAAAGCCTTCTGCTGCAAAAGGCAATAGAGCCAGTTCCCTCAGACCAGAGGTGAAAGGGTCTGTACTCAAGGTAGTTCCTCACAGTAAAGAAAACAAGGAAGTGGCAAGACATTCTGGACCTCAGACACTTAAACAAGCATCTGTCAAAACCTAAATTCAGGATGGTTACTCTGGCTGCTATACTACCAATCCTAAGACAGGGAGACTGGCTAGCATCCTTGGATCTAAAGGATGCCTACTTCCATATCCCAATAAGTGGGGTCACACAGGAAGTACCTCAGGTTCAGATTGCCATCAGGCCATTACCAATTCAGAGCAGTGCCCTTTGGACTGACATCTGCTCCAAGGGTGTTCACAAAATGTCTAGCTGTAGTAGTGGCTCACTTAAGGCAGCAAGGGATGTCAGTGTTCCCCTACCTAGCCGACTGGCTGATAGTAGGCCAATCACACCAGCAAGTAAGGGAGGCACTGTCACTAACACAGGTCACTATGCACTCCCTGGGGTTCTTGGTAAACCAGAAAAAGTCTGTTCTGGAACCAGTTCAGCTACTCAGATTCATAGGGGCAGAACTGGATACAAGACAGGGAGAGGCTTTCCTTCCTCTGGACAGAGTGGACAACCTTATTTAGGTAACCAGTTCTTTCAAACTTCATGTTCCAAAGCCAGCAAGACACTGCCTGCAGTTGCTAGGCCATATGGCAGCATCCACAGCAACTGTCAGGGGCCAGGTTCCAGACGAGAGATATTCAGTTCCATCTGAGAGCACACTGGCTCCAAAAAAAAGACTGTCAAAGCTAGTTCCAGTCACATTTCTCCAAGTCCTACAGTGGTGGCAGGAGCAGGGCAATCTCAGGCAAGGAGTGCCTTTTCTGCAGCAGGCCTCTTCATTGAAGCTCACTACAGATGCATCCCTCCTAGGATGGGGAGCACATCTGGGGATCTCACAGCACATGGACAAAGCAGGAATCCCTCCTGCATATCAACCTGTTATAACTCAGGGCAGTTCTTCTGGGTCTTCAGTCATTTGCTAATCAAGTAAAGGGAAAGGTGGTTCAGGTCAGAACAGACAATTCAACTACAATGTACTACATAAACAAACAAGGAGGCACAAGGTCAACGCCTCTCTGCATAGAGGCAATGAAAATTTGGACCTTGGCATATTCCCTAGACATCTCCCTCTCAGCTGTCCACCTCCCAGGAGAGGACAGTGTCTTGGCGGATGCCCTCAGCAGAATAAACCAGAACCACCACAAGTGGTCACTAAACAAACAGGTCCTGGAGGCCATCTTCAGGAGATGGGGCACCCCAGAAGTGGACCTGTTCGCAGCTCCAAGCAATCATCAGCTACCACAGTATTGCTGCAGACCCCCCATCAAGGTCACAGTCCCTTTGGATGCACATCTGCTGGATTAGACAGGGAGATTTTGGTATGCATTCCCTCCTTTTCCTCAGCTGTTAAGGGTACTGAACAAATCAAAGTCCAGCCAGCAACAATGATTCTCAATGCCCCAGACTGGGCCAGACAACCATGGTACTCCATGATCATGTCATTGTCAGTGACCAAGCCAAATCAGTCTCCCCAGGAGGCACAACCTGCAGTCGTCCTCACAGGGCAGGATCATGTATCCCAACCTGCATGCAATCCCTCAGGCTGAAAGTCTGGTTCTTGAAGACCTAGAATATGCAGATCTGCACCTCTCAGAAGGAGTTATGGATATCCTGAGAGTATCCAGAAAGCCTTCCACTAAGAAAACCTGTTCTTCTAAACGGAAGATGTTTTCAGTTTGGTGTCAGGGCAAGGGCATAGACCATACCCAGGCCAGCCTGTCAATAGTCCTGGACTATATTGCCCATTTACATTTTAGTGGCTTAAGGGCCTCTACCCTGAGAGGGCATCTTGCAGCTGTCTCAGCCTATTTATCTGTGAGTAAAGGTTCTTCCTTGGCTTCAAATCCAGTATTTAAAAAGTTTTTAAAGGGGTTGCTGCATTTGCATCCACCACACAGAGAGACAACTCCCGTGTGGAATTTGAACATTTGTATTGCCCAGCTTATGCATCCCCACTTCGAACCCATGTCTTCAGCAGACCTCAAGTATGTGACTTGGAAAACAGTATTCCTGGTAGCCATTACTTCTGCCAGAAGGATCAGTGAGCTCCAGGCATTGTCAACAGAACCTGGACACAGAGCTGTCCATAGGGACAAAGTAGTCCTTAGGACTAACAGAAAATTCCTGCCCACGGTGGTATCCGAGTTCCACCTCAACCTGTCTGTTACATTGCTAGTCTTTTTTACAGATCATTCCACTTCAGGTGAACGCAGGCTTCACAGTTTGGATGTGAAAAGGGCAATCAGCTACTACCTTGGCCACACAAAATGTCATAGGCAGGATCAAACTCAGTTTTTTCTCACCTATGGAGATGTAGGGAAAGGAAAACCAGCCACAGAAAGATCCATTGCATGATGAATTGTAGCCTACATTCAGTTTTGCTACAATAAGGTGGGTAAGCAGCCACCTGCAGGCCTCGGGGCCAATTTGACCAGGGGTACAGCAGCTTCTTTGGCAGCTGCTAGAGACATTCCCCTAGTGGACATCTGTAAGGCAGCTACCTGGTAGACAGTACACACGTTTACCAAGCATTATTGTTTGGATTTCCAGGCTAGAAGAAGTGCCAAGTTTGGTACAGCAGTCCTGCAGAGCCTATTTCCTAAATAGGTTATAGGCCCACCTCCAAAGGCACTGTTTAGGTAGTATGCACAAGTCAGAATACAGTAAGATTTCCTGGGGCTTGAAGAAAAAATCACTCACCATAGTAATCTTGTTTCTTCCAAGGAAATCTTAACTGTATTCTGAGCACCGTCCCTTCCTCCCCTACTAGAAACCTATGGTCACGGCACTCTAGCTGTATTACAGATGTTGCAAACCTGTGTGTATAATGTTCTTCTCTTGGGCATCTGTGACTTGAGTCTTAGTGGTGCCACATTGGACATTTCTCAAAAAAGGGCGTAATCTTTCAATTAAAATTTTAAGAATTTTATTAGGGGGGGATTATTGTTAGTATTAGAATAGTTGGATAGTTCTTAGTGCAAGCTTCATAAGAATCTGATGGTTTAGAACTGTTTACCAAGGAAAGTGGTTTGAAAACCGAGCTCAAACCTAGCATTCCATCATTTGCTTTAACCATTTCGGCTCCGGGCCAGTCCTATGGTGAGACCATACTGCATAAGTCAGAATACAGTAAGATTCCCTTGGAAGAAACAAGATTACTATGGTGAGTAATTTTTTCTTCCTATCCCTCAGCTCTCTTACCTCACCTTGACTTTCTCTATTCCCCCTTTGTTTCATCCTCTCCTGCAGAACAGAACTGGGATGGAGGAGGAGTCTGCAGTGCCTAACGGCCAACTGTCGTGCACCATGCAGTGTGTGGGCCTCTTGGGCTGATTTGGCAAAGCTCATGGGCAAGTCATTTGAACCAATGGACAGGTGTGAGATGTGTCACCTGTCATGGAAGACCACCTTCTTGGTGGCTGTCACATCAGCCAGAAGGATTCATGAGCTCCAGGCGCTTTCGGTGGAGTCTTCCTTACTTGGTCTTCCACAGTGACATGGTTGTCCTGCGCTCCAACCCAAGTCACCCCTAAAGGTTGTGTCAGAGTTTCACCTTAATCAGGTGATTAGTCTCCCAGTTTACTTCACCTATCACACCTAGTAAGCCAAGTGGAGGTCCATACTTTGGACCTGCAGCGTGCGCTTGCCTACTATAAGGAGCGTACTGCTGGAGTTCGGGGAGAGATTCACCAGCTATTTGTCACCTACGCTGAAGCCACATTTGGCAGACCGTCGGCTAAGCAGAAGATTGGCAGGTGGATTGTATCCTGCATTGACCTCTGCTTTAGGTTGGCAGGTAGGGAGCCTCTCAGAGGGCTAAGTGTTCATTCCACCCATCATACTGCTGCCTCGGTGGCTGCTTCCAGGGACGTCCCTATCCAGGAAATCTGTAGGGCTGCCACCTGGAAGTCAGCACACACCTTCATTTCCCATTACCACATTGACCTCGAGTCATGCTGGGATGCTGCTTTTGGGACCTCGGTTCTCCATTTCCAAAGTAGGGTGTGTGTGACTTGCCTTCCTCCTCCCAGAGAACTGCTAGAAGTCTGCCAGAAGTGCGGATAGAACATCATATCCACATCCCTAGAAGAACAGGTTACTCACCTGTAGCAGTAGTTCTAGGAGTGGTATATGATGTTCATCCACACACACACACCAGACCTCCCCTGGCTTTGGCGCACAACACTGTTTCCAGCAGGCAAGATCTAGCATCATGGGGTGGAGCCGAGGGAGTTACCACCCGGGTGGATGGGAGGAGCCAGCTTGAAGATGTTTCCAGCAAGTCTTAAAAGGAAATTCAACTGCCAGAAGTGTGGATTAACGTCATATATCACTCCTTGAACTACTGTTACAGGTGAATAACCTGTTTATTCTGACCCGTAGGCGGGAATAAGTGGTGTAAATTTATTCTTGGAAGATATGAAAATTACAGACTCATTGTAATTCTTGATCTGCCAGCATATGTTCACCATTTATTACCATGCCTGCCCACCATCCCCCATTCAGATGGGAGCCAGGGTCTCAGGGGCCCCTCGCCCTGTGTCTTTCTCTTCCTAATATTCTTGTTGCTCCCTTTTAGGGCGTTAGAGGGTTTCCTCTGCCCTGCAGGGCCCTTCTTCCTCCCTTATGTGTATTTTAAAGGGGGGATAAGAAAGAAAGACCCCATTTTGGGGATTCCTATCCCTTCCCATCAAAAAATAAAAATAAAAGAACAAGGAAGGTAAGCCTGTTACCAAAAAAAAAAACATTACTTTCTGTAACAGAATGTTATTCCTTCCCTTTCTTACATCCTCACCCTTGGTTTCTAAAGTTGGTTATCCTTCAACTGGCAAGCTTGCACTTCAGTCTTCAACCCTTGGGGGGGATTGGGCAGTCTAAGCTATTTCGTTGCCAGCACTTCTTAACCTTTGTGGCTTCCAAGGCCTTTAGCCTGAAGGGCAGGACATTGAGAGCATCTCTGCTCCTAACTCTTCTGTTTCTCTAACTTGGAGGGATGACAAAAGGGCTTCTTTGCTTTTTCTTCCTTTACTTCTCCTGATCTTCCAAGAATCAGTCTTCACCATTCATTATTGGTGGGTCTGTACTGGAGGTGCTAGGAGTCTGACCCCGCAGGAGTGTATAGCTTTAAAAATCTTGAGCTAGGGGAGCGACGTTGGAGACAGTGCCACGCATGCAAGCTGGCCAGTACCTGATGCTGAACCCCTGCTCTCCTCGGTTCTGTTCTTCCTGCTGTCGAGGTTGCATTCTGTGGGAACGTTTGTAATTTTTATGTTTGCTTGCATGCATGTGCAAGAAACATAGTGCCACCATACAAGTTTTTGTAGGTGTGCCTCCCCCACTTCCAGTGCCCTGCTGCCTTTTGCAGGCGCGGCCTCATCACGCCAATGAATGTCAGAGCTGTCTATGACAGCCATTCAGATGCAGTGGCATACAGTTGAAAGCGAAAAGACGCTGCAGTCAGCGGTGGTAACGTGTAGGCAATTTGCACACTGGCGTTGGCAGTATGCAAAGTGCCTACACGTCGGCACTACACTGAAACAGCTGTCATAGACAGCTCCATTCCACCCCCGCAATAAGTAGCACACTGGGAGCCCACCCAGCATGCTCATGCGCCCCCCACACACACACACTGTATGGCCGGGGTGCCCAGTCCCCGTTGGCTCCACTGCGCCCCCACAACAGACTTCCAGGTGCCATGCTGGGAGCCCACCCCAGTGTGGCAACAGTCCTTAAGGCTGACGGGGGTGCCCAATCCCCTTCGGCTTCACTGCCTCCCCCAACAGACTTCCAGGTGCCACGCTGGGAGCCTACTCCAGAGTGGCATCAGTCCGTAAGGCCGACGGGGATGCCCAATCCCTGTGAGCTTCACTGTCTCTCTCCCCGAGCAGACTTCCAGGTGCCACGCTGGGAGCCCACCCCAGCGTGGCAACAGTCCATAAGTACGGACGGGGTTCTAACTCTAATTGGCCCACTGCTCCCCAAACAACCTTCCAGCTGCCGCTGGGAGCCCACCCCAGCATGGCAAAAGTCCGCGCCGTCTTTAAAAAAAAAAAAGATTTATAAGAAAAAGCGGTCCCTCACTGACTGTCTTGACCCCTCCCCAACCGCCTACCCTCTGGGTGCCCCACCTCCCACCCCACCTCACCCCATACTTACCTCTGGAGTCGGTCACGACAATCTTGATGGACAGGAACACATCTGCACTCTTCAAAAGCCGACCGCGAACTGAAGAAATGCCAGTAAGCTGAATAATGGCATAAATAATTTTTTTCAACTTTGGTGCACATCTTGGGCATTTTGGGGAATTTTTTCACCAGATTTTCAACTTGGGGTTCTTGGAACCCCACCTCCTGAACTCGGTCACTGTCATTTTGTTATTTGGTCCTGAAAGGTGATTTTGCGGTTACTGCGCCGACACCTTCGGGACCGATTAAACGACAGTGTCACGTTCATGGTGGAAACCCCAAAAACCCTATTTTGAAAATTTGGTGAAAAATTCTAAAAAGTGACTGTTTTATTAGCAGCATTGCACAGTTCCCACGCACACTCGTAACTTTGAGAATTTGTAATATTTTCACTCCAGATTTTTAACATTGCCATTTTACCACACCTTCTTATGAACAGTACAGCTGTCATTTTTCCCATCTTGCTCAAAATGTGTTTTCGCACATGTAGCGCACATTGGCGTGGTGGATTTGCGAAATCAATGTTCAGGACACATTAAGAAAATCACAGTGACATTGTTCATGAGCAGAGGTGTTAAAATGGCTGTGTTGAAAATTTGGTGACAAAAGTCCGTAAAATAACTGTTACGTGTGTGCATTGCGCAATTTC
Source organism: Neoceratodus forsteri (assembly GCA_016271365.2). Taxonomy (NCBI): domain Eukaryota; kingdom Metazoa; phylum Chordata; order Ceratodontiformes; family Ceratodontidae; genus Neoceratodus; species Neoceratodus forsteri. Next base: position 78,928,421 of record CM057454.1, on the reverse strand, counting down.
CACTCACCCTAGTGAGTTCACAGACTTGTAGCATTTTCAGTCCAGATTTTCATCATTGACATTTTTCCCCACCTCCTCATGAACAGTACAGCTGTAATTTTTCACACCGTGGCCGAAATGTGTTTTCGCACTTCCAGCGCAGAATAGCTTGGTCGCTGTGGGAAATTAGTATTCGGGATAGATTAAGAAAATTACAGTGACATTGTTAATGAGCAAAGGTTCCAAGATGCCTGTGTTGAAAATCTGCTGTAAAAAAATCCTCAAACTAATTTCATTACAGGTGTACATTGCGCAGTTTCTATGCACGGTCGTGACTTCAGTTTTTTTTATATTTTCACTCCAGATTTTCAGCAGTGCCATTTTTTACACCTCCTCATGAACAGTACACCTGTCACTTTTCACATCCTGTTCAAAATGTGTTTTCGAACCTGTGGTACCAAATGGCGCTATCGTTGTGCAAAATCACCTTTTGCCTAATGAAGTGATAGTGTCACTATTCATGCGGTGGGGTCACAAAAAGCTCATATGGAAAACTTGAGAGTAAAATTACCAGGAAATGCCCAGGGCATTAGGGTTTTCTACCAAAATGCCCTACCCTGTAGGGACTGACAGGTGTCAGATGTGTGACTTGGAATGTCTACAGTAATGCTCATGCCATTGCACTCCCCCCCCACTGCCACCCTCCAGCCAGTGACAAGCATCGAAGTGTGCCTTGGACCCTTTACCCCCAGAGTTCACCCCATTCTCCTATACTGCACCCATTTCAGCATGTTTCCTTATGGAATGAGGTGAATGTAAAGCCCAAACACCCCAAGGCACACCTCAGCACTTGGCAGTGTCTGAAGGGTAGGGTGAGGTGAAATGTCGTGACCGTCATGGGTGACAACCCAAAGGCACACCTCAATGCCTGTCCATCTCTGCAGGGTGAGGGTCGAGTTGCCATCAGTTCAATACTTCAGTGCCATTCCTATACTGCATCTGTCTAACTCCTGCACTTCCACTGCTAATGCCAGCAAGCAAACATTCAGAATTGACAAATGCTTGTTTAACTGTGAAGTTCTGTTCGTTGCCATTTGCTCTACACTGTAACCCTTTTCTCCATATTTTTCCTTAGTCACTTTTCTTTCCTGTCCTTTTACAGCAAAAATCTCTCTGTTTTTACTAGTTTTTTATTATTTTCCGTAGTCAGTCATGTCTGAATCTTAGTGGCCTAAGAAGTCAAAGAAGAAGATAGCTGCCCCCAATGCATCGGTGCCCTGTGGGAGAAATATGTCTGTCCAGGTACAACATGACCACTGCTGGACCTTCCTTGGGGTGCAACACAGTATGGACCTCTGCGATACCTGCTTCTTAATAGACTTCCGCACTTTAGAGAACCGTGCAGTGAACTGGAGTGTGTTGCCCCCACATTCGGGGGCAGGCATCACACAAGGGACACCAAAGTAAGGTGCTTGGGCTCTTCCCCTGAACCCCACCCCAATACTATACGTGCTGAGGGAGACCAGCCTTTTCTGATCATTGTCTCTCACCCCTTCCAGACCAGGACTCCCTCGGGTCTGCACACGCCCACTGGCAAGGTCGCAGCTGTATGCTGGGCCTGCACTGGTGGGCTTCATGGGGTTGCGTCCCAGCACTGCTTTGGTTCCTGACACTGAAGCCGGTGAGCAGAGCATTGCTATCCACTCGGCCAGGTCCCCTCTTATTGTTGCTTGCAGCACTAGGAGAGGAAGGGTTCTTGCAGTGAAAGAAGCCTTTCTGGGCCTAGTCCTCGGCATCATCCTTGACTGCTTCCTAGCGCAGTACCGACTTTGGCATTGCCCCTATTCTGTCTGACGGTGCCATTTGCAACACCTGGGACAGCCCTGGTGCTGATTCCAGGTCCGGTGTTGGGCACAATGCCCAGTCAGGTTCCAGCGCCACCCTCAGTGCCAGGTCAGGTTCTGGGCTGGGTCTGACTCTGGTGCCTTTCCCGATGCCAAGGGGGGTTCTCTTACTGCTTGCATGCTGGCTCACCCTCAGCTCAGGTTCCCAGTGTAGGGTCTGTCTTTTAGGCCTAGCCCAAGGGCCAGAGCCCATTCTGGTGAGGTTGGGGCTGGTAGGTCCCAGTCAGTGCCTCCTCCACTCCCAGTGCTGCTGGTGATTCTGATAGGAGTCGCAGTGCTGATTTGGGTCCTCTGACCTTCCTGGAACCATCTGGGCTTGTTGTAGGTGGGGATAGGGGCCGCCATGTGGGACCTCTGCAGCTCCAATCTCCCCACCTGGGGGTTCCCCACAAGGGCACCACCTAGACCACCCCTCTGCAGTTGGCTGTTCTCAGGTGGATGAGTTGGTCAGGCCCTTCCCTCTGATGACATCCCCTGTATGCTCTCGTAGCCTTGGCCTAGCCATTCCAGACTCTCCCCTCCCCCCGTGCCTACCCCTCCTGCTCTCCCAGGCATTTGGAGTCCTACAGTGCTTTTGACCTCAGGCCCGCCCCTTCACCAGCCCCGAGGGACACCCTGCACAGGTATTCTGCACCCATGGGGTCTACAGGAGCCATGCCACACCCCACTTCTGGGGTCCTGCTCCTGGACAGCCTCTCAGAGGACAGACGTCCAGTGTGTGACCATCCTTCAGAGTCCGACTCTGCTGAGTTTGATGCCTGGAGTCAGAGAGTTTTTCTCAGCAGCACGCACCATATAATCCATCTTGGCGCATCAAGCACACCAAGCGTCCTATGGCATGCACCCGTGGGCAACACTGGGACAGCTCCTGGCATCCGTGCCAGACTGTGAGCAAACCAGACAAGCCATACCCTTTTCTGCACAGGGCCTGGAACTGACATAACACCAGGCAAGGGCATCCTACAACACCAGTGAGGTAGCCTCCAGGTTGGTGGAAACTGCAGTCCACATTAGATGGACAGCATGGCTTCGTCTTTCCAGGTTTCAACCTTGGCCCGGCGTAGGGTGATTGCCTAATGTTTCTAGGGGGCACACTTCTTCTGCCACAGGGCCAGACTTGAGCTTGCAGGGTACATTCCTGCTCCCAGGCTATGGGAGCCTCCACCTGCCTCTGACCAGTCTTGGATCTCGCCAGGCCAGTAAGGGTCCCCTGCCTCGATGTATTTTCCCCCCACATGAGGTTGTGGGAACAATCATTTCCCTCAGGGTTACCCAACACTACCCTTGCTGGTAAGCTTGCCACTCTGACCCACCAGTAATGAATAGTGGCCAGCCCAGTGGTGCAGAGGGCATATGCACCCATGCCTCACCTGCCGCCATGCCGGCAACCTAGGTTCTGGGACAGACTCGTGGGCTGGCCAGGGAGAGGAGGATTAAGTGTCCAGAGGATGGCTCTCCTCCTCTGGGAAGGAAGAGTTGCTGGTCCTGGCACTTCTTTAGCCCCTAGCAGGGACTCGGGGAAAGGCAGCCAGTACTGGCACATGTGGCATAGAGGGATGGCAGCCATCAACATGCGTGGTACATCTGAATGGCATTATTGCATGTCAGTTCCTCCAGAGCAGTACAGGGAAATTGGCTAGGTGCAGTGCTAGATGACGCTAACTCCTCTCAGGCTCCGCACCAGCTATAGGGTCCTCTTCCGGAATTGGATCCATTTCATCAGCGGTAAGGTGCCAACCATTGGCCTCCCCCTTGGGGTATAAGCTGTAGGGGAAGCACCGGGAAGAGGTAAGTCCTGGGAAGCCAGGTGGCGGACTGGGGGTGGGGTATCGGTGGAGGGCTAAGCTTGCATCGCAGCAGGGAGAAAAAGATTGTATTGAATGGTGAAGATTGATTCTTGGAAGATACGAAAATTATGTACTCACCATAATTCTTGATCTTCCAGATTAACTTCACCATTCATTACTGCAGACCACCCACCTTCTACCTAAGTGGCTAGGCTTTTTTGACATGTTTTCTTCCTCTCCTCCTCCTCTCTCTCTCTCACCTTCTGCCTCCCTTGTGAGGTGCTTACAGTTTTAAAAAAAAAAAAAGGCGGCACATCAGCGGCAAAAACACAATAGAGGACTCCTTCACCTCTTTTGTGGCCCCTGTTTTAAAAAAAAAAAATATATATATATGTCTTCCTGGACCGTATCTTCACCATTGAGTCACACTGATGGTTCTAAGCCAGAGGCACTAGGACACTGCGAGAGCCAAAAATATTTAATAGAAGGGCTGGCGCTGAGGTAGGTTGCATGCATGGGCAGCACCACAAGACTAGCTTGTGCTACATAGCTGGTCTCAGCAATGTCCCTCAACCGCCTCGGTTCCTTTTTTCCTGCCATCGAGTGTGCTTCAGTGACTATGTTGCTCACCCACTGAGAGTCAGATCTTCATGTCTATACGCCAACAATGTTCAGTTCGATCCCTTTACAGTCATATAGCTAGCTTTTATTATTTTTTCTGTCAGTTAAACAAAAAATCTTATCAGTTTTCTCTCGGCCCTACCAAGCGATAGCCTACGACCATGGATAGTAATGATGACAGTAGGGAGCCTGTCCAGGCATGCTGCTCCAGTAGCAGGGCCATGTCCACTCCACCTCCCTCTCAGGGGAAGGGTTCTAACAACAGATAGTCCTGTGTTTGGGAGTGGGGAACAGTCCTCCCGCAAACACAAAAAGAATCGGGCGTGTCCCCGATCCAAGTCGAGGACCTGACACTGCTTGACCTCAGGTTCTTCCTCTTCCTGTCAGAAGGGGAAAAATTGTACTGCTCGAGGTCACCTTCTAGGTCGGGGAGCAGGAGGCCTTCCCAGGTGTAGTTGGTTTCCCCAGCAACTCCTGCTCACAGTCTTCCTAGGTCTTAGGCCTGGAGCCCCTCACTGTCCTCTTATGGGCATTCCAATGGGCATTTTCACCATTGGGCAGCAGTTTTGGAGCAGTGGGTACAATGTCTGGCGATGTTTGCCACTTCCTGTGAATCCGATGCTGGGTCCCTCAGGCCTAGGCACCATGGACTTGCAGTAGGGGCATTCAAGCCAGTACAGTGGTTGGCTCTGTCAATGGATCCTGATCCATTATTGGTGACCATGCCGCTGACACTCATTCCACTTGCCATACCCCCTTGCAGTGTCACTGTGCAAGGACTGGCTCAGGAACCTTCTTCTGTCACTTTTTTGCTGGTTGGACCTTCTCTGGGGTCTGCATTGGGTTCACAATCAGATTCAGGCCTTTTGGGGCCTGTCACGGTGCCATTTCCAGCACCACACCTGGTGTGGCCGACCTTGGGTTCTTCAGCGGCGACTCCTTTGGTGCCAGTGCTGGTTCCTTTGGCGCTGGGGCTGGTGCCAACTCCTTCGGGGCCAGTGCTGGTGTCACCTGTCTATCCAACTCCTCAGAAGGATCTTTCTTTCCAGACCTTGCTGTGAAATATGCAAGCAGCTCTTGTCCTCAAGATTTCTGCCCTTGACCCAGGTATGCAGCTGTGTCTAGAACGGCTTCATGTTCCTAACATTCCAGTTAACCTCACACTTCCTGTTCCTCCAGGTTTTAAAACCCTTTCGGAGATGGTGTGGGCTAGGCCTGCTTCAATCCTTTCTGTCTGCAAGCAGATACACCGTAAGTATATTCCTCCTAAGGACAGACCTGTTTTGGCTTACCAGCCTATTGTGGATAAAATTGCTATCCTTGCTAAAAAATAATAAGACTGTCCTCGCTCAGGAGGTTACGATGCACCCCATTAATAAGGAATCCCATAAGTCTGACACCATGAAAAAGAGAGCTTTCGCAGCTGCTACCTTGAACATGCAACTAGCCAGCTACCAAGGGCATTTCTCTCATTATGAATATGTACTTTGGACCTCTCTCAAGTCACTTGCAGAGTTGGACACTAAACAGAAGATCCGTCAGACTGTTAGTGATGACATAGAATCCAACAGTCATCAGCTAAAGGCAGCCATGGATGCATATGACACTGCCTCCCACTCTTCCACCACTGGAATCTGCATAAAGAGACATTCCTCACTTTGGATTTAAATTTTTTTCACTGATGCCTAGCAGCAAGTGATGAATGTCCCTTTCGATGGCGCCTGCTTGTTCGGCCATCATGTATAATAGTCCCTCAAGGCCTCTCAGAAGACTAGGGCAGCCATCAAATTTGAGAGACCAACTCCTTCTTATCCACAAAGAGGAAAGGGCTGTCATTTCTTCAGCAACAAGCAGTCCTTTCGTGGAAATGGCAGAGGAGCCCACGCTAAGCCCTAGGCTCCTCAACCGCAAAAGAAGACTCTGCAGAAGGCACATGCCCCAAAAGCACCTAGTGACACTCTGCGAAGCTCCAGCCCTAGTTCTGCCTCAGTTACCCAAGGCTGACCTTTCCTTCCCAGTGGGGGGGACATGTGATTTACTTTTGCTGTCAGTGGAAGTCCATCACCACATAGAAGTGGATCTTAAGGATCATCCGAGAGGTATACTTACTAAACTTTTCAGAAATCCCCCGAACTATCCACCCAGGAGGCAGCACACTCTTGTCTGCTGCCATGTTGGACCTTCTCACTACGGAGATAGCGGGCCTTCTGAGCAGTGGGGCAGTAGAAGTAGTGCTTCACGCAGAACGCAACACAGGCTTCTACTTCCATTACTCCCTTGTACCAAAGAAGACAGGGAGCATGCTGCCCATCCTCAACCTCAGAAAGTTAAACAAGTTTCTGTATCGGAAGATATTCAGAATGGCTTCCCTAGGATCTCTGCTCCCACCTTTCAAGCCACATGACTGATCCACCTGGACATGCAAGATGTCTACAGGCATATTCCAGTACACCCCAGCCACTACAGGTTCCTCCACTTAGTGGCTCAAGTCTTTACAGAGTGCTTTGCAGTTCTCGCAGCACATCTTCAAAAGTTCGGGCTACAGGTCTTCCCCTGTCTGGACAACTGACTACTAGCAAGTCCATCCAGATAGTGCATGGAAGAGGCAGTGACCACAGCAGCTCAGTTTGTAACTTCCATGGGGGTCCTGCTTAACTTGGAGAAGTCATAGCTTCAACCTTCTCAGCAGCACCTCTTCATAGGGGCTCTCCTGGACACTACCAAAGCGAGGGAGGACAGAAGGAAAGCTATCCTTCAGATGGCACACTTCATCATGGAGAGCAAGTCTGTGCGGGCTCACTCTCCATACAGCGAATATTAGGCCTCGTGGCCTCTTCAGTCTTCACGGTGCCTCTAGCACAGCTGCACATGAGAACAACTCGGTGGATGCTCAGCACGCAGTGGTCTCCTACAACACATCCCCAGTCTTACCCCATCAAAATGACAAAGTTTCTGCTTCGATCGCTTACATATTGGAGACAGGAGGAGAGCCTTCTTCAAGGTCTCCCCTTCTCTCCAACAGAGGCACAGATAACTCTTACCATGGATGCATCTCTCCTGGGGTGGGAAGCCCACTGTCAGGCCACCACACCCAAGGAGTCTGAGATCCACTGGATTCTCATCTCCATATCTGTGTTTTGGAGGTAAGAGCAGTTCTATACGCATTTCGAGCCTTGGTGGACTTTGTCTGTCACCTGGTAATCCTCCTTTAGACGGACAACAAATCATTCATGTACTACATCAACAAGCAGGGTGGTGTACACTCTTACCCTCTCTTCAGAGAGACAGTGAGAGTGTTGGAATGGTGTCTGAAGCAGAATGCCCTGTTCCAAGCAGTTTACTTGCTAGAGGCTCAAAACAATCTGGCAGACCAACTCAGTTGGACAGAAGCAGATCCTCACAAGTGATTATTAGCACCAGATGTTGTACACTCTCTTTTTGACAAGTGGGGAACTCCAGAGCTGGACCTTTTTACATCCCCACTCAGTGCAAAACTGCCTCAGTTCAGCTTCTAAAATCCAGAACCTGGTGTTTTCTTTCAGGATCCATTCAGGCTGCGGTAGACAAATTGCTTTCTGTACGCATTTCCTCCTCTTCCACTAATTCAGTGTGTGCTGCTCAAGCTGAAGGTGCACGGGGGTGAAATGATTCTGATCGCCTCATTTTGGCCATGTCAAATTTGGTTTCCATTGATCAACAATTTGTCAGAGGGCCCTCCGAGGCCTCTACCTCTACGAATGGATCTCTTGACACAGGGTTCTCTGGTTCATCCCAACCTACGCTCCCTTCATCTTCATGCCTAGCTAATGAGGAGATAGACGTGAAGCAGGTACAAGGTCTCTTAGAGGGTCTCTGAGATTCTCCTGGCTGCTCGTAAACCTTCCACCAGAAAAACTTACACAGCAGCCAAATGGAGGTGTTTCTCTAAATGGTGCTTCAAATCCCATATGTATCCATTCTGCTGTCCACCAGACAAGGTTTTGTAGTATCTATTGGACTTTTCTGAACCTGGATTGCAATACTCCTCTGTTAAAGTCCATCTGTGTACTGTTTCCTCGTCCCACGAGACAGTCCAGAACCTTACTCTGGCTCAATTGCCTCTCTTCAAGAGGTTTTTGAAAGTATCCGACACACTAGTCCCCCAGTAAGGAAACCTGTCACTCCCTGGGATATCAACCTTGTACTGGACATGCTCACTCTTAAGCCCTTTGAACCCCTGGCTACATGTGATCTCAAATTCCTAACTTGGAAAACCACATTTTTGGTGGCCATCACCTCTGCATGTAGGGTCTCTGAGATGCATGCTTTGGTCACAAACCCTCCTTGTACTGTCTTCCATAAAGATAAGGTGATTCTCCATACACACCCGAAGTTCTTGCCTAAAGTGGTTTAGCAATTCCATCTAAACCAGCCCTTGGTGTTGCCCACGTACTTCCCCAACTTCCAGAATGAAGGGGAGCACACCCTCAATTCTCTGGGTGTTAAAAGAGCCCTCAGGTTCTTTGTCAACACAACTAAGGACATCCAACAGTCCAAGCAACTCTTTGTCTCAGCCCGAATCAGCTAGGTCAGCTGAGGCCCACGTGGAGCTCAGCTGTAAGAGAAGCAAGGCTGCAGCTCAAAGAACTCCATACAGTTACCTGTTTCTAAACCACCTCCCTATGGCATGCCAAGACAGAGTCCTATTGTACACCGACAGTGCGATGCTTTACACCAGCCACGCAGACCCAATTACCTTGGAAAAGCAAATGCAGTTAAACTTCACACAAATAAAGACCTGGTTTCTTAACTCCAAGCTCTTACTAAACTACAAGAAGACAAAAACAATGCTGTTCACCTCCTCCTACAACAGGCACAGGTCTCATCAACTAAAAATACTGAGCAACCGTAACACCACATAAAAAATGGTACAAAGTTTTAAATACCTAGGTGATACACTAGACTGCTCCCTCACTTTCTCGTAACACATAGACCAAATAGCAAGAACTGCAAACACCAAAATCGGACAGCTTTATAGGCATAAGCACTGCCTAACTGGCATGGCCCTAAAACTCGCCATGAACAGTTCTGTCCTATTAGTAATCGATTATGGGCTGGTAGTCTGTGGTACAGCAACGGACACAGCACTAAAGAGAATCAAGTTAGCCGTAAACAAAGCCTGTAGGCTTATCTTAGGAACACCCCCCCCCCCTTACCCATATCTGCAATCTCTGTTCTTGCTCAGGGTGGCTCAACCTTCATTGCAGGATTGAGTACCAGGTATGCCTGCTTGCAAAGAAGTCTACTCTTGGCCTAACACCCGGTGGGGTTCAAGACCTTGTTCACCCTTCCACTTACCCCAGGCAAGCAAGAGGGGCCAACAGTAAGATGCTTAAAGTCCCCTTCTGCTACACCTGTCAAGGGCAATGGTCTTTTGAGTACCAGGTGCCCAATTGGCTAAACTCGCTCCATGCTGACTTAATAGCAAAAGCCAAACGCGGGGCCCCTTCAAATCAAATCTGAGCTCGCACCTCGCTGCAATCAGTAGATGTGACTGTAGCCTCTAAGATACTCCTCTGGCACTTTTGCACAACCTCAGCACTTGCAATTACCCCCCCCCCCCCACTGTCTCTTGTCTCCCTCTGCTTTGCCTTCATCTCCCCATCTTCGCCACCTCCTTCCCACTCAGTTTCCTCAACCCCCCATACACTCTGCCCCCTTCCTCTACCATACCCAACCGATTTACCCACCTCTATCCCACAAGCTGCTTGACAAAGCCCTGAAGGCTGCTTCTTATATCACTTATCTCCCCCTTGCTCATGTTTAATCGCCTGTCTCCTCCCGTCCCCCCTCCCACAGGTAGCACTCCTATTGCACTATGCCTTTGTTATCTTCAAATCTTTTGGCCCTTCTTTTGCCACCACAGTGCCTCCCCACTTGCAATGTATTGTATCCTAAGTACGACTTAATTGTATGTCATTTTACTGTTTTTGTTAAAACTGTCCTACTCTGTGTTACTACTGTATTATTAACATCTTGATGTGAAACCTCTGTAAACGAGCTTTTATCTCAAAGGTGTATTAATCCGAGATACAATAAATAAATAAAATAAATGCATTTCTGCTTGGATAGTGGCTTGCCTTCACCAGAGTTATTCTATGGCACAGATCAAGTTGGAAGGCCAGGTTTGTGCCCACTCCACCAGAGCAGTTATTGCATCCCTGGCAGAGATTCGCTCTGTTCTCATCACTGATATTTACAGAGTTGCTACTCGGAGCATAGTGCACACTTTCAGTATGCACTATGCCCTAGATGTCCATGCCAGATAGCATGCTTCTTTTGGCACAACAATCCTTAATAGAAACATAGACTTTGACGGCAGATAAGGACCACTTGGCCCACCCAGTCTGCCCATTTCCCTACCTGTTGGATAAATTACAGATTCTAGTTAACCAACAGCCTACTTCCTTCAACCCCCCACTATAATTGGCTTATGTCTGTCCCATGCATGTTTGAATTCCCCCACTGTTTTAGACCCCACAACCTCTCCAGGAAGGCGGTTCCATGCGTCCACCACTCTCTCCGTGAAAAATAATTCCCTCACATTACCCCTGAGCCATCCCCCAACTTTAAATTGTGCTCCCTTGTTCTTACACATCTGTTTTTCTGAAAGATGCTACCCTCCTGGACTTTGTTGATTCCCTTGAGGTACTTAAAAGTTTCTATCATGTCCCCACTGTCCCTCCTTTCATCAAGGGTATACATATTAAGCTCTCTCAGTCTCTCTTCATATGGTTTCTGATGTAGACCCTGCACCATTTTAGTTGCCCTCCTCTGGACTGCTTCCATCCTGTCTATGTCTTTGCCTAGATGAGGTCTCCAAAACTGCACACAGTACTCCAGATGGGGTCTCACCAACTGTCTGTATAGAGGGATAACCACTTCCCTTTTTCTACTTGTGATGCCCCTCCCTATGTATCCCAATATCCCCCTGGCTCTCCTTACTGACTTCTCACATTGCTTACCCACCTTTAGGTCATCTGATATGTCTACACCCAGATCCCTTTACATTATTGTTGTCGTTAGTACCTCCCCTGCTATTGTGTACTCTTCTCCTGGATTTTTATTTCCCAGGTGCATTACTTTGCACTTCTTTGCATTGAATCTAAGTTGCCATATGTCTGACCATTCCTCCAGCCTTGCCAAGTCCCTTCTCATCCTTTCTACCCCACCTTGTGTATCAACTCTATTACAGATCTTTGTGTCATCTGCAAAGAGGCATACCTTTCCTTCCAGACCCTCTGCAATGTCACTGTTAAAGGGGACTGGACCCAGTACTGAGCCCTGAGGTACTCCACTAGTAACCCCCCTTTCTTTAGAATGTGTTCCATTCACTATTACCTTCAGTGTCCTGTTGTGCAGCAAGTTTGCTACCCAGGCTACCACCCTGGGATCCACCCCCAGGGTGGCTAACTTGATTATTAATCTTTTGTGCAGGACTGTGTCAAATGCCTTACTAAAGTCTAGGTAGGCCATATCCACAGCCCCTCCCTGGTCTATTACTTTGGTCACCCAGTCAAACAAATCGATTAGATTCATCTGACATGACCTTCCTGATGTGAATCCATGCTGCTTTGGGTCCTGTGCCCCGCTGGCCTCTAGGTATTCAACAATTCTTTCTTTCAGAAGTGATTCCATCATTTTCCCCACCACTGAGGTCAAACTAACAGGTCTATAGTTTCCTGCTTCTGTCTTGCTCCCACTTTAGTGAAGGGGAATCACATCTGCCCTCCTCCAGTCCTCAGGTACCACCCCATCTTCCCATGATTTGTTAAAAAGTGTGGTTAGTGGTGTCACTAGGTCCTCCCTTAGCTCTTTTAGGATTCTAGGGTGAATCCTGTCAGGCCCCATTGCTTTGTCCACCTTGAGTTTTAGGAGTTCTTTCAGTACTCTTTCTTCTGTAAATGTACTGGCGTCAACCCCACTATCCAGAGTGCTTCTACTGTTTGGTTTAGGTAACTCCTACTCTTCTTCTTTTGTGAATACTGAGCAAAAGTATTCATTCAGTATCTCTGCCTTTTCACTGTCTCCCTCTGCCCACCTCCCCTCTCCTTTATTAATCTTCACTATCCCTCCCTTAACCTTTCTGTGCTCCCTAATGTACCTATAAAAGGTTTTATCCCCCTTCTTAACTGAGTTAGCTATCTTCCTCGGTTTGGGCCTTTGCTTTTCTGACTGCCCTCCCTTCTTTTCTGCTTTAATTGATTCAGTTCCCTGTCGGGTTCGCCTTTTGATGCCTTATACTTTTTGAATGCAGCTCTTTCTCCTTAACCTTCCTGACACCTCTTTTGAGAACCATAGTGGTTTTTATTCCGCTTTGTTTTCTTTATTTGTTTCACACAAAGGCTTGTTGCCTCCATGATGGCAGTTTTGATTTTCTCCATTGTTCTTCCACCCTCCTTTCTGGCCATTTGCTAATGCATTCCTCAGGTATTCACCCATTATGCCAAAGTCAGCCTTCTGAAGTCCAGTATCCTTGTCTTTGTATGGCTTGTCTCCATGGTTGTGTTTGTTAGAAGCACACTGTGCAGTGGTCACTTGTTCTCAGATGTCTACTGACTTCTAAATTTGGATCCTCTCTCCATTTGAAGTACCAGGTCTAATATTGCTCCCTCTAGAGAGGTTCCACTAGCTGTGACACGCGCCTGTAGGGCATCGAAAAACTCTGCTCTTGGATGTGGCTTGAGTCCATGTCAGCCAGTTAACATCTGGCATATTCAGGTCCCCCATCAACAGTATCTCCTTTTTCAGCCATTTTGAGAATGCCCTCTATCATTTTCTTGTCCATTTCCTCTCCTTGAGGCAGGTCTGTATACAGCCTCTGTGCGGATTGTGATGCCATTCCCTGTCTCCAAGGTGACCCATAGTTCCTCTTGTCCTCCCCCTTTACTTTTTAGTTCTGTAGCTTTAGTCCTTCCCTTATGTGAAACTACTCCACCTCTTTTGCCCTCCCTGTCCCTTCTGTGATTGTGTACCCTGGTATGTTGGCATCCAGACATGGTTCTCCCTGTACCATGTTTCTGTGACTGCCACAATATCCAGTGTTCCTCTTCCATCAGGGCTACTAGCTCTGGAAGCTTGTTTCCAAGACTATGGGCATTAGTACTCATTGCCCTCCATTTAATGTTGGCTTTATCCTTTTTTACCCCATCCCTGCTCTTATTGCCCTTGTCCATTTTTCCATTTACCCCTGTCCTGCCCTCTGTCAAGCTCTGTACCTCAGTGTTTACCCTACTACCTGCCATGTTTTGTGGGGGGGAGGCTTGAACTTTCCTGTTTCCCATCAGCACAGGCAGAGGGGGCACGAATGATCCTTGGCTAGTTTAAAAGCTTGCCAAGGAAGCCTTTAAACCTGTCACCTAGGAGCGTGTTTCCCTTCCTGGACAGATGCAGACCATCATGCCAATATAGACCTTCATCTGTCCAGGTGGACCCCCAGTCCCCAATGAAGCCAAAGCCCTGTGCTCTGCACCAGTTTTGCAACCATTCATTAAACTGCATCGTGGATCGTTCCAGCACATCTGCAGGAGGGTATCCCGTTCATCCGCCTCGAGCCAACGGTCTCTTTCTCAACCGACACATCTCTTATGGGTTGGGGTGCCCATCTGGGGAACACCGGCGCGGCCTCTGGTCCTCGGGGTCCCGTGCCACATCAACCTGCTGGAGCTCCGGCCGGTCCATCTAGCTCTCACCGCCCTGCTCCCGTTTCTACGGGTCAAGTGGTTCAGGTCAGACGGACAACACCACGACCATGTACTGTCTGAATCGCCGGGGCGGGACGCTCCATGCTGTTATGCAAGGAGCTCTCTGCATTTGGTCCCTAGTGCGCAGCCTGGAGGCGGATCTCCTAGCCATTCACGTGGCAGGAGCCTCCAACACCCTGGCTGATGCCCTAAGCTGGATAGGGGCTGCGTCTCACGAGTGGTCTCTTCTGCCGGAGGTAGTACAAGATGTCTTCTCCCATTGGGGCACGCCTCAGGTGGACCTGTTTGCCTCCAGGGAGAATGCGAAGCTGAGCCTGTTCCATGCCTGCCCCCCTCAGTAAGGCTCGCTGCAGGGGGATGCCTTCTCGAGGCCCTGAACCCCGGGCCTCTTCTACACCTTTCCCCCATTTCCCTTGATCCACAAGGTGCTTCTCAAGGCGAGGAGGACAAGGCGCAGGTGTTCTGGTAGCCCCAGACTGGCCCAGCGATTCTGGTATCAGATCTCCTCAGCCTCAGCTCAGGCTCCCAAGGTGGCTTCAGCCCACCCGGACCTGATCTCCAGTCCAGTCAGGGAGGCATTCGATCTGGACCTGAATCCCTGCACCTGACTGCCTGGTTCCTGAGCGGCTAGAGTTCCAGGCCTTGGGTCTTTCCGATGAGGTCCTCAACGTCATTGAGGCGTCCCGTAAGGAGTCGACCAGGAAATGCTATGCCTTCAAATAGAAGAGGTTTTCCATTTGGTGTCAGGCTTGGACCCTTCCGACTGCCCCTTGGCAAGCATTCTGGACTACCTGTGGTCCCTTTCTCAGCTAGGGCTTCGGTCGACGACCCTGAAGGTGCTCCTGGCAGCTATCTCTGCTTACCAGGCGCGGGCCGGCAAGCAGTCAGTGGCACAGGAGAAGGTGGTCGGGCGCTTTTTCAAAGACCTTGACCACATTTCCCCTCCGGTGCAAGAGCCTCCACCTCCGTGGGATCTACTGTTGGTATTGGCCAAGCTCATGGGCAAGCCATTCGAACCAATGCACAGGTATGATCTTTCACACCTGTCCTGGAAGACCGCCTTCTTGGTGGCTATCACGTCAGTCAGAAGGATGGGAGAGCTCCAGGTGCTTTCCATCGAGCCTCCCTACCTGGTCTTCCACAGGGACAAGGTTGTCCTGCGCCCCCACCTGAAATTCCTTCCGAAGGTGGTGTCGGAGTTTCATCTTAACCAGGTGTTGACTCTGCCGGTGTTCTACCCCAGTCACACCTCGGAGGCCGAGTATAGACTCCATACTTTGGACCCTAGATGAGCGCTCGCTTACTATAAGGAGCAGACAGCTGAAGTTCGGGGAGAGGTTCGCCAGCTGTTTGTCACCTACGCTGAAGCCGCACCTGGCAGACCTGCAGCAAAGCGGACGATAGGCAGGTGGATCACCTCCTGCATAGAGCTCTGCTACAGGTTGGCGGGCATGGAGCCTCCCAGAGGGATAAAGCTCATTCTACCCACCATACCGCTGTATCGGTAGCTGCTTCCAGGGACATCCCTATCCAGGATATCTGCAGGGCTGCTACCTGGAAGTCGGCACATACCTTTATTACCCACTACCACATCGACCTCGAGTCATGCCGGGATGCTGGTTTTGGGGCCTCGGTTCTCCAGTCTCTCTTTCCCAAGTAAGTATCGGGGGTGTGCGCCTTGCCTCCCTCCTCCCGGAGAACTGCTAGGAGTCTGCCAGAGAGTGTGGATGAACAACATATCCATGTCCCTAGAAATACAGGTTACTCACCTGTAACAGGATTTCTAGGAATGGTATATGTTGTTCATCCACCACTCCCCGCTAGCGACGCACAACCTTAGCTTCCAGCAAGCCAGATCTGGTGTCATGGGGCGGAGCCAAGAGTTTTACCACCCGGGTGAGTGGGAGGAGCCAGCTTGAAGACCTTCCGGCAAGAATTAAAGCGGCAAGGATACCTGCCAGAGAGTGTGGATGAACAACATATACCATTCCTAGAACTCCTGTTACAGGTGAGTAACCTGTATTTCTCTCAGTTGCTGTCTGGCCTTTTTAGCAGGGACACCATCCTCCTAATTTATTTTTTTCCCCTTCTTGAGATTACCTGGATCTTACTTTGTGGGGGCTCTTGCAGCAGGTAGCACGTTTACACCTGACCAACAGGGACAGGATAACAGGGCTCGAGGTGGAAGGTCAGCTAGGGTCCAGCAACCACCATATGGTGTGGTTCAAGGTGGATACAGGGATTCAGTCAACCCATACGAAGGCAGGAGTCATACACTTCAGAAGGGCCGACTTTACCAGGATGAGACTTCAGCTTAGAGAAACCTTGGGAAAAAGGGAGATGGGACATTGAGGAGAAATGGACACACATCAAGAAGGCCATAGGGGAGGTCACAAAACAATGTGTTAGGTCGATAGACAAGAGAAAAAGGAGAAGAAAACTGCTTTGGTTCTCAAGGGGGGTGACTGAAAAGGTAAGGGCTAAGAGGCTAGCCTTCAGGAAGTATAAGGAGACACAAAGAGACAAGGACAGGGAAATGTACCAGAGGTGTCTGAAAGAGGCAGGAAAAGCAGTGAGAAGTGTTAAAGCACAAACCAAGGAGTGAATAGCTCAGTCAGTTTCAAAGTGAGACAAGACTGTCTTCTGGTACACCAGTGACAGAAGGAAGGCAAAGGGGGGAGTATCTAAGCTTTGAGGAACCAAGGGACAGATAGTGGAGAGAGATGGAGAATGCAGCAGTCGTGAACGAATATTTCTGTTCAGTCTTCACTGTGGAAGTGCAAGAGCTGGGCCCACAGTTAGAATTTAAAGGAATGGAGGAAAATGAGGTAAACATCTGTCCATTCACAGAGGAGAGGGTCCCAGAAAGTGTGGACAAAGCCATGGGTCCAAGATGGCATATATCCCAGGGTCTCAAGGGAACCGAGAATTGAACTGGCAAGCTCCCCTGACAGCAAATCCCTAGACACTGGATCGGTCCCAGAGGACTGGAGAAGGACAAATGTTGCCCCTCTTCAGAAGAGCTGGAGTAAAGATGCAGGGAACAACAGACCAGTTAGTCTAACCTCTGTAGTAGGAAAGATAATGGAGACACTTGTGACAGGGTTGACTATTTATTTATTTTTATTTATTTTAACATCAGTTTAACAACCTTTGAGCCAGAGGCTCATTTACAAAGGTACCTCGTCACATAGAGGACAAAAACAGCGGTACAATAGACAACAGATAGGCAGCAATACAAGTACACAATAGGTGTCAGTCAAGGTTACAGGCATTTCTAAGGCATAAATAATGCAGACTAGGACCCTGTCCCAGTTGTTATGGAGAGTTTGAATGCAGAGATATGTGCTGTTCTTTCCTGTCTTTTGTCTGTCTGATTGCGCAACCAAATTTTCCTTTGAGACCTAGGATTTGATCACCCCGACGGTTTTGCAATTCTTTGCCTCTCACTGTCTCTCAGTCTTCCCTTACTGTACTGGCACCATTAACTACAAGATTGAGACCCCGAGAGGAAAAATCCTACTAAGATATACCATGCTAACCTTCTCAAGAAATGGGCTGAAAAATTGCCAAAAGCTGCTTTGTTAGTTTTACCAGAAACTGATATAGAAGATATTGATGTATAATAGCTCGTGATAGACTGGAACAAACTGTAACTGCTGACGCTGTAAAAGTGAATGTTTACTTAATCCCCGAACAAACAGCAGAAATTCATAACTTGCTAAAGACATTTAACAGTACTTTTACCACAGTACCAGGCCGAGCAAAAGGGGTTGAGTATGTAATAGTGCCAAGGAATGCTCGCCCTATTAGTGAAAAGACATGCAGGTTACCAGAGCGGTTAAGAGCTGATGTGGTTAAGGAAATACAAAAAATGAAAGAATTGGGTATAATAGAAGAGTCGAGGACTGCTCGGTCATCTCCAGTGGTAATTGTTTTTTTTATCACCACTGTATTTATTCCACCTGCTGCGGCGCTCCCGGCGTGGGGCATCCAGCCACCAGCTCTGCCCACCCGAAGATCTGGGTGGCTCTGACCACACCCAGGACAGTCCGGGACGGCCGTCTTGCCATCCTGCTGGAGGGCCCCCCTATGCCTCTCTCAGCCAGGACAGCCCTGGGACCCTCCCTAACAAGACTCCTCGCAAGTCCTCCGGGCAGCACAGAGCACGGCCATCAGGCTGCACGGTTGCGCCCAGCCGATTTTCCTCCTCTGTTAGTCCCTTGAACGTGAATGTGCAATGATGTCTAGTCACAGCGTGCCGATGTCCACCATGTTCCCCCATGTGTGCACCGCCACTAGTAGTACCTCTGGGCATCCCCAGAGGTCGCTACAGTGTGATGGATGTCCCAGCTCACCCCAGGACTAGGAGAGCTTGTCTGCGGACGCTCAATACTAGTCCTCCTACAACCCCGACAACCGGTCTCATTCCCGAATCAGGAGTAACTTCGCTACAGCGCGCGAGGTGTGGCATCCAACACCTTAACCCTCAGCACCAACGGGCTGTTTTCCAATGGTAATTATAAACAAAAAAGAAGGGGGTGTTAGAATCTGCCTTGATTTTAGGAATCTTAATCAAGTGTCAGAATTTGACAGTTATCCTATGCCTAGAATACATGATTTGGTGGACAGCCTGGGGAGTGCAAAGTATATCAGCACCCTTGATCTCACCAGGGGTTACTGGCAAATCCCTTTAGCTAAAGAATCCAGAGACAAAACAACATTTGCCACTCCTGTTGGATTCTGTCAGTTCCCCACCATGCCATTTGGTTTACATGGTGCACCAGCTACATTCCAGCAGTACATGGATGTAATTTTATCACCTCACACTGGTTATTGTGCTGCATACCTGGATGATGTCGTGGTGTATAGTCCAGACTAGAAAAGTCACCTGGAACACCTACAAGCAGTTATCCAGTCAATCAAAAAGACAGGTCTGACAATCCCACCAAGTGTGCACTGGGCATACAGGAAACCAGACATTTGGGCTATGTGTTGGGAAATGAATAAGTTAAACCAGAAATTTGTAAAATAAAAGCTGTAGCTAATGGCCCTGTCCCTAAAACAAAGAAACATGCCAGGTTATTTTTAGGGCTGGCTGGTTATTATCGGAGATTTGTTCACAACTTTGCAGAGTTAGCTACTCCCCTCACAGAACTCACAAAAAAACGGTACCCAAATAATGTTAAATGGACCCCAGAGTGTGATGAAGTTTTTCAAGCCGTTAAGGCTGCACTATGTTCAGCCCCTGTTTTAAGAAGCCCAGAGTTTGAGAAACCAGTTTTGTTACAAATAGATGAATCAGAGGTAGGTCTAGATGTAGTCCTGAGTCAAAATATAGATGGGACGGAACATCATATCCTATACAAAAGTAGGAGGTTGCATGACAAAGAGAAAGGGTACTCCACCATTTAAAAGGAATGTTTAGTAGCAAAGTGGGCCATGGAATCCCTTAAGTTTTATTTCCTAGGAACTGGCTTTGTGCTTATAACAGATCACAATCCTCTCTGTTGGCTTAACCAAATGAAAGATAAAAATTCTAGAATCACACGGTGGTATCTGGCACTACAGCCATTTAAATTCAAGGTGATACATACATCTGATAAAGAGATAGCCAGTGCTAATTTTCTGTCAAGATATGGATCAGGAATTGAGGGTTCTGAAGGTTGAAAAACATGTATGAGTTTAAACTTTACTTTTTGCTATACTGTTATAGAAAAAAGGATACTGCACATGTGCTTAATTTCTGAAAGTTAGAAACTAATGTTAGAGAATTACTAGAAAGTTTTGGAAACATGTTTTTATAAAATAGGTTCCCTCTTAAGGAGGGGTATGTATGTGACAGGGTTCAATAGGACCCCAACCCAGTTGTTATGGAGAGTTTGAATGCAGAGATCTGTTCTGTTCTTTCCTGCCCTGTCTTTTGTCTTTCAGGTTACGCAACCAAATTTTCCTGTGACACCTAGGATTTGATCACCCTGACAGTCTTGCAATTCTTTGCCTCTCACTGTCTCTCAGTCCCTTGCTGTTTCTGTATTTTCCTCCCTTGCATATCTGCTGGTATAAAAATATATGCAAATCGTTATGTGGAAATGTAACAGCTATTGGGATCCCTTTGTTTAGAAATTATATACTGTTACTGTTGAAATATAAATGATTATAGTTTGAGATGATTGCAAAAAGATTTTGGGAACTCAAGGGGTTAACCTGAGAGCAGTTTTTAAGCTCTTTTTCAGAAGCTGTGGAGAAGAGGCATCAGTTCTGGGACATTGTGTTGTAACTGCACCTGCCTGAAACATACAATAACATTTTAGAAAAAAAAAACAGGATGCTTGTGGGGTGGGGGTTGCAAAGACTTATAAAAACAGAGCTACAATTTCTTGCACGAGAGAGAGAGACAGGCACACAGAGATTAAAGGAAAACTCGGAAAGATCTTCTCTGTTTATTCTGCCTTTGTAAATAGTTATTCTGAACTATTTTATTTTTTATGTTACTGCTAATACTAATAAACACATTTTGCAAATTCTACAACTACTCATGATTTTTCCTATGCTTTCTGACCTGTGCCTCAACGACAACACTCCTCAAGGAAAGAATAGTGAGTACCTAGAAGTCATGGGGATGCTGGATCCTAGGCAAGATGGGTTCACCGTGAGGACGGTCCTTCTTTCAGACCAATCTAATAGGTTTCTTTGACTGTGTGACAAAGGCAGTAGACCGGGGCTATGGCATTGCCTACCTAGATTTCAGCAAAGCCTTTGATACCGTTCCACATAGGAGACTGCTCAACAAGCTAGGAATCCTGGGGACAGGACACAAGGTGGTAAACCTGATTGAAAATGGTTAAAGGACTGAAAACGGAGGGTAGTGGTAAACGGAACCCAGTCAGAGGAAAGGGAGGTAACCAGTGGGGTACCTCAAGGGTCAGTTCTGGGGTCAGTCCTCTTCAATGTCTTCATCAGTGACATTGCAGATGGGCTGGAGGGAAAGGTTTGCCTCTTTGCGGATGACACCAAGATCTGCAGCAAGGTGGATGCCTCGGAGGGGGTTAAAAGGATGAGAAAAGACCTGGAACGGTTGGAGAGATGGTCAGATGCGTGGCAACTAAGGTTTAAGGCAAAGAAATGCAAAATCATGCACATGGGGAGCAGGAACCCTGAAGCATGCTACAGGTTGGGGGGGGAGAGCTGTTGGCAGTTACTAAGGAAGAGAGGGACTTGGGGGTCAAAATCACAGACAACTTGAAGGCCACAAGGCAGATGGCCAAGGCAGTGGGGAAGGCCACTGGGATGTTGGGGTGCACTGGAAGGGGAATCACAAGACGAAGGAGGGAGGTGATAGTTCCACTGTACAGGACCGTGGTGAGGCCTCACCTTGTGTACTGTGTCCAGTTCTGGAGGCCACACTTTCGTAAGGACATTGACAAACTAGAGACGGTGCAGAAGAGGGCGACCAAAACGGTGAAGGGTCTACATCACAAGCCTTACGAGGAAAAAGTCAGAGACCTCAATTTGAACACACTGGAGCAAAGGAGGGAGAGAGGAAACATTCACATACCTCAACACCATATTCCAGTTTAAAAGTAGTGCCAGAACAAGAGGGCATGATATGAGACTGATGGGTGGCCGCATAAGGTATAATGTCAGGAAGTTCTTTTTACAGAGAGGGTAGTGGATGCATGGAACAGCCTGCCCCAGGAAGTGGTGGCAGGCTTCAGACCTGCATGGGACAGGAATAAAGGAATATCAGAGATGGAACGAAAAAGCTAAAGCCAGTGACCAGATAGGGTCATTGGCCACTTCGTCAGATAGCATAAACGGGCAAACTGGATGGGCCTAGCGGCCCTTATCAGCCTACAGTATTTGTGTATCTATGTATCTTTAGGACTGAAGCAGACTGGCGCCGGAACCCAATGGAAAACTTCTAGCTAGCAGTATATAGCTGGGGAACGCCCCCAAAGTCAGCCTGCCCCAGACGTCACATATAGTATAAAAGGCGCAGTCCCCCAGCCCATCCCCATCGACCACGAAAGTTGGACCTCTATTGACACCTTCACCTAGTCAACTGCCATTTTTTCAATTGCGTTTTCTTATTTTCACCAAACCCAGTCATTTCTTCAAAAATTCATTTGCATGTCTTCTCCATCCTCCTCAATCAATAGGCGGCTTCCAAAGAGTGCATGTGGCAAGCAGATTCCTCACAAGGATGGCTATTCAGCCTGCCTCTTCTGCCTAGGCCTGAACCACGATATTGAGGCCTGCCAGCATTGCCAAGATTTTAATCAATGCACTCGGCTGTGCTGCCAGAAGACCCTCAAAGCCTTCCTGCTCACCAAGAAGCTATCTGAGATGGAGAAGGAGCTTCACCGTAAGAGTTCATCCTCTTCTCCAGCCTATGGAGCCTCCTCTTCTTCTTCTCATAAAGAGAAGAAATCCAGCAGTAAACACAAGTACCAGGAAAAGCATAAGGAGAAACCCTGGTAGAGGACCACTCGCGGTCCCTGACTAAATTGGCGACCACCTCGGGGTCATCCCCACTGTGGGGGGGTTGACTTACTCCATCATGGCTACCCTGTCATCCTCTGGGCTGCCGGTGACTAAACCTCCCTCCCTTATGACAGTAGCGGGAGACAGTTCTTTGGGGCGCAGGACCACATCTCCACATCTCAGCCTCTCAAGCTTAAGCCTTTAGTTCCAGTGGTCTCTAAGCCGAGTGACTCGGCTGGTGGATCCTCAGGTGGCAGGCCTTTACCAGTCACTGTCCCAGCCAGGGTGTCTGCCGTGTCCTCCCCAATGTCAGGGACCGACGTTACCAGGTGACAGCCCGGACCATCACCGTCCTTCAGGAAAGAGAGGCTTCCATCCCACTGGGGAGCCAGCTCCCCTGTCTAGACAACTACTCCTAGGCAGCTTCTGGCTGAATCCCCAGTCCGGTCTTGGCCTACACTGGTCCCCTCAACGCCGGCTTCTCCGATGCCTCCTCAGGTGACCCCGGCGGGGTCTGACTCCCATCCTCAGCCAACGCCCAATGATCGGACACCCGGTCCAGCTCCTCTGACAACAGATGGTACTGTCCCTCTGAGTCCAATACCAGGTAACCCGGATTAGCCTACACTGATGCCAGAGTTACCACAACCTGGTGACCAGACGCCAGGGCCATCTTAAGCCCAGCCCCCCGACATCAGCCTCACTGCAGAATCCTCTGCAAGTCCTAAACAAGCTCTTTTCAGCCTGATGGGACTATTTTGAAGATAGAGGTACCCAGGGCACACCTCAGCCATACCCCAGGGCCGCCTCCAGGACAAGCCTACTGTCCACCCACCTACTCCCCCTCCTAGGGGGACTACCCTGATGCCGGATGGGTGTGATACCCCCTTCCTAAATGTTGGCCACGTAAGCACCCACATTCACTCTCCCCAGAGTCAGGGGATTCGGATGGGTGGTGGTACTCCTCTTCTAGCTGAGAGGACTCTGACCTGCTGTCGGAGCTGGAGGGTGGCAAAGAAGCTCGGTCCCTGCCTGATGACCCATCATTTATGGATGTAACGAGGCACATCCAGCAACTGAATGGCTGCGATAAAGAAGTGCTGGATCCAGAGCGTTGTCAGCTGGCCTTCTTTCTCAGGAAGACAAGCACCCTCCCTGTTGTGGTTCCTCCTATTGTGGAGCCCAATAAGGACATCAACAGGATTGCCCGGAAATGCCCCTTTTCTACGCCGGCCATATCTAAGACCATCACTAGGGAGGATCCGCTTTACAGGGAGCAGCCAGAAGCAGACTCAGTTGTTATTAATGCTGCCCACAACTGCTCCAGGCGTCCTAGGCATTTGAGCATGCAACCCCCAGACATGGATTCAAAGCAGTTTGACCATCTGGCCAGGAAAGTGTATTCCTTGGCCACTTGTACCATAGGCTCCTAAAATTTCTTTGCCCAGATGGTTCAATACCAGGACACTCCGTGGGACAAGGTGGTGGTGGTTGCTCAAGCCATACCAGATTGCCCTGGGAGGACCAAGCTAATGGCAATCCTGAAGTTAGGCTCGGATGTAGGTAACCACATTTTTCAGACATCCTATAATACGGTGAACTTGGCGGGCAGGACCGCAACTTCCACTGTCTATATCTGCTGCTATTCCTGGTTGAGAGTATCCAGGTTCACCCCGGATGTCCAATCCAAGATATGGGTGCCCCTTTCGAGGACCGGTCCTGTTTGGCAAAGACTCACAAAACATCATCACTCGTCTGCAGGAGCCATTAGATCTGTACATACTGTGTACAAATCTCAGCCCAAGCAGCACGCTAAGCAGTCCTTTCAGAGGAATACTAGACAGCAATTTAGGGGGCAGGAACAGCAGAGAACAGTATTCAAGTGAAAAGCCTCCACTCCTGCCTCTGGAGGTTCCACCCCTCGGCCCCCAGAACTTCCCAGCCTGCGCTCTCCTTACCTGGCTCCTTAGCCTGACTCGTTGCTGACCCCCTGCCCAGCCAAAGCCTTAGGGGAGGTACTAGGGGGTTGGTTTTCCTTGCATATAGGTGGGTGGCATTGGATAATCCCAGATCAGTGGGTTTTACAACTCATCAAAAGGGGGCACACTTTCAAGTTTGCCGAGATCCCCAGACAACCTTGGATTTCCTCCCATTACTCTCCAGGCTCCCAGCACTCTCATCACAGAGGAGATCCAGGCTCTTCTGCAAAAACGGGTCATAGAGCCTGTCCCCCTAGCACAATGGGGAAAGGGTTTTATTCCCATTTCTTTCTAGTCCCAAAGAAAACAGGGGACTTGCGACCTATCCTAAACCTCAGCCACCTGAATCAATACATTGAGTACAAATGATTCAGAATGGTCACTCTGATAGGACTGCTCCCGCTTTTCCATCAGGGGGATTAGTTATGCTCCCTGGACATGCAGGATGCATACCTTCACATTCTGATTTTCCAACTATACAGGAGGTTCCTTCACTTCTCCTTTCAGGGAAGCCACTACTAGTTCCGGGCTCTGCCCTACGGTCTGTCCTCGGTCCTCAAGGTTTTCACCAACTGCCTTGCAATAGTGGCCACAGCTCTCAGAAGGCAGGGGCATTATGTCTTCCTCTACCTTAACAACTGACTGCTAACGGCTCTCACCAGGGAATAGCTGCTGCATACCCTGTGGCCACTTTCTCCCTGTTTCAGGACCTAGAGGTTACCTTAAATCTCCACAATTCCTCCCCTTGGCCAAGTCAGTGACTACAACATATAGGGACAATTTTCGACACGGAGCAAGGCAAAGCCTTTCTCCCTCAAAACTGAGCAGAGCAACTTCAGACACATGCTCGGCAGATCTCCTCTGCGTGTCAGGTACCGGCCAGATCGGTCCTTAGACTTTTGGGACACATGGCCACCACCATTGCCTTGGTCCCCTTGGCCAGACTTTACATGAGTGTGATCCAGTGGAACTTGAGAGTTCAGTGGGATTAGCATTCAGACGACCTGGAGCATCTGGTCTTGATATCGAACCCTTTAAAGCAAGCATTGACATGGTGTTTAAATTTCTCCAGCCTTTCCAGAGGAGTCTGTCTAAGGATGGAGTCTCTTGAGCACATCCTGAGCAGAGATGCACTGGGCCAAGGTTGGGGAGCCTAATAGGGCGTTCGACAGACTCAAGGGTCCAGGGCCCAACACGTGCTTCATCTCCATATCAACATCTTAGAGATAAGGGTGATTCTGTATGCCCATCAGGCCTTCCAGATAGTGTTACTCCCTGGCCCCCTCTTGATCCAGACCGACATGTCAGTGATCTTTTATGTCAACAAGCAAGTGGAGGACTCACTCTTACCCCCTTTGCAGGGAGGCCATGCAAGTGTGGGCATGGGCAGTGGACCATCACCTGGACTTGACTGCTGTCCATGTCCCAGGCGTACAGAATACCCTGGCTGACAGTCTAAGCCAGTCTCGGTCCAGGGCCTACAAATGGGAAATTCATCCCTCAGTGGCAGATCATCTCTTCGACAGATGGGATCGTCCAGACTTTGATCTATTTGCCTCCCCATCCAATGAAAACTGCTCAGTTTCTGCTCGCTAGATCCAGGGCCTGATGTTTTCTGGTGAGACGTGTTGCTCTCTCCTGGACAGGAAGGTTTATTTACTCGTTCTCTTTTTTCTCTCTACTGCTGCAAGTGCTTCTCAAGCTGCAGTCGGAGGAAGCAGAGATTATCCTGGTGGCATCCTTCTGGCCACGACAGATCTGGTTCCCGCTGCTTCAATTTTTGTATTTTTTTTTTATTTATGTAGTTGTTTAACCAGGTATAGCACACTAAGCTGAAAGCTTTTTTACAGGAGCAACCTGGGAGCACAATGAGGTTAAGTGACTTGCTCAGGGTCACACAGTATGTAAGTGAAAGCTGTTGGATTCAAACCAAGGTCTGGTCTGCTGGATGTCACCAGATTTGCAGCTCAGAGCCTTAGACCACTGCGCTATACTGCCTCCTAAGCTTCAGTAACTTGCAGTAGAATCACCTGTCTCCCTGCCCCTGTGCTCAGACTTGCTTTCCCAGAAACAGGGAACCCTGGTTCATCCTGATCTTAGATCTCTGCACCTCCATGCCTGACTTCTGCAGACCTAGCTGTCTCCAGGTTTGGGGTATCTCCCAGAGTAGCAGATGTCCTTGCAGCTGCCCAGGAAACCCTCCACGAGGACAGCCTATACTATGAAATGGAAGCAGTTTAGCATCTGGGCTACCGCTCAGAATTTGGACCCTTTCATCTGCCCAATGAATTCAGTGCTTGAGTACCTCCTCTCTGTCAGACTCGGGTCTCAGCTACTCTGCGCTCTGTCTACCATTTCAGCCTACCACATGCCTGTTGAGGGCAAAACTGTTGCCCAGCTGGACCTTTCCTGTACATTCCTACAGGGCATTCTGCACTTGAAGCCTCCCTTCTGGGACCCTGTCCCACCATGGTATCTTTTGTTTGTTTTAGAGAAGCTCACATTGCCTCCCTTTGAACCTGCCGCAAGTTACGAGCTGCACTTTCTGTCATGGAAAGCATTATTTTTAGTTGTTGTTACTTCTGCTCAAAGGATTTACATACGAGTTTGCCAGCAGATAAAGGCCTTATGGTCTCTCGAGTGTGCAGCTAGCAACCCTTATACTGCAGCTGCCCCTCCCCTGACCTTCTCTCTTGCCCTATCCCATCTCCTTTTGAAGCAGTCCACTGTTCTACAGGATACCACTTCTTCAGGCAATGCATTCCACCCAGACACCACTCTCTCTGTAAAAAAGTGTCTTCTCATTTCCCTCCTGAACCTCCCCCCGCCCAATCTGAGTTCATGATCTCGAGTGTCCCTACTCCCCTTAACTTGAATAGTCCCTCCGTACCTGTCTTGTTTATTCCCTTCATGTACTTGAAGGTTTCAATCATATCCCCCATCTCTCCTCTCCTTAAGTGAGTACATGTTCAACTCCCTCAGTCTGCTCACGCAGAGTATGTCCCCTAGTCCCTGGGTGATCTTTGTTGCCCTGCGCTGCACCCCCTCCGGTAACTTAATTTCCCTCTTCAGGTATGGGCGCCAGTACTGCTCTCAGTACTCCAGGTGTGGCCTTAACCAGTGACCTATACAGCGGCAGGATCACGTCCCCTCTCCTTAAAGATTTACCCCTGGCAATACAACCCAGCATTTTGCTGGCCTCTACCGCTGCCTTCCTGCATTGTACTGAGTTTTTCATTGAGCCTGTTACAATCACCTCAAGATCCTTCTCTTCCTCTGTCATGGCTAGCTGAACCCCAAGCTGGTAGCTCCTCCTTTTTTTTTTGGCCCCAAATGTAGCACCTTGCACTTTTTGGCATTAAACCCCAACTGCCAGGTGTCCAACTAGGTCTCCAATTTTGACAGATCATCCTGCAACCCATGCCATCCTCCTAGGTCATCCACTACTGCTCCCATCTTTCCGAGTTTCTGAGCTTCAGGCCCTGATGTGTAAGGAGCCTTTTTTGTTTTTTCACAAGGACAGGGTGTCCTTGCAGACTAATCCAAAGTTTCTCCCCAAGGTAGTGTCAGAGTTTACTTTGAATCAGGACATCCACCTTCCTATCTACTACCTAGAGTATTTGAATTGAGGGGAGGCATTACTACATACTCTGGATGTGCACAGGATGCTTCATTATTACTTGGAGCACACCCAAAACATTCAAAAGTCTGACCAATTGTTTGAGTCTTTCACCCACAGAATGGAAGGGGCTCCCATTTCTAAATGGTGTTTATCCAAATAGTTGGCTAATTATATTGTTTTCTGCTGCACCAAGTTTGACTAACAGTTACTGGTCTTGGTAAAAGGTCACTTTACCAGGGGCATGGCAACTTCTTTATCCTCATTAAGAAATATATTCGCTGCCGAAACTTGTGCAGCTGCTACTTGGAGTTCTGTCAACACCTTTGTCAAGCCATGCAGTCTGGACATTGCTTCTTGCCGCAGAGCAGGCTCTGGGCTAGCAGTCCTTCAGGGCCTCCTGTCATAATTCTTGTTCTACCTCCACCCTTCTGACTGGGGTATCTCCTTACTGCTTAGGATTTGGTCTTAACGTCGTTACCTGCTGCAAGAGCATCCTCGTTTAGATAGTGTTAGTTACAGAGACCCGTTATAACAGAAGATCTTCAGAGGCGCTTGCTGCACCAGGTAATTATATTTCCCTCCCACCTTCCCCCTGGTAGCTGCTTCTCCATCACAGATATTGTACCTTGTTTCCTGTGTTAGAGGAACCTTCTTGGTTCTCCATTTTCTGACTTGCCGGGGTCTCCAGCAGGAAAGCTGGGGATGGGCTGGGGGACCGCCCCTTTGAATACCATACGTGACGTCGGGGGCAGCCCCCCGGTGTATACTGATAGCTAGAAGTTTTCCATGGGATCCTGGCACCTGCTGGCTTCAGTCCTAAAGGTGTTACCTGCTGCAAGAGCACCTCTCAAAGATCTGCTGTTATGGTAAGTTCTTATGTAACTGTACTTTAGCTTTCGAGCTCCTAGATGTCTTCTCGGTTCGAGAACCTCGGTTAGTAGTGCAGGTCATGGGCCCTGACTCTTCTGATTACCATGCTGAAAGGAACCAGGACTCTTTCAGCAAACTGCATCCCATATTTTTTGTAATAGTTGTATGGGATCTCTGAGCCCCTGACCCCTTTGCAGTTCAGCTTCTGCAGGTGAAGAACCTTGCTGGTAACACAGTTTCAGGGCTCATAACTCTGCTACCATTCCTGTGTCTTTTAAGGAGGTGGCACCTTCCTCAGAAATTCATCCCATATTTTTGCTTAGTCATATGGGATTTCCGGAACTTTTGACTTTGCTTGAAGTCATTTAATCTGCAACAGAGGGTAATCTGATTCCCCTGCAGTTGCAAGCAAGCCAACTCTTCTGCAAGCACTGATCTCCTACTGGGAGCTTGGAGTCCCGCTACACTCTTTTCTTTCTTCTCTCTCTCTCTCTCTCTCTCTCTCCCCTCTCTCTCTCTCTCCCACGTCACCCTCCCTTCCCTATCTAGCTCTCTCTCTCTCTCTCTACCCTCCCTGTCTCTCTCTCTCTCTCTCCTCTCCTCTCCTCTCCAGTTGTGCTAGTCATCTTTTAATCTGATACCTAGGCCCCCCTTCCCAACCTCCTCTTACTCTGCTCTGGTAGTCCGGTTTTATTGTTTTGTTCTTTTTATATCCTGTGTTCTTTTTCTGTCTCTTAGGCAGCCTTGCACCATCCTTTCTGTTTTCTTATCCTTTGTTTCCTCTCCTGGCGAACAGAACTGAGGAGAGCAGGGGCCGATGTCGGTTATTGGCCAACCCACAAGCACCCTGTCATATGTCCTCCTCACAGGTGGCAGTCCACGACATCAGTCTCATAGCTCAAGATTTTTAAAGCTATATGCTCCTGCGGGGTCCTAGTGCCTCTCGCATAGACCCATCAGTAATGAATAGTGAAGATATTCTAGATCAAGAATTATGGCGAGTATATTTAATTTCTTGTACCATTGTACAAGATTTTCTTTCAGTCCCTTTTGAAAATATTCCTCTGGTCTTTCTTATCCAGCCAGAGCCCTTTACCAGGGCTGTAGCCATTCCACCCTTCCGTCAGGTGGCTTGTTGGCTCTGGCTCCTTTTTTTTTCCTGCTACCTTGTGCCCCTAGGCCCAGTTCTTAGTTTTCTCTAAGTTGGTAGTCAGTTTTTTTTCCTTTTATGATTTTATATCTTATATTCTTCCTATCCCTTTGGGCTATCTCTCTGTTTCTCTTTTTTCCCCTCCCATTTGTTTCTCTCTCTTGGCAGACAGAACCAAGGAAGGTGGGGGGGGCCACATCGGTTACTGGGCAGCCAGTGAGCGCCATGTCCTCATATCTGCCTCGTGGGTGGCACCAGCACTGATGTTGGTCCCCAAGGTGTAGTATGCAAAAGACTGCTCCCACGGGGACCTAGTGCCTCTGGCACAGACCCATAGGTGGTAATAAATAGTGAAGATATTCTGGAAGATCAAGAATTACTGTGACTGTACAATGTTTATTTCTTCCAATTCATGTTTTTGTCTGATTACCTCTTCCCTTGCTTCCTTCCCCTTCTAGGACAGAGATAGGTACTTTATTGCTTAATAGTTCTTATAATTGATTCTGTAAGTGAATAGCAAGTTTTAGTTTTTGTTGTTCTTGTTTCAATTTTTCTTATCATTTGCTTTATATAACAAATGTCTATTTTAATAATCAATATTTAGTTGTTGAGGATTTATAGATGATCATTTTGTCCTCCTGTCTTTATTGCTGAATTATCTAGCAGTTGTGATACTGGGGTCATGTGATCAGTGCTGGAATTTGGTTCAAATGACATGATTTTTCGGGGCATAAAGCACAAACAGGCAATCTACTGTACTTAAAGTATCAATCCAATGGAAACAACAATAAGAAACTATTGTTAACTATATTTCTCTTTCCCTAATCCTTATCCCCATCACCTTTTAGCTGAACCATTAGTATTTTTCAAATGAACACTTTAATATTGTAATGTGATTACACTAATGTAACTATTGTAAATAAATATATATTGATGGATTTTGTAACTACCTGTAATCTTTATGAACCTTCTCTGCTCCTGTAATTGTCACCCAGGACATACTTGGAAAAACAAGTCAATAACCTAAACGAGGCCATCCTGTTATGCAAAAATCAAAATTAATATATATTTACTGGAAAGGGCAGAGATACTTAAGTACTTCTGTTCAGTATTCATGATTGGGAAGGATGGCCAAGTACCCGAAGGGATGGGGAGCAGGGTAACGGGAGGGTCGGAGTCACGCACAGTGAGATAAAATTGATAGAGTGAGGAAGGGATTAAAGGTCCTGAAGGTGGATAAGTCTCCAGAACCGGATTGCATACACCCAAGGGTTCTGAGGCAGTTGGCAGATGGGCTGGCAAGGCCCCCTGTCAGACCTGTTTAACACCATTCTGCAAACTGAGTAGAACCTCTGGACTAGAGAACAGCACATGTAGTGCCACTACGTAACAGTGGGCTGTGGGACAGCCCTGGAAGTTATCGTTCGATAAGTCTGACCTCGATAGTGGGGAAGCTCATGGGGACTATACTGAAGGAAAGACTGGCAACAGTTCTGTATGAAAATGGACTTGATAACGATAAGCAGCATGGGTTTACGTCAGGCAGTCCTGCCTGGCCAACCTAATTGATTCCTTTGATTGGGTAACGAGGACAATGGACAGAGACCAAGCAGTGGACATCTGTATCTAGATTTCAGCAAGGCCTTTGACTCTGTTCCCCCCCACCAGGAGAATAATTGGGAAGCTTCAGGACTTGGAGTAGAGGTGAAACTGGCTACATGGGTAAAACACTGGCGGCAAGATAGGAATCAGAAGGTGGTGGTGGTCGGGGGTTGGGGATTCTTGGAAGCTAGACCAGTCACTGGTGAGGTCCCAGAGGGCTCAGTGCTCGGGCCAGTGTTATTGATTGCCTTCATTAGCAATATTGCAAATGGTGTAAAAGGCAAAATATTCCTGTTTGAAGATTACACATTGCTTTGTAGGGGAGTGGACACAGAAGAGGGGAGACAGGACATTAGAGAGGACCTAGCTAAACTAGTGAGATGGTCAGGCATTTGGCATCAGGAATTCGGTGCCAAAAAGTGTAAAGTAATGCACGTGGGGGCAAAGAACCCATGGACCACATACTGGCTTGGGAGGGGGTGTACAAGTTGCCAAGTCAGAAAAGGAGAAAAACTTGGATGTGATCATTATGAGTGACTTGAGGCACTTGGGGCACTGCAAGAGAGCAGTAACCAAAGCAGATCAGATGCTGGGATGTATAGCCAGGGGTATAACCGGTAGGAAAGCAGAGGTCATTCTGCCACTGTACAGATCAGTGGTTAGGCTGCATCTTGAGTACAGTGTGTAGTATTGGAGTCCTTACTAAAGAAAGACAGCAGCCTGCTGGAAAACGTACAGAGAAGGGCTACCAAGATGATCCAGGGACAACAAGGCAGGCCATAGCAGGAGAGACTTAGAGACCTCAAAATGTGCGAGGATAGAAAAGAGAGGGGTGACATGATCAAAGCCTTTAAATACCTCAAGGGTTTCAACAAAAGTAAACTCTGAGGGTCTCTTCAACCTTAGTGGAAACAGGACCACTAGGGGACACTGCCTCAAGCTGGTGGGAGGACACTTCAAGAGGGAAATGAGGAAACACTTTTCACTGAGAGGGTGGTGACAGAAATGGAATGAGTTTTCAGTGGAAGTTGTCTTCCTTAAGTCTGTTGACCGCTTCAAGAGAGGTTGGGACAAGGTAAAGGCAGGGGTGCTGTTAAGTATTTAGCACAGTGTGCTTCTGCAAAAGAGAGGAGCACAGAAACTTCTAAATTGTACCCTAAAACATGTGCTCCTTTAGACCGTCGCTGTGCTCCTACCTATCTTCTTTTAAATTTACTAGTTCATTAACAATTTCTTGCTTGTAGCAAAGGTTCTGAATAATTTATGTACAATAATAATTTTGTTGCCTGTTTCTTAGGTGTTACTGAAATCTGAGCACGTGGCAGTGTGGTACCTTAGTGTGTTACTGATGCCATCAAGTACTGAAAAGGCAACCACCCAATCACTACTGCACATCGAATGTCCAAGAACCATGGCGCCCCCCCCCCCAGAGATATACACGCCACTGAATTCTTCACCCACTTCTGGCTTATAGTCCACAGCCACCTGTCCAGATCACACCATCTGGGCTCCTATACCAGTTTAATATTTTGCTCCCTATAACGGGGGGAAGATTCTTCCTGAATTTATGTGTGTTCCCACGTAACCAACACAAGTCTAGATCAATTTTCTGTAGACTGCTACTGTACATTTACCTATAAAATACAGGGATCCATTTAGATCTTGGAGCCCTGCACCACTCCATCCTGTGTGCTGGCCAACTACATTCAGTAGTAATCCAAGCAAGGCTCCCAGATCTGTAGGTATTCTTGTATTTTTAAGGTAAATTAAGGAGTAGTCCACAGGAAAGTTGTGTCCATAGACTTGCATTGTGTGCACGGAGGTAAACAGAGCAATTCAGCTTCCATGTCCTGGACTAGTCTTTCAATTTCACCTAAAAATTTCCAGCAAAAACATACATTAGTTAAAAATCATTTGAACATCTGGTGGCCTACAGTTCAAAGTATAAAACAAAATACAGTTTTATTTTTTTGTATATATTCCAGAGACAACCTGTTGAAAATTGACAACTTTCTTAAACAAAAAACAGCAAGAAGAGAAAAATGGAATTATCCATCATGCTTCCCTTGATACATGCAGGACACAATGACTGTTGGTCTCACTGTCTTGCTACTTCATTTGGCTTATGTGTCTCAGTAATTTCTCTTTAATTTTCATTTTTATCCTTCTGTGTGATCTTTGTTTATTCCTTCCTGTTTTGCTTCTTACTCTGGCCTGTCTGCCTCATCTTTCCCTACATTCTTTCATCTTCCTCTGGCCACAGTTCCTGTTGTCCCTGTTTCAAACCCCCCCCTTAGCTATGGGCTTTAAAATGTGTTCTCTTTCCTTCTCTGCTTGTTTACCTACTTTTAATTCACCTGTGATCATTACACTCCTTCCCTCCCTGTCATTCTTCCACACTTTTATTAGCCACCCGGCTGTAAACTCGCTCTAAAGCACACCTGCTCAATCCCTTCCTGCCTGCCCATGTGCACATTAGTCTGCCATTTGCCATGCTCTTGCACTGCCTGCCTACCATCTCACCCACTAACCTGTGCTGGCTGCCAGTATGCGTGTTCCTTGCCAGTATGTCAAAGTGCACACTAACTCACTGGCTTCCCACACACTTGATCCCTGTTGGTCCATCTATTAAAGCAGCAGCTGTCTGCTCACCCAGTCACTTCCTGATCTAACTTTGAACTTCACCCAATTAATAAAAAAAAAATCCTGATTTGTATCCCAGTGCTCCTTCTGGGCATCCCTCACTACTGTCCCACTGCCAGGAACTGCCGCCCCTAACTGTGCTCCTGAAAGGCTAGAGGAGGCTAGTATAAGGGGAAGGCCGCAGGAGTTCTCTGGACATTTGAGCTCTCCATCTTCCTCTTCTCCCTCCTCTGAGGGAGAGGAGCCCACTGCTCATCTCTCCTCCGATGCTGATTTCACTGAATATCAGCGATTCCTTTCGAGGATGGTGAGGGATCTTCGTATTTCCTTTGTTAGGCGAGACAATACCAAACGGGAGATGCGTGAATTCCTCGGTGAATTCAGTGCCCAGCATTTGATAGTACTATCCTGGCCTGCTCCCTTCCAGGAGGCGTCTATTCATTCCTGGCAGTCACCAGCCGCCCTTTCTCCAGCCCCGGCAGAGTGCGAACGAAGGTATTGTGCCCCATTGGAATCTCTAGGTACTCCCCCCAACCCACCTTTGGGATTAGCCTACCTAGAAACTCCCTCCTGGCGTATGACCGTCCACCAGACTTGGATTCTCTACAATTTGACCAGTGGGGGCGAAGAGTGTTTTCTTCCTCTCATGCGATGTTATGCATTGCATCACATCAGGCTCACCATGCTGCCTACAGTAGGCATTTGTGGTCGATGCCTTCCCAAATCTTAGCACCAATGCCTGATATGGAGCAAACCAGACAAGCTGTTGCCCTCTCTGATGTAGGCCTGGAGCTGGCAAGACACCAAGCAAGGGCATCTTATGACGCTAATGAGGTGGCTTCCAGGCTTGCAGGGACAGCGATCTGTATTAGGATGATGGCATGGCTTCATCTATCAAGGTTGTCACCCCTGGCCCGGCATAGGGTGATTCGCTCTGCTTTCCGGGGGATCCGTCTCTTTTCCTCCAGAGCTAGGAGACTTCTGCAGGGGCTTCCTCCATCTCCCTGTCCTTGGGGGACACCTCCTAGCTCTCCTCCACCATAGGCTTCTCACTTGATTAGCTCAGGGTCTTCCCCTTCTGTTTCCCACCAACAGGAGGCTGGGGGTCTTGCTCCCTCAGGGTTTCCCCCTGGGGAGGGAGCTTGGTACTCACCCCAGCAGTAATGAATGGTGAAGACTGACAAGGGAAGATATGAAAATTACGTACCTGCTGTAATTCTTGATCTTCTCTTGTATCTTCACCATTCATTACTGATACCCACCCACCTTCCCCTCAGTGGCCTCTTACTGCAGCGTCTCCCCCTCCCTTTTCGTTCCTCTCCTTTCCTTTGGCCTTTATGCCAAAAAAAAAAATTCTAGTTTCCATCCTTCTTGGACGGATCTTTTTTCCTCAAGGTAAAGGGGAACGAGTAGGACTTTTCTCCTATCCTGA
This sequence comes from Neoceratodus forsteri, assembly GCA_016271365.2. Classification (NCBI taxonomy): domain Eukaryota; kingdom Metazoa; phylum Chordata; order Ceratodontiformes; family Ceratodontidae; genus Neoceratodus; species Neoceratodus forsteri. The sequence continues at coordinate 78,892,602 of CM057454.1, read as the reverse complement.
CTGCCTCTAGGGGTGACCTCTGGGCTCCTTAGCCATGATGTCGGCTCACAGCTGAAGAGGCCGTCCCTCTTGGCTCGGACTCAAAATTAAGATTCCCCTGGCGGGCATTTTTTAATTGTCAGCTTCTTCTGGTTGGTGCTTCTGCACTTCTTACCCTTGAACTGCTGCCCTTGCCTTGCCTTCAGGGAGTACGATTGAGTTCCCAGTCTATCCTTAATACAAAGCTGCCCTTTGTAGGGCCTAACTCCTACCCACACACTTCGGTGTTAGCATTTAACAAGGTGCTAAGGGGCTTACCCCTTATAGTTGAGCTGTCTTCCGAACAGTTTTCTGTCCGGCCAGTCTATAAGCTCTCAGGTAGAGTGTAGGGGGTTGGGATGATGAGATTATAGAAAACCTGCCCTTTGTGTCCAATCTATACAAGCGGTTCAGTTGAACCTTTTCTCACTCCTACTAAGAGGGTTTCTTGCTCCCTTGGTTTTTGGTTCCGAGCTTATAACCCTCTCAACCAGTATATCTATGGGCAGTGTTCTTCCCTCTCAGCATCCCTTCTTTCTTCTTCTTCCTTTTCTCTTTATCTGTTCCTCCCTTAGAGCTACCCCAGATGGGAGGCCCTGTGGTCCCTTAGGGTAGGTATTCTCCCTCTTCCATCTGTCCTCTACCGGCTTATTCCTTCTTCAGTTTATATTCTTTCCTTTTCTATCCCTCGGCTCTCTTGCCTCGCTCTCCCCGGTTTTTCCTTTACCCTTTTTCTTGCCTCCCAGCTACAGAACTGAGATGGAGGAGGAGTCTGCGGCACCTAACGGCCACCCCTCGTGCATGACGCAGCACGTCGGTCTCATGGGCAGCGCCATTGGAGCCAACTCAAAAAAAAAAAAAATCTCCCATAGCGGGTGCGCACCTCCTGTACTACCCAAGCAGTAATGAATGGTGAAGATACAAGAGAAGATCAAGAATTACAGTAGGTACGTAATTTTGATTTCTGCTCAGAAGGGATTCCCTGTCAGTTCCAGGTCATGTCCTTCAGCCTCTTGTCCACACCCAGGGTCTTCACCAAGTGCATGGCAGTGGTGGCAGCCTTTCTGCGGTGCAAGGGCATCAGGGTGTATACCTGCCAGGACAACTGGTTGATAGCTAGGCTGTCCATGGAGGCCATTGAGCAGTCCAGAGATCTGGCCTTCCAGACCCCAGAGACTTGGGGCTGTTGGTCAACTCAGACAAGCCCGAACTGATCCTCTCACAGGTCAGGTTCATCAGGGTACGAGCTAGACTCCCTGTGAGCCTAGGCCTGTCTCCCTGCAGACCAAGCTTAGGACCTTTCTTCCATTGCCAATCATTCAGGTTGGGTGCTTGCAACCTCTCTAATTTAGAGAGTGCTACTTAAGTTTCAGATTGAGGGGACAACCCCGATACTCCCTGCTGTAACAGCTGGCAGTGGAATTCCCAGTACCTCTGCCCCTGTGCAAGGGTTCGCTATCACAGGAACAGGAAACTCTAGTCCATACGGACCTAAAATCTCTTCATCTGCTTACATGGTTCCTATAGATGTAGACATAGCACATTTTGGTGTATCCCAGGAAGCGGTGCACCCCTTCAGGTCGACACCCCGACGACGAAACATGAAAAAGGACCATTATGGCGACAGTCGCTGTAATAGTCCTGTTACTGTGTTTCGCTTTCCCCCAGTGTTCTGCCCCCTCCCTGGGCCAACTTCCACCTGGAGTTGATAATCCTAAAGTCCAGGGGGGGGAGCAGGGGGCACAGCCCCCCACAGAAAACACTTGTAGAACAGGCAAAACAATACCTGCATCGGTATTGTACCGTTGCTGTGCGGGAGGTTGGCATTTTCACTGTCAACCTCCCTTGGTGCTTCCCCCAGAAAGTGACAGATGTTCTGGTGGCTGCTAGAAAACCTTCCACGAGAACTACTTACTCCATGAAGTGGAAGCAGTTTGCATTATGGGCTGCTTCCCATCACCTGGATCCGTTCACGTGTCCAGATAATCAGGCTCTAGAGTTATATGCTGTCCTTATCAGATTCAGGCCTGCAATATTCTTCGCTCAAAGTGCACGTGACTGCCATATCAGCTTTCTGTGTGCCTGTCACTGGCACTGCCCCACCTTTCTACTTCAAAATTATCTCTCAAGCCAAAGCCAAAAAATACCTTTTACAAGTTTTAGGAAAAATAAGAATGAGTGGTGACACGCTTGACCTCAAGCTCATTGCTTTCACACTTGATGAGTTACTGTCATCCCTTGCCAGAATTATGAATTTCTCGTATAAAACCAGTAAATTCCACAGCCATGGAAAGCAGAGGTGGTCACACGTTTTAAAGTGGTGACAGGGCTACTCACAACAGCTACCATCAATCTCCATACTCCCACTCTCAAAAGCGCTGGAGCCTATTATTCTATGACCAGCTTGTTGACTACTTCGACAAGTACCAGCTGCAGTGCTTGGAACAGCATGGTTTCAGGAAACAACATAGTACTACAACAGCACTGGTGGAGTTCACAGGCTACATTTATGCTGCACTTGATTGGGGCCTATGGTGGGGACAACCTGCCTAGACCTCATCAGGGCCTTTGACACGGTCAATTATGAACTACTGCTGAACCAACTAACCTTCACTGGGTTATCACCTGAATCAGTGGGATGGTTCTAGAGCTACCTGTCCGGGAGAACACAGTAAGTAAAAATCATTGATACCCTCTCTGAAAGTCTGAATGTCAACACAGGGGTCCCCGATGGTTCAATCTTGGCCCCCTACTCTTTAGCTTGTTCCTAAACCGCCTCCCTCTAGCGTGCCAGGATAAAGTCCTACTATACGCTGATGATGCGGTACTCTACACCAGTCACACAGACTCAGAAGCACTGGAAAAGTGAATGCAGGTTAATTTCTCTCTAGCTCAGTCCTGGTTTCTTGATTCAAAGCTCTTGCTTAATTATAAGAAGACCAAGACCGTGCTGTTTGCCTCTTCTCACAACCAGCAGAGATCCCATCTATTAAAAATAGAAAACAACCAAAACACCTCACTAGAAATGGTCCAAAGTTTTAAATATGATGGGGTCACTCTAGACTTTTCCCTTACATTTTCAGGTCCTGGCAGCTCAGTCCTCAAGGTTATTACCTACTGCAAGAGCCTCTCTTGAAGATCTACTGTTACGGTAAGTTCTTAGTAACTGTACTTTTCTCACACACACCTCCTACTGAGATCCAGGGATCCTCTTAGGCAGTCTCTCCCTCTGTATTGGCCTGCCCAGTTGCTCTGGTCACCCTGACTTTAGTCAGTCTTGCTAATTGTTTTTACATCCTTTCCTTTTCCCCATCACTTGGGCTCCCTTGCCCCACCCTTCTAATTCTCTTTCCTTTGTTTCCTCTCCTGTAGACAGAACTAAGGAGGTTGGGGAGCTGGTGTTGGTTACCGACCAGTCTGTGAGCACCACGTCATGCGTCTGCCTCCTGGGCAGCACCGTCCCCAACATTGGCTCCCCTCCTCTAAAATCTTAGTTATAAGCTCCTGTGGAGTCCTGCATCTTCAGTTGTTACCCCACCAGTAATGAATGGTGAAGATATCCTGAAAGATCAAGAATTACGGTGAGTACATAGTTTTCATTTCTGGTATTTGTGCACCAATTTCCTCTGCTTTTAGGGATACATCTAACTTTATATTGTTTATACATTAGGCATCGCATTTACTGTAACAGATCACAGATTGTGCATGTTGTACGTCTGTAGTATGTTTGTCCCAAAACTGAACATTTACCACTGCTGAGTCTTTGAACACTGTTTCAGAAATATTGTCAGGACTGTAACAGTTATGGGTGGTAACTACAGACTTTTTTTTTTGTATCTTACCTGTGCAAATATCAGGTTAAAGCAACAGGAAAACAAAGCGCATCCACAAGAACCAAGAAGTCTGGCAAGTGGAGAAACAGCTGGGCATCATGATCAGCTTCTTAATGAGAGCCTGGATGACTACCTCACCCGTTTGATAGAGGAGAGAGATACACTGCTAAGGACAGGGGTATATAGCCATGAAGATCGCATTATCAGTGAACTAGATCGACAGATTCGAGAAGCTATGGCCAAGAGAAGCAGCAAATAAGCAGAGTTCTGACCTGTCTCCTATTTTTTTTTCCCATCTTTAAATTTGTGAAACCATGACTCAGAAAAACATATTTTTTTCTATTTTGTGACCATCTTTTTTTCTCAGTTGCTTTTAAATGGCTTTTTTTCCTTACTTTTTGTAGTGTTGGTTCCACTGTTGTCACAGTAACTTCTAATAATTTTTTTTCTCATTTTTTCTCTGCTCTGTTCCTTTCCTTTCCCAAACCTCTGTTGCTCACATTCTAGCATAAAGGTTATCTCTGGTCCAGGACAACTACTGTGCACATTGCTACACCCATGTTAATGTTTCAGCAAGGAAATACTTCAATGGGAGGGTATTTTTGTTTTACTTTTAAGGTCAGAATCTTAAGACTGCAGGACTGCTGCTTGATGAATTGCACTTTAGAGACCTCCTGTAAATATTTTCTAGGAGTTTGAGTTTTACCAAATACTGTAAATAGAAATTGAACTATTTTAACAAGTGGTTTGTTTGCTTGCACTTTTTCTTAACAGTATTTTAAAATACTTCATTTGTATCATTTCCAAAAGATTAAGCTGATAGCTATGACTCAACAGCAGACTGAGACAGAACCAGTTATTAGTTGGTTATTGTATGACAAGTGTAATGAAAAAATGCACTCCTTTTTCTAAAATATATTTTTTTAAATCCCTTATTTTCTATATCCCATGGTTTACTTTATAACCTTCATCCCTCTCTAGTAGAGTTTCCACTGTACTGCAGAAAATTTCACAGAACTCAGTTACACAAGAGTTCCCCCAAATTTTAATTTCAAGGCTTTATGGTTGTTATAACTAAAGATCTGTTCATTAAAATAGGATCTTTTCCCATAGAACTAATCTGTTCATGTTGCTTATACCAGTCATGAAGTTATAATCTGCTGCGTAGGATATCACAGCCTGTTATAGAAATTATTCAGATTCTCAAGGAGAGGATTATGACTTTAGAGCTAGAACAGGGAAGTCTAAAGGAAAAAAAAGCATGTTCTAGGGGCGTGGATACATTTCACTATCCACACGCTGGCAGTTCCACCAAAAGTGCTGATTCTTTGGACGTCTTGAAGTTAAGCTTCTCCCACCACTCAAGCAGTCAATCCCCCAACTCTGCTCTGTGATGTCAGATCTTTCTTTCCACTGGAAGAACAGGTCACCTGCTTCACAGCTCTCGCATAGGAATTAGTTTGCCATAGGCAAACCATTACCGTTGATGTTTTTTTAACTTCTTCAAGCTATTTCCTCGGTTCCTTAGATTCCATGGAGTTATTGAAGATGGAGCAATGGAAGCCAGGATTCAGGTTTTGCATCCAGTGCCGTCTGAAGATGTTGGTCACTGATCTGCATGATACATGCCTGTGCTGCCAGGGGGAGCAGCATAACACGTCCGGGTGTTATAGAATTTCTAGAGGATCGGAAGCATCAGTTTACCCTCAAACGGCTTTCAACATAGGACCTGAAGGACCACCCTAAAAGCCGCAAGAAGACCTAGGTGTGTGCCGGTTCTGCTTTGCAACTTGCGGCCCTCAAGGAGGAAGCGGCTGCCACTGCAGTGGGCTCCTCTTCGGTCTCAGCATTTCTTCTGGCTGGAGCCAGTGTAGGAGGGCCATTCACAGAAGAGTTCCATAAAATGTATATAGCCGTCCAAGCCTTGGAGGAGAGTCCTGCCCACTGTGACAAGACGCTGGTCGTGGGAGCGGGAGAGATTGAGGTCCTCCTGATCCCTTGACACTCCTGACCGCTCAACTCTAGTTGAGACCCCTTTGATTTCGTGGGAAGGTTGAGAAGTCTTTGGTACCCCCATCGGCTTGTCAATCTCGACTCCAGTCAAGCAGCCTGTGAGGATCTTCCTTGAGCCTGTCGACCGACTGTTGAACGAGATCAAGGATTCAATCTCCCAGAACTCATTTCTTCCTGTCCTCACTCAGGATGATGGGGACTAGCCAATATCCCCAGTCGGTTCACCTCAGGAGCAGCCTTCACCTGCAGTTGAGCCTCCCATGCCTATCCTCAGCAATGTGGTGAGGCATGAGGTGCACCACAGACAGCCAGAAGACTGTTCTCTTCATCGATCATCTGTTTGATTGTAGAGTTCTTGGTTGAGGTCTCAATCGAGGTGCTTTCGCTGTTGATCCCACTTGATTGGGAGACATCGCTGTCAACACTTCTCAGCCTTCTTATCCTTAACTGAGGACAGGCACTGTGGAAAGATGCTTTTTATGAAGAGCTTCTGTGGCAATAGTGGGACATTGTGGGGCTTTACCCTCCGGACCTTCGGTCATCTGGCAGTCATCAGTCATGTCCTTGCTAGTCCACGCAACAGAGCTGCTTCCCACAGCTGCTTCTTACCCCTTTGGGTGGAGTCGCCACCACTGCAGCAGAATATGGGCACTCCGACCAAGGAGGCCCAGTCAACCACCAGCTTGCCAATCTGGTTGTTGATGGAGAATCACCCAAGCTGAAGACACTAGGGTGGTCTGCGGTGAGAAATGGTTGAGGGCTGTCTTTGAGGAAACCTCGGAGATTTGAACCTTTCGTCCATAGCCTCCTCAGGGACTCGCATCCTCTACCTGGGTTTGGTCCAGGAACTGACCACCAAGCATGGGCCGGTGTCTTTTGGGGCTCTTATCCAGTCAGTATCTGAATGAATATATATGTGTATATATATATGTATATATATATATATATAATGTGTGTATGTGTGTGTGTGTGTGTGTGTGTGTGTATATATATATATATAATGTATATATATAGTTTATATATGAATGTCCTTCTAGAGCCAGTCTAGAAAAGGGCCAAGTACCCTTTTGTGGACATTTTGGATATGGTTGAATCCCCAGGAGTTTTCTTTCCCAAGGCTGAGGCCATTTTGGGATTGGCCCTGGAGCTTTGGCATCATCCAAAATCCTGCCCAGCACCATCCACCTGCACTGTTCTCAAGTATGCAGTCCCCACCAGGTCCCTTTCTGTGTTCTCAGACCACCCGTCGGCTGAAGGGCTGGTTTCTGATTTGGCCTTACACAAATCCAGGGGCCAAGGGGACATGAACAAGCCTCTGGGCAAAGTGTCCAGAAAGATTGCCACACTGCTAAAAAGGTTTATGCTGCAGTATCCTTGGGTCTCTGTCAAGCAGGCTGTGCTGTTATGATGGCCATCTTCAGGCACTAAACAGAGAAAGGGCTGCTCTAAACTGGTGGTGCACACAGCAAAACACGTCAATCAGCAAGCAAAAAGCTGGACTTAACATCACATACCTCCATAAAGTAGCAAAGTCAGTTGATGCAGGAATCCCTTGACAAAGTCCAGAGTATCTGGGTGAAACGTATGGTCAGGCTGTAGAGGTAGTTTGCTGTGTTTGTACTTAGAATACATTTTCATTTTTAACCTTCATCACCTGACGTTGCTACTTTGTGGAGGTATGTGATGTTTAGCCCAGCTTTTTTGCTTGCCGATCAGCTTCGGGCACTCTCTAATGGGAGTCTTTGATGTAATCCTCCCTGCTGACCAACAGCTGGTGGTGAAAATGGTCCCAGACCAAGGTCAGCCACTGGCTAAACAGCAGCTGCAGACTGCCTTGGACATGGTCAATTTGTGTCTGTGCCATGGCGGTGGCCATCTCTGTTCCTTGCAGGGCATGCCTGTGTCTGTCCACCTTCACAGTGGACACCCAGCATAAGCTGACTGATGTCCCTTTCCTGGACACTGACCTCTGTGGTCCTGGGTGGAGGGACATCTGACCCACATTAAGAAGTCCATTGCTGCCCTTGACTCAGTGACGACATGCCAGAAGGACCAGAAGCAAAAGCATCTGAAAAGGGCTTTCAGTGTCTGCCCTTTCAGCCACAGCCTGCTCAATAGCCCTCAGAAGGGGCAGTACCTGGTCTGGAACCCGAAACCCAAGTTCAGTGACTAGTGCCCCAAGAGAGGTGGGGACATGAGTGGTGATACTCCTCCTACTGCAGCAGCTAGTGCATTCCCAAAAGCTGCCCACTGACAGGTTGAAGTGTCTTCCGTCCACCTGTCCCTGCCTGCGGCCTCGTCCGGGGTAGGCTACGGCACTTCTTGCCACATTAGTCTGCTATCATGATGGACAAGTGGGTGCTAGAAGTGGTAAGTAGAGAACTGCCTCTGGACATCAAGGCTCTCACACCTTACCAACTTTACCAACTCCACGTGCCTTGGGAGCCCAGGGTGTCACAGGACACACTGTCTGCCCTTCAGGAAGGCATCACGCAACTCCTCCCAAAAGGAGCCATAGCCCATATCTTGGACACCCTGGCCAGTCAAGGTTGTGTGTCCAGGAACTTTCTGGTTCCAAAACGGATGGGGATTGGCGCCCCATACTGGATCTGCATGATCTGAACCAGTTAATGCAGAAGCACAAGTTCCAGATGGTCATTCTGAATCAGATCATTCCATCTCTGGAGCATAACGTGTGTTTCTGCTTCCTGGACCTCCAGGATGCGTTTTTCCAGTTCTGTGCGGAAGGGGTCCTGTACCAGTTCCATGTTATGCCCTTTGGTCTCTCCTTGACAACCAGGGTCTTCACCAAGTGCACAGCAGTGATGGCAGCCTTCTTGCAGCACCAGTGCATTGGGGTGTATCCCTACCTGGACTACTGGCTGCTGGTCAGGCTGCCCAAGGAGACAGCCAAGAGGTCCAGAGATTTGTCTCTCCAGACCTGCTGAAACTTGATCTTGCTGGTCAACCCAGATAAGTCCAAACTGGTACCCTCATATGTGATAAAGTTCATCTGGTAGAACTCGTCTCCCTGTGGGGCAAGGCTCATCTCCCTGTGGATGGACAATGGATCTTACCTCCCGTGCCCAGTCATTTCAGGTTGGCTCTCATGCCCTGCCTAGGATTCCTATGGCTTCTGGGGTACATGGCATCCTGCAGTAGCATGGTCCAGTGGGCCCGCTGCCAGATGCACCACCTGCAGTGGGAGTTGGGCCGTCAGTGGTCCCAGTGCTTAGGCCACTTGGACCAGCCAATCACAGTGACTCTGCTGATGTGGGATGCCATACAGTGGTGTTTGATCCCAGAATACCTGGATGAAGGAATCCCATTCGTCCACCCAGAACTGGCCATCATGCTCATGAAGGACATGTTTCTAGTGGGGTGTGGAGCACACCTGGGAAACCACAGAGTTCACGGGTTCGGGTCATCCAGGGAGTCCCATCACTACATCAACTTGCTGGAGCTCTGTGCTGTGTGGTTAGCTCTGACAGAATTCGCTCCTCTAGTCAGGGGTGAGGTCGTTCAGGTCCAGACGGACAACACCACAACTATGTTTTAACTGAACAGGCAGAGCAGAACACACTCTCTTCCCTTGTGTCAAGAGGCCCTCCGCACCTGGACCCTCGTTACTCACCTGTAACAGTAGTTCTAAGCGTGTATACAGTTCATAGCCCTTGTGGCCTCCTCTCGTAAGTGGCACATGGATCTGTGCTTCCAGCATGCAATGATCTGACATTACGGGGCAGAGTCAGAAAATATACATCCCAGGTGGTGGGAAGAGCATAGCTTCAAGTCGTTTGATGAATCAGCACTTCTGATGGAACTGCCTACGTGTGGATGTGACCTGTATACTACTCCCAGTAACTACAGTTACAGGTGAGTAACCTATTTTTTTTATGAAGCTCTCTAGTAATTAAGAATGGAGTGCCATGAAAGTCATATTTTTTCAGCTGTTACAAGATCTGAGTTCTGCAAATTCCAACTGTAATGTTATTGCAGGAAACTAGAAAACTTTACCTGTTCTTTACTAATATTTTCTGGTCATACTGCAGCACCGTCACATTGAGGACAAGCCCAGCTTTGACCGCAGTGACATATTTTGGTTTTGTTGCGTACTTCTGCTCAGACACTTTTCCTCCCCCTGAGGCAGCCACAGCAGTGAGGCAAGCCTCAGAAAATCCTTTGGGCTGTGTGTTTCTATTTTGGTGGGCATAATTGGAAATTGATCCCCCATCCCTGACTCCAGCAGACTGTGAAACTGGCTGGCCTACTAACTAGTTCTTCCAGGTTTAATCCACAGCACACACCATCAGTCTGTTTTCAGTAAATAATGTATGGGCTACCATGCACAGCAAGGTTGTGTTTCCATCGAGGAATTCAGATGACATGAAAAGGACCTTGAGAGCAAAGCTTGAGAGGTTCATGATGTCATCAGAGCCCCAAGATGGAAAAGAAGCCAAGTTATGCATAGTTGCTGATGTTATTTTGTATAGTATATGGTTTACAACATAAAATACAGTGCTTTTTTTTTTCCTTCCCAAGAAATCTTTATTTTTTTTGTTTGTTTAAAAAAAGAAAGAAAAAACAAATGTACCCTCATATAACTTTTGAAAACCCATCCAGGTGAGTGGTGGGTTTCTGCTTTTTAAAATGGTGAAACGACAGAAGATTTGTGTTTGGGGAGTGTCTCGGAGCAGTATGTGTCGGGGTGGGGGAAGGAAGGTTAAACAAACTTAGTATAAAATGGCAGGTGGTCCAAGTTTCCATTCTACTTGCTGTACCACAGCAGTCAACTGATTTCTATGACCTTTGAAATGTGGTGCTATAGCTTAATAATACACAATAAGTATGTTTCCCAAACCTTGGAACTCATGGTTTGGAACGTTGAGAAATAATTCAGAGTTTAGAATGTGAATGTATTCTTTTCTCAGCTTCCATAATCAGCATCACACTCAGCTAACCAAATCATTGGAGTGGCGTGCAAGCTGATTCATCCTCTGTCACACAGCTGCTCCTAATCATAATCGTAAGCATTTTCAAAAATGACCACATAAAGGTAAATAACAGTACACAAAGCATTACCTACTCTGAGACCACAAATAAAAATAAGATACCAACCTTTCAATTTTGAAACATACTTACTGTAATATTCTGTACAATAAAAAAAAAACACGTTAAGAACTCACTGATATTGCACACCTGGTTAGTGTGATGATATCATTAGGGCAGTCGAGTGAAACAATATACTAATTTTAGGAATAGACTGCAGGTCCATAGTGTCGATCTCGCCCCCTTCCCCCGTCACATATTAATTTATAAGGATTCCCTATCCCTTTTATGTTATGTACGTACTGTATATATTTTGCTCTCTAATTTATTTACCATGTCTGTGAATGCTTGTTGAAATGTAATGATTGTAATGCAATTTCATTAAAGGCCTAGCAATGCTTATTTTGTTTTCATAACTCACAAATGACCTGTTTTTGGGATTGACAGTCACAAGAGGTTATTTTAATCTGTGTCTAAGATCAATTTTTTGGCTGATGCATGTTAAGTGGAGCCAGTATCCTAATGCACAGCACTGTGGCACCATTGAGAGGTAATAAGCTGAATGTTGCCAGTTCATATTTCTCAGTGCTCGTTTTAACTCTGTGGTTTATGATCTCAGACCGAGGTTTGCGTAGGAAAATTGTGCAGCAGCAGTGGTCTACCATAAAGTGCCTTTATGGTATAACCTGTGGCTGTTGAATATAATCAGTGGAGCTGTGAAATACATGGAGCATTACTTCTTATAACATGAAATGAGCACTCTTGTCACTCAATCAGGACGCATTCACATTGGCCTGTAGCTTTTGGAAACTGTCAAATGAAAATATTTATTGAAAAAATAAAGTGTGTACTGTTTTAAATTAGGACTGTAAATGTTACCGGACTGAAAGCAAGACATCATAACTCTTAACAAGCTGTTTACTTCTGTGTAAATGGACAAGGCTTTTTGCTACTTTTATTTTAACACCAGAGGGGGCCCTGGACTTTAAAAAGATTACTGTTTTCAGAGGTGCCATGTACACTTATTGAGCTCCCCGTTCAAGCTCTTCCACTTTTTATTTGAAGCTGGTTGTCCTTCTTTTGTCAGTTTGTTGTCTATTCAGACACTCAGCTGTTGAAACCTATATGTCTCGTGTGTTTTAGTGCACTGTTTTTTCTCCCCATGACCGAGTTTTAGTGAAGGATAGGAATTTTATTTTAAAATAAATTTTGCATACTATTGTTCTGCTTTAATATGGTTGAAAACAAGCCAGGCTGTCGGCTAGTAAGCCTCCTGAGCATTGTGGTCCTTCCTAACCACATGTAGTAGACTGTTAACTCTTAAATCCCCAGCATACCTCCAAGTGATAACTCATTCTCATGGAAAGTAATGAATTCCTTTCCCCTCCTGAAGTCAAAAGATTAACTGCTAATAATGCAGGTCACTGGATAAAAATCAAAGTATTACACATCATCTTCACTCGCACAACCTGGGTCCAAAAATGATCCTGAATCATCGTGGGCCAGCCAGGGAAGGGGTTAAGCATCCCAGAGGACACTCTCCTTCCCCGGGGAGGGAGGGTCCCGTCTGCCAATGCTGTACCTCCCCCCTGGATGCAGGAGATGGTAGGGCTTGGCCTGACTAGGGGTGGGAGGAATTACACTGGCCACTGGTGATGTGACATTAGTACGCTTGCATCCTTTGCACCTGCGACTTGTACAGGCTAGAGACAGAAAAGCAGAAAAAAGAATGCACCCTGTGCCTGATGATGACTGTCCTCCGGCACGCCACAAGATCTCCTTGGCTGGATCTCCAGGACTGTCACCCAACACAAAAAGAATTGTTCGAGGGTGTAGCCCTCCCACCTCATCCCCACCTGGGGGTTAAACCAAGGCTCTATGGAGGATGGCACCTCATGCAGGGCAAGTAAGGGGGACAGGTGGCTAACTTTGGGGACCTGAAGAAGATCATGTACTGAGTGAAGGGGCAGAGTATAAACAGAAATTACAAAAAAAAAAAAAAGTCATCTTAAAACCCTACCCTCCGCAGTGCAGTAGGGCTGCCACTCACAATGTCAACAACCCGGATTCCAGAATGAGGCTGATTGTTGGGGGCCAGCTAGGGGAAGAAGGATAAAGCATCCCACAGGACACTTCAGGGAGGGAGGCAGCCAGCCAGCATCCACCGCTTTACTGCCACCTGGCTGACCACAGGTGGTGGCAGGGACAGTTAAACTATGCTTAGTGTGGGGGGGAGGAGCAAAGAATCTTCACTGAAATGGTAGGGGGCAGCCCTCAGAAAATTGTACACTTTTGTTTTGGTGTCTTTTTTGATCATTCACAGTGTTTACTTCGTATAAATAAACTATCATGTCATAGAATATATTCTTATTTAATCTAATTAGACTGATTACTGTGAAAAGTGCTGTGCAGTACATTCCTACTTGTAGCCAGCAAGCACAATTGCTGTTTCACATGGTCCCCCCCTGCAGCAGTTGACTGATATTGCTCGCATTACTCTCTTACCAAGTGAGACCAGCAGTGCCAGGTTGCGTATTGTTATGGCAGGCGTGCAGAAGATGAGCTTCAACAACATCTTAGATCCAATGCATTTAACACGTGCTCCTGCCCTCCCTGCCCCTCTTTTAATTTCAAAATACCTAAATTCTGAGACCAGATTGGGAGTCAGTAGTCAGTGGGCTTGTCCAACATAAGCGGATCAATGAAAGGGGAAAGGGTGGAGAGCTCAAGGGCAGTGAAGAGACAAGAAAATGGACAATGGTATTAAGAAATAAATCACAAGCTTCCCAACTCCATCAGCGTTTGAAGAAAAAAAAAACTCCTACCAGATACCACACACGACAGCCAGAGAGCACGATAAGCTTTTAACATTTAATGGGCATATATAACAGCCACAGTTAAAAAGTTGCAAACTATCTCCATCTCAGATTTTTATGTGTGTGTATATATATATATATATACTGTGTGTATATATATATATATATATATATATAATATTTTTTTTAGCGCACCACAGTGGAAACAGTAAACTCATAGATACATGTACAATGATGGCACAAAACAATGGACAGTGTTCATGTCAAAACTGCATTGTCATTGTTTGTCCTAGACTCCTGGTCCTCCTACTCATGCCCACCACAGTCATCCTTTCAAACAACATGAAGTCTTGCTATATTATGACATATGCAGTGAGTCCCAACCTTCGAACTGCTCCGGAGGTGAAAGAGTTAACTTTCCATGCCAGACATGGAACGCTGAGCTCGAGCTCGGTTGAAACTCTGTCTGTTGTTCTTCAAACTCAAACCGTCAGATTCTTTACTCCGCCTCACTGAACAGTCGTTCCGGAGATTTCTCCTTCTGCTCGGTTCATTTTGTCGGTTAAAGTATTGTTTTTCTCGGTTTTCGACCAAATTTAAACCGCAACCGGTCGGTTCAGACTCTTGTCTGTGGTATTGTGAGTACTAGATAGGTTTTACATTAATTTCTTTTCTGTGTGGAACTTGTAAACGGTTTATCGGTTCGGTTTGAACTGATCAGGTTGTTTAAAATATATTAATCTGTCATTTAGAGTGTGGTTACCGGTTCTTATCGGTTCTAAAAAAAACGGATTTTATTACGTTTTTTTCCACGACCCGTGACACGGTTGGGAACCAATAAGAGGGTCTTACCTGGTGGATTGCCATGAACTGGTAAGTTTGGTTAGGCTGGCACGATGTCTGAGAAACCCAAAAGAAAAACCCGGCCCACTGGGTTTCAACACTGCAGTGTCTGTGGGGAAGTCTTTGCCAAGGCTGACCCCCACACCACCTGTGTTTATTGTCTGGGGTTTGACCACCTCAATGCAGACTGCCAGATTTGTAAAATTTTCCTGCAGCTACCCTGGAAAAGAGAGTTGGTAGGCTCAGGGAAAGGGAGGCCAAAAAGTCCGCTGAACCGGATGGCCAGCCCGGTTTGGTTCCAACCGAACCGGAGGGAGTGCCCTCTGACCAGGGCGAGACTTCCTCGGGCAAAAGGAGATCTGACTCTGAGGAGTCGATTCCAGCAAAAAGGACTAGGAAATCAGCTGGTGTGGAGCCAAAACTTTCCTCTCCAACCGCTGAAGAAATAGCCAAAGCGATTAAAATTGTCCAGTCGCTTTTCCCGGTTCCGACCGAACCGGCACCATCAGGTAAGCGTACGGTTCGGCCGGTTCCACCAGTTCAAGAGTATGATTTAGAGGAATATTATGAACCGGTGGAGGGGAAGAGGAGTATGAGGAGAGTGAATGGGATTTGAAAGTCTGGATGTGCCATTGACCGCACATCTCCCCAGACAGACCTTCAGGAGTGTCTCCTCCTAGGCTTTCTGAGTCCCTTCTCATTTTATGTTTTATAAAAAGTGGCTGAAACCCTCCAGCTCCCTATGGAGGAAGCTGTGGATGATCAAGAGGAGCCTGACTATGTGGAAATGATGGATATCCCAGAGTCTAGGAGACTGTCTATTCCTTTGCATAAATCTTTGGGAAACAGACAGTAAAAATTCTAAAACTCCTCACACTATACCTCCTGTGGAGAAGAGAATGGACAAGAGGTACACATTGTCAGGCTTCTGATAAGAGTTCCTTACACAACAATGCAGCCATGTTGGGGTAGTGCAGGCTGCAGCCTGTGACAAGGCAAATATTCCCTTGGCTTCACACCCCCCTGACAAGGACTCCAGGAGGATTGATGCCATGGCAAAGAAACAGTACATGGCAGCATCCTTGGGACTCAGACAGGCAAATTATGTGGCTTATGTTGATAGATATCAGAAATCCAGATGGGATACTGTTATGGCTCTAGCAAAACAGGTCCCTGGCCAGCTTGCCAAGGAGCTGAAGCAGGTGGCTGCTGATGGTATTGAGGCATCCAAGGTGCAATTCCATGCTGCAGTGGACTCTAATGATGTGTCATCAAGAGTCATGGCTACATCTGTGGCACTGCGAATGGCTTGGCTCAGATGTACTAGCCTGTCACAGGATACCCAGACTAAGGCCATGGATTTTCCTGTTGTGGGTAATTCTCTGTTTGGGAGCAGACAGAGAATTATATGAAGAAAATGGATGAGTATAGGACCACCTATGGCGTGCACAGGCCAAGGAAAGGCAGGCCACTCCTCAAAGGCAGCTTTCCAGGGGCAGGGAAGGCCTTTCATGGGCCTTTTACCAAGCCCAGGCTCCTCTTCTGCTTGGCCAGAGGGTTCTTTAGAGGAGAGGCAGATGGGGTACAAGCAGGCCTGCTTCCACCCTCAGCCTAAAGCCCTGCCACAGGCACCCTGATGGGGTTGCTGGGCAGATTCTCAGCTACCTGTGGGCAGGCTGGCTTACTTTGTCCAGGACTGGAAGTCTCTGACATCAGACAAGTGGGTCCTGGAAGTAGTAAGCCAGGGACTGGTTCTCAGCTTCAAAAAATTTCCAAAGATGAGAACCAGATCCTTTCCACCTGCAAATCCACCAGAGGCACTTGCCCTAGAGGCAGAGGTCTCTTCCCTTCTGTCTCTCAGAGCTGTGGAAAGGGTTCCATCCCTACTCCAGGGCAAAGGATTGTACTCCAGATACTTCCTTACCCCAAAAAAGACAGGAGAATGGCGGCCCATCCTGGATCTCAGATATTTAAACAAGCACCTTTTAAAACCAAAATTCAAAATGGTGACTCTGGGAATTATTCTACCCTCTCTAAGGCCAGGGGACTGGCTAGCGTCCCTGGACCTCAAGGATGCCTACTTCCATTTTCTCATCAGAAGCTCCCATCGAAAGTACCTCAGGTTCGAGCTACCCTCAGGCCATTACCAGTTCAGAGCAATGTCCTTTGGCCTCACCTCTGCTCCAAGGGTATTCACAAAATGCCTGGCAGTAGCAGTTGCTTCCCTAAGAAGGCAAAAATTTGCCATCTTCCCTTATCTGGACGACTGGCTCATAGTAGGCCAGTCTCCAGACCAAGTCAAGTTACATCTACAGATAACTCAGCAACTGCTCACCTCTCTAGGTTTCCTTCTGAATCTTTCAAAGTCAGTTCTAGAGCCTGTCCAGCTCCTCACCTTCATAGGCGCAGAGCTGAACACAGAGAAAGCCAGAGCCTTCCTTCCTTTGGACAGGACAAGGACCCTGGTCTCTCTGGCCTCCTCATTCACCCTGCAGGTCTCTCAACCAGCAAGGCATTTTCTACAGCTCCTGGGGCACATGGCTGCTTCTACAGCAGTAGTGCAGGGAGCAAGATTTCAAATGAGGGACATCCAGTTCCATTTGAGAGCCTTTTGGTCTCAAAGGAAAGACCCTCTAACCAAATTGATCCCAGTAACTCGAACCCTGATCCAAGCCCTACAGTGGTGGCAGGATCAGAGCAATCTGAGACAAGGATTCCTTTGTCACTCAGTCTCACTCCTTAATCCTTACTACAGATGCATCCCTCTTGGGGTGGGAGCTCACATGGGCGACCTCACTACCCAGGATTGTGGTCCCAGGAATCTCTGCTCCACATCAATCTGTTGGAACTCAGAGCAGTTTTTCTAGCACTTCAAGTTTTTTCCAAATCTGTTCAGAACAAAGTTGTACAGGTCAGAACAGACACCACCACCACAATGTGGTACATCAACAAGCAAGGAGGCACTCGGTCTACGGCCTTGTGCACCGAAGCAATGAAGTTGTGGTCTCTGGCTTACTCCCTGAACACCTCCCTTACGGCAGTTCACCTTTCAGGCAAGGACAATGTCCTGGCAGATGCTCTCAGCAGGATTTCTCAGGGCCATCACGAATGGTCACTGGACCCCCTGGTCCTGGAGGTAATATTTGCCAGATGGGGCACCCCACAGATAGATCTTTTTGCAGCCCCGGACAATCACCAACTTCCCCTTTTTTGCTGCAGGCCCCCAGTGTTGGGCTCAGTCCCTCTGGATGCCTTAGTTCTCAATTGGGAAGGGAAGTTTATCTATGCTTTTCCCCCCTTCCCTCTCCTGTTCAAAGTGTTAGTCAAAATCAGATCTCAATCCTGCAAGATGATCTTCATACCTCTCAACTGTCCCTGATTTTGCCTCAAAATTTTCCTCTGTCCCTCGTAAAATTTGTGCTTTTGTGATCGAACAGTGGGGATTAAAAGCACAAAATAATGTCAAACATTAAGATTACAGACTTGTTCGTCTTCATATAATGCATCTTAACACAAATGCTTTCATTCTATTGGCTTTCTGAGTGAATAGCACCAATTTGTAAGATGTGTCCCTCATTTGGGGTCTTTGTCCCTGATTTTTTTAAGCCTTGTCCCTGATTCATGAGGTAAGAGGTTGAGAGGTATGATGATCCTGATTGCTCCAGATTGGGCCAGACAACCCTGGTATCCACTCCTACTGTCCTTAGCAGTCCATCTTCCCCTGTATCTTCCCAGGAATCACAACCTGTTAACTTGTGCTCAGGGGAGGGTTTGGTACTCGAACCTCAAATCTCTCAATCTCAAGGCCTGGCTCTTGAAGAGAGAGTTTGCTGATCTACACCTCTCCCAAGGTGTAATGGATATATTGAAGGCTTCTAGGAAACCTTCCACCAGGGCTACCTATAATTCCAAATGGAAGAGGTTTTCCATATGGTGCTCTGGGAAGCATATTTCCCCAGAATCTGCTGATTTACCCACAGTCCTGGATTATATGGTCCATTTAAATGCATTGAGGCTGAGACCAGCTACCCTAAAAGTACATTTGGCAGCTGTGTCTGCTTTTATTTCAGCAGGTAAACCCTCTTCTCTTTCAGCTCATCCTGTATTCTCCAAGTTTTTTGAGATTGCTTCCACCAACCCTCCATTCAGGGACCCTGCCCCTGCCTGGGATCTTAATGTTTGCATTGCTCAGCTTATGCAACCTCCCTTTGAGCCCTTGTCTTCAGCAGAGCTTAAGTACTTGACTTGGAAGACTGTGTTTCTGGTAGCCATCACTTCTGCCAGGCCTCATAAGTGAATTACAAGCTTTGTCAGTGGAGCCTGATTTTATCTCCTTTCATAGAGATAAGGTGGTCCTCAGGACTAACAGGAAGTTCTTGCCTAAGGTGGTTTCAGATTTCCACCTTAATCAATCTGTATCTCTTCCAGTGTACTTCACTGACCATTCCTCCTCTGGGGAGAGGAGGCTGCACAGCTTAGATGTGAAGAGAGCCCTTAGTTACTACATAGAGCGTACCAAGGGTCACAGGTTTGACTGTCTCCAACTGTTCCTCACTTATGGTGAGGTTGGTAAAGGGAAACCTGCCACTAAAAGATCCATTGCCAGGTGGATTGTCTCTTGTATCCAATTCTGTTATGAAAAGCTGGGTAAGGTTCCTCCCTCAGACCTGAGGGCTCACTCTACCAGAGGTACAGCTGCTTCCCTGGCTGCTGCCAGGGACATCCCTATTCTAGAGATATGTCAAGCAACTACCTGGAAAACAGTTCACACTTTTACCAAGCATTACTCCCTGGACATCCAGGCTAGGAGTGATGCTCAGTTTGGCACAGCTGTGCTTCAGAGCCTATTTCCTAAGTAGGTTCTGTCCCTTCTCCATGGAGGTACTGCTGTGAGTCTGCATATGTCATAATATAGCAAGACTTATGTTGTTTGAAGAAAAATTACTCACCTTAGTAATGTTGTTTCTTCTAATGGAGTCTTGCTATATTATGACCTCCCCCCCTGCCTGACCCTCTCAGAACCTCTGTTTTTGGGATGTGGGTGGGCAGTGCAGTGTTGGCACTTAGTAGATGCCCACCTTGTTGTTTTCACCCCTCCTTTTTTGGGGTGACTTGGTGTTGTGTTTTCATTTTTGGGTCTCCTGACTTGAGTCTTTGTTTTGGGACTAAAAATGTGTTCTTATGTTTAGTAGCCAGTTGGCTAGTGTAGGTTTACAGCTTCCACACAGGACCTCAGTGAGTTTAGCTCGAAAAGATCTGACGGTTTGAGTTTGAAGAACAACAGACAGAGTTTCAACTGAGCTCGAGCTCAGCGTTCCATGCCTGGCATGGAAAGTTAACTCTTTCACCTCCGGAGCAGTTCGAAGGTTGGGACTCACTGCATATGTCATAATATAGCAAGACTCCATTAGAAGAAACAACATTACTAAGGTGAGTAATTTTTTCTTACAGGCTGCTGCCACACAGGAAGAAACATTTCATCAGTTGGCATCAATGACCATAGTGTGCCTCAAGAGGAAGACAGAGGATAGAGGGTGCTTCAAAAATAGCAATCGTGTCAGATTTTTGTTTCCTCAATTATGAAAAAGGCAGCCCCTCTCACTCCAGAGCAGCACTGACACACATTTGCTAGCAAACACACTTGATACTCAGCTGCCGGCACCACCAATAATCACTACATTTTAGCCCTTTGGCAGTGGGTCAGACGGAGTTGTTTGCTTCAGTATCCCCACCAAAACAACCAGACTGAACAGATTATAGTTCACAAACATTACAAAATTATCAAGCCACACAAATGAGCTCTTGTTATAGCTAAACATGCTCTGAGCACAAAATACACTGTATGGGGGGAAGGGCTTAAAATAATAAAAGTAAATACCAAGGCCACGTGAAGCCACTGTCCACACACACCTGCAAATAAAAAAAAAACTGGTATTAGGCAGCAAGCAAAATTCAAAACCACTTTAATTTAATAGGCAGCAGATGAGTGACTGAGGTCAATTGTCATACCCACCTGTTTTCCACAAGAGTATGATTTGCAGTACAGATCAGACTGTTATGGAAAATGGCTGGATTTGACAATTTATCTCAGTCACTCAGCCTAGGATCTGGCACTTCGATTACCCACAAAGAAAAAAAATTAAATTAGCCAGCAAATGCTAATCTGAACCACTCTGAATTAATAGGCACTAGTGACAGTACAAATCATACTATTGTGAAAAATGGCAGGATTCGACAATTTACCTTAGTCACTCAGGATTTGGAACTTCCATTACTCACAAATAAATAAAAACATTAGGCAGTAAACACAAATCAGAACCACACCACTCTTAATTAATAGGCAGCAGAACAGATCATTCTTTTGTGTAAAAAGGGAGGATTTTTTTTTTTAATTCAACTGTTTGATCCTTGTCGCCACCTCCTGCCAACTTGGCAATGGGGGCACATAGGTATTTTGTAAGTTTTCTCCCCTTGCCCGCCCCGAGGTCCCGGCACACGGCTGTGCGAGCGTGTGCAGATATGCACCCTGTAGCGCCAGCTCAACCCCCTCCATCTCCTGCAGACCTTTGCTGACCCCTCTCCACCTACGCTACCCACTGGACCTCCACCTGGTGGGAGCAGAAATACGGTGGGGGGTGCCAACCCACCCTCGGGAGAGGAAAGCTGCCCATCTGCATGCTCGATCCTGCTCTGCCCTCCCCCCCCCCATGCTGGCACCCCGACAACCCGAGGTAGTTCCCGAACCCAGGTCGCCAGTGTGGCATCCAGTGCCTCAACCCTCTGCACCACCAGGCCAGTAAAAGGCAGGATTTGACCATGAATTTGTTACCTCAGTCACTCAAGATCTGACACTTCTATTACCTGCCAACCAACTCAGTTTAACTACCGGTATGCCGTGTTCCCACTCTAATTAGTGGCTGCTATGTGCTGATATTTCATTGACTTGAATGAAGAATTCATTTATTATTTCCCTAGGATTACTTGCAGATTGCAGCTGTTGCTATAGTAATACTGGGCGTAGCAACAAAATTCTATATTCAAACTTACATAGTAACCTGGCAGGCAGATAAACGGCACAGACTCTAGCCATCATAGTATCAGTATACGATTAGTGTTCATAAGCAGCTGATGGCACCGCACAACTCAGATTTCAATTTCTGTGCTGCATATATTGATTGAGAGTAGTATACACAGGCCATGTATACATTAATAAAAAAAAAATACATAGTGTCAAAAAAAAGTGTGGGGGGCAAAATACATATGTGGCCCACCCAGGAATGATTGGAAGGGCTGTGGCCAGTCCACCCCAGGTTTAGCCACCGTGTTAAAGGTGGGAGGCGATGAGGGACAAAATGGGTAAACCTAAAGTGCTGCATCATGACACCAGTGCTTCATGGCCCTACAAAGTCAGCTTCCCTCCACACCATCCAGGACTTGGTTGTCTAGCAGAGGTAAGCCAGAGCCTCCACATGTCTGACCACGGTGGTTCAAGTCTGTGGTAAGGGTGGGGCATAAGCAGCATAGAAGGAGGGATGGATCTGGGAGGTTGTCTGGGGACTGCTCCAGAAATGAGCAAAAAAAAAAAAACTCAAACTGTTCTTGTGCTAACAATACTCTGTATGTTCAGGCATACTGTATGTGCAGCTTGTCTTAACATTATAAGTCTGTCACCTTCACAGGAAGGTAATCGTCATGTTTGTGTAACACATGTACTTGTCCTTGCATCATTTATCTGTCCCTGTGATGTTTCCTTGTTGGATGGGCAGCAGCCTTCTAATAGTGGAATGCCATGTATCTCATCCCATGGTGTGCCTTTGTCTTGGACTGGGTCAAGGTGATGAATAAAGAAAACAGACCTGTAGTGGCTTTTTGGAAATGTATTCTGCTGGTGCCAGTCTGAGAATGTTATTTTTAGAAGCATCTGATAGTTAATGGTGGCCTGGATTTTTGCTGGAATGGGGTGCTCAAGTTAAATTATGGGTTTGTTGTAACAATTGTATTACCTGTGAATGTAAGCAGACACCCAATGAGATTAAATATCTTTGGATAGAGAATATTATGTAATTCTACCAGCACTGTAAATCTGCTTCATCATAATGTAAAAGGAGCAGCTAAAATTGGAGCACAGTGTCTCATGGGTATTCCTACACTAATGGCAGATCTGGTATTGGACTAGTTCATATTAACGTTAAGCAGTAGTGCATGTTAAAACTGAAATGTTGTGTCCTTTTCCTTATTTTAGGTCACACACAATTGGTTTCCATTTATAATTTTTAATGTTTAAGATTTCAGATAATCGCAATGACTAATTTTTAAATGTCTTCCAGGATTTCAGCAAAACTGTAAGCTGGTCTGAACACCTGTTGTTTCACATCACCATGTTAGAACTCAGCTAGACGTGCAGTAAACTTATACTGAACAACTTCTAGGTATGTCTGGCTTCAAGCCACATCTTTGAAACTATACCTGTGTCAGCACTAGGATCACACGGAAACTTTTGCAAGCCAGGGGCCACCCACGACAATGTTGTGGAGCAGCATCTACATAAACATGGGCAGCCCCATCCTCTGTTCTTTTCCCTGCATCGATCATACTCGTCTGACCTGCACACGGACACATCGACAGTTATCCACAGTCATGATTTTTATAAGTAAAGAATCACTACTAAAGTGATTTTCGGGTCTCCTGTATGCTGCTGAAGGGGCCCACAAAATTATATAAGGTTGATACATGTGAAGTGTTTGTCTGCTTTTTGGGCCTGTCTTACAACATCCATACATGTGAGTTTTGTCAGGGTTTCAACTTTGTTACCAGGTGAGACAGAAGTGGGGTGCTATAAAAGTTTCTGTTAAAGAAAACTTTGGCAGCAATGGAGAAACAAATGCAGGAGAAATCTGCATTGCCTGCCCCATCAACCGAATCCCAGTTATTGAAACCTAAGGAAAAGTTATCGGGCAGTCATAAACATAAACATTGAAACAAGGATAAAGACAAGTCCTCCCTGTCCTGCTGTAGGTCGCTGCTGCGGGCAGCAGGTATGTCTTTAAGTGTGATGACCACAGCCTGCCCCCCTCCCCCCCCATCGACCAGACACCAAGGTCAGGGCTTGGCTTAGATGCTATTGGGCCTATCATAGGGTCTCTACCCCCCCATCGACCATTACATTCATGACCCCCTACTACAGGTGTCGTCAATGCGCAAACAGTGGTAGAATAATTTTTTTGAAAGTTATGTGATTGTTGCCAGTCTTGCCTGAACAACCTGCACTTAAGCCGATGGGACCTGCCACTTCCCAGCAGCCATCGATGCAGCCTCCCAGCACCGTAGCTAAGGGAACTACTCAGCCATCATCGACGAGGTCCTTGATTCCCATCATCAACGAGGAGGATGACGAGGTGGAGTATAACCCATACTTCATAATTGGAGAAGATTATGGGGAAGAGGAATGTTATGTTGAGGACCAGTACTTAACCTGCCACTAGCTTCACTTTATCCTACTACAGTGAGGAGTCAGTGGTGAATATACACTGATTTTTTTTTTTAGTTTTTGTTGACCGGGTAAGTGCACTAGACAAATCCTGCCTATTTTCAGGCACGACCTGTGGAGGGGGATACAGATGAATGCCAACTGACCTTGAACCAGATTAAGCTGTTAGTGGTATTTTCAGTGAATGAGGGAAATTTGGCCAGGACACCGGGGAAATTCCCCTACTCTTTTCGATAAGTGCCATGGAAACTTTAACATCCACCTGAGCTACCACCAATCCAGGCAGATGGGACCTCGGTTTAACATCTCATCTGAAAGACGGCACGTCAGAAGTGCAGCACCCCTTTCATGATGCACTACAGTGTCAGTACTGGAATATTAACCCAAGTGCCAGATGTGGGAACTGAACCCACAGCCCTCTGATCTCCCGGCCTCAGAGGCGAGCCACTGACACTGCATCTTTAGAACCCTAGAAGATCACCACCATAGGACCCTTCTTTTTGGGCAGTGGTGCAGAAAATACTGGTTGCCAATGGGTTTGCCCTGAAAGAGGAAGACACCACAAAGAAAAATTTGTTGGAGCTTCTAGAGGTGCCAGAGTCACCATCTATAGTTATTTCTCCATTATACCCAGCCCTGGAGGACGCCACCTTTGCAACGTGGTGTAGACCTAATGCCATACCAACTGTTCCCAGAAAGGCTGATAGGATGTACTCTGCACCATCTAATAAGCCTTATTGTGCCAACCAGCCTGAAACAGATTCAGTGATGATCACAGCTGCCCATGACAGGCCCAGGATGCCTAAACATATGAGCTTCCTACCTCCTAGTATGGAATCTGGGAGGTTAGATGTTATGAGCAGAAGTAAGTAAACAAACATTTATCCAGCGCCCAATCCCAGAGGCTGTAGGCACTTTACAAGGAAGTGTAAGAAACCTACAGAATTATGTACGACAAATACAGGATCAGTAAAATAAGTACAGGCAATTAAAATCAATAGAGAATAATAAGATCAATGCTGTAGCTAACTAAAAAAGGCTTCTTTAAAAAGGTGTGCCTCCACTGACGGAGCCTCCCTCAGAGATCTGGGGAGTTCCAGAGGGCCAGGTCAACCACCTCAAATGCACAGTCTCCGAAGGTTTTTAGCCTGGCCTTCGGAACTGCCAGGAAGCCTTCGGTGGAGGAGCGGAGCAAGCTAACTGGGAGGGCAGGGGTCAGGAGGTCACTCAGGTAGCCAACGCCCAAGCCATATAGGTCCTTTTAGGTGAGCAAGTCCACTTTGAAGATGATATTCCATCTAACAGCCAGCCAGTGCAGGTTTGCAGGACTGGGGTCATGTGACAGGACCTGGGAAGGCCCGTCAGTAACCTGGCCACAGCGTTCTGCACCAGCTGCAGTCAACAGAGGTTCCCTCCACTGACCCTGAAATAAAGAGCATTACAGTAGTCTAGCCTTGATGTGACAAAGGCATGTACCAGCATGGGTAGGTCAGCAGACAGAATTAGGGGTTTAATCCGGGCAACATTCCTTAAGTAGCAAAATCCACTCTGAATGACCTGAACTTCAAGTGCCAGCCTGTCGTCAAGAATAACGACGGCCACATTTCTCACCCTGTTGACTACCATCAACAGAGTGGGGACAAGAAACAACCCTGTTCCTGACCCAGTAGCAGTCAGCAACCAGGCTCGATCACCAGTACCTCTCTTGTCAGGGTTCAGTTGCTGTCGGTTAGAGGACATCCAATCCTAGATCTCAGCTAAGCATTTGTTTAGCACTTCTAGGCATTATTTGTCCTTGGGGCATGTAACATAATGAAGTCGAACAATCACCACCTGTATAAAAACACTCCAGGCTCTTGAATGAATTAATACATTTTATTAATGCATACAAAAAAAACAACCGCCTGATGTGTTTTTGAACTCCTGGTTCCTTTATCAAAGGCCTTTGATAAAGGAACCAGGAGTTCCAAAACACGTCAGGCGGTGGCTGACTGATTTTTTTATGCATTAATAAAATGTATTAATTCATTCAAGAGCCTGGAGTAGAGGTGTGTGAAAAAAACGTCCACAGGAAGCATGTAAGCGAAAGTCTTAAATTCCTTCTGCATTGCCTGATTGCCCCAAATAAATAACATTTATCCCTGGTGGCTAGCGGTCCCTCTCCCCACTCAATCACCTGCCCACCTGATGTGTATTAAAAAATACAACCCTGCTGGCTAGCAGTCCTAATCACCCGCCCAATGTGTATTAAAAAAATACAACTCTGGTGGCTGGTGGTCCCTTCCCCCACTTGATCACACACACGCACACCCATGTCCAGCAATATTCAATAAACAAGTAACCCCCCCAACCTTATCCCCCATATCCCACCATGCTTATTCATTCACATCTTAGTGTGCTGCCAGACGTAGAGGAGAGCGGAGGGCTCTGCTGGTGGTCTGCTCCATTTCAGGATGGGGGGAGTGGGGTGGAACACTACTTGGTGGGGGGGGCCCATTAGACCACCAAGGGAAAAAAATACTGGAGATCGGGGATAGGGAGGGAAGGGGGTTCACTAGACCACCAGGAAGAGAAAAATATGTTTTAATATATGTGGGATGAGTTGGGGGACTGACTACTGCTGGACATGGGGGAGGAGTGATTGAGTGGGAGGAGGGACCGCTAGCCACCAGGGTTGTATTTTTTTAATACACATTGGGCAGGTGTGGGGAGGGACCACTAGCCACCGGGGTTGTATTTTTTTTTTAATACACATCGGGCGGGCAAGTGATCAGGTGGGGGAGGGACCGAAAACCACCAGGGTTATTGCTGTTTTTATTAATACACATCAGGCGGATGGGTGATCGAGTGAGGGGGAGGAACTGCCAGCCGTAGGGGGGAGTGTTATTCAATAACCCATCAGGTGGGGGTAGAACAGGGTGAAATTTTGCCCAAAACATTTTTAAGTTTTCTGATCTGCCAGAGGCAGAAGCTCATAAATTTCTGTGAAAGTTGCTAAATTTTTGCAAAAGTTCTGCTAAGGCGGAAATGGCAACTTTCGTACAGTACTAGCCTGAAGTGTTTTCATACAGGTGGTGAGTGTTCTACCTCATTGTGTTACATGCTTGTTTTTTGGTCTTGAAGCACCACCATCTCAGTGCGACCCATTATAGCAACGTATCATTTTCATAACAGTGAAAACCCAGATTGTAGCATCTAATAAGCTCACCCAGGGGTAGCATGTACACCATGAACAGCATCAGCAACAAGATCAAGCCTTGAGGAACTCCGCAGGGCAGGGGCTTCAGACAGGAGGAGAAATTCCCCATCATTATCCGTTGTGTCCTGCCTGTGAGAAAGGACTCAAGCCAGTTGATGACAGTACCAGTTAGTCCACAATACTTTCTAAGGCAATCCAGAAGCACAATATGGTCCATGGTGTCAGATGCTGAGGAGAGATCTAGGAGAACGAGAAGTGACCAATCTCCTCTGTCTCTCGCCCTGAGGAGGTAATTTTGCACCTTGACCAACACTGTTTCAGTGCTATGCCTTGCCCTAAACCCAGACTGGAATGGCTTATGGATGTCAAAGGCTGCAAGGTGTGCCTCGAACTGCAAAGCCACCACTTTCCCAAAAATGGAAGGTTGGGGATGGGTCAATAATTCGCCAAGATGTCAGGATCGAGTGATATTTCTTCCAAAGGGGCTTCACCAATGCCTTCTTCAGGGCATCAGGGAAGAACCCTTCCCAAGAGCGTGAACTGGACCAATGGATTCTGCACATCCCACTAGGAGATGAGTTGGGCCTCGGTCCAGTTTACAAGAGGTGTGCCGCAACTTCAAGATTACCTCAACAACCTCAGCCACCTTCACTGGCTGAAACTCACCCCAAATAGTAAGAGTGCCTCTGCCTATGCAAGGCACCCCACTGCAGGGCTGATCTTGTCCCATTGAGCAGATCCCAGATCGAATGGAGGACACCCTATCAGAGAAGAACTGAGCAAACTCCTTGTACAAAGCGACTGAAAATGATGCTTTTGGCTGTAAACATGCAGGATGAAGCAGCCTGTCCACAGTCTGAAACAGCAGAGTTGATCTGTTCCTTCTTGCGGCAGTCTCCCTGGACAGGAACTCTGCCTTCTTATGGTTGATTGCCCTTTGATATTCACCATAGTGAACTCTCAAGACCAGTTGAGCCACCTCAGACCAGATCCTTTGTCAGCAATGCTCCAACTTCTGACCATTGGTCTTCATCTCCTTGAGAGCCCCATCAAAACCCAGGTGTCTTAGGTGAGAAGACCTGGGTCATATACAGACCAGTGCAATGGTGTTGAGTGCCTTGGAGACAGCACTATTATAGGCTTTCGCTGCCTTGCCTGTGCCAACCGCATATGCAGTACTCGCACCAGAAAAGTCCACTACTGCCAAAAGTCCCTCTGAAGACAATCACTAAAAATACCACCAACAGCTTAACCTGGTTCAGTTTCACTTGGTTATCATCTGTATTCCCCCAGGTCACCCCTGAAAAAAGGGACTTCAAATCTCAGTGGGCCTACCCGGACAACAAAATTAAATAAATCCCTCAGCGGGTGATAATGGACCATCTCAACATGGGAAGGACTATGGCCCCCCAATGAGAACTCCATCGTGCAGTAATCAGACCAAATGACCAGATCAATCCTGAGGTCAGTGACCTCAAGCCCCAATGAGAATACCAAGTCCAAGGTGTAGCCATGGAGGTGAGTCACAGAAGCAACTGGTTGTGCAAGTTCCAGTGCTGTCATTATCTGGAGGAAGTCATAACCAAAATGTGAGAGTTCCTCATTGACCCAGACATTAGTCACCCAAAATCAGCCATCTGGGTGACTCCACACACCCTACTGGCGATGAAGTCCACAACTTCCTGCAGAAATTCTTCCTCGCACCTAGGGGTACAGTACATGAGTAGAATCCTGCAACCTGCACCTTGACCCCCACGCATAGCCACGCATTCAAATGACGAGATAGAATTCACCAGGTGCATGTAGAAGTTCAATCTAGATCTAAAACAGATGGCTACAACCCCCACCCCTTCGTTCCCTACTCAAGCAAATGATGCAAGCCAGATTGACCGAAGAAATCAAGTTCACCATAATTGCAATCTTGGTCCTCATCAATTTAGCATTATATAGCACTGCCTGAAGGGGACCAATGGAGACTGCAGGCCCACTGGCTAACTGCTTCTTGGTCCAGTGGGAACCCTGGGGATGAGCACTAAACACACCCGGCCTTTATCCAGGGCCTGCTTTACCCCAGGGTGCCCCCTGCCCATAGCCACCTCAATGCTGCTCACCTCCACTATACCCCCAATGCTCTGCCACCAGCCCACTCGTTCCCTACCAATACCAACCTCCCAACAGTGCCTTACCACTGCAGCTGGAAGGGGGAGGTCAGTAAAGGGGCAAAAGTCATGCAGCAGAAATGCTGAATAGGTGAGACGAAGGGTTCTGTAGCCCAGGCACATTCTGCAGCTGTTCCTCAATAACTAAAATACCCCACATACATTACCCCCCACTCTAAAATACTGCAAAATCGTTTCCCAAATCAGCAAATCCCCATATACTATAAATTCACCCTCCAATCAAATATAAACTAAAAACACCACCAGTATTAAATACACAGAACCCCCCATTCACTCTGTTCCCTAAATATCCAGCAACTCAATCAGCCAGTTTAATACAAACAGATTCTTACTACATACAGCCAGCATTCAACCACTAATCTACAACCCCAAAATGATGTATACCTCAACTTCATTGGGCCTATGTATTGCAAACTACCAGGCCCATATGATCAAACAACAGAACACCGTCTGGAGAAGTTCTAAGGCTGCAGTACGGGCCTCATCCTAGGGTACTACCAAAACTGAGTTAATGAAAACACTAACTGCATGGGCTGAAGTGGGTAAGCATTTAGTCTGCTCAGCCTACAGTGTCTCAGATGCCTCTGCCAGGGTAGCTGCCTCTGGCATTTGCATGAGGTGATATTCCTGGCTTAGAGTGTCTGGGTTTGCCAATGATGTGCAATAGGCAGCATTAAATGCATGATTTAGAGACACTAAACTATTCAGCAATGATGTGGAAGAGGCCTTCAGTCATCTAGGATGACCTTAAGGTCAGTCAAATCCCTTTGCCACACACTAGACAGAGGCAAGGGTAGGAATCAGTTTTATCCACCAGCCACAAGAGCTGGTAGACAGGGCTACAGGCCTCCCTGTAAAGAAAAAGGCACTGGAGCCTGCCAGCCAAACTTCTCCCCAGTGCCCAACCAAGCCAGTGGCATTGTCCCCACTGATTTAATATGACTCTCAGAACTACACTCCCCAACCGCCTTTTCCTCCAGGGGTGGTTGTGGGAGGTTGTCTCTCCCTTCATTTGACCCAATTGAGGGAAATTACTACAAACAAATGGGTTATGGATAGCATTTCAAAAGGGCATGCTCAGGAGCTGTTGGATACTCTGCCAGATCATCTGCCATAGACTCCAGCTTATCTCCACCCCCCCAGAAACCTGTCCCTGGTGAAGGAAGAAGTGTAGACCTTACTACAGAAATGGGCCATAGAAACAATCCCTGTCGGGGAAAAGGTACAGAGGATCTTACTTCGAGGGTATCTCTTGCAGTAGGTCAAACTGGTAGGATTAAGCCACCAGGCACTAGGACCACACGGAAACTTTCTAGCTAGCAGTCTGCCAGAGAGGCCCCCCACCACCAATGTCACCCTCTGACATTGGCCTACCCTATAAGAGTGGGTGGCCTCTATCTATCAACCAACGCACGTTGGACCTCTGGAAATCACCGTAGCTTTAGTCAACCACCATTTTCACACACTTTTCAGTGCTTTTCTTTTTCTTACCATAGTTTTTTTTTTTTTCCATCTTCTTAGTGGTTTTTATTTTTTTGTCTTCAAAACTGACTTTGACCTCGGATCACTCCACCAAGTGTGCCTGCAGAATGCAAATCCTGAAGGACTGCCATTCTGCCTGTGTCTGCTGCTTAGACCCAGACCACAACATCCAAGTCTGCAAAGTCTGCCAAGGGTTCAACCAGGCCACACGGCAGTGCTGCCTGCAGACCTTGAGAAACTTTATCCTGAAACAGATGGTTTCCTCCATGGAATGGGAGCTGCAGGGCAGGAGCTCCTCCATTTCCCCAGCCCAGTCCCGAGACAAGGCCAGCAGGGAACACAAACACCAGGGTAGGCCCCCACCCTCCTCCTCCTGTTCGCGGTCTCTTCACCATTCTTCGACCACAAAGGGGTCTTCCTCCTCCAGTGGGGTAGCTGCCGTGCATGCCCTCTCTCCCATGGGGCTATTGACCACACTGCCTGTAGCCGCGCTTACAGTCTTGGGCAGACACCTTTCAGGTCAGGACTTGCTCCCTGCTGCTCAGGCCCTTGCTCACGATGGGCACATGGCATGGTGGCTCAGCTGGCATGTCATTAGCCTGCATGGGTTTGGCAGAAGCTGGGCTCTCCTCAGACTCCCACCTGCAACCCTGGCATTAGTCTCTTCTTCCAGGTCCTCCACCCATCCTCTAGTCTTGGAGCTGGTGCACAGGACATCGGTGCCTCCCCAGTGCCGAGTCCTCCACCATTTTCACCAGTAAGGGCTACTCCCACCCCAGCACCCATCTTTCCTCTGGTGGCACCCATTGGGCTTACGCCGGTCCTCCCTCAGCCATCACCCATCAGGCCTGTGACCATCTACCCTCAGCCGACGCCCATCCAACCTACATCAGTCTACCCCCGCCCAGTGCACATCGGGCCTATGCTGACATCCTCAGCCAATGCCTGTAGGGCCTATGACAGTCTGGTGCCTGCTGGACTGATGCCTGTCATGCTCAATTTACAAGGCCTACTTACATCTCTCTGGGGCTTTATACAGTCACAGATTCCCTTTGCTTAGGGTCTGGTACCTCCCGCTCCACAGTAGCCTTCTCCAAGACTGTCCACTCTGGTGCTCCCGCACCCGACCCTGCCATATAAGCCGGCTTGCATCCACTGCCAGCCCACAGACTAGAGGGATGAGTATCGTCCAGACCTGCATTTGCCTGATGAGGACAGCAATCAGGGCAGAGATAATGGGGATGAAGGTGACATCAGCGGCTTGTCTACCCCCCTTTATGGACTCCTCTGAAGGGGAAAGGACCCCTAAGTATGTCCTTAAGTCCCCACCAAATGGCCCCATCTTCATGGTCATAATGCGACATATTCAGGAGGCCGTGGGGTTTGAAATGGAGGAGCAGGATCCAGAGCAGCACCGGCTCACTACCTACCTTTGCCAGTCATGGTCTCATACATTTGTGGTCCCTCCTCTCCTATATACCTACGAGGACGGCACCATTGCCACCTTGTGTCAGTCCAGTATGGTCCCAGCCATGTGCAGAAAGGCCAACAGGCTGTACCATGCCCCGGTGGGGAGACCATTTCTCAAGGACCAGGTGCAAGAGGACTGTGTGGTGATAAACGCTGCTCAACGACTGCGCTAAATGGCCTAAGCATCTGAGTTCCCCACTACCCAACAAGGAGTCCTGTCGGTTGGACCTTCTGGGCAAGAATACATTTGCCTCAACCACCTTGGTGATCTGCTTCCTCAATTACTTACTTGGCGCACATGCTCCAGTACCAAAATGCCCTGTGAGATCAGACCAGGGACCTCTTCCAATCCTTACCTGATGACTCTGCCAAGCAGCAAGCTCTGGGTTCCCTAAAGTCAGCCTCCGATGTCAGTACCCATTTGCTCAGGTCAGCCTATGACACGTTGGATGACTAGGCGATGGCAGCTAGCATATGCATGCGCTAGCGCTCTTGGCTTCAGGTGTCTGGGTTCGCACAAGACGTCCAGTTGTCATCTCAAACATACCTTTTAGAGGGTACAAGTTGTTTGGCTGAGATGTTGAAGATATCTTCTCCACCCTCAGGTGTCTGGACACACTCTGAGGTCTGTCCATTCTGTGTCTCAAGCACAGCCCAAATCTGGGC
Source organism: Neoceratodus forsteri (assembly GCA_016271365.2). Lineage (NCBI taxonomy): Eukaryota > Metazoa > Chordata > Ceratodontiformes > Ceratodontidae > Neoceratodus > Neoceratodus forsteri. The sequence continues at coordinate 78,859,546 of CM057454.1, read as the reverse complement.
TACAGATGCCCTTTCTCGGGCAGCCCACAGGCAAACCCGAATGTATGCCAAGCCTTAGGGAAAAGCAGCAGGTAGCGGCATCTTCCCTGCCCACCCCCTCCACCAGTAAGACCTCTCGGGGAGGCCTTGCAGCCCCGGCTGTCTCTGCCCTTCCTTCCTGGCTCCTTGCTGGACCCCTTTCCTCCACACATGCAGAAGGTGGTCATAGGGGGTCACTTCTTCCTCCATCTGGACAGGTGGCAGGAGGTCACTTCAGACAGTTGGATGCTGCAGCTCGTAGAGCATGGCCACTCCCTGTAACTTTTGGAGTGGCCTCAGGACAAACCCCCTGTTCTGTCCTTGTACCCTCCCAGTCACATCCCTCTGATCTGGGAAGAAATGCATGCCCTGCTTCGCAAAAGGGCAATGGAACCTGTTCTGCAGTCCCAGAAAGGAAAGGGGTTTCACTCCCATTTCTTCCTGATCCCCAAACGTACAGGGACCTCTGGCCCATCCTGGACCTTGGTGAGCTGAACCTGTCGATCCAATACAAAACGGTTCAGTATGGTCACTTTTCAGGGTCTGCTGCCCCATTACACCAGGGGGACTGGATTTACTCCCTGGATACGCAAGATGCCTATCTGCATACCAAGGTATGCGCCTCTCACAGGTCTCCTTAGATTTCATTTTCAGGGAGCCTATTTCAATTTCAGTGCTTTGCCATTTGGCTTATCTTCAGCTCCCCAGATGTTCGCTAAGTGTTTGGCAGTGGTGGAAACTGCTCTCAGATGGCAGGGGTTCTCTGTGTTTCCTTACCTGGATGACTGGCTTCTAGCATCACCGTCCAAGGAGCATCTGCTCCAGACACTGGATCATACCGGCCACCTGTCCCAGGCTTAGTGTCTCACCATCAACTTGCCCAAGGTGTTTCTTACCCCCTGCCAACAATGTCAATACTTTGAGCGGTATTGGATATGGATATGGGGATGGCCTTTCTACCCCAAGACAGGGTGGAGCACCTGATGAATGAAGCCCATCAGCTCTACTCCAGCCATCACATCCCAGCACAGATCTTTCAAACCCCAGGAATCACTCAGTCTGCTTAACTATTGCAGTCAGCCTGCAGTTGTGGAACTGCTCCTCAAAGGATGGAATGTATGTAAATGATGGAACTCTCATTGGCTGTGCTGATTTCAAACTGCTGCACTCTGAAGTGCTCAGATTCTTTACTCCATCTGCTCAGTTTGGACCCCTCAGAGAGCTCTCCTCAACTTCTTCACAAACTCTTACCTTGACGAGAAGTTTGTTTATAATTATTTTATATTACTGTTCCTAATTTCAGGTATTTCAGTTAGTTCAGTGGGTTAATTTGTTTTTTACAGCAGTATCTCTCGGTTCCACTGAACCGCTGTTCTTGTGGAAATTTGTATTCGTTTTTGGTATTTTTTGTTATAAATCTTGGTTCCCTTTCAGAACTGCATCATTTATTAATTTTATTAAACTTTTAGTTATTTCTTTGTTCCTTTTCCTGTCAGGAACCAAGCGTTATGTCTGGTTAACCAATTAGTCAATCCTTTGAGAACCGACCATGATTAGTAAATAAAGTTTGTGGTATTTCCTTATTAACTGGGATTTTGTGGAATCGATGTGTCTCAATTTTTACCGTGGTCCCTGACACTCATGTCAGGAATGCCACGAAAAAAGAAAAGGACAGGATCAACTGGTTTTAAAGATTGTACCAGTTGTGGACATTTCATGGCTAAAGCTGACAGACACAATTTGTGTATTTGGTGTCTGGGGACAAGCCATATCTTTGTGAGATCTGTTAGACTTTTTGCCCCAAAACACTAAATAAGAGGGCCCAAAAGCTTGAAGAGATGGCGACCCCGATTTCCCCCCAGAATCTTCAGAGGAGCCATCCTCTTCAAAGAAAGAAACAAAACTAGGGAAACAGCAGAGAAACCTGCTGACAAAGCTGTCTTCTAAGTCTAAAAGACTTACCACTGCACCTCCTGCAGAAAAAACAAAGGAGCTTTCAGTGAGTAGACCTATGCCCTCTGCAGAGGAGATTGCCATAGCCCTGCAAGTTCTGGAGGCTCTCCAGGCTGTGGGTCCATTACTTCCTCAACCAACTCCGGTTCCAACATCGGTTCCTCGGTCTCAGGAACCAGTTCCTGTATATGAGGAACAGTATGAGTAGGAAGAGGAGGGAGACCCTATCGAATCAGAAGTCTCCTTGGAGCAGGACTTTGGTTCTCCCCCAAGGGGGTCCAGATGACTGTTCTTCTCACAACTCATTTGTGAGACAGGTGGTGGACACATTAAATTTGACTATAAAGGAGTCCACAGAAGAAAAAGCGGATGCTGACTACCTAGAGATGAAGGGTCTCACCCCTACCAAATTACTATTTCTGCCTATCCATAAGACCCTCAGAAAGGCAATACTAAAGATTTTGCAAACCCCAACTTCTATTCCTGGGATAGATAAAAAGGTGTATAAAAAGTACCAACTGTACAGGTCCAACGCTGACTTTTTATTCACCCACCGTGACCATGAGGGGGTGGTACAGGCTTCAGCCTGTGACACCCCCAACAAAGACTCTAGGAAGATAGATGCCATAGTTAAGAAAAGTTATATAGCAGCTTCCCTGCTGGTCAGACAAGCTAATTATATAGCTTATGCTGCCCAGTACCAGAAAGTCCTTCGGACAACAGTATTGGCCATGTCTGACAAATTTATAGGGGGAGCTGGCCATAAATTTGGTCGAAATTGCCAGGACAGCCTTGGATGGCACTAAGTACCAGTTTCATCTGACAGTGGATGCCAGTGATACTGCTGCCATGCTTATGGCTCTCACAGTATCAATGAGGAGGTTTGCTTGGCTCAGAGCTACAAACCTGACCCAGGATACCCAGACAAAAGCCATGAATTTCCCCTGTGAGAACATTTCTTTTTTGGGGGATGCTTCTTACAGGAGTAATGCAGCCAAAGATAGACCCTCCACCTCATACAGGTCCCAATTCAGGGGAGGCAGGGGTAAGGGATCCTACTCTAGGTCTTTCTCCAAGCCCAGGCCCTGCCAGACTATCAGCAGACCAGAGGGTACTTAAGGGGCAGGGGTAGATGGGCAATGAGACGGGAAGAGCCTTCCGACCAGGCCAAGGCTCAACCAAAGTAGAATACCTGATGTGTTTGTACAGGTTTCCTCCCCACTCCCCTACTGGGGCAGGCTGCCTCACTACTTCCAAGCTTGGCAATCCATCACCACAGACAAGTGGGTCTCGGAGGTAGTGCGTCAAGGTCTGTCCATCAGCTTCAAAACACTCCCCAAGCTAAGAATCTGAAACTTTCTGCCTGTCACACTTCCAGAAAAGGTGCTTCTGGAATGGAAGCAGAAGTAACCAACCTGTTGCTCATCACAGCAGTGGAACATTTCCCTCTGTCCTAGAGGAGCAAGGGGTTCTACTCCAGGTACTTCCTAACACAGAAGGAAAATGGGGAGTGGTGACACAGTTTGGATCTCAGACTTCTGAACAAACACATTACAAAGCCAAAGTTCAAAATGATCACTCTGGCCATGATAATTCCCACACTGCAACAAGGAGATTGGCTGGCATCCTTGGACCTCAAGGACGCCTACTTCCGCTTCCCAATCTGACCAAGCCACAGAAAGTACCTGAAGTTCAGACTACCCTCAGGCCACTATAGGTTCACAGCCATGTCCTTTGGCCTGCCCTCAGCACCAAGGGCAATCACAAAGTGCTTAGCAGTAGTGGTGGCTCACCTAAGAAGGCAAGGAATCACAGTATTCCCTTACCTAGATTACTGGCTAGTTGTGGGACAGTCCCCTCAGCACAACAGAGACTCCTTGTCCCTGGTTCAAAGCACCTCAGAATCACTAGGATTCCTAATAAATGCCAAAAATTCTCAGACAGACCCTGCTTAAGTTCTGGAATTTAAAGGAGCAGACTTGGACACCCTGCAAGGAAGAGCATTCCTCTCTTAGGATAGGGTAAACAGCATTCTTCAGCTGGCAGGGTCATTCAGACTAAACACACCCAGACCAACAAGGCACTTCCTACAATTAATAGGCCATATGGCAGCAGCCACGACTGTACTGCCAGAATCAGAATTCCAAATGAGGGACATTCAATTCCACTTAAGAGCCCACTGGTCACAGAGGAGGGATCCTGTGGCCAAGTTGATACATGTGTCAAGAACCCCGATACAGGCACTGCAATGGTGGCTGGACAGGGAATCTCAGAGAGGGAGTTCTTTCCAGAAAGAGATCCCCCTCACTAATACTCGCTACAGATTCCTTCCTACTAGGCTAAGGGGCACACATGCTCAACCTCACGGCAAGTGGGACCTGGTCCCCCCAAGGGTCACTCCTGCACATCAGTCTGTTGCAGCTCAGAGTGGTGTATCTGGCCCTCCAGTCATTTACATCCCAGATATAGGGCAAAGTGATGCAGATCAGAACAGACACCACCACCACCATGTGTTTACATCAACAAGCAGGGAGGCACCAGGTCAACTTTACTTTGCACAGAGGCCATGAAGGTCTGGAACCTGGCATACTCACTACAAGTGATCCTGTCTGCCATCCACCTACCAGGAAAGGACAACATTCTGGCAGACTCCCTCAGTAGGATGAGCCAGAACCATCACAAATGGTGCCTAAACACACGTGTTACAAGCCGTGTTCACAAGGTGGGGCATCCCAGAGATAGCTATTGTTGCCCCCCCTTCCCCCCAGTCACCGGCTGCCACAGTTCTGTTGCAGACTTCCAGTCAGGGGTACTGTGCCACTGGATGCCCTGACATTGAATTGGACAGGCAGATTTATATACGCCTTTCTGCCCTTTCCTCTCTTGCTCAGGGTCCTGATAAAACTCAGGACACATCCCACAACAATGATCCTGGTGGCACCAGATTGGGAGAGGCAGCCTTGGTACTCGCTTCTACTGACTGTCAGTAGCACAGTTAATTCACCTACCTCAGAGGTACAATTTGCTGACATCCTCGCAGTGCAGGATAATGTGCTCCAGCCTGAAGTCCCTACACCTCAAGGCCTGGTTCTTGAAGACTTAAAATGTGTCAGCCTGCACCTCTCTAAGGAGCTCCTGACTGTCCTAAGAGGGGGGGTCCAGGAGACCTTCAACTAGGAAAACCTGTGCATCCAAATGGAAGAGGTTTACAATATGGTGTGCTCATACAGGTGTCCAACCTGCTACTGCATGGTTGTCAGTTGTTTTGGACAACCTCACCCACCTGAATTCACCAAGGCCTTAGGCCTTCTGCTTTAAAAGTGTACATAACTGCAGTCTCTGCATATATTTAAGCTGGCAAGGATATTTATTTAGTTGTTTAACCAGGAGTAGCACACTAAGCTGAAAGTTTTTTTACAGGAGCAACCTGGGAGCACAGGGAAGTTAAGTGACTTGCTCAGGGTCACACAGTACGCAAGTGGAAGCTGGGGGATTCAAACCCAGGTCTGGTCTGCTGGATGTCACCAGATTTGCAGCTCAGAGCCTTAAACCACTGCGCTATACTGCCTCCTCTAGATCATCCCTATCTAGATAGATCCCTGACTTCCCATCCTGTCTTCAGAAAGTTCCTTAAAGGCCTTCTTCACCTTCACCCTCCATTGAGGGAACCGGTGCCAGCATGGAATCCGAACATATGTATTGCCAGGCTAATGTTGCCCCAATTTGAGCCAATGGCTACTGCAGAATTAAAATATATTACCTGGAAAGCTGTTTTCCTGATTGCCATTACCTCAGCCAGGTGAGTGAGTGAGTGAGCTTCAGGCCCTGTGTACAGACGTGAACTACATCTCCTTTCACAGAGACAAGGTAGTCCTGCGAAGTAATATGACATTTCTTCCCAAGGTGGTATCGGATTTTCATCTGAATCAGTCTGTCACATTGCCAGTCTTTTTCACTGCCATCTCCAGCTCAGGAGTACAGAGATTACATACTCTAGATGTCAAGAGGGCACTCTGTCACTATCTGGACAGAATCGAGCCCTATAGACCAGAGGTAACCCAGTTGTTCCTTATCTGTGGGTAAGTAAAGACAAACCAGCACCAGAAAGAACCATTGCACACTGGATAGTGTCCTGCATGCAGTTCTATTACTCTAAAGTTGATAAGCAGCCCCCCTGGCCTCAGGGCATATTCTACCAAGGGCAGAGCTGCATCAATGGCTGCAGCAACGGATATACCCCTATTTGAAATTTGCAAGGCAGCTACATGGAAAACTGTTCACACTTTTACTAAGCACTGCAGCTTAGACATACTGGGCCAGATATTCAAAAGGTTTGTGCACAGCAATAAAGTTGCGCATGCATAGTCAAAGAGTCGCCATTCTGCGATATTCAGCAGGAGGCAGTTCGCCACGAAAACATGCTGAGCAACAGCGCAATGCAAATGAAGGCATCGCAGCAAAAGGTGAATCCATGCATAAAGGCGCCAATCGATATCAAAGACTTACTTAATCGCCGCAACAATGCCGGAACAACGGAGATTGCGCCCCAGCCGAAATGAGCCAAAATAAAAGGCTCAAGGAAGAGGCGCAAGAACGCTACAGGGATGCCAAGTGGAGAGAGAGAGAAAGACAGACAGTGACAGGCCAGGGCAGGCAAAGGAAGCAGTGGGGCCATAGGCTGCAGAGGCCAGCGAGGATGCCGGTGCAGTGGAAGTAGCAGTCAGGACAGCGGGGGTAACAGAGCAACATCAGCCGGGGGGGTCACAAGCCAGGGAGATGGACAGTGGCAGCTTCCACATGGAAGCTGTAATGGGGGTGAGAATGCAAGGTGCAGGGGGACGTGGCCGTGGATGGGCCCGTCGGCGGTACGCCCCCAACAGGCAGTACCGTGCCCGCATCAGCTTTGAGCTGTACACAGATGTACATATCGTGGGCCGGTACCACCTGAACAGGGCAATACTGAGGCGGCTCTGTGAGCTGTGCAGTGATGAGATGCAGGCACCCTCACGACGGAGTCATGCTCTGTCAGTGGAGACCAAGGTGACAGCCTGCATGTGCCTGCTCGCCACGGGCACCTTCCAGAGGCCAACAGGGGACACCACAGGCATCACACAGTCGCCACGTCATGCATCCTCACCCAATTCCTCCAGCACTGCTGCCACATGCTCGCAGGCACATCCATTTCCCAGCACGCGTGGCTGGAAGCGTACAGCAAACATGCAGGCGTTCCACAGGGTAGCACGTATGCCTGGCGTGCTAGGGGCCATAGACTGCACCCATGTGGCCATTTGCACGCCACCTGGCCCTGATGGGGCCGCATATAGGAACAGAAAGGGCTTCTCCAGTGTCAACTGCCAGGTGGTGTGTGATGCCACTGGGCGTATAATCAATATCTGTGCCACACACCCTGGCGGAGCACATGATGCCTTCATATGGCATCCGTCTGCACTGTGCCATCGATTCGAGAGTTGGGACATCCCCACAGGCCATCTAGTGGGTGAGTACGCATGTAGGAAATGCAAACTCGGGGCAAGGGTGGGAATGCCACAGGTGCCATGGTAGTGGCACACAGGGATATGGGTAATATGGACCTGAACATGATACTGATCTCCACTATCTCACACAGGTGACAGCGGATACCCACTCCGTCCCTGGCTGCTCACACCATACCGCGCCCATTACCCCATCGCGCAGCTATAATGAGGCACATGCTCACCCAGCATCATCAATGCGGGTGTTTGGGATGCTCAAGGCACGCTTCCGATGCCTAGACACCTCGGCGGTGCCCTACAGTACAGCCCTCAAAGGCCTGTGGGATATTCCTGGCCTGTTGTATCCTGCACAACATGGCCAATGACTGTGGGATAGCCGTACAGGTTGAAGGGGGACAGCGATGGGGCATGGCGGCCCGGTGTTGATGATGAGCAGCCCAGCGGGCGGCCGGGACCCCGACTGATCCGGCAGGCCCAGCTGCACGGGACACCATCACGCCCAGGAGCATTATACTGCAACACAGGTAAGTCAAGGGGCCATGTGCAAACAACACTGTCCTGGCGCAACCCACAGGCACACAGAGTAACACACCAGGGGTGCATGACGGCAAGGGGAGTGGAAGGGACCAGGCACACAAACACACCATTAGGGAGGGGCGAACAGTCATATGGACACACACACAGACACAGGCAAAACAGGCACAAAGCGTACATGGGCAGGTGCACAGCAGAGCAGGAACAGACATGGCAAACACACAGATCCACAGACCACACCCACCACCTGTACTGTCAAATGCGTGTGTCAGATGCTGGGCACCCTGCACCTTGGTGTACAGTACAATGCAGGCATCATCATGCACACTGGACAGCAGTCGGGATGGTGTGCAGGTGGTCGATATGTCGGCGTGATGGGCAGGGCACCCCAGTGCACTGCCCACCATGACGCACAGTGCACACAGGGCAGCACCCGACAGGGCCCACACTGGGAGACAGGTCAGTCATGTTGCACCATTCCACGGCCACCGCGGATGCGTGGGCGGCCCCACCATGACCCAACAGCACTGGCAGGCTGAGCAGTGGCCACATGGGGTGACACCGATGGACCACCAGGGGTCCCACTGTGCGATCGCAACCTTGTCCGCAGTGGGGTCTGTAGGATGCCAAACATACCTGCACCAGGGGTGCTTGGGATGCCCACAGCAGAACCTGGTGTCGACAGGCTTGGTGTCGCATGGCGCCGGCAGCGGGAGTGGAGGCGTACTGTGAGGGTGCAGCGGTACAGGAGACCTGCTTGTGTGCCCAATGCAGCCAGATGACAGCGACCAATGCCTGGGTCAGCCTGTCAATGGCGTGGTCACATCCATCCGCATATGGACCATCTCTGCATGGTCAGAGCACAATCCTGCTGTGCCGCTCCACAGCCGCACAGGTGCCTCCACAGGCGTTGCAACCGCCTTTGCTGCTGTACTGATTCCCGCAGCGAGTTAGTGTGCTCTTCAATGGGTACTCTGCCACAATGGCATCCTGTCCCCAGGGTATGGAAGGTCCTGATGCTCAACACCCCTTGAGGGTGGGCGCTGTTCACCAGGACCAGGAATGGGCATATCAAAGGGCAGCGGGCATGTGCCACCGCTGGACACTGTACCCCCAGACCTGGTGGGTGACTGCTGCTGCTGCCCCTTCAACCGCTGTGCCCCAGGGACCACTCGTTCCACTGCTGATGCCGCAACAGTGCCAGACACCTGCACAGCCACCGGTGCTGACTGGCACAGCCTGGGACTGTGCTGACATGCTGGCACACACGTTGGAACCAGGTAGGCCCAGGGGCACATGCTGGCCTGCTGTGTGTCCGTCATGGGACACACACATGTCACTGCCCATTGTAGTCCTTGCATCATCAATGGTGCAGGTACGTGCTATAGCCACAGTCACAGCGTGCCTGCATGCCAGACTGCTGAGACACAGGCTGTGCACCCCCCACACCCGACTCACTGACACCAGAGTTGGCAGCCCAGTGTGCATGCTGGTGCAGTGCATGCTGGCTGGTGACAGAGGTGGGTGGACCCTCCTCCATGTCCAGCAGGTCTTCCTCACTGCCTGGACCCACCACCACCATCCCTGAAGACGAATAGGATCTCTGTAACAGAAAGAGAGGACATGTGAGTGCATGTGAACATCCTTCCCCCAACACCACCACCATGTCATACCCGTGCAGTGATGGGCTTCCACCTGTCTGGAATCCACCTCCTGAGTAGCCCTCAATAGCACTGCGCTGCATTGATGCAGCCAGTCGGTCCTCAGCCGGGTCAGCTCCACCACCGCTGGCTGGCCCCGCCAGTGCCAGCGTGCGCCCTGAGGGCTGCCACCTTCTCCTTCACCCTCCTGCGGTCTGTCCCCATCTTCTTTTGCATTCCTGCGGGCGCTGGCGGCTTCCGTGCAGGTTCACTGCGACTACCCCTCCCATGCAGCCGCGGGCCTGAGGGTGCCCGCCATCCACTCAGTAGTGCCTCCTCCTCCAGGTAGGCCTGGTAGAGGTCTCTGTCTCCACCGTGGTGAAGTTGGGCTTCCTCCTCCGCCCACCATCCTCACCTCACCTTGGCTCTGCTCGGTCATGGCGATCTGTATGGGTGGAAGTGGACACCTGTCACTGTGCAGTCTACAGCGTTATCCCATGACCATTGTCCAGAACATCACACAGCATGCAACCCACCTCTCACCTGCAGTAACCGAATCTGTCCAGCGCAGCCCAGTGTCGCACATTTATAGCGCAATGCATGCAAATTAGGAGTGGAGCAACTGTAATGAGATGCAAATCGCGCCACTGCACCTTTGAATGGCTGATCAGATGATTTGCATGTGTTGGCTGAATATCGTGCAGTTGCGCTTTGCGCAATACGGTTGCACCGGCTGAGCCAATGGCGCAGATCTGTGACTGTGTGGTACACTGCATTGCGCATGCCCAGGTAACTTATGCAGGCGTCTGCCACGCTGATGACGTGCTGTGCGCGATCGGCAATTCAGGCCATGGCCACCATTGTGTCAGTGGCGCTACAGCACTGGGCACCATATGGCGCTGTGGCATTACTGTGCAATAGTCCACTGTGGCACTGGCACGCAGGTGGTCGGTCGCGCAGGATACGTAGATGTCAGATGGCGCTGTGCGTGGCCTTGCGCCATAGACCCCTGACCTGGTGTCCGACCTTTGCACCCTGGCGCTGTTCGGCTGCCATGTGTACGGCCCTATTGAGCTGTTTGGTGACAGCGCTATGTGAACCGACGGCACTGTATGAACAAGCGCGATTGGAACCTATGGTGGTCTGTTGCGACATTTCCCGTGGGGTTGCAGCTGCGGCGCCATATTGCCTGCTGTACCACGAACTATGGCGCGGGAAGTGCCCCAATGGAGCCAGTGGGTGGCCAACCTGGTGGCCCTGGTTGAGCCCACTATGGGGCACTGTATGGGGATGAGCCCCTCACCATGGCTCGCACCCAGGTGTGGCTGCAGGTGGTCACTGACCTGGTGAGGGTCACAGGGCGGTGCCGGTCTGCAGAGCAGTGCAGGCACAGATTCAGTGACCTCTGCAGGAGGGAGCCAGATGTGCTGCAACGCCTAAGGTCACGTGCCAGGAGGGGCGTTGTGCCTAGGCCAGATGGGTGTACCATCTATGCACCTGTATTCTCCGTAGGGGTGTGACTGTGTCTTGGTGGCGGTGCATGGGGGATGGCTCTGCCATGGTTGGCTGTGTCAGTGTGTGCAGGAGTGAGATGCATGGGTCTGGCTGTGTGGGCAGGCACACTCACTGGGGCAGGGGGCAGTCTGCTTTGGAGTCACACTGATGTTTTCTCAACATTTGTCACCCACAGGCCTGGCAGAGAGGATGCAGGCACGGGCTGAGGAGGGCCGTGGCAGGGCCCAGGTGGCGGACGGAGGTGATGTGAGGGGTGGGCCATAGCAGCAGCAGCAGCAGCCACAGCTGCTTGATGAGTGTGAGTATCATTACATCATTGATGCTATGTGCATGCTGGAGGGGTGGGCATGACCCGCAACCATGGACAACACAACCATGCACAACACAGGCGACAGTCATCACTGTCAGTGTCACTACTGCGTCTGTGTGTGCGTCACTGGTGGTCCATGCATGCACTGGGCACATGGCTGTGGAACTGGCATCCCACCCATTGCCACATCACTTGACAGCCTTGTTTGTGCTGTGATGGACATGGGCATGTGTGTGTGCAGTGGTGCACATAGCTGGTGCCGCCTGGTTGGGCATGTCATGTGCATAGTCACTGTGGGTGGGTGCATACCATCACAGGTGCGGGACACTGGGCTATATGCCTTGCAGGATGGGTGGTGTTCAGGGTTGTGGACAGTCACAGCCATTGACTGTGTTTCCTTTTCCTGAGCCTCAGCGTCCTCGCAGGGATGAGCGTGCCCTCCACCAGCTGACCAGGGTGTCAGTGAAAACCATAACATCCTAAGGGACATTCAGTGCCGTGGGCTCCGGCGGCAGCACAGCCAGCAAGACAGCACCAGGCAGCAGAAGACCAGCCTGCTAGGCATTAGACAGGCTTCCCTTCCCTTCACCCATCCCTCCACCCTGCCTTCCCTCTCCCAGTTGTTCACCTACCCTTGCCCACCCCTACCTTGTCCCCCCTGGTCTTGTAAATATCTGTAAATAGTTTTGTTATTGTTCTTGTTGTTCTACTTTCTCTTTTTGCAATATATATATATATATTTTGTTATGAATACTGTGGTGGTCTCTGATTTGCAGCTGGCTATGGTTGCTCAGTTGCAGTGGTAGCATGCCATCTGGGGTGGTATGGTCCTGGGTGTCGTGTGTGCGTGTGTGTGTGTGTGTGTGTGTGTGTGTGTGTGCGTGCGTGCATGGGGAGGTGTCTCAGTGTGGCAGTGACTTTCTGTCAGTCTTGCCATCTGCCGCCCACTGCTGGGTGCACAGGGTGGGTCTGGCTTGTATGGTTCTATGCTACATGAGGTTGACGTGTGTCGGGGGGGGATGCATGGTGTTTACTGCAGTGACAGTCACTGAACATGGGTGGTGTCTTGGGGTCATGGTGCAGGGTGTGCTGTGCAGACAGGGGGCTGATGTGCACTGTGGTTGTCAACCCCCTGTGTGTGGCAGTCTCAGCCTGCCAGTGGTTGTGCTGGGGCATCATGGCCCTGCTGTGCTCTGTTGGCTTGTCCCCATGGGCCAGTGGATCATCCATCCCTCCCCCAGTGATGCTGTGCTTGGGGTGTGCGGGTGTCTTGTTGGTTCTGCAGTGTGTTCCTGTGCTCATGTGTGGCATGGCTGGCGGTGGGCCCCAGCCTGCCTCCCTGGTTGTGCAGTTCCATTGCTCTGCTGGGGGTGGCGGAGCTCTTCTTGCGCTATGGCACCTCTGGACTGCTCAGCTAGGGGCTAGCCTTGTTCATGTAAGCATTTCTCCACTTCTCCTTCCTGGTTGCACTATGGCGCAGTTTGTGTGATATTCAGGCGTTGGCTGCTTCGCGTTGTTTTGCTCCATGTTTGAATATCGCATCTGTTGCGCATATGCGCAATTGAATTGTGCTTGCTCCTGCTGTTGCGCACTTTTTGGGCTCAGTTTGAATATCTGGGCCACTGTCTAGAAGCAATGCCAGGTTTGGCACAGCAGTGCTGCACAGCCTTTTTCCTGAATAGGTTCTCTGCCCTATTTCCAAAGGTACTGCTTGGTAGTCTGCAATAGTTGAGCAGACTGAGTGATTCCTGGGGTTTGAAGAAAAAATTACTCACCATAGTAATTATGTTTCTTCCAGGGGATCACTCAGTCTGCTTAAGCTCCCAACCTGCCTCCCCTACCAGAACCAGGAAAAGGGGATTGTGTATCTTGCATCCCTGCTAGTCACTACTGTTCTACAACCTTGTTAAAAATTTAAGGTTAACTGTCTTTTATAACTAGATCTTATCTGTGTCAGTCTTCACTATTCATCACAGATGGGTATCTGCCGGAAGTCAGGACCTCATGGGAGCTTTTTTTTTTTTTTAAGGGTAGGTGGAGCTGACACACCATCGGCGCCGCCCTCGGGGCTGACGCACTGCGTGACGCTCGTGGGTTGGCCGTTAGGCTGTGTTGACTCCGCCTGCCTGCTAGTTCTTCATCTCCCACCATAGAGGTCACCTCGTGTGGAAGCTGAAGAGATTTGAGGCCTGCTTCGCAGTCTTCTATCGTTGCGCAGTATATCGTGCCGAAGTCCGTCAGTGATTCCTGCCAGTTCTGTGTTGCTTTACTTGATGTCGCCCGGTAAGATCTTTCCATTATTATTCTTTTTTGCGACATCGAGTCAGTTTTTGGTGTTTTTTCCCCGTAGGTCATGTCTTGGTCGGAGGGCAAGAAATCTTCAAAGATGGGTCTCCACCCCATGCGACGGTGCCCATGCGGCCGAAAATTCTCTGTCACTGACCAGCATGACCGGTGTCTCTCGTGACTTGGCCCGCTTCACAACACGGATTCGTGTGACGCCTTCTTCACCATGGACCGCTGGGTCCTCAAACAAAGCACGTGGAAAGTGGGGCGAGCTCTGCCAACTTTCAGGGGTCGGGTGCACACTCATCGGGCCAAGCCACGCTCTCTCGGCCTTTCTTCCGGGTCCCCTCCCTGTTCTATATGGACCAAGGAGGAGGGAGCCTCAGCTACTTGTAGCCTAGCCGTTGCCGAGGCTTCTTCCGTGGTGCAGGAGACCCGTCCCACTCCTTCCCGTAGTGGGCGGGAGGCGCCATCATGGCAATCGCCCCTTTGGGGGTGAAGGCTCCCCTGGTGTCACTCCCGCGGCTCACAAGGCCCAGGTCAGCGCCGTCCTCCACGCCGTCGGCAGGCGCCGTCGGAGGCCTCGACACTGTTCGCAGCACCATAGGCCATGATGGGGCTGTGGCCAGTGCTGAATGGTCGCATGGTTGCCATGCTCTCTGCTGAGCGTTGCGGCACTGACACTGCTAGTGGCACCATGTCCTCAAAACTGGCGAACCCATGGGGCGCCCGTTTTACTCGGTCAACACCGTCTTGGCGTCGCCCTGCCTCGGCACCACTCGCTGTGCAGGAGATGAGACAGCGCTGTGCTTCGAATGCCGTGTCCACCTTCGGTTCCGTCCTTGGGGCCGCCCCTGCCCTTGGTGCCATTCACGGCACCAGGGAGCCGAGCAGCGCTGTTAGTGCCACTGGGGCTGTTGGCGCCATCTCTGTCCTCAGCGCTGTTCACGGCACTGTGGGACCGGATGCTACTGTGACTGGTCCCGGCTCTGGATCTCTGGCTCAGGCTGGGGCCACGCCTCCCTTGGATTCCCCTCACGGGGCTGCAGGAGGCATTGGCACTGACTCAGGCACAGCTGTGTTCTCTGGGCCTGGTGGTAAGGATGGCACTGCCCGTCCTCCCACAGTTTGGCACAAGGCCTCTGACTCTACCTCCTCGGAGATGGAGTCGAGCTCTGAGTCAGACATGCAGTCTGACCCCTCGGGGTTGGCTGTTGAGGTGGGCAGCATGGTAGTCTCTTTGACCAGTCGGAGTCAGACCCCTTCTGAGGTGAGGTCGGTGGCTACCGAGACTAGGGTCAGGGGTGCTGACCAGCAGACAGTGGTGCAGGCCACCATAGCTCTGCAGCCTGGTCTTGGCAGTTTCACTGATCCCTCAGTTGTGGTACCCCCTCCAGTGGTGTGCCTTGATCGCCCAACTTTGGGGCCGATTGGAGTGCCTGCAGGGGGAGAGGAACCCTCTGTCCACATCTCTCCAGCTGCTGATCTCTCTGAGTATCAGCGATTCCTCGTGAGGATGTTGGAGGATTTGCACCTTACTCCTTCCACTATTAGCAATCCTGAACACTCGGCGCACGCCTTTCTAGGTGATTTTGGCGAGGCCACTCTTGTGGTGCCGCCCTGGCCAGCTCCCTTTAGGGAGGCGTTGTTGCGTTCCTGGCAGAGGCCCTTCTCCAGAGTTCCTGCCCCAAGGGTTCTCAGCCAGAGGTATTGCGCACCCCCGGAGTCTCCAGGTTCCATGCCTCATCCACAGTCTGGATTGACGCAGTTGGATACTCCTGATGGGCTTCGCGCCCTTCAGCGTGACTTGCCCCAAGATCAAGACTCCTTGGATTTTGATTTCTGGGGTAGGACGACTTTCTACTCGGCATGGTTACTTCTCTCTATCTCTGCACATCAGGCCCACTATGCAGCCTACGACAGGTTCTTGTGGTCCAGGCTAGGTCAGCTCCTATTCTCATTGCCTGACATGGAGCAAACCAGACAAGCCATTGCATTCTCTGCGCATGGCCTTGAGCCAGCAAGGCACCAAGTGAGGGCATCCTATGATGCCAATGAGGTAGCTACCAGGGTCATAGGGACAGCGATCTGCGCTAGGTGGACGGCATGGCTACGTCTTTCCCGGTTGTCAACCTTGGCCCGGCGTAGGGTGATTAACTCCGCCCACCAGGGCACCTTCCTCTTCTCCTGAAGAGTGAGACGGCGCTTGTCGGGCAAACTTCCTTCCCCCTCCGGGGGGACTCCATCTCTCTCTCCCCACTCTTGGGCATCTCCAGGCCCTGAAGGTTCCCCCCCCTTAGTGTGTCACCCACTGAGGGCTAAGGGACCTTGTCCCTTAGAGTGTAAAAGAAAACTGCCTTCGGGGGGGGCTCAGTACTCACCCATCTGTGATGAATGGTGAAGACTGACACAGATAAGATATGAAAATTACGTACCTACCGTAATTATGATCTTTCTGTGTATCTTCACCATTCATCACAACCCCACCCTCCATTCCCCTGGGGCCTCAGTCTTTGGGTCCCCCTTCCTCTCTGTGACTCCCACTCTCCTCCTTAGGAGTGGGATAAAATAGGGACACACAAGGGAGTATTTTTCCAGGAAGAGTGGATAGCTCGAGCGGCACTCCTTCTCCAGTACCTTGTCTCCACCCCTGTGGGGTGGGAGTTGGTAGTTGCTCTCCTTCTCTCCTCCTCCCTGTTTCTATCCAACCTATTTCTCCTAAAAAAAAAAAAAAAACTTTTTTCACCAAAAATCTTTCCTTGAGAGGGTGCTGAATCCCTGTATCCTGTCCTTCTTCCAGAATAGCCAACTCTGCTTATCTAGAGTGTTTGCCACTTATTCCATGCCTTGAATTCTGGCAGAAAGCATTGCTACCCCTTGCAGTTCCTATACAATCTTTAGACGGACCAGGGTCCGGGATATCTTATCCTTCTCCCCTCTCTCCTAAATTCTTTACTCACCCTATCCCCCCTTCTTCTGCTTCCAGAGATTGGGGGCCCTCCCAATCCCCTTTAGTTTCTAACCTCTTTCTTTTCTGTCCTCTCAGTCGTTATTTCTCCTTTTAGTTCATACACCTTTTCCTTTTTCTGTCCCTTGGACTCTCTTGTCCCACCCTCAACTCCCTTCCTCTTACCTCTCCGGCGACTCAGAACTGGCAGGCAGGCAGAGTCGACACAGCCCTAACAGCCAACCCGTGGCGCCATGCAGTGCATTCCGGTCATGGGGCGGCTCCACCTACCCTTAAAAAAAAAAAAGAACAAGCTGGGGTCCTGACCTCCGCAGATACCCATCTGTGATGAATGGTGAAGATACACAGAAAGATCATAATTACGGTAGGTACGTAATTTTCATTTTTGTTTTGTCATTGTCCCTTCTTACAGGGACCATTTTTTCCTAGGTGGTCCCCATATGAGGAAGGAGTAATAGATAGTATAGCTAGTTAGTAGGCCTCACTTGTTAGGCTTCGTAAGAAATCTGAACACTTCAGAGTGCAGTAGTTACTAGGGGCAGCAGTTTGAAATTATCACAAGTGCCTCCTGGGACTCATGGCTGCAGCCATCGTTATGGTCCCCCTAGCAAGGCTGCATGTGAGGATTCCTCAGTGAATGCTGCGGGTCCAGTGGGACCAGCATACGGACGACCTGGAGCAGCCAGTCCTGGTCTCAGATCCAGTCAAGAACATGCTGTTTTGGTGGCTAGAGCCCTACAACCTCTTAAGAGGGGTGCAATTCTACATCCCACTGACGCAGCAAATCCTCGCAACAGATACCTCAGGTCTCAGCCGGGAGGGTTCACCTGGGTGCCCACCAGATTCATGGGATTTAGTCCACAGTAGAAGCAGAACTCCACATAAATGTCTTGGAGATGCGAGTAGATCTGTATGCCTTGCAGGCCATCCAGACCCAGCCCTCCCAGGGCCTACTGCCAATTCAAATGGACAACAGCAGCCTAGTTCATTACATCAGCAAACAGGGAGGGACTCATTCATACCCTCTTTGTCAGGAAGCCATGAGGGTCTGGTATCTGGCCATAGATCACGGCCTGGAATTTTTGGCCTTCCATGTTCCCAGTGACCAAATCGTCTTGGTGGGCAACCTAAGCTGGTCTCCATCATGAGCTCACAAGTGGGAACTCCTGACCTCCATAGTATAAGATCTGTTCAACTGGTGGGGTCATCCAGAGTTGGACCATTTTGCATCCCCACTCAGCGAAAAACTGCTGCTTTTCTCCTCAGTCACTCCAGGGCCTGGAGTTTTCTGGTGAGATGTGTTGGCCCTCTCTTGGAAAAGGAGATAACCTGCATGCCTCTCCTTCCTTGTTGCTTCTTCAGAGGGTTTTGATCAAACTTCAGATGGAAGGGGCAGCTTTCATCCTAATCACCCCCTTCTGGCATCATCAGATCTGGTTCCCCTTGCTTCAGCAGCTGGCAGTGGAACCTCCGGTGTTCCTGCTCCTGTGCATAGACTTGCTCTCCCAGGAGCAGGGCACCCTTGCCATCCGGACACCAAATCTCTCCATCTTCATGCTTGGCTCTTGAAGATGTAGTCTTAGCGAGGGTTGTGGTGTCCTCTAAGGTGGCGGATGTTTTGGTGGTGGCTAGGAAACCATCCACAAAGGTCACTTATTCCATGAAGTGGAAGCATTTTGCTATCTGGGCTGCATCACACCACTTAGACACCTTCACCTGCCCAGTGAATCAGATCTTGAAATACTCTCCCTCTTAGACTCCAGTCTGAAGTACTCCTCAGCTATCTCTGCTTACCATGTACTTGTCAATGGCTACACTGTGGCTCAACTTACCTTGCCAGACTTTCTCATGGTATCTGAGACATGGCCCAAACCCACCACAGCAGACAGGGATGTTAACCTACCCAACTATCAGTTATTCAGAGCGGATCTCCAAACAAGGGGTTGTAGAGTAGCTATATATGCAAAATCCGGTATACCTGTATCCTGTATTGCTGCAACCTCTGTGCCCAAGGAATTTGAATGCCTATCCCTAAAAGTCTCTCTCCCCAATACAGCAGCTTTTCAGCTAGTTGGATGCTACAGACCCCCCTCTGCTGACCTCAAGCTCTTATCCCACCTGGAGAATCTGCTCAAGCCCAGCACTGAAGAAGTCATTATTCTAGGTGACCTGAATTACAACTGGCTTACCCAGGCAGCTGCACCTCTGGTATCATTCTGTGATACATATGGGTTCACACAACTAATTAATGAGCCAACAAGAATTAGTGCAAGGAATTGTAATAACAGCACACTACTTGATATCATGTTAGTGAATAAACCCCATCTATTCACACATGCTGGAGTGCTTATCTGCGATATAAATGATCACTGCCCCATCGCAGGGGTAAGATCTTCCAGCAAAACAACAACCCCAGCAAAATTCCTCATGAGGAGATCCAAGAAAAACATCAATATTGAAGGATATTTGCATGATCTAGCTCACACTCCAAGCTGGCAAGAGTTTTATCTTGCCCATTCTGTGCAAAAAGCACAGCAGGTGCTAAATAGCATTATAATAAGTGCCCTTAACATCCATGCCCCAATCTCTAGTATCCGAATAAAAAACAAATCCTGTCGTTGGTTTTCAGCTGACCTCAAAGCTGCACTGCTGGAGAGAGACAAACTCTGGAAAATGGCAAGAAAAACCAAGAATGCAAATGACTGGATGATCTTTAGGAAAGCCAGGGATAGATGCACCAAGAAAGTTAGGGATGCAAAGGCTGCCTTCTACTTGGCTGAGCTCGACTCCTCCTATCATAATCCTGCTAGGTTTTGGGGTACCATCAAAGGTATGGTTGGGCAGGATTCTAGCACCTCCCTACCAACTCAATTACACCACAGTTATGGCCCTATCACTGGCAAAATGGAAATTCTGGACGCCTTAATAACCACTTCACAACGGCTGGCCTTGCCTTTGACACCTCTCCAGCTAACCTGCTGTGGGAACAATTAAGCTCCCAGTACACTGGTGCTCAGAGAGCTGACTCTTCCTTCAGCTTCAAATCTGTACTGTTGAAGCAAGTAGAGGACCTACTACGGCAGCTGGATACCAAAAAGCAGAGGGCAGACTCTCTGACCCCTACTTTCTAAAGATTGCATCCCATGTACTTGCAGTCCCCTAACACATCTCTTTAACCTATCTCTAAACTCTGGTTCTATTCCCACACTGTGAAGACAGCCCAAGTGGTTCCCTTCTAAAATCAGGGGACCCTATGGACCTTAATAATTACAGGCCCATTTCCATTCTACCAGTGCTATCCAAGATGCTGGAGAAATTAGTGAGTACCCAGTTAAGGAATATCTTGCAATGCCAACCTCCTGAATCCAGCTCAATCTGGATTCAGGCCAAGCACTAGCACTATCACTGCACTAGCCAAGGTCACAAATGACTGGCAAACTGAATTAGATAAAAAGAATGTCTGTGCAGTATTTCTTGACCTGAGCAAAGCATTCGACACCGTGGACCACGAGCTTCTGCTATCATCCTTGCACTCCATTGGCCTAGATCCACCCTCCCTTAAGTGGTTCAGGTGTTATCTTACTGGTAGGTCACAGCAGGTAAAAGCTGAAGGTGACCTATCCCCATTAAAACCACTGTTAAGAGGAGTCCCCCAAGGTTCTATCCTGGGTCCTATCCTTTTTGCCATCTATATAAATAATATTGATTCAACCCTCACCAAATCCTCTGTACACTTCTTTGCTGATGGCACTGTTTTGTATGTCAGCAACCCTTCTTCTGCAGCTGCCCATGAAATCCTACAAACAGAATTCTCCTTGTTACAATATCAGCTACTTGAGAAAAAGCTTCTGTTAAATGCAAAGAAAACTAAAGCAATGATGTTCACAAATCAAAGCTCCACCAGCATCTCCTCTTCAATCATTCTCTCCCAGCTATGCACTATACTTGGAGAAAATCTGGAGTATGTAGAAAAATTCTAATATTTAGGTGTGTGGATTGACAGCAGACTCTACTTCACTCATCATTTAGAAGAACTGCTAAAAAAGCTTCGCCAAAGGCTTGGCCTTTTCTGTAGATTAAAACCCTTCCTAAACAGAGATTGAAAGATGAGGTTAGTCCAGGCCATTTTTCTCTCAGTTGTTGACTATGCAGACTTCCTTAATAGTCACTGCCCCATCTCCTACCTACACAAGTTGGATACCTTATACCATAGAGCAATAAGATTCATAACAGATCTGCCATCTAATACCTATCATTGCTCTCTTTATGCTGCAGTTGGATGGGTTTCCTACACCTCAGAAGGAACAGAAATGAAGCTCTATCGATTTACAGGCGTTATCAAAAACTTCAAACTATATTCTGGACTGCTTCACTCAGACCATTCCTAGCTCCTATGCCCTAAGAAGCAACAACATCATCCTGTTCAAATTGCCCAAATTCAGCACCCGGCTAGGGCAGCATCGGCTATTCTCTAGCTATAGCATGGAACACCTACAAAATCCCTAAAACTGTCCAATTTTATTCCAATTGCATCCTTTAAACAGCGTTGTACAGTTTTCTTCTCACAGAGAAATGCAGTTGCTACCGCTAGAAACTAGCTTTGTCATCTCACAATCTCCGCTTAAAATTCACCATATATGGCATAATCTTTGTTCTTCAGTTCTCCCTCCCAGGCAGACACCCCATCTTATGGCACCCAGTACTACCTTCCACCATCCTAGTATTACATTATGCTGTGTGTTTGCCATGGCCCATCCACTGGGATATGTATACGCTGTATATACTGTAAATATTAGCTCAACTTTCCTATAACCCACTTTATCATGTGAATTTTACTGTACATCACTGTGTTTATAAATGTTTTTTTTCCCCTGTATGTATAACTGTTTTATATAATTGTATTGATGTATCTGTTGTGTATCAACTGTTGAACCTTGACCTTATCAGGTCCATCTTGTAAATGAGCCTTGCTCAATGATGCTCGCCTGAATAAGTAAAGATTTGATGATGATGAACTTGACATGTCTCGCACTTTTGTGAGAGGCATCCTGCACTTTAAGCCTCCAATCCGCAATCCTGTCCCGACTTGGGACTTGAATTTCATGTTACAGAAACTCACCCTGCCTCCATTTGCTGCAGGCACAAGTTGCGAACTATGCTTTCTATTGTAGAAAGTATTATTTTTAGTTGCTATTACTTCTTCTCGAAGGATTTCTGAGCTTCAGGCGCTCATGTGACAGCAGCTGTATTTGATTTTCCACAAAGATGGGTATCTTTGCGAACCAGTCCTAAGTTTCTTCTTAAGTTGGTGTCTGAGTTTACTTTAATTCAATCCATCCACCTGTCTGTTTATTTTCCAAAGTATGCCAGTCCAGGGGAAGCATTGCTCCATACTTTGGATGTGCATAGAATTTTGAGGTCCTAGACATACCAGACAAGGGATTATAGGAAGTCCTCCCATTTGTTTGTTTCCTTTGCCCCTGGGAAAGAAGGTGTTCCAGTGTCCAAACAGTGTGTTTATCCAAATAGTTAGCCAATTGTATTGTTTTCTGTTGCAGGAAGTACAGTAAGGAACTTCCTGGTGTGGTTTGTGGCCATTCAACCAGTGGGATGGCCACTTCCATTGACTGCTTCAGCTGCAGAGATCTGTGCAACTGCTGCTTGGAGCTCTGTCCATACCTTTATCAAACATTACAGTCTGGACATCGCCTCTAGGCGTAGGGCCAATTTCAGCCTGGCTGTTCTACAATGCCTTCTCTCTTAGGTCATTCGACCAGCCACCCGAACTGTCTATGAGTTGTTACCAGAATTGCTTGGGATCCTACCAATGTGGCCTGCTGCAAGAGATGCCCTTGAAGTAAGATAGTGCAGTTAAGTAAGAACTTACCATAACAGTAAATCTTTGAGAGGATCTTTTGCAGCTGGCAATGCTTTTCCTCCTTCCGTACCCCTTTTTTCCTCTTTCGTGACCTTTGGGCCTTCTGCCTAACTTTCCCATTCCATGGCGGAGAACCTCCTGATTCTTTTCTTGTCTACTTTATGGATACCTCGGTTCCCCTAGCGAGCTCTTGCTTTTGGTCTCCAGGAGAACTGAGGTGGCTATGGGGGCTGCACACTTAAAGGGTAGGCTGACGTCAGTGGGGTGAGGTCGGTTGTGGGTGTCCCCCCGGTAGACTGCTAGCCAGAAAGTTTCCATGCAGTCCTAGTGCCTGACACTTAGTCCGACCAGTGTGTGACCCGCTGCAAGAGAACCTCTCGAAGATCTACTGTTACGGTAAGTTCTTACATAACTGTACTCTTTTACTCCAGAAACTTCCTAGCCCCCAAGTGGACAGGAGATCTGAGGCCCATTCTAGATTTGAGAACCTTCAACTTGTACATAGAATACAAGAAGATATTCTTCGAGGATGTCTCTTTCATTAGGCCACACCTTTGAACTAATACCACGTCAGTACTAGGGCCACACAGAAACTTTGCCAGCTGGGGTTGCCCACATCGATGTCATGCCTCTGTATAAAGCATGGGTGGCCCCCTCTCTCTTCAGTTCTTTTCCCACCATTGATTAAGCTCCTCAGGTCTGCCATCAGAAATGCACCAACTTGCTGCATTTTTTCTTTATTGCTTTCAGTTTTTCCGCTCGCTGTATGCTGACAAAAGAAATATCGACTCTTTTTCGATTTTGTGTCTGTATAGATAACATTTTTTAAATCAACGCACATGAAGGGTGTGTTCATTGCTTGGGTCTCTCTCACAGTGTTCCTGCCTTTGAGATCTGCCAAGGATTCAGCTGTGATAGCCGATGACACTGAAAAGCTGCATTTGAGAGGCATTTTTAGCAGTGCACTGTCACGGCTGTGGAGCAGCAGAAGCTGGACCCCATTGACCAACTCGCAGTCATAGAAATCTAAAGATAAGTCGTCATCCAGGACCCACAAACACAAGGAAAGGGCAGCCCCAACTAAATCTAGGTTGTCACTGCATCATCCTGGCATTTCTTCTACTTCATCGCTATCCACTCCAGTGGTGGCAACTGTGCACCCCACCATCAATCAGACACCAAGGTCGGTGTTTGGCCTTCTATGGTTAGTGCGTCACCATTGTCACAGGGACTTCCCCTGCCAATGACGTCTTTATTCGTGACCCTTCTTCTGGGACCATTGACGCTCAGGCAGTTCTGGTATCATTTTCTCAGATGATACAGCGGCTCTTGCCAGGTCTGTCTTCACAGCCTGCTGATCCATCGATGGTGGCGGTCAATCTCCCAACCCCGTCAGTGTCGCAGACTAACGTACTGCCTTTCAAACCTCCTCTACTGTGGCCAGCATCCCTGGCGTGGTCCTCCTCTCTTGCCTTTGACAGGGACATAGACAATGAACCTGAATACAATCCAGACCTCATCCTAGATGAGGCTGAAAAGGAGGAATATGAGGAAGGTGACCAGTGCCTCCTTGACACTTTTTCTACCTTTTCCTCAGGCAGCGAGGACTCTCTGGTGAGCACCATTAGATCATCCCCAGAATACCGCTCATTTCACACCATGATGCAGCACTTGCAGCAGGTGTCAATGTGGTTCATTTGATAGCATATCCACCTCTGGACCAGAAGGTCGTGGGTTCGAGTCCCACACCTTGATTGGGTTTATACCTAAAACAATGGCACCCAAGTGCCGCATTGGGGGGTGCTTTATTGTCGAGGTGTTCTGTCCTTCAGATGAGACATTAAACTGAAGTCCCTTCTACCCATCCTGGTGGGTGTCCAGGTGAAAGTAAAAGAACCCAAGCCACTTTTCACAAAGAGTGGGGGACTTTCCATGGTGTCCTGTCCAGTGTTCCCCTTCCCATAAAACTGGTTCATGCAATTTTCCAAGACTGTGTGTTGGTGTTGATGTGCGATATGGCTGCCACTACACGTTTAGTCACTTCGCTACCAGTGTAGCATTGCTTGTAAAGAGCTTTGGGATACCATGTGTAGGGAAAGTGCTATACAAATGCTGGTTCTTTTTCTTCTGCAGGCTATGGGTTTCACTAAGAAGGAGCCAGATTCCACCAGACAGAATCTCACAGACTTTATGGAGCTTCCAGAAACTCCTCCTGTCATACCTCCACTAATTTCTGCTTTGGAGGATGCCACTTCTGCTGCCTGGTTCAGGTCTATTGATACATATGCTGGTCCTAGAAATGAAGACAAGCTGTAACTAGCTCCTTCCAAAATACATTTTTATGCCACTCAGCCCGAAACCGATACAGTGATGATCACAGCTGCCCATGATAGATCTGGGGCACCCATGCACCTCAGCTCCCCCTCTCCTGATAAAGAATCCAGGAGGTTGGATAAGCTATGGGTAAGCACTTGTACACCTCATCATTTCTGGGCCTTCGTATTGTCCTACTCCAGAAACATGCCATAGAACCAATTCCTCCCAAACAAAGGTTGAAGGGCTTCTATTCCAGATTGTATCTCGTTCCCAAAAAGACAGGGGACCTGCAGCCTATTCTGCACCTCAGCAACCTCAGCTTCTATGTAGAGTACAATAAGTTTCACATGGTGTTCCTGCAGGATCTCATTTCCCTTCCGTAAACGGGAGACTGGCTCTGCTCCCTGGATATGAAAGATGCCTACCTCCATATCAAAGTCAGAAAACCTCACAGGAAGTGTCTGAGGTTTCTCTGGGAGGGGGAGCATTACCAGTTCAGTGCATTGCCCTTTGGCTTGTCCTCTGCACCACAGGTCTTTACCAAATGCTTAGCAGTTGTCACAGCAGCCCTTTATAGGAAATGCCTGTATGTTTTCCCATATCTGTACGATTGGCTCTTGAAGGTCCATTCCTGGGAACACCCTTTTCACACTCTGTCCAGATCCAGACAATTGTTTGACGCTCAGGGGGTGACAGCCTACCCAAATCAGTCTTGACACCCTCCCAGAGACTGCAGTATATAGGAGTGGTCTTGGACACGGCTCAAGGCTTGGCTTTTCTGTCTCAGGACATGGCAGAGTGCCTCACGCAGCAGGCACAAACACTTTGCAGCAGTCAGTACATGCCAGCAGGTCCTTCCTGCATCTGCTGTGCCATGTGGTGGCAGCCATTCTTACCGTGCTGGTGGCCTGGTTATGTATGCAGATCCCACAGTTGACTTTCTGAGTCCACTGGGACCAATTTCTGGATGACCTGGACCAGCTCCTCCTGGTCACATCCCCTCTGCACCGAGCTTTGCAGTGGTGGGTGGACCATGACAGTTTCCTGAAGGGTGTTCCATTTTTTTGTCCCATCCCTGACCCAGATCCTCACCACAGATGCCTCTGACTCGGAATGGGGTACTCATCTAGGGTCCCTCTACTTTGGAAAGCTGGACCCAGGTGGAAGCGGTGCTGCAGATCAATGTCCTGGAAATGAGGGCCGTCTTATACAGCCTCCAGGCCTTCCAGGAGCATCTGGCTCTGGGTCCTCTGTTAATACAGACAACACCAGTGTGATGCACTACATTACAAACAAGGGGGACTCATTCCTACCAGCTTTTCAGGGAAGCAGTGAGAGTCTAGAACTGGGCCTTGGAACACAGTATAGACCTATCAGCAGTCCATGTTCCTGGTGTACAAATCATCTTGGCAGACAGACTCAGTTGGTTACAGTCCAGGGTCCATGAATGGGAACTGTTGACTTCAGTAGTGGGCAGCCTCATTGCAAAGATGAGGACACCCACAGTTAGACCTTTTTGAATCCACATGCAATGCAAAATTGCCATGTTTCTGCTCACTCACTCCAGTGCCTGCAATTTTCTGGAGAGACTTGTCCCTCTCCTGGAAAGGAAGGTTTCTGTATGCCTTCGCTCCTTTTCCCCTCATACAGAGTGCTTCTCAAACTGAGGTGGGAGGGGGTAACTCTAATACTCATTACCCCTCTTTGGCCTCAACAGATTTGGTTCCCACTGCTCCCACAACTAACTGTGGAACTTCTGGTCTCTCTCTGCCCTTGTGCAAGGGCCTGCTGTCTCAGGAACAAGGTGCCCTGGTCCATCCACACCCAAAGTCCCTGCATCTACATGCATGGCTCCTGAAGACATCACCATAGCTCGTTTTGGGGTATCGCCGAGGTGGCGGATGTCCTTGTGACCACCAGGAAACCTTCCACAAGGTACGCCTATTCGTTGACGTGGAAGTGGTTTTCTCTGTGGGCCATTTGCAAACAGTTGGATCAGTTTACCTGCCCAGCCAGTGCAGTGCTGGAATACTTGCAGTCTCTGTCAGACTCGGGTCTGCAGTATTCCTCACTCAAGGTACATCTGGCTACTAATTCTGCCTTCCATGCACCTGTGGATGGGCATACGGTCACCCAGCTTGAGGTGGCCTATACCTTTCTGAGAGATATTTTACATTTAAAGCCTCCCATTAGGAATCCATTCCTGGCCTGGGACCTGAATTTTGTGTTGTAAAAGCTTACTTTGACTCCGTTTGAGGCATCCACAAGATGTGGCTTATGCTTTCTTACATGGAAAGCATTATTACGTTAAGCTTGCGGCGCCATGAGAGCGTTTTAGAATAACACACTTGAAGTGCCTCTCCATCAATACACTGCTCCCTTGAGCAGGCGTGGCGATCCTGCACCAATGGGTGCAGGGCTCAATGTACAGCGGTGTTCCTCTGCTTCAAAGCAAAACACGCTGCCATACAGAGTGCTGCCATCCCCTCGATCACGCTCCCCCTCGCGTCGCGTCCACGCCCCCCAAAGCTTTCCTGCCATGCTGAGGCCCACCCCAGTGTAATAGCGTTGTTGTTTTGCGGCGGGGTGCCCAATCCCCGTTAGCTCCCGGCCCCCAAGCCATCCTGCTGCCATGCTGGGAGCTCAGCCTTGCGTGGCAAACCGTTCGTTTGTTTGCCGGCCAGGTGCCCAATCCCCGTCGACTCCTCGCCCCAGCGTAGTTTGCCGACAGGGTGCCCAATACTCTATCGGCTCCGGCCCCCACATCTTCTGCCACGCTGGGAGCCCACCCGGTGTGGCAAGCGTCCCGATTGTCTTTTTTTTTCCTTGTAAAACAAAACGGTCCCGCGGCGCATCTCCCAACCCCCTCCACAACCCGCACCCACCCTGCGCACCCAGCCTCCCACACCCCTCCCCCCATACTTACCTCCGGACTCCAG
The DNA here is from genome assembly GCA_016271365.2 of Neoceratodus forsteri. NCBI lineage: Eukaryota > Metazoa > Chordata > Ceratodontiformes > Ceratodontidae > Neoceratodus > Neoceratodus forsteri. The sequence continues at coordinate 78,831,697 of CM057454.1, read as the reverse complement.
CGCAATGATCTTCGGTGGACCGGGAACACGTCTGCACTCTTCAAAGCCGACCGCGAACTGAGGAAATGCCGGTAAGCTGTATAATGGGCTACATAGGAGGTTTCAACTTTATTGCATATCTCAGTCATTTTTTGGAATTTTTGCACCAAATTTTCAACATGGGGTTTTTGGGACCCCTTCTCATGAGTGATGTCACTGTCATGGCGTTATTCAGGCCCGAAGGGTGATTTCTCAGGCACTGTGCAGTCACTGCACAATCTCCAGCCTCGAATAATGCCATGACGGTGACTTCTGAGAAAGGTCCCAAAACTGAATCTGCATCAAAAAAGATGTTTCACGGCCGTTGCATGCAGTTCCTCATGAGCTCGTGAAGTTCGCTAATTTTCAATATTTTCACTCCAGATTTTCAACATTGCCATTTTATCACACCTTCTTATGAGCTGTACAGCTGTCATTTTTCACATCTCACCCAAAACATGTTTCCGCCCATGTAGCGTACAATGGGTAGTCAGTGTGCGAAATCAATGTATGGAACACATTAAGAATATCACAGTGACACTGATCATGAGCAGAGGTCTTAAAATGGCTATGTTGAAAATTTGGTGAAAAAATTCCTTAAAATGACTGTTTTATGAGTCTGTGTTGCGCAGTTCCTACGCACGCTCGTAAGTTTGCGAATTTTCAATATTTTCACTCCAGATTTTCAGCATTGCTATTTTACCACACCTCCTTATGAGCACTGCAGCTGTCATTTTTCACATCTTGCCCAAAACGTGTTTCTGCCCATGTAGCGCACAATGGCACAGTCGGTGTGCGAACTCAGTGTATGGGACACATTAAGAAAATCACAGTGTCAGTGTTCATGAGCAGAGATCTTAAAATGGCTATGTTGAAAATTTGGCGAAAAAAATTCCTACAAATAACTGTTTTACGAGCGTGCGTTGTGCAGTTCCTACGCACGCTCGTAAGTTTGCGAATTTCATATTGTCCTCCAGATTTTCAACATTGCCATTTTACCACACCTCCTATGAGCAGTACAGCTGTCATTTTCACATCCTGCCCAAAATGTCTTTCCCCATATAGTGCACAATGGCGCAGTCGGTATGCGTAAATCAATGTATGGGACACAGTAAGAAAATCACAGTGACACTGTTCATTAGCAGAGGTTTTAAAATGGCAATGTTGAAAATTTGGTGAAATAATTCCTAAAATGACTGTTTTAGAGCGGCGTGCACAGTTCCACGTACGCTGTGAGGGTTTCTCGAATTTTCAATATTTCCACTCCAGATTTTCAACATTGGCATTTTACCACACTTCCATATGAGCAGTACAGCTGTCATTTTTCACATCCTGCCCAAAACGTGTTTCCGCCTATGTAGCGCACAATGGGGGTAACAAAAAGATCATGCTGACAATTTATTGTGCAAATACCAGCAATCGCACAGGGCATTAGGGTAAAGCACCATACATGCCAAACACCACTGCAAATACCTGCACGCGAACGTTCGGCATTGACAAATGCTTGTTTTTTGTTGCAATCACTTCTGCTTGAAGGATGTAAAAACTACAGGCTGTCATGTGTGAGCCTTATTTGATTTTCCACAAAGACAGGCTATCTTTGCATACCAGTCCTAGGTTTTTGCCAAAGGTGTCTGAGTTTACTTTAAATTAAGCCATTCACCTTCCAATGTATTTCCCGGAGCCTGCTAATCCAGGGGAAGCATTGCTCTGCACTTTAAATGTACATAGATTTCTCTGATATTATCTTTCACACAGCAAGGACTGCAGGCAGTCCTCTCAGCTAGATAAGACAGTGTTCCAGTGCTGAAACTGTGCCTGTCCAAATGGCTGGTCGACTCAATGCAAAGAAGTGCAAGATCATGCACTTGGGGCACAGAAATGCAAGGGAAGAATACATAATGGGGGGAGGTATTGACTGCCACCAAACAGGAAAAGGAACCTGGGAGTAATAATATCTAATTATCTAAAGGTTACTAAACAATGTGAGAAGGCTGTGAGGAGAGCTAGTGGAATGCTGGGGTATATAGGAAGAGGTATCTCCAACAGAAGGAAGGAGGTGATGCCGCTGTATAGAACATTGGTGAAACCTCCTCTAGAGTACTGTCCCATTTCTAGAGGCTGTATCTCCAGAAAGACACAGAGTAGAAATGGTTAAGAGAAGGGTGACAGAAATGATGCAGGGGCTGCACCAAAAGTCACATGAGGGGAGACTGGAGGATCTCAGTATGTATTCCCTGTAGGAGAGGGAGGGGGGGATATGTTAGTGACTTTCAAATACATCAAAGGTGTAAATAAGGTACAAGAGGGTAGCATCTTTAAAAAAAAAAGTTCAACAACAAGGGGTCATGATGTGAAAATAGAGAGGGGTAGGCAGGGGTAACGTGAGAAAGTATTTTCATGTAAAGGGTTGTGGATCCATGAAACAGCCACCTGGCAGAGATTGTAGCGGCAAAAACGGTAGGGGAATTCAGAAACACATGGGACAGACATAAAGGAACTTCAGTGATAGGAAAGAGAGGGTAAGCCACAGATAATTTAAGATCTTACTTCGAGATACAGCTCTTGCAGCAGGTAACACCATTAGGACTGAAGCCGGCAGGCGTCAGGACCCCACGGAAATCTTCTAGCTAGCAGTCTTCAGCGGGGACTGCCTCCGATGTCGGTCCCACCCCGACATCAGGCGTAGTACATAAGGAGGCGGTCCCGCCAGAATCCTCAGTTCCTTCCCGCCGTCGACTTGCATGTCTCGACCCTTCGGTTCGTTTCTAGTGCGCGACGCCTGGTAAAGTTCTTCTGTTTGGAAAAAGGTTTTCTCTTCAAAGTTGCTGTCTGTTGTCCTCCTCAACCTCCGTGGAAGGCCATCCGTCGAAGTGCGCCTGTGGGAAGCAAATCCCTTTTAAAGACCCGCATTCAGCCTGCGTCCGGTGCCTAGGCCCAGATCACGACACCCGGGCCTGTACCTTCTGTCCGGGATTCAATAGCCGGACCTGGATCCGTCTCCAGAAGGCCCTGCAGGCATTCCTGCTCGAGGAAAAAGTTAAGGCCATGGATTCAGCCTCCAAGGGGGAATCGTCTGAAAAAACCCAGAGACACCTTGAAAAGCATAGAGAGAGGGTGAGATCAAAGTCCCCTTCCAGGGCCTCCGACTCCCGTAGCTCTGGCTCCCGGTCCGACCGCTCCCCTTCCCGGGCCCGCTCTCAGCCTCCCCCTGCTGCGGTGAAGACTTCCTCAGGTTCTCCCTCTCTTCCTCAGACCAAGACCTCCAGGCCCTCCTCTTCTTCAGCTTCCAAGGCCTTGCCGAGGTCAGGGGACCGCCACCACCACCACAAGTCCGGTTCCCGTCATCCGGACCCCGACGCCTGGTCAGTCTCCTTGCCCCCTCCTCCCCAGCGGAAGACCAAAGAGCTGACTTCACTCAAGAGGACGTCGGATCTGACGTCGGCCCACCCGACGTCGGCCAAGCACTACCGGTCCAGAGAGCCGACGACTGCCAGACGCCCGTCGCCGGTTAGGCCTTCGCCACCATGGGCGCTGGCCGGGGGACCAACGCCCGTTCCAATAGAGAGGAGAACCCCTACACCTCCCACCGACGTCGGACAGGAGGCGCTCACGGAGGAGGAGCTGACCCAGCCCGAGGACCAGATCGGGCGAACTGGTCCTGTTGCACCCCCAGGGAACCTCCCTCCCTGAACCCTTCAGACCCTCAGAGCCGACGCTGAACCCGGATTTACTAACCACCGGGCGCCCGGTCCAGTCAGTCGGGCCTCAGCATTTCAGAGGTTAGAGCTGTTCACCTACTGGTGGATACCATAAAGAAGGATGGTTCCACACCTCCTCCTCCACCTGCGACTCCACGGCCCCTCGCTTACTCCATGCGGGGATGCAGGCTGAGTACCTCCCCCAGGAGCCTGTGGAACCTCCTAGGGGTAGACCAGACAAGAGGAGACCTCCGTCCAGATCCTCTTCAGGGTCACCCAGCCCCAAGAGACCCAGAAGATGCCGCCATTCGCCTTCGACGGAGGACACAGGATTGGACTTCTCGGATAGATCCAGATCCCCCTCTCCAATCAGCGTCCCTTCTTCGGACCCACGTGAGCTCCCAAGATCTCCTCCGGATGACCCATCATTCTCGGATATTATGAGGCATATCCAGGAGAACATGGGCTGGGATGCAGAGGAACTCGACCCCGAGAGACTACGCCTTGTCAGATATCTTCAGCAAAAAGATCCAAAGCCTGTGGTGATGCCACCCTTGGTGGACACCTTTGTGGACGTCACCAAGGCAGTGTGGAAATGTCCACACTCGCTCCTGGTGATGCCAAAGAAGGCTGACCACCTGTACAAGGCCCCTAGGGAGGACCAGTACTTGGCATCACATCCTCTGGCCGATTCTCTGGTCATTACAGCCTCACATGACCGGTCCCAGAGGCCACAACATTTGAGCACCCTGCCACCGGACCCAGAGTCCAAGCAGCTGGACGCTATGGGCAGGCGCATGTATGCATCCACTACCTGCGCCATTAGGTCCCTCAGCTACATAACCCACATGGTCCAGTTTCAGAACGCCTTGTATGAGCAGGGACTGGATCTGACGGAAAAGATGCCAGAAGGTGAGCAGAAGGAGGAGTTGCTGCAACTCCTTCTCACGGGTTCAGACGTGGGAACCCAGGTGCTGTGAGCCGTGTACGATTCCGCGGACTCCTCGGCCAGAGCGGCAGCCTCAGGCGTATGCCTCCAGAGACACTCTTGGCTCCGTGTCTCTGGATTTACCCCAGACGTCCAGAAGAACATTCTAGATGCCTCGTTCCACGGAAAAGTTCTTTTCGGTGAGTCCTCGGAGAAGGTCCTCACCAAACTTCAGGAGGCCGAGAAGGCGGTGCGGTCTGTCCAAGCCATGTACAGACCCAGGCTTAGTTCCTTTCATAGGAACCAAAGCTGTTTTCGAGGCCGGATGCAGAGACAGCAGTCCAGCACCGGTCCACAACAGAGGGGCTCCTTCTCCCGCAGAGCCCAGGGGAAGTCATCCGCGGGCCGAAGCCAATGCCCTGCAAAGTCGGCCCAGCCTGCAGGACCCTCAGCTGCCACAGCATGACTCCTTCCTGGCCCCCGCCCCTCAGGATCAATGGGACACGAAGGTCGGGGGTCTTATTGTGGACCACCTGCCAGGGTGGCAGTCCATAACCACCGACAGGTGGGTTCTTCAATTGGTCAAACAAGGCCACTTTATAGAATTCGTGGACAAGCCACCCACAAGGCCTCCTCTGCTCTCCCATTACTCGGGTCAGCACAGATTACTAATCAGGCAAGAGGTACTCACACTCCTGCAAAAGGGAGCAATGGAGTACGTCCCGGAGAACCAGAAAGGATCCGGATACTATTCCCACTTCTTTCTGGTTCCGAAGAAAACAGGGAACCTCCATCCAATTCTGGACCTCAGCGACCTCAACATGTCAGTCGCCTACAAACGTTTTCGCATGGTGACCCTCCAAAAACTCATTCCCATGCTGAAAAAGGACGCCTTCTTAGCATCCCTGACATGCAGGACGCCTACCTGCACACATCCCAGTAGCTCAAGTGCACAGGAGGTTCCTCTTCGAAGCCTCGGCCACCACTTTCAGTTCCGGCTCTTCCATTCAGACTGTCATTGGCCCCAGGGTCTTTACCAAGTGTATGGCAGTATTCTAAGGAGACAGGGCCACTATGTGTTCCCCTGCATCAGAGCCCACTGGCTTCTCATGGCCGCCTCCAAAGAGGCACTGTTGCTGGCTATTCAGAACATCCAGGATCTGTTTCAGTCTCTGGGCATTCTTATCAACTACAGAAGTCTCCTCGTACCGTCCCAGAAGCTGCAGTTCATAGAGCAGTTCTGGACACTGTCAAGGGAAAGCCTTTCTTCCTGATGAAAGGCGGGCACATCAGATCCTCATCAGGGATCTCGTGGCGAAGACTGTCCCTCGCCGTTGGTCCTCTCGCAGCTGGACACATAGCTGCGCCATTCCAACCGTCCCTTTGGCAAGGCTTCACATGCGGGTAACTCAGTGGATGCTCAAGGTGCAGTGGGACCAAAGGCAAGACCACATGCAGCATCCGGTCAGAATCACTAACGCCATGATTCGAGACTGGCTATGGTGGCTAGAGCCAGGGACACTTTCTGCGGGTGTCCTGTTTACAGCACCATCCCCGGAGGCAATCCTCTCCACAGACGCCTCAGGGCTGGGGTTGGAATGCACTTGAATTGGGTGAGGTCCCAGGGAACGTGGACCCCCCAGGAAGCCCACCTCCACATCAACGTGCTGGAGAAGAAGGTGTTCCTTTACGCCCTGCAGGCCTTTCAGTCAGAAATCCCGTCGAGTACTCTTCTGCTTCAGACAGACAATACAGTGGTGATGTATTACCTCAACAAACAAGGAGGCGCACACTCTTACCCCCTTTGCCGGGAAGCTATGAGAGTGTGGGATTGGGTAATCCGACACGGCACGAGCCTGATCGCAGTTCACGTTCCCGGGTGGACAACACAATCGCCGGATGGCCTGGTGGTTCCCAGGCCAGAGTCCATGAATGAACTCCTTCAAGAGGTAGCGGAGGATCTGTTTCTTCAATGGGAACTCCAGAGTTGGACTTGTTCGCCTCCCCATCCAAGCAAAACTGTCCAATGTTTGCTCCTAGATCCAGGGCCTAGTGTTTTCTGGTGAGCCAGCGTTGTCCCTCTCCTGGGCAGACAGATTCCTCTCGCTCCCTCCTTCCCGTTGATCCAGAAGTTCTTCTCAAACTACGCAGGAAGCGCATAACAATGATCCTGGTAGCGCCTTTTCTGGCCCAGGCAGATCTGATTCCCATGCTGACACAACTGTCCGCGAACCTCCAGTTCGTTGCTTTCAGCTCCCATCTATAGTCTCAAGAGGAGGGTTCATTAGTCCACCCAGACTTACGCTCACTGAACCTGCATGCCTGGATCATCGAGACATAGCCATTATGCGACATGGGGTCTCGCAAGAGGTGGCGGAAGTTCTTTCCTCGGCCAGAAAGCCGGCAACACATGCGACGTACGCCATGAAATGGCACCGATTTTGCTTGTGGTCACAGGCACGCAGCCTCTCCCCTTTAGAATGCCCAGTGAACTTGGTTCTGGAATACCTGCTTTCCTCTTCCACTTGGGTCTCGCCTACTCCTCTATTAAAGTTCACCTCTGTGCGATCTCAGCCTACCACTTCCCGGTAGGTCAGCGCACAGTGGCACAACTAGATGCCTCTTGGGACTTCCTGAGAGGGGTGTTACACCTTAGGCCATCCATCAAGGATCCCGTCCCTCCTTGGGACCTACTCTTCATCCTGGAACAACTCACGCTTCCCCCCCTTTGAACCTGCTGCAGATTGCGAGCTGCGTTTTCTGTCGTGGAAAATGTTACTTTTAGTTGCTGTCACATCAGCAAGGAGAATTTCCCAGCTTCATGCTCTCATGTGCAAGGAGCCTTATTTAATTTTCCACCAGGACAGAGTGTTTCTGAGGATGAATCCTAAATTCCTGCCTAAGGTGGTCTCTGCCCTTACTCTTAACCAGGACATCAATCTGCCTGTGTATTTTCCCAAGTACTCTAATAGAGGAGAGGCATTGCTTCACACCCTGGATGTTCACCGCTCCTATAGGTATTACCTGAACAGGACTAAACAGCTCCGAACGTTGGAGCAACTGTTTGTATCCTTCGCTGAGAGGATGCTGGACCAACCAGTCTCAAAGCAGATCCTCTCTCGCTGGCTTGTCCAGTGTATTTCCTTTTGCTACAACAATAAACAGAAGCCCCTTCCGGGTACAGTCCGGGGCCACTCGACAAGGGGGGTGGCTACCTCCTTTGCAGCACTGCGCAATGTCTCCACCTTGGCCATTTGTGCCGCAGCTACTTTGAGCTCAGTGCACACATTTATTAGGCACTATAGCCTGGATATTACATCACAGCGGAGAGGCGGTTTATACAGGCCATTCTACAGGGTCTCCTGTCCTAGGTCAGGACTTGCTCAAGATCTCTCCTATTTGCCTCCTCCCAGAATGCTTAGATGCGCTATTGGCGGAATCAGTCCTAATGGTGTTACCTGCTGCAAGAGCTGTATCTCGGCAAGATAGCCAGTTGGTGTAAGAACTACACAGTAGATCTCGAGAACAGCTCTGCAACAGGTACCTTCCCCGCCCACCATTTCCCTTGAGGAGGTATGGCCTACCAGGCCTTGGCAGGAAGTTAACGCTCTTTCTTCCCTTTTCTTCTGATGGCGGATCCTCGGTCTCCCCTTCTGATGTCATCCTGTGGCCGAGAGTCTCCGGGGGGAGAACTGGGGATTCTGGCGGGACCGTCTCCTTATGTACTACGCCTGACGTCGGGGGCGGGACCGACATCGGAGGCAGTCCCCGCTGAAGACTGTTAGCTAGAAGATTTCCATGGGGTTCTGACGCCTGCCAGCTTCAGTCCTAATGGTGTTACCTGCTGCAAGAGCTGTTCTTGAAGATCTACTGTTACGGTAAGTTCTTACGTAACTGTACTATCTGTGGTATATGAACAGGTCGGTAAAACAGGAAAACTAGGTGGGCCAAGTGGTCCTTTCCTTCCATTAAATTATATGAAACTGTATTGCCTTTTGTTACAGGAAGTACGGTAAGACACTTCCTGGAGTGGTACACAGCCACTCCACCAGGGAATGGCCACGTAAGTTGCTTGTTTTCACATTGTTTCTAAATTTAAAGTGACAGTGCTTCCAAAGTGCCATGTTTTGTTTTTTTTTTAATCTGTATGAACAGACCTGATCTTCCTGGACATAAAGCCTCCACCACTCATTCACACTAATGGGATCTATGCCGAAGGTGCTAGGACCCAACGGGAGCAAACTTTTCAAGAGGGTTGGCGCCAGAGATGGAGCGGCGAGGAAGCAGACCCGTGAACCGTGGCTCATGCAGTAAAGACTACCTCAGCGTCGGCCCTTCAACCACCTCAGTTCCATTTCTCCCGTCGTTGAGTGTGCTTCAGTGATGACATCACTCGCCCACTGAGAGTCAAACTAGCAGCATAGTTTTCAGTTTGTTTTGTAATTTATCTTTGAAATAAGTACCGAGTAGATTTAATTTTTATTAACTAATAAAGAAGTTTTCAGCCCTCCATTGATGGAGTCAACCATGAGTGGGTCAGGTGATGGTAGGGAGACTTCACATGAAAGCTGTTCAGTCAGCCGGGCTGATTCAGGTCCGCCGCCCTCCCCAGAGGGTGGGTCTGACAATGGACTGTCCAATGCTCCGGGAGATGGGTGTTCCCCCTGAAAGCATAAAAGGAAACAGTCCCATTCAGCCTCAAATTCTTCTTCGGTGCACAGGTCGAGAAAGAGAAGGCATCCCTCAAGGTTGCCTTCTGGTATGTCTGTGTGTCGATGGTCAGTCATTGGGGCTAGGCACCAATCTTCTTCTCTCTCGGAGTCGCCGGTTTCTGGCTCCAGTGCCCGACCTCTTTGACATCGGAGCCTATCCCCGCCTATTGGAAGGGCCTCCAATGAGCAGTTTCACCAGTGGGCTGCTCTTATGGAGCAATGGGCTCAGAGGTTGGTCCAGCTGCCTGGCCTGGTCACTCCAGGGCTTTCGGGCCTTTCGAGGGACCTGGTAGGGCGGTTGGACTTTCCTAGTGGCGCGGCGCCTTCTTTGATGTCGTTGACTCCATGCTCAGGTGTTTCCCCCTCACATGACTGCGGCGCAGGGGTCCACACCGATGCCTCTAACTCCTGTTAATTTTCCTTCAAATCGCAGTTTTCGGAGCCGTCCGCGGTGCCGAAGGCTAGGCTCTGTCAGCACCGTCCACAGTGCTGGGGGCTCTGTTGGCACTGTGGCCCTTGTCAGCATCGTGTGCTGGGCTGTTTCTGATGGTGCCGACTTCCTTGGGTTCGGTGCTGTGTTTCTCGTCTGCGCCGATGCTTGGTGAAATGCTGTCCATCCTCCAGGGCTTTTTGATTCCAATTCTTTCCTCTTCTAATATTCATTCTTACTTTCACTCCTTTCCAGTCCATACAGTCCCCCCTGGACTGTCAGGAGATGATTTTGAGCCTGACCCAGATCTTCGTCTGGGTGATGGTGTTGAAGGAGCAGGGATTAATCCTGCTGCAGAGCCTGTGGTCAAAGACCTTTCCTTTAAGTCTCTGCTGAAAAATTTAAATTCCACTCTTTCTCTCCAGACCACAGAAATCAATCCTGGGAAGCTTTTAAGACTCCAATACCTACATGTCCCGGAGATCCCTATAGATTTAACTCCTCTGGTACAACCATCTTTTGAGACCCTTTCTCAGATGGTATGGAACAATCCTGCTGTTATCCCTTCTGTGGCTAAGTCCATAAATAGAAAGTATGCTGCTCCCAAGGATCGACGCATATTGACCTCACAAGTTTTTGCTGATCCCATTGCAGTCTTAGCAGAGAATTAAAGGCTGTCCTCCCTCAGGCATCTACAGCCCGGCCTATAAATAAAGAATCTCGTAAGATAGACACCTTAGGTAAGAGAGTCTTTGCTGCCTCCACCCTGGGTATGCATATTGCCAACTACCAGGGCTATTTTTCTCAATATGAGAATGTCCTTTGGCATTTGCTCAAGAAAATGGTAGAAGCTCTGCCTGAGTCAGAAATAATTCAGAGCTACTTCACACCATAACCAGGAGCATCGAGTCCAATAACCAGCAGGTTAAAGGTGCAATGGATGCTTTTGATACTACTTCTTGAGCTGTGGTGGGCATTTGTACCTGGTGCCACTCTTGGCTACGTACTTCAGGCTTCACAAATGATGCCCAGCAGCTGGTCATGGCTTTACCCTTCGACGGTATTTATCTGTTTGGTCCCCAGTTGGAACAAACTCTGGAGGCCACATAGAAGACTAGGTCAGCCATTAAGACAGCTTGACCCGCACCCGCCCCCTCTGGGGGGGTTGCCAACAAGCATCAATTTCACAACTGTCCGTCCTTTCAGGGCAAAGGCAGAGGGGTTTAAACAAAAACCATACCCTGCAGCCACAAAAGAAAATGCAGCAGAAGGCACAAGGCTCCAAAGCACCCAGTGCCACCTTCTGAGTTCTTGGCCCAGGTCCCACCTCAACTGCCCGAGGGGGACTCTTCCTCAGCAGTGGGAAGGCGTCTGACTCAGTTCTACAACCAGTGGAAGTCTATAACATCAGACAAATAGGTCCTCCGGATAATCCGTGAGGGGTATTCGCTCATTCTTTCAGAAACACCCCCCGGATCATCCCCCCAAATGACAGCCCAGGCCATCGGCATTACAGTCAGACCTTGCTTTTGAGGTACAAGGCCTTCTGAACAACAGGGCAGTAAAAGTAGTTCTGCCAGACCAACGAAACACAGGTTTCTACTCCCATTACTTTCTAGTTCCGAAGAAAAATGGTGGCATGCGCCCCATTCTGGATCTCAGAAAGTTAAACAAATTCCTTCACAAGAAAAAGTTCAAGATAATATCTCTAGGTACCCTTCTACCTTTGATTCATCAACACAATTGGCTAACTTCCCTGGACATGCAGGATGCCTACCAACACATTCTTATACACCCAAAACACCACAAATACCTAAGGTTTGTGGCATTGGGTCAACATTATCAGTTCAGAGTCCTGCCCTTTGGGCTTCCTCAGCGCTGCAAGTTTATACAAAGTGTTGCGCAATTCTCGCAGTGCGTCTCAGGAAAATCGGAATTCAAGTGTTCTCATATCTGGACGACTGGCTTCTAGCATGCCCTTCCAGGCAGGGAACTCTGGATGCCATAATCAAGGCTTCGAACTTCCTCACATCCATGGGAGTCCTGCTAAATCGCAACAAATTGCAGTTGCAGCCCTTCCAGAAACTCTTTTTCATAGGAACTCTTCTGGATACCTCCTGTGCGAAAGCTTTTCTCCCAGAGGACAGAAGAAGCGATATCCTACAGATGGCCCGATACATCAGAGAAAACAGTTCAGTTTGAGTTATCTCGATGCAACGGATGCTGGGTCTCATGGCATCTTTGGTGTTCACTTTACCCCTAGCACATCTCCACTTGAGAACCTCTCAGTGGATGCTCAGTACTCGGTGGTCCCCAACCACTCACCTTCAGTCCTTTCCCATCAAGGTGACAGAACCTCTAAAAAGGTCACTCACCTGGTGGTCCCAGAAGGACAACCTTCTGGAAGGGTAGCCCTTTGCTCCTCTGGATCATCAGATCTCCATTACCACCGTGTCCCTGATGGGGTGGGGAGCTCACTGCCAGAATCTCCACACCCAAGGTTCGTGGACTCAGGACGAGTCTCGGCTTCACATAAACATCCTGGAAATCAGAACCATCCTCTCTGCAGTCCTGGCCTTGAAGGACATACTGTGTTATAAGAACATTCTCCTTCAAACGGACAACAAAGCAGTGATGTATTACATCAACAAGAAGGGCAGTGCATACTCTTACTCATTATGCAAGGAAGCTATGACAGTATGGGAATGGTGCCTGAAGCACAAGGCTCTAATCCATGTGGTTTACCTGCCAGGTATGCAGAACGGACTAGCAGACCGTCTCAACAGAATGGAGACAGATTCTAACGAGTGGGGTCTCGACTCAACCGTCGCCCAGTCACTCTTCAAAGAGTGGTTAATTCCAGACCTGGACCTTTTTGCATCCCCACTCAATGCAAAACTGCCTCTCCTGCTCCAGAAATCCAGGACCTGGCATTTTCTGTCAGGATGCATTCAGGCTGCAGTGGACAAAATGCTTTCCATACGCCTTTCCTCCTCTTCCTCTAATTCAGAGGGTACTTTTAAAATTCAAATCTCAGGGAGACAGAATGATTCTCATTGCTTCCTTCTGGCCTTGACAGATATGGTTTCTGCTGCTCAACAGTCTGTCAGCAATCCTCCCAAAGGCACTTCTCCTTCACACAAACCTTCTGACCCAGGGGCCTGTGGTCCATCCCAATCTGAAGGCGCTTCACCTTCACGCTTGGCTCCTGAAGAGATAGAGGTGAATAGATTCAATGTTTCCCATAGGGTTTCAAATATTCTCTTGGCTGCATGTAAACCAGCCACTAGAAAGACCTACACAGCCAAATGGAAGTGTTTCTCTCTCTGGTGTGCAAAATCCTCTTCGAACCCTTTTTTCTACCCACCAAATAAAGTCTTGGAGTACCTTTTAGACCTCTCAGATTCAGGTCTGCAGTACTCTACTGTCAAAGTTCATCTCTGTGCCATTTCAGCTTATCATGAGTCGGTACATTCCTTATCTCTGGCTCAGTTACCTGTGGTTAAAAGGTTTCTATCAGATGTCCAGTCGCAGCCTGGGACATTAACATAGAAACATAGAAACATAGACTTTGACGGCAGATAAGGACCGCTAGACCCATCTAGTCTGCCCATTTCCCTGCCTACAGGATAGGCCGCAGATCCTGGTTAACCAACAGCCTATTTCTTCCTACCCCCCACAAGAATTGCCTTATGTCTGTCCCATGCATTCTTGAATTCTCCCACAGTTTTAGACCCCACAACCTCCTCAGGAAGGCTGTTCCATGCATCCACTACCCTCTCTGTGAAATAATACTTCCTCACATTGCCCTGAGACGTCCTCCTTCTATCTTTTAAATTGTGTCCCCCTTGTTCTTGCAAGTCTCTTTCTGAAGATGCTACCCTCTTGGACTTTGTTGATTCCACTGAGGTACTTAAAGTTTCTATCATGTCCCCCTCCCTTCTTTCCTCAAGGGTATACATATTAAGCTCCTTTAGTCTCTCTTCATATGGCTTCTCTTGCAGACCCTGCACCATTTTAGTTGCCCTCCTCTGGACTGCCTCTATCCTGTCTATGTCCTTGCGGAGATGGGATCACCAGAACTGGACACAGTACTCCAGATGGGGTCTCACCAACTGTCTGTACAGAGGGATAACAACTTCCTGTTTTCTGCTGATGCCTCTCCCTATACATCCCAGTATACCCCCAGCCCTCCCTACTGCCTTCTCACATTGCTTGCTAACCTTAAGATCATCTGATATGATTCCCACAGGTCCCTATCTTTTGTTGTTACTACCTCCCACCCATTGTGTATTCTTCCCCATGGTTCTTGTTTCCCAGGTGCATTAGTTTGCACTTCTTTGCATTGAATCCTAGCTTCCATACTTCTGACCATTCCTCCAACCTTGCCAAGTCCCTTTCATCCTTTCCACGCCTCCTTGTGTATCAACCCTGTTGCAGATCTTTGTGTCATCTGCAAAAGGCATATTTTTCCTTCAGTCCTCTGCAATGTCACTGATGAAGACATTAAAAAGGACTGGACCCATACTGAACCCTGCAGTACCTCACTAGTAACCCCTTTCTTCCAGAGTGGACTCCATTGACAATTACCTTCTGTGTCCTGTTGTCCAGCCAATGTTTTACCCAGGCTACCACCCTGGGTCCCACTCTGAGCTGGATTAATTTCGACTATTAATCTTTTGTGTGGGACTGTGTCAAATGCCTTGCTAAAGTCTAGGTAGGCCATGTCACAGCCCTCCCTGGTCTACTACTTTGGTCACCCAGTCAAAGAAATCTCATTAGATTCATCTGACATGACCTCCCGCTGTGAACCCATGCCGCCTTGGGTCCTGTGCTCCACTGGCCTCTAGGTACTTCGACTGTTCTTTCCTTCAGAAGTGACTCCATCACTTTCCCTACCACAGAGGTCAGACTGACAGGTCAGTAGTTTTCTGCCTCTGTCTTGGACCCACTTTTGTGAAGTAAATCACATCCTCCTTCCTCCAGTCCTCGTACCACCATCCTCCCATGATTTATTAAAGAGTAGCCAGTGGTTTTACTAGTTCCTCCTTAATTCTTTTAAATTCTGGGTGAATTCCATCAGGACCCATTGCTTTGTCCACCTTCAGTTTTAGGAGTTCTTGCAGAACCCTTTCTTCTGTGAAAGGACTGGGATCGACCCCCTATCAAGAGTGCTTCTGTTAATTGGATTAGGCACTTCCCCGCCTCTTTTGGCAATACTGAGCGAAATATTAGATTTCAGTATTCCTTAACTTTCTCACTGTCCCCCTCACCTTACCACCGTTCATTCTATTCAGCTCTCACTATCCCTCCCTTTGTCTTTCTCACATCAGCTTGATGTACCTATAAAAGGTTTTATCCCTTCTTAACTGAGTTGGCTATCTTTTCCTCAGCTTGAGCCTTTACTATTCCTGACTTCCCTCCCTGCCTCCTTCCTTCTGCCTTAACTGGTACAGCTCTCTGTCCTCGCTCCTTCTGTGTTTCCTTATATTCCGGAATGCTATCTTTTCTTCCTGACTTTCACAGCACCCTTTGAGAACCATAGTGGCTTTTTCTTTCATTTTGATTTATTTACTTCACACAAAAAGCTTTTGCCTCTGTGATAGCAGTTTTGATAATTCCCCATTGTTGCTCCACACTTCCTTCCTAGCCTGTTTGCTGAGTGCTTTTCTGAGACACTCTCATCTTGTAAGTCAGCCCTCCTAAGTCCAGTACCTCACTTTTGTGAAACCGACTCTGTAGCTGAGTTTTAACGTGAACCACACTGTTTGATGGTCACTTGTCCCCAGATGGCAACCCACTTCTAGATCTGAGATCCTCTCACTGCCCCCATTTGAGAGTCACGAGTCTAAGATTGCTCCCTCACGAGTGGGTTCTGAAACCAGCTGTCTAATGCCTGCCTCTAGGGCATCAAGAATGGCCCTGCTCTTGGATGTGGCTGCAGCAAATGCTCCAGTTAACATCTGGCATATTCAGGTCTCCCATCAACAGTATCTCCCCTTCTCTGCCATTCTAAGAATGCCTTCTATCTTATCCTTGTCCATTCCTTCCCCTGACATGGGGTCTGTACATAACCCTTATGCGGTTGTGGTGCCTTTCCAGTCTCCCAAGGTGACCACAGTGCCTCCTCTCCTCCCTGTTTACTCTTTGGTTCAGTTGCTTTATCCCTTCCTTTACATAGAGCTACTCCTCCCCTCTTCTCACCTGCCTGTCTCTCCTATAGGTTATGTACCCTGGTATGTTAACATCCCAGTCATGGTTCTCTGTGTACCATGTTTCTGTGACTGCTACGATATCCAGGCATCCCTCTTCCATTAAGGCCATCAGCTCAGGGGCTTGTTGCCCAGACCTCGGGCATTGGTACTCATTACCCTCCATTTCTTGATGGCCTTACTCCCTTTGCCCCATCCCTGTCCTTCTTGCCTTTGTCACTTTCTCCATTTACCCCGGCCCTCTCCCTATCAACACCTCTATGTTGGTGTTTGCGCACTTACTACCATGATTATTTGGGAGGCTAGGATTTTCCTGCTCCTTTCCAGTGCCTCCCCTTGGCTAGTTTAAGACTTGCCAATGGCATTTAAACCTATCACCTAGGATCCTGGTTCCCCTCCCGGACAGATGCAGCCCATCATGCCAGTATAGGCTTGCATCACTCCAGGTGGACCTCTAGTCCCCAATGAAGCCAAATCCCTGAGCTCCACACCAGTTTTTCAACCACTGATTGAATCCCATGGTGCGGAACACCCTAGCCTCTCCTATGCCATAGATGGGTAGCACCTCCGAGAAGGTTACCGTGCGTGCTACTTGACTAAGGCCCCTCCTCAATTCCACAAACTCTTCCTGCACTTCTCTAATCCCTTTCTTAGCCAGGTCATTTGTCCCTAGGTGGACAATGACATCCAGCTCCCTCCCCTGTGCAGCTGCTCTGGCAATCCTGAGGATTCGCTCCCTGTCCCTCCAAGCCATGGTGCCAGGTAGGCACCTTACCTCCCTCTCCCCTTCCTCCCCCAGTTCTACCTTCCTAACAATGGAGTCCCCACCAGGAGTTGTTTCCTTCCTGCAGGGTCCCCTGCCACCCTCCTGTGGGTCTCCTTTGCTGGAGAGTTCCCAACATCCTCCTGAGTGCACTGTGGGTGCCTCCATAGAGGAACCACACTTTGCCAGAATGGCATAGGAATTGTGGAGAGGTACAATGGGAGGGATGCGCCTCTGTTCCACCACCCTCACCCTCCCTGAGCCCACTGTGGTCCAGCCGCTCCTCTTTCTTGGCAACCTCTGAGGCAACGGCAGTGGCACTGGTGGTCCCTGGATGGAAGAGGAGGTCCCACAAATCCTGGCCAACTCAGCCTGGAGATGAGCAACCTCCTCCCTCAGCCCAGAGAGGTGCCTGCAGATGGACAACACCGCATCCTCCAGAACATCTCCCGGAAGACTGCTGCTCCACAGCCACTGCACTGCACCACTCCAATCATGTCTTATTTCTGGCCCCTTAACTGTTTGCAATCCTTACTCTTTCCTCTGTTTTTTTTCTCCTCTCCTTACTTTCTGCCTGTGTGCCTTTAGCTCCTGATTGTCCTGTTCTGAGACACGAATATCCTATATTTCACAGTAGACCACTTGCTTGCTCAGGGCAGACCTCCAGCCACAGCTAGAGGGGGGCCGGAGGCTACTCTTGCCCTTCTAGGATGGTGGGTCCTTGGTGGTTCTGTGATCCTCACTTCCTGCCCCTAAACAGGAAGTTCCTGTTATCAGTCAAATCCTGTGCCTATAAAATAGAACTAGCTTTGGGTGGGGATGGAGGAGGAAGGAGGGCAATATAGTCCCAGCAGAGTTCAGTCACACAGCAGTCCTTTCTCTTGGTGTCTTCTGCAAGTTATTAGCAGAAACTTTCTAAGGCAGTCTTTAAATGTAGCTTCCTTCTAGCTAAGCCACTCCCCCTACTTACCAGATCTTTCTACAAGTAATTTAAACCTCACAGCAGTTAATTCCTTTCAGTCACCTGAGATTTACACCTAGATAACTCTTCAGATACCCATTCAGTTCAGTTAACCCAAACACACACTTTTTTGTTTTGTATGTTAGTTTTTTTACCCATAATTGAAGGTCAAATACAAAAGTTCTTCTACTTTAGTCCCAGCAGAGAAGTTCAGTCAGCTCAGTTAACCTTGAGTTAGACATGCTCACTCGAAAATCTTTTGAGCCTCTAGCTACCTGTGAGTTGAAGTTCCTCACTTGGAAAATGGCCTTCCTGGTGGCCATCACTTGAGCCCATAGAGTTTCTGAAATGCATGTTCTGGTCACAGACCCCCCCCCCCATACACTGTATTTCACAAGGATGAAGTAGTTCTTAGGACTCACCCTAAGTTTCTTCCAAAGGATGTCTCAGAATTTCATCTAAACCAACCTTTAGTCCTACCTACCTACTTTGCTAACTTTCAGAATGAAGGGGAACGCACCCTTCATTCTTTGGATGTTAAGAGAGCACTGCGATTCTATCTGGATGGAACAAAAAGAAATTCACAAGGCTAAACAACTGTTTGTTTCCTTCAGCAAAACCCGGCTGGATCAACCTGTTGCTACTGGGTGCATTTCAGCATGGCTGGTAGCATGTCTCCGCCACGGCTATTCTATGGCACAGCTTAAGCTGGAAGGCAGAGTGTACGCACACTCTACTAGAGCAGTCACGGCATCTCTGGTGGAAATCCATAACGTGTCCATTGCAGATATTTGCAATGCGGCTACATGGAGCTGAGTGCATACTTTCGTTAAGCACTATGCTTTGGATGTCCATGCCAGGCGATATCTGTCGATTGGTAGGACTATTCTTAATGGACTTCTGTCCTAAGTATGTGAGCTCTTAGTTTCTCCTGCCGCCCGTCTTGGGGGTTTATTAGCTCGGTACTCTCCCATTAGTGTGAATGAGTGGTGGAGACTTTATGTCCAGGAAGATATGGAGATTATGTGCCTACCATAATTCTTGATCTTCTTGGACGAAGTCTCCACCACTCATTCACACGCCCACCCACCATCCTCCGAGCTCACATCTCTGCTTTTGGCCTTCACTCCCTCAATGGCTGAGCTGTGAAGACACTATTGTTGACCCTTCTTACTTGGGTCATTCGGACTATCTTATGTCCGATTTTGTTAGGTTAGACCTCTAGGTTAGTTACGCTGCACCTCCTCAGAAAAAAGGTACTGAGGTGGTTGGAGGGTCAATGCCGAGGTAGTCTTTACTGCATGAGCCACGCCTGGCGGGGCTGCTTTCTAATGGCTCCATCTCTGGCGCCAACCTTCTTGAAAAGTTTGCTCCCGCTGGGTCCTAGCGCCTCTGGCATAGATCCCATTAGTGTGAATGAGTGGTAGAGACTTCGTCCAAGAAGGTCAAGAATTACGGTAGGTACGTAATCACCATTTCTTGTGTGCCTTTTTCTTTTTCCTGTTTTCACTTTTTTATCAGTTTTGGCACCAGTTTCTTTAATTAGTAGTTTTATATTTTGGGGTTCAACTATTTAATTTAGATATGAAAAAAAATTGGGGTGTACCAGAATTCCCTGTAAAATTGTTTATTGGACATATTTGTCCATCAGTCTTTGGAACCCCTATAGAGTGATATTATTAATTGAGCTATCAGTAGCTACCGATTTCTGTTATTGGACATATTTGTACATCGATCTGTGGAACCCCTATGGAGTAGTATTATTAATTGAGCTATCAGTAGCTACTGATTTCTATGGATTTAGGGCTTATCACATTTTTTGTGTTTTGGTGTCTTATGGGGTCTGCTGTGCATTCTTCTAATAAATTTATGAAAATGTAGACAGTGTCAGGTCACTGATTTGGCAGCTGCATCTATATTTTTGATCAACTGTTGCATATGAACATACATACAAACAAGCCAGCAGAAGAAGGCCATTTGGTCTATCAAGTCTGCTCGTGTTGCAGGGTCCACAGCTTGAGCTACTGTCCCTGCCCCCTGTCCCACTCCTCCCATCCTCCCTACCTATGACCCTTACCCTCCCCCTGTCCCAGACTCTCTTAAAGCTATCCACTGTCTTCAACAAGATTACTTCTTCTGACAGCACTTATCAAGTGTCCACCACCCTCTCTGTGAAGAAGTTCTTCCTGACCTCCCTCCTAAATCTCCCACCTTCCAGCTTAAGACTGTGCCCCCTCATGTTATGGTTGCCACTCAGCTTTAAGAGACTTTCCTTTTCAACTTTATTTTTCCCTTTCAAGTACTTGAAGGTCCCAATCATGTTCCTTCTCTCTCTCTCCTGTCTTCCAGGGAGTATATGTTCAGTGCCCTCAACCTCTCCTCGTATGGCTTACCCTGCTGATCCACTATCATCTTTGTAGCCCTCTCCTGGACCGTCTCTAACAGGTTAATGTAATTTTTGAGGTGTGGGCACCAGTACTGAACTTCATACTCTAGATGTGGCCTTACCAGTGACCTGTACAAGGGCAGTATAACCTCCTCTCTCCTACTACTGATCCCCCTAGATATGCATCCCAGCATTGTTTGCCTTTGCTGCTCCTTTCTTGCACTGCATGGAGTGCTTCAGGTCACTAGTGATCATCACTCCCAGGTCCTCCTTCTTCTCCTCCTCTGATGCATATACTCGGACTCCATCCAGGTAGCACACTGTCCTAGGATTCTTGGCTCCAATATGCATAACTTTGCTTTTCTTGGCATTGAAGCCAAGTTGTCAGATTCTGGACCACCTCCCTAGCTTTTCCAGATGTTACTGTAGGTCCTGTATTCCTTCAACTGTGTCCACTTTTCCACAGAGCTTGGTGTCATCCACGAATAGGCACATTTTGCTCTTAATGCCATCTCCAATGTCATTGATGAAGACATTGAACAACACTGGCCCCAGCACCAAGCCCTATGGGACCTCACTGGTGACCTGTATTGTGCCAGATAACTCTTCCCCCACAACCACCCTCTGTTTTCTGTCCTTCAGCCAGTTTTTCACCCATCTGGCCATCTTCTCCACAACCCTGAGCTCCACCAACTTCCTAATCAACCTTTTGTGGCGCACAGAGTCAAAGCCCTTGCTGAAATCAAGATAGAGGATGTCTACCACTTGGCCCGTCTACTGTCTTAGTGACACAGTCAAAGAAGTCAATCAGATTTGTTTAACACGCTCTACCCCAATGAACCCATGCTGCATTGCATCCGGGAGACCATACTCCTCTAGATATTCCACCAACCTTTCCTTTAGTGTGCTCTCCTTGAGCTTGCCCACAGTGGAGGTCAGACTGACTGGTCTGTAGTTCCCTGGGTCATCCTTGGGACTGCTTTTGTGGATTGGCACTACATGTGCTGTTCTCCAGTCCTGCATTACTATGCCTGTCTCTTGTGAACTATTAAATAGGTCTGCCAGTGGCTCTGCTGGCTCCTTAGCCAGTTCCTTTAGTACCCTTGGGTGTACTCCATTTGGGCCTGGTGATTTGTCCACCTTCAATGCCAGCAGCCTCTCCCTCACTCTAATCGGCTGTATCACTACATCTGTGTTCCCCTTCCCCCTGCTCTTCTTTTCCCTCCTGAAGGCACTGGTCCTTCCTTCTCCCTGGTGAAGACAGAACAGAAGTATTCATTTAGTATCTCTTATTTTCCCCCGTTATTCTCCACCCATTTCTTAAGCCTAACAATCCCTTCTTTCTTGTCCCTTTTCTCACTTGTATAGTGAAAGAAAGCCTTCTCCTCCTTAATTCCTTCAGCTATCTGCAGCTCCTTCTGTACCTTGGCTCACCTGACTTTCTTACTTGCCTCACTAGCCGACCTTAGGTAATTTTCCCTATCCACCTCTCTCTTGGTCTTCTGAATTTTCTATAGGCCATCCTCTTTTCCCTTACTACCTGGGCAACCCCAGCCATGAACCAGCTGGGTGTTTTGGCCCTTGTGTTCTTAGCCCTGAGCCTAGTGCACTCATCTGTGACATCCAGTATTCCTTCCTTAATGATGGACCACTTTTGGTTCACCCCCATATCTGCTCTGATGCTCACCAGATAGCTTCTTAGCACTTCACCCTTTTCCTGAAGTCTGCCCTCCTGAAATCCAAGATTTTGGTCTTAGTCGGGATGCCTTCCGTGCTCATATCCAACTGGAACCACACTGTGCAATGGTCACTTCCTCCCAGTGGCTCACTGACCATTTTTTCTGTACATGCTCCCCATTTGTGAGCACTAGATCAAGAATTGCCTCAGCTCTTGTTGATTTGGTGATGCCCTGAGTCAGGAACCCACTCTGCAGTCCTCCCAGGATCACCTGACTCCTAGCACATGTCGTGGATGGTATGCTCCAGTCTACCTTGGGCAGGTTGAAGTCCCCCACAATGACCACCTCTCCTTTCCCTGCAGCTTCTGATATTTGTGAGCTCAGTTCCCTGTCCCTCTCCTCATTCTGACTGGGTGGTCTATAAACCACCCCCAACCTCACCTTTATCCCTCTATTGGACCTTAACTGAACCCATAATGCCTCCACCTCCCCTTCCTCTGACTCCTCCCTCATGTAAGTTATTCCCTCCCTGATATAAACTGCCACCCCTCCCTCCTTCCCAACTACCCTTTTCCTCCTGTATAGTTTATATCCAGGGATCACAGTGTCCCAGTCATGGTGTGATGTTGCCAAGTCTCAGTTACTGCAGCTATGTCCACTAATAGTGCATGCAGCTCTTCCATCTTGTTTCCAAGACTCTGTGCATTCAGAGATACCACCCTCCACCTAGAATCAGACCTTCCTTCTCTTCCCTCTAGTCTTCTATTCACATTTATCCCCTCTGTGTGCACCCCTCCACATACCCTTGTTATGTGTTCCTCACCCCCTCCACCCTTTGCTAAATGTATTCTTGCCCCTTCCACCACCTCCCTCCAGACCTCTTCCATCACTGTGGGGGGGGGAGGTTCACTGACGACGTCCTCTGAATCTGTGGGCCTGCATGCCCACTGCCCCCCCCCAGTAGTTTAAATTAAGTGTAGTGGTTATGCATTCCCCCAGTTTGTCCCTGAGTACCCTCAAACCTTCCCTACTGAGGTGTAGCCTGTCTGGTAAAAAGAGTGCTTTGTTTGATCAGGTCACCTCCCAGTCCCCAATTCAGATGAACATCTCCCCCCTGCACCATTTCCTCAGCCAGTCATTGAAGTCCTCTTTTCTTCTTTTCCTGGCTGTGCTGACCCTTGGTACTGGTTTCACCTCTGAGAAGAACTGTGAACTTCCTTCCTCCCTGCAGATCTTCCCTAACTCCCTGAACCTACTTTACACTACCTCCATCTCCTCTCCAGCTAGTTTGTTGGTTCCCAAATGTATAACTAAATTATGTTTTCCTTCAACCTTCCTATTTCCCTTATTCTTGGGCCTACCTTCCCTGCTGTCATCCCTGGCATATAAACCACCCTCCAGCTTGCATTTGGGTCCCCTTTCCTTCCCCAGTGAATACTCCTAATTATGGAGTCCCCTATGATTGCCATCCTTCCATCCCCTGCATCCGTGCTCCCCATCTTTCCTTTCTCACCTTCGGTGCTAGCTGCTTCCCCACCTAACTGCTCGTTCTGCACCCTCATAAATTTATCTCCACATCCACAATTTATCCCCTTAACTGTTTTTCCATCACCCAATCTGCCCCTCCCCTTTTAACTATGTGCTTTCGGTTTTCCCTCCCCTCTTCCTTTCCTTTTCTCTCCCTCCCCCCTTCCTCCACTCCGTTTTTGCCTGCCTCCTCTTCCCTGCCCACCCTGATAAGTTCCCTTACCCCTCTCCTGTACTCCTACTCTCAACTCTGGTTCAACCTGACCTCCTGCCTCACCTCCTGCTGCCCACTCCCTCCTTCCAGATAGTGGTACAAATCTATTTGATAAAGGCACCCCTTTAGAATTTCCCACCCCTGATGCTACTCTCACATCCTCACCACTTGCCATTCCTCCATCCTGGGCTCCCTATTCCTCTGAGGAAGAGATACTCCTGTATACTGGGTGCTCCTCCCCACTTCCATCCCCTGCCTGATGCTGTCACTCCTCTGGGCATCACCCCTCTGCCTTTCCCTCCACTACTGTGCTCCTCTGACTTCTCACACCATCCTCCCCAGCTTCCATCTGATCAGCCTTGTTTCAGCCCTTAGCAGATGCAGGCTGTTACACACAGGACACCCCCTTTTACTCCACATCACCCCTAGAAAGGCTCCTGCCCCACAGCTATTGCAGTTTACCACTCTCCTTCTTCCCATACATGTACCTGTTTCCCCACTGCCTCCAAGCCCATCTTCTTCTATCCTCCAGTTATACATAACTATAACATTCAAAAAAATATAGATTTATATCTCACTTTACCATCAAAAGGTAACGACAATCCTAATAATCTACCTTCTGCTAATACAGATTCTATCACAGAACCAGAACACAATGCAAAAATATCTGCTAGTTAGCAACAACAAACAGGTGACAACATACCAAGCTGATGTAGCTTTTTAAAAAAATAGAAAACAAAAATGTTATTTTTTTAAACCAGTAGAAATCAGCAGTCCCAAAAGCACCTTGAACTACAAGAAGGAACACAGTACCACACCACTGCCACAGTAACTACACAGCTCTAAAAGATTGAAGTAAGAAGAAAAAAATCAGAGACAGCACAAAAAGATATAATGTACTGTATATTATTAGGCGGTAGGTATACTCAGTTGTTTAACAGAGAAAATAAAGTACTTACCAAAACAGACAGAATACCCAACAATGACACTTTGATTCTGAATTTCAGACACCACCAAAGGCACATACAGAAAGGGTTTTAACTACAGTATTAAAATTAACCACATCAGAGTTGAAAGATCGCACTAAACAAATGTGTTGATCCTTCTGACTTCCAACCAGTATCTACTACAAAAATGTTGTATCTTCCTGGAGCCTACAGGGTTCTCTTTCACAATCACCTAAATATACGTAAAAACAAAACAATTTTTTAACTGAAAAATGTAATAAAAAACACTTGGCTTTGAGAGCTCTTCTCAGAGTTCTAGAATCAGAACTGTTGATTCAAAAACATTTTTAATAGTGTTTTTTGGCTAGCTATGCTTTTTTTTAGCTCCTTTGCATTTTTTGGTGAGTGTCTTAAATGGCTGCTGCACTATATTGGTATTTTGTTTTCCTTTTCCACTTAAAGTAGCAGTATTTGTTAGTAACCATATACATTTTTCAGTAATAAGGTTTGTCTGGCAAAAATACCAAGATACACATTTTTCTTTTTGTTTTCTTTCATTCCTGAACCAAGATATGGGATCTTGAAGTTTTAAAAATTCTCACACCCATGCCACACCCATCATGAAAAATATTCAATATTTTGTGCTGTTTACTATCAGAAACATGTAGAAGAACCATCCTAATACAAGTGCGGTATGAATCTAGCATGTACATTCAACAAGTAACACCAGGGAAGGGACTTGTAAACATGGTGAACGGTGACCATCTTTAATGATGTGAGTCGTTAATTACAAAATCAGCTGTAAAAAAAGTTTTAACATCTGAGAAAACAAAAAATATGCTTAGCATGAATCTTAGGTTATCAGAATTACATTTTTGCTAAAAAAAAAACTATATGATACATTTTTTCGCTGACTAACGTCCTGCTTTATTGAGATATAAACATAGCATAACAAATTCCACTAAACAAAGAACCACATATGTACATCAACAATATCACAAGAAAAAGAAGTATCAAACATAAAATATCTAACAAGTAACAACCACACACCATCATATTGGTATTTGGAGACATACTGTATGTATACTTAAATTGCTTCAGAGTTATTCTATCTGAATCTATTGAGTGAGAGCATAGTTGGTTTTGGCTGTCTGAAGCAGTGCTCTGACAAAGTTCACATGGCACTTTGGAAGCACTATCCCTTTAAATTTGGCACTTAAAAGAGAAGCACTGCAGGTTTGCAGACTCCTTTTCCTGACGAAGGGTCACACTTGAGACCGTGAAGCGCCAAGGGTTTTTTTCCTTACCTGGGCTCTCTAATAAAGCTTTGTGACTTAGCAAGTTTATTCTGGATTTTGAATTTACTTTGTGGTTTATCTGTGCCGTGAGTGCAACCTGTACTTTGTTCTCGTGTGTAGCTGCTTTTTTGGCTTGCACCCTCCCCCAGATTCCCACGGTGTGGTGGTGGTGTTGTGTGCTTCAGGATCCATGGAACAGCCTCCTGGCAGAGATTATGGGGCAAAATGGTAAGGGAACTCACAAACACATGGGACAGACATAAAGGAACTCTAGTGATAGGAAAGAGAGAGTAAGCCACAGATCATTTAGGATCTGCAGTATATGAAACAGGTCAGGGGGAAATGGGCAAACCAGGTGGACCAAGCGGTCCTTATCTGCCATCAAATTCTGTGTTTCTATATAACTGTATTGCCTTTTGCTACAGGAAGTACGGTAAGACGCTTCCTGGAGTGTTACACAGCCACTCCACCAGGGGGGATGGCCACTTTAGTTGCTTGTTTTCACAGTGTTTCCACTGCCAAGATCTGCACAGTGGCCACATGAAGTACAGTCCACACTTTCACCAAGCATTACAATCTAGACCTTGCCTTTCATAAGAGAGCAGGGTTTAGCCTGCTCTCCTGAACATATTGCTTCCATCCACCCAGACCGTTCACTTTTGGTACTGCTTGGGACTCATTCCAAAGATGTGGCCTCTTGAAAGAGATATCCCAGAAGAAGACAGAACAGTTACGTGCTTACTGCAACAGTACATCTTCGAGAGAATCTCATCAGGCCATGCTGTCCCACCCTCCTTCCCCCGTTGGAGTTAGGGCTTCGGCCTTGCTGCTCTGCTGTATTTCATAGCTCCTTTTGTGTAGCACCCTTTGTTGCCTGGTTAGTCAGGTTCTGGCATGATCTCCTGGTTCCCCAGAGGGAGGCCCTCTAAGCATGATCTCCTGGCTCCCCAGAGGGAGGCCCTCTAAGCATGATCTCCAGTAGGGAACTGAGGAGCGAGTGTGGCACCTGTACTTTATATAGATGTTAGATGCATGACATAGACATGGGTGGCCCCAGCTGGCAAAGTTTCCATGTGGTCCTGGCGCTGACGTGGCATTAGTTCAAAGGTGTGGCTTGATGAATGAGGTTTTCTCAAAGATCTATTGTTAGGTATGTAACTGTTCTTTCTGGATGGTCTCTCTGCAGGCTGTGATTCCCCTGTTACAAACAGGAGACTGAATATGTACTCAAGACATGAAGGATGCTTATCTTCATAGAAAAATCAGACAGAATCACAGAAAATATCTGAGATTCATGTTGGACGGGGAACATTACTAGTTCAGATTCTTGCCTTTTGGCTTGTCTCCTGCACCAGCAGTCTTTACCAAATGCTTGGCAGTGGTGTCAGCAGTCCTTCGCAGGGAAGGCCTATATGTGTTCCCTTACCTGGATGATTGGCTATTGAAGACTGGCTCCAGAGAACATCTGCCGCTCACCTTAGCTCATACCAGGAAGCTGTTCAACCTGGTGGTGATTGTCAGTCTGCCAAAGTCAGTCCCAACCCCATATCAAATGTTGCAGTACATAGGGGCAGAACCAGATGCAGCTTAAGGCCATGCATTCCTACCACTGCCGGTGCAGAACATATTATAGCTCAGGCACGCCTGATGTTCAACAGCAAGTATATCCCAGCTAAGACTCTGCTGTGCCTTCTAGACCTGATGGCAGCAGCTATAGTAACAGTGCCACTAGCCCGACTGCATATGTGGATCCCACAGTGGTCCTTAAGAGTTCAGTGGAAGCAATCCACAGACAGTTGGGACAAACAAGTGCTAGTGACATCTGCTTTGAGGAAAGCACTGACTTGGTGGATGGACTGCACCAATCTACAAAATGGTGTTCCAGTTGTGATGCCAAATCCAGTACAGATTCTCACCTTGGATGTCTCAGGCTCTGGTTGCGGAGCACATATGGGCCATTAAACAAAGGATGTTTTGGTCCCAGATAGAGAGAACATTACACGTAAACATCCTGGAGATAAGAGCTGTCCCGTACAGTCTCCAGGCCTTCCAACTGCACCTGACATCAGGTCCACTGTTAATACAGACATACAATGTCAGTGTCATACATTACATCCACAAACAAGGTTGGGACTCGTTCCTATCCCCTATGCAGAGAAGCAATGAGAGTGTGGCAGTGGGCTCGGGATCTCGGGCTTGAACTTTCCGCAGTGCATCTTCCAGGTTCCCAAAATGCCTTGACAAACAAAGAGATCCCAGTCCAGGATACATGAATGGAAGCTGCTGACCACAGTAGTGGAAGGCCTGTTTAAAAGTTGGGGTCATCCAGAACTGGACCTTTTTGTATCCCCACACAATGCAAAACTGCAGTGTTTCTGCTCACTCATTCCAGAGCCTTGAGTTTTTCTGGCAAGGCGGCGTTGTCCCTTTCTTGGAAAGGGTGGTTACTGTATGCTTTCCCTCTCATACAGAGGGTACTACTCAAACTGTGGATGGAGGAGGCAACACTCATCCTCATTGCTCCACTAGTGCCTCCACAGATCTGGTATCCACTGCTACAGCAGTTGGCAGTGGAACCTCCGGTACCTCTACTACTGCACAGGAGACTGCTGTCACAGGGCAACGGGTCTCTGGTCCATCTGGATCTGAAGTCCCTATGTCTGCATGAAGATATAGCCATGGCATGATCTGGGGTATCATCTAAAAAGCCTGGTGTTCTGGTGGCTGCCAGAAATCCCTTCAATAGACATACCTATTCTTTGAAATGAAAGTGGTTTACGCTATGGGTTGCTTCCAAACAGCTGGATCCCTTTACTTGTCTGGTCAGTGCCATATTGGAATACTTGTCTGTGTCAGACTCAGGACTCCAGTATTTCTCCCTCAAGATGCATTTGGCGTCTATTTCAGCTTTTCATGTACCTGTAGATCGATGTACGGGTGCTCAGCTAGAGGAAGCCCATACATTTTTGAGAGGTATAATATATTTGAAATCTCCCATTCAGGACCCAGTCCTGGCTTGGTACTTGAATTTTGTGTTGGAAAAGCTTACGTTGGCTCCATTTGAACCAGACAATAGTTGTGGCTTATGTTTTCTTTCATGGAAAGCATTATTTGTAGTTGCTATTACTTCTACTTGAAGGGTTTCAGAGCTACAGGCCCTAATGTGTGAGCCTCCTTATTTGATCTTCCATAAAGACAGGGTGTCTTTATATACCAATCCTAAGTTTTTACCAAAAGTGGTGTCTGAATTTCCTTTGACTCAAACCATCCATCTTCAGTACTACCCGGAGTATGCCAATCCTGCAGAAGCATTACTCCATACTTTGGACGTTCATAGAGTCCTCAGATATTAAGTGAACCATACCAAGAACTGCAGAAGTCCTCTCAGCTTTTTGTTTCATTTGTCCTTACGAATGAGGGTGCTCCTGTGTCTAAACAGTGACTGTCAATTTTTGGCTCATTGTAGTATGTTCTGTTAAAGGAAGTACAGTAAGGAACTTAATGGTGTGGTTCATGGCCACTTCTGTTGCTTGTTTTCACAGTGTTTTAGCCGCTGAAATCTGTGCAGCTGCCACATGGAACACTGTACACACCTTCACTAAACATTACAGTCTGGACATTGTGTCTCATAGAAGAGTAGCATTTGGTCTAGCTGTGTTACAGGGCCTGCTTTCATGAACACTTATGCTTCATCCACCCAGACTGTTGTCGGATCTTTGGTACTGCTTGGAACTCGTTCCAAAAATGTGGCCTGATGAAAGAGATATCTTTGAAGAAGATAGAACAGTTACATAGTTATTGTAACAGTAGATGTTCGAGAGAATCTCTTTCATCAGGCCATGCTGACTGACCCTCCTCCCCCCTTCATGGGTATGACACCAGACTTTCCTGCATTGAGATCATTCCATCTTTGCCTTTTCCATCTCCCACTGTTGCCTGGTGTGCTGAATGCTGCTGTTATCTCCTGGTTCCCCAGAGAGACGTCCTCCAAGCATAATCTCTGGTGGGGGACTGAGGAGAGATGGGGCCACCCACATTTATGTAGATGCTGATGCATAGCATCATCATAGGCGGCCCTGACTTGCAAAAGTTTCTGTGTGGTTCTAGTGCTGATGTGGGTATAGTTCCAAAGGTGTGGCCTGATGAGAGATTTTCTCAAAGATCTACTGTTATGGTAAGTACATAACTGTTCTTTTCCTAAGCCTGTGGTTGTCTTGGCTGACATCTGCAAACATTATCAAAGTTCAAACATTATTATGATTTACATGAAGTAAACTGAGTTGAACCGCCACGCAACTGATTCAGAAAGGAAAGTAAAGGGCAGGAATTGGTACCATTGGAATGAGCAGGTGGATATTAGGACAGGAAGGGATTTTTTAATATGATAGGCTACTTTATAGAAACAGAATATAGATGATAAGGGCAGAAAAACACTAATGGTCCTTCCAGTCTGCCTGTATTACCACATCACACCCTCGGACATACTGTCTTTGTTGGGTCTTCTCTTAACTATTCCCCTATTTGGTCTCACATTTCCACCTCCCTCTTCCCACTGAGTAGCTACTATACCTTTACCTCTATGCTAGTTTGAAGCTGTTTATGGTTATGGCATCTACCATCTCTGCCAGAAGACCATTCTATGGTGCTACCACTCTTTCTGTAAAATAATACTTCCTCACATCCTTTTTAAACCTTTCCCTAATTAACCTCCAGTTAAGGGAGACAGTATAGTGCAGTGGTTTAAGGCTCTGAGCTGCAAATCTGGAGACCTGGGTTTGAATCCCACAGCCCTCACTTGCATACTGTGTGACCCTGAGCAAGTCACTTACCTTCCCTGTGCTCCCAGATTACACCTGTAAACAAGCTTTCAGCTTAGTGTGTCTCACCTGGTTAAACAATTGGAAAAGAAAAAGAAAGATGACCCTGTGTCCTAGCTTCTCTGTTGCTGGTAAACAGCTCCTCACAGTTCACCTTGTTTATTCCTTTCAGGAACTTGAAGGTCCCTATCATATCCCCCTTCTTCTGCCTGGTTTTGAGTGAATACATGCTCAGGGCCCCTTAGCTGATCCTCATAGGATATTCCATGCTGCACTTCATGGCATTGAATTTTAGCTGCCAGACGTTGGACCAATTTTCCAGCCTTTGCAGGTGATAGATTGATCTTCCTAGAATATATCTTCTCTGTAGAGTCCCATTTATGGGTCTGAGATGGCAGTTTGGAGGCTGGCAATGTGGGTATACCCCTGCGTTCACCTCCTTCAAGTACCCACTAGTTTACAGCATCACGTGACCCAAATTGCCTCTGTTCCTGTTTTCCCCCACTGTTGATGCACAGTGTTATCCACTCGCTCCTCTTCAGGACCAGAACTTCACAATTTGCATACAGATAGCATTCTTGTATAGTCTGTCACATATATGCTTCATAGTATTGCTAGATGTTATTACTTTTGTGTCAGTTTAGCTAAAAAAAAAGTTTTCCTCACAGCTGTACGTTTCGACACTGGTCAATGACATGGCAGGTAGAGTGCCTGAACAGGCAAGTTGTACCAGCAGCATGGTTACATCTTACCACCACTCATTTCTGCACGAGTGTAATGGCGTGGGCAGTAGTGTGTCCAGGAGGAAGGGAAGTCCTCCCAGAGTTACAGAAAGAAATGGTTTCAGCCCTGCTCATGCTCAGCACTGGGTTCGGAGGACCATTCAACCTCTTCTCATAGAAAATATGTGGAGAAGAAATGGCACCAGTCAAGGTCGAGCTCAAGACACTACTAAGCACCAAGACATTTGATGCCCATGGGCCCAGAATTTCCACAGTCATCTCAGTCTGCAACATTGTGCTTTCTGGTGCCTATATCTTCTTGTCTGCTGGGGAACCTTTGGGTGAGCAGTTGGGTCATTTGGCTGTTCTTACAGAGCAATGGATCCAGTGCACACTAAGAGAGGTGATGGCATTCATGGTACCAGCCCTGGTAGCACCCTTGTTGCTGGAGCCAGTGCTACCTTTAGTGCCATAGTCCTTGTCATTGAGGCACAGGTCAGGAAGCATAGGCAAACCAGAAGTCATAAAATTCACAAGCAGCGTTTTATTATTATCAATAGCAATAAAAAAACAAGAAAATTATGCAGGATACCTCCTAATACAGGCAGTTCAAACAAAACAAAGTCCTTCATCTGAGGATATCTCTAAATCTTAATTTCAGTCTCTAACTCTGTAAACAAACATTGCTCTCTTTTTATAAGATGTTTTCACCTGGCAGTTAAATTCTGCACCCTGTTCTCATTAAGCTATATCCTCTGCTCTTACTTTGAGTGGGAGCTCTTGCAGCAGGCTATCACAGTTAGGACTATGCTACAGGCACTAGGACCCTCTGGAAAACTTCTCAGCCAGCAATACCCAGCAGGGACTGCCCCCAACATCGACTCCACCCCGGCGTCAGCTCTGGTACAAAAGGGAGTGGCCTCAGCTCCACCCCAGTTCTTTTCCCACTGCGTCCCACGCACATGAAGGGTTCTAGCTCATCTTGGCTTACCAGCCCAGCTAAAGAACCTCGGTTTTTTTCACTCTTTTTGCGATTTTTCTCCACAAGTTTCGATGGTTTTCAGCGCCTACCGATGCATGTCTTTGCCGTAGTCGGGCTCCTCAACGGGACCCCATGTTAACAAGTGCGGTTGCAGCCACCAAATCCCTTCTAAAGATGGTCATCGGCAGTAGGTTTTTTGCCTGGGACCTGACCATGATACTGTGGCCTGTTTGGCCTGTAAGAAGTTCACCAGCCGAACTTGGGATATGCCACTTTAAGGCCCTGAAAGCGTATCTGCTGGAACAAAAGATGGATCTGCACACCTCAGGGGAGAAGCAGAAGGATAAGTGCAAGCAGTCCCATGAAAAGGACAGTAGTTGGTCCCGGCACTGGTCCAGGTCCCGGTTTTGCTGCTGCTCACGGTCTTCTCCCAAGACATACCGTGGATCCAAGGGCTCAGGTGAGCATCCAAAGTCTAAAGACCAGGCTAAGGCTGGACCTTCAGGGGAGAGGCCAGTGAAGCCTAAGGTGACTCCGCTCAGGGTCACCATGAAGTCCTCGGAGGCACAAGCTTCAGCCCCACCTTCCAAGGCCCCGGCGCCACCTGTCAAGAGTGCTCCTACGGAGTCCAAGGACACTCCCGCGCCCCCGGTCAGGTCCTTGTTGTCAGTCCCTTTACCGATGCCAGGTGATTGGGCGATGGATCTGGATGCAGATGGCAAAAGGGCTGCGTCTTCATCCCGTAAGTCCTCCTCCCCCCGGGGCTCAGAAGTGGGCTGTCCTGCTAAAGTCGACGTCCCACATATTCCATTTCCAGGGAAAGCGGCCTCTCTTGTTTTTGAAGGATGAGCTCCAGGATCTGTTTCCTTCTGGTGGGGGCAGGTCCAGAAGTGGACCCCCCAAAGCTGTCCCCGTCACTGGTCCCAGACCCTTTGGGTGAACCACAGCTAGAAGGTGCTTCTTCCCCGAGGAAGTCCCCCGACAGGCCGCCACCTACAGTACTCCTCCTATTAAGGCTCATTCCTGGTCATGGTCCATTGACCGACACCAGCTCTCTACCAGATTGGGTAGCCGATGCCGGGTCAGGTCTTGCACTAGGAGCTGTTCCCATTCTGCTAGATGGGACCACTCCTGATGTCAGTCCCCGCTCTGCCGTCAGTCTCATGTCTGTCGTCGGTCTTCGGACCGATGACGCTCAAGTGGGGCTAGCCATAAGGACAGGTCTGGCTACTCGTCACCCAGTAGCCATTCCTCCTCTTCATCTTCTACCTCTTCCTTTTTGGGGATTGGGGGTTTTCTGGGAGAGAAGGACCAGCCTCGCTCATCTCCTGACGATCCCACTTTCATGGACGTCATGAGGCACATCCAGGCCTCCAATGAGTGGGACACGGAGGACCTGGATCTGGAATGCCGACGTTTGGCTAAGTACCTGAGGCAAAAGAAGCCCAAACCCTTGGTGGTACCTCCTTTGGTGGACACGTTCCAAGACCTCACCAGAGTGACCTGGAAGTGTCCGGCTTCACTCCCAGCAGTTCCGAAGAAATCGGACAGGCTGTATAGAGCCCCGAAGGATGAACCATTCTTGGCCGAGCATCCTCAGGTGGACTCTTCAGTTATTACGGCATGACAAATCTAAGCAGCCTAAACATCTCAGCTCACAGCTTTCCAACCTGGAATCCTGCTACTTGGACCAGGTGGGCAAGAAAGTGTACTCTACCTCCACCTGTTCAGTTAGGTCCCTAAATTTCCTAATGCACATGGTCCAGTACCAGAATGCATTATGGGAGTGGGGACAAGAGCTGGTTAATGCCTTGCCAGACTCCGAGAAAAAAACGGAGATTCTGGACATTCTCAAATCGGGCTTGGATGTAGGCATGCATGTTTTGCGTGCCTCGTACAATACTGCAGATACAGCTGCCAGAGCAGCAGCGTCAGGTGTCTGCCTCAGGTGCCATTCCTGTTGAAGGTCTCGGGCTTTCATCAGGATCTGCAGTCCGGCATCTCAGACTTACTGTTCCAGGGTACTGTTTTGTTTGGGCAGGAGACGGAGTCTTTGATCTCTCACCTCCAAGAGTCAGGCAAGTCCATTTGGTCTGTCTGCCAAATGTACCATGGAGACCAGCAGAGGCAGTGAAAGTGGCCATTTTGGAAGCCCTCAGGTGGTCAAGCCCATGGCAATCAACAGGATCAGAGAGGAGGCTTTCAGAGGAGAGCCTGCTGGTGGCGCTCCTCCCCATGGGCCCAAGTCCTCCCAGGCCTCTCTGCCCAACCCTGGCTCCGCCCAGTGACTCCCTTCCGACCCCTCCTCCTCTGGTGGAGGTACCAGTGGAGGTGGTAGGGGGTCTCTTCTCCCCGTACTTTCAGGGATAGAGCCCAATAACTGCAGACAAATGGGTCCTAGATGTCATAAGGAGAGGACACACTTTAGAGTTCATGGAGATTCCTCCAGATACTCCACCAAGGTTCTCCAGATATCCTCCTTCTCATATTCCTCTCATAGAAGGAGAGATACAGACCCTCTTGCAAAAAAGGGCACTAGAACCAGTCCCTCTGAGACAGCGGGGAAAAGGGTATTACTCCCACTTCTTCCTGGTTCCAAAAAAGACCCAGGACCTTCGTCCCATTCTGGACCTAAGCTCACTATATCTTTATATAGAGTACAAAAGGTTCTGGATGGTGACCCTTCCAGGTCTTCTTCCTCTGCTGCACCAAGGGGACTGGCCGTGCTCCCTGGACATGCAAGATGCGTATATGCATATCGGGGTCTTTCCCTCTCACAGGAAGTTCCTGAGGTTCCACTTCCAGGGGGAGCATTATCAGTTTCGAGTTCTTCCGTTCGGCTCTCTTCTGCTCCTTGAGTCTTCATGAAGTGTTTGGCAGTGGTGGCTGCGGCTCTAAGGCATCAGGAGCATTATGTCTTCCCCTATCTGGATGATTGGCTGTTAGCAGCGCCGTCAAGGTCACACCTGCTTCAAGCGCTCGGAGATACTTATACACTCTTCCGAGACTTGGGGAGCACCCTGAACCTTCCAAAGTCTTCCCCAGAACCCAGCCTAAGACTCGTCTTTATTGGAGCAGTCCTGGATTCAGTCCAGGGCATGGCTTTTCTCCCCCCGGAGCGGGACTATCGCCTGTAGGAGATAGCTGGATTGGTTCTAGTAACTCCTCAGGTCTCAGCAAGGACCTTCCTCAGACTTCTGGGGCAAATGGCGGCGGACATTCCAGTTACTCCTCTGGCTCGCCTCCACATGAGAATCCCACAATGGATGCTCTGGGTGCAGTGGGATCAGTGCTCAGATGACCTCAACCACACAGTCAGAGTCACAGAGCCAGTATAGAGAATGCTTATTTGGTGGATGGATCCACTTAATTTGGAAAGGGGGTCCCCTTCCATCCGGAGCCCCCCAATCAGACCTTTAGATGGATGCCTCAGATTTTGGGTGGGGGCACATCTAGGGGCCCACCAAACACAAGGCGTTTGGACCCCCGAGGACCGCGAACTCCACATCAGTGTCCTGGAGATGCGACTGGTCCACAATGTGCTACACACCTTTTAGGAGGACCTCATGCCAGCCTCTCTTCTGGTTCAGATGGACAACATGGCGGTCGTCTTCTACATCAACAAACAAGGGGGAGCTCATTCTTACCCCCTGTGCATGGAGGTGATGAGAGTCTGGTATTGGGCACTGGAACAGCACATCACTCTCTCCGTGGTGCATGTTCCAGGTGTCCTCAACGACTTGGCCGACAGTCTCAGCAGATCTCGGTCCAGGGCACACGAGTGGGAGCTACTGCAGTCAGTAGCGGACCAGCTGTTCCACAGATGGGGTCGTCCTGATCTGAACCTGTTTGCGTCACCATGCAATGCCAAACTGTCACTTTTCTGCTCGCGAGAGCCCGTGCCTGGTGTTTTCTGGCCAGACGCATTGTCCCTATGTTGGGCAGGGAGGTTTCTTTACGCCTTCCCTCCCTTTCCTCTCGTCCAGAGAGTTATGTTTAAGTTACAGGCCGAGGGGGTGCAAATGATTCTGATTGCCCCGCTGTGGCCTTGGCAGATTTGGTTCCCACTGCTTCAGCGGCTTTCCATGGACCCTCCAATTCCGCTGCCAATATGCTCGCAGTTGCTGTTCCAGGATCAGGGCTCACTGGTTCATCCCGATCTCTGATCTTTGCACCTTCATGCTTGGCTCCTTCAGACGTAGCAAAGAACAGGTACGAGGTATCGCCAGAGGTGGCGGAAGTTCTTGTGTCGGCAAGAAAGCCCTCCACGCGCTCCATTTACGCTATGAAAAGGAAGCGTTTTTGTTTGTGGGCCTCATCTCACCATCTGGATCCTGTTTCCTGTCCAGTGAACTCAGTTCTTCAGTATCTTTTCTCATTATACCAACAAGGCTTGAGCTACTCCTCCATAAAGGTGCACATGTGGGCCATCTCGGCTTATTACGCCCTTTCGGGTGACAGAACCTTAGCCCAATTGTACATGGCATGCACCTTTTTACAGGGGATTCTTCATAAAAGACCTCCCATTTGTGATCCTATCCCACCCTGGGACCTCCTTTTTGTGTTGGAGAAGCTTACCCTTCCTCCGTTTGAACCTGCAGCGGATTGTGAGCTGTGATACCTGTCTTGGAAGGTTTGTTTTTTAGTTGCCATTACTTCAGCTCAAAGAGTTTCTGAGCTTCAGGCTCTGATGTGTAAAGAGCCGTAGTTAATTTTCCACAGGGAAAGGATGAACCCTAAGTTTCTTCTGAAAGTGGTCTCGGAGCTGACCCTCAGCCAGTCGATTGACCTTCCAGTTTATTTTCCTTCGCCCTCTAACAGAAGGGAGGCCCTCCTTCACACTTTGGATGTTCACAGGACGCTTAGGTATTACCTTAAGCGTACGGCTAATCACCGTAAATCGGAGCAATTGTTTGTGGCCTTTGCACCACAACACTTGGGTAGACCAGTGTCCAAGCAGACCATTTCTAAATGGATTGTCCACTGTGTCTCTTTTTGCTATAAAAAGCACAACAAGCCCCTTCCGGGTCCGGTTAGGGGTCACTCCATCAGGGGAGTGTCTCCTTCCTTTGCCGCGCTGCAGAATATATCCATTAAGGATATTTGCGCAGCCGCTACCTGGAATTCAATGCATACTTTTGTGACCTGATGTATTTCTTTGTTTTAGGGACAGGACAGTTAGCTACAGCTTCTATCTTATAAATCTCTGGCTTTACATCCCCATTTCCCAAAATATAACCCAAATATCCGGTTCCCTGCATGCCCGATGCCTACTTGGTAGGATTAATGTTCAGATCTGCATTTTTGATAGACTGAATCTGCTGGTAGGTTTTCCAGGTGGCTTTTCCAGTCGGACTGTACATCAGGACATCATCCAGGTAAGCAGCACAATAACCAGGATGAGGGGCTAGAATTACATCCATGTACCGCAGGAATGTAGCAGGTGCACCATGTAAACCAAACAGCATGGTGATGAAGTGATAGAATCCAGTTGGAGTGGAAAATACAGTTTTGTCTCCAGATTGTTTGGCTAGGGGACTTTGCCTCACCCTTGGTGAGATCGAGGGTACTAATGTACTTGGCACTTCATAGTCTGTCCACCAAATCATCTATCCTGGGCATATGATAGCTGTCAAATATAGACACTTGATTAAGTTTCCCAAAATGCTCCCCCTAGCACTTTTACTCCTACTCCTACCCCCCTCTCTCCCTCATCCTACAGCCTACCCTCCCATTTTTACCCTACTCCCCAAGCAATTTTTTGAGGCCTGACAAGTGCCCACCGCTGCACCGCTCTTTTTGTGTCCATTCCAAGCCTCAGTTACCTCTGTCTACCCTTCCCCCTCTGGTACCCACTTTCCCTAAATGTGGTGTATTTTAGCTGCTAACAAATGTCTGTACACCATTTCTGCATTGTTACTCAACTCTATGTAATGTTTGTATTGTACCTCAGTTGACGTGGAACCTTTGTAAAAGAGCCTTTGCTCAAATGTACTTGTAATCCTAGACTCTAAATAAATAAATAAATAAATAAATAAATAAATCAAGACACATTCTTACACCCCTTTCTTTTTTTATTTACAATCACCACTGATGATGACCAAGCACATCTTGATTCTTCTATGATACCCAATGCTTTCATTTTTTTATATTTCTTTAACCAAGTCTGCTTTTAACTGCTCTGGTAATCAGTATGTCTTTTGTCTGCTAGGGCAAGCATTCTCTTTCACTTCTACATGCTCAACCCCTTTTGCTCAGCCTGGCAGTGTGATAAAAGTACTTTTAAATGTCTTTTTCAAGTTATGAATTTCTGCAGTTTGCTATGTGGATAAGGAAACACCTTTACAGCATCAGCAGTTACAGTTTGTTCCAGTCTGTCATAAGCTATATCAGTATCTCTACTTTAGCAGTTTCTGTTAAGACTAACAGAGCAGCCTTTGATATTTTTTCAATGCATTTCTTCAGGAGGTTATAATCCCGGGTCTCAGTTTGATAGTTAACTGTACTACTATGTCTAACCACTTTATAAGGCCCTTGCCACTTCATTAATGGTTTGTTTTCTGTAGTGGGTAACAGTAGCAAGACTTTTTCATCTGGCTCAAAAACGTTTTCTTTTACCCCCTGGTTATAATACACCTTCTGCTGTTTTGGGGTTTCTTCCTGGCTATTGTGGGTAGTTTCAACATATTTTGCCAGTTTCTTTCTCAGGGCACACATATAAGATGTAATTGAGTCCTCTTCCTGGCCTGTATCTTCACTATTGATTCACACTGATGGGTTCTCAGCCGAATGTGCTAGGACCCTGCGGGAACCACAAATCTTCAGGAGGACCGGCACTGAGGTAGGCTGCGCACATGTGGTTGACTTGGTGGACAGATTATGACATGCCAAGGCATAGCCTATCGCCTCAGTTTCTTTTTTCCCCCACTGTGGAGTGTGCTTCATTGAGGACATCGCTCACCCACTGGGAGTTGGATATTCACATGTATACAACACAGCGTTCAGTTTTATCTTGCTTTTCATTTCAGTTTAGCATTTGTTTTTTTTATTTAAAAAAAAGGAAAGTTTCTCTCAGCCCTACCAAACAGTGGCATACTACCATGGACGGCCACCATGATGGTGATGGTAAGGAGCCTATTCAGGCAGGCTGCTCTGGCAGCGGGACTGTTTCCGGTCCACCTCCCTCCCCATTGGGAGTTCGGACAACTGGTAATTCCATGTTCGGGGGTATGGGGGAGGAGGAACAGTCCTCCTGTAAACACAAAAAGAAACTGTCCCAATCTTGGTCGGGGACCCGGCACCATTTGACCTCAAGTTCTTCCTCTTCCAATAGGAAGGGAAAGAAATGGTACTGCTTGAGGTCACCCTCTGGTATGTCTGCTATGAAATTTTTGAGGATCAAGAGTGGGAGGCTGTTTGCGGTGCTGGCTTCTCCAGCTTCTCCTTCTCGCGGTTGCTCAAAATCTCAGGCCCAGAGCCCCTCACTGTCTTCTTGGGGGGACTCCGGTTGGCGGTTTCACCATTAGGCAGCTCTTATGGAGCAGTGAGTACAGTGTTTGTCCTCCTTGACCCTTTCTGTGGACCTGGTTTCAGGCCTTTCGGGGCTGGGGTGCTTGGGACTGTGGTTGAGGTTTTTAGACCAGGAAGAGCGTTTGGCTCTGACAACAGATCACAATCTCTTGGCTTGAACTGCACCACGATGCCGGTTCCACTGGCCATTCCCCTTCACTCTGTCTCTCCACAGGTGCCATCCCAGGTATCTCTGCTGGTCACTTTGGTGCTGGATAGGACTTGGCCGGGTGCTGCGTCTGGTTCGGTGTCAGGTTCAGACCTTCTTGGGCCTGTGCCGCACAACATCTGGCAATGCTTGCTGCACCAGGGTTCTCGGTGCAGCATCCCTTTCCTTTGGATTCAGTGCTGATGCCAGCACCTTTGGGTGCAGGTCCAGTGCTGGTTCCCCTTCTGCTATCACCGACTGCGATGCCGACTCCTTTGGGGGCTGGACCGGTACCGGTTCCCTTGGTGCCAGTGCCAACTCCACTGCCAGTGTCACCTGTTTACCTGACTCCAAGGATCGAGTTAGGTGTCTCAAGGTCAACTCCTCTTCCTGACCCTCTTTTCTTAGATGAGTTGGAGGAGGATGAGTCTGTCCCCGACCTCATTATCTCTTAGGGCAGTGACATTGAATCCTTCTATACCCTGTATTATTCTACCCCAGGTGTTCTTCCAGTTCCTCAGGAGGACCTTTCTTTTTAGACTTTGCTTTACAACATACAGTACATGCTACACTAGCACTCGAGACCTCTGCCCCAGATACGGGTAGGCGGTTACACCTCGAGTGGCTTCATGTACTTCCAAAAAAGTCAGCACCCAGGCCAAGCCAAGTATATATATAAAATATTTATTTTAACCAAGTGCGTCAGTGCAAACATACCAGTTCTTAAAGCATAATGCTCACAGACATAAAAAACATCTGACGTTTCACAAGGCTAAATGCCAAGCTTCATTAGAGACAAATGACATACATATTTAGGACCTTAAATAGTACTAAAAACACATGCAATCTTAACCACAACAATTAAGACATCAGGCATTACTTCATTTATTTTTAAGGATAGCAAAAAAAGGCTCATCAAGTAATACCCTCATTCAATAGTTATTTAATTAATAATTGAATGTTACAATCAAAATACGAGTGGTGTCATTTATTTTCAAGTATGACAATTAGAATGAATGTTCATCCATTAATTCATTGATGCCTTCATTCATTAAGTATTTGATTGTAATGGGCTACTATAATCAAAATATAGATGGTATCTAGTTAATGACTAGAATTTAAAATTACCTAATTACAATGAAGCATTTGAAGACAGTTAAATAACATAGTAGAGATGTTAACACAATCCCAAGTTAATAGGAAATATCCAGTATAACACAATTATCTTTTTTTCAAATTTAGTTGTATAAAATCACAATGCAAATTAGTTATTTATTTCTATATGCTATGTAATATTTATTATGGACTCCCACTTATTTCGAAAAAACATCAAGTTTGTTAAAGAAAGAGCCCTTGTTGAGATTTTTGGGGATGGACTCACGAGTACAGGGGATTGAAGTCGTGGGACTTGAGCTTAAATTATCGGTATTTGCTGATGATATTTTGCTTCATTTAGCCAATCCGGTTGAAAGCTTTCAGAGGGCTGTGGAAATCATTGAGAATTTTTCAAGGGTCTCTAATTATAAATTGAATTTGTCTAAAACGCAGGTTCTTCCACTTACAGCTTATACATATAGGGCCGACTTGACCATTTCGGATTAACT
Source organism: Neoceratodus forsteri (assembly GCA_016271365.2). Classification (NCBI taxonomy): domain Eukaryota; kingdom Metazoa; phylum Chordata; order Ceratodontiformes; family Ceratodontidae; genus Neoceratodus; species Neoceratodus forsteri. The sequence continues at coordinate 78,790,079 of CM057454.1, read as the reverse complement.
GGCTTCGACAAAATTAAGTATTTGGGGATATGGATTCTGGCCAGATCTGCAGTGGGGGTGGAAGAAAACGTGGATGGGATTGTACTCAAAATAAAGCAGGATATTGAAAGGTGGAAGAGGCTTCCTCTAAATTTCACTGCCAGATTGGGTTTAATTAAAATGAACCTCCTGCCTTGACTGCTTTATCTGATTTGTCTTTCTCCTTACTGTATCCCCAAGAGCAAGTTCATTTATATTCAAAGGTTTATTCTGGAATTTCTTTGGAGCTCTAAACCTGCGAGGAAAAAACATGCTGTGCTACGCCTCCCCCATCAGGAGGGAGGTTTGCAGGTTCCAGATCTGATGTTATACTATGTTGTAGGTCAACTTGGGTATATGGGGCATTGGGATAGACAGGGGGACAATGAGGGATATACTCCAACATGGTTGCGGATTGAAAAGCTTGTTCTGGAGGGCCTAAAACTCTCCCCAAATGCCCTTCTACATGTGGACCCGTGACCTTGCCAGGTATCAGCAACCAATCTCAATATATAAATCAGTTAAAGCGTGGTGGGAGTGGCTATCTCCGGGGCAAGGAGAGTACAAGAGGGGCTAGAGACCAACCGATAGTGGAAACCCTAATTTTCGAGTGGGAAACGGGTGTTGAGTGGGCAATGGAGGCCATTGTTGTCGGACTCTAAAGTAGTGGACTGTATAGATCCAGAAGGGTGCACCTGCCTAAACCATCTCGAGATTGGGGCTTCTTTAAAAAGATTCAGTTAACCACACTCTTGCAGAAATTTATACGGAGCATACAACAGAAGGGAGATTCAAGTTTTTCGTAGGAGCAGTTAAAAATTTGGATCTTTCATGTCATCCCTGTCTAAAGTATATAAGATATTGCTGGATTTTGTTAATATTGGTACTGGAAACAGGATTCTATATTGGGATAGGGTGTTATCCCCCCTGGGAATTGATTGGATTGAAGTGTGGAAATATAAAAAATACCAGCCCATTCCAAAATATACTATTATGCAATTTGTTATCTGCTCCAACATCTACTACACTCCAGCTAAATTGTGTTCTAGTAAACTCAGACAGACAGATCGATGTTTCCGATGTGATCGGGACTCTGGAGATTTACTACACGTTTTGTGGTCTTGTCCAAGAATTCAGCCATTATGGGCCCAGATTAAAGAAAAATGGACCCGGTATTAAATTATCAGAGTATATCTGCCCTGATATATATACTTGGGGACATGGGGAGAATACCATCGAATCTGTTATTGCCATGTATCTCTCTTATCAGCAGTAGTCAAAGCTTTTGTTCTCAAGCATTGGAAAGATGATAATATTTACACTTATGACCAATGGTTGGGGGACTTTCTCCAAATTTTGGAGAGACTTAAGCAGAATATGTGGGTGGAAGGGAAAAAGACAATTTTTGACAAGAAGTGGGGAGCTTTGGAGGCAGTGTACTCATTGCAGTGGAGACGCCCTTGGGTCCGGATCTGTCTGTCTGATGAGTAGTATCTGGTCTAGTTATCACAAGACTAACTTTTCGGGGAGTGTTGTTTTAGTTGAAAGAGTGCTTAATTGTTGAGTAGCTACGCATCTTTTTATGTATATCTTTTATAGTTGGTTTGAGGTTAAGCTTAAAGGTTTGGTCTTTTAGGGATGGGGGGTCTGGATTCTCTCTCTTTCCTAGGGGCACAGTTACTTAGGGTTAAGCGTTAATAACATCTGAACTTACATGTTGGTTGTGAGGAAATGTGAGTGAGAAGGGTTCGATATTTTTGCGTATGTTCTATTGTAACTGTGCATGTACATAGTTGTGGGGCTGTACATAGTTTCCACTTCCAGTTTGGGGAGGTGGGCCCGGGGTAATGCCTCGGGTTGTATGTGTATATGTCTTTGTCTTGTATATCAATGCATAACTTTAATAAAGAAGGTTGCAAAAAAAAGTTTGTTAAAGAAAGGCAGCTAGATCTATATTTTCATTAAGTCCAAAACCTTCTCTGGATTTAAGCATGAATATCTAGTAACTTTCTCGTTGTCCTATTTTTCTTTTCAGATCACCTGCCCGCGGTCCTACTCTTACTTTTTCCAATCCGATAAATTTAATATCATGTTTTACTCTCACATCCCTACTTTTAGCTATATGTTGTACAATGGCATATGACATATCATGTTTATCTATAGCCCATAAATGTTCATGAATCCTAATCTTAAATTCACGTATAGTACGTCCAACATAGAAATACCCATGAGAGCATTGTAATAGATACACCACTGACATGGTATTACACAAAATCAGATCTTTAATTTTAAATGACTGGCAAGTAATTGGACTATAAAATTATCAGTCGCTAACAAAAATGAACAAAATTTAAATTTCCACATCTTTTTGTTCCAGAAGGTAGTGGGGCTGTCCAAATAGTGCAATTTTTAATTTTATCACTGTCTGGCAAAAACGATTTAACCACCTTATCCTTAATAGTTGAAGCTTTTGTAAAAATTACCCGTGGAGCATCACCCATATGTTTAGAAATGTTTTCATCTGTTTTTGATATTCCCCAGTTATTTTGTAAAATCTTTTTTACACCAGCACATCTAGTACTAAATTGCGTAACAAAACCTACAGATCTATACTCATTATTTCATTTATGTTTGGGTGATTTGGGAATCAGGGTAGTGGTTCTATTCATATTGTCTACTGTTTCAACAGCTTCTTGAATCACTTCCCTTCCATATCCATGTTCCTGAAACCGTAATATCTGTTTTTCTTTAAATGTAGTAACATCTTGTCTTTGTGTGCAGTTCCTTAAAGTTCTGATCATTTGACCCTTGGGTATATTTCGGCAAATATGACCAGGATGAAAACTACCTGACAACAATAAACTATTACGGTCAGTGCATTTAGAAAATAGGGAAGTACTGCCCTTACCCCCATTCATCTTAAACACCCTGAGATCCCAAAAACGAATTGCATTTTCATTTACGGTTAACTTAAAACGCAAATGTGGACTCGTAGTGTGTAACCAGTTAACAAAATTCACAAACATTTGCCTCGATCCCTTCCAGACAATAATAATATCATCAATAAAGTGACGCCACAAATCCAAATAATAAAAATATGGATTTGTGGCGTCATTTCGTATCCAAGCTGACTCCCATTTACCCACATACAAATTGACATAACTAGGTGCCATTGTGGCACCCATAACAGTGCCTTTAATTTGTCTGTAGTAATTACCCTGAAACAAAAAAATATTTGATTCCAAAACTAACTCAGTTAATTGTACCAGAAAGCTAGTGGGCATAACATGGGGAAGGGGTCTCAGGTCTAAATAATGTTCCAAAGCTTCCAAACCACCACTATGTGGTACATTGGTGTATAAAGCATCCACATCTAAAGTGGCTAGCAACACTTCCTCTTCTAAAGAAATTGATTCAAGGACATTTATGATATCCATAGAATCTCTCAAATATGAAGGTAACTGTTGTATAATAAGTTGTAGAAAAGCATCCACAAACCTAGATAAAGTTTCTGTTAGCCAACCAACTCCCAAAATAATAGGTCTACCCGGGGGATTAACTAAACTTTTGTGTATCTTTGGTAAACAATATATGGTTGGTACCACAGGATGTGGGACTACCAATGCTCTGTACTGTGTATTAGTAATATAACCACTATTAAGACCATCTTCCAGGACAGAATCTATTTTTCCTTTTATCTCCCAAACATTACTGCTAGGTAGTTTTTCATAAAAGGTTGTATCTGCTAACTGTCTGTTAATATGAAAAATGAAAAATAGGATGAGAAAGTTACTGGATATTCATGCATAAATCCAGAGAAGGTTTTGGACTTAATGAAAATATAGATCTAGCTGCCTTTCTTTAACAAACTTGATGTTTTTTCCAAATAAGTGGGAGTTCATAATAAATATTACTTAGCATGTAGAAATAAATAACTAATTTGCGTCATGATTTTATACAACTAAATTTTAAAGAAAGATAATCGTGTTATAGTGGATATTCCCTATTAACTTGGGATTGTGTTAACATCTCTACTATGTTATTTAACTGTCTTCCAATGCTTCGTTGTAATTAGATCATTTTAAATTCTAATCATTAACTAGATACCATCTATATTTTGATGATAGTAGCCCATTACAATCATATACTTAATGAATGAAGGCATCAATGAATTAATGGATGAACATTCATTCTAATTGTCATACCTGAAAATAAATGACACCACTTGTATTTTGATTGTAACATTCAATCATTAATTAAATAACTATTGAATGAGGGTACTACTTGCTGAGCCTTTTTTTGCTATCCTTAAAAATAAATGAAGGAATGCCTGATGTCTTAATTGTTGTGGTTAAGGTTGCACGTGTTTTTAGTACTATTTAAGGTCACTAAATATGTATGCCATTTGTTTTGATGAAGCTTGGTGTTTAGCCTTGCAAAATGTAAGATGTTTTTTATGTCTGTGAGCATTGTGCTTTAAGAACCAGTACGTTTGCACTGATGCACTTGGTTAAAATAAATATTTTATATGTATACTTGGCTTGGTCTGGGTGCTGACTTTTTTGGAAATTCATTGATGCATTTGTTATAGCACCAGACCATCTCAGTGCGGTTCATTTTTCAAACTGTTTGGCTTCATGTGCCTATAATTCTAGTTAACCTCACACCTTCTTTTCCTCCGGCCTTTGAAACACTTTCAGAGGCAGTGTGGACAAGGCCTGCTACCATTCCATCTGTCTGTAAGCAGACAGATCAAAGGTACATTGCCCTTAAGGAAAGATCTAGTCTATCTTCTCAACCTGTTGCTGACAAACTTGTCATTTTAGCTGAGAACAATAAGGTCACCCTTCCTCAAGAAGTTACAGCTCACCCTATTAATAAGGAATTTCATAAGATTGATACAATGGGGAAGCGAGCCTTTACTGTGGCTTCCTTGGGCATGAGTATAGCCAGTTACCAAGGCTATTTCTCTCAACATGAGAATGCCCTCTGAACTTCCCGCAGATCTCTTGCTGAGACCCTGCAGGAGTCGGACACTAAGCAGAGGATCCTGCACACTGTTACCCATGGTTAGGCTTGCCAGGATTCGATTTTTATTTTTTTCAGTTTTTGACTGAAAAAATCTATGTTTATTTTTTCAGCCTTTGTCCTGATTTTTATCGAAATCTGTCACAGATGCACAAAATTCTAACTTTTTACTCAAAACGTTAGATTTGTTTTGATGATATTTAAATGTTCTTTGATCAGACGTTACAGTAAATATATGCAGCATAGTTTACTGTAATGTCTGATGTGGGGCTACAGATATGGCGCTGGTAGTAGGTCTTCTTTAGTAGCATTACAGAAACCAGCCTTTCCTCACTGTAGAGCTGTTGAGTTTAACAGTCACAGTTATGTCTTTTGCACTGTATGTTCTTTTTACTGTTAGATGTTGTATGCAATTGTAAAAGAGAGTGTACTCTCAATTTGCTTCCCAATAAATGAATTGAATTGAATGCCCCCCCATTGTAAAAGTGCTGCTCCCCCTCCATGGTAAAACCCTTCATAAGTTGTACATACGTTGAAACTTGGAAATCCTGTACTTACTAGGAAAGGCAAAGGAAGGAAGGAGGCAAAACAAAAGAAATTGCTGGTCAGTACTGTGTATGTGGAGTGCTGCTGCCACCTAATGTCCATGTCTCCGGCTGTGTCCGACGTTGGCTTAGTGACATTGCTACACTAACTCCTGTAGCTCACACAGAGGGGAGTCAACCAAGTTTGTCTTCACCAAGTCTTTCCCTCTGAGTATTATATACTTCAAACAGTTAGGTGCAAAGAAATGGCTGAACGGCTATTAAAGAATAGATAAATATCGATGTTAAATTTTTTTTTTGTTGGTTTCATGACATGACATGGAATCAATGTTTATCACTTTTTGCCAGTTTGCATCTAATCCCGGAAAGCCTGTCCATGGTATAGAGTTTAACAGTCACCAATTGAAGGCAGCCATGGATGCACATGATACTGCTTCCTATGCTACTGCCGCTGGTATCTACATTAGGAGACATTCTTGGCTTTGAATGTCCGTTTTTTCCAGTGATGCCCAGCAGCAGGTCATGAGTGTTCCTTTTGATGGCTCTTACTTGCTTGGTCAGCAAGTGAAGCAAACCCTTGAGACCTCTCAAAAGATCTGTACTGCCATCAAGTCTGCTAGACCCACCCCAGCTCATCCTCAGAGAGAGCGAGGTAGGGTTTTCTACCATAATAAATGGTCCTTTCATGGCAGGGGTAGGGGACACCAAGTCAGTCCCCAACCACCTCAACAGCAGAAGACAACACACCAGAAGGCACAGGCACCAAAGGCACCTATTGCTACTTTGATGTTCTGGCTCCAGCTCTCCCTCAACTGCCTGGGGAACACCTCTCCTCTCTGGTAGGAGAGCGTCTGACCCAGTTTTACAGCCAGTGGAAATCTGCCACTACCAACAAGTGGGTGCTGCAGATCATCCAGGTGGGTTACTTGATGAACTTCGTAGAACTCCCCCCCCAGACACCTTACCCAAAAGACAGCAGCCCTTATCCACTGCCAGGTCGGACCTTCTGTCTTTGGAGATAGTGGGTCTTTTGAGCAACAAGACAGTGTAAGTAGTCCCAGAGTCAGAGCAAAACACAGTCTTCTACTCCCACTACTTTCTCATTCTGAAAATCAGTGGGCATGCGCCACATACTAGACCTCAGACAGCCAAACAAATTCATCCTCCAGAAGAAGTTCTAAATGGTATCTCTGGGGACCTTACTACCACCTCTCAAGTCTCAGAGCTGGTTGACCTCTCTGGACATGCAGGATGCCTACCAGCATAATCCAGTGCACCCCAGTCACCACAGGTTTCTTCACTTCCTGGCTCTGGGACAGAATTACCAATTCCAAGTCCTGCCCTTTGGACTATCTTCAGTGCCTCAAGTCTTTACAAAGTGCTTTGCTGTTCTTGCAACACACCTTCGAAAGCTGAAGCTTCAAGTCTTCATTTATCTGGATGACTGGCTCCTAGCGAGTCAGTCTGAACAGGACATGGAACAAGTACATTTCTGTAGCATCTCAGTTCCTAACCTGCTTGGGAGTTTTGTTGAATATGGAAAGTTGCAAATTCAACCATCTCAGCAACTGTTCTTTATCGGAGCCCTATTGGACTCGACCAGAGCAATGGTTTTCTCCAAGAGGACAGGAGAATGAACATCCTACAGATGGCATGCTTTATCATAGAGAACAACTCCATCAGGGCTCTTTCCATGCAACGGATGATAAGCCTCATGGCCTCCTCAGTCTTTACAGTGCCTGTAGTGCAACTGCACATGAGGACAACTCAATGGATGCTCAACACTCAGTGGTGTCTGACAACGCATCCTCAGTCTTACCATATCAAAGTGATGAAGCCTGTACTCCAGTTGCGTACATGGCGGGTTCAGGAGGACAGTCTCCTCCAAGGTCTTCCCTTCTCACCCCCAGAGCCCCAGATAACCCTCACCATGGATGCTTCTCTGTTAGGGTGGGGAGTCCATTGTCTCAGTCTCCATATTCAAGGAATCTGGAGCCCTATAGAATCTCATCTCCACATCAATATCTTGGAGATGAGAACAGTCCTGTATGCTCTCCGGGCCCTAGTAGATTATGTCTGCAACCAGGTAATCCTTTTGCAGACAGACAACAAAACAGTCATGTTCTACATCAAAAAGAAGGGTGGGGCACACTCTTATCCCCCCTGTAGGGAAGCTATGATTGTGTGGGAATGGTGTCTAGATCACAACACTTTGATCCAGGTGATCTGTTTGCCAGGGGATCAAAACATTCTAGCAGGCTATCTCAGTTGGACAGAGGCGAGTCCCCATGAATGGTCACTAGCTCTAGATGTTGCACTGGCTTTCTTTGATGACTGGGGAACCCCACAAGTAGACCTTTTTGCATACCCACTCAACACAAAACTGCTTCAGTTCTGCTCCAGAAATCCAGAACATAGTGTTTTTTCTCAGGGTGTATTCGGGTTGTGGTGGACAAATTGTTTTTTGTATGCATTTCCACCTCTTCCTCTAATTCAGAGACTACTGCTCAAACTGGAGATCTATGGAGGTGAAATGATTCTCATTGTGCCATACTGACCTTTGCAAATATGGATTCCTCTACTCATCAACTTGTCAGTTGCCCCTTCAAGACCACTCCCCCTACAGACAGGCCTTCTGATGCAGGGGTCCCTTGTTCATCCCAGCCTGCGCTCCCTTCACTTCACTTCTGGCTTCTGAAGAGATACAGGTGAACAGGTTCAAGGTCTCTCAGAGGGTCTCCAAAATTCTCCTGGCTGCCCGAAAGCCCTCTACCAGAAAGAGACTGCCAGATGGCAACTGTTTTCAGAATGGTGTGCCAAATCCCATTTAGACCCATTCTAGTGCCCACCTGATAAGATTTTGGAGTATTTACTGGACTTCTCAGATGCTGGTTTACAATACTCTTCAGTCAAGGTCCATTTGTGTGCTCTTTATGTATATCACGAGCCTGTCCTGAACCTTCCTCTGGCTCAAATGCCTCATTTCAAGAGAGTTTTGAAAGGTATTTTGCATACCAGGCCCCCAGTATGAAAACCTGTCACTGCCTGGGATATTAACCTTGTATTAGACTTGCTCACTCGTAAGCCATTTGGACCTCTGGCTACCTGTGATCTCAAATTCCTGTCTTGGAAAACTGCATTTTTAGTGGCCATCACCTGTGCACGAAGAGTCTCTGAGATGCATGCTGTGATCACAGACCCCCCCATACTATCTTCCATAAGGATGAGGTGGTTCTTTGCACGCACCCCAAGTTTTTGCCTAAGGTGGTCTTGGAGTTCCATCTGAACCAACCCTTGGTGCTGCCCATGTACTTCTCAAAAGTCCAGAATGAGGGAGAGCACACTCTCCACTCTCTGGATGTTAAAGATCAAATACACATATTTCATAAAAAGCTTGAATTCCCTAGAATTCACATCCCTGTGTCATGATTAGTGTTTCCTGAAAATATCATGCTGTTTGGTTTTGTGGTTTTCTTTAAATCAGCATCTGTTAATGTGCTCTGCAGTAACTGAAAACAGTGAAGATGTTTCTGTCCCTGTCAGTGAGCAATGACGTCATACCTGTCCAGCCTACTGCTTCACCAAGTAAGCCCCTGATTGGCTGAATAAGCTGTTGCAGTTCCTAGTTAGAGCAGTCTGTAGAGCTAATTGTTTCCACTCAAAGTTTATTTATTTATTTATTGAAATTGTTTCACCAGGAAAAGCACACTGAGCAAGAACTGCTTGTCTCCCGGTGTGACCTGGGGAAACTACTATTACTAACCCATCTGGTTTGTGTTTAAAGAGATTAACTTAAAATCATTCTGTTCTCATAAACAGTTGATCATTTGGAGCTCAGTGCTGAACTGAAGTGGAATGAATGAATGAATGTCTGTGAGAAATTACCTTGTCTGTATCACAGATGTCAGTTCTCTGTCATCAAAACTATGCATTCTATTCTAGCTATATAACACAGGGTTGTTTTGTGGATATACAATAAATCTATATTCCAATAATTCATAAAAGCAGTGTTTCTTTGATGTAGCCTCAATAAATATGTTTAAGTGATAGCAATGTTGTTTATATGTCAGATTGTCAAACCGGTGTCTGCCACACTCTGTTTTAGGAACATGTACTGTATGAACTCATAAAATTCAGTTCTTTGAGGGTTTCTGTGTGAAAATACATCATGTATGTGTATAACTAGAAATACTATATAGCATCCTGATGCCCCTATCTCCAGCCCAACAGTTGAGGCAGTATCTCTGTGCTTCCCCCTGCCCCAAAAGCCACCTATCTCCTGACCTCATATGAGGCTGCTGCAACCTGCTGCCCACTATCTTCTCCACACAGTCAGGGCTGATGCACCCTGTTGCCTCCTGCACAAACAGTGCTACCCTCTGTCCCCCACCCTATAACAGAAGATGAAAGTATGTTTTGTATTTTCTATTGGGTAGTTTTGGGCAATTTACCAAAGGATCTCACTTTAGTGGCAGGGAGCAGCATGGTGCAGCAACTCTAACTGTGGGGGCAAGAAGCTCTATGGTGCAGCAGGGCACAGTAGTGTCAGGGGACAGAGGACAGCATGGTGCAGAAGTCTTGACTGTGGTGTAGGACTCAGTGGGGAATCAGGGTACAGCAGCCCTGACTGTGTGACAGAGTGCATGTGGTGCAGCAGCCCTGCCCATTTGGGGAAATGGAAGTGGGTAGCATGGTGCAGCAAAATCCCCACCTTTGGTGGCCAGGGGCAGCATGGTGCAGCAGCCCAAACTGTGAAGGCAGTGGCCCTGGGACTCTAGGGATTAGCAGAGCACAGCAGCCCTGTCTGTGGAGACAGGAAAAGTGGGCAACAGTGTGCATTGGCCCTGACTGTGGGGTTGGGGGACAGAGGGATGTGGGGTGCAGCAGCCTTGACTGAGAGGCAGGAGATGGGGGCATCAGGATGCCATATTGTATTTCTAGTTATACATGATGTATTTTCACACAGAACCCCACAAAGAACTGAATTTTATGAGTTCATACAGTACATGTTCCTGAATTAGCAGTGTGGCAGACACGTTTGTCAGTCTGACATAAAAATAAAATTGTTCTCATATGGACATATTTATTGAGGCTACATCAAAGACACATGGCTTCTATAAATTAATGGAATGCAGATTTATTTTATATCCATTAAACGACCCTGTGTTATATAGCCAGAATAGAATGCAGAGTTTTGATGACAGATAACTGACATCTGTGATACAGACATGGTAATTTCTCACAGACATTCATTCATGCCACTAAAACTCAGCACTGAATCCCAAATGAGCAACTTTTTATGAGAACAGAAAGACAGATTTTAAGCACATCTCTCTAAACACAAGCCAGATGGGTTAGTAACAAACTCTGAGTGAAAACAATTAGCTCTACAGACTACTCTACCTAGGAACTGCAACAGCTTATTCAGTCAATCAGGGATTCAATTGGTGAAGCAGCAGGCCCGACAGGTATGATGTCATTGCTCACTGACAGGGACAGATACATCTTAACTGTTTCTTCACTGTTTTCAGTTACTGCAGAGCACATTAACAGATGCCGATTTAAAGAAAACCACAACACCAAACAGCATGCTATTTTTAGGAAACACTAATCATGACACAGGGACATGTATTAAAGTGAATTCCAGCTTTGGGGGGGGAGGTCAGACATATCAAGGTCACTTCAGTAGACTTTGAGATCTCTACCAATACCTGTAGGTAAGTGGTGCTGAGATACCAAAGGGATATGTCACATCATCACCCCACCCACCCATCCTACACCTACACTATAAATTCTACCTAACCCACCTACCCCTCCCTTTTTATATCCTAAATTGGGTTTCTTATAGGGTTTAAGAGGACAAAACGTATATAGTATATTACTATTTAAAAACTTTTTTTTACCTATGCATAACTTACTAAATTCCAATAAACACACAAATGGATCTAGTCGGAAATTCACTTATATTTGATTTGTTTGCAATAACTGTATTATAGGTTCCCAGATCCTACTAAACTGTTTATCCTGTCCCTTATTGCATTAATGAATCCATTCCAAATTCACACATCTAGGACCAGATTTTTCCATAACTCATAAATTGAGGATCTATATTTTTCCAATTCCTAGCAATACACCTCCTAGCATTCAACAGTACAGTATGTAATGTCTTCCATAAATAGCTAGAAGGCAATTCTTGTAGTGAACTCGTACTTAACATACAAAGTTCCAACTCCCTCTGGATATTTATAGCCAGTGTATTATTAAGTGTTTGGAAAACTTTCCCAAAAATGGACAATTTTTGGACAGGAAGCTATCACATGTTCCAGGGTCCCTACTTACCCACAACCCCTGTTACACAAAGGGGAAACTTCCGAATTAAATGTATTCAAAACATATGGGGTACAGTATAATCTATGAAAAATATTAAATTGAATCTGATTGAGTCTATTATTAATAGTAGTTGAGATTCCTGATATAATAGTCTCCCATTTTTTAGAAGTAATGGATATACCAAGTTCTGTTTCCCATTTTTCATTTTAATACTTGAATAGAGGATAAGCTTTTATCTAACAATATTTTATAAGCTTTAGAGATACATTTGCTTTTATCATTTGATAAACAATATTGCAATTGTGTAACAGGGGGTGGGTTTAATCCAGTTTCCAATTCTTTAATGTAAAAGGACCTTATCTGCAAATAAATAAAAAATTCATGTACTGAAACATAATATTTTTCACGTAACTGATCAAATGAAACAAATTTTCCATCTGAATCATACATATTATTAAGATATGTAATACCCCTCAACATCCCGGTTTTATATATCTGGAACCTAGAGGGTTCATGCCAAAAATTATTATAAATAGTAGTTTCAAGATTAATTCTCAAATTTTCTTCGGATAGTCTATGGAGCTCCAACCATACTTCTATATTATGTTTAAGAAAGACATTAGAAATTTTGGTTAATTCTGCTTTCTTAGTTTTAGAAAAAAAGTGTCTGAATCAGGCTACCAAATTCACTAACCATCTTTTCGTATAGTACCCACCATGCTGGATCATTTTTATAAAACTCCCCTACTTGACAAGCCCTACAGGCTAAATAATATTTTTTAAAGTCTGGCAACTGCAGGCCGGCATTTACTTTTGTAGTTTTCAATTTTTCCAAACTAATCCTGGGCTATTTATTTCTCCAAAGAAATTGTTTAATGATTTTTTTCTGATTTAAGAAACCAAGTATTCTCTAATCTTATAGGTAAGGCTTGAAACAAATAAAGGAGTTTAGGAAGAATACACATTTTTGCTGTTTGCACTCTTCCCCAAAGAGTCAACGGGAGATGCATCCGTGAATCCAAACTATTTTTTATAGTAAACAGCCCCGGGGTATAGTTATAATCAAATAACTTATATCTCGAGCCAAAAGAATGCCCACATTTTTCAATTTTTCTCTTTCTTCTTTAAATGGATAAAGATTTAAACTCTGAAGAACTTTATCTAAATGAATTGGAAACAGAATAGATTTGTCCCAATTTATTTTAAACCCTGAAATTTCCCCGAAAAACTTAATTTCCATAATCTGTCCTAAATTATCATCAGGGTTAGTAATATGTAACAAAAGATCATCTGCATACAAGGAAATTTTAAGATAATCTTTAGTATTAAAAACCTTTAACAGGGCTACTTTCCCCTTTTGCCAAAGGCTCAATAGCCAGTGCAAAAAGCAACGGTGACAGTGGGCATCCTGCCTTGTTCCTCTAAACAGATTACATTTGGAAGAAATCTCTTGATTAGTGATTATTTGAGCTGTTGGGGGTGCATAAAGTATTTTAATCCATTTAATAAAATGGGCACCCATATTAGCTTTTGCCAAAATTTTAAATAGGTATTCCCATTCCACCCTATCGAAGGCCTTCTCTGCATCTAGTGATAGAATCACTGCATCTTTAGCATAATCTTCACTAATAGGATTAATTAAGGTGTTAAGTGCATTTCTAATGTTATTGTGGCCAGATCTACCCTTTAGGAAGCCAGTTTAATCTTTGTGTATAAGCTTTCCAATAATATCTTCCAATCTCCTAGCCAAAATTTTAGTTAGTATTTTATTATCTGCGTTCAATAAAGAAATTGGATGATATGATCCTGGAAGAAATGGATTTTTACCTTCCTTAGGAAGTAACACAATCACAGCTTCCAAAAAGATAGTGGGCTGGAACTGCCGGAGGTGAAATAATTGAAAAGATTAACCAAAACAGGTGTAATCTGAGCTATACAGATTTTATGAATCTTAATAGGAAGCCCATCCTGACCCAGTGCTTTACCATTACTTTGATAATTAATTACCTCTCTCACTTCTTCTTCTTTGATTTATGCACTAAGTCTTAACTGTTCCTCTTGATTTATCTCTGAAATTTGAAATTTCTGAAAAGTGTCAAGATTCATAACTGGCACCTCTGAAGTGTATAACTGTTGCTAAAAAAATTTAAATACCTCATTAATTTCAATGAGGTCAGTAGTTTTCCCTCCAGTAATCTCCAACTCCCATACAGTTCTGCTAGCTTTCTCTTTTTTTAAAAAGATGTGCCAAAACTTTTCTTGACTTATCAGCTTGAGCATAATATTTCGATCTAGTCTTCATTATAATTCTTTCTGTTTTCACATCCAGTAATTTGTTATATTGACATTTCAAATGTTCCCACCCATGACAGTCCCCATCCTCCTTAGTATTTAAATATATATGTTCCACCCTTTTAATTTCCTTCTCTAAATAGTTCAATTGTGTCACCTGAGATTTATATTTAATATAGGAATAATGAGAAATTCTTTCCCTTATATATGCCTTCCAAGCTTCCCATTTAATATCCATTGAACATCCAGATGACAAATTACGATCCATATAAATTACACTTTCTTTATCAAGAAAGCCCAAAAATGTATCATCTTGAAATATAACCAAAGGTCCATAGACCATCTTTTTTGCTCGGTAAATGACTTACAGTGGAGTTTGAAGATTAGTGGTGAATGATTGGAAATTAATATCCCTGCATTTGAACTCGTAATCACTCTCTTAACCAATTCATGAGACCCCAATATAAAGACAATTCTTGAATATGTCCTGTGAGGATGTGAAAAAAAAGAGAATTCCCTGGAGTCTGGATTCTCTAATTTCCATAGATCAAAAAGGTTAAGTTTCTTCATCCTTCTAATTAGTATGCGTGAGGCCTTCGACAGGGTGGAACCAGCTCTATCTCTATCCATAATTGGGTCCAAAATTAGATTAAAGTCCCCTCCTATTAAATATGGGCCTGAGAATTTAGCTAAGTTAAGAAAAAAGTCTATAAAAAATTCTGGGTCATCATTATTAGGACCACACAATGATGCCTTAGTTAAATCCTGCTTGTTATGTACCACCTGACATATCAAATACCTACCCTGATTATCTAAAGCGGTCTCTTTTATTTTAATGTTAGAGTTTGAAGAAAAAAAAATCGCTATTCCCCTATGTTTTTTCCCCCTTGGAGCACAATGCACACCCTGCCCTTGCCATAACCTTTTAAATTTTTCAAATTCTTGTTGATTCCAATGAGTTTCTTGTAAAAGGAGAAAGTTAATCTGTTTCCTTTTCACAAAATTCAAAATGTTCTTCCTTTTAACCAGGTTGGAGATACCATTGACATTCCATGTCATAATGTTTAAGAGATCTGCCATAATTCATGTTGATAATTTTTCTCTGAAGGGCATGAGCCTTCAATTAAATTCCCTTTACTTATGCATAGATTATTTTTCCACTTATACCCCCCACAGTATCCCAAAAATTGCCTCAGTACGTAAACATAGTACCATTTCCCTTTTACCAAGAACCTAATAATAATTCTTCCCCTTCCAAGCAACCCATACTTTTTTCTCTACTAACATAACCTCTCCCCCACAGAGTCTATCCTTTCCAAGACCCCATATTCCCTCATATGTACACTTGCCACTGCAGGGCATTATCTGAGCTCCCAGATATATAACCAAGCCTCGCTCAATTTTGTGGGCCACTTCCTATTTCTGTATTATTTTTAGCAATTTTTAGTTTTAAATCATTATATATATAATGCTCACCTTCTTTAGCAGAAAAAAACACCTTCGCCACTCCTAAATATATAATCTTCAGTGAAATTGGCGATGGGTGAAAAAAGGAATTTGTTTTTCCCATAAGAAATTTTTTACATTTTTAAAGGATGCTCTTTTTTGTTGTGCTTCCTGACCCAGATCCGGATAAATCAATATATTATCATTGTTACATTTTAAAGGTTTCTTTTTTTTTGGCAATCGCCAGGAGTGCTTCTCTTTCTTGATACTTCATAAATTTAACATATATTGTTCTGGGATATTTAAAGCTTGGATTAGCAAAGGCAGGAGATCTGTGTGCTCTCTGTAACTCAACCCTTTCTTCAGGGTATTTTCTATCCAATAAATCTGATATCATTGTTTCACAATATTCCAGAGTATCATTATGCTCCTCCCCTTCAGGGACTCCAAGAATCTTCAGGTTATCTCTCCTTGATCTGAGTTCCAAGTCCAACACTTTTTCCTTTAATGTTGTCATTTGCTGTGTAAGGATTCCTGTTTTTGGTTTGATAGAGGGAAGCTTATCTTCAAGGCCAGACAGCCTGTCTTCAAAATGAGACATTCTACCATTAAGGTCTGAGATTTCTTGTTTAACTTCTCTCATGCCCTATTTATGCCTTGCAGCTTCTCCTCAACATTTTGAAATCCAGTTTTAATCTGAAGTAAAATATCTTGAAGTATAGTATTGTTCTCTTGTTTGCGATTAAAGTCCTGGGGGGGGCAAAATTTCCTCCTGAACTCCCTTAGTGCTGGTTCCTTCGCCCATTCCTCCATGTTCTGTATCAGTTTCCTGTGAAGGCAAAGTATATAAGATATTTGTATTAAGTTGCACCCCTTCTGGCTCAAGTAACAATTTCTGCATACCAGGAATACCCTGGCTATCATGATCCACTAGTTCCTCATTCACCCCCATTTTTAAAAAGGGGGGATTTATATCACCTTGTGTATTAGTGGTCATAAGCAGGGGTAACACCTCTGAGTCAGTCCCAGAAATGTTTAATTTATTTGTGTGATCAAAACTAAGAAAGGAAGGTAATGGGCAGTTACTTTCTGATGTTGTGTTTTTCTTGTTAGAGGAACAACTCCCCCCCCCCAACTGTTTGCTGATTTTCTTGTTGTTTCCCAGTTCTCTTTCCTTTAGGTTTCAGGTCGGATTTAGAAAAAAATGCTGTAATCTCCTTTAAATTCTTGGGTCTAGTAGCCATTCAGCAACACAAAAAGAAAATGCCAAGTCCACAGCCGACCCCAAAGAGCATGGAACCCAAAAACTAGCTCCAGCACACGCCAACAACCAGAAAAAACACACAAATTCCCCCTTCTTCAACCTGAAGCTGTATATCTCTGGGCTTTTCCCTTCCTTTATACAAACATCCCCAGCTTAACACAGGGAAAAGGGGGAGGAAAGAGAAAAAAGGTTACAAACAATTCTTGCATCTACTTCTCGACGGCCTCAGCAGTCGAAAAAATGCCACCAACATACGAGAGGAGACCGAAAAAGATTGAAATAACCTGGTAGAGGGAGGGTGGAGAAAGTCCGCGTCTACTAATTTCTTTCTAAATATAATGATACTTTAGATTTTTTACTCAGTATTACTTTTTCTCCTTCCCCATTTCAAAAGGTGTCATAGAACCTCGCAAATCATTTCAAATGTTCTGAGAAGTCCCTCTTTCTGACATCAAACGTAAACGCTTATCAACAGACCCTGTGCCCGTTTTCCTCAACTGTTTTAAAAACCAGGATAGAGAGAAGTACCAAAGCGTGTCCGTTCAATACTACAACACATCTTGAGCATTTTAATCCCCCCTTATCATCGTCTCTTCACATCGAGACCCACACCCCGAGTAAATCAACATCCAGAAAAGATGCTAAAACCTCCTCACTGGGTAAAGATCTAATTTACCAAACCTTTCTTAGTATTGTTACCCAAAGTTGCATTTTGTATCTCCCGACTCCAACAAATTTTTCAGAAGGGCTTGCTTTACCGCCCGGGAGCTCCGACGTGCAGCACCTCACAGCGCCATGTTAGCAATGCATCTCAGGAGCTTGGTCATCCGGGAACCGAAGGTGCTCCAGCCGTGAATTCCAGCTTTTTATGAAATAGGTGTGCATTTGATCTTTAAACAAACCCTCAGGTTCTACATTGATAGAACCAAGGACACCTGTCAGTCCAACCAGCTCTTATTCTCTTTCACCCCAAACCAGCTGAGTCAGCCAGTTATGGTCAAATGCATCCTTACATGGATAGATCTTACTTCAAGGGGGCTCTTGCAACAGGTAACACCTTTAGAACTGAAGCCGGCAGGTACCAGGACCCCATGGAAAACTTCTGACTAGCAGGATACAGTGGGGGACTGCCCCCAATGTCGGCCCACCCTGTCATCTGTGGTATAACAGGGGCGGTTCCCCAGCCCATCCTCAGTTCTTTTCCCGCCATCTGCTGCACAAGTCTGACCTCTGCGGATGTCTTCAGCTAGTCAACCACCATTTCTATTGTGCTTACTTATTTTATTTTTTTCCTAAAGATGATTCTTCTGCAAGTTCTATTTTCATGTCTTCTTCTCCATCATCCTCAGTCGAGAGGCAGCGATTAAAATGTACATGCAGCAAGCAGATCCCTCATAAGGACGGCCATTTGACTTGCCTATTCTGCCTAGGCCCAGAGCACAGCATAGAGGTCTGCCAGTATTGCCAAAATTTCAACCAGCGCACTCAGCTCCGCCATCAGAAAACCCTTGAAGCCTTCTTGCTTACCAGAAAGCTATCTGAGATGGAGAAGAAGCTTCACCAAAAGAGTTCATCCTCTTCCTAGGCCTCCGGGGCCTCTGCCTCCTCTTCATCTCATAAGGAGCGGAAATCGAGCAGCAAAGACAAGCACAGGGAGAAGCACAAGGAGAAACCCTGGTCAGATTCCCACTCATGGTCCCTGACCAAGTCGGCGACCACTTCTGGGTCTTCTTCCAGTAGGGAAGGGTCAGCTCCTTCCACCATGGCAGCCCTTTCTCCTTCCAGGCTCCCGGTGACCAAACCTCCCTCCTTTATCATTGTTGTGGGAGAAGGCTCTTCAGGGTGCCAGACTTTGTCCCCTGCCTCTCAGCCTCTCAAGCTTAAGCCCATAGTCCCCACGGGCTCTAAGTTGAGTGGCTCAGATGGTGAATCTTCTGGTGGCAGGCCTTTGCCTGTCACCATCCTGGCCAGACTGTCTGCCAGGTCCTCCCTGATGTCAGGGGCCGACTACAATAGGTGATGCCCAGGACCGATGCCCTCCTCCTCCTCTGGGAAACAGGGGTCTTTGTCCTGCTAGGGAGCCAGCTTCCCAATTCTGGCAGCTCCTTCTAGGCAGATGCTGGCTGAATCGCTAGTCCGGCCCCAGACTATGCCAGTACCTTTGACACCGGCTTCCCCAATGTTACTTCAGGTGACCCTGTCATCACCTAACCCTCCTAAGTCACCATCTGGGCCTGGTGCCCACCCTCAGCCAACACCAGAGGGCCCAACGCCCAATGGCCTGACATCGGGTCCAGACAATCGATGCCAGATGGCTCTGTCCCTCTGGGTCTGATGCCCGGTAACCCACATCAGACTACTACACCCGAATTACCCCAGCCTGATGACAAGACACAGGGCCCTCTAAGACTAATCCCACAATGCCAGACACACCAGCCCTGCCATCCAATCCTCCACAGGCTCTGAATGAGCTTTTTGTGGCTTGGTGAGCCTGTTTTAAAGACAAAGATGCTCCTAGGGAACCCTCCAAGTCTACTCCTCTGGGGCCACCTCCGGACAAGCCTCTGGTTCACCCACCTACTCCTCCACCAAGGGGAGCCACCCTGACACCAGATGGGGGTGATATCCCCCTTCCTAAAAGATGGCTGTGCAAGCATCCCCATTCACCTTCATCCTCCCTGGATTCAGGGGATTCAGATGGTTACTCCTCCTCCTCCTCCTCTTTGAGTTGCGATGACTCTGACGTTCCTTCAGAGCCCCAGGGCGGTAAGGACACCCCTCATTCCTTGCTTGATGATCCATCCTTTATGGATGTAATGAAGCACATCCAGCAGTTGAATTGCTGGGACACAGAGCAGCTGGATCTGAAGCGATGTTGGTTGGCCTCCATTCTCAGGAGAAAAGACACCCAACCCATGGTGGTCCCACAGCTTGTAGAGTCCTATAAGAACATCAGCAGAGCAGCTTGGAAGCACCCCTTTTCCATGCTGGCTGTCTCCAAGAAGTCAGACCAGGCCCGGTGGCGCTGAGGCGCTGGAGCACTGGATGCCACAGCTCATGCCACACCGGCGACCTGGGTTCAGGAACCAGCCTGGGCTGATGAGGGTCAGCAGGAGAGGGAAGGAGAGAATTGAGCATCTGATGGACAGCTTGCCTCTCCCGGGGGGGAGAGTGGGGGATTGTTTGGTGTACCAGTGGCTCCCGGTGGAGATCGGGGGTGCTGCAGTACGCAGACAGCACAAATCGGTGTGGCTGATGTCGGCAGGGTTGCTGTGCGCTTGACGTCAGGGGTGCCCATACAAGGGGGGAGTGGGGAGAAGCAACAGGGAGAACACACAAAAACCCAACTCTGTGGGGTAGGCGACGGCACCTGACCCCCATGCCCACTGCCAGATCCAGCTTGTCCAGCCTCTCAGTTCCTCCACCCGGTCCCCGCCACTGCAGCTAGAGTCTGACTTGAAGTGCACCCAAGAGAAGGGGTGACCCCACCCTGGAGGGGTTAAGCCAGGGGTACTGGCTGCAGATGGGGGGGAGAGGAGGCTTCAGGGCGAGACAACCTCAGGCAGGAACAGGCAGGATGCCTGAGAGAGGCTCCGCAGGCCGTGACCGGAGGGAAAAAGAATTGGGAGAAGAAAAAAAAGTCAGACCAAGTTTTCAAGTTTAAGTTTCAAGTTTATTGCAGGAAAACCTCCATTGAGCAAGCTCATTCACAAGGAGGTCCTGTGACATAAACACTTAAAGTACAAACACAGATAGGTAATAACAATATATATATGAAATGCACGTTACATGATACAGGGTGGATATACATACAAGGGTACCACATAGGGTGACCGCAGGTGGTAAACACTGATATGAGACAGGGAAGCGACTTACTGGTTGCATACTGATAAATGAAACATGATGACTGGTGTGTGCAATACATATACAATATTTTGGCAGCTAGAACAAACAACAGTCTACAACTGATATGGGGGAGGAGTGATTTGATAGAGTAGCAGTGGGCGTAAGCAAAGGTAAACCAGGAGTAGAAGGGAAGGAAAGCAGTTAATATGACAAATCAATTATACCTTACCAGTGGATAAATATGGCACACATGGGGAAGGAAGAGACTTAATGACAGTTACAGGTGTCTTTTATTTTGGCTGAACTTAGCGATTTGTAGAAGTTTATTGAAACCGTGCTAGTTAGTTTCAGTATGGTTTGTAATTGGTTCCAAATGGAGGGAAGGGCATATGCAATATACGTTTACAAAGTCCACGTACTTGGTATGTCAAGCATAATAAAGTCAGATTTTCTTAACAGTATGCACTATGTGAGATACTAATAAGGAAGAGAGATAGCTTGGCAATTTCTGCAGGAGCAGTTTAAGAGTCCATAGCCCAGCATGGAGCAGGCGTCTAGTAGTAAGGGATGTCCAACCAACAGCTCCATATAAGTCACAGTGGTGCGAACGGTAAGGGGAGTTGGTAATGAACCGTAACACGGTGATAAAGGATGTCCAGTTTACTTAGATTTGCAAGAGTGGTGGAGGAATAGATTACATCGCCATAGTCGAGTAGGGGGAGAAAAGTGGCCTGTACAAGCTTGTTTCGAGTTTCAAGGGGGAAAAGGGGCCTATTTCTGTAGAAGAAACCTAACCTTGCTTTTAACCTTCTAGAGACATCTTCAACGTGGTCACTGAAAGATAATTTATTGTCGATCCAGATACCTAGATATTTAAATTTGGTTACAATTTCCAGAGGCTTGTTTAGCGTGGTGACAATGAAGTCTTGGGCAAGGGTATTGGGGGGCCTGAGACAGCACTGCGGGAGAATATCATCGCTTTAGTCTTCTTAGCATTGAGCAGAAGCTTTGCCTTTATTACATTATGCTCAAGTTGTGCGAAGTCCACTTGAAACACTCCCTTGACTTCAGATAATGATGAGCCAGAAGTATACAACACAGTATCATCTGCAAAAAAGTGCAGATTGGACATAGATATGTTAGCATCTAAGTCATTAATGTACAGAGAAAACAAGATAGGGCCTAAGATGGATCCTTGGGGGACTCCTCTTGCAACTGGCAAGGCAGCAGAAAAAAAGCCTTCCGCCTTTACTTTTTGGAATCTTCCAGTTAGGTAGCTAGAGAACCACTGGGTGGTATGGTATGTGGCACCCAACTTTGCAAGGCAATTGACTAATAGTTTGTGATCAACAGTATCAAAAGCTTTGCTGAGGTCCAAAAAGACTGCACCAGTTACCTTCTTAGCATCTATGGCAGAGATCCAATCATTGGTTACTTTTGCTAGACCAGCTATATTGTGCTCCCAGAAAGGATCTCTTTTATGGAGAGCACCCAAAGGCAGACTCTATTTTAATTAGTGCTGCCCATGATCGTTCCAGGTGCTCTAAACCCCAGAGTACACAACCTCCAGACAAGAACTCCAAGCAGTTTGACCAGTTGGCCAGAAAGGTTTACTCCTTGGCCACATGTGCTATAAGGTTGCAGAATTTCCTTGCCCACATGGTTCAATACCAGAATGCTCTGTGGGACAAGGCAGTGGAGGTGGCTCAAGCCATACTAGATTAACCAGGTAGGGCAGAATTGATGGGCATTTTAAAATCAGGCTCGGACGTAGGCAACCACATCCTCTGAGCCTCTTACAATAAGGTGGACTCTGCGGCTAGGGCCACAACGCTCCCAATCTGTATCCGCTGTTATTCATCACAGAGAGTGTCCAATTTTGCTCCAGACATGCAATCTAAAATCATGGATGCACCTTTCAGGGGCTCAGTTGTGTTCGGCGAGGACTCACAAAACATCATTGCTCACCTGCAGGAGTCAAGAAAGGCTATCAGATCTGTACACACTATGTACAAATCCTAGCCCAAACAGCATTCTAAGCAATCCTTTCATACGAACATACGAAATTTGCCAACAAATAAAGGCCTAGAGGTCTATCAAGTCTGCTTGAATGTGCAGCTAGCACCCCTTATTCTGCAGCTGCCCTCCTTCCACCCTTCCCTTCATTGACCCTCCCTTGTCCTGTCCATCCCCTTTGAAGCAGTCCACTGTTCTACTGGATACCACTTCTGCAGGTAACGCATTCCACCCAGCCACCACCCTCTCTGTAAAAGTGTCTCCTCATCTCCTCTTGAACCTTCCTCCTCCAGTCTCATATCATGGCCCCTGGTGCCCTCCTCCTTTACTTTGAACAGCCCTCTGTACCCGTCTTGTTTATTCCTTTCATGTACTTAAGGTTTCAATCATGTCCCCCCGTCCCTCCTCTCCTCCAGTGAATACATGTTCAACTCCCTCTGCCTCCTCTCGTATGATAAGTCCCCCAGCCACTTGATCATCTTTGTCGCCCTGCGCTGCACCCCCTCCAGTAACTTAATGTCCCTGTTCAGATACGGACGCCAGTACTGCATGCAGTACTCCAGGTGCAGTCTAACTAATGACCTATACAGTGGCAGAATCACCTCCTCCCTCATTGAGGATATACCCCTTGCAATACAACCCAGCATTTTGTTGGCCTTTGCAGCTACCTTCCTACATTTTGCCGAGTTGTTTATTGACCCTGTAATGAGCACCCCCAGATCCTTCTCCTCCTCCTCCTCTGTCTGGGCTAGCTGCACTCCCCCCAGCTGGTAACTCCTCCTTGGGTTCTTCATCCCAAAATGCAGTACCTTGCACTTTTTGGCATTAAACCCCAGTTGCCAGGTGTCTGACCAGGTTTCAAGCTTTACCAGATCATCCTGCAACCCCTGCCATCCCCCTAGGTCATCTACCACCGCTCCTACCTTGGTATCATCAGCAAACAGACTGATCTTGCTCTTGATGTCCAGTGATATGTTTGCAATGAATATCCCAAACAACACTAGTCCCAACACCGAGCCCTGTGGAACACCGCTCGTCACTGCCCTTGGGTGTGAGAGCTCCCCACTCACCACCACCCTCTGTTGCCTTCCCTGAAGCCAGTACCCTACCCATCTCACCAGCTTTGCACCTGCTCCTGTGCCTACTAATTTACTTCCCAGACTTCCGTGTGGCACCGAGTCAAATGCCTTACTGAAGTCCAGATACAGGATATCCACTGCATGGCCCCTGTCCAGTTGCCTAGTTACCCAGTCATAGAACTCCACCAGGTTGGTTTGGCAGGATCTGCCCTGTATGAAGCCATGCTGTCTGCTGTCCTGTAGTCCTTTGGCCTCTAGGAGGGCCACCAGCCTCTCTTTCAGGATAGTCTCCATTAACTTACCCATGATGGATGTGAGGCTCACTGGTCTATAGTTTCCCGGTTCATCCTTGGGGCCAGTCTTGTGGAGGGGCACCACATGAGCCATCCTCCAGTCCTGAGGTACACACCCTGAATGTAGTGAGGCATTAAATAGGTCTGCCAAATGTCCTGCAAGGACCTCTGCCAGCTCCTTCAGTACCCTGGGGTAGATGCCATCTGGGCCTGTCACCTTATCCACCCTCAGTGCCTTCAATCCCTCCCTAATTCTGCCCTCCATGATTTCCCCATCTGTCACCCCCTTCCCCTGTTTCTGCTATTTCTCCCCCCTTGGGTGTCACCCCCCCCTTCTCTTTAGTAAATACTGAGCAGAAGCACTCATTTAGTGCTTCTGCCTTATCGCACCCTGCTTCCACCCAACCCCCCTCTTCCTAATCCTTACTATGTGGTCCTTACAGCTCCTTTTCTCCCTGATGTACCTAAAGAAGTCCTTCTCCCCCTTCTTAATGCCTTGTGCCAGCCTGAGTTCCATAGATGCCTTGGCTCCCCTTACTGCCCTTGTCACCTCCTTCGATTCCGTCAAGTACTCCTCCCTGCCCTCCCCTCTCCCTCTTTTCTTGTACGTCCTAAAGGCAGCTCTTTTCCTCCTTATCTTTTCCATGACCTCCTTGCTCAACCAGCTTGGTTTCTTAGTCCTAGCCTTCTTGCTCTGGGCCTTGCAGCAGGTTTTGGTTGCCTCCACTATCCCCAGCTTTATGAGCTCCCGCCTCTGGTTAGTGTCCATACTAGATTGAATTCTGGCCAGGTACCCTTTTACCACTTTCTCCATCCTCCCAAAGTTGGCCCTTCTGAAGTCCAGCACTCTTGTACCAGATTCCACTCCTTCCTTGCTCATATCCAATGTGAGCCATACTGAGTGGTGGTCACTCCCTGACAGTGGTTCCTCCACTGTAAGTTCTCTCACAAAGTCCCCATTTGCCAGCACAAGGTCAAGGGTATTCCCTAACCTGGTTGGTTCACTGACCATTTGCAGTAGGAAGCTGTCCTGGAAGGCATCCAGCAGTACCTGCTCCCTTCTGTTCCTGGTTGTTGGGGTACTCCAGTCCACTCCTGGCATGTTGAAGTCCCCCACAATCACCACACTACCCTTCTCACAGGTCCTCCCGATCTGTCCTGCTAGTTCCATGTCTAACTCCTCCGTCTGAGATGGCGGCCTGTACACCACTCCAATTCTAAGAATCCTATTCTTGGAATCCTAGATTTATATCCAAAGTGACTCTGTACTAACCTCCTCCCCTTCCTCCCTTACACACTTCAGTCCTTCCTTCACATATAGTGCCACACCCCCTTCTTTCCCAATCAACCTGTCCCTACGAAATAACCTGTACCCTGGTACAAACAGGTTCCAGTCATTGTATTGGGTGGCCCATGTTTCTGTAATGGCTGCAATGTCCACCTCTCCCTCTGCCATGAGCACTTGTAACTGCAGTTTTTCTCCCAAGGCCCCTAGCATTAAGGGTAACCACCTTCCACCCTTTTCACCCCTCCCATCCTGCCCTCCTTTTCTAGCATCACCAATAGTACTTGCAATGTGTCCTTTGTCACTGTTATGGGGGGTAAGCTCATATGGTTTCCCAACCTGTGGTCTCTGCATGTCTCTTGCCCAATTACCACCCCCCGCTCCTAGTTTAAATTCCCTACTTCCTCTATGTACTCCTCCATCCTCTGTTTCAACACTTTCTTTCCCTCCTCACTCAAGTGTAGTCTATCCTTGGCATAGAGACTACTGTTCTTCCAGGTCCCTCCCCATCCCTCCAACAGCCCATATCCTTTAGCACAACACCAGGTTCTTAGCCATCCATTAAATTCCTCTATTCTCAGCTTTCTTGTTGTGCTTGCCTTGGACACTGGAAGTATCTCCGGAAAAGTTACTGATCTTCCTGCCCCCTCAAATAATTGTCCTAGTTCCTCAAACCTCCTCTGGACTATATCTACTGTCTTGTCAGCCAGGTCATTCATCCCAAGATGTATAATTAAATGAGACTTGTCCCTACCCCTTCTAGCATATTTCAGAACAGATTGTCCCACCCTTTCCACTATCATTCCTGGCATGGCCTCCACCCAAATGCGACTATGCCTCTCCCCCTTGCTACCCCACCTGACTCCTCTTAGTATTGAGTCCCCCAGCACTAAGATTCCACCCCTCTTACTCCTTGCTTACTTCCATTCATCTTCCTCTTTCATTTCCAGCTCCTCTTCTTCCTCCTGCACATAATTTCCCCCTTTTGCCCCTGTTGCAATTCTCCCAGCAGAACTTCCCCCTGCTCCGGTTTGGTCCAGGCATTTATCAATTACTCCTCTTATTTCATCATTTCCCTCCTCCACCTTCTTCCTCTCTAGCAGTGCAAAACTATTTTCTGAAGATCCTTCACAAATGCCGTCTCCCTCTCTCTTCATAGTAACCTGTTCTCTCCTTTCCACTCCATGACTTTTGCTGCTTCTTCACCTCCCCTCACAAGTCCCTATCTCCTCCTTCCATTTGTCTTTTGTCTCCTGACCTGGTTTCCCCAGCAATCATTCTTTGTGGCCTGGGCCCTCTTGTCCTTGCTTCCCTTTTTCTGACCCTCTCCTCACCACTGTTGGCTTAAATCACCCTCCCTCATCTCCCATTCTTCCTCCCTCCCTCCAGTATTGGGCTAAACCCACCCCCAGTCTGCCTTGCCTGTCTTAGTTACTCCTGCAGACCTTCAATCTCCTTTCTAAGTTTCTCTATGTGGTTGCACACTAAACATCCTCCCACACTCCAGGTCATTTTTAGAAAGACTAGTGCACCGCAGTTGTTGCAGCCTACCACCCTACCCATTGCTGTTGTTGCCCACCAGACCCCCCACCCTTCAGATGCAGGATACCAAACACTCCTCAAGTCTCCCCTCTCCCCCCTCTATTAGTGCAAAACATTCTTTTCTTAATTTCCCTTACCCCCCTTGTTGTACACATTTAGATATATTGAGCAACTGCTTTTTCTATTCCTAGCCTTCCTATCCTCGCTCAAAAAGAGACTTTAAGTAGCTATTGCTCAACCTTATTCAAACTCCTACTCCTCCTTTCCACAATGCAATAGCAATGCAAAGAAGTAACAATGAAAGCTCCTAGATTTGCAGTTACTTCCCTTCCACTGAGATAGCAGTCACCTCTTCACTTACTGCTGTTCCTTTCCTGGATGTCTGCTTCTGCTATGTCAGGTGCATACCCTTTGCCCATGTGAGGAAGTGATGTCAGAACCCCTGGTATAAAGGAAATCATGGACCGGGGCAAGTGGGGTGAGGGGTTGGGTGGGTGGGACCAACCCAAGTCTTCCAGAAACAGTCAGGTAGCTGAGGCCACTGGTCAGACCATTAGCACCCTTCCCCCACTATGCACTAACCTTTGCAGCTAGTGAAGCCAGCAAAAATGAATCACAATTCTACTCAAAGCCTCCAAAATAGGTTTGCTACCAAAAGAAATAGGTCTCCAATTCAAACAGCTTCACCAACAACACATCAAAATAGGCTTGAACTTAGAAGATATAGGTCTCTGATTCAAAGAAACAGCCCCAGTTAAATCACACCAAATAGGTTTTAAATCAGAAGAAATATGCCTCTACAAATGCAGCCTGCTACACAGTGAAACATCAAACAACTGAGCCCACTTATAGCCACCAAAACAGTTTTCAAAATTCCAACAGCCCCAAAACAAAAGTAGTAAGAAGGAAAAGAAATAACCATCTACCAAGTAAAATCCACAAGAAACAATGTAAAAGCAACAAGAAGCTACTGTACTGTAACAAATCTGATCCTTTCCCTTCTAGTTCCTTCTGAGAAGCCAAAGCAACTGACACCACACCTGATTCAGCTCCGCCTCCCTAGCTGAGTGAGACCTGGCCAGACCATTAGCACCCTTCCCCCACTATGCACTAACCTTTGCAGCTAGTGAAGCCAGCAAAAATGAATCACAGTTCTACTCAACAGTACCTTAGGAAGGGTGGGGTGGGTGGTGAACCAGCCCTGGGTGCATGCCTCCATGGGGCACAGTTTTCAAACCTGACTGATTCAGTTGCACATGCTACAGCTGTGTGCTGTAGCTTTAATTTTTTAAAAATGTG
Organism: Neoceratodus forsteri; assembly: GCA_016271365.2. NCBI lineage: Eukaryota > Metazoa > Chordata > Ceratodontiformes > Ceratodontidae > Neoceratodus > Neoceratodus forsteri. Next base: position 78,761,796 of record CM057454.1, on the reverse strand, counting down.
TAATAACTAATGCCGACAGCAGGGCACATCCATGGAGGACCAGCAAGGCAAGTGAAGCGGTGGAGAGAGGTCACGGTCCTCACTGTCTGCAACTACAAACAAAAAAATCATGTGGTGCAGACAGCGGCACTAGTGCTGCCGTGGTCCTATAAAAGGGACGTGCAGACTTGTGAAGTGTGTGGTTGTGAGAGAGCGAGAGAGCGAGGCGGTAGTTAGAGATGAGAGAAAAAAAACAAAAAACAGCAAAGCGATAGAGTAGAGAGGTTTAGCGTGGAGCAGCAGAGGAGAAGGAGGATAGATCCCACATCCGAGTGAGTGACTGAAGACGTCAGGAGGGCTCGGAGTCTTTGTTGGAGGTTTTCAGTACTGTGGGATTTTATTAATAATTTGTGTAAAGCAAGCAATAAAGCAAATGAAAGCAGGCAAGCAGCGTCATTTATCACTCGATGACTAGTCTGTTGATCGATATGGGGGGGAGGACAGCTAAGCTTTCAATGTATTAAAACTGCCTGACTGCTCTGAGTGAGGGTCCTCCGTCTGTCCATCCGACCTCCCGATTGAAAAAAAAACATGTCTGGTGTTGGCTGCAGCAGGCACTAGGCAGGCTTAAATCTCAGGCAGATAAAGCTGATTCTGATGAATTACTTTTCTGTCTGGGGGCCTGGACCGCCCACCTGGCTGCAGTCACTAGTGCCTGCTCCTGGTTTACAGTGATCATAATCAGATTCGCCAGAGTCGGAGAAAAATGCACTTGCATTACTACTTAGTGTCTGTGAGTTGTGACTCAGACAGTACTCCCTTGCCCTGTGTGTTTTCTGTCCATCTCTGTTAGACCGTTAGTCCGTTGTCCATTCCATAGACCGTTAGTCCATTGTCCATTCCATTCAATGATTCTGTTGCAACTTGCAATGCACTGCTCAGACAAACTGGAGCTCCCGCCCTCCCCTCAACTACTAAATTTCTGTCTCTTCTTTTCTTGCCAATTTTCTCGGATTGCTCCTGTCCCAGTCCTGTAGGCACAAGCTCCCTCCTGGGCCGGGCTGCCTGCCAAACTGCACTGCTTTCCTAAAGCCCAGGTGGGCGGCTGGCCTGCTGAATCACGTTAGCTTTTTGGGTTGTCTAACGCAAGTGCAATGCAAGGCACTAAGGCAGGCAGGCAGCAACCCCTTCAATCCTCATTTTAATGTGGGAGCCCAGGATGGAATCTGGATGTCTGCAATTTGATTAGGCTGGGCTTTGAATCTATGTCTACAATTGGAAACAGCATTTTTATTACCTCAACAAATTGCAGTGTCTGTTATCAGTCAAGCCTGTTCTAGTCCACTGTCCTGTCATAAGGAATTTATTCATTCACAGATTAATGAGATTATTTATGATATTATGTGCCTTATGTCATGATATGGTACCCTTACCAGGGGGAGCACAGTGTGTAAATTATACTGCATGCATGACTGCATCATTCCCAGCTGACTGGGGGGCCCAGTCAGCTGGGAAGGATGGCATGCAGTCATCAGTCATGCAGTATAATTTGCAGACAGTGCTCATGGGGAAAATGAGGACACCTTATGATGAAGTAATATGTAATTTTACTGTATCGGGTGGCAGGTTTATTAAAGAACATTGTCTTGTCTCTTTAAGAAATAGGTACAGTAGGCTTCTCTGGGAGCTGAGCAGACAGCAGAATAATACTGTAACTGTACACAATTGGCTATCACCATCTGGCAGGCCAGCTGTCCGTCCCAGAGAGAGCCAGCCAGTCCAGTAGTCACTTCAGTCTAGTGTGGTGACAGTGTCACCTGACTCCAGTACTTAAGTTTTCTGACTGTTTATCATCAGCCTAGAGAGTAGCAGTACCAGCCCAGCAGTACACAGTAGTACTGGTACACTGTATTTCCCAGGTCAGGTGGGTCCCTCCCAGCTTTGTTTGGGAGGAAGTGAGTCAATAACTGGAGTCCAGTTGCTGACTCCTTCCTCCCAAACAAAAACTGAGGATCCACCCGACCAGGAAGTACAGTGTTCTAGTAACACCAACTACCACTGCCTGGTGCTGCTACCCTACTAGGCTGATGGTAAACAGTCAGATAACTTAATTAACTTAAATGAAATCAGCAACACAGCAGGCCACTAATAAAGGCCAGTCTCACAGCCTGGTCACTACTAGCAGCCAGATGGCCAGACAGCCAGGCACTGGGTATGGGTAGCAGGCAGCACTTAGGTACACTGCAATCATTCCACTGACTCCAGGTCAATTAATAAGCACGCAGCATATAATATATATATAGGCCCAATATTCAGACTGCACCTGGCAATGGTGCATGTGTTGGTGCAGTGCAACTGTGGTACACCGGTGAAACCCAGGGATATATTCAAAGAAGATGAGCAATGGCACATCTCTGAATATATCAGGTAATGTGCACTGTGCAACTATGATGCACTGGCACATTCCCCCCCAGACAAGGCTGAATACTAGGAATGAAACTGTGCCAGCGCAACAGAGTTACGCTGTGTGCAAATTCCTGATATTCAACTGGCAGTATGCAAATGGAGCCATAATGTATGCAAGGTGCAAATGGGGCCACTTGCATGTCATTATGGCCCCATTTGCATGCGTTGAGCAGGGCAGGCTCCCATGCTTTATGTAGCAATCTTTCCCAGTATATTTCAAAAATCCATATAGGGTGGGTGGTTGATGGCATTGTTGGTCAGCCACTTGTCCACAGCAATTGCGGCTGAACACTCTGATGCCAGCCAGCCAGAGTCTCCCACATGTCATATTCCATGAGAGCAAAATATTCCTTGAAATTGGGGTAGGGAACATCATGTAACAAAAGTATGGTTTTTCTTCAAGAAAAGACCCCAAACTCACCACCAGAGCAATGTAAACCCCTCAGAGCTTTTGAGGGCCTTGCAGCCTCCAGACCTCCAGCTTTTTTTTTTGGGGGGGGGCGCAAAATTTGTCTCTTGCCCAGGGCACCAAAATGCCTTCCTTCGGCACTGCTACTCAAAGCCCCCAAAATAGGTTTGCTACCAAAAGAAACACGTCTCCAATTAAAACAGCTTCACCAACAACACATCAAAATCGACTTGAACTTAGAAAATATAGGTCTCTGATTCAAAGAAACAGACCCAGTTAAATCACACCAAATAGGTTTTAAATTAGAAGAAATAGGCCTCTACAAATGCGGCCTGCTACGCAGTGAAACATCAAACAATTGAGCCCACTTATAGCCACCAAAACAGTTTTCAAAATTCCAACAGCCCCAAAACAATACCCTGCTAGCCCCTTAGAAGTAGTAAGAAGGAAAAGAAATAACCTTCTACCAAGTAAAATCCACAAGAAACAATGTAAAAACAACAAGAAGCTACTGTACTGTAACAAATCAGTTCCTTTCAGAGGAATGCCAGACAGCAACCCAGAGGACAGCAACACAGAGCAAGTTTTAAGCGCAAGGCTTCCACGCCAGCTTCCGGAGCTTCTGCCCCTCGGGCCCCAAGAACCTATCGGCTGTACTGCCCCTTCCCAGCTCCTCAGCCTGACTCATTGCCCACACCCTCTCCCTCAGCCAAAGCTTTAGGGGAAGCAGTGGAGGATCAATTTTTCATGTAGATAGAAGGATGGCGTCAGATAACCACAGATCAGTGGGTCTTGCTACTCATTAAAAAAGAGCATACTCTGGAGTTCACAGAGATACCCCAGACAACCAACCGGTCCCTTCCCATTACTCTTAGGCTCACAGCATTCTCATCGCAGAGGAGATCCAGACCCTCCTGCAAAAGTGGGCCATATAGCCAGTTCCTCCGGCACAACAGGGGAAAGGGTTTTATTCCCACTTCTTCCTGGTGCCAAAGAAAAATGGGGGTCTGCACCCTATACTCAACCTCAGCCACCTGATTCAATACATTGAGTACAAATGATTCCGGATGGTAACTCTGCTCGGTCTCCTCCCTCTCATCCATGGAGGGGATTGGTTATGCTTCCTGGATATGCAGGATGCATAGCTCCACATTCTGATTTTCCAACCCCACAGGAGGTTCCTTCACTTCTGCTTCCAGGGAAGTCACTACTAGTTTCAGGCTCTGCCTTTCGGCCTGTCCTTGGCCCCCAGGGTTTTCATCAAATGCCTTGCAGTACTGGCTGCAGCTGTAAGTAGACAGGGACATTATGTCTTCCCTTACCTGGATGACTGGCTGCTGACCACTCCCAGCAGGGACTGGCTACTCTATACCGTGCAGGCCACCTTCACCCAATTTCAGGACCTAGGGGTTACTTTAAACCTCCCCAAGTCCTCCCCCTGGGTAAGCCAATGGCTGCAATACATAGGGGCAATTCTGGACATGGCACAAGGCAAAGTCTTCCTCCCTCAAGACAGAGCAGAGTGTCTTCAGACGCATGCTCAGCAGATCTCTTCTTCTCGCCTGGTTCTGGCCAGATCTGTCCTAAGACTCTTGGGACACATGGCAGCCACCATCGCTAAAGCCCCCTAGCCAGGCTGTACATGAGGGTGTTTCAGTGGAACCTGAGAGTTTAAGGGGATCAGCATTCAGGTGACCTAGAGCAACCGGCCTTGGTGTTGAACCCTGTACAACAGGTATTGTCATAGTGGTTGAATTCCTCCATCCTTTCCAGAGGGGTTTGCCTAAAGAAGGAATCCCTCAGTCAGATTCTAACCACAGATGCATCAGGCCAAGGCTGGGGAGCCCACTTGGGAGGCTGTCTGACACAAGGGACCTGGTCCCAACACGAGCTCCATCTCCACATCAACATCCTGTAGATGCAGGCGATCCTATATGTCCTCCATGCCTTCCAGACAGTCTTCCTGTCTGGCCCCACCTTAGTCCAGACAGACAGAGATGTCAGTGATCTTTTGGATAAACAAGCAAGGAGACGCTCATTCTTATTCCCTCTGCAGGGAGGCCATGCAAGTCTGGTCATGGGTGGTGGACCATCACCTGAACTTGACAGTAGTCCATGTTCCAGGTGTGCAAAATACCCTTGCCAACAGTCTAAGCATGTCCTGGCCCAGGGCACACAAGTGGGAGCTTAATCCTTCTGTAGCTGAAGAATCCTCCGACCGATGGGGATGTCCAGATCTGGATCTGTTTGCCTCCTCATTCAACGCAAAACTGACCAGTTTTTGCTTGTTAGATCCAGGGCCTGGTGTTTTCTGGTGAGACGTGTTGCTCCTCTCCTGGACGGGGAGGTTCTTTTATGCGTTCCCTTCCTTTCCCCTACTGCAGCGAGTTCTTCTCAAGCTCCATTCAAAGGGAGCAGAGATGATTCTGATGGCACCATTCTGGCCGCACCAGATTTGGTTTCTGCTTCTCTAGCATCTTGTAGTGGAACCTCCAATTTCCCCGCCCCTATGCTCAGACTTGCTTGCCCAGGAGCGGGGAACCATGGTCCATCTGGATCTCAAATCTCTGCATCTCCATGCGTGGCTTCTGCAGACCTAGCTGTATCCAGCTTCGGGATATCGGATGTTCTGTTGGCTGCTAGGAAGCCTTCCACTAGGGCCACTTACGCTATGAAATGGAAGTGTTTCTGCATCTGGGCCACAGCCCAGCATTCAGACCCCTTCACCTGCCCGGTGAATTCGGTTCTGGACTATTTTCTCTCCCTGACTGATGCGGGACTAAGCTACTCCTTGCTCAAGGTGCACCTGTCTGCCATTTCAGCCTACCATGCACATATTGAGGGCAAAAATCTTGCCCAGATGGATCTTCACCATAAATTCTCATGGGGCATTCTGCACTTGAAGCCTCCCATCTGGGACCCCTTCCCACCATGGGATTTTTTGTTTGTTTTAGAAAAACTTACCTTGCCTCCCTTTGAACCTGTTGCAAGTTGTGAGCTGTGCTTTCTGTTGTCTAAAGCATTATTTATAGTTGTCATTATTTCTGCTCAAAGGATTTCCACGCTTCAGGCCCTAATATGTAAGGAGCCTTATTTAGTTTTTCACAAGGACATGGTGTTCTTGTGGACTAATCCTAAGTTTCTTCACAAGGTGGTGTCAGAGTTTACTTTGAATCAGGACATCCACCTGCCAGTCTACCCAAAGTACTCTCGAACCAAGGGGAGGCACTACTTCATACTGTGGATATTCATAGGGTGCTTCATTATTACTTGGAGTGCATCCAAGCCTTTAGAAAGTCTGACCAGTTGTTTGTGTCCTTCGTTCCCAGAATGGAAGGGGGCTCCCGTTTCTAAGCAGTGTTTATCCAAATTGTTGGTTAATTGCATTATTTTCTGCTAGAAATATGACAAACCCTTACCAGGCTTGGTAAAAGGTCACTCTACCAGGAGCATGGCTGCTTCCTTTGCCTCCTTGAGGAATGTGTCAGCTGCTGACATTTGTGCAGCTACTACCTAGAGTTCTGTCCACACCTTGTCAAGCACTACAGCTTGGACATTGCATCTCAACACAGAGCAGGCTTCGGACTGGCAGTCCTCCAGGGCCTCCTCTTGTAATCCTGTATGGGATACATCTACCTCCTCCCAGCTGACCAGAATCTCTCCATACTGCTTGGGACTCAGTCCTAACGGTGTTACCTGCTGCAAGATCCCCTTCGAAATAAGATAGTACAGTTACATAAGAACTTACCATAGCAGTAGATCTACCCAGGGGATTGTTTTTTAGCTTGGTACTCTCCCATTAGTGTGAATGAGTAATGGAGACTTTTAGTCCAGGAATATATGGAAATTACGTACCTAACGTAATTCTTGATCTTCTTGGATGAAGTCTCCACCACTCATTTACATGCCCACCCACCATCCCCTGAGCTCACTCATTCTGTTTTTGGTCTTCACTTCCTTGTTGTTCAGGCTGTGAAGATGTTGTTGAATTGACCCTTCTTACATGGTTCATCTGGACCATCTCTGCCCGGAAGTTAGGGTAAGGTTTTCTTAAGTTAGTTTATGCTGCACCTCTGTCAAAAAAATACTGAGGTAGTTGGAGGGTCAGTGCTAAGATAGCCTATACATCACAAATTAGTCTTGCAGCACCGTGCATGCATGGTCCTATATTTTGAGCCAGCCCTGAAGATATTTGGCTCCAGAGGGGGTCTAGCACCTCCGGTGTAGTCCCATTAGTGTGAATGAGTGGTAGAGACTTCATCCAAGAAGACAAAGAATTATAGTAGGTACGTAATTTTCATTTTTTGTTTCTCCCCCCAGCTGCTTAAAATAACTTTGGAGAGAAACATTGTTAGTTTGCTCAGAAACAAAATCACAATCAGTTATCAGTTTAGTTCCAGCATCTTGATATATCCACAACTTATGTCCATCAGTCTTTTGTTGCCACTGTTTTCAGGTGTCTTCTTTCTTTCCTGGACTTCCAGATCATACATGTCTGAATCAATATCACCAAAATGAAAAGAGCCCAACATCTGAGATGTTCTTTGCCTGTGCTCTTGTTATCATAGCTGCTGACATAGCAGGATTTACTCCCTCTGTGATTAACTTCACAAGTCTTGGACAGTCATTTCCAATAATCACAGGAACAGGTAACTTAGGTAGTACCCCCTGTCACCAGCCCACTCTTGGGTGGGCTGGTGACAGGGGGAACTACAATGCAGTGAATTAAGACTCTGAGCTGCAGATCTGGAGACCTGGGTTTGAATCCCACAGCTGCCTAGGTGCATACTGTGTGATCCTGAGCAAGTCACTTAACTCCTTGTGCTCCCAGGTCGCATCTGGAAACAAGCTTCAGCTTAGTGTGCTATTCCAGGTTAAACAATGTTCCCTTTCCCATGGGGTGGATTCTCTGCATCACAGTGAATCTCTCCTGTGACAGGGGTCAGGGATACTCCTTCCTTTCCAGAGGGGTTTGCCTACAGAAGGAATCCCTCGGTCAGATCCTAACAGATGTATCAGGCCAAGGCTGGGGAGCCCACTTGGGAGGCCGTCGAACACAGGGGACCTGGTCCCAACACAAGCTCCATCTCCACATCAACATCCTGTAGATGCAGGCAATCCTATATGCCCTACATGCCTTCCAGACAGTCTTCCTACCTGGCCCCCCCTTAGTCCAGACAGACAGACATGTCAGTGATCTTTTGCATAAACAAGCAAGGGGGGGCTCATTTTTATTCCCTCTGCAGGGAGGTCATGCAAGTCTGGTCATGGGTGGTGTCCTTTTAGCATGTTTGCTGTTTCACAACTGAATGTACACCAGAGAATCCCAGGGTTCCCTCTCTCCATGCGAGGGGGTACAAATACAGTCTCAAGTCTATGTTTCTGGGAAAGAACTGTCTTGGCCACTGCACAACAAGCCAGAAAGCCACAGGTATATATAGGCTTCAGAGGGCCCTATACACCCTATTATATGTCTTTTCCAAGAAATGCAGAGACTGGTTCAAACCTCCACAGATTCCTCCTGAGACCTCTCATATTTCCTCCCCTCTTTTCGTACACAGAGTCCCTAGTGGATCTTTCCTTTGGTAGTGTTTGACCGTTGGGCAATCACATCGGTGTAATACAGTTCAAACAACCCTCCCCAAGGCAACACACACCAAAGACTGGCATAATTTTATTATAAGTAAGCCAAAAGCTTTACTAATTAATTAATTAATGCAGAAAATAACTTAAAGACAGATACTTTAAGACAGTGGTTACAGGATATGGAAAATAAAATGAAAGTATACAAAAAAAAAAACTAAACTTCTAGAATTCTAGTTTGGAAGTTCTACCTCAAGTCCTTAGTTGCTTAATTTGAAGTGCAAAGTGTTCTTAAAAGTGGTAGCTGAAGTCTTGGCTCTTGGTCCAGGAGAAGTCTTGAGAAGAAATTGTCTCTGCTCTCGAAGCAGACAGGGTCCCCAAATTCAAAGGCTAAAAGCTCAGATACAGTCTTACACCCTTGTTTTATGGGGTTTCTCAAAGGGCAGATCCAATGAATATTGACTTGCACTTCAGCTGGCTAGCATTCTATCTTCATGGCCACACCACCAATCAGCTTTTAATATTTTATTACAAAATAACAAATGTGCATTTCTGACTATGAGAGGAAAAAAGCTCAGGGGTCAGCTAGTCTAAACCAGAATTTTAGGAAACCATCCAGCCCCCCCCTTTGAAATGGCTGTAATTAAGCTACACTCAGTACAGCCATTTACTTAAATTGTAGCCCATTCAGCTGTAATGAGATTAAGTCAGTGTAGACCTCTCAAAACAAAAGGGGTCCAGACATTACAGCTCCTCTAGAGGTCCAGGCCTTTTCACAAGCAAATTGGGCTATCTGGCTTCCCAGCTATGCTTAATTATTCTTTTGTCTCGATCTAAATGATTTAATTAAACTCTAGTCCCTGACTAACAGCTGACAGATTCTCTGCCCAGAAACAAGAAAATCACATTATTCAAGGGCCCATGTCCTTTGTTTGTACCCATAATCCCTTGCAAGTTACATGGGGCTACCATGGGCGTCTCTGATGCATTTCTCACATAAAATACCATGAAATATGATTAAAACAATAAGGTATGGACTTATCTTGCAACACTCCTCCCTCCTTAACAGAACCTGGTGGAACACGCTCTTTTTTAGTAAGTTTCCATCAGTTCTAACCCCAGGAATCCACTAATATTATTACTTCTCACAGTGCTCCTTTAAATCAGTACTGCACCAGAGCCAAATGGAATGCTATGCTAATAATGGAATGTATTTATTTATTTTAGAATATCAGATTTACAGACCTTTGAGTCAAGGACTTGTTTACAAAGGCACCTCATCATGGAGTATAAAGACAGAGAGTGTTACATAGTTCAATACACAGTAATAGTTACAGGTTTCAAGCAATAGTTACAAGGTTTCAACAGGTGTTACAGGAGTACAGTGTCTCAGTGATACATGAATAGAATACAGTTACATGACTGAAGGAGGCTATGCAGGAGTACAACGCCTCAGTGGTAGATGAATAGCAAAACAGTTAAGCAGTGTATGGTGAAATATGGTCCCTGGTCAGTAGAGCTGTGAGAATAATGGTACAACACAGTGTATTGCCAGGTGACAACAGCAGGAAGGGATGCAGGCATTAGGCCCTGAGGGGGACTGTAGTATTCATGCAAGGGTGGGGAAGGACTTGTGAAGTGGCATAAGTGCAGAAAAAGCAGTCCAAGGGACCTTGTCATGATCCTAAGCAAGATGGTTGCTTAGGGTTGGAAGGTTAGTCCCCACAGAGGCGGTTCAGAGGTGCATTGGAGACTGGATTTAAGTACACTTACAACAGCAGGTGCTAAGGAGGTGGCTCTTGAGGGCTGTCTTGAAGGGAACAATTTTAGTGAAGTTGATGAGATTGGCTGGGAGGGTGCTGAACCAGGAGGGTGCTCTGTAGCCAAAGGATCTCTGGGCAAGGGACGTCCTGGCTCTTGGTACTAGAAGGGTAGCCTTACAGACACTATGGTTGGAGACCGTGAGGGGTGGACTAGTGAAGGGAGGCAGTTACCCCAGGAGGGAATCTTTAAATCGTGCATCCAATTCAAAAACTGCCCAATGTAACTGCCTACATTCTAACCTCAGATTTCTTCTCTCTGCTGCAAAGTTTAGATGCCCTGAAGACCTTCTCTCTATCAAGAGCGATTCCTGAAGTGCATTGAATAAAAAAAAAAAAAACTGAAGTATTTTGTGTAATTTTTCCTTTACTGCCTAGTGTAATTGTATTTTAGCTTTTTACCTCAGTTTAAATTTAGCGTTATGTTTTCCGGTTCCTCACGGTTCCTGTGAACCGAGAGGCAACCAGTTCTTTTTTCTACTGAATCGGAACCTTTTTCTAATTGTACAGATTATAATTTCTCTATTTTTCAGTAAAAATCATCGTTTTGAACCAAATTTTCTCGGTTCCCTGAGCTGTTTCTCAGTTTCAGATCCAATCGGAACCGATAGATTTTGGGTTTTATCGGTTGCTGAACCGACTGCAGATATTTAACTTCTCTTTATCTTTGTCAGCTCCCAGTCCCTGTTTTCTTCAAAATGTCAGATAAACCTAAAAAGAAAGCAGGACCTCCTGGGTTTAAAAACTGTTTGAAGTGCTCTGAACTGTTTCCTAAGGCAGATAAACATGACTGGCAGTATAGCCTAGAGGTTAGAGGAACCAGGTGTAAATGAGCTTGATACATCCAGCAGACCAGACCTGAGTTTGATTCTCACAACCTCCACTTGCATACTGTGTAAATCTAAGCAAGTCACTTAACCGCCCAGTGCTCCAAGGTAGCCCCTGAAAACAGGCACTTGTGCCTAGTGGGCCTTACCCGGCTACCAAAGACTAAAATAAAAATAAAAATAAAACGTTTGCTCTGCCTTGGTCAATAGCATTTTTCTGTTGACTGACATATGTAAGTCTTTCCCTGAGAAAATAGTGGAAAAATGTAAGGAGAGGCTAAAAAGAAAATTGGAAGAGGGGTCCATGGGCTCTAACCAGTCCAACTCCTCTAAAACCTTGGCTATTCCTTCCAGAGCCTCTAAATCCACCCCTGACATGGATAAGGGCTCTGGCAAGAGAGGCAATGAACCAGCTGACTCCCCGGTGCCTGCCAAAAAACTCAAGAAGACAAAGCACACTGAAACCCAGGCTGAAACACCTCAAGGGGTCCCTCAGATGCCTGTACCTGCTCCTTCACCTGCTGAGCTAACCCATGCTCTGGCCTTACTACAAGTACTGCAGGGTTTACTACCCGCTAAGCAGCCTGTGGTCACTCCTGTTGGGAAAAAAAAAAACATTTTTGTACCTCCTTTACCCACTGACACAGTGGAATTTGAGGAGGATGATCAGGCAGAGGAGGGTATTGAACCCGAGGTCTCACCAGAATAGGACTTTGACTCTCCTCCCAGACCCACAGAGGACTTTTCATACAATTTTTCCTTCAACAGGAAAATGGTGGAAACCCTGGATCTGAAAACTGCAGAAGAGATCCAGGATGAGGAAGAAGCCCAATGTATGGAGTTTATGGGGCTGTCACCTACTAGAAGGCTCATTCTACCTATGTATAACTTATTTAAGAAAGATGTCCTGGAAATCCTTAAGACTACAAACACTGTCACACCCACTGATGAAAAATGTGATTAAAAAAAAAAAAATCTTGAGAAGTCAGGGACTGAGTTTTTATTAACTCACCCTAACCACCAAGGGATTGTATAGCAGGCTGCCTGTGAAAAGGCAAAAACTCCTTTGTCCTCACCCTGAAAAGGACTCGATAAAAATAGATAGTATGGCTAAAAAAGGGTACCTTATAGCTTCCCTGGCAGTTTGCCAGGCCAGCTATCAAGCTTATGCAGCCCTCTACCAGAAGGCTCTTTGGCAATCCATATTGGATAATGCAGAGGCTAACCCCTCTCTAACAGTTTCAGAGTTATTGGACACTGCAAGACTGGGTTTGGAGGCTTCCAAGTACCATTTTCAAATGTCAGCTGGCATGAATGACACAGCTGCTAGATGGATGGCAGGTACTATAGCATTGAGAAGGTTTGCATGGCTGACAGCTACTAATCTTACCCAGGAAACCCAGAGTAAGGCTATGGACTTCCCAGTCGAGGGCCATTCACTTTCTGGTGCCCAGACTGAGGCAAAAATGAAGAAGGTAGATGAGTATAAGGCCACTTTCCGCAGTAATTCTACAAAAGAAAGAGCTTCTCCCTCCACTGCATCTTATGGAAGGAAGGCAGGGGTAGGTCCTCTTTTAGGATGCCTTTCTTTCAAGTGCAGGCTGTGCCCCAACAGCAGCACCGGTCACAGCAGGGTGGCTTCTATAGAGACAGAAGCAGAAGGGGTTCCAGGTGAGGATCCCAATCTGCACAACCCCAGCAGCAAGAAAAACAAAATCCCTGACTTCTCCCACCAGGCTGCCTCTCCATCTCCTATAGGGGTCAGACTGACTCATTATTTTCAAGAATGGCTGAAAATTACCACAGACAGGTGAGTTCTGGAAATAGGGAGTCAGGGTCTGTCCCTCTTTGTTTCAGATCCCTTCCTCCTCCAAGATCAAAGCAGTTCACACCAGCTCCTTTCACAGAAAGAAAACTGCTGGAACAGGAGGTGCAGGCTTTACTTCTTGCAAGGGCAGTAGAGTCTGTTCCCCCCAGCCAAAGAGGGCAGTGGTTTTATTCAAGATATTTCCTAACAATAAAAAAGAATGGGGAATGGCAGCGTATACTAGACCTCAGACTATTAAACAGGTACCTGGTAAAACCCAGGTTCATAATGGTCACATTGGCCAAGATTCTGCCAACTCTGCAAAAAGGAGATTGGCTAGCCTCCTTAAACCTAAAAGACACATTTTTTCATATTCCCATAAGGAAGTCACACAGAAAATATCTGAGATTCAGACTTCCCTCAGGCCACTGTCAGTTCTCAACCTTTCCTTTTGGCCTCACCTCTGCACCAAGGGTCTTTACCAAGTGCATGGCAGTAGTGGTGGCACATCTAAGAAGACTAGGTGTTACAGTTTTTCCTTACCTGGGTGATTTGCTAATCATGGGAAAATCTTACCAACAGATGACCAAGCACCTTCAGGTAACCCAGGATCTGTTGCACTCTCTGGGGTTCCTTCTCAACATCAAAAATTCAGTCCTGAACCCTGTGCAGGTACTGCAGTTTAGAGGTTCAGAACTAAACACCATACTGGGAAGGGCTTTCCTTCCTCAAGAGAGGGAAGAAAGCATTCAGCTTTTGGCAGGCTCATTTGTCCTGGGCAAGCCAAAGCCAGCAAGACAGTTTCTACAACTGTTAGGGCACATGGCTTCAGCAACAAGCACAGTCATAGGTGCCAGGTTTCAGATGAGAGACGTCCAGTTCCACCTCAGGGCACACTGGTGTCAAAGGTGGGAATCCCTATCAAAACCAATACCAGTAACAAGGGTGCTACTACAGGCACTCCAATGGTGGATGGAGCTGGAAAACTTGAGAGAAGGGTTTCCATTCCTGCAAGAGCCCCCTTCATTGGTTCTCACAACAAATGCTTCCCTGTTAGGATGGGGTGCTCACTTGGGGAAACACACCATTCACGGCACCTGGGAGAGTGCAGACTCACTCCTGCATACAAATCTGCTACAGCTAAAGGCTGTTTACCTGGCCCTTCAGGCTTTCTCATGCCTAATACAGGGAAAGGTGGTACAAGTCAGAACAGACAATACCACAACAATGTACTACATCAACAAGTAGGGAGGGACAAGGTCTACCCCACTTTGTACAGAGCAATAAAGATATGGAGCCTTGCTTACTCTCCAAACGACTCCCTATGGTTGATCCATCTGCCTGACAAGGACAACACCCTGGCAGATGCCTTGAGCAGAATAAACCAGGCCCATCACAAATGGGCACTGAAAAAGCAAGCAGTGAATGTTCTGTTCAGGAGGTGAGGCACCCCAGTGATGGATCTTTTTGCATACCACCAAAATCACCACATACCTCTGTATTGTTGCAGTTCCCCAGGATGCCTTGATTCTGGATTAGACATGGAAGCATCTTTATGCCTTTCCCCCTTTTTCCCCCGATACTCCGGGTACTCATCAAGCTCAGATCACAGCCAGCTTCAATGATGCTGGTAGCCCCAGACTGGGCCAGACAGCCGTGGTACTCCCTCTTGCTTTCTATGTTGGTGACCAAACCGATTCACCTTCCACAAAGGTACAACCTACTGACCTCCTTTCAGGGGAGAGTCATGTACTCCAATCTTGGGTCTCTCAGGCTCAAGCCATGGCTCTTGAGGACTTAGAATATGCAGGATGGCAGTTCTCTGAAGGGGTCCTGGAGGTCCTCAGGGGGTATAGGAAACCTTCTACTAAGAAAATCTATGCCTCAAAATGGAAAAGGTTATCTGTATGGTGTAACAATAAGGGTGTAGCCCTAGCTCAGGCTGGCATACCAACCCTGCTGGACTATTTGACTCATCTGCATTCTCAGGGTTTGCAGCACTCAATCCTAAAAGTGCACCTGGCTTCAGTGTCAGCATACATTTCAGCTGGAAAGGACACCTCCTTAGCATTAAATCCCATCTTCAGGAGGTTCTTTAAGGGACTGTCTCACCTGTTTCCCCCTCACAGGAAACCAGTGCCAGCTTGGGACCTGAACATTTGCATTCCTCCCTTTGAGCCCATGGCCCCTGCAGATCTCAAGTTTGTTACTTGGAAGGTAATCTTCTTGGTGGCAATCACTTTTGCCAGGAGGATAAGTGAGCTCCAGGTCCTCTGTGTGGAAAAGGACTATGTTTCCTTCCATAGGAACAAGGTAGTGCTGAGAACTAATAGGAAGTTCCTCCTCAAGGTGGTCTCAGACTTCCATTTGAACCAGTCTGTTATCTTGCCAGTTTTCTTCACTGAACACTCTAGCTCAGGGGAGCATAGACTACACAGCCTTGATGTAAAAATGGCTTTAAACTACTACATGACTCATACCAAAGTCCATAGGCAGGACAGACAACAGCTGTTCCTCACCTATGGAGAGATAGGTAAGGGGACACCTGACTCAAAAAGAACCATCTCATTGGATAGTTCAGTGTATCCAGTTTTGTTACTCAAAAGCAGGTAATGTACCCCCTGTTGGACTTAGGACCCATTCTGCAAGGGGGACAGCTGCCACTATTGCAGCTAACCAAGAGATGCCTTTAATGGAAATCTGTAAAGCAGCTACCTGGAGATTAGTCCACACCTTCACTAAGCATTATAACCTGGAAACCCAGTCCAAGAGTGATGCCAGGTTTGGCACAGCAGTTCTGCAGAGTCTTTTTCCTAAGTAGATTCTTTGCCCACCTCCTTGAGGTACTGCTGCATAGTCTGCAAGAAGTAATAATATTAGTGGATTCCTGGGGTTAGAAGAAAAAATTACTTACCTGTAGTAATCTTTGTTTCTTCAACGGGATCCACTAATATTATTACTCCCACCCTCCCTCCCTGCAGAATCTATAGAAAAATCCTCTCCACAGCTGATGGTATGTATACTTGGAGTGGTATGCCATCTGCTGGCACTTCTTAGTAATGTTTTATAGCTTGTATGTCTTTTTTCTTAGGTAAATCTGACATTAAGGGGAAAGGACATTTCTCTCTTTTTTCCTGTGTTTTAATGTTTACTAGTTGCCCCAGTTGGGACCCCCTTTGTTCTACTGTTATTCTAATTATATGTTACTATCGCCTCTTTGCAGGCTCCTAAGAAATCTGAGGTTAGAATGTAGGCAGTTACACTAGGCAGTTTTTGAATTGGATGCACGAGCTAAAGATTCCATCATTAGCATAGCATTCTATTTGGCTCTGGGGCAGTGCTGACTTAAAGGAGCACTGCGAGAAGTAATAATTTTAGTAGATCCTGTTGGAAGAAACAAGATTACTACAGGTGAGCAATTTTTTTCTTCTGTCCCTTACTCCAACTGGCAGGATAGGCCATCTGCATTGGCTGACCCTGACCTATGTTTAATGTCCATGTCGTAGGCCTGTAGTGCAGTGCTCCATGTAAGAAGTCTCCCATTCACCTTTCCCATTTAGTTTAGCCACACCAGAGGATTGTGGTCCATCTGTACCTCAAAGGGCTTCCCATAGAGGTAGGGCTCTAGTTTCTTAAGCAACCACACCAGGGCAAGAAATTATTTTTCCATAGTGGATTATGCCTGCTTCTGGGGAAGTAGCTTCCTACCTAGGTACACAATTGGGTGATCTTTCCCCGGTTAAGATGTCTGTCTGAGGATGGCACTAATCCCCACATCCGAGGCATCCATCTGCACTACAAATGGTTTAGTGTAGTCGGGGCTGGCCGGCACAGGGGCACTGTACAGTGCAGCTTCCAGCTGGGTGAAGGCCCTGTTACATGCTGGGTCCCATTTTACTTTCTTGGGTTGCTTTTTCTTTAGCAAGCTAGACAGGGGAGCTGCCAGGGTTCTGTAATTTGGTACAACATTTCTGTAGTACTGTGCTCTTCTCAGAAAGTTCCTGACCTGCTTCTGTGTCTCCGGCATGGGCCATGTGTCAATGGCCTCTATCTTGGCCTGGTTTGGATGTAATTGTCCCCTCCTCACTACATGTCCCAAATATGACACCTCAGCTATGGCCACCTGACACTTTTCGGCCTTGACAATAAGTCCTGCCTTCTGTATCCTGCCCAATACTTCTTTCAGATTGGACAGGTGTTCCTTCCAGCTGGTACTGAAGATGGCAATATCTTCCAGATAAGTCACTGCGTACCCTTCAGCACCCTGTAATGCCTGATTTACTAACCATTGGAAGGTGGCAGGGGCATTCTTCATCCCAAAAGGCATCATCTTAAATTCAGAGAGGCCTACTGGGGTGACAAAGGCTGACCGTTCCCTAACTCTGGCAGTTAACTCCACCTGCCAGTACCCGTTTGTCAGGTCTATGTTTGTTAGATAGGTTGTGCCACCCCCCAACTTGTCCAACAACTCTTCTGTCCGAGGCATTGGGTGGGCATCAGACTTCATGACTGCGTTGAGTCCACACAAAAGGAGGTAGACCCAACTGGCTTGGAGATGAGGACTATGGGCGAGGCCCAGGAACTGTGGGATTTCTAAATTACCCCTAACTCCAGCATTTCCTACATCTCCCTCCTAATGTCCTTTAGGATGACCTCAGACACCCGCTAAGTTATCCATTGTATGGGCACTTGCATCCTCATGTCCATATCATAGGTCACTAAGAGGGTCCATCTGGGCTTGGCTGTAAAGAAAGGGACAAAGTCCTCTAAAAGCTCCCTCACTTCCTGGGTCTGTTATGGGGTCAGCTGGGGTGACAGCTTGGTTTTCTCCACCGATGACTCCTACTTGCTTTCCTCTAGCAAGTCCAGGAGGGGTCTTCTTCATCTGTCCCCTCTCCAAGACTACAAACATCAAACACCACGTCAGCCCTATTTACATATGGCTTCATCATATTGACATGGTACATTTGATAGGTATGTCTCCTGTCAGGCAGTTCCACAATATAATTCATGTAATTTACCTGTCGGACTACCTTATATGTTCCCACCCACTTGGCCTGCAGCTTGTCCTTCTGGACTGAAATGAGGACCATTATTTCCTGGCCTGCACTGTATGAGTGACCAGTGGCTCCGTGATTGTACCAGACCTTTTGCTTCTGTTGGGCAACTGACAGGTTGCTTTGCACCACCCCATAAGTTCCTTCAGCTTCTCTCTTAACATAAGGACATACTCCACTATGAGAGTCCCCTGGGTGACTTGCTTGCTTTCCCAGTCTTTCCAGATCAAGTCTGGGGGCCCACACACCCTACATTCATATAAAAGTTTGAAGAGGGATAACCCTGATGACTCTTGGGGCACTTCCCTGTGTGCAAACAACAGGTGGGGAAGGTATTTCTCCCAGTCTCTCCCATGCTGTTTATCAAATGCTTGGAGCATCATTTTCAGGGTACAGTTAAAACATTCCACAAGCCCATTGGCTTGTGGGTGATAAGATATTGTGCATCTTTGCACCAACCCACACTTCTCCCACAAAACCTTCATCAAGTCTGACATGAAGTTACCCCCTTGATCAGAGATAACCTCCTGTGGAAACCTGACATGGGAGAAAATCCCTAACAAGGCGTCTGCCACTTTATCTGCCTTAATTGAGGAGAGGGTGACCACCTCTGAGTATTAGGTGGCGTAATCGACCACCGTCAGGATAAACTTTTTTCTGGAGGAGCTTGGCGTATTCAAGGATCCCACAGTATCCATTCCTACCCTATGGAAGGGCTCCTCCACAGTGGGCAAGGGGAGTAAGGCAGCTTTTATTTTACTACCTGTCTTCCCTATCTGTTGGCACCAGTGACAAGACCTGCAATATTACTTCACCTGCTGGGTGAAGTTGGGCCAATAGAAAGTTTGGGACAATCGCTGCATGGTGTGAGTGATGCCCAGATATCCGGACATGGGGATATCATGGGTGACCTTGAGCAACCGCTCACTATACCCCGGGGGAACAAGATGCCTGCCCATTACCCCTTCCTCTGTCCTCATGTCCTGTGTATGCAACAGTCCATTGTCCAAAATACCCTATGTCTCATGTCACCTCCCTATATCCCATCAGATTCTACACAAGCCCTCAACTTTTCCAAATTAGGGTCAGTCCTCTGAGCAGTTGCAAAATCTTCACATTTTCCTGAAGCATGGGTCATGTCCCCCTCTGTTCCTAAACTGGGGTCCATAGCACTAGCGTCAGGGCATTCAGAGACACTGCCATCTCTACCCTTCTGACCATTGGTTACCCCTCCCTTCACAGAGTAACCTTCTGTATCTGTTTGGTGACTGGCTACTTGTGGAAGTCCTACCTCTCTTTCACTATTCTCCCTTTCAGGAGACACAGGCTGTGGAACCAGCCTCCTATTCTTTTCCACGGGGGCTTCTGTGGGGTTCAGGGAATTACAAGCAGCCTTGGCCATCTAGCTGAGGGGAACCGCACACACTACCCCCTGCTGTAGATTAATCCCTATAATCACATCCAGAATGAGGTTGTCTGCCACTGCCACTATTTGCACCCTCTCTCCTGTCTCACCCAAGTCCAGGAGAACACTAGCTAGTGGCAGAGTTTTCTCCTCCCCTGTGAATCCCCTCACAGTGACAAACTGATTATGTATAAGCTGTTCAGGCTCAACCAAATCCCCTTTTATGAGGGTAAGAGACACCACTGTGTCCCTTACCCCATGGGTCTGCAACCCATTTACAGTAACCGGGTGTATGTGCTCTCTAATGTACACAGGCATACTCTCAGGGATACACAGTGCACCCACCTCCTTTCAAGGGACACTTTGTCCATTTTGCACCTTTTTAGGACCCTGCCTAGCAAGATGCCCTGGCCACTTACAAAACCAAAATTTATAATTCTGTTTTTCCAAGACATCCCTTCTTGGTAACTTGGGGCTTCTCCCTTTCTGCAGAGACATTGATGGTTTTAGTTGCCCTGAAGGTGCACTTTTCCCCTTTTGCCCTGCAGCACCTGCTCCCCCACTTCCTTTCAGATCAGGCCTGCTCCTGGCATAGTGATCCGAGTGCTCAGCAGCTTGCTGTGCTGTTTTTTGGATCTGGGTCCTCCAGCCAGGTTTTCAGCTTTGCTGGGTGAGCCCAGAGGAACTGTTCTAAAAATATAACCTCCACAATTTTCCCCACAGAGTTTGCTTCCACAGTATCCCACCAATGTTTTAAAAACTGTCGTTGCTTTGTAGCTAGTTCTTCAAAGCTCATGTCGGGGCTTTTTCAGAGTTTACCGAATTTAACCCTGCAGTCCTCAGCAGTTCATACTTTTTTTATTAAAGCAGTTTTAAGTTTCTCATATTCTCTACTGTCCTCATTGTCCATTTGACCTAGCGCCTCACACTCTTTTCCAGTAAGCAGCAGGATAGCTGAAAGCTCCCGGTCTCCCTGGGTATCTTGGCTTGGATACAGACCTTTTCAAATGAAATCAAAAATGCATTCATATCCTCCCCCCTCTTTAAATTCAGCTATTAGTTTGGAATTTAATTTATACCCTAGCCTTGGAGTTTCAAGTTCACCCCTGCCATTTACCTCCTCTGGCGCTAGTTGTTGGAGTCTTAGCCTCTCCAGTTCAAACTCCCTCTGGTGCAGCTTTTCCTCAGCTTCTCTGAAACTTTTTCCTGCCTCTTCAGTTCAAACTTTCTCTGCTCAAATTCCCTCTGCTGCTGGGCTTCAAACTTTCTTTGCTTCAGTTTCCTCAACTCCAGCTGCAGCCTGATCCCTTCCAGCTCCAGCTCTGTGGTGGCCTTCCCCTGGTGCTGTGGCTTTGGGTTCCCTCTGGTCTCACTGTCCTCCTCCATGGGACTAAACACTGTGTTGGCCCTTGGCACCCCCATGCCCAAGGTCTGGTCCTTTTCAGTTATTGGCTGTGACTCGGTGCCCTGGGTTGCCACCAGTTCATCGGCTGCCTCGAGGACTTCCATGAGGTGCTTCTTACTGTGCCCCTCATACTAGACTCTTCTCTCCTGGCACAGCTGTTTCAGCTCTTCTACAGTGTAGTTGATGTACTTGGAAGTCATCTTTCTTCCCTACATTACCACTAGACTTCCTTTTACTTGCAGCAAAAAAAAAAAAACAGGGTGGAGAACTATATTCGCTAACTAATTTTCCCTTTTTCCAAATGTCTGCCCTCTTTGTGCTGGTTGTTCAAACAGTTCGCAGATCGCACTGCTGTTCACCAAATCTGTCACCAGCCCATTCCCATGGGGTGGGATTCTCTGCATCACAGTGAATCACTACTGTGACAGGGGTCAGAGATGTCCCTTCTCTGTCCTTTTAGCACTCTCACTGTTTCACAACTGAATGTATGCCAGAGAATCCCAGGGTTCCCTCTTCCATGCTAGGGGGTACAAATACAGTCCTGAGTCTGTGTTTCTGGAATAGCACCCTCTCGGCTACTGCACAATGAACCAGAAAGCCACAGGTGTGGATAGTTTTCGGGGGTCCCTATACACCCTATTATGTGTCTTTCCCCAGAGATGCAGAGACCAGTTCAAACCCCACACAGACTCCTCTAGAGACCTTTCATATTCTCACCCCAGGGGTCCTTTAGCATCAGTAACTGATTACAGTAAGCTGACCCTGTAGCACTGCCCCGGAGGTGGAGCCATGAATATTCATAAATTGAACTGGCCAATAGGAAAAGAGCTGGAATGTGTGCTGTCTGGAGTCTGCCCAGAGGGCATCACAATTTTTTCGAAAGTGGAATGGGAACTTGCCCACTGTAGTGTGAACCAACAGGATTTAAAAATCATGCAATGGCATGAAGTAAAAAGGTGAACAAAAACCTCAGGAACAAATTGGCTACCAAAAGGAGCAGAGTCCTCTTCAGGTATGTTTCCAGGGGAGGAAGGGTGGGATCTTATTGATGCTAAAGGACACCTTGAAAGAAACAATATTACTAAGGTGAGTAATTTTTTTCTTCTCACCCTAGGGGTCCTTTAGCATCAGTAACTGATTGCAGACTGAAAAACAGTGTAGTTGGGAGGTGGGAACAGAACCTACTTAGGGAAGAGGAACTGCAGCGCTGCCCTGTCAAATCTGGCATCAGATCTAGACTGTACATCCATGCAATAGTACTTTGTGAATGTATGTACGGTCTTCCAAGTGGCTGCTTTACAGACATCAAGAAAGAGAATGTCCCTTGCAGTTGCCACTGTGGCAGCAGTGTCCCTGGTAGAATGAGTCCTGCGACCCTCAGGGGGTTGTTTGCCAGCCCTGTCATAACAAAAATGAATACAAGAAACTATCCGAGAGACCATTCTCTTAGTGGATGGCCTTCCTCTACCTACCTCCCCATAGGTGAGGAAAAACTGGGTGGTGGCGTTCCTAAACTGCTTGGTGTGCTCCAAGTAATAGGATAGGGCTCCGTACTGTGGAGCTTCTGCTCTCCTAGAGTTGATTTCTCAGAGAAGAAAACAGGGACAGTAATAGACTAGTTAAGGTGGAACTCATATACCACCTTGGGCAGGAATTTCCTGTTTGTCCTGAGCTCTACCTTGTCCCTGTGAGGGATAATGTAGTTGAGCTCTATGCAGAGTGCTTGCAACTCTGAAAGTCTCCTGGCAGAGGTGATGTCCACTAGGAAGACAGTCTTCCAAGTGGCATATTTCAGATGGGCCGTATCCATGGACTCAAAAGGTGGCTCCATGAGCTGAGAAATACATAAGTTAAGGTCCCAAGGAGGGACAGGTTCTCTGATTAAGAGTTGAAGGTGGAGAAGGCCTTTGGAGAACTTTTTGAAAACAGGGAAAGAAATGATAGTTTGATTCTTGCCTACTGACAGATAAGCAGAGATTACAGCTAGGTGTAGTTTCATAGATAAGGCCTTGAGACCAGAAGCCTGTAAGTGAGTCAGATAATCCAGAATATTGGGGATTGACATGCTTCCCCTTGCACCAGAAAGAAAATCTTTTCCACTTGGCTGCATGAGTTTTCTTAGTACTGGGCTTCTTAGCCATTCTCAGGATGTTACTGACTTGCTCTGAATACTGGGATACTGGGAACTCTAACTCCTCAAGAGCAAGGATTTGAGGTGAAGAGACTGTAGAAGGGCATAAGTCACCCCTATCTGAGGGAGAGCCAGAAGGGAGTGGGAGAGCGGGAGTCTGATTGGTTTATTGGATGTCAGGGCTAACAGGCGGGGGTACCATGACTGCCTTGGCCAATCTGGTGCTATCACTATCATAGTTGCAGGTTGGGGTTTCAGTTTCAGAAGCACCCTGTGTATCAGGAGGAATGGAGGGAAGGCATAAAGGAACTTCCCTGTCCAATCCAGAATTAGGGCATCCAGGGGGAAGAGTCCCTAGGGCTGGAGGCCAGCAGCAGTACAGAGGAAGCTGGTGATTGAGGTGAGAGGCAAACAGATCTATTTCTGGTGTGCCCCATTTTCTGAAGACTCTAGCAAGGACCTGCTTATTCAGAGTCCATTCGTTGTGTCTTTGGCTGATTCAGCTGAGAGCATCTGCCAAGGTATTTTGACAGGCTGATGTTCAAGAGACTAGGCCAACAACCAGATTCTCATTGCTTCTGTACAAAGTGCTGAGGACCTTGTGCCACCCTGCTTGTTGATGTAGAACATTGCAATGGTGTTGTCCATTCTGATTTGTACTAAATGGCCCTTTAGGTGTGGAGGGAAGGATTTCAGAGCCAGAAAGACAGCCCTGAGTTCCAGAAGGTTGGTGTGGCTTGCTGATTCCTTGGGAGTCCAAACACCACTGATAGAAAAACTGCCCAGGTGAGCTCCCCAACCCAGGAGGGAAGCATCTGTGATAATGACTTTTGTGGGAGGAGGCTGCTGGAAGGGAAGTCCCACTGACATATTGGAAGGATCTTTCCACCAGTCCAAAGCCTGAAGAAAGGATTTTGTGACTGGAACCAGCCTGAGACAGGGAATGTCTTTTTTGGTACCAGTGAGCCCGAAGGTGGTACTGTATGTCCCTCATTTGGAATCCGATTCCTGGAATAACAGCAGTCATAGATGCCATGTGCCCCAGGAGCTTCAGAAAATGCCTGACAGATCTGGGTTGATTCAGGACAAAGGAGTTTGCCAGATTAAGGAAGGTTTGAATCCCTTCTGTGGGTAAGAAGACTCTGCTTTGCTGAGTGTCTAATTCTG
This sequence comes from Neoceratodus forsteri, assembly GCA_016271365.2. Lineage (NCBI taxonomy): Eukaryota > Metazoa > Chordata > Ceratodontiformes > Ceratodontidae > Neoceratodus > Neoceratodus forsteri. Next base: position 78,737,740 of record CM057454.1, on the reverse strand, counting down.
CCCCAGTAAAGGTGAGGGTCTGAGTTGGAGACAGATGAGACTTCTCTGTGTTGATGAGGAACCCCAGAGATGCAGAGTTGTGTTTGTAATGGTGAGGGCCTCTTGCACCTGCAGGGGAGACCTGCCCACCAGGAGCCAGTCATCCAGGTATGGGTAAACTGAAATGCCCTGCTTTCTGAGGTAAGCTGCCACCACAGCCAGGCACTTGGTGAATACCTTTGGTGCTGAAGAAAGGCCGAAAGGCATAGCTGCAAACTGGTAGTGACCTTATGGCAGTCTGAACCTCAGGAATTTTCTGTGGGACTGCCTTATTAGAATGTGAAATTAGGCATTGTTTAAGTCTAGGGAGACTAGCCAGTCCCCTTTCTGAAGTGAATGAATCACTGTTGAGAGAGTGACCATTTTTAATTTTGATTTGAATAGGTACCTATTCAGATGTCTGAGGCTGAGGATAGGTCGTAAGGATAGGTCGCCACTCCCATTTTTCTTCTTGCTGCTGCAACCACTTACTGATGCTAAAGGACACCTTGGAAAAAACAATATTACTAAGGTGAGTAATTTTTTCTTTCTTCCCTTGTTTTTGTACACAGAGTTCCTAGTGGTTTATTCCTTTGTTAGTGTTTGGCCATTAAGCAGTCACACAGGTGTAGTATAGATTAAACAACCCTCCCCAAGGCAACACACACAAAAGACTGGCGTAATTATCTTAAAAGTAAGCCAAAAGCTTTACTAATGAATTAAATAAATGCAGTAAATAACTTAAAGACAGATCATTTTAGACATTGGTTACAGGATATGGAAAATAAAATGAAAGTATACAGAAAAAATATTAACTTTGAGAATTCTAATTTGAAAGTTCTACCTTAAGCCCTTAGCTGCTGAATTTGAAGTGCAAAGTGTTCTTAAAAGTGTTAGCTGAAGTCTTGACTCTTGGTCCAGGAGAAGTGTTGAGAATAAATTGTTTCTGCTCTCTAAGCAGACAGGGTCCCTGAATGCAAAAGGCTAAAAGCTCAGATACAGTCTTGCACCCTTGTTTTATGGGGTTTCTCAAAGGACAGGTCCAGTGAATATTGACTTGCTCTGCAATTGGCTAGCACTCCATCTCCATTGCTACACCACCAATCAGCTTTTAATATTTTATTACAAAACAACAAATGTGCATTTCTGAATATGAGAGAAAAAGGCTTAGAGGTCAGCTAGTATAAACCGGAATTTTAGGAAACCATCCAGACCCCCGCCTTTGAAATGGTTGTAATTAAGCTACTCTCAGTACAGCCATTTACTTAAATGGTAGCCCATTCTGCTGTAATGAGATTAAGTCAGTGTAGACCACTCAAAACAAAAGGAGTCCAGACATCACAGCTTCTCTAGAGGTCCTGGCCTTTTCACAAGCAAATTGGGCTACCTGGCTTCCCAGCTATGCTTAATTCTCTTGTCTCCTTCAAAATTATTTAATTAAACTCTAGTCCTTGACTAGCAGCTGGCAGATTTTCTGCCCAGTAACAAGAAAATCACATCATTCTAGGGCCCATGTACTTTGTTTGTACCCATGATCCCTTGCAAGTTACACTGGGCCACCATGGGCGTCTCTGATACATTTCTCACATAAAATACCATGAAATATGATTAGAACAATAAGGTATGGCCTTATCGCGCCACACCCCCACTTTTATTTGGTGCGATACCCCATTAATATTCAGAGTAACTTGAGTGGTGGGATGGTATTGAGTGTCCCCATGGATGCAGATGACCCTAGTACCTGGTCCTTTTGCACAGTCTTTTCTCAGAACTTCAGCATGCACCAAGGTCTGTCAGCTTCTTGAATATGTAAGTCCCTTTACAATCTTATCCCCACCTTGACATCTGTTAAATACATGTCCCAATTTGCTAAGGCTAAATTTGCACCAGTGTTACCCTCCTTATTGCTTTGACAGTTTCTTGCAATATGGCCTAGCTTATTACAGTTATAGTAAATAAAGTCTTTGGGTGCCAATTTGTTACTTCCAAAAGAGTTATTATCTGATATGGAGTTAAGAGGGTCTTACCATTCCTTGGCTGTTACTTAGCTGCTGCAGTGCCTGGCCATCTTCTAGTCCTCGGCTTAAGCAACAGCCTTTTCCTCACTTTCTGGTCAGTGTTCTTTTACCCAGAGCTGCACGTCTGTGGAAAGGATGTTGAGTTGCTCCATTGCAAGTATGTCACTGATCTGTGGAACTGTTTTGCCCTCTGGTTGGAGCCATTTACTGGGGAGTTCTCCGAGTTGGGTGAAGGCTTCTCAAGGATTGTCGACTGAGTGGTACTTCAGGGATCAGAATCTGCCTGTAGGTCTCTTCAGAGATATATCTTTTAAGTATTTCTCTTTTTACTAGGTCATAGTTTTCTGATTGTGCAGTGTCCATATTGCTGTAGGCAAGTTGGGCTTTACCTGTCAGATAAGGAACCAGCCTGATTGTCTACTGCTGTTTTGGCCATTGGCAGGCTCCAGCGACCCTTTCAAAAGTTGTCAGGTATGCTTCGATATCATCCGAGGGACACAGCTTTGTAAGTTTAATGTCTTGTAAGTTGTTTGTGTTTTGTTGATCTGCTGGACCTGTACCAGATCCTCCAGCTTTGGTAGCATATGGGACTGAGTATCGGGGGAGGGAGGGGGAGGTGTAGGGGGAAAACAAAGGGTAGACTAGATGGGCCGGATGGTTCTTTTCTGCTGTCAAAGTTCTGTGATAGCTTGCAAGGCATCCAGCCATTGCTGCATCTGTTTTTTTCCCTACTGCTGCTGTCTCTGCATCTCTTCTTTTCTCTGCTTCTCCATCTCTCTTTGTTGTATAGCCCACTATTTGAAGAATGCAGGCATGCTTTCAGGTTCTGCCCCTGTCTGTTCTTCTTTCAACACTGGTTTTGGCTGTACTGTCTCAGTTTGGACTTTTGTTTCTAATATGGCTGACATTCTTCTGGTATTCACTCCTGGGCTTGCTGTTACAGGATCCATACCTTTCTTCTATGCTTCCCTGGTATCAGGTCTAGTACCCATGCACAAAACTCCTGGCTTAGAGTATGCATGGCTTAAATCCCACTTCTGACAACTGTTGTCGAGGCACAGGTCAGGAAGCATAGGTAAACCATGAGAAGCCATAAAATTCTCAAGCAGTATTTTATTATTGTCAATAACAATGAAAAGAAATAAAATTGTGCAGGATAACTCTTATTCAAATGAAACAAAGTCATTCATCTGAGGATATCTAACTCTCAATCTCTAACTCTCTAAACAAACATTACTCTCTTTTTATAAGATGTTTTCATCTGGCAATTAAATTCTGCATTCTGTTCTTGTTAAGCTGTATCTCCTGTTTTTACACAATGTACCAAACTTTGTCCATTTCTTTCCAGTGACCAGTACATCCAGATTTTAACAGGTGCAGCCAGCTAACATATTCTAGCCAGTGCTGGTTTTTCTGCTGACAGCCCTGCAAACAAGCTTGTGGAAGGTGAAAAGGCTTCTCAAAGTCAACCCCGTGTTCCAGCTTGCCATCTTTTCTAACAAACCCCAAACAGCTTTCTGCAGTTCTTTTCAGCATTAAAACTATATGCATTTGCAAACCAAGGGATCCCCATTTCTCATACAGATTCACATATATTTTTTTAACCACAGAGAAGCAAGGGGACAAAAAATGGACAGAAACAGCAAGTAAAGGGAGGCAATGGGGAAAGTGTGGGACCATCATGTTGGTCAGTTCTGAGGTTTCACAAAGAAAATTTGATTGCGCAGACAGTCAAGAGATAGACAAGTTATGAACTGGAGAGGATAGAAAAATAGATCCTTGCTTTTAACTCTCTTTGTTAACAAATGGGACAGGGTCTTACTCAATCCTGTCGCAGTCCTTAGATGTGTCAACTCTAGCTGTAGTGCCAAGGCCTTCAGCATAACAGCTTGTGGTGTTGTTGTCTGCTCTGATGCTACCGGAGTTGGCCTTAGTTCCAGTGCCATTGTCTGTGCCACAGGCAATGCCAGGTAGACTGTGCTGCACTAGTTGCCACTGTCCAGTACCAGTGTCAAACATGGTTCCACATACAGTGTCTCCTCCAGCACTGGGTCCTTCAAGACCTTTGTGTCTTTGTCTCCTGGTATAGATGCTGAGTACAGTGTGGAGCTTATTTTGGATACTGATTCTAGTGATGAAGATCCCTTGGAGCCTGTAAAGCCTGATCCTGCTCTGGTTAACCCCCCCCCCAAGGAGGGCCTCTCATTTCAAGCTGTGCTGAGAAACCTGCACAGTACTTTGCAGTGTGAGATCATGGATGTTGATCAAATTATGAGCTAGACACCTACAAGAATGTGCTTACCATGCTAGTGTCCCTGGTCCCACTAATCCAGCCTTCTCTAGAGACCATCAAGGAGTTGGCTGGAGCAGACTAGCTTCTATTCTAGCTGTCCCTCGACAAGTTGGATAAGAACTATTTGGCTCCCAGAACAAAACCATGTACTACAACCAGCCTACAGCGGATGCTATTGTGGTAATGGTTAATAGTGACAGGACTGCAGCCCCAAAAGAGATCACTGAGCAACTAGAAAACCTGGGCTTGGCCACGATATGGATTCTTGCAATGTATGTTTCTCTACAGAATTTCACACCCTAGCAATTTGTGTGTTAAAGTGGGATTGGGAGACCCATACCTTTTGGAGGTAGGTGTTGAACCGGGGCATCCAAGGTGAGGAAACAGGACTGTTCTCCTGGGTCCCTTCCTGGACCTTCATGATCCTCAGAAGCACAGGTTTCTCCTCAACCTCACTGTGCTGATGTGTCCGAGAGCCTTGTAGCTAGGTCTGGTGGACAGTCTCCTCCTTCTGGATGGTTCACTAAGAAATGGGGTGTGCAGAAAGTACTGAGAACCAGTAATAAAGTGGCAAAATGTTTATTGTGTGGCATTAAAAAGTGAACAGACATACGACTGAACCACAGCGCTTTGGATCAATGGATCCTATTCCATCCCAATGGACAGCTCAACACTTTCTTGTGATGTCACGCATGATGTTGTCACCATTTGCGGTGGAGGCATTGTGGGTGGAGCAGAGGATGGCTCAGGGCCTTCTCTGACACTGTCCATAGTGTTGGGGGTGGTCTGGCACTGAGGCCAATGTCAGCATATGAGCTAACTTTGATTCTGTCCCTGATCGTGGTGTTGCTGACACTATGGTGGGATGACACTGAGTCTGGCGATGCCACCAGTGCTGGTCATTTTCCAGGTCTAGGCCCAGCACAGAGCAAGGCACCAACAAAGATATCGGCCTAGTGCCCGCCATCAACCTCCATGCCAATGACAGCACCAGGGATGAGAGACTACACCAGACACAATGCCAGTGGTCCTGGGAGGCACCCCAGTCACAAGGGCATTTCCAGCCCTAATTCCAGTGCTGGAGGCTGCACCAACTCAGAACATGGTGATGACCTGAACCCTGGGTTCTCTCTGTAGCCATATTCTGCTGTCTTTCTAGGTGAGGAACAAAGTCTCCCTGCGAGGCCCGTTTGGCTGCAGTCTCCAAATCATCCATAGGGACCCTCCCAGGGCCTCCTTTCTGGAAACTTCTTGGGTATAGGTGTGCCACAATCAGGAGCCTCTTTTCTGCTCCTTTCCTAGCAAGAGAATGTCACCAGAGCTGTGCGGCCTAGGCCAAAACTTAAAAAGCCAGGGGCCTCAGCACTTTTTTGAAAGGTTTCCCACATTCTTCACCCTTCCATAGCCTTTGATGTGAGATCAGCACTGGTCTGGGATCAACTCCTGAAACTTAAACCCTAATTTCTGTAGTGCTCCACATAGTCAATGGGTATTCATAACAGCTGGGTATTGTGCACCCCTTCTAGGGGAAATTGCACAGCCCAAGCTTTAGAATGTTGGACATATGAGGATTTCAGACAGCACCAACTCTCTAGTCTTAGCTGTGCCATCAAAGGGGAAACATTTCTCAAGCTTCTCTGAAGAAATTTTCTACTTCTAGACCTTGGGGCTGCAATTCTGCATAGCAGGTTGGGGCTACCTGACGACAGGGAGCACCCCTAAATTAAAATAATGCTTGTTAAGCTGCAGCTTTAAAATTGGCTAACCTGTTCTCCCCATATCCACTGCCTGTGCTTGGATTGGGGGCCATGTCTGCCACTTAACTCGGGGTGTTTTTCTCTACAGGGGGTCTCAGATTTCTTTTATATAAAAAAAATGTTTTTTATTTGGAGTCTTTCAGTTTAGGGCTTCCTGGGGGTCTCCCTCCTCCTCTAAGCATTGTATCCCCCTCAATAGGATCCTTTATAGTTTTGATTCTCAGAAGAGGTGTTTATGTGTCCTGGTGGGGATACTTCCCCTTTTAATTTGCTTTCTGTGTGTTTAAGGAGAATTTCCCCTTTAAATTCTCCTAGCAGTTTTTTCATTGAAATAAAAAAAAAAGAAAAGTATAGTAACTACTGGAGAGAGCTCCTTGTTTAGAAAGGCACATAGTTGGGTTTTTTTTTCCAGATTTTACTGTATTTTTTTCATTGCCCTCCTTTGTTATACACTGCTTTTTTCGGCTCCATTGAGTCACGCTCTATCCACCATTTTCTAAGTGTCACTTGACTGTTGGGCATGTGATTCTCTTTCTGTTGGAGGCTCCTTGCCTCAGCATGCCTTTGTGTGCCCCTGGTGTGCATGCACGTCCCCCTGGAGCACGCCAACTTCACACTCAGCATCGTAACATCCTGCACATTCCCCTAAGAGAACCCGTACGTGTGTCTGCACTTTTCAGTGTAAGATGCGGCGTCTCTCTGGTTGTTAGTGTTCACTTTTGGATAATCTCTCCTGTCATCTGGTGAGTTAAATGATGTCTTTTCTTTGGCAGTTTATGTTATCTCCCCACAACCAGAGATGGAGATCTAAGCAGTACTCTTTCAGCTAGACAGTAGTGTTTAAACAAAAAATAGGAACACACATTCTTTTGTCTCAGCACAGATATATGCAGGGCTATTTTCCTGGCACCAGGGCTTATTGGAGCCCCCCAACACTTAAAAGATGTAAGACATGCAGGAGGGTAATGCGACCCTCTCCAATGGGTTTCCATTGCCCCCATTGTGTTTCTCAACATAATATGTTTTTTAAGGTCACCAGATGCACCTCAGAGCTGTGTGGAAAGGCAGAATTGCATAGATCTTTATTGTTTTTCATAGGAGAGCTTTTGGGCCCTGATGTTCTACAAGACAGCCCTTCAGACACAACCGACCCAAGACCATGCCCCTCAGGTCAGGGAGGCCCACACAGGCATATCCAGGTGTGCCACAGCAGAACAGGGCTGCTAATATGGATATGCATGCAGACCCTGATCCTGACCATACAGAAGGTCAGGATGAGGATCTTGGGGAAAATCCTGACCCTATGAAGCTACTTGATGAGGAGGAGGATGAACCATCTTAGGAGGAAGAGGAAGGGGAGTGGACAAAGCTAAAGATGAGGATTCCTATCCCTACCCTGTTTGATTCCAAGGCATTGTCCTATTTGATACCCGAGGCATGTAGATCCTTATAGCTCAAAGAGGAGCATTCCATGGAGGCAGTGGATGGCAGTCCTATACTGTCTGCATCCTTCTCTGCTCCAAAGTGTTTTCCGAGCTTTATTCACTGTGTCCAAATTATGGAACAGGAATCGGCATGTGTGGACCAAGGAAAGTATCTGCCAAAACCTAAGGCATGGTATTGCCCTTTTTTGGAGGAAACCTTTTGCAAGTGGGAAACCCTTCTGGTGGATAAGGTTGTACATAATACTGTCAAGCACACTACTATTCCTATTTGAGGGGACATTAGCCTTAATGGAATTTTTTTTGTTAATTCCTTTTCACTCTGGTCACTGGAATCCTGGGAATCTCTTTGGCGGGGACCCACTCGGTGTCATCTCTACCAGCCACTGTGCCCTTCCCCCAACCAAGGAATGGGTCACTGGTGTGACATGAAGTGTAGCGTCCAAAACCTCAACTCTCAGTGCCATTGGGCCAGCTAGCCTTAATGGATCTGCATGACAAGCAAGTGGATGCTATGTGCATAAGGGCGATTGCCTCAGATGGTGCAAATCTGCGCACCTCCTATGCCTACTTTATTGTTGCCAAAGCCTTAAACTTGTGGGTTACAACCCTGAACAGCTTGGTTCCCCTGTATTTGGAGGGAGCGAGCATTTTGCAGTTGGTTGCCATGGCCTTCACATTCTTAGGGGATACCACAGTGTAGAATTTTCGCATGTTGGCTAGCTCTGCCTATCACATAGTGTCGACTGTGCAAAGTGTGTGTCTTAAGCATTGGGTCAATGATCAGGCTTTGAAGACCAAGCTGTTCAGTCTCCTCTTTGAGTGAGGTTTGTTCAGTTCTGGCCTCGATGTTATTTTGAAAGATATCCAGGATGAAAAGGGACACCTTCTAGTGTTGAAACAACAGCATAAGGCCGGATAAACCCCAAAAGGTCAAGGAGGCGGCCAACAGAGGCAGTTCCAAGGAGGTTTTCATCCCTTTCGGAACTTTGGTAACCAGAGAAGTAAAGGTGCCTATTCTGGTTACAAAAGCAGCAGTAATAGAGGGGCCTTTGCCTGAAGAAGTACAGGAGGCCCAGGGCAAAAATGAGGGTATGTGGGCCCATCTCTCTCCGCTCCTTGGTGGAAGACTGCACACTTTTTGCTCAAGATGGGCCTATATAACTTCAAATGCTTGGATTTTGGAAATTCTGGCCTTAGGTTATGCAATAGAATTTTCAAAAATCACAGCAAAGGGGCATTTTCTGCCTCCCCCAGTTCCAAAGGACCCCATAAAGAGATATGCAGTGTCAGAGACCCTAGCCCACCTCAGTCAAATTGGGGCAATTGTGCCAGTTCCTTCCATTCAGCAGGGCCAGGGATTCTACTTGACCTATTTCGTAGTTCCCAAGAAGTTGGGTTGGGGGTTCTGGCCCATTCTGGATCTGAAACATCTAAACAAGTTTGTGCGCCACAGGACCTTCATGATAGAAAGGTGCTACTGACACCACTGATGGCCTTATTCAACAAATCATTGGAGGATGGAGTAGTACCAGAGGACTGGAGGAGGACAAACATGATACCCTTTCACAAAAGTGGAAGCAAGGTAGAAGTGGGAAACTATAGACTGGTCAGTTTGATCTCACTGGTGGGAAAGGTGATGGAATCACTGTTAAAGGAAAGGATTGGGGAATATCTAGAAGCCAGCGGTGCAATGGACCCAAGGCAACATGGATTCACAACAGGAAGATCTTGTCAAACAAATCTGATAGATTTTTTTGACTGGGTGACAAGGGTAGTAGATCAGGGAGGAGTGGTGGATATGGCCTACCTAGATTTTAGCAAGGCATTTGACATGGTCCCCCACAAGAGGTTAGTAAACAGTCTGAGAGTGGATCACAAGGTGGTAAACTGGGTCAGAAATTGACTTAGCAACAGGACACAGAGGGTGGCGGTAAACAGAGTTCAAGCTGAAGAAAGAGGAGTAATCAGCACGGTGCCACAGGGTTCAGTACTGGGACAAGTCCTCTTTAATGTCTTTATTAGCGACGTTGCGGAGGGACTCAAAGGAAAGGTATGCCTCTTTGCAGATGACACCAAGATCTGCAATAGAGTTGACACTCCAGAGGGGTGGAGAAGATGAGGAGAGACTTAGCCAAGTTGGCAGAGTGGTCAAGAGTGTGGCAATACAGATTCAATGCCAAGAATAGCAAAATCATGCACTTGGGGAACAAAAACCCAGGGGAGTGTAACCCCTAGGTGGCACTATCCCAAGGGCTACTACCCCTGCCTGCTTGGCTAGTTGCAGGCGAAGGGGTCTGGGTACTGAAACGGGTGCCTCCACTCAGAGGTCAGGGTTGTTAGTGGTCAAGTTAACCTGGGCACAGCCCTCTGGGACACTGCAACCCCCCCGTCCCTTCTAGTGGCCAGAAAAATATACAGTAATCACTTTTGTAATGACCCTTATTCACCATGCAAGTACCCACACTGTTTGCACTTACCATCAGGGCTGGTTCCACCAGTTCGACTCTGGAGACCCTCTGTAAAACAAGGTTAGGCACAGCAGATGACAACAGTACAGTGCTTTCAATACAAACTGAAACCACAGTCAGGTTAAATGCAAAAAGAGTTGGATCTGATTTATTCAGGGGACTTGAGCAAGGAGGGAGCGTAATCAGGTTGATTGGCTTAAAGGCTAAATCAATCAAACAGTCATGCATGCACTTCAGAGTCCCTACACAGTCACACACTCTGGGTACCCAGGTAGGAAAATGGTGGGCTAGCCAGGAACGTTGCCTAGGGTAGGCCAGCGTCGCAGCTGGTTAGGGCCCTGTGATGGAAGAAAGCAACATGCACAACACATACTATTTGTAATCCAGAGCTGGACGGCTCAGTTCGTGACAGAAAAAGACAACAAAGCAATCAGATGACAACACTTTAGATTCAGCTGTTGTTGCAGGGAGCTACCCTGATGTTTACTCATGATACCTAATTCAGGACACAGACAGGATGAAATTGAGACTGCAGGTTGTTGAGCTGGAGTGCCAGGAGAAGCAGGATCCACACAAATCACTGAGGCATTATTCCTGTTCAAAGCGTTGAGCAGGGGGCTGATCCCCAAGCAAGTCTCTCGTCAACGGCTTTCTCTGTGTAGCGAGTAATCTTTCTGGGCCAGTGTGGCAAGGCCCAGGCCAAATGGAGGTGAATACGGGTTCAGTCTGTTGGAGCTGGATGTAGCCTTCAGCAAGCAGAACACAGTTCAGCACACAGTGGGGAACCAAATCAAGACCCACCAACAGCACACAGCACATTTACAAGTAAAGAAATTCCACTGTACCAGGCAGATGGCTCTCCGATCGCAATTACACAGTCTCTGCACCAAACCAGGAGTTCAGAGATGGCTGGAGGTCCTGACAGGCCGATCGCATTCAGCAAATCTTCGGTCTTCTTCAGGTTTGAAGCCTGGTCACAGTTCAGTGGCTTATCTCACTCTCCAAAGTCGGATTCAGTCTGAATAAACTCCAGTTTCCCTCTTCAGGACAGCAGGTAGGCAGGCAAAAACTAAGCCCTTCCACCGTTCTCCCACGTGAAACTACGCAGGACTGCTGCTCGACTATCTTGAGCTGTTCACCCTTTCACTTCCCAACTCAGATTGACTCTAGCTGCAAGCAGCCTGGGACTTTCCCCAGGATCCAAAAGGTTCAGTTGGTTGATCTGTCTGTCAGTCACAACAAGGGCTCCCCCTCCAGGTCCATTTGGGCACCAAAGTTCCAAAACTACAATTCCTACAGAATTTTGCTCCCACAAGACCCCAGGGGACAGGCTCCATTTTAGAGTCCTCAAAGGTACTGATTGGCCCATTCTGGTAGTCCAGGACCAAGATGGTGGTGATAAATGAAACTGTTCATGCTGCAAAGAAGGCAGGTTAGACAAACTACAATATTGTTATCATTCTAATAGATAATCAGCAAATAAGTACATCTTCTCATAGAGCTTCCTCTACGCAAATAGCGACGGCAGAATGAAGCGAGTATCTGGCAGCCCAGGCAGGACTCGAGCATAGAAACACTCAGTCCCCCTCCCAGATTAATTATAACTGTGATATAGGCAGCTCTTTAAGAGACAGTACACGGAGGCTATACAGGCACTCTCTAGCAATAATGTTTAAACTGCTAAAACACAGGACACCAGCCTGGCAGTGAGCATTTAGGCAAGCCCAAGGAAGACTTTTCAGGAACCCCCATTTGTAGGGGGGGTTACAGGAGGAATACACAATGGGAGGGGGGAGGTACTAACAACAACCGAACTGGACAGGGACCTGGGGGTAGTCATAACAGATTATCTAAAAGTAGCCAAACAATGTGAGAAGGCAGTGAGGAAAGCTGGGAGGATGCTGGGGTGCATTAGGGAGAGGTATCATGAGTAGAAAACAAGAGGTGGTGATGCCACTCTACAGGCAGTTGGTGAGGCCTCATCTGGAGTACTGCATGCAGGTCTGGAGACCTCATCTCCAAAAGGACATTGACAGGGTGGTGGCAGTCCAGAGAAGGGCAACGAAAATGATGCAGGGTCTACACAAGAAACCATATGAGGAGAGATTGAGGGAACTCACTATGTATACTTGGAGGACAGGAGGGAGAGGGTGATATGATAGAGACATTCAAATACCTCAAGAGGATCAGTAGCGTTCAAGAGCACAGCATCTTTCAGAAAAGAAGATGTGCAAGAACAAGGGGTCACAATAGGAGGCTGGAGGGGGGAAGACTCAGGGGCAATGTGAGAAAGCATTTTTTTCACAGAAAGGGTGGTGAAGGCATGGTACAGCCTCCCTAAGGAGATTGTGGGGGCAACAACGGTAGGCGAATTCAAGAATGCATGGGACAGGCAGAAGGCAACACTAAGGGCAGGAAGGAGGAGGTAAGCAGCAGATCAAGTCGGATCTGGAGTTTATACAGTAGGTAGGTAGGGAAATGGGCAGACTAGGTGAGCCAGGAGGTCCTTATTGGCTATCAAATTCTATGTTTCTGTGAGTCCCTGCGTTTGATCATCAGAGCTGTCCAGTCGAGGGATTTCCTAGCTTCCTTAGATCTGAGGGATGCATATCTCCATTTCTCCATTCATCAGTCTCGTCAGAGGTTCCTCGGGTTCACAGTCCTGGGACAGCACTTCCAGTATGGGGCACTTCCTTTCTGGTTCGTAGGAGCCCCCAAAGTCTTCTCAAAGGTGCTTATAGTCCTGGTGGCTCAACTTTGACAGGAGGGACATCATGTCTACCCCTACCTGGACAATCTGCTGATTGGAGCACCATCTGTGCAATTAGCAAGGAGGTTGGTGACCAGGACTCTGGAGATATTGGAGTCCCATGGCTAGGTGGTGAATTAGAAAAAAGCTCTCCTGAACCATCTCAGAACCTGGAACACCTGGGAGCAGTATTCAGGATAGACCATGGGAAGGACTTCCTTTCACCATGCAGCAGATAGGCAGGCCAAAACTCAGTCCTTCCACCGTTCTCCCACCGTTGAGAGAGATTTGGTGGCTGAGTCAGTCATCAACTTCAGCTTTACACTTACTGCGAATTCTGGGCCTCATGATGACAGTGATAGAACTAGTTCTATGGGATTGCCTTCACTTGGACCCCTAAAGGTGGAGTTGCTGTCAGCCTGGGATCTGACCTCAGAGAATTATCAGGCCAGGATCACCCTCTCAACACAACTGTGGCAGTCTCTGGGTTAGTGGGTGAGTCTGGATATTATGAGCAAAGGGGTCCCCTTGGAAGTCCCCCTAGAGTTTATTTTGACAACCAATGCCAGCCTATATTGGGTTGGGGAGCAGTCCTGAACCACATTCCCATTCAGGGGACTTGGTCAGCACAGGAACAGCACCTACACATAAACATTCTGAAGATGAGAATGGCCCACCTCGCTGTCCTTTGATTTTGCCGTCTACTGCAGTCAAAGACTGTGAAAATAATGTTAGACAATGCTGTCACAGTGACATACATAAACAATCAAGGGGCACAAAGAACAGGGAGATGCTAAAAGAAGACACCAATCTCCTGCTGTGGGCAGAGGAGAGCTTATCTCTCCATAAGAAGTCCACTTGGGGAACTTTGAGGTGGGCAATAAGATGGTCAGATGGATTTGGGGATGATTGGGTAATTGGCAGCAGAGGGGTTGGAGGTGAACTCTCATCACCCAAGGGGGTCACTAGTGGAGTTCCACAGGGATCGGTTCTGGGTCCGCTACTATTCAACATTTTCATAGCAGATATTGTGGAAGGGGTGGAGAGTAAATTGAATCTGTTCACAGATAATTCCAAACTAGGAGTGGTGGTGGACAGTGAACAGGAAAGTAGGGCATTGCAGGAAGATCTGGAAAGGTTGGACCATTGGTCGAATACTTGGCAGCTGCATTTCAGCGCCAGGAAGTATAGGGTTCTGCATTTGGGAGCTAGGAATCTAAGGTACAGCTACCAGCTGGGGGGGTGCAGTTGTCTACCTCGGAGGAGAAGAGGGATTTGGGGGTGATAAGTACAGGGAAAGTGAACCACTCAGAACAATGTAGGAGGGCAGCGGCAAAGGCTAACAGAATGCTAGGTTGCATCACTGGGGGATAACTTCGAGAAGGGAGGAGGTTATCCTGCCCCGTATAAAGCCTTGGTGAAGCCTCACTTGAAATACTGTGTGTAGTTCTGGCAGCTATACCTGAAGAGGGATGTCACACTATTGGAGAGGGTCCAGAGGAGGGCAACAAAGATGATCTGAGGGATGGGTGACAGGATGTATGAGGAGAGACTGAGGGAGCTCAGCATGTACTCCCTGGAGGACAGAAGAGACGGAGGGGATATGATTGAGACCTTTAAATATGTGAGGGGTATCAACGGGGTAGGCAGGGAGAGTTTGTTTAGATTGAAGGGGAAAGGGACCACTAGGGCACATAGCAAAAAATTGGTGGGGGGGGGGAATACCAGAGAGAACTGAGGAGGTACTGTGGTGCTCTCACTGAAATCAGTGGTAAGTTTTTTTTTTTTTTTTAGTTAATTTCTTTTCCTCCTCGGTCCCTGGTGGCTGTTCCTCCCTTCGGTCTCCCAGCCCTGTCCCCCGCTCGCAGCTCAACTTCCAGTTACCCCACAGCTTCCCCCCCATGGTGGGGTGGTGGGGATGTCTCAACCCACCTCACACTAGGATTTGGTGCTGGAGGTGTGTTGCTGCCAGTCACAGGGGAAGCACCTGCAGGGACAGACCATCATGTAGCATGCCAGGACCATTTTCCACCTAATTTTTTGGATCCCTCAAGCCGAGGACATACAATGATGTCCAAGAAGCAAACACGCATGCTTCCATATGTATTCCTCTGAATGTCTGCCTCGGCTTCCCCTACTGTAGCCTTCAGTGCCCCTAGCTCCCAGCTACCACCAGGAGCCAGTAGTGCACAGAGAGCCAGTATCCCCCCTTCCCGGAGAAGGAGAGCAGTCCAAAGGACACTCAAGCCTTCTCCTCCCTGCTGACCCCTAGTGGCCTGTGCTCATTCCCAAACACAGGTCACCAGCGTGGTGTGAGGTAAGGCATCCAGCGCCTCAGCCCTCAGTGCCACTGGGCCAGAATCAGTGGTAAGTTTTAAGAAATGGGACAGGTTCATGGGAAAAGGTGCAGGTAGGGTGGGGCAGTTACGGGAGGAGTTGCTCAGGGGGGTGCAGGACAAGGGAGAGGAGAGCCAAGGGGGGAGGAGGTGGAAGGAGGATCTCAGTGGTGAGCTTAGCTCAAGCAGACATGATAGACCTTATGGCCTAAATCTGCTGGCATGATCACATGTTGGTACTTGGCAGGGGAGTTGAACATTCAGGCTGATTGACTAAGTTGCAAAAATGTTCATCCAGGGGAGTGAACGTTAAACCCAGAGGTGTTCAACCTTCTGTGTCGAAGGTTTGGTCATCTTCAGATTGATCTATTTGCCTCCCAGTCACAATATTCAAGCTCACTGGTTCTTCAGCTTCTACAGGTGTCCACAGGTGGAAGCAGTGGATATCCTGTCACAGGAGAGGAGCTTCAACAGAGCATCTGTCTTTCCTCCTCTGCCTCTCCTCCCCAAGGTCATACTCAGAACAGGGCACTGAAGAGGAAGCTTTCTTCAAATAGTTCCAGAGTGCCCACAAGACCATGGTTCTCAGACTTGGTGAACCAAGCTCAATGCACTCCCTTTCACCTTCCAGTGCAGAGGGATCTTCTTTCTCAGGGCCCCATTCTGCATCCAAGACTGGGACAGTGTGGCTCACAGCTTGGCTCCTGAAATGAGGAGACTCCTGAAGCTAGGTTTTTCTAAGAAGGTGGTGGACATACTGATGACTGCCAGTCAGAATTCTATGTCAGCAGCTTATGCTCACATATGGACCATTTTCTTGACTTGGGCCAGAGATAAAAGTATCTGGCTTTCCAAAGCCTTAGTCCCACAGATTTTGGATATCCTGCAGGAAGGAGTTGAAAAAGGTTTGGCCTTGAGCATCCTAAGAGGTCAGGTGTTGGGGTGTGTCTTGCAATCGTTGACCCTAATGCTCACCCAATTCTTCTATGCTGTACCATCTCAGCTTTCTTACACATGGAATGGGGTGAGCGTTAGGGTCAATGACCCCAATGCATACCCCAGTGCCTGTTGGTCTGTGGGGGTGGGGTGTTAGGGTTTGAACCTAACACCATGTTTCCATACTTTTGTCGCTTTAATATGAACTTTAGCCGATGCATTAATGAAGTTTTTGGAATGAATATATATGTGTGTGTGTGTGTGTGTGTGTGTGTGTGTGTGTGTGTATATGTGTATATATATATATATATATATATATACACACACACACACACACGTACACATATATATCTCTGCACACACACAGTCCCGATTACAGTGTTGCTTGCTACCATGCAGTTTTAAGAGGTTCAAATTTGATGTTAGCCAAGGGTGCCTTCTTTTGCTGCAGGTGAATGCTTACACTGCATGCAGTCCTTGCTCATTTACTGAATCAGTTTTTCTTTCAAGTTGATACTTTCCATAGCACCTTGCAAGTCATAGGCTTTTAGAAGATGAGCTTCAGTCATTCCCCTTTCATCATCTGATGAGGTAAGACAGTGCTTATCATACTTAATTCTGGCTAGAGTCAAATCTATAGATAGCTCATTGTCTGCTTTTCATGTCAAGTCAACCAGAATAGCATTTATTTTCATATTTAGAGGCACTACATGGACAATAGTGACTGGAGAGTTGCTGCTGTCTGGAATCTTCATGCCCAATATTCTAAAGCTTTGGGCTGTGCCATTTCCCCTAGCAGGGGTGCACAATACCCATTTGTTATGTATACCCACTGACAATGCAGGAGCTGACAGAAAAGTAAGTATGAAGAAATGTCTTCTGTTTTCCCCTTCCTTACTTTGTCTGTTTTGCATTCTTAAACCCTAATGGCTGCATTAACATAGTTTTTTGCAATTATGTATTATACAGATGTGATCGTGCCTGTATATTAGGGTTGAGTAAGCACTTTAATATTAAACCCCCGTTTTTGCACCTTAGTAACTTTTCCCCCTTTCAAGTGCTTTACACGAAATTTGGAAAGCACGGCATATCTGCAAGGATCTCTTGATCCTGAAAATTTCATGTACATCAGTTCAGTGTGGGCAAAGTTACAGAGGTGCAAGAAATGTAAAAGTCTCAGCTTTAAGACTATTTTTGTTCCCCAGTAACTGACAAAATATGAGGATTTGAAACTTGAAACTTTCAGATTTGGTAGAGTTTGGTCCAAGGTATGTGCTTTTGAGGTTTTGATGTATTGTAATCAAGTAGATTTTAAATAATTTAGAAAAGATTTTTCATTCTTGGGCCTGTTCAGTGTAAAAAATAAATGTTCTATGGATAGCTGAATTTTTATGAAAGTGTGATGTACTGCTGTCATTGTCACAACCCCACTCAGCAGGTCAGGCCCTCTGCTCCCACAGTGCCAACCTCTGAGTGCAGTACTGTGAACAGGAACAGAGCAGGGTAACGCTCCTGTCTGTTTTGTGGGTTCAAATCAACCTTTGGTCTCAAGTTCTGGAGGGAGTTAAACTGTGAACCTCTTGCTAGCATACCCAATGTACAGGCTCAGATAATTCTGCTCTTTGGGGAAATGCCAGATATCTTTTGCCTACGGGCATCTAACCAGGTGTACAAAATGAACCCTTGAAAACTCTATTAAAGACCTCAGATAAACTCTTACCTTTTCCCAGTTTGGTAAACCAGTAAGCTTTTGCACAGTGTCAACTTTAACCATATAAGCCTCACTTGTCAAAGAATTTCAAAGGCACACCAAGTAGTCTCTTAAAATAAGAGGTTTTTCTTAAAATAGATAAAAAATATACAAAATGTAAATACAGAACAATATATCACAAAACATACTATCTTTTAAAAGAATAAGGTTTAAAAGTGCAAATTCCTACCACAGTACACTTAGACTTGTCTCTCTAATGTATACCTTCTAACAGTGCGTGAAATAGATGTTGTTTTCAAGAGAGTCCAAACACGAATGTCTTTAAAGGTCAGTCACAGCATAATTAAAAAAACTGTTTTGAACCTGCATTCTCCATGATGTCACCCAGCTCCTCCTCTGTTTATTAAAAATTATACAATCAGGATGTCATATACTTCAGAAGGTAAATGAAATAAGGTGACATCAGCAAAAACTCATTTCCTCACATGACTTCCCAATCAAGTCTGTGATTTTCCAGTATCTTCTTTCATCCTGAAGCAGTATTCCTGCTTTCACAAAGACATCAAAGAGCTTTTCATGACTGTCAGATCTCACTGAGGTGTAATATGCTTTGTAACACCAAATGAAATGAACAGAGCTTCCACTGAAGACGCCATAAAATGGATATGTTAGTCTCCTTTGGCTTCAAAGAAAACACAGCTCAACAACAAGACCATAAAATGTGAGTCTTTGTAAGTTAATCACCTTACAGAGATCTGCTGTTTAACAAATCCTGTCTTTTGAAGTGAAACCTGGGGGGGGAGCATTCAGGAGCACAGCCATGACAGACAGTCACACTATATTTTTACAAAAATCATAGAGTAATCAGAACCAGCTGTCCAAGTGTCACAATCCTCCCCACCTAGACTGAATTTGGGGGCTCTGTCCCCTGCATGGGATGAGCTTCCCAAATCAGTTCACACCTCATGGACACAAGATAATCCATCTGAGTTCTGATTTTTCGCTCCAGCCCTATGTAGAATTGTCATGTCATACCCTTGCAAAGCAAGACTCCATCTTAGCAATCTACCATTGTTTTTTCTCATCTGCGTCAGCCAAACCAGGGGGTTGTGATCAGTCTGTACCACAAAATGCTGTCCATATAAGTATGGCTCTAACTTCTTTAGGGCCCACACTATGGCAAGACACTCCTTTTCCACATTGGAGTATGCCTGCTCCATGGGAAGTAACGTTTTACTCAGATACGCTACAGGGTGATCTTTCCCTTGGCTGGATGTCTGACTCAGTATTGCCTCAATACCCACATCTGAGGCATCAGTCTGAACTATAAAGGGTTTGCTATAGTCAGGACTTGTCAAAACAGGAGCACTGCACAGTGCCTCCTACAGTCTGGTAAAGGATTTTTCACATGCTGGGTCCCAGGTAATTTTCTTTGGCATCCTTTTCTTTAACAGGTCAGATAGGGGAGCAGCCAGGGCACTGTAATTGGGTACAAATTTCCTGTATTACCCTGCTGTCCCTAGAAAACTCCTGACCTGCTTCTGTGTTTCTGGTCTGGGCCACGCCTGGATCATCTCAATTTTATTTGGTTAGGACGGAACTGTCCCCGGCCTACCACATGCCCGAGGTATGCCACTTCTCCCTTGGCCACCTGGCACTTACTAGCTTTGACAGTGAGCCTGGCCCTCTGTATCCTGCCCAGCACTTCCCTAAGATGGGACAGGTGTTCCTCCCAGCTGGCACTAAAGATGGCAATGTCGTCCAGGTACGCCACGTCGTGCACCTCAGCACCATTTAACACCTGGTTCACCAAATTTTGGAAAGTGGTCAGGGCGTTCTTCATTCTGAAAGGCATTTCTTTAAATTCAAATAAGCCTATCGGAGTGATGAAGGCTGACCTCTTCCTAGCTCTGTCCATAAACTCTACCTGCCAATACCCCTTGGTCAGGTCAGTGGTAGTAAGGTAGGTCGCCCCCCCAACTTGTCCAGGAGTTTGTCCGTCTGGGGCATTGGGTGGGTGCCTGACTTCATGACTGCATTCAGTCCACGATAGTCCATGCAGAAATGAGTAGAGCCATCTGGCTTGGGCACAAGGACTACGGATGAGGCCCAGGGGCTGTGGTATCTCTGGATTACCCCTAAATCCAGCATCTCCACCACTTCCCTCCTAATGTCCTCTTGGACAGCCTCTGACACCCGATATGCTGTCCTCCATATGGGCGTCTGTGTCCCTGTCTCCACATCGTGCATTACTAAGGGGGTTAGTCCAGGCTTGGCACTAAACAATGGGGCAAAGTCTGCTAAAACCTCCCTTACTTCCTGGATCTGATCTGGGGCCAGCTGGGGAGACAATTTTACTGCCTCCACAGAGGACTCCCACTTACTTTCTTCCAGCAAGTCCAGAAGGGGGTCTCATTTGTCTGTCCCCTCCCCAGGACTACACACTGCAAACACCATGTCAGCCCTATTCACATATGGCTTCATCATGTTGACATGGTACATCCTTTCTGTCTGTCTTCGGTCAGGTAACTCTGTAATATAGTTCACGTCATTTACCTTCCTAACTACTTTGTACAGCCCTGCCCACTCAGCCTGCAGCTTGTCTTTCTGGACCGGAATAAGGACCATGACTTCTAACCCCAGGAATCACGTATTATGATTAAACAAATGCAGTCAGCCTACTGTGTTGTACTGCCTGGAGAGATGTAATTATATGCAAATGATGGAACCTTCAATTGGCTCATGCCACTTTCAAACTGCTGCCCTAGCAACTGTTGTACTCTGAGTACTTCAGATTCTTTACTCTGCCTGCCCAGTGAAGACGTTCCGGAGAGCTCTCCTTCAACCTCTTCAAAATCCAATTATCTGATCGATATGTAGTGTTTTTACTTTATATTTCAGATTGCCACATTAGTTTTAATTTATTTTGTAGAGCACGTGATTTTTTTGTTGTATTTAGCGGTTACTTCACGGCAGTGTTCCCACCACAACCACATAACAGAGGGTGCAGTGTACCCCTGTCAAAACATTTCAGGGGTACAAAATTAGTTTTGAAGGTATGTCATACCTTTTAAAAAAAATTCAGGAGGTACTATAAATTTAAATAGCAGCATAAGCAGAACACCTGTTTTTTATTACCGTTTAATGCAGTGTAGTGTAGTAAACATACTGTAAATGCAGACAGTACACACAGATAAGGCTAATTAGCAGCAGTTTAGAATAATATTCTAGGCAGCAGAAATTAAATAATAGTCAAGTTATGCAAGTCTGGTTCAAGAAAAAAATCAGGAAAGTAGTCTATCCACTTTATCCGGTTAAACAATTAAATTAAGGCAGCAATACAAGAGAGTGATACATAAACAGACAGTAATAGTTCTAACTAAATCAGTAGCAAATGCAGGGAGATAAATGCCAGTCAGGCATACTTGTTTTAGTGAATCCATACTGCAAGTAGGGAAACTAGATGAATGGCAGCAGCACAGAAACAGCAGGAACTATAGAAAAGGAGTAATCAGTATTGCTGTCATTGACCATTTTATTACTAGGGATTAGGTAAGAGTAAGAAACACATAGCATAATGGTACATGCTCTCATTCTTGAGGTAGCTACTACTGTGGTAGCAGAAGCAGCAGGGGGCTCCAGCTTATATCCTTGATGCATCCTAAAAAGGATTCACACTTGTTGAGACAGACTACGTACTAACTACACTGGAATCAACTGCTTAGTCTATAATATTCATATGCCCACAGGTTAAACAATTCAACCAATAAATGAATTAAAAAGGAAAAAAGAAAATACAGAAACAAAAAAAGGCAATAGAATTCAAGCAGCAGCTAAATGAGGGAAAACCATGTATCTAGCCATCAGGGCTCCAGGAAGAGAACAGCATGAAGTTTGTATCGTTACTGTTGGGACCTGGTATTTTTTGACTGAGGCAAACAGCCACAGAATACTTATACAGCAAAATGTTGGCATACTCATGGATAAACCAAATAAACAGCTCTAGCAATAAGAATTTTAATGTGCTAAATAGTTCTTTTTCCAAATAGTTGCACACTATTTCAGAGTTGTCGATCCCTCTATTTGGTGCTACAGTTCTAAAGAACAATCTGTTACCATCCCACCCCCCCTTAGTGCCACCAATTCAGTTAATTTTATTCCTCACCCCAGTCCCAAGTGCTGACTGCAACTAAGTTACAGAAGCTCTCTTTTACTAAAAAATATACATAAACAGGCACATAACATTCATGGAGCTCAATTTTAGTAAGGACACAGACAATCCATAACAGTTGGGGTCAGGCAGACAGGCAGGGTACATTAACGCACTCTGACTCCCAGGCCAGCGAAGGCCATAACCAATTAGGTTCCCATACCTGCTTGTCGTCACTGGATCAGGGTTGCACATGGAGTTGGGTGGGTCTTCGCTGGATCCCCGAGCTGCTCCTTCTGCATGGTGCTGATGCTCTGTCCCTCTGAGCAGACTTCTGTACTGCAACAAGCAGCATAGCACATGAATCCATCTGGCTGCATGGTTCCCCCCACCCCCAAATCATGCCTCCTGGTACTCCAAGGTGTCCATCCATACAGGCACTTAGCCATACAGCAGTCAGCAAGGCCACTATAATATAGGAACATGGTTTCACTCTTCCTTTATACTGGGCCTACACACTGTATTGCTCAGAATGGGACTAGAGAGGCAATCAGTATGGCATGACAGCAGTCGGGGTTCCAGTGTCAGGTCTCGGGGCTAGAGGAGCGATGACTGACTAGGCCAGCAATGTGGGGAGGAACATGCAGTCAGGAAGAAAAGAATACAAATCAGGGCAGCTCCAAATAAATTAAATTACCAATGCTTGATATCACATACCTGACTACGGATCTCCTGCTCGAAACAAAGCACCAGGTGTGTTACACCTCTCGAGCCATGATCCATGTTGTATTTTGGGACTCGCGCTTTCTCTACCTTCACGAATATAATCTGCAAGTCACAGCTTCACTGGTGCCAGCACACAGAGCCCTTGATTATACTTGGTTCCACCCCACACAGTGCAGTCTGCCATGCCCATTTGTTCTGACAGCTTGAAATTGACAGGGTACAGGCTTACTGTGGTCCAATCAAGACGGCTCACAACTAGTAGAAAAAAACCCGCACCGTTTCAAGAGTACAAGCTGCACTTAAAAGAACTCATGGGACTGCTTTTACAAAAATTACAGCGGCTTCTTTATGTGCAGTGTACCCCTTCACACATAGATGTGCGTGAATTTCATATTTGTTACGTGATTCACGTACATTTATGCGTGAATGGGAACACTGTTTCATGGCTCCTTGGAACCGAGAGTTCCGCTATTTCTAGTGAGGTTTTTACTTCTATCTTTTATATTTAAAATTTTTTCGGTAGGTTCCTAACCGCATATACTTATTTAAATATTTTATAGATTTCTTAGTTTCTCGGTGACTGGAACTGAGTAGCGCTCGGTTCCTGGAACCGTTAGTGGTTGTTTATAGTTGGTTTATTCGGTTCTAAGGAACCGATAATTCGTTATATTTTCTTCAACGATTCCTGCTCAGTGTCAGAGGCTCCTGTTGTTAAGCCTAAAAAGTGCACAGTAGGTAATTACATATAGGACTGAAGTCGGCAGGTGACAGGACCCCACGGAAAATTTCTAGCTAGCAGTCTCTGGCGGGGGACCGCCCCCACGTCAGGTGACTGACGTCATGAGATGTCACTATAAAGGGGCGGTCCCCCATGCCCAGTTCTTTCCCACCATTAGCTTGCGAAAACGCCTCGCGGTTAAGTTCCACTGTTTAGTCAGTCACTCGGCGGTAGTTTTACCACCATTTTTTATTCGATTTCTCTCAATTTTCATCAGGTTTTGTGCAGTGTATGTTGTCCCCTACTCCCTCCAAGCACAAAAATAAGTACGACTCATGTGGCGCCCAACTCCCGCACAAGGACGGACGCTCCCAGTGCCTCTTCTGTCTGGGCCTGGATCACCCCGTGGAGAAGTGCCAGCATTGCCTGAAATTCTATGCCGCCACCCACAGACGGAGGCAGCAGTCCCTGGAATACTTAAGAAGAAAATTATCTCCATGGAGAGGGAGCTGAAGAAGCTTCGTCAGGCCTCAGCTTCACCTGAAGGTCACCGTAAAAAGAAGGACAAGGAGAAGCACCGGGATCGGGACTCCTCTTCCTCGGCCACTGTGACTTTGGCTGGAATCACCGTGCTTAAGGTAAAGTCCTCCCAGGGGACCGCTCCACTACGGCCATCGTGGAGGCTTCCAAGACGGCGTCGACCCTCCTGTCTGGCTTGTGCTCGGCCCTTCGGGAGCCGGGTCAAAGGAGGCATCCACTTTTGGCAAGGCCACTGCCATGCGGCCTTCTGGTATGAGTGGCTTCAGTAAGCCAGATGTCAGCTCCTATGACGCCTGCCCGGAGAAGGCCGCTAAGTCACTTGACCCTTTGTGGGCAGCACATGGTCTCTAAGCCGCCCGACAAGGCTGCTGCTCCTTCCTGACCTTCCTATGGTGCCGGTTCCACTAAGTCGGATGACGGTTCCTCTGACGTCCGTCGGTAAGGCAACGGTCGGCCCCTCGGACTGTCGCATGGAGTTGGAGCTGACGCCGGACCCTCACATCCAGTCCACTGTCCCTGGCTCCCTGCAGCGTTCACCGCTGCCCTCTGAGACCCCAGCATCTCCTCAGCTAGACCCCAGCAATTTTAATCCTCCTTCCCCAGGCAATACAGAGGATGCAGGCATGCTCCCATCAGATCTCCCTCCTGCTGGGCTGAAGGACCTGTTATTGGACCCATGGACGCCGGCACCGACACCAGTCTTGCCGACACCGGGTGACATCCCTCTCCCGGATGTTGTCCCTATGACAGACCCAATGCCCACCGGGTCTCCTATTCCCAGCCCACCTGCGGGGCTGTTTCAAGAGTCTTCCACTCCATTGGAGTCCCTGGTGCCCAGGTATACCGCGTCTTATCTGACGCCGTCTTACCCGGGTCCGCAGTATCCGATGCCACAGTACCTGGTGCCACAGTATCCAGCACCTCAGTACCTGACACCAGGCTTCCACCCGTTGGGCTATGGATACTCACCATGTGGATATCCTTAGTATCTCGTCTTCTGGACCAGTATGGAAAGAAGGTTTACTCTTCTTCCACTCTGGATATCAGGGCCATGAACTGTGTCACTCACATGGAGGATTACCAGAAGGCCATCCTTAGTGAGGTGGAAGCTAAATTGGACTCCCTTCCTGAGTTGCAGACCAAACAGGAAGATGCAGACCTGGTCCTTTCTGCTCGTTCGGCCAGTAGGCACATGCTACGCGCTACTTATGATGCAGTGGATGCTGCTGGATGGAGCTCGGCATTCACTGTTAGTTTGCGGTGTCATGCCTGGCTCTGAGTGTCAGGTTTGGTCCCAGAAGTGCAGTCCGCTATCCAGGATGTGCCCTTCAGGGGTTCAGTGCTGTTCGGTGCTGATGTCAAGGACATCATTACCGGCCTGCGGGAGAAGGGCACTGCTCTCAAGGGAGTTGACTCCATGTACAGAGCCCTCAGCCTCAGTGCCATTCCTTTCCACAGACATGCATGGCCCAGGTGGGGAAACCCCAGGAAGCGGGCCAGCAAGCGTTGAGCCCCTCCAGCTGCGAAGCCCCCCCCAACCCAAACGGGCAGCGTAAGCTCCAGCCGCGGTGCTGCCTCTCACCTCCTGACTCCTTTCCTCTCCCACAGCCTCTGGGATTCCCAGAGGAACTGGTTGGAGGGAGGTTCTCCCTGCATCTACCAGGTTGGGAGAGGATCACTTCCGACATTTGGGTGCTCCAGCTGATAGCGGAAGGACACTCAATAGAGTTTCTTCAGAAACCTCCCAGAAAACCCCCTCCAAGTTCACCTTACTCCCAGGAACACCTTCTTCTTTTTTGGGAAGAAATCTCCTCCTTTCTTCTGAAGGCAGCGATAGAACCTGTCCATCTCCATCTCCAGGGAATGGGTTATTATTCTCATTTCCTCCTGGTTCCGAAGAAATCAGGTGATGTGAGGCCAATCCTAGACCTTAGCTCCCTGAACTTGTTCATGGAGTACAAGAAGTTCAGAATGCTCACTTTGCAAGGCCTTCTGCCCCTCCTTCAGCCAAGACAGTGGCTGTGTGCTCTGGACATGCAGGATGCCTACCTGCATATCCCTATCCGCCAGTCCCACTGCAAATACCTTCGGTTTTCTTTTCAGGGGGACCACTACCAGTTCAAGGCCCTCCCATTTGGTCTCTCCTCGGCTCCCTGAGTATTTACCAAATGCCTTTCTGTGGTGGCAGCCTATCTGCGTACCCAGGGGGTTCAGGTTTTCCCATACCTGGATGACTGACTCCTGGCAGCCCTGTCCAGGGAGGACCTCCTGCGCTCCCTTTCCCTTACCCTGCAGGTTTTCACCATCTTGGGTATTACCATCAGCCAGGCCAAGTCCCATTTGATCCCATCCCAATGACTCCAGTTTATTGGGGCGATTCTGTATACGACCTCCGGTATGGCCTTCCTGTCTTTGGACAGGGTAGCCACCCTTCAGGCTCAGGCCAGCCTATTGTCCAGCTGCAGGTGGATCACTGCCAGGTCAGTCCTTTACCTCCTTGGGCTCATGGCTGCAGCCATTCTGATGGTGCCTCATGCTCGGCTCGACATGAGAAACTCTCAGTGGACGCTTCGGTCTCAGTGGGATCAATTGGTGGATGACCTAGATCGGAAGATCCTGGTCTCCTCTCCAATGGTTTGGGACTTGCAATGGTGGATGCTTCAGGAGAACCTTTGCCAGGGAGTTCCCTTCTCCCCCCTCCCAAACTCTGACAACAGATGCCTCGGGTGAGGGTTGGGGAGCCCACTTGGGATCTCAACGGACCAAGGGCTCTTGGTCCAGACTCGAGCAGACTCTCCACATAAACGTGCTTGAGCTAAGGGCCATGCTGTATGCTCTACAAGTTCTGCATCTGTATCTGCTTCCCGGTCATCTGGCTGTCCAGACCAACAACATGTGTGTCATGTGATACATCAACAGACAGGGAGGAACTCGTTCCTACCCTCTTTGCAGGGAAGCAATATGGGTTTGGGATTGGGCAGTCCTTCACAACCTTCACCTCACGGCGGTTCATGTTCCGGGGCTCAAGAACACATTGGCTGACCACCTCAGCCGGTTGTCCACCCAAGCTCATGAATGGGAACTGGATCAGGGCATAGTAGACGATGTCTTCCTATGCGGGGGAACCCCTCAGGTAGACCTATTTGCCTCTCCTCTCAATGCAAAACTTCCCGTCTTCTGCTCGCTTGCTCCAGGGTGCAGAGTTTTTTGGAGAGACGCTCTGTCTCTAGACTGGAAGGGCAGATTCATCTATGTCTTCCCCCTATCCCGTTGATTCTGAGGGTCTTACACAAACTCAGTTCAGAAGGAGCTTGCATGATCCTCATTGCTCCTTTCTAGCCCAGGCAAGTTTGGTTCTCTCTTCTGCAACAGTATTCAGAGGAACCTCCACTTCCTCTTCCTCTATTGCAGTTCTTGTTGACCTAGGATCAGGGGACCCTGGTCCATCCAGGACTCAAATCCCTTCAGCTGCATGCATGGCTCCTGTAGACATAGTTCAAACCCAGTTTGGGGTTTTGCCACAGGTGGTTGAGATTCTAGTGGAGGCGAGAAAGCCTTCCACTCGTTCCACCTACGCCATGAAATTGAAGGTTCTCTATTTGGGCCTCTTCCAGAGATTTCAAGCCATTCATCTGCCCTGTTGGGAGGCTCCTGGATTACATGCGTCACCTCTTTGACCTGGGTCTCAGTCATTCCTCTTTGAAGGTTCACATGGCGGCTCTTTCCGCTTACCATGTTCCTTTTGGGGACAGATCTTTTGTGCAGCTGGAAGTCGCTAAGACCTTCCTAAGAGGGGTTCTTCACTTGAGACTCCCTATTCGTGCACCTGCCCCTCCTTGGGATTTGAATTTTATTCTCGAGAAGCTTACCCTTCCTCCTTTTGAGCTGGCAGCATCAGCAGACCTAAAGTTCCTTTCCTGGAAGACTGTTTTCCTGGAGGCCATTACTTTCGATCGATGAATTTCCAAGCTTCAGACCTTAATGTGCAAAATCCCATACTTGATTTTCCACAAGGAACGTGTGGCTCTGTGTACCAACCCTAAGTTTCTCCCTAAGGTGGTAGCAGAATCTACGCTGAATCAATCCATGGAACTGCCTGTGTTTTTTATGCAACATTCCAATCAAGGGGAGTACCTCTTACATACTTTGGATGTTCACCGGATTCTGAGATACTACACCAACAGGACAAAATATCTCAGAAAGACTGATCAACTGTTTGTCTCTTTTGCTTGTAAAAGAGAGGGCAATGCTCTTTCCAAGCAATGTCTTTTGAAATGGTTGGGTCATTGTATCACTTTCTGTTATGACAAGTATCACAAGACCTTGCCAGGTCAAGTCAGAGGTCACTCCACTTGAGGTGTTGCCGCCTCTGCTACTTGTTTCAAGAATGTGTCGGTGGCTGACATCTGTGCAGCCACAACTTGGACTTCTGTCCATACCTTTATGAAACATTACAGTTTGGACATTGCCTCTTGCTGCAGAGCTGGTTTTGGGTTAGCTGTCCTGCAAGGTCTTCTTTCCTAAGATCTTCACAGCCAGAGGATCTGTGTATGAGTAGTTTCCTCCTCCCGTGAGCTTCTCTTTGTTCCAGACTGCTTGGGACTCAGTCCTATATGTAATTACCTACTGCAAGAACCCTCTCGAAGTAAGATAGTACAGTTACATAAGAACTTACCGTAACAGTAGATCTTCGAGAGAGGCTCTTGCACTAGGTAATACCTTCCCATCCTCCATCCCCCTTAGCTTTTTCAGCTTCTTTTCCAGGATGGGAAATATCCGCTTCTGTCTTGTCTTGCCTTTTGGCCTTTGGTGGGAAAGAACTGGAAGGCAGGTGTGGGGGACCGCCCCTTTATACCAATGTCTCATGATGTCAGTCACCTGATATGGGGGCGGTCCCTTGCCAGAGACTGCTAGCTAGAAATTTTTCCGTAGGGTCTGTGGCAGCCTAGCCAGTCCTATAATGTAATTACCTACTGCAAGAGCCTCTCTGCAGATCTACTGTTAGGATAAGGTCTTACGTAACTGCTCAGTCCCCTCATGTGCCCAGAGGATTATTCTCACACTATGCTTTTGTTAAAAGCATAGTAGAAACACTCAATCTCCCTCTGCAGGAAACAGAGGAGGATATGGAGGAAGCAGAATTTTTGGATATGATGTGGTTAACCCCAACAAAACGTTTATTACTGCCTATGCATAAGTCCTTAAAAAAGGCAGCAATGCAGGTATTCCAGACTCCCACTTCTATTCCAGGAGTCGACAAAAAAGCTGATAAGAAATATCAACTTGATAAGACAACAGCTGATTTTCTGTTCAGCCACCCTGACCCTGAAGGGGTTGTGCAAGCTGCTGCTTGTGACAGCTTGAATCCCTTGGCTCCCATCCTCCAGATAAGGATTCTCAGAAGATGGATACAATGGGAAAGAAAGGTATATGGCTGCTTCTCTAATCCTTAGACAGGCCAATTATATGGCCTATGCAGTGCAATACCAGAAGGCACTCTGGAATGCAGTGTTAGCTCTGGCTGACAAAGTGCCTGGTGAGGTGGCAGTGGACTTGCAGGTTACAGCAAAGGCCACTTTAGATGCCACAAAATACCAGTTCCGCATGGCTGTGGACACTAATGACTCTGCAGCCAGGTTGATGGCGCTATCTGTTTCCCTTAGAAGAGTTGCCTGGCTCAGGACCACAAGCCTGACCCTGGACACCCAGGCCAAGGTGATGGACTTTCCCTTTGAGAAAAATTCCCTATTTGGAGATAAAACAGAGTCCTATATGAAGAAGGTAGAGGAATATAAGCCCACCTACAGAAGCAATTCTAAGGATAGGCCTTCCTCATCCTATAGGTCCCAGACTAGGGGAGGCAGGGGTAGGGGATCCTACTCCAGACCTTTTTTCCAAGCTCAGGCCTCTCAGCTGCAACAACAGCTTAGAGGATATTTCCGAAGAAGGGGCAGGAGAGCCCTGAGGAGAGCTTCTCCTTCCCCAGTGATTCAGGCACAGCTCACTCAGAACCTCTGATGGACTAGTACAGGTTACATCCCCTGCCAAAAATCCACCAGTGTGTGGCAGATTGGCTAATTTTCTCCAGGACTGGTATACCATCACCACAGACAAGTGGGTCCTGGAGGTGGTGAGCCAGGGTTTGGCAATCAGCTTCAAATCTCTCACCAAGCTGAGAGCAAGAACATTTGCACCAGTCACATCTACAGACAGGATCCTACTGGATGCAGAAGTAAAACATCTGCTGACAATCAAGGCAGTGGAGCCTGTGCCCCTAAACCAGCGGGGCAAGGGCTTCTACTCCAGATACTTCCTTACAAAGAAAAAAAATTGGGATTGGCGACCTATCCTGGATTTAAGACTTCTAAACAGACATATTCTGGAACCAAAATTCAAAATGGTCGCTCTTGCCCTGATCATTCCAACTTTACAAAAGGGAGACTGGCTAGCCTCCCTAGATTTAAAGGATGCTTATTTTCACTTCCCAACAGACTTTCTCACAGAAAGTTTCTGAGGTTCAGACTAGCCTCAGGCCATTATCAGTTCGCAGCCCTTCCTTCCTTTTGGCCTGACTTCTGCACCAAGGGCATTCACAAAGTGTTTGGCCGTGGTAGTGGAGTTTCTGAGAAAACAATGAGTATCAGTCTTTCCCTACCTGGACAACTGGTTAGTGGTGGGTCCATCTCTGCATCTTACAGAGCAGGCCTTAGCACTAACAAAATCTACCCTAGAATCCCTAGGTTTCCTCATAAATGAGCAGAAGTCTCAGCAA
This sequence comes from Neoceratodus forsteri, assembly GCA_016271365.2. Taxonomy (NCBI): domain Eukaryota; kingdom Metazoa; phylum Chordata; order Ceratodontiformes; family Ceratodontidae; genus Neoceratodus; species Neoceratodus forsteri. Next base: position 78,707,103 of record CM057454.1, on the reverse strand, counting down.
AAACCAGTTCAGGTACTCGAGTTCATTAGAGCAGAACTGAACACCAGTCTGGGCAGAGCTTTCTTGCCACAGGACAGGTTAAACAGTATTCTGTGAATTGCAAGTTTATTTGTACCAGGAAGACCCAAACCAACCAGAGAGTTCCTCAGGCTTTTGGGCCACATGGCAGCTGCCACCACAGTGGTACTAGGTTCCAGATTCCAAATGAGGAACATTCATTTCCACCTCAGACAATACTGGTCACAGAGGACAAATCCTCTGTCCAAGCTGGTTCCAGTCACCCACACTCCCATACAGGCACTGCAGTGGTGGCTGGATGATCAAAACCTTCAGGTAGGGGTTCCTTTCACAAAGGAACAACCTTCCCTAGTTCTTACAACAGATGCATCCCTTCTGGGTTGGGGAGCACACATGTTGGATTATACAGCAAGTGGCACATGGTCTACTCAAGAATCCATGTAGTACATAAATCTTTTGGAGCTCAGGGCAGTGTACCTAGCCCTGCAAGCATTTGCTCCACATCTTCAAAACAAAGTGGTGCAGGTCGGAACAGACAACACCGCTACTATGTATTACATCAACAAACGGGGAGGAACCAGGTCAGCCCTACTGTGCAGCAATGAGGCTGAGGTCCCTGGCCTACTCCATGAAGATATCCCTTTGAGCCATACATCTTCCAGGAAAGGACAATGTACTGGCAGACTCCCTTAGCAGAATAAGTCAGGATCACCACGAGTGGTGTCTGAATCCTCAAATTCTCAGCTCAATTTTCAGGCGTTGGGGCACTCCAGAGACAGATCTCTTCACCTCTGCAAAAAATCACCAGATACAATATATTGCTGCAGGCCTCCTCTCAGAGGCACACTGCCCCTGGATGCATTGGCACTGGATTGGACAAGGAAGGTTCTTTATGCCTTCCCTCCTTTTTCACTGATATTCAGGACCCTGCTGAAATTAAGGTGCCAACCGGCAACAATGATACTGGTGGCACCAGATTAGGCGAGGCAGCACTGGTATTCGCTTCTGTTGGCTCTATCAGTGGTACCTCCAATTCATCTGCCCAGGAAGCACAACCTGCTGACTTCCTGTCAGGGCAGGATACTGTACCCCATCCTGAAATCACTAAGGCTCAAGGCCTGGCTCTTGAGGACTTAGAGTATGTGGATCTTAAACTGTCAGAACAAGTCTTAGGCAGTACTTAGGGGTTCCAGGAAACCTTCCACTAAAAAGACGTACTCTGCCAAGTGGAAGAGGTTTTCCATATGGTGTGCAGGTAAGGGTATCGACCCATCCAGGGCTGACCTTGCCGTTCTTCTGGATTACCTGACACACTTGCATTCTTTAGCTCTGAAGCCTTTGACACTCGATGTTCATTTGGCTTCAGTTTCAGCTTACCTGTCAGCAGCTAAGAAGAGGTCCATGGCCTCTCATCCAGTCTTCGGGAAATATTTTAAAGGCCTTAACCTTTTGTACCCTCCTTTGAGGGAACCAGTTTCGGCCTGGAATCTGAATATCTGCATTGCCAAGCTCATGGACGCCTCATTTGAACTGATGGCAACAGCAGACTTGAAGTATATCACTTGGAAAAATGTGTTTTTGGTTGCTATTACTTCAGCCAGAAGAATCAGTGAGTTACAAGCCCTGTGTACGGATGCAGATTACATCTCATTCCACAGGGATAAAGTGGTCTTCAGGACCAATAGAAAATTTCTTCCCAAAGTGGTGTCTGATTTCCATTTAAATCTTTCCATCACTTTACCTGCCTTTTTCACAGAGAACTCCAGTTTTCCAGAAAGAAGGCTTCACTCCCTTGATGTCAAAAGGGCACTTAGCCACTATATTGACAGAACTAAGTCTTACAGACCAGGTCAGACACAGCTCTTTCTTACCTATGGAGAGGTAGGTAAGGGTAGACCTCCCACAAAACATACAATTGCTCGTTGGATAGTGGCATGTATCCAGTTTTGCAATAGTAAAGTGGGTAAACAGGCTTCCCTGGGCCTCAGGGCACACTCCACCAGGGGTACAGCTGCTTTAGTGGCAGCTTCAAGGGATATTTCACTCTTGGAAATCTGCAAAGCAGCAACATGGAAAACAAGACACACCTTCACAAAGCATTACAGCCTGGATCTGCAATCCAGAAGTGATGCCAAGTTTGATACAGCAGTGCTGCAGAACCTGTTTCCTAAATAGGTTTTCTGCCCAACTTCCAAAGGTACTGCTATGTAGTCTGCATTTGTTTAATCATCATGAGTGATTCCTGGGGTTAGAAGAAAAAATTACTCACCATAGTAATCTTATTTCTTCAAAGGGATCACTCATTATGATTAAAGCACCCACCCTGCCTCCCCTACTAAAAAAAAACAATGAATGTTGTTCTGCATCCCTGTTTTAGGATATTTTTCCATATAGGTTAAGTTAGAGACTCACCTTTTGTTAACCAGTAGGTTCCCTTGTGGTCTCAAGTTTTTTAGGTTTATTTATTGGGATGTTTTTTTGACCTGAGAGGACAAAAAATTATTTTATAGAAAATGTATTCTAGTTAGTGGGTCTTACACCCAGTTTAGGCTACGTAAGAATCTAAAGCACTCAGAGTGCAACAGTTGCTAGGGCAGCAGTCTGAAAGTGGCATGAGCCAATTGAGAGTTCCATCATTTGCATATAGTTCCATCTCTCCGGGCAGTCCAACACAGGAGGCTAACTGCATTTGTTTAATCATAATGAGTGATCCCTTTGAAGAAACAAGATTACTATGGTGAGGTAATTTTTTTCTTTCTGACCCACCATGTAGCCAGAGCTCTGGCTCTACGGTCGTACCCCACTTTTTGTTTCTGTTGAGCAGCTCCAGGTTGCTCTGGGCTGTCCCCATAAGCTCCTTCAGTCTTTCCCTAAACCTAAGGACATAATCCACTATGGGAGTTCCCTGGGTGGCGTGCCTGCCTTCCCAGTCCTCCCAGATCAAGTCTAGGGGCCCACGTACCCGGTGTCCATATAAGAGTTTGAAGGGGAAAAATCCTGTTGACTCTTGGGGCACCTCACTGTATGTAAACAACAGGTGGGGAAGGTATTTCTCCCAGTCCCTCCCATGTTGTTCAGAAAACGCCTGGAGCATTGACTTCAGGGTACCATTGAATCTTTCCACAAGCCCATTGGCTTGTGGGTGATATGGTGTCATGCATCTCTGCACCACCCCACACTTCTTCCATAATCATTTCATCAGGTCTGACATTAAGGAACCCCCTCGATCGGTGATTACCTCCTGCGGAAACCCAACATGGGAGAAAATTCCAGGTAAAGCATCTGCACTTTCTCTGTCCTCAGTGCGGATAGGGTGACTGCCTCTGGGTACAGGGTGGCATAATCCACCACAGTCAGGATGAATCTCTTCCCTGAGCTGGGGGTACTTAAAAGCCCCACAATATCCAATCCCACCCTCTGGAATGGCTCCTCCACTATGGGCAATGGAATCAGGGTGGCTTGGTTTTTCTTGCCCGCCTTCCCTATTTCTTGGCACTGGTGACAAGACCTGCAATACTCCTTCACCTGCTGGGTGAAGTTATGGCCAATAGAAATTCTGGGCCAACCGCTGTGTAATGTGCATGATTCCCAGATGACCAGACAAGAGAATATTATGTGCAATCTTGAGCAACTGCTCACTATACCCCTGGAGAACAACAGGTTGCCTGCCTAGCACCCCTCCCTCTGTCTGCCCAGCCTGAGTATACATTGATCAATTTTCCCAATAAACCTTATGTTTACCATCACATCCCTGTGCTCCGTCAGAGTCTGCCCAATCCCTCAGCTTCTCTAGACTAGTGTCACTTCTCTGAGCAGCTGCAAACTCCTCACACATTCCCATGGCATGGGACAGGTCCCCTTCTGTCTCTAAACTAGGGTCCCTAGCACTAGCATCAGGGCACTCAGGATTACTGTCAGTTCTAACCCTCTGACAATTGGTCACCTCTCCCTCTTCGGAGTAACCTTCTGTAGCTGTGTGGTTAACTGCTACTGGGGCAGTTTCTATCCCCCTTCCATTAATCTCCATATCAGGAGACACAGGCTGGGAAACCAGCCTCCCAGTGGTTTTCACAATGGCTTCTGTGGGGTCCAGGAAACTACAACTTTCCCTTGTCACTCGGCTATGGGTAACTGCACATACCATCCCCTGTTGGAGATTGTTGCCAAGGATGACGTCCACTGCTAACAGTTTAGCTACAGCCACCTGCTGTACAGTTCCCCCTGTTTCACCCCAGTCTAGGAAAACACTAGTGAGGGGCAATGTTTTCTCCCCATCAGTAAAGTCTTGTACAGTGATATAATTATTGGGTATAAGCTGACCAGTCTGTACCAGATCCTCTTTTACCAATGTCAGGGTCCCTTAACCCTTGTGTCTGTACACTATTCACCATGACTGGGTGCATGTGTTCTCTCATGTTCACAGACATGCTTCCAGGGACACACAAACAACCCACTTCCTTCCTAGCACCACCTTACATATTGCTCATCCATTTGGGACACTGTCTGGAAATATGCCCAGCTTCTTTACACAACCAACATTCATTTCTTTTCTCAGAGAAATCTTTTCTCTGAAACCTGGGGCTAACTGGTTTTGGTGGAGGCAGTGAGGGTTTTAGCTGCCCTAAAGATGCACTTTTCCCTTTCTGCACTGCCACGCCTGCCCCATTTGCTCTCAGAGCAGGTCTGCCCTTGGCATAGAGGTCCGAGAGTTCAGCAGCCTCTTGCATTGTTTTGGGATCTCGGTCCTCCAGCCAGGTTTTCAGCTCTGCTGGGCATGCCCAGAAAAACTGTTCTAACAGAATCACATTTTAATTTTGTCAACAGAGTTTGCTTCAATTCCTTCCCAACAATGTTTTAAAAACTGACGTCATTTCGTGGCTAGCTCCTCGTAGCTCATGTCAGGGCTTCTCCTGAGCTTACGGAATTTTGCTCTGTATGATTCAGCAGTTAATTCAAATTTTTTTAACAGTGCAGCTTTAAGTTTGCTGTAATCATTACTGTCCTCGTTGTCCATTTGACCCAATGCATCCTGAGCTTTCCCGGTAAGTAGCGGGGATAGCTGGAAGCTCCAGGACTCCCTAGGAATTTTAGCCTGAATACAAACTTTTTCAAAAGATTCTAAAAAGGCATCCATATCCTGCCCCTCTTTAAATTTGGCTATCAATTTGGAATTCAATTTGTAACCCAGTCCTGTTGTCCCAGTTAAACCCAAGCCACTTACCTGCTCTGGTGCTGATGGTTGGAGTCATAGCTTCTCCAGTTCATGTTGCCTCTGGCGCTCACGCTCCTCATGGTCTGCCTCCCCTGTTCACGGTCTGCCTCTCACAATTCTTGCTCCTTCTTCTCCTCTGCAGCTCATTGTTTTCGCTCCCTCTTCTCCTCCTCTGCAGCTCACTGTTCTCACTCTACCTCTCTGCATTCTCACTCTAACTCCTGGCGTTCCCGCTCTGCCTCCCTCTGGAACTCCAGTTTCATTCTGCGCAACTCAATCTGCAGCCTGAGTACTTCTGGCTCCAGAATGCTGGTGACCTTCCCCTGCTGCTGTGGCCCTTCACTGGCACTGGCCCTGCTGCCCTCCTCATTGGATCTGCACACTGCACTGGCTGCTAGCCCTTCCACACTCAAAGTTTGGTCCTTTACAGTCACTGTCTGTGACTCGATGCTCTGGGTATCCGCTACCATCAGGGCATCCACGAGGTTCTGTTTGGTGACTTTCACCTCGTATGGGACTCCTCTGTCCCTGCACAACTGCTTTAAGTGGTCTACAGTGTGCCCTCTGTAGTTGGAAGCCATCTTCTTCCCTAACTATGGCTACTCTGACTTGCACTTCAAAAAAAAAAAAAACAGGTAGGAACTTGACTGTAAGCCAAGTGATATAGTTCTGTTTCCTTTTAAAAATAAACCACTGCCTTTTCTTTTTTAGCAAGTGAGCTGACAGTATCAAGCTGACACACTGAACAATAAAAGCTTGTAATACCAAACTATGCACACCGTTGACAACCAATTTGTCACAACCTCACTCAGCAGGTCAGGCCCTCTGCTCCCACAGTGCCAACCTGCAAGCGCAATATTGTGAACAGGAACAGAACAGGATAACCCTCCGGTCTGTTTTGTGGGTTCAAATCAACCTTTGGTCTCAAGTTCTGGAGGGATTCAAACTGTGAACCTCTTGCTAGCGTACCCAGTGTACAGGCTCAGATAATTCTGCTCTTCAGGGAAATGCCAGATATCTTTTGCTTACGGGCACTTAATCAGGTGTACAAAAGGAACCCTTAAAAACTCTATTAAAGACCTCAGATAAACTCTTACCTTTTCCCAGTTTGGTAAACCAGTAAGCTTGCACATTGTCAACTTTAACCATATATGCTTCACTTGTCAAATAAAGAATTTCAAAGGCACATCAAGTAGTCTCTTAAAATAAGAGGTTTTACTTAAAATAGATAAAAAAATATGTAAAATATAAATACAGAACAATATATCACAAAACATACAATCTTTTAAAAGAATAAGGTTTAAAAGTGCAAATTCCTACCACAGTACACTTGACTTGTCTCTCTAATGTATACCTTCTAACAGTGCATGAAATAGATGTTGTTTTCAAGAGAGTCCAAACAAGAATGTCTCTAAAGGTCAGTCACAGCATAATTAAAAAAACTGTCTTGAACCTGCCTTCTCTGTGATGTCACCCAGCTCCTCCTCTGTTTATTAAAAATCATACGACCAGGATGTCTTATCACTCAGAAGGTAAATGAAATAAGGTGACATCAGCAAAAACTCATTTCCCCACATGACTTCCCAATCAAGTCTGTGATTTTCCAGTATCTTCTTTCATCCAGGAGCAGTTTCCTGCTTTCACAAAGACATCAAAGAGCTTTTTATGACTAACTGTCAGATCTCACTGAGGTGTAATATGCTTTGTAACACCAGATGAAATTAACTAGGCTTCCTCTGAAGACGCCATAAAATGGATATGTTAGTCTCCTTTGGCTTCAAAGAAAACACAGCTCAACAACAAGACCATTAAATGCAAAGTCTTTGTAAGTTAATCACCTTACAGAGATCTGCTGTTTAACATATCCTGTCTTTTGAAGTGAAACCTGGGGGGGTCATCCAGGAGCACAGCATTTCTCATGACAGACAATCGCACTATATTTTTATTTTACAAAATCATAGAGTAATCAGAATCAGCTGTCCAAGTGTCACAGTCATATTTTATTATGTGTGTTGTATCATGTAGTATGGTGTTTTGTATAGCAGAACACCACTGTATATGATATGACACACATAACGAAAAAGCAGAAAGTTGTTTCCCTCTTTGAAAGAGATACCGTAATAGTTATAAATCTCATTTCCCCCCATAATATAAAGTGTTGATTTTGTAATCAACCAAGTCCCTGGTGATCTAGTTGCCCCCCAGCCCGACCCCTTTTTATTAAAAAAAAGTTATCAAAAAAGAACACATCCTGGTGGTCTAGTGGACCCCACCCCAGACCTGATCCCCTTTTTATTGAAAAATTTAAAAAACATATCCCAGGTGGTCTAGTGGACCCCCCTCCCAGCACCGATCACCATTTTAATTTTTTTTTAAAAGTCCCTGGTGGCTAGCGGTCCAACCCCCCACCTGATTCTGTGCCCTGTAAAAAAAAAAAAAAAAAATAGTTTCCTTGGTGTCTCATAGTCCCTCCTCCTATCTGATCACATGCCCAATATGTAATAAAATTTCCCTAGTGATCTAGTGAACCCCTCACTCCAGCAAGCAATGTCCCCCCAACCCCCATTGCATCCTCAAGCCGGTGACCAGCACAGCCCTTCTCTCTCCACCATAGTTGACTGCTGACTGATCTGTCAATGAGCGCGTACTGTATACAGTACACACTCATTGAATGACAGCTCATGGCAGGTTGTACTATAGGACACAGCTGTCATTTACTGTTTGGTACCAAACACAACAGTGTGTCATGTAGCTATCCCTGCTGTTAAGCTCTTGCCGTCACAGAAAAAATAAATAGGGATCGCAAATTGTTTGTCATTCTTTGAATCCCATCCTTGCCCTTGTCCTGCTTCATGTAAATTAATTTGATCACCGGATACTGCTTGCCCCCAAAATGTTTGGCTACTTCATACAAACCCCATACATATGCTGCTTCATGCACTCCTATGGTAGCTGTTTCATCCCTACCCACTGTGCTGACTGCTTTCCCCCCCCCCGACTTTCCCACTGACTGCTTCATATCAGACTACTGGCAATCCTGTCCCCGATAAGGATAACAGCTTAGTTTATAGCAAAACCCTTGCCCAGTGATTCGTATTACTATTGCTCTGGAGCATCTTATATAACAAGAGATAGCCCACATAATATGAATTTCTGTCATTCACAGGCGATATAACAGAAACACTTCTTATCATGATGAATGAGATTTTAAAATGAGCGAATTCCTGGTACCAACAGATATTAATAAAGAACACTTTACATTTTGGGCATGTATATGCACTACATAGATAGCATGTCATGGCACACTCTGTGTGGCTAATGTGTGTTTAATATATGTCTAAGACACTGACAGCAGTACTTGACTTCACTTATTTTAATGTAGTAGGAAAGACTACATTATCGTGTATTTTCACAATAATCTTTGAATTTCCACATGAAACTAGTGATATGAAATTGACCCAGTTTGTGGCAGTCATTTGAAATTTAGCCTGAAAGTAAACAAGGTGACAGAAAGAGCATCAGGTAACACTTTGTGTGAGATGACTGGAAAAGGATGCATTTCTGTCACTGACCAACATTTCTCACGTTGGAGTCTGTACTATTGGGCATTGCTGTGAGGAGACTGTTTCAGTAAAATCAGACCAACAAGATGCGGAGTGTGCTGGTGCATGGTTTACACTGAGAGTATCTACTGATTGTAACTCACAAAGGATACAATTCCACAATCAGAAAAAAAAAGGAAATTGCAAAAAACTACATTAATGCAGACATCAGGGTTGAAGTAACGCAAATCACACGAAGTCAGGAAGTGAAAAAAACATTAGGGTTTTCGGTCTCCGGAGTATTGGCAAATCAGTGGTTGGAATCTTCCTTAAGGGTTGTCAACCCTAATGCCCACCCCCACCCCAAGTCCATAGCCCCCTGTCCAAAGCACAAGGTACAGCTGTAAGCCAATAGCTCAAAGTGGTACACTCTTCAATGGTAGAGAAGGGTAACCCGTGAAAATTGCTACTGCATTTTAGCGACTACAAAATCACAATGCAGTAATAGTGATTATTTTATCAACCAATGCCAGATAATCGTGCTGTATCCAAAACAGCACCCCAACTTGCCAACATGTGCTCCAAAATAGCGAGCGGTATAAAGTAGCACCTACCAGCAACCTAACCACTCACACCTCCTGCTTCCAGGTACAGATGGAATAATTTACTTTTTCCATCATTTGGCATATTTCAACTAAGGCAGTAGATACTGTTTTTATTAAAAGGGCTTATCTGGACATTTCCCAGCACACTACCTGTCCTATGGCCTGTACTAGGTCTGGATCAGAGGTCACAGTGCCAAATTGATTTTCAGAGCTCTGGCTCCCTTAGTGGAGCAGTTATGCAAGCAGGGAATTCAAACGGGTGCTGGTTTGGTTCTTGCTCTGCTGTTTGACTTGAAGTACAGGATTTGAAATGCGTGGGCACATGGCCAGGTTTTAAAGAACAGAGCTCTGTCTCCTCCACAACTGTAGCCTTTGCCCTGCACCTGGTGGCGCATTCCTCTATTGGTCCTAGCCCTGCAGCAAAGTTCTGGGGCCAGTGACTAAAAAGTATTGAAACAGCAGCAGCCATGCAGACCTGGGAAGGAGCTAGGCTTGACTCCAACCAAAACTGCTGCCTTAAAGTGCCCACCCGGTCCTGTAACTGCAGTTCCATGGAGAAGAGGGGGAGGTGTCTAGTTGTGGAGTGGGGTCAAGAAGTTTTGGTGCCTGTGGGCTCAAAGGTAAGCCCCAAATGGGGGGGGGATGGGGGTACATGTCTGTTTGTAAAAACTTTTATTAAAAAGCCTGTGTACAGAGCTGCCTTCCCATTTTTATCTTATGCATGTACCTAACATTTTTCTGGCAATGTTAGTCGCTGATCGATATTTTTAAGAGGTGGCAAAATTGTGCAGCACTAAAATGTTTGATCGTGCTACTGGCGCTCACTATTATTTGGGTGCTATAATGCAATTCGCGATTTTAAAGTCGCGGTTATTACATGGAGCCTATAGAAGCATGGCTTGCCACATGTTGCCAACAGAATGTGTTGTAGCTTACTTCATGCAGGGCCCTGTATGCCCTGCATGAAGAAAAGAGATCACATCTGATCTCGTTTGCTCAGGGGAGGGATGGGCATTAGGGTTGACAAACCCAAAGAAAACCCCATCACAGATTCGCCCATACTCCAGAGACCCAAAACCCTAATGTTTTTTCATTTCCTGACTGTGCGATTTGCATTCTTCAACCCTAATATGTGCCTTAACATCGTCTTTTTACAATTAATATATAATATAAATTGTCCCGGTTTGCAACTCAGTGCTCTTAACCACTAAGCTGTACTGTCTTTCTTGTATGTGATGTGTCTGGTCAGAACATTTGCCTTTTTGGCCTTTTTCTATGACCCAATATTTTCTGTGTTTTCAGTCATTGGGAGACGTCTCCTGTTCAATGAGGTCCTGAGGTAGCTGTCTTTATAAGGCACTGTAACTTGACATCACTGTTTAGGTCCTACTTCTGAAGGATGTCTTTTTCCACATTTCAGCTTTATTTCATGCTGATCATTGCTACATGAACCTTCTGGCAGCATTGATTAATATTAATTCGATCTGGCTGCATTCATGTGAAACCCATTTTCAGTTTTTAATGTACTGAATTTATTTTAAGTTGTCTTCATGCAGCTGGACTTTACATTGAACTGCACCTACATAACATCTTTCCAACTCAGGTGTTTGAAACTGTGTTTGCCCACAAAGTATTTAACAACTATCACCATATGCTCTCTATGCACCATATATTTCATATGGCTGTGAGTCAGCAAGGCAATCAACAGCCTCCTTCACCAACTTGGAACTTGGACCAATGTTAGTCTTACCCTTTCCTGGAATTTATATGGCAATCAGACCTGTTTGAAGTACACATTAATTGTGTTTCAGTCGTCGGTGCTTCCCATATGAATAGAGTGCATCGCTTAGTTGACTGCCTCATAGTTGGGGGTTCTCATGTCATAAGGGTCCTCAGGGACTTTTTTCTTCTATTATGTATTATTGTGGTGTTTGTCATTGGGCTGCTACTGTATAAGGCACCTTGTTTCCCTTCACCTTGGGCCACACAGAGGATGGCCCTGGTTCAGGAATCTTTGATTTTTTTAGGGCTACTTAATATGCTACCCACTTTGTGAGAGGACAGTGTATTTGGTAAGGGAAGCTCTTACCTCTTAGGTTTTTTATTAATTTTTTTTTATTTTTCATTAGAGTCTAGGATTACAGTTACCTTTGAGCCAAGGCTCTTTTGCAAAGGTTCCAGGTCAGGACGAGAACAAACAAGCAGGACATTAATTATTACAGGAAGAGGTTACAGTTATAATTATCATCACATGAGTACATACAGATTGGGTTTTTATCTTAGTCGATTATATTTAGTTGTTCCAACAGTGTGGGTACAGTTCACATCCACATTCTGGCAGTCTTTCTAGAGACAGCTGTGTTAGCGGAAATCTTTAAGTTAAGCTCATCCTCAGACCTGGGTGGCATATCCTCTGGCTCCACCCCGTGATGTCAAATCTGTCTTCAGGAACTGCAGTGTTGAAGGATTTTGAGTTGTTCAAGGGCTTGTTTGGTAAACCTTCGACTTTTTAAGTCCATATTCCACTTATCTTTTGGCTCCACTTAATAATCATCGATAGCGAGCAAGAAACGGGTTTAAGTTCTACACCCGGTGCAGGCAGAAAATGTTGGCCATGGGTCTGCAAGATACGTGCTTATACAGTTTAGGCAAGCAACACAACACTGAGGGATGCAGTTTGTGCTGGGCCATGCTGCCAGCATCCGTTGAAGACCAGAAGGCTCAATTGGCCTTTCCTCAGCTTAAAGACCGCAAAAAGGCATTGCTGGCTACCGGGTCGGCTGCTGAGCTTGTGGTCATAAAGGAAGAGGTGGCAGCTGCGTTGATTTCATCATCTGTCTCTGTGCTGATCCCAGCTGGGGCTAGCATCGGAGAGTCATTCTCTGATGAATTCAGAGAAATGTATCTGTCCTTCCAGACCTTCTGAGTGAACCCCTCTCACCGCAGCAGAAAACACAATAAATGCCATTGTTGGTCTTTTCCTGCTCCTTTGTCTCCCTCAACTGCTTGGCCTTGGTCAGGCTTTCTACAGTTGGGGATATGGTCAAGAGTTACACGGTAACCTCATTGGGCTTGTTCAGCATGATTCTGATTGAGCAGGCAGTCGAGAATCTTCTCAAAGACTGGCTGTCAGAGGAGTCTGATGAAGAGTCATTCTCCCAGACTACTGTCCTCCTGGTCCTCATTCATTTGGACTTGGCCTAGTTGGTGACCCTGGCTGAGTTGCCACCACCGGTGGTCATACCTTTGAAGCCTGTAGTGCTTAACCTACCAAGGCAGCTCGTTTGTAGGAACCCCTGGAGGACACCCATCGACATCAACCCTCAGGTAGACAGTCAAAGTCAAGATGCTGCTCTCGATCCTGCTCAACCAGGAGGCATCGCTGTTAATGTTCCTCAACCTTCTTGTCCTCTGGTGAGGAGAGGCATAGATGAAGAATGCATCATCTCTATGAGGAGCTTCTATGGCAACAGTGATCCATGATGGGAAGTGATAGGGCTCTTCCACCTTTACCTTTGGCTCCTTGGCCTACACCGTTCATTCCCACGCAAGCTCATGCTTCTCAGCAGTCCCGCCATGTCTGCTTCTCTACCCCTTCTGATGGAGTCACCTCCCCATAGCCCCTGTTTGGGGCCCTGTACAAGGAGTCCTGCTTTGCAGCTGGCTTGCCATGCTGCCTGTCGGTGAAGATCACCCTGGCTGAGGATACTGGGTGGTCCATGGTGGCAAATTATTGATGGCCTTTTTCAAGGAATCCTCAGATGACTCCGAAGGTGATTCATCCATGGCCTGTACCAGGGCTCGTACATTTAACTAGGAATCAGCCGAGGACTTAACCACCAAACATGGGCCAGTGTTGTTTTGGGGATTTGATCCAACCTGTCTAGGAGTCCATAGATGTGCTCCTGAAGTCAGAAGCAGGCCAGATACATGTTAACTGGCATACTGGACAGGGACGATTTGCTGGGGATTGCCTTTCCCATGGCCGAGGCTATCTTGGGACCGGGCCTGGAGCTGTGACTGCATCTGCCCAGCAACCTCAACCCATATGGTCTGTAATAACAGTCCCAACAGCCTTCCTTTCTGGGTTCTCTGATCACACCTCTGCTGACAGCTTGGTTTTGGACTCGGCCTTCCATAAATTGGTTAGCCAAGGGGACGCGTACAAGCCTTGGGACAAAGAGTCCAAGAAGATTGGCTACTCGGCTACAGAAGTGTATGCTGTTGTGTTGCTGGGTCTATATCAGGTCAGCTATGCTGTCAAGATGATATATTCTGGCCATTTCCCTGCTTGGAGTGTTGGGGACCTCCTCCCCATTATCCTGCTGACGAACAGTTGCTGGTGAAAACAGTCAGAGACCAAGGTCAATTGCTTGCTAAACACCAGCTCCAGATGGTATTGGACATGGGTGAATCCTGAGCCTGTATCATGGCAATGGCCATTGTCATGCATAGTAGGACCTGGCTGAGGCTTTTAACCTTCATGGCAGATACTCGGCATAATCTAAGCCGATGACCCCTTCTTGGGCTCCAACCTCTTTGGCCCTGATGTGTAAGGACATCTCACTCAGATTGAGAGGTCCACTGCCACCTTTGATTCTGTGGCTTCATCCCAGAAACACCAGAAGGCCCAGAAAAATAAAAAGAAGGCCTTCCAGTGTTGGTCCTTTTAGCCACAACAGCCTCAAAAGCAGCCCCAGCAGATGCAGTTTCACTGCTGGCATCCGAAGCCAAAGTGCGGCAGTCAGGGCAAAAAAGGGGTGAGGGCCCAGAGGTGGTGATGGTGCCTGAATGGCCCCTGCAGCCATAGCCCTCTCCAAGGCTGCACAGTGATGGGTTTGTGGGGTGTCATCCCTCCATCCAGTCCTTGTCCTACCTTCCGGTCAGGGGTCATTGCACCACTTCTTGCCGCAGTAGTCCATCATTACCCAGAAGAGATGGGTGCGAGATGTAGTGGACAAAGGGTTGCCTCTGGATTTCAAGGCTGTCACATTGTACCAACTCCAGGCTCTTCAGGAGTCCATAGTGTCAAAGGAAAAGTCTGTGCTAGAAGCCAACGTCACTCATTTCCTAGAGCTTGGGGTGATAGCCTGTGTTCCAGATGCCCTGACCACTCAGGGATATGTGTCCAGGTACTTCCTGGTTTTGAAACAGATGGGGGTCTGGTGTCCCATGCTGGATCTGCATGATTTGAACAACTTCATGCGGAGGTGCAAGTTCTGGAAAATCACTCTGAATCAGAACATTCTGTCTCTGCAGCAGGGCATGTGATTCTGCCCCCTGGTGCTCCAGAACATGTTCTTCCACATCCCAATCCATCTGTCCCATTGTTGGTACCTTCATTTACATGCAGAGGGGATCCTGTGTCTTGTCCTCATCAAGTGCATGGCAGTGGTGGTGACCTTCCTGCAGCACAAGGGCATCAGAGTGTACCTTTGCTTGGATGACTGGCTGATAGCCAGGTCATCCAAGGAGGACATGAAGAGGTCCAGGGATCTGGCCACCCAGACCAGTTGAGACTTGGGCTTTCTGGTCCACCAGGACAAGTCCAAGCTGGTCCTCTTGCTGTGGTCAAGTTCATCGAGGCAGAACTAGATTCCCTGTGGGCCAAGGCCTGCCTTACTAACATACTAAAATGCCAGCAGAATAGGCCTAATGGTCTTTCGTGTCTGCTCGTTTGGTCAGCCCCCACCCTGGGAGCTGACCTTGCTGCCCCCCTCACCCTCTCTGGCTTCTCCCTTCCCAGTCCTGGATATTCTTGCTGCACTGGACTTTGCTTCCAGAACCCTTCCCCTGTACCTGTCCCACCCCCTCTTGAACCTTTCCACCATCTCTGCCTCCACCAGCCCCCTGGGCAGCACATTCCATGGCTACACCATCCTCTTAGTGAAGTAGTACCTCCTCCTTTCTCCCCTGAATCTCCCCCCTCCAGCTTCCACCCATGCCCTCTAGTTGCCCCCCTTCCTTCGGAGCACCCTGACTGCTCCTCCCCTATTTACCCTCTTCATGTACCTGAAGACCTCTATCATGTCCCCCCAGTCCCTTCTCTCTTCCATTGTGTACATATTTAGCTCTTCGAGCCTCTCCCCATAGGTCCTGTCCCCCAAGCCCCAGATCACTTTGGTTGCCCTCCTCTGGACCCTCTCCAGGAGTTCAATGTCCCTTTTAAGTGTGGCCTCCAAAACTGCATGCAGTACTCTAGATGTGGCCTCACCAAGCAGTTACTAGGAGGGAGTATCACTTCCCTCCTTCTGGAGGTGATCCCCTATCCAGTTGGCCTTGCCGCTGCCCTCCCAAGTCTCTGAGGTGTCTGCCTGACATCCACCACCACCCCAGGTCCCTCTCAGCCATCGAGACTTGTAGCATTCCCCCCCAGGGTGTACACTTGACCTGGGTTTCTGGCTCCCAGGTGCAGTACCTTGCATTTCCCTGCATTGAACCTCAGCTTCCACTTTCTAGACCACCTTCCTAGAGCTTCCAGGTCCCCCTGTAGGCCGCCTCCCTCCTCCCATCCACCACCACCCCAGTTTTGGAGTCATCCGCAAAGAGACTCATCTCACTCCTGATACCCTTCCTTATGTCAGAGACATAGGCGTTGAACAGGAGGGCCCAAGGACCGATCCCTGAGGGACCCCACTAATGACCCTCCTTGGGGATGAGACTAACCCACCAACCACGACCCTCTGGGTCCAGTCCTGGAACCAGTTTCCTATCTATCTGATCATCTGGTTCCCCATTCCCATTTCTTCCAGCTTATCCAACAGGCACGCATGAGGTACAGAGTCAAACGCCTTGCTGAAGTCAAGAAAGAGGACGTCCACTGGTCTACCCAGGTTCAAGGCACTCATCACCCAGTCATAGAACTCCACAAGGTTTGTCTGACACGATTTCCATGGGACGAATCCACGCTGTCTATCATCCAGGCACCCCAACTTTTCCAGGTCCCCCCCAGCCTCTTCTTGACAATGCCCTCCATCACCTTGCCCACCACCGATGTCAGGCTGATGGGCCTGTAGTTCCATGCCACCTCCCTTGATCCCCCCCTTGTGGATAGGCACTATATGTGCCACCTTCCAGTCCTGGGGCACCCACCCTGTCCTCAGAGAGATGCTGAAAAGATCCACCAGGGGTTTTGCCAGGACATCCGCCATTTCCTTCAGCACTCTGGGATGTAATTTATCCGGCCCCGGTGCTTTCTCCATCTTAAGGGATCTGAGGGCTTCCCTCACTCTGTCTGCCATGATTTCCACCTCCACTACCTCATCTCCCTGCTTTGTCTTACCCCCTCCTGCCAGTGATGGCCCCCCCTTCTCCCCGGTAAGGGTCCCCCCTCCTCAGTTTCACCATCTCCTCCCATGTATGATGCAGACCCCCCATTTTCCTTGGTGAAAACTGAGGCTAAGTACTATTTAGTACCTCAGCCTGCTCCCCCAGGTCTTGTGCCCATCCCTCCCCTGTTTTAATCCTGCTAATCTGCCCCTTCACCCTTCGTTTTTCCCCAATGTATCTAAAGAACCCCTTGTTCCCTCTCCTAATTTCCCTGGCCAGGTTCTGCTCCTTCCTTGCCTTAGCCGCTGTCACCACCCTAGTGGTCCTTCTGGCCATCAGCTCGTACTCCCCTTGATCCCTTTCACTCCTTGAGCACTTGAAATGCCTATAGGCCAACTTCTTTCCCCTCACCACCTCCTGAACCTCCCTGGTCCACCAGCAGGGTTTCTGGGCCCTACTGCATTTTCATCTTACTCTTGCACAGGT
The DNA here is from genome assembly GCA_016271365.2 of Neoceratodus forsteri. Taxonomy (NCBI): domain Eukaryota; kingdom Metazoa; phylum Chordata; order Ceratodontiformes; family Ceratodontidae; genus Neoceratodus; species Neoceratodus forsteri. The sequence goes on along the minus strand of CM057454.1, from coordinate 78,689,971 downwards.
GCTGGTAGCATCCTGCACCCCCCTTCCTGATGATTTCCCACCTACTGTCAACGTCCATGTCTGGCCCAATCCCATCCAAATACTCCTTAAGGATCCTTCCCATTTCCTTGAAATCCACCCCCCTGAAGTCAGTTACTTCCATCTTTGTGCAGCCTTCTACCCCTCCTAAATCCAGCCAGAACCAGACCATGGCATGGTCGCTCCCTGCCAACGGGTCCCTTACCTCCAGGCCCCCAATCTGGTCACTGTCTGCCAGGACCACATCCAGTATCCGCGCCACCCTGCTTGGTTCCCCCACCTGCTGAGTTAGGAATGCATCCTGAAAGACATCCAACAACCTCTGTTCCCTGGCCCCCGAGGATGTCATAGTCTCCCAGTCTGTTTGTGGCATGTTTAAGTCCCCCAACACCACCACTGTTCCCCTGCCCAATCTGCAGTGTCTTCCAACATCTGCCACCAGACTCTCCTGCAGCTCCTCCTCCAGTGCAGGGGATCTATACACCACTCCTATTTTTACTCTCTTGCCCCCTCTTGTTATCAAGGTGACCCAAATTGCCTCCACAGTTCCCTCTGCCTCCTCCTATCCTCCTATGCTAATGCAGTTTTTGACTATTATTGCTACCCCTCCTCCCCTTCCCTCCCCCCTGTCCTTCCTTAACATGGTGTAACCCTCCAGATTCAGGTTCCAGTCATGCCCTGCGGTGGCCCAGGTCTCAGTCACTGCTGCCACATACATCCACCGCTCCCTCAGTTAGTATCGCCTGGAGCTCAGGCATTTTATTGCCCAAGCTCCTGGCATTTAGCAGGACTACCTTCCACCCTTTCCCTATACTTCCATTTTCTCTGCTCATGTTCCCATGGGGATTCCATCTTCCCTCGGTCTGCACTTTACCAGTCGGCCTTTTCCTGCATTCCTCCAGCTCCCCGGGGGGTGGAGACAGAGTCCCTCCTTTATCGGACCCCCCTCGACAGCTTTTTCTCCCATCCTCCCTTCACAAGTTTAAACCCCACATTTCACCGACAGATCCCTCTATTTTCAACTTAAGAATTCCCTCCCCTCCAAATTGAGATGGAGCCTGTCTCTAGCATACAGCCCCTTATCCTCCCAGGTCTCCCCCAATCCCCCATCAACCCATACCCTCTGGCCCCACACCACTCCCTGAGCCACTTGTTTATCTCCCTAATCTTCCTCTAGTGTTCCCCACTAGCCCTTGGCACTGACAGGATTTCCGAGAAGGAAATCGCTCATCCTATGTCATGACAGACCCTGGCAAGCTCCCTAAACCTTGCCTGTATCTCTAGCTCACTATTTCCCTCAATGTCATTGGTACCCAGGTGGACCAGTATGTCTGGGGAACCTTCACAATCCTTTACCAGCTGATATACCTCGTGCTAGGCCCTGTGCACCGTTACTCCAGGGAAGAATTTTGTTCTAACTGGGCAGGCTTCCCACTCCCTATCCCATTTGATACCACTGATCATGGAATCACCCAACAGGAGCACTCTGACCGCCCCTTTTCCTATATTCCCCCTTCCATGTCTCTCATCCTTTCTACTGGCCCGTCCCCAGCCGGCTCCTTGCTTCTCCCCTATCTGGGTGCCACCTGCACGCCTCATTTACCTGCCCACCCCTCTCCTCCGATCCTATGCCTGTCCTCCTCCTGGAGTATCCTTTGTACCTGTTACCCCCAGTCACTGCTCGCGACTGGTCCTTCCCCCCGTCTGCTAAACTAGCCTGGCTTGTCCTCCCTCCCTTCCTTCCCATCTCCATTCAGCCCCTCCTTGCCTGTCATGCTCCCCTGGCCTAAACCCTCAGCTCCCTTTACTGTATCCTCCTTGTACTTCTGGTCCTTCTCCTTGCCCTTTCCTCCCAACTGGTCCTTCTCCTTGCGTTTTCCTCCCTCTACCCCCCTCCTCCTGCTCTGATCCCCCACTCCCCCAGTTTTCCTGCATTCCAAGTTCCCCCCTGTTCTTCCTGCTATCTGCCCTGCCCCTTCCCTCCCACTCCCTTTCCATCTCTAACCGCTCCTGTCATGGCTAAATCACCCCCTCATCCCCAAGCAGAAGAAGAAGAGAACTGAAGCGGTTACTGAGCTTAAGGTCTGACCCACCTCCCCATGTTGCTTCCTTCTGTCCAGCCCCAGTCATCTGCCTACCTCCCTGAGAATTTCCTCCCTTTGGCCCCCCTCTGTGAGAGTCCCCAGATACCTGCCTGCTTCCTTGGTAGTGTCCTCCTTTAGGGCCCCCTCTGTCAGGGTCCCTGTGCAACCCCAGAGTACTCTCCTGCACTTCTTTCCCTATGCCTCCGCCCCTAGTGCTTGGTGCAACCCCGTTGGAGAGCCCCTGCCCTATTCCCCAACCATACCTCCCCCCTCCCTCCAGCTGTCTCCTAATCCCCTCAATCTCCTCCCTAAGCTGTGCCACCTGGTAGCACACTGGGCAACCACCGAACTTCCAAGCCCAGTCCAGTATCATGGCTGCCCCACACCCTGTGCACCCCACCACCCTCCTCCCAAAGATGCAGGCTCTAATGATGTGTGGTCCCATCCCCCTCCAAGTAGGTTTCCTTGGGTGAACCACCAGGTTCCCCACTAGTCCAAGATACACCCCTGCCCACTGATCAGGTCACCCACTAATCCTAAATACAGTCCCACAGTAAACAGGTACCCCGTTACTAAGTGCAGTACTAAACAGTAAACTTATAGGGGACGTGTACAACTCCCTAAGCTCCTTTCTCCCGGCCTTTAAACCCAACCCCCAGTGGCTAGAACTACATGAGCTGTACCTGAAGCCTTTTCCTCCAATTGCATGGCAGGCATTCCCCTATAAAGGAGCCGAGCTGAGGGGAGGGTGGGATTAGGGCCTACACCAGTGTCTCAGCCCTTTGTCTGCCCCTCGCTGCACCTCCAATCACTGCAACCTCCTCTGGAGGAAGGTCCCACACAAACACCATATTATACAAGTCGCACTACTGCCCTAAAGTCCACAGACTGAAAAAGAATGTAATGCTTATCCAACAACTAAATCCTTTCCCCAACTGCTCAGCAAAAGAAAGTTCAGACAACCTCTGCCAGACCCCAACTGCTTCTGCATACTGGACATTGGATCTTACCTCCTTTGCTGGCCATTTCAGGTTGGGCTCTCACACCCTGCCCAGGACTTCCTGAAGCAGCTGGAGTAAATGGCATACTCTACCATTGTGATCCATTGAACTTGCTGATGGAGGCACCCCCTGCAGTGAGAGATGGGTCAACAGCTGCCCCGGCTCCGGTGGCACTCGAACCAGCTGGATGCCATCCAGTGGTGGCTGGACTACAACATCTGTAGGACAGAAGCCAGCCTGCCAATACAGGGGTAAGTTTTCCGCTCACAATGCCAATATTCTGTGTTTGGGAACAGACCCAAGAGTTGGAAATCTGGTTTGGGGGAGGAGGATTGAGCATCCTTTGGACTGCTCTCCTCCTCTGTGGGGTAGAGTGGATGAGCATTCAGTACATGACTGACCCTTGGTGGGTCAGCAGCTACCAATGCCTAGTTGGTGTGGGTCTTCTGTTCAAAAAAAATAGTGGCCACCATGTATGATGCCCCACTCCTCCAGCCCTTATCGCCTGCCATGGCTCTCCAACAGTGACCTAGTACTGGCATCTGTCCATCAGACCTGACTCCATGCCCTGCCCTGAGGGGCAAGCCAAGGAGGCAATGCCGGTGCGCGAACCCCACCTGTAACCTTGTACCAACGTCATGAGGGTCCGTGTCTGTATGGTGGTCCCATCCTGAGGTGGGGGGGCAGGAGGATCATCAGCAAAGGTAAGTCCCGGGAGTGAGGTGGGGGACCCAAGAAGAATGGGGGCTGAGCCTTCGGTGGTTCACCCTATTAAAAATAAACATCTGGAGGACAGAATCCCATTTGTCCACCAGGAACCATCTGTCACGCTCATGGCAGTCATGTCCCCGGTAGGATGGAGAACACACCTGGGAGTCCACAGAGCCTACAGGTTCTGGTCACCCTGGGAGTCCTGTCACAACATCAATCTCCTGGAGCTCCATACAGTGCACCTGGCTCTGATGGACAACATGATAACCTGAACAGGAAGGGCAGGATGTACTCCCTTCCATCATGTTGGGAGGCTCTTTGCAACAGGTCAGGTGTGCACAGCCAGGGTACAGATCTCCTGGCAGTCCATGTCATGGGAGAGAACAGTCAGCTGGCTGATGCTATCAACTGAGCTGGAGAAATATTACACGAGTGGTCCATGTATCAAGAGGTCATATAGACAACCCCTCCGGTGGACTTGTTTGCCTCATAGGTGAACAGAAAACTGAGGCTGATTGGTGCCCACTCACTGCAGTCTGGGACACTGGTGAGGGTTGCTTTTGCAAAGCCCTGGACCACAAGTCTCCCGAATACCTTGCCTCCCTTTCTGTTGGTCCACAAGGTCATGGTCAAGGCTTGGGTGATCCTGCTAGCCCCAGACTGGCTCAGGCAGTTCTGGTATCCAGATTGCCTTAGCATTAGCAGCAGACCTCCACGTAAGTTGTCACTCACCCAGGTCTGCTGATCAGACAACAGGGGGAGATCCTGCACCCAGAACTTCAATCCCTGCATCTCTCAGCCAGGCTCCTGAGCAACTAGAGTTACAAGTTCTAGGCCTTACGGAAGATGTCCTCCACATTGTGGAGGCATCCCATAAGGAGTCGACTCATGAATGCTTTGCATTTAAGGGGAAAATGTTCTTTATTTGGTGCCAGGGTAAGGAACTTGTTTCCAATACCTGCCCTATGGTGACCATGCTTGATAACCCTCAAAGTGCACCTGACAGCCATCTCTGCATACTGGGCACAGGCTGGGATGCCGACAGTGACCCAGGAGTAGGTGGTTGGGTGTTTTTCAAAGGTCGGAATCATTTGTCCCTTGCGGTGTGCCAGCTTCTGCCTCTGTGAGATCTACTGCTGGTGTTGGTAACACTTAGGGCAAGCCATTTGAGCCAATGCACAGGTGTGAGGTGTGAGATGTCACATCTGTCACAGAAGATTACCTTCTAGGGGCATAGATATGGTGCACTAGCCACACTTAGGCAGCTTTTTCATTCCCTTTAATTCTTGCCGGAAGGTCTTCAAACTAAGCTCCTTCCAGCCACCTTGGTGGTATCTCCCTCAGCACCACCCTGTAACATCAGATCTTCCTTTCCACTGGAAGTATCAGGTCTCCACCTTTGCAGCTTCTGCATGCAGTGTAGGCCCATTTTGGTCTTCAGCTTTTTAAATTGCGTAGTTTGGCCTTTGCTTATTTTAATGAAGCTTGATGACCAGAAAACCGGTCCAGGGTTCAAGCAGTGCACTGCTTGTTCCCAGAAGATGTGCACTGATCCTTGTACCTCATGTGCCTATTGCCTTGGGGACCAGCATGATCCGTAGGCTTGTGGCCTATGCTAGTCTCTTCAGCCCTCCACTTTGGAGGACCATTATGCCCACCTGCTCTTAGGCCACCTGGACAAGCAGGATCCTCCTGTTCGATCCAAGGATGCCTGTAAGGTGGTGTCCATGGCAGCAGGTTCAGTGGCACAGCTTGTCATCTTCGAAGATTCTGCAGCCCAGGCTACAGCAGGCATGGCTTCAGTCCCCATGCTGCAGCAGGCACGGCTTCTGTCACTATGCTCTTTTCGGTGAGCTTAGGCGCTTTGTTCTCCATAGCATCCAGGACTTATGTCAGTTCCTTCTTACTCCCAGAGAGGGCCCTTCCCAAGGATCAAAGTCTTCTCGGACCTCTAAAACAAAGAGGTCTCATCGCAGGTTGTGAGACTGGGAGCAGACACACTCCTCCAGCTCCCTCAGTTCTGCTTCTGGCTCAACGACCATCGAGCCATTGGCTTTAGCTGATGTTTCAGCTGCTCCATTCCAGGCCGTTGGCTCCTCAGTGTCCCTGTCGGGCCTGCCAGTTGAGGCATGGATAGACCAGCCTACTGAGATATTTCTCAACCTGATCAACCCATTGTCAGAGGATGTTGGGAACGACTCTCTAATGAGGAATCCAGACCTCATGGCCCTCACTCATGAAGGGCCGGATGGACAGGCTCTTTCAGCTGTCTTCCCCCCAGGAGATTAACCCATCGGGGGTTCCATGGGGCCACGATCTGGCCAACCACATGGTGCCTTCCCTCATGTCTACTCCTCGTCGAAGTGAATGGCATCGGTCAAGGTCCCTGTCGAGGTCTTGATTGGGATAGTGCTTGAGATCCAGAGGGTCTTGGCATTCCCACTCTTGGGCATTGACCAAGAGGCGCTGTCAGCTATCTTTATCATCCTCATCTTCAGACAATGATAAGGTGCACCACAAATTGAAGTGCTGTTACAAGGAGCTCATCTTGCAGCAGTGGATCCTCGGCCACTGCCTTGCTCCACCTCAGCCACTGGCACTTCCTTGGTCACCTTTTCTGTGACCTGCCCTGGCTACCCTGGCTGAGCCAATGCTGGCTTCTCCTCCCATTTGGGTGGAGCCACCATCTCTGCAGCCTCTACATGGGGTCCTGTCCAAGGATGCCAGCCAGCTTCCGGCCTGCCCCCATTGGCTTTCCATAAAAATCTCACACATGGATGAGCCGTGGGTTGTCCATTGTGAGTGTGGGTCTAGGGGGGTGTTCAAGGAGTCCTCAGACTCAGAGGACTCCTCCATGCACTCCCTCTGTACCCTGGCCTTTGACTTGGAGTTCTTTGAAGAGCTTACAACCAAGCACGGGCCAGTCTCCTTTAGGGTGTGCTCCACTTGATCTCTGAGTCCATGGGAATCCCCTTGGAGTCAGTCCAAAAGCGGGCTACACACCTCCTGACTGAAATCCTGGACATGGATAACTTCCTGGTGGTTGCCTTCCTGGTGCTGGAAGCCATCCTCAGTCCCGTTCTCAAGCTGTGGCAATGTATGGCCTCCTGCCTGGTGTCCTCGGCCCATATGGTTTGCAAATATGTGATTTCTACTGGGTCTCTGCCCAGTTTCACTGACCACCCTTTGGTTAAAGGTTTAGTGCTGGACTTGGTGTTCAGGTGGATGGGCAATGTCAGAGTTGTTGATAAGTCCCCCGACAAGGAGTCCATGAAGCTGGACCATGTGGTGAAGAAAGTCTATGCCACCTCCTCCCTGGGCCTTCAACAAGCTAGTTCAGCTGTCATGATGGGCAACTTCTCCCATGCTCTAATGGGAGTTTTGGACCACATTCTTATGCACCTCCCTGCAGACTTGCAGTTGGTGGTCAAGATGGTCTGGGACCAGGGACATTCAGTTGCCAAGCAACAGCTCCAATTGGCCTTGGAGATTGGTGACTCCTACGTGAGAGCTGTGGCCATGGCAGTCATCATGTGGTGCTGGGAGTGGTTAAGGATTTCGACTTTCATGGCGGATACCCAGCATAAGTTGTTGGATGTCCCTTTCCTGGACACCAACCTGTTTGGTCTGGGAGTGGACGGTCACCTTACCTGGACTGAGAGATACAGTGCCATTATGGCTTCTGTTATATCCTCTCAGAAGAACCCCAAGGGCCTGAAACAAAAAGAAAAATCTCATTCAGTTTTGGTCCCACCTGTTTCCTCCTCACAGACTACAACAGCTCTCAGCAGGGCAGTCCCAGGCCTGGTGGCCCAAGCCTAAACTCACTGGTTCTGGCTTTAAGAAATCTAACAGTCGGGGACCCATGGCACCCCTGGCTGCTAGTACTGAGCCTCCACCAAGCCTGCCCAGTGACTGGTTGGGGGGCGTCACTCCCCTGCCTGTCCCACTACAGTTTTGAATCCCTATGGGGTGTCAGCTCGGCCACTTCTTACACACCTGGTCTGTCATCACATCAAAAAAGTGTGTGCTCAAAGTGGTGGGTTGAGGTTTGCCTCTAGACTTCAAGGCTTCCCCATCCTTTGGAGCCTATGCCCCACGGAAAGCCATCCATGGTGTTCTCGGAATGCTGTTTGCCCTTTGGGAAACATCGCTCATCTCCTTCAGAAAGGCACTGTAGCCCATGTTCCGGACTCCATGGCCAGTCCAGACTTTTTCTCCAGGTATTTCCTGGTTCCAAAATGGAGGGGGGGGGGACTAGTGCTCCATACTGGACCTTCATGATCTCAACCAGTATCTGAGGACACGCAAGTTCCAGATGGTCACTCTGAACAAAATTATTCCATCCCTAGAGCGAGATATGTGGTTCTGCTCTCTGGACCTCCAGGATGCCTTCTTCCACATCCTGATCTGTCTGTTCCACCAGTGGTACCTTTGGTTCCACTCTGAAAGGGTACTGTATGAGTTCCAAGCCATGCCATTTAGCCTCTCTTCAGCCCCCAGGGTCTCCACCAAGTGCATAGCAGTGGTGGCAGCATTCCTGCAGAACTGAGGGGGGGATTTAGGTGTACCCTTATCTGGATGACTGGCTGATTGCCAGTTCATCCCTGGAGGAGGTCGAGCAGTCCCAGGATCTGGCCCTCCAGACTTGCTCAGCCTTCGGTCTCCTTGTCAATCCAGACAAGTTGGAACTCCACCCATCACAGGTCATGGACTTCAACGGTGTAGAGCTTGATTCCCAGTGGACTGGGCAGCAGATCTTACCTCCTTTTCCCAATGATTTCAGGTTGGGCGCTCGCACCCTGCCTGGCACTTCCTGCAGCTGCTGGGGTACATGACATCCTGCACCAGTGTGGTCCAGTGGGCCCGCTGGCAGATGCACCTCCTGCAGTGGGAGTTGGCCCACCATTGGTCTCAGCGCCTTGGTCTCCTAGACCAGCTGGTCATGGTGATGCAACCAATGAGGGATGCCATCCAATGGTGGCTCATCTCAGAACACCTACATGAAGGAGTCCTGTTCATCTGTCCAGAGATGACAGTGACTCTGATGACTGATGCATCTCTGGTTGGATGGGGAGCCCACCTGGGAGACCACAGGACCCACAGGCTGTGGACCCCCAAGGAGTTTTGATGACACATCAACCTTTGCTCCTTTCATTTGGGGTCAGGTTGTGCAGGTCCAAATGGACAGCACCAGGAACATTTACAACCTCAACAAGCAGGACGGGATGCATTCCCTCTGACCATGTCAGGAAGCCCTCCTCACCTGGACCCTCGCACACAGTCTGGATGCTGATCTTCTGGCAGTCTATGTGACCAGTGTCTCCAACCAGCTGTCAGACACCCTCAGTCAAGTGGGCGAGGCATCTCGCAAATGGTCTCTTCACCAGGAGGTAGTCGATCACCTGTTCTCCCAGTGGGGCACTTCCCTGGTCGACCTGTTTGCCTCCAGGGAGAATGTGAAGCTGAGACTGTTTTGTGCCCACCTCCCTCAGTGCAGAACACTGCTGATGGATGCCTTCATGAGGCCCTGGACCCCAGGCCTCATGTATACCTTCCCTTCCTTTCCCCTGATCCACAAGGTGTTGCCCAAGGTACGAAGGGACCAGGCACATATGATCCTGGTGGCTCTGGACTGGCCATGCCAGTTCTGGTACCCTGATTTCCTCAGCCTCAGAAGCAGGCCACAGTGGTGCTTGCTTCTCCACATGAACCCTGCTCTCTTGCTCTTAGGGGAGAGTCCTACACCTGACAGCCTGGTTCCTGAGCAGCTAGAGTTTCAGGCTTTGAGTCTGTCTGATGAGGTTCTCCACATTGTTGAGGCCTCTCAGAAGGAGTTGATTTGCCAGTGCTATGCCTCCAAGTGGAAGAGATTTACCATTTGATGTCAAGGCAGGGAGCTAGATCCCCTGTCTTGCCCTGTGGCTAGCGTCCTGGACTGTTTGTGTCCCTCTCTCAATCGGGCATAAGGTTGATGACCCTCAAGGTGCACCGGGCAGCCATCTCTGCTTACTGGGTGTGAGCTGGTATGCCGATGGTGGTGCAGGAGAAAGTGGTCAGGTGTTTTTTTAAGGGCCTCAACCACTTGTCCCTGCTGTTGCTTGAACCCCCACCACCTTGGTACTTGTTTCTGGTAATGGCGGTGTTCATGGGAAAACCATTTGAACCAATGCACAGGTGTCACATCTCCCACTTGTTGTGGAAGGCCGCCTTCTTGGTGGCTATCACCTCTGACAGAAGGATCAGTGAGCTGCAAGTGCTCTCAGTGGAGTCTCCCTATCTGGTTTTCCACAAGGACAAGGTTGTCCTCTGCCCCAACCCGAAGTTCCTCACGAAGGTTGTTTCAGAGTTTCACCTTAACCAGGTGATTAACCTCCCAGTGTAATTCACTAACCCAACCTCAGAAGCCGAGCACAGGCTCCACACATTGGACCTGTGGTGAGTGCTCACTTATTAAACTGAGGGCATGGCTGGAGTTCGGGGAGAGGTTCGACAGTTATTTGTCACCTATGATGAAGCCACACCTGGCAGACCGGAAGCTAAGCAGACAATTGACAGGTGGATTGTCTCCTGCATCTACTTCTACTATAGTTTGGCTGGTAGGGAGCCCCCTGTAGCGCTTAGGGCTCATTCCAACAGACATACAGCTACCTCTGTGGCTGCTTCCAGGGATGTACCTATCCGGAGATCTTCAGAGCTATCTGGAAGATGGCATACTCCTTCATCTCCCATTTACCACATCGACCTTGGGTCATGCCAGGATTCTGGTTTTGGGGCGTCAGTTCTCCAATCCCTGTTGCCCAAGCAGGGATGTGCACCTTGTGCCCTCCTCCTGGAGAACTGCTAGGAGTCTACCTATGGGTGAATAATGCACCATATCCACATCCCTAGAAATGAGGGTTACTCATCTGTAACTTAGTTCTAGGAATGGTATATGGTGCACATCCACACAACCCACCCGTCCTCCCCTAGCAAGTGGCACATGGATCCTTGCTTCTAGCATGCATCTGATGTCACGGGGTGGTGCCAAGGGAGATACCACCCAGATGAATGGGAGGAACTTAGCTTGAAGACCTTCTGGCAAGAATTAAAGGGAAAGGAAGAGCTGCCTAAGTGTGGATAGTACACCATATACCACTCCTAGAACTATGGTTACAGGTGAGTAATCCTCATTTCCTGTTGACCATTATGTCTGCCAGAAAGATCAATGAGCTCCAGGTGCTCTTGGTGGAGTCTCCTGTCTTGGTCTTCCACGGGGAAAAGGTCATCCTTTGACCCTACCCAAAGTTCCTCCTGAAGTTCATATCAGAGTTTTGCAAAACCAGGTGATCAACCTTCCGGTATTCTTTACCAACCTATCTCCAGAGGCTGATCGTGGGCTCGATACTCTGGACCTGTTGAAGGCACTCTTGTATTACAAAGACTGCAGGGTAGAGGCTTGGGGTGAGACTTTTGATTGCTGTTTGGAACATACGCTGAAGTCGTGCCTGGCAGACTGGCAACAAAGCGAATGATTGCCAGGTGAAATACATCCTGCATTGACCTCTGCTATATGCTGGGTGGTAGGGAGTCGTCCAAGCAGCATAAGGCTCATTCCACCAGATATACCACTGCCTTAGTGGCTGTTTCCAAGGACATCCTCATTGTGTAGGTGTGCAGGACTACAACCTGGAGTAAAGCACGCACCTTCATCTCCCATCCCAGCATTGACTTCATGAATCCTTAGGATGCTGCTTTTGGGTCCTTGGCCCTCCAATTTCAGTCTGCAAGATAGGAGTGTGTGCCTTGCCCCCTCTGCCTTGAAGACTGCTTGGAGACTGCCAGAGTGTGGATTTGAACTGTATCCATGTTGCTAGAAATATGGGTTACTCACCTGTAACCATAGATCTTCAAGAAATCAATCTTCACCACTGATTCCCATGGGGGGGGGGGGGTCTTAGCTGGAGGGACAAGGACCCAGCAGGAGCCAGAACTTTTTAGAAGGGCTGGCATTGAAGTAAGCTGCATGCAGGCACAGCTTGGTGAGACTGAACTTGGGGGCACAGGCATACCTTGGCACCGGTGCATGTGGACAACGTTGCTCGCCCGCCAGGAGTCAGAACTTCAGGTCTATACAAGAACAGCATTCTGTTCTTCTCAGTTTTAATGTTTAAAGCTAGAGTTTGTTATTTTTGTGTCAGTTTAGTGTATTTACAAAAATGTTTTTTCTATCAGTCTCTATCCTACTGAGCATCAACGGTAGAAGGCCATAGAGGACGGTAGGAGCCTACTCAGGCAAGGTGCTCTGGCAGCTGGGCCATGTGTGGTCCATGTTCCCTGTCAGCAAAGGGTTCTTAGTGTGGGCAGTCAAGGGCTTGTGAGGAAGGACAGTCCCTCTTAGAAGCACAAAATGAAATGGGCCTGATCCTGGTAGGGGTCCCGGCACCATTTGGCCTCAACTTCTTCCTCTTCCTGCTGGAAGGGAAAGAAAAGACACTGCTCAAGGTTGCCCTCTGTGAGGTTTACCATGAGATCTCTGATCTCTGGGATCTGGGAGCCTTTGCTGTCATTGAGGGTCTCTAGGTTCAGGAGGTCAGAGTCTTGGGCCCGGATTCCTCTCTGTCTGTAAGTGAAGACTTCAGTGGGCAGTTCCACTACTGGACAGCTCTTATGGATCAGTGGGTGTATCGTCTGGCCCATGTGCCTCTGTCTCCAGAACCAGTCCCTGGTCCCTCAGGGCTGGTGGCTCTGGACCCACTGGCAAGGTCCTCAGGCTGGGTAGAGCGTTTGGCTCTGGCAACAACCCATGGGTCATTGCCAGTGACCGCACCACCGACTCTTGCCCCACTGACATCTCCCCAGTCCTGGGTCAGGAAGGGGCCAGCCATGGTGGTCTTACCAGTCAGTTTGGTGCCAGCTGGGTCATCAACACCAGGTCTGCTTCTTGTGCAGCTGCCTGGTTCAAGCCTTTTGGAGCCTGGCTGAGCACCATCCCTTGCACCAGAGTTCCCCCAGCACTGGATTAATTTATGGTTCCAGCGCCATCTCGAGCAACAGCTTCTAATCTTTTGGGGCTGGTGTCTCTAGTGATGCCACAGCCATGTTTTGGATTGGGCCTCTGACCCACACACCTCTATGATTCTCCTTATAAGGAAGATCTGGAAGGGGCAAGTCTAACCTTAACCTCATCATTTCTGAGGGCATTGACAATGACTCTTTCTTTAGCCTAGACACTTCAGACCCAGGTCCTGTATCTGTGCCTCAATAGGTTCTATCTTTCCAGACTTTGCTCAGAAATATGCACTTTACTTAATTTCAAGCCTAAAGCCATTGACCAAGGAGAATGTCTTTGTCTAGAGTGGTTAAATGTTTCCACTATACTGGTCAACTTAGCTTCTCCTGTTTCTCCTGCATTTGAAACTGTACGATGCAGTTTGGAGCAATTCTGCTATCGTAGCATCCATCTGCAAGCAGGCCAACAAAAAGTACACTGCCCTAAGGATAAGCCAATGTACGTATCTCAAGCTATAGCTGATGCCATTGTTATCCTCACCGGAAATGACAAGACCATTATTCCCCAGTTGGTCACTGAATACCCTGCTAACCAGGAGTCTTGCAAGACTGACACCATGGGCAAGCTAGCCTATGCTTCGGCTATCCTGGGTTTGAAAACTGCTAGCTAACACGGGCATTCCTGTAAGTATGAGTAAACCTAAGCCCTTTGGAGCAAACCTAAGTCCTTAGCAGAGTCCCTGCCAGACTCTGAGGCTAAACAGGATATTCTGCTGGCTGTTAAGCAAGGTGTTGAGTCCAACAATAACCAGCTTAATGCCTCTGTGGATGCTTTTGATGTTGTCTCTCACTCTGCCACTGCAGGCATTTGCAGCAGATGGCATTCCTGAATGTGAAAGTATATTTTTTTTCCCAGGACATCCAACAGCAGGTTATGAATGTTTCCTTTGATGGAACTTACCTGTTCGGCAACAGGTAGAGAAGTCTCTACAGGCATCTAATGAAACTAGAACGACCCTTAAGACTTCCAGGCCAGATCCTTCTAATCCTTAAAAGGACAGAGGATAGGTTTCTTTCAGAACAAGAAGTCCTTTTGTGGCAAGGGCAGCAGAGTGCAAAACAAATCCCAGCCTCCCCAGCCCCAGACGAAAGCATAGCTGAAGGCACAGATACTGAGAGCACCTGGTGCTCCTATCTGAAGTAGGTCTTGCTTCACTTCCCAAGGCTCTCCATTGGGAGGGCACCTGACCCAGTTATATAGTCAGTGAGTGTCCATTACAATGGATAAGTTTATCCTCAGGATCAGCTGAGAAGGTTACTCCCTGGATTTCACAGAAATTTCTCCAGACTATATGCTCAGAAGGCAACCCCCTTTCTCAGTTCATATGTCAGATCTTCTGACACAGGAGATTCCAGGCCTTCTGAGTAACAAAGTAGTGCAAATAATGCCAGAGTTGAATGAAACGTGGACTTTTACTGCCACTCTTTTTTAGTTCCAAAGAAATCAGGGGGCATGCCTCCCATTCTCAGCCTGAGAAATCTGAACAAATTCATGGGTCAAGAAACATTCAGAATGATTTCTCTGGTCTCTCTGCTTCTCTTCATGAACCTTGGGATTGGTCTGCATCCCTAGATATGCATGATGCATATCAGCATGCATACTGGTATTCCTCAGCCACCACAGATAACCCCCCTCTGTCTTGCTGGAGCAGCATTACCAGTTCAGAGTCCTGCCTTTTGGGCTTTCCTCAGCACCATAAGTCTTTACAGAGTGCTTTGTAGTACTTGTGGCTCACCTGCGAAAGCTTGGACTCCAAGTCTTTCCTGGATGACTGGTTGATTGCCAAACCATTCAGGCAAGACAGGGCACAGGCGGTTACCACTGCACTCAGTTCCCTACCTCGATGGAGTTCCACTGAATCTCAAGAACTCTTAGCTTCAACCCTTGCAGCAACTGCTTTTCATAGGAGCTCTTATGGACACGACCAAAGCCAGGGCCCTCTTTCCGGAGAGCAGGCTGTAGGCAATTATGCAGATGGCATGCTACATCATGGAGCACAAAACTGTGCAAGCACACTCCCTGCAGTGCATGCTGGGTCTGATAGCTTCCTCAGTGTTCACAGTGGCGCTGGCATGGTTGTACATGAGAATGACTTATAGATGCTGAGTGCACAGTGGTCACAAGCATCACACCGTCTGACTTACCCCATTCAGGTGACCAAACCTCTGGTTGAGTCACTCACATGGTGGTCAGTGTAGGAAACATGCTTTCAGGGCTTCCTCTTCTCTGAATTGGAGCCTCAAGTGACTCTCACCACAGATGTCTTCCTGTTGGGGTCAGGGCCTTCAAACAAAAGCTGTTCAGGACCCATTAGAGATACGTTCTGTTTTGTACGGCCTGATAGCCTTAGTGGACCTAGTCAAGCACAAAACAGTCCTCCTCCAGACAGACAAGAAGTCTTGTCATGTTCTACTACATCAACAAACAAGGAGGAGTGCACTCTTACCCTCTCTGCAGGGTGGTGATGAGAGTTTGGGAATGGTTCCTGGAACAGAGGATCCTGCTTCAAGCAATTTACGTGACAGGAGTCCAGAATACTCTTGCAGGCAAGCTCAGCCAAACTGAAGTCTATCCTCATGAGTGATCACTAGCTCCAGATGTTGTGAGAGCACTGTTTGACAAGTGGGACACCACAGATGTGGACCTTTATGTGTCCCCACTCAATGCTAAACTTCCTTGATTCTGCTCCAGAAGTCCAGGATATGGCATCTTCTGTCAGAACGTATTCAGACTGCAATGGCAAAATCTGTTTCTGTATGCATTCCCACCAATCCATCTCGTGCAGAGCATATTGCTCAAGTTGGAGGCTTATGGTGGCAAGATGATGCTGGTGGCCCCCTACTGGTTCCTGCAGATATGGTTTCATTTGTTGAGCAGACAGTCAGTGAACTGAGGATTCTTCCACTCAGGACAGACTTATTGACTCTAGGTCACCTGGTGCATACCAGCCTCTGCTCCCTTCATCTTCAGGTCTGGCTCCTAAAGAAATAGAAGTGAAAAGGTACAAGATATCTCAGAGGGGTTCAGCAATTTATTTGGCTGCATGTTAACCTTCCACAAGGAAAACATCCACAACCAAACAGAAAAGATTTTCCATCTGTTTCTCCAAAACTCACATGGACCCCTTTGTGTGTCCTCCTGACAAGGTTCTGGAGTACTTACTAGAACTTTCTTATGCTGGTCTTCACTATTCCACAAGGTCCACCTGTGTACTGTCTGTAATACTGTGAGCCCAGAAGTTCCATCTACCCAGAGGTTCCCTCTACCTGGCACAGCTACCATTGTTCAAGAGATTTCTTAGGGGCATCCTTCATACAAGGCCTTCCATTAGGAAGTTGGTGGCTGCCTGGGATATCAGCCATGTGCTGGATATGCTTACTCTCAAACCCTTTGAGCCCCTTGTGACTTGAAGTTTCTAACTTGGAAAGCAGCTTTTCTACTAACTATCACCTCTGCTTGCAGAGTGTCTGAAATCCATGCCTTGGTCATATAGCCTCCATATACTGTTTTCTATAAGGACAAGGTATTTCTCTATATACAACCCAAGTTTCTGCTAAAAGTGGTTTCGGGGTTCCATCTTAACCAGCCGCTAGTTCTGTCTTCCTACTTTGCCAAGTTCCAGAATGAAGAAGAGCACACAGTCCATTCTCTGGATGTTGAGAATCCTTAGGTTTTACTTGGAGAAAACCAAGGACTTCAAACAGCTCTTTGTCTCCTTCAATCCTAATCAGAAGGGGATAGCCTGTTACAGTCAAGTGCACTTCTGCCTGGGTTGTGAACTGGCAGCGTCACTGCTATGCCATCGCCCAGGTCAATATGGAGAGCCAGGTACTATACATATACCATGCACTAGAATGGTTGCCACTTCTCTAGAAGAGATTTGGTCTGTATCTGTTGATGATATTTGCAGAGCTGCAACTTGGAGCACAATGCACACCTTCACTAAGCACTATTCCCTGGATGTCTATGCCAGGCAGCATGCCATGTTTGGCAGGACAATCCTGACTTGATTATTATCATGAGTAAGCCCTTCACTCCTGCTGCCCTAGTCTGGGGAACTTTGTCTTAGCTTGGTACTCTGACCAACTAGTGGGACTCAGTGGTGAAGATTGATTTCTGGATGATATGAAAATTATGTACTCACCATAATTCTTGATCTCCTAGGATTATCTTCACCATTGAGTCACCCATCTGCCTACCATTCCCCAGACTCAGTCCAGTATGTTATGTTGGTCTTCACCCCTGTATGCTTGGTTTGGGCTGTGAAGAGTCTGTGTTACCGGTTTGGTGACCCTTCTTACACAGGCTACCAGGGCTATTTTATGCCATTTGGTTAAGTGCATAAGCACTTGTGTGGTTATGCTGTACCTCCTCAGCAAAAAAGGTACTGTGGCAGTTGAGTGCTGGTGCTGAGGTATGCCTATGCCAGTAAGCTCAGTCTCGCAGAACAGCGTGTGTGTGCAATTTACCTTGGCACAGCCCTACTGAAAAGTTCTGGGTCCTTGTACATCTGGCTCAGACCCCCCCCATGTGACTCAAAGGTAAAGTTGTTCCTAGAAGATCAAGAATTATGGTGAGTATATCATTTTCATTTCTGCTAGTGGTGTACAGTTCACATCCACACAACCCACCTAACCTCCCCTGGCAAGTGGCATCCAGATCCTGCTTCCAGCATGCAAAGATCTAATGTCATGGTGTGTAGCCGGTGAATATATCACCTAGGTGGTGGGAGGAGCTTAGCTAGAATACTTCCTATGTTGCAGCTATCATCTGGAAAATTACCAGATTGTGGATGTGACGTGTACACCACTAGTAGAACTATGGCCACAGGTGAGTAACCTATATATTTTTTCGTCTGTATCCACTTTTTTCTTCCTTCATACCTGGTGCTTGTTTCTGATGTCCTTGCTTACACAACTGAGGCAGTTAGTCCGTTGATGGCAGTTATTGGTCCTGATACATGGTAATACACATGTGCGTGTTCTGACGCCATCTGTACCCTCACATAAAGTTTGCTCCCATGCAGTCCTAACACCTTTGATCCTAAAACACTAAAGAGTGTGGCTCTAAGAAGATGTTTTATTAGTAACTTTTAACTTTTCTTCTTTCTGCTTCTGGTATTTTCTCATCTCAGAACTGTCTGCTTTCATGCACCCAATTTTGGACCTCAGAGATCTGAATATTAACATGAAACACAAGATACTCAGAACGGAGTCTAAGAGCCCTTCTACCATGCCCGAAACAGGACTGTTTGTCATCACTCAACATGAAGTATGCGTATCAGCACATGCTGTATCTCGGGTACTCTATAGATTATTGACTATCTACAGTATAAGGAGTTAACATTTGAATCTCTTAAAGGAGTCTTAAGATCTGTTGAATAAGCACAGATTCATAATTTTGCTGATTTGTTCTCTAGTCCTCCTGGGTCATAGTAGACCTGCTATGAGAGAATATCTCTCTGTCATTATATCTTAAGTCTCTGGTCTCCACTCTGGGATCCGTAACTTATAGAACATTGCACATCTTACTACTAAGGACCTACTTACTCCAGGCCCACCTAGACCTGGTTGCAGCTTTTAGTTTTTTTTTTTTAATTTAAATATAATAGCCACTTCACATTTTAGTCTGCAGTGGGGACAACATTGAATCAGAATTGTTCTGAATATAATAAGGACCCCCATGTAATACTAAGGAGCCACAATGGACTTAGATGATCCACCCTTCCGTATCTGAAGTCTTAAATGCTACACTGTGAGGTGCTGCCTAATTGATGTGCATGGCTAAAGTTCCCCCTGATGGGTTGGACAATTTTAACCTGAAGACAGAAAGAGAAGGACCTCGCCTGAGTTCAGGGACCCACCCTTGAAATGCAGACTTTAAAGGAGCAGAGTGAGACTGTCATCTTACATTATGTGGAATCCCTAGAAGCCATAGATATGTTCATGGCTGCAATGTGACCAGGAGCTGATATGAGAGTGCAGGAGAAAGGTAGGAGACTGATGCCATTGCATGACAGCTGTTGGATACAAACAGTCTCAGTATGAACAAGGCAAGCCTGACTGCTGACTGGAGGCATGATATGCCAATTGAAGTTTTAGACTGAGACCTGAATAACATGGAACAAAGAAAGTCCCCTAAGGGACTGCCAGTTAGGCATAAAAACACATATCATTCAAAACAAAAGCAAATTGCACTCAGGAGTCAAGCGAGGGGTGCTGGTAAAGGTTGCCAGCCATATGTGTACAGTGAATGAAAGATCAGCACTCCAGGAGTTTGCTCGATACAGGTTTATTCCAAATTGATGAGAAGAGTAAGCATGGACAAACATGCTAATTCGTAGCTCCAGTGATTCGACCAGTAAGTCTTCCTCAGGGGGTGTGTCCACATAATACAACAGACCTCTCATTTAAACAGTTAGTCTTAAATTTACAGTAAAACACTCAGTGTGTAGAATCAAGTAAAATAGTATGATTTTAAGATCTTTAGGAGAGCTCCTGTCTAATCAGTATAAACTAGTATATATTTTTAAGTTACAAACAATATTGTGATATTAGATACATATAATTTAAACTGATATTGCAAGAAAAAGTGAGATATTTTCCAAAAGAAAAACCTAGTGTTAAATCCTCTCTAGGGTTCAAATGCTAGCAAATGCCCTAAGTACACTGCCAGGTGCAATTGCTCTAGTATCCAAAATTATGGGGCAGCAATGTAGATATTTTACTAACTGCTTTTGTACATTAGTTATGCTAGCAAAATAACAGGTATTAGAGAAGTAAAGGGTGGGGGGGTGGATTGAGGTTAAAAAAAGATAATGACAAGTACGAAAATTGATTTAAATGAAAATAGGATAGAGGAATAAGAACAAATTAGTGGGGGACAAAATATTAACTAATTAAACAGGACGAATGACTAGAGCTATAATTCATTAAATAGAACTAAAAAAGTTTCTGAATTGCTCAAGATCAAGGGTCAAATGTCCATAATGACCCCAGAAAACCGTCCTCCCTTTTAGAGGGAGGGGAACAAAATTCAAAATGTGGGGTCATAAAAACTATGAGCCCTTAAGTTGTGCCCCAACTAATGATTCAGTTCTGGGTAGGAGTCTGTACCCACACTGGACATCTTGATTACAAAGAAAAAATTACTTTTTCTAAAGTTTTCAGTAAAGCTAATCTTAAAGTTATAACTATTTACAATAGATATCAAATCATACACAAAAAAGGCATACATGCTGTGCTATCTCCCGGTGGATAACACTTCAGAAAAGGAGTCCAGCTTGTATGTGCCCTTTAGACAAAGCCTTGCAACTGACCACAAAAGAAAATTTCCTCAAGAGTTTTCTATTTCTTTCCTCAGAACCCCAAGTGACAGTGATACCAGATGAATCCTGTCTGGTTTGGGGAGTGCACTGTCGGGGATTCCAGACTTGGGGAACCTGATCTGTCCAAGAGCAGCATCTACAAAATAAATGTTGGATATGTGGTTAGTCCTGCATAGACTGCAAGTTCTATCAGACATAGCCCAAAACAAAGTACTGCATCCCTAGATGGAAAAGACTAGGTTTGCTGGCAAAGGCACCTAGCTTCACCTGAGCTCTTTCCTTCTAGGTTGTTTGTAAGGACAGAGCAAGGAACCTTATCAGAGCGAGGAAAAAGAGTAAGGCTTCTTTTGGCTAGGCAGATTTACTGTGTGTTATTTTCTTTTGTACCCACAGGGGTTGTTACTGTTTGTTGCTAAAATTTTACTACGTTATTTTTCTCTGATTCAAATTGTTATTGCAGGGTATACTTTCAGCTGCATTATTACAGGGTGTGCCTACAGGTTTGTGCTTACAGATTGCTGCTGTAATCTTCTGATTCAAATTGTTTTTTGCAAGGTATATCATCTGTTACAGCTTTACTTTTCTCTGTACCAAAGTGTATTTTACAGGGTATATCTTCTGTGAAATTATTACAGGTGGTGCTTTACAGGTTTTACAGTTTTATCTATCATTAGGCTAAGCTTTCAGGGCTA
The DNA here is from genome assembly GCA_016271365.2 of Neoceratodus forsteri. Taxonomy (NCBI): domain Eukaryota; kingdom Metazoa; phylum Chordata; order Ceratodontiformes; family Ceratodontidae; genus Neoceratodus; species Neoceratodus forsteri. The sequence goes on along the minus strand of CM057454.1, from coordinate 78,669,086 downwards.
CTGCATTTGTTGTTGGTTGATTGTTTCTGCTCTTACCTCCTTGTTTCTTTAATCCGTGGTTCTTCTTTTTGGCAGGGGAAGGGCCCAGCCAGCCACCCACCCCCATCCCCAACCACCCCACGCTACACTCCTTTGTAGGGTAGCACAGTTGTGACAGTTCCTACAGCAAAGCAAGAAGGGGAGGATCAGAGTAGAGTAGTACCCACACAGTGACCTCATTTACAGGGGCACAAGTAATTTAACTTGTTATAACAAGTTATACAAAAACAAACAAAACACAAAATCAAACTTCTGCTTTCATATTCCTCCTTCTAATTACTCTTATCAGGTTATAAACCCAGCAACTCATCTGGAATGGATATTATTAACTGCAGGTACTGTGGGACACTTTTCAAAAGGGCAGTTATACAGGATTTAGGACACTGTCCTACATTTATTTATTTAGTTTAGTTTTTGTTAACAGGGTAGGTGCACTAGCCATAAAATGACTATTTTCAGGCACGACCTGGGAGAGTACAACAAAAGGAGAACAGTTGAACAACAGCAACATGGGTACAATAATGTAAATAGAGGAACAGTACAGCAGTGCTACAAAAATACAATGGGTAGAAACAGCAAAAAATAATGGCAAGCATTATACAGATAATGACAGTAAGATATATAATAAATGCAGAAACCATGGACCCGACCTGTGGAGTGAAAGGGTTAATAAGATAGTAAGGTTATATAGAGAGAAATGTGAGGAATGTTCAAACATAACAAGAAAGACTGACAGAAGGAAGGTCAGGGGTGGTAATTGGCAAAACAACAGTGGATGGTCAGCAACCAGGTTCAAGAAGAAAGAGAGCTAGTAGTCAAGAAGTTATTTACTAAGAGAAGGAAAAATATGGGGAGGGGAAGAGTAGACAGTCTTGGAGTTGGATTAGAGCAGAGGTGACATTACTGGTAAGTCTCAGGAGCTTCAGGTTGGGTCTAAGCATGTACAAGCATCAGCTAAGGATAGATAACGATGATATTCACTTTTAAATCCAAAGTGAGACTGAGACAACCGGAGGTTGAGTGGAAGAGCATTCCATAGCCTGGGAGCAGAGAATTGGAAGGCCCCTGTGCCTTTAGTCGTCCGACATCTCGGAACATAGAGCAAGGATTTGTCAGCTGATCACAGGCCATGGGAAGATGGTTGAGGGACCAGCAATGCCGCCAGCTGGGATGGGTTTTTTTCCCGGATGATCGAGTCCATTAGTGATCCAAGGTAGTATTGTCTACTGGCAGAGGGTGAGATCCAGTTCAGATCCTTATAAAGAAGGCAGTGATGTTTAAGTCGAGGCGATGAAGAGGCAAATCAGCATATATTGGCATAAGTTACATCCCATTTTAGTAGGGAGGTTTTATGGGCAGAGGTAAGAATAGAGGCACCATAAGTAAGGGTTGGGAGCAGAATACCTCGGGCAATTGCTAATTTGGCCGAGGGTGTAAGCATGTAGCTCGTTTTGTAAGCTACTCCTAGTTCTGAGTTTATAGCTTTGCACAAGGACTGAATGTAAAGATTAAAATCCAGGGACTGGTCCAGGTGGATCCCAAGGTACTTGAAGGAAGTAACATTTTCAAGTGGAAATCCTCCTGGGTGAAGAACCTCTAGCAAACTAGAACAGGTCTTAATCTTCGGTGCAGAACCTAGGAGCATGGCTTTCATTTTCTTTCCATTTAGTACAAGCTTACGGTCTAGTAGCCAGTCTAAGACCTTATTGAAGTCTGAAGTAAGTGATGTGTTTATGCAGGCAATACTAGAAGAACTAGTGTAGATGGTCAGGTCATCAGTGTAGAGAATAGCTGAGCAGGATTACGGGACCTCAGCTGCATTGTTGATAAAAACTGAGAACAGAAGGGGCCCAAGGATAGAGCCCTGGGGGACCCCAAGGTTGATAGTAGACATGTTGGACAAGGAGGAGTTAAATTTGACAGCTTGTGACCTGTTTGACAGGTAGCTACAGAACCAGTCCACAACAGGGGTAGAGAAATGGAATTTATGGAGAGTGAAGAGAAGCAGGGGATGGTCTACAAGGTCGAAAGCCTTAGTGAGGTCAATGGAGATGGCACCTGTGAGTTTTCCAGAGTCCATGTTGGACAGAATAATCAGTAATTAGTTGAAGAAGAGCCGTGGTGGTGCTATGACCTTTTCTGAAACCACGCTGAGTGTCTGAGAGGAGATTGTAGCATGTAAGGTAGTCAATGGTCTGTGATGCAACCATTTTCTCTAGGATCTTGTTAAGGACAGAGAGAATTGCTATAGGTCTGTAATTGGCCATGTCCTTTGGTTCACCTTTTTTAAAGACAGGCGTTCCTCTTGCAGATTTCCATAGGTCTGGCACAGTGCTATGGATAAGGGATAAAGTGTAGATTCTGGCAATCGGAGATGCAATGAGTGGAGCAGCCAGCTTAATAAGATGAGGTTCCAGTGAGTTAGAACCAGAGCTGGTATTGGCAGATATGGATCTCAGTAATTTCAGAACTTCCGCTCTTGATATAGCCTTCAAATAGAATGGCGGTGCTGGAGGAGCATCATATGATAGGGCAAGATTGGAGTGCAATCCACTAGGTTGTAAAGCCAAGGTATAGTATGAAAGATCAGCGAAAAGACTGTTAAAACTGTTTGAGATGGTCCTATGGTCATTACAATGTGCCCCATTTATGATCATTTCATCAGGAGTGACTGACTGAGAGGTACCGAGAAATGTTTTGACATGGGCCCAGAATTTCCTCGGTTCGCAGGCTGAGTTTTGTAGAAGGTCCTTGCAGTATTTGCTTTTAGCAACTCTAACTTGTCTCTTACATCTGTTCCTTAGTTCACGATAGACAATAAGATCTGACTGTAGGCCAGTTTGTTTGTAGCGAATCCAAAGCTTGTCCCTCTGGCGCAGATTAGCAAGGAGGTCTTTATGCAGCCACCTCGTCTGTTTTCATCTGACCCTCCTAGTAGTCTTGGGGGCATGTTTATATTGAATGGTAAGAAATTCATTTATGAATATCTGTAGAGCAACCTCCACATCCTTTGTTTGATCGATACCTGCCCAGTCGATATTGGAGATATCATAGAGAAATGCATCCTGGTCAAAATGAGCTAGATTTGTAAACGTGATTAGTCTTGATGGAGAAGATGGAGGTGCAACCATAGATAGGATAAAAAAGTAGGTGAGTGGTCTGTTAGTGCATCTGCAAGGATTCCTGCTTTTGACACATGTTCCATACAGTTAACCATCACCCAGTCTAGGAGTGTACCTGTTTGATGGGATGACGTGGCTCTAGTTGCTTCAGAGATCAACTGGTGAAAATTATAACTAAACATGCTGAACTATTGGAGATATAAGGGCTCAGCTCCAGGCAGCATGGGCAGAGATTGCGCACCTCAAACCGCAAATTCAGGAGGAAATATATTATAAGAACCGCCCGCCATTTCCCCAACACCCAACAGAAGCACCTCGATCGCAGAGCGTAGTTGGTCTGGGAGGTTGGCAGGTGGTTAGGAGCAGCCAATTGGGTGCCCCATCACTCAGTGCTGTCCAACGTATCACCTCCACAAACCACATAAAAACTACAAACAGGTGTCTGCCTCTATCTTCAAAATCAAACAAAAGGGCAGAGGACACTGCAGAGCAGGACACTGCAGCACAGGAGCTAGCACAACAAAACTCACCCAAAACAGGGACCAAAACAAAAAAAAGCAAAAAGGAAATTCAAAACACTTCTGATCATAGGAGACTCCATGATTCATGGAGTTTATACCTACCTCCAGCCAGGGGTAATGGTCAGATGTCTCCCAGGTACATCAGCATGGATAGACACTAACTGCATTGCTAAAATTTTGCAGGAAGCAGGAGAAAACATTGATGTCCTGGTACACATAGGGACTAATGGTCTCTCCAGCTGGTCAGTTGTGGAGACCAAGGAAAACCTGACCAAGCTGGGTGATAAACTGTTATCCATTTTGTCCGGCATCTCCTTTTCTGAGATTCTGTCAGTTTGGGAGAGGGGAGCAGATGAAAGAAAGATCAGAGAAGGGGAGATAGGGGAGCTAAACATGTGGCTCAAGAGCTGGTGCCAGGAAAAAGGACACAAATTAGTAGGTAACTGGCAACAGTTTTGGAAGTGAAAGTTCTTTAAATTCAATGGACTGCATCTGACTAAGGAGGGAGTCAGTGCATTGGGACTGAAGTTTGACGTCTTTGCAGAATATTTAAACTAGCAAATGGGGAGAGGGGGTGCAGCATCTGATACGTCAAATGGGAAGAACACCCCTCCTCCCCTCAGCTAGTGATCAAACAGGAGTTTAGCATGTTTGTAGTTCATTTGCATCACCAGGTAAGGGAAAAGATCTGGCTCCCCATACGATGCACAGGGGAAACGTCGGACCTTGCCCAACAACTAACACAATGAAATCTGGCCAATGGAAAATCATGTACACAAATGCTCTCAGTCTGGGAAACAAGATCCCAGACCTGCAGGCAACAAAGATTGAGGCTAAACTGGACATAGTAGCCATTAGCAAGACATGGTTCACCAGTAACCACACTTGGGAGACTTCAGTACCTGGCTATGTACTGTTCAGAAGACACCAAGGTTCAAAAAGGGGGGGTGGAGTGGCCCTTTATGTCAATGAAAATATCAAAGATACAGAAATTCAGAATACACATAAGGAGCCAGAAGAACTGTGAGTCACCCTGGAAACAGGGAATGGAACTACCATATGAACTGGGGTTGTCTACAGGCCTCCAGACCAGGGGGAGGACATAGACACATTACTGTTAGCAGATATACAAAACATGACTGTTAAAGGGGAGGTTCTGATACTGGGAGACTTCAACATGCCAGATACAGATTGGTCAATACCAGCAGGAACATCTGCCAGAACTAGACACATAGTGGATTCCCTGCAGGGAGAGGGCCTCAAACAACTGGTAGAACAACCCACAAGAGACAGGGCAATCCTAGATCTAGTACTGACTAACAGGGAAAGTATCACAGATCTCCAGGTGGAAGGTCACCTTGGGACCCGTGATCATCACATGGTATGGTTCAGCTTGGCCACTAGAACCAAATCATCCCATTCCAAGGCAAAAATTTGGGACTTCAGAGGAGCTGAGTTTGATAAGATGGCCAACAGAGTTAAGCTAGCCCTAGCAAGAAGAAATACAAGTGAGAGGGTACAGGCAAAGTGGGCAAGCATTAAGGGTGCAATAAATGAAGCAACATCTCATTGTGTTAGAGAGAAAGCAAGTGCAAAAGAAGAAAGAAACCACTTTGGTTCTCAAGAACTGTAGCAGAAAAAGTCAGAGCCAAAAGGCTGGCCTTCAGGAAATATAAGGAAACACAGCAGGACGAAGATAGGGAGGCATACCAAACTTCTCTAAGGGAAGTAGGGAAGGCAGTAAGGCAGGCAAAGGCCCAAACCGAGGAAACACTAGTACGAACAGTAAAGGAAGGTGACAAGACTTTCTACAGATACATTAGTGAAAGGAGAAAGTCCAGAGGGGGTATTGCTAAGATCAAAGGGGATAAAGAGGAGTGTGAAGAGGAGGAATAAGGAAAAGCATCTATCCTAAACAGATACTTCTGCTCAGTATTTACTGAGGAAAAGGTAGGGCAGAGCCCACAGCTTAGCACCATGGATACGGGAGGGAGGTGTGCACTAGTCCCTTCACAAAAGAAAGGGTCCTACAAGAGCTTGATAAGCTCAGGGTGGACAAGGCAATGGAACCTGATGGCATACATCCCAGGGTACTAAAGGAGCTAAGGGTGGAACTAGCAGAGCCATTATCAGAACTGTTTAGTGAGTCTCTGAGCACAGGAGAGGTCCCAGAAGACTGGAGAAGGGCTCATGTGATCCCACTCCACAAGAGTGGTAGCAGGGAGGAGGCAGAGAACTACAGACCAGTCAGTCTTACCTCAGTAGTGGGCAAGATTATGGAGGCACTCCTTAAGGAAAGGATAGAAGGACAGGAAGCTAATCCTCAGGATCGTGGGAGCAGCTGCACGAGGGAGAGAACTGGATGTCATTGTCCACCTAGGGACAAATGACCTGGCTGTGAATGAATCAGAGCAGTGCAAGAGGAGTTTGTGGAGTTGAGGAGGGGCCTTAGACAAGTAGCATGTATGGTAACCTTCTCGGAGGTGCTGCCTGTCTATGGCAAGGATGATGCTAGGGTATTCCGCACCATGGGATTCAATGCGTGGTTGAAAAACTGGTGTGGAGCTCAGGGTTTTGGCTTCACTGGGGACTGGGGAGCCATCTGGAGGGATGCAGGCCTATACTGGTGTGATGGTCTGCATCTGTCCAGGGGGAACCAGGATCCTAGGTGACAGGTTTAAATGCTTCATTGGCAAGCATTTAAACTAGCCAAGGGGAGAGGCACTGAAAAGGAGCAGGGAAATCCCAGCCTCCCCCCACAAAACACAGTAGTTAGAGAAGTAAACACCAAGGTAGAGAAGTCAGTAGGGAACAGGACAGGGGTAAATGCAAAAAAAGGCAGTAAGGACAGGGATGGGGCTAAAAGGGGTAAGGCCATAAAAAATAAATGGAAGGTGATGAGGACCAATGCCTGCAGTCTGTGCAACAAGCTCCCAGAACTAGTGGTCTTGATGGAAGAGAGATGCCTGGATATTGTGGCAGTCACTAAAACATAGTACACACAGAACCATGACTAGGATATCAACATACCAGGATACATAGTCTACAGAAGGGACAGGGTGGGTAAAAGAGGAGGAAGAGGAGCTCTCCATATAAGGGAAGGGATTAAAGCAACAGAACTAAAGAGTAAACAGGAAGTTGATGAGTCACTATGGGCCACCCTGGAGACAGGAAATGGCACCACAATCCGCATGGGGATTGTGTACAGACCCCCATCTAAGGAGGAGGAACTGGACAAGGAGATGATAGAAGGCATCCTTAAAATGTCAAAAAAAGGGAGATACTGTTGATGGGAGACCTGAATACGCCAGATATTAACTGGAGTACCTTTGCTGCAGGCACATCCCAGAGCAGGGTCATTCTTGATGCCCTACAGGGGGCATGCCTCAGACAACTAGTGTTGGAACCCACTCAGGAGGGAGCAATCTTAGACACGGTACTCTCAAATGGGACAAAAGGAAAAAGTGAGAGCAATTCCAGTTTGTTTTTGCAGCTAAATTAGAGTTTTATTAGTGCCAGAAAATCCACAGCCAGGAACCCCTGCACTTCAGCCTACTAACCTTGAAGGCTAGTACACCAAAGCACAGGGGTTCCTGGCTGTGGATTTTCTGGCACTAATAAAATGATAATTTAGCTGCAAAAACTAAACTGGAGTTGCTCTCACTTTTTTCCTTTGTTAGAGTTTTGAGGTTTGCAACCTCCATAGGAGCACCCCCCTAGCTGTAGTATGCTGTTTCTCAACTTTAGGATTACTCTCAAATGGGGAAGGAGAAAGGATCTCAGATTTAGAAGTGGATAGCCATCTGGGAACAAGTGACCACCAAACAGTGTGGTTCACAATAAACACAGCCATAGAGTCAAGCCATACAAAAACAAGAGTATTGGACTTTAGGAAGGCTGACTTTGGGAAATTGAGAGAGTGCCTCAGAAAAGCACTCGTAAACAGGCAAGAAAGAGGGGTGGAGGAACAATGGAGAATAATAAAAACAGCCATCACAGAGGCAACAAGTCTTTGTGTGAAGCAAATCAACAAAACAAAATGAAGGAAAAAACTACTATGGTTCTCAAAAGAGGTGGCAGGGACGGTTAAGGAGAAAAGGATAGCATTCAGGAAATATAAGGAAACACAGAAGGAACAGGACAGAGAATTTTATCAGTTAAAGCAGAAGGAGGCAGGGAAGGCAATCAGAATAGCAAAGGCACAAACTGAGGAAAAGATAGCCAACTCTGTTGAGAAGGGGGATAAAACCTTTTATAGGTACATTAGGGAGTGAAGAAAGCCCAAGGGAGGGATACATAGACTTAATAAATGGGAGGACATGTGGGCAGAGGGTGACAGTGAAAAAGCAGGAATACTGAATGAATATTTCTGCTCAGTATTCACAACGGAAGAGGAGGGGCGGTACCTAAACCAAACAAGAGAGAAACTCTGAATAGGGGGGTCGATACCAGTCCATTCACAGAAGAAAGGGTTTTGAAAGAACTCTTGAAACTGAGGGTGGACAAAGCAATGGGGCCTGATGGGATTCACCCAAGAATTCTAAAAGAACTAAGAGTAGAACTAGTAAAACCACTGACTACTCTCTTTATCAAATCATGGGAGGATGGGGTGGGACCTGAGGCCTGGAGGAGGGTAAATGTGATGCCACTTCACAAAAGTGGGAGCAGGGCAGAGGCAGGAAACTACAGACCAGTTAGTTTGACTTCAGTGGTAGGGAAAATGATGGAATCACTTCTGAAGGAAAGAATCGTTGAGTACCTAGAGGCCAGTGGGACGCAGGACCCAAGGCAGCATTGTTTCACAGCAGGAAGGTCATGTCAGACGAACCTAATAGATTTCTTTGACTGGGTGACCAAAGTAGCAGACCAGGGAGGGGCTGTGGATATGGCCTACCTAGATTTTAGCAAGGCATTTGACACAGTCTCACACAAGATTAATATACAAGTTAGCCAGCCTTGGAGTGGGTCCCAAGGTGGTAGCCTGGATAAAAAACTGGCTGGACAACAAGACGCAAAGGGTAATAGTAAACAGAGTCCATAGTGAATAAAGGAGGGTAGCTAACTGGGTACCGCAGGGTTTGATACTGGGACTGATCCTCTTTAATGTCTTTATAAGTGACATTGGAGAGCACCTGGAAGGAAAGGTATGTCTCTTTGCAGATGACACAAAGATCTGCAACAGGGTTGATATACAAAGTGGGGTGGAAAGGATGAAAAGGGACTTGGCAAGGTTGGAGGAATGGTCAAATATGTGGCAGCTCAAATTCAATGCAAAGAAGTGCAAGGTAATGTATCTGGGAAACAAAAACCCAGGGGAAGAGTACACAATGGGGGGTGAGTTAATAACAACAAGAAAAATCGAAAGAGACCTAGCAGTAATTATATCAGATGACCTAGAGGTGGGCAAGCAATGTGAGAAGGCAGTAAGAAAGGCTGGGGGGGATACTGGGATGCATAGGGAGAGGCATCAACAGTAGAAAGTAGGAAGTTGTTATCCCTCTGTACAGACAGTTGGTGAGACCCCATCTGGAGTACTGCTTGCAATTCTGGAGACCCCATCTCTGCAAATACATAGACAGAGTGGAGGCTGTTCAGAGGAGGGCAACCAAAATGGTGCAGGGTCTGCACCAGAAGACATATGAGGAGAGACTAAAGCAGCTTAATATGTATACCCTTGAGGAAAGGAGGGAGAGGTGGGACATAATAGAAACTTTCAAGTATCTCAAGGGAATTAATAAAGTACAAGAGGGTAACATATTTCAGAAGAAGAGATGTGCAAGAACAAGGGGGCACAATTTGAAGATAGAGGAGGGATGGCTCAGAGGTAATGTTAGAAAGTATTTTTTCACAGAGAGAGTTGTGGATGCATGGAACAGCCTTCCTGAGGAGGTTGTGGAGTCAGGAACAATGGGAGAATTCAAGAATGCATGGGACAGGCATAAGGCAATTCTAGTGGAGGGCAGGAGGAAGTAAGCTGTTGATTAACTAGAATCTGCAGCTTATCCATCAGGTAGGGAAATGGGCAGACTGGGTTGGCCAAGCAGTCCTTATCTGCCATCAAATTCTATGTTTCTGTAGTGCAACACTTGGAATCCATAGGCACACAGGATCCAAGACAGCATGGGTTTACAACAGGAAGGTCCTGTCAAACTAATTTCATAGATTTCTTTGGGTAACCAGAGTGATGGACCAAGGGGGAGCAGTTGATGTTGCCTACCTTGACTTCAGCAAAGCTTTCGATACTGTTCCACATAGAAGATTGATTAATAAGCTGGGTAGGCTAGGGCTGGGTCAGAAGTTGGTCAACTGGGTGGCAAACTGGTTGATGGGCAGAAAACAGAGAGTGGTGGTAAATGGTATACAGTTAGAAGAGATGCAAGTCACAAGTGGGGTACCTCAGGGATCAGTCATGGGGCCCGTCCTCTTCAATATCTTCATCAGTGACATTGCATTTGGACTGAAGGGTAAGGTTTGTCTGTTTGCAGATGACACCAAGATCTGCAACAGAGTAGATGATCTAGATGGGGTGGGCAGAATGAGAAGAGATCTGGATAAACTGGCAAAATGGTTGGAACAGTGGCAACTGGGGTTTAACGCATAGAAGTGCAAGATCATGCACATAGGGAAGAGAAACCCCGAAGCCACCTTTAGGTTGGGAAGGGAGTTGCTGGCAATCACAAGGGAAGAAAGAGACTTCGGCATCATCATCACAGATGACCTGAAATCATACAAGCAGACCACTAAAGCAGTAGGTAAGGCTGGAGGGATGTGGGTATTAGTAGGGGTATCACAAGTCGTATGAGGGCGGTAATAATCCCTCTTTACAAGACACTGGTTAGGGCCCCATCTGGAGTACTGCATGCAGTACTGGAGGCCGCACCTGCACAAGGACATTAACAAAATGGAGGCAGTCCAGAGAAGGGCAACCAAAATGGTGCAGGGTCTGCATCAGAAAACATATGAGGACAGATTAACAGAGCTCAATATGTATACCCTAGAGCAAAGGAGGGAGAGAGGTGATAAGATCGAAACATGCAAACATCTTAAGGGCATTAGCAAGGTGAAAGAGTCTAACATGTTTCAGTATAAGAAAAATAGCAGGACAAGAGGACACAGCATAAGATTAGAGGGAGGCCAATTAAGGGGGAATGTGAGAAAGTTATTTTTCAGAGAAAGGGTGGTGGATGCATGGAATGTCCTACCTCAGGAAGTGGTGGATATGAATACAATGCAGGGCTTCAAACAGGCATGGGACAGGCATAAGGGAGCAATAAAGAAGAGTATGAATAGATAGGCCATTGCATACCTCTCAACCTCCTACCTCATAAATCAGGGACAAGGCTTAAAAAAATCAGGGACAAAGGACGAAAATCAGGGACACATCTTCAAAATTAGAGATATCCACCCAGAAAACTGGTAGAATATGGGGCTTAGTGCAAAATGCATTTTCTAAAGAAGAACAAGTCTGTAACTTTAATGCTTGACATTGTTTTGTGCTTACAGTCCCCACTGTTTAGCCACAAAAACACAAATTTTAGGAGGGAAAGAGTAAAATTTTGAGGCAAAATCAGGGACATCCCTGAAAATCAGGGACACTTGAGAGGTATGGGCCATTGACAGAGTACAGGCCTATGCACAGTCATAAGGTAGAAAAAATGGGCAGACTGGATGGGCCTTGCGGTTCTTATCTGCCGTCAATTTCTGTGTTTCTATGTAACAGGTGTGACATGTTCCATAAGGTGGAATCCACTTCTACAAGATGGAATACACCCTCTCTTGTTTTCAAGATTGCAGAATATGGGATTTACAGAAGATCCCCTAAATTGGTTACAATCTTATCTGGGAAGACGCACTCAAAGAGTTGAAATTCACGGTGTTACCTCAAAGATGCGTGAGGTGTTCAGGGGCATCCTCCAGGGGTCCATACTTGGACCCCTACTGTTTCTTATTTTTAACAATGAATTACCTAATGTAGCAATGCATATAGCTGTAAGGCTATACACTGATGATACTGCTATAGTTGCCTCAGGCCAAAATATCAACGAATTACAGTCCAATCTGCAGTCAGACTTTACGAGTATTGAGGGATGGTTCACCAGGTTGAGGTTACTCATGAACACACAAAAAAAAAACTAATATATTTTTCCCCTAAAAAAGGTGAAAGGGGTGTTAAACCCATGATTCAAACTCAGAATTCTACCATCCTGGGATTGGTAGATAGTTACAGTTACTTAGGGGTGACTTTGATAAAGAATTGTCTTTTACAAAGCACATAACTAGTACTATGGGGAAGTGAATAAAAAACTGGGAGTCCTAAAAAGGACAACAAGGTGTTTGAAACAGCCTGACAGGAAGAGGATTGTGGAACAAATAATTTTACCAGTCCTAAATTATGGCCAATTGGTCTGTAGAACAGCTAACAAATCCCTACTGGAACATCTAGACAAAACCTATTATAGAATAGCTAGATACATATTGAAATGTAAGTGTTACACCCATCATTGTCTATTATTGAGTAGGCTGGACTGGCAACCATTAGAGATAGATTATGCGAGAATGCGGTTGCTTTAATACACAAATTGAGGTTTTCTTTTCCCGAACATCCAATTTCAAGACATCTCTTTCTGGAAGGGGAGAAAAATAGGAGGGTACTGAATAGACCAGTCCATTTAAATAAAATTCAACTTGGTAAGAGAAGGAATAGATTTGGAGACATGACCTTAACCATTAGGGCCACCGCAGTTTGGAACATACTCCTTCCGACTGTTCAGGAAATTACAGAATTCCCAGCCTTTTCTCATGCTATTAGGGATACATTTTTTTATTTTTGCAATTGTTATAATTAATACCACATTACTTGTTGTATCTGTGCTTCCTTCGCTTCTTAGGTTGTCTTGCGTGTAAATGTATTAGTATTAACTTAAATATTTTAAATTTGTGGTTTTTCTATTTTGTTATGTAACTGTTTTGAAAACAGGACTGTCTTGTAAACTGGACTGCAAAGTCCAAACGGCATGTACTCCCAAAAGTTTTTTCCACTACTCTTACTACTACTACTACTACTACTACTACTACTACTACTACTACTACTACTATGTTCTGTGCAGGTAATTGGTGTGATTTCAGGACTGGGCACTGGAACAGAATGTTGTGATCCAGGCCACTCATCTCACAGGAGAGGAACATGTCCTGGCAGGCAGTGTGAGTTTATCAATGGCACACTCCCATGAGCTATCTCTCACACAGGGTGTTCTAAAGGCCCTGTTTGATGACTGGGTTAGCAGGGGATGGACCTTCTTGTGTCCTGCCACAATACAAAACTGCATCTTTACTGCTCCAGAAATCAAGAGCAGGGAGCTTTTTAGTTGGGTGCATTCAGGTTACAGCAGACAGGTCAATTTCTGTACCCCTTTTTCTGTTAGTTCCTCTAACTGAGATCCTCCTCAAACTGGAGGTCTGCAGGGGACAATGATCCTTTTCGTATCATGTTGACAAAAGCAGATATGTTACCTATTATTAAGCTAGATGATTATACAAGGAACACTGGATCTTTTATTGACTGGGTCTACTGACCCAGTGCCAGGGCAAGTTGGTGTACCTGAGCCTTCAATCTCTTCTTCAGGCTTGATTCATGAGAATGTAGAAATGACCAGATTCAGTTTATCCTATTGGGTGTCCCATGTTCTGCTGGGAGCAAGAAAACCATCCACTTGGAAAGCCTGTGACTCCAAGTGGAAGCATTTCTCTATCTGGTGCACAAACACATCTTTTGATCTCTATACCTGTCCTTCTGACTAGGTGCTGGAATATCTATTGAACATTTCAAAATCTGGCCTGCAGTACTCCTCAGTCAAAGTCTATTTGTTGGCTATTTCAGCACATTATGAGTTATGGGCTTCTAGTGGCACAGTTTAATTGCCTCTCTTTAGAAGGTTCCTTAGAGGTGTACTTTACTTGAGTCCACCAATGAAGAAACCAGTAGGCAACTGGGATATCAGTATGGTTCTCTAAAAGCTGACTTATCTTCCTTTGAGCCAGCTGCTTACACGTGAGCTTAAATTCTTCATGCGGCAAGCGATCTTGCTGGTAGCTATAACTTCAAGTTGTAGAGTCTCAAAAAAGCAAGCACTACTGACTGAACCTTCCTACATGGTATTCCTTTAGGATAAAGTGGTGCTCCAAACACATCCTAAATTTTTGCTGATGGTGTTCGAGAAATATGTTAACCAGTCCTTGACTGTACCAGTTTTCTTCCCAAAATGGAAGACTCCCTGAGTAGTGTTCCTATTTTCTCTGATGTAAGGGGAATCCTCCACTTCTACCTTGATAGAACCAAAGGCAAAGCCAGTCTTCTCAACTGCTTGTTTCCTTCTATTCCAATTATGAGGGAATTCCAGTTTTGCTTGTATGTTTGTGATTTATATTCTGATGAAGTTATGCTGTTTTGTCTGAATTATTTTAAGTGTTGACTTTTCTCTGTGGTGCCCAGAGCCTTGGGGATGGAACTTAACAAATAAATCACCTTGCCTTGCCAGTTTCTGAACAGTGTCTTTCCGATTGGATTGCTAGTTCCATTCAGCATTGCTGCTCCCTGGCAGGAAAACAGTTGTAAGGCTTTGTCTGAGACCATTTCCCTCAAGCTGCAGCCACCTCGGCGTCTGTATTCAGATCAGTCCCTACTGTAGAGAATTATAGGGCCACAGTCTGGAGTAGTGTTCATACTTTTAAAGAACACTACACAAATATGCATGTGTTGGGTTTGCTATACTACATAATTTGGTCTCCTTGTGAGCTCAGTTTTGTCTCCAGCTACCCCAATCTGAGGATTGATATTGCTGATCACGTCACCAAATAATGTGAATCTGTGGAGGAGACTGACTCTTAAAGGACAGGAAAATTACTATGTCTTTGTTATCCTCCACCACCAAACAAAGGTGTGAGTTGCAAAGATGAGTTGAGTTTTTTCATCCCTTCTTTCAGGGACATAGGGGATATTTTATGCCTTTTTACCAAATTTATTCAAAAACATTTTTTATATGGCAGATTTTTACTCTCCTTCTTGGTGTAAAAAAAGAAGAGTACAGAGGCAGTTGGGTCTGTCTCTGCTTTATTTGCTATTGGTGTGAACATGGTACCGTACATGTGTTGGCCTCAAAAGTTCTGGTTCCTGTAGGTTCTTAGTGCCGCCGACTCTAAGACTGAGTGTTGCTGTATGGAGGAGTTACTCCAGAAGCTCAAGGGCTAATTTTCAAAGGGCTTGGATCGATGCAAGGGACTTGCATCAGTTGAGTTTGACACAAGGGACAACTTGCGTCAAAAATCGTGGCAGTTACAATTTTCTAATGCAAGCTGCATCAAACCCTGATGCAAGTCCCTTGTGCCAAATGCCGCAAGTTAGACCACCTCCCCCCCTGGTCTAACTTGCATCATTTGGGGACCCATTTTATGGGGCTTGTGCCAAATATTTGGTGCAAGCTGCTGTAAAGTGTGGAAACTGTTGCATCTGTGCCAGATGTACTAAAATTGGGTGCAGTTGCATCAGAGGAGTTTGACATAGTTGTGTCAACCTTTGAAAATCGGGCCCAAAAGTCAAGGTATAGTTTTCGTATTCTAACACCAGGAATCTTTTACTTATGTTTACACTCTGTGCATCAGTCTCCTTGGATACAGATGCCTTGGAAACATAACCTATTCTAATTCTTAGCATTTAGAATCTTGGTTCAAACTCTGCAGCCACGCTCCATTCTGGCAGTTGGCCAGATTTCCAAGCTCCTATATCATTGGGTATCCAGCCAGTTTTAGTCATTTTAAAAATAGTTAGAAAATTGGCTTTTTATTTCCTGGCATCTAATTGGCTAGTACCCTTGCCAGGGGGGGTACATTAACTTTCAATAGATGCCCAGGAAATAAAAAGACCCAGCCCAAATGCCCCTTCACCCATACAAGTATCTTTGTGCCCACCCTACTTGATGATTGGCCAAAACCACACTGCTGAATTTCAAATAACCACCATTTTTCCCCTCTCTTAGTGAGAAATACTGGCCTCCAACACTCAATGCCAACTGTGAAATCACACATAATCCTCTAATCCACTGGGCTCATTTATGACTTTTTTTCTGTCTTTCTTTAACCCTCACCCCCCCCTTCAAACTGAAGCTACACATTAAAGCAATGATCTATAGAATGTAAATGGCCACGCACTTCCCCATTCTCCCAAATCCGTCTTTCATTCACTGTGTCAGCTCTAATTAGAGCAAGTGGATGAGTAGGTAGGCTATATACCAGTCAATGTTTCTTGCATTTCTTTTTCCATTTTATTGTTCCCTCAGCTCCACATCTTGTACTCCTGCCAGCATCCACACTGAGATCTGGATCTTTCACCAGCATGGGGGAGGGGGGCGATAGTGAGAGGCGACGTTCACTACTGAGTCCTGAGTCGTAAACGGCTCTTAAAACAATTGAAAAATATTGCAGAAGGAGGAAGTTCAGCAGGTCTAGCTGCTGAAACACTGTTTTCGCTTAGGGAAAAAGTGCTGGCACTAACATAACGCTCCTTTAGGCAATGACTGACTGAGTCTGTGTGACCCGCTTCCCCCACCCGCTTGCCACAAAAGAGTTACTTGGCAACAGCTAACAGCTGTAACATTCATTCCAAAAACTCAGCAAGATAAGGAAAGAAAAAAAAAATCATATGGCCGCCCGCCCTCTCAGCCTTCTCCCACACTATTCCCTGCCTTGTCAGTCTGTTTAATTTTATTTAGAAACTAGCAACTCACACCTGATCGCTGGTGAGCTCCCAATGCTTTGCTCCCTTGTCCCTCTCAGTGCACTCACGGTCTCTTGCCACTACCACAACTCTAGCAGAGGCAGGCAAAAAAAAAAGATAGCAAGAAACCACAGAACAACATTTTCCCTTCCATCTGATTTAATATAAGCTTGTTCCCTTAGCAGGTTTACTGGTGATTCTGTGCTCTGTTTGGGGGCAGAGTAAACATGACAACCAGGACCAAAAGCTTAAACTACAGAGGCTGTAAAAGGATAGTATTAGCGGAGGGAACTATTTTATTTCAAAATATATATTAGACTAATTTTTTACAAACATTTTTTACTAAACTTATTTTTGTTCTAACGTGCCCATTTTCTAAGTGCAATAATACCCACCAGGGTGGGTGGGTGGTATTGGACAATACCGAACCTTCCATGGGCCATAAGGCCCTCCACCTCCAGTGTCGGGCCTCATTACACCCCGGGCGGTCCAGTATTGCCCAGTATCACCCACCCTGTTGGGTATTATTGCTTGCTTACTTCAAGTGTTCTTACTGATTTAAGTTAGTTTTTTGATTACTCTGTGTTACTTAGAGATTATTACTATTACATTGGTCTTTCTGATTCCCATTTTGATTCTCAAGAACTGGACACCACCCTGCCTGGCTACTTTTTTCTAATGTAGCTATTTTTGTTCAAATTTACCAGTTACATCTTCTTTTTCATAAGTGGGTTCCTTTTTCCCAATTTACAGTATAATACATGAAATGTAGTGCTTTCATTTTCCTTTTCTGCCTGTGCCCTTTCACCTTAATTAATCAGTTCCTGTTGTAGAAAACTGTGATTTGACCTTTGGCTCAGTTTTTTTTTCGTGGTAGGAGAGTATTTTTTTATTACTATTGGGCACTTACTAGATTGTGTTTGTGGGAATTGTTTTGACTTTTTTATTATAATATCTCTAATATTGCATGTCAGAAAGACCTGGAGGATCCACAGGCTATAACAATTGTAAAAATGGTTTCTAGCTCCTGGCAAAGGCAGACTGCCATGAACTCTGTTTAAAGTGACTGGATCCAGATCACAAGTTTATTAATTGTGAGTCCTGTGTTGTTTTTCTACTCTAAAACCTTAAAGAAAAGGGTAATAAAATTAAGAGAAATTATGGCTTCTCAATCTGCCTGCTTGTCACCAAAAACTGAAAAGGCTCTGAGGGAGTTCCCAATGATGTTGGAAAGCACACATCAGAAGGGTCCACCTCCTCATGTTCAGCAGTAGCATTAGATACTGTAAAGCGTGACAAGAAAAAAAAAGACGAAGCTGCTCAGCTGCCTGAAAGGCATGGTAAAGATGGATCAGATACCAGGGTGTCCGAAAGGTGGAACTCTGAATCCATTGATGGCAAAAATAAAACTGAAAGAGCCTCTGAGCAGACACTGGAAATGGTGCCTGCTAATAATAAACTAAAAGAATGTCACTGCCACTCCTCCTGAACAGAGAAAGGAACAGGCAGATGACACCCCAAAAAATGCCATCCTCTGAGGATATAATAAAGATGTGGTAATTTTCCAGGCCATTCAGGCTATAGGAAATTTTAATAATGTAACTGGGACCCCTCCCCTCCTTTCCCAGGCTCAGATGAAACCCCTGAACAAGACTTTGGCTTTCCTCCAAGGCATATTGAGGACTATACTTCTTTTTCCTCATTTATCAGACAAATACTTGATTCTCTCGACATCCCCCCTTCCCCCAGGAAACTGAGGAGAATGAAAAAGATGCTGAATTTGTGGATATTATGGGAATAGCACCTGTAAGGAGGTTGCTAGTCCCCATACATAAATCACTTAAGAAGGCAATATCAAAAATCATGGCTGCACCCACTTCAGCTGCAGCCATTGATAAGAAAATTGAAAAAAAAAATATCAGGTGGATAGACAGGGGATGGAATACCTGTTTGCCTGTGTGGTCCAGGCTGCTGTTTGTGAGACAGCAAAAGTCACCCTGTCTGCACAACCCTCTGAAAAAAAGACTCCAAGAAACTGGATGCTATGGCCAGAAAGGTTTATACATCACCTTCCCTGCTTATTAGGCAGGCAACTTATTCAGCACATATAACTCAGTCCCAGAAAGCATTGTGGAACACAGTTCTGGCACTTGCTGATAAAACAGATAGTGAGCTGGCACAGGACTTAATTACCACAGCAATATCAGCCCTAGATGCCACTAAGTACCACTTCCACACTGCTGTGGACACTAATGACACTGCAGCTAGAGTTCTATCTCATGCAGTGTCCTTTAGAAGATTCTCCTGTTAAAGGACTACCATCCTTTTCCAAGATACTCAAACAAAAGCCATGGAATTCTCCTGTGAGAAAAATTTACGTTTTGGTGACAAAACAGAGGCATACATGTAAAAAGTGGTAGAACACAAAATCACTTACAAGAGTAGCAATTAGAAACAAAAGGCCTCTACCTCCTACAGACCTTATGGAAGGGGAGGCAGAGGCATGGGATACTTCCCAAGAGCATATACCCCACATGCTCCTTTCGAGTATCAGCCCACAAACAGGTTACCACAGGGGCAGAAGGCTCACAATATGTACTGCTGTTGTAGCACCAGCACCCAACCCACAGACAGAACAGAACCCCTGGCAATTCTGCCCAGGTCTTCCAGCCATTGCCAGTAGGGGGAAGACTGGCTCACTACCTCTAGGAATGGGTAAACAGCACATGCCCTGAGAATGAATCGATCTTTATATGGTTCACCCTAGGCGGGACTAAGCACCTTACCATTGGGTACGTATACAGCCCCCCTAAGAATGCGCTCCAATCCCTGGAGACACTCACTAAAGCCCTAGTCAATGAGGTTTCATCTGAACTCCTCATACTGGGGAACTTTAGCCTGAACTGGGCCCAGGAATCAAAGTTGTCTATCAATGGCCTGCTACAGGAGGTAAATCTTGCCCAGATAATCACTGAACCCACCAGAATGAATCATAGAATGGGAAGGCACTCAACCATTGACTGGGCTCTGGTGTCAAACCCAAAGAATATTCCATCAGCAGGCACTGTGGCCGATGCCCAGAGTGACCACTCACCCATCTTCTGTGTCTGGAAGAACAGGGCAGACAGGATTCAACCTAGAATCCTCACAATGCGAGACTACTCTAAATTCTCACCCAAGCAATATAATACCTTTCTATATAAACAATACCTTTCTATAATAAACAAAACAAAATGATGTAAGAAACCACTATGGTTCTCAAAGGAAGTGGCAGTGAAGGTTCAAGAGACAAAGAAAGCATTCAGGAAGTACAAGGAATCACAGAAGGAGCAGGACAGAGAACTGTATCAGTTAAAGCAAAAGAAGGCTGGGAATGCAGTCAGAACAGCAAAGGCCCAAACCAAGGAAAAGATAGCCAACTCAGTTAAGAAGGGGGATAAAACCTTTTATAGGTACATCAGGGAGCGAAGGAAGACCAAGGGAGGGATAGTGAGGCTTAATAAAGGGAGGGAGGGTGGGCAGAGGGAGACTGTGAAAAGGCAGAGATACTAAACAAATATTTTTGCTCAGTATTTACAAATGAAGAGGGGGAGGTACCTAAAACAAATAGTAGAAACACTCTGGATACAGAAGTTGATACCAGCCCATTTACAGAAGAAAGGGTTCTGAAAGAACTCTTAAAACTGAAGGTGGACAAAGCAATGGGGCCTGATAGGATTCATCCCAGAATCCTAAAAGAACTAAGGGTAGAACTAGTGACACCACTGACTACCCTTTTTAACAAATCATGGGAGGATGGGGTGGTACCCGAGGACTGGAAGAGGGCAGATGTGATTCCCCTTCACAAAAGTGGTAGCAAGGCGGAAGCAGGAAACTACAGACCTGTTAGTTTAACCTTAGTGATAGGGAAATGATGGAATCATTTCTGAAGGAAAGAATTGTCGAGTATCTAGAGGCCAGAGGGGCACAGGACCCTAGGCAGCATGGATTCACAGCGGAAGGTCATGCCAGATGAATCTGATAGATTTCTTTGACTGGGTGACCAAAGTAGTAGATCAGGAGGGCTGTGAACATGGCCTACCTAGACTTTAGCAAGGCATTTGACACAGTCCCACACAAAAGATTAATATACAAGTTAGCCAGCCTGGGAGTGGGTCCCAAGATGACAGCCTGGGTAAAGAATTGGCTGGAGAATTGGACACAGAGAGTAATAGTAAATGGAGTCCACTCAGAAGAAAGGAGTGTTACTAGTGGGGTACCGCAGGGTTCAGTATTAGGACCGGTCCTCTTCAATGTCTTTATAAGTGACATTGCAGAGGGACTGGAAGGAAAAGTATGTCTCTTTGCAGATGACACAAAGATCTGCAACAGAGTTGATGCACAGGGTGGGGTGGAAAGAATGAGAAGGGACTTGGCAAGGTTAGAGGAATGGTCAAATGTATGGCAGCTTAGATTCAATGCTAAGAAGTGCAAGGTAATGCACCTGGGAAACAAAAACCCAGGGGAAGAGTACACAATGGGGGGTGAGATACTAACAACAACAAAAATGGAAAGGGACCTGGGGTAGTCATATCAGATGACCTAAAGGTGGGCAAGCAATGTGAGAGGGCAGCAAGGAGGGCTGGGGGATACTGGGGTGCACAGGAGAGGCATCACCAGTAGAAAACAGGAAGTTATTATCCCTCTGTACAGACAGCTGGTGAGACCCCATCTGGAGTACTGTGTGCAGTTCTGGAGACCCACTCGCAAAAGACATAGACAGGATGGAAGCTGTCCAGAGGAGGGCAACTAAAATGGTGCAGGGTCTGCACCGGAAGACATATGAAGAGAGGCGAAAGGAGCTTAATATATATAGCCTCGAGGAAAGGAGGGAGAGGGAACATGATAGAAACATTCAAGTACCTCAAGGGAATCAACAAAGTCCATGAGGTAGCATCTTTCAAAAAAGAGTGTGCAAGAACAAGAGGGCACAATTTGAAGATAGTGGGGGTGGCTCAGAGGTAATTTAAGGAAGTATTTTTTCACAGAGGGTTGTGGATGTATGGAACGGCCTTCCGGAGGAGGTTGTGGAGTCAAAATCAGTGGTGGAATTCAAGCATGCATGGGACAGTCATAAGGCCATTCTAGGGGGTTGGGGTAGGAAGAAGTAGGCTGCTGGTTAACTAGGATCTGCAGCTTATCCAGTAGGTAGGGAAATGGGCAGACTGGGTGGGCCAAGCGGTCCTTATCTGTCGTCAAATTCTATGTTTCTATGTTTCTCAGTAACACAGACTGGAGACTGCTACGACACTTCCCTACCCTGGACGGGGCTGCCACCTTCTTCCAGAAATCTCTCATGAGGGCCACTGACCTCTTTGCTCCTTTGAAGACCCATCGAGTTAAAGGCAGTTGCTATTAGTGGATCACTTCCCCCCAAAGGCCCTGCTGATCCGCCGCGACAAAGCCTGGAAAAAATTCAAGTGCTCCTCACTCCTAACTGACCTTGAGACCTATAAAGCTCTTAGAAACCAAAGTAAGCATGCAGTCAAACTGCCAAAAATGGCATACGCCAATCACCTCCAGAAAACTAACCTAGGCAACCCGAGGTTATTCTGGTCTCACATCAATGAGTGATAAAAGGAAAAAGGAAGGCTGCCCCAGGACCTATCGTGGTCAATGGGCAGTTACTGAATGATGGGACCCTCATTGCTGTGGCCCTGAATCACCACTTCACAAACCTTGATGATTACAAGGCTGAGCTCCCAGTGATTAACAACGAGTCCGACACACTGGAACCTCCTAACCTTGACCACCCATCCTTTCCTCTGAGGTTAGCTAAGGTTAAAGAAGTCCTCACCCTCCTAAAGTCCCTGAAAACCAGAGGATCAGGAGGGCCTGACAGTATCCAAGCCAGACTACTCAAGGACAGTGCTCCAGCACTCGCAAGGCCTCTCATCTGGCACATAAACTGGTCCCTTCTAGAAGGGACTGTCCCAGAGCTGTGGAAAAATGCTCACGTGGTTCCTATTCACAAAGGTGGGCCAACAGAACCCATTGGCAACTACAGGCCCATCTCCCTGCTCTGCACCCTAGCAAAAATCCATACATTTAACTCCGTGAATACTTAGAGGCACACCAGCTTCTTTCCCTGGCTCAGCATGGGGTCAGAGCTAAACATGAGGCAGACACCGCTCTAACTAAGTTCTCTGCAGATGTGCTTAGGGAACTTGACGCAAGGTCCAACACAGGAGCAGTTTTCATCGACCTCTCCAAGGCCTTCGACTTGGTCGAACACCGACTCCTACTTCACAAGTTGTGTAACATAGGCCTGGACACTCATGCTCTCAGGTGGTTTGAAAGCTACCTTACTGGTCATTCTCAGAGGGTCAAGTGGAAGGACAAGATCTCTGATCCACTGCCCCTAAAGGAGGGGGTACCACAAGGGTCCATACTTAGTCCCCTTCTGTTCTCCCTGTTTATAAATGATCTGCACAACCATTGCGGGAGCAGTGCTGTCATTCAGTATGCTGATGACGCTGTGATTTATAGATCCTCTGACAACCTGGGGGACCTAGGTCCATCCCTCCAAGAGGACCTACTCACTATGGAGGACTGGCTTATTGAGAATAAAATGGTCCTTAATACCACCAAAACCAAGGCCATGTTGTTCGGACCTAGATCTCTTGGCCTAAACAGAACACAACACCTGCAACTCACTTCCAGGGTGGGTAACAAACTAGAAGTGGTTGCCTCCACAAAATACCTTGGCCTTACTTTGGACCAAGGATTCACTCTAAAACAGCATGTTGACCAAGTCAGCAAAGTCATTCATGGTAAACTTGGTACCGTTTATCGCCTCAAGGATCAGCTGATCCCAGAAGCTAGGACTGCCATTGCCTCGTGTGTCCTCCTCCCAACACTCACCTATGCTGCCCCGATACTTCAGGGAATGGCCAAGCTTGAGTTCAATAAGTTACAGGTTTTGTACAACAAGGTGGTCCGCTTCGCCACTCAGTCCCACTCTAGGAGCCACCACTGTGACTCTCTAGCACTTATCAGCTGGTCTTTGTTTGAAGCCCATCTCAGGTACCCAGTGCTCTGCCTAGCACATAAGCTAATTAACTCAGCCCCTCCTCCAAGCCTCTCAGGGCTCATAACTGCCAAGCAAAATCCTCGTAACCTATGGACCTCAGGCCAAACTCTTCTTGAAGTTCCAAGGGTAAGGACCAAGGCAGGGGGCATGTCCTTTTCCCACACTGCCCCTTCCCTATGGAACAACCTTCCTCCTGAGGTATGGGAAGTTTAATCACTTGCGAGCTTCTGAACAAGACTAAAGGCACACATGCTTGCCACGAGTCAATGCCAATGCTATGTTACCTGACACTTCCACTCTACGATCCTGCCTGAGCACTTACCTCATCCTTCCTAAAGTTGGGAGCCCTAATTTCTTCTCTACTGGCTCTCCTCCTAACATACTTTACTCGGGTAATTGCAACCCAGGTGTTGCTCTGGCTCTCCTCCATTGTTCACTTTTGCTAATCACTGTAACCTGTTATGTATTATATCATTGCTGTAAGTCATCTGTACATGCTATAACATCTGTACTATTAATGTATACTACTTGTCCTGTAGCTCCCTGGTCTGCCCTGAAAAAGGGACCTCCGGGGCCCAGTGGGCCTACCCGGTCATCAAAATTCAATAAATAAATAAAATAAATACACAAGTGAGTTCTGGAGGTAGTGGGCCAGGGATTATCTGTGCAGTTTAAAAAAATTTCCAAAACTGCAGAGCCACAAAAGCTTTCCAGCTCACTCTCCCACAAAAAGAATTCTGCTAGCGCTAGATGTGAAAAAGTTGTAGGTTCTCCATGGGCAAGAGCCTATTCTCAAGGTACTTCATGACCCACAAGAAAAATGGGAAGTGGTAACCCATTTTAGAGCTCAGATATCTGAACAAGCACATAAAGAATGAGAAATTCAAGATGGTCACACTGAGAACAGCGATACCATCTTACAGTCAGGTCACTGGCTGGGAATCACTGGATCTGAAAGATGCTTGTTTTCATATCACAGTCAGGCCAATGCACAGAAACTATTTCAGGTTCAAGCTGGGGAACTATCAGTATTAGTTCCAGCTCTTTCATTCAGCCTCACCTCAGCACCAAGGGTTTTCATAAAGCGCTTGACTGTGGTGGCAACACACTTGAAAATGCAAGGTGTGGTAGTTTTACCCTACCTAGACAAGTGACTAGTGAGTAAGCTAGGTTGCCAACATTCTCGTATTTTAATGAACATCCTGTATTTCAAGGAAAAATTGCCTGTCCCATATTAAATCAATACAGGATCCTGTTATCCCGTATTTTGTATTGTAGGGTTAAAAGACTCAGCTTCCCACAGTTCCCAGTGGCTGGTAGCCAGCCTGACCACCAGTACACACGTTGGGAATGTTGGGGATGTGAACTGAATGTGGGGAGCCTGGGGAATCTCAACGGGCATGTTGTTGATGCTGACTCATTGCGTTGGAGAGCAGGGAAGTCAGAGAGCAGAGAACGAGGAGCTGCAGGTTTGAATATATTGCTGTCATGTGTGTCAGTGTCTGTCAGTCAATTTGGGCCAAGCGAGCAGCCTGCAGCTGTCGGAAGGACTTGAACAAGTTTAAAATACAACTTGTCTAGAAGTCCCAGAGGGAGTGGAGTGCCAGAGGAACAGAGGCCCAAAAAACAAGTAAGTATGGTATTTCATTCTTCTGCACAGTGCAGGCTGCTGCTGCAGGGTTGGAGTTTCTGCAACCAGGCCAGGGGGAGAGGTAAGCGACGACTCATGACTAGCATGTCCAAGTCACAGACCGAGAGTAGTGTGTGAGCTGTTACAGCTGCTGCTGGGACCAGGGCTCCTCAGAGGATGGCAGCAGGAGGTTGTCAGGGAACACACACACACTGGTAAGGGCACCGCACCGATCAATCTTTGATAGTGTAGCTGTTCAGCTGAACTCATGGGCCCCTATGGCTTCACAAAAGTGCTGCCTTTTGCTTGGCTTCTCTCTTTTACTCTCACTCCTAAAATCAAGACAAGTTACTAAGTACAATGCATGCATTTCTGTGGGACAATTAATCATCTCACATTTGGTTTTGATGTTCAGACGGTTATGCCCACAGTACATAGCAGTAAAAAGTCAATGCACATCAGTGGTGGTTCCCAGTAAATAATGCATCATCGGGGTTCCAGATCCCAGTACACACCAGTCACGGTTCCCAGTTATGTCCAGTAATATAGGTTAATGTCCCAATAATATCAAGTGGCAGGTCCAGGTAGTGGCTCATTTGGGGGGTGAGACAGGGGGCGGAGGCATCTGTCCCTTATATTTGAAATCCAATGTTGGTAACCCTC
The DNA here is from genome assembly GCA_016271365.2 of Neoceratodus forsteri. Classification (NCBI taxonomy): domain Eukaryota; kingdom Metazoa; phylum Chordata; order Ceratodontiformes; family Ceratodontidae; genus Neoceratodus; species Neoceratodus forsteri. Next base: position 78,643,273 of record CM057454.1, on the reverse strand, counting down.
GGAGAAAATGGAACAAGAGACAAGATGCTAAATTCAGACAGTGAAAAGCACCTTGGAGTCTCTAGGATTCTTGATAAACCTGCAGAAGTCCCAAGTAAAACCTGTTCAAGTACTGGACTTCATAGGAGCAGAGCTAAACTCCCTGCAGGGGAAAGCCTTCCTCCCACAGGCGAGAGTTGCAGCTTTGACAGCCACAGCAGAATTTGTCACTGCAGGATGCCCAAGGCCTGCATGGGACTTCCAGTTACTGAAACACATGGCCGCTTCCACAACTGTAGTTCCATGGGCCAGGTTCCAAATGAAAGAGATCCAGTACCACTTAAGAGACAACTGGTCTCAAAGATGGGATCCGCTCTCTAAGCTAGTGCCAGAAACAAAAGCACTGGTAAAGTCACTAGAGTGGTGGTAGAAAGAAAGCAACCTCAGAGAGGACATTCCCTTCTTCAGCAATCGCCAATAAGTATTCTTACTACAGATACCTCACCTATAGGATCTCACAGTGAGTGGCACATGGAGCCCACAGGAGTTACTGGAACACATCAACTTCCTGGAGCTTAGTGAAGTGCTGCTAGCAATGCAGTTTTTCTACTCCCAGCCATAGGGTCAAGTCTGTTAAAACAATGTACTACATAAACCAGCAGGGAGGGACAAGATCCTCAAAGCTGGATAAAGAAGCAGTTAGATCTGGGACCCAGCATACACCTTTGAAGCAAACATTTCTGCAGTGCACCTGCCAGGCAAAGACAATTTTCTGGCAGACTCCTTAAGCAGAATCACCCAGAGAAATTACAAATAAGCCTTGAACAGACATGTTCTGGCCACAGTTTTCAAAAGGTGGGGTACTCCCAAAATAGACCCGTTCACATCTTGGGATAACAATCTGCTCCCACAGTATTGTTGCAGACCACTAGCCAGAAGGACAGTCCCAGAGGATGCCCTGGACTTGGATTGGACAGGTAGGTTCCTGTATGCTGTCCCACCATTTCCACTCATACAGAAAATCCTCCTGAAGCTCAGAAGGGAGCCTGTAACTAAGGTCTTAATAACCCCAGACTGGGCCAGACAGGCCTGGTATTCAGTTTTTCCTGAATGAATCCAGCAAGTCTCCAATCAGCCTATCACTGAGTCACAATCAACTGACTTCATCCCAGGCAGAATGACATTCCCAGACCCCAGGGCACTACACCTGAGGGCATGGTTCTTGAAGAGTTCGAACACTCTAGACTGAATCTTTCAAAGAAAGTCCTGAAAGTGCTTAGGGTTTCAAGGAAACCAACAACCAGGAAAGCATGCTTCTTAAAATGGAAGAGATTTTCTTACTGGTGTACCCCAGAAAGAATAATACCAATAGAGTCAGGATTGCTTATAGTCCTGGAATACCTAGTACACCTGCAGTCTGTAGCTGTAAGGTCTTCAAAACTAAAGAAGCACTTAGCACCAGTGTCAGCCTACATATCAGCAGGCAAGGGTAAGGTGCTGGCCTCACAAACCATTTTCAGAAGGTTTTTTAAAGGCCTCTGTCACTTGTACCCACTGGTTAGGGACCTAGTCTCACCATGGGATCTCAAGCCCAACTCATGGAAGCTCCATCCGAGCCTGTGGACACTACTGACCTAAACTATGTCGTATGGAAAACCATATTCTTGATTGCTATGCCCTCTGCTAGGAGGGTGAGTGAACTTCAAGCCGTCTGCAGAGTCAAATTACATAATCTTCCATTGGAATAAGGTAGTCCTCACAACCAACAGGAAGTTCCTACCTGAGGTGGTGTCTGAATTCCACTTAAACCAGTTAGTAACACTTCTGTGCTCTATTCAGAACATTCCAGTCCAGATGAGCAAAAATTGCACAGCGTTGATCTGAAACAAGTTCTGGGTATCTACATGGCCTGGACAAATGATGTCAAGCCCCAAAATACTCAACTTTTTGTTAACTATGATGAGGTTGGCAAACGTAGACCATCAACCAAGTGGTCTAGCTCACTGGATAGTCCCTTGCATCCAGTTCTGCTATGAAAAAGCTGGGAAAATGCCTCCCAGAGGCTTAAGGGCCCACTCCATAAAGGGTAACTCTGCGTTCATCACATCCACAAGGGGCATCCCTTTATTGGATATTTGCAAAACAGCTACCTGAAAACAAGTGCACAGTTTTACAAAGCACTACTGCCTAGACATACAAACAAGGAGGGATACTGGATTTGGAACTGCTGTCTTGCAGAATGTCTTTCCTAAGTAGGTTCTGGTTCCCAGCCTTGCAAGGTACTGCTATTGACAGCTAAAGGGGAAGTTCTGATAATGGGAGACTTCAACATGCCGGATACAGATTGGTCAATACCAGCAGGAACATCTGCCAGAACGAGACACATGGTGGATTCCCTGCATGGGGAGGGCCTCAAACAACTGGTACAACAACTCACAAGAGACAGGGCTATCCTAGATCTAGTACTAACAGGGAAGGGATCACAGATCTCCAGGTAGAAGGTCACCTGGGGGCCAGTGACCATCACATGGTATGGTTCAATTTGGCCACTACATCTAAATCATCCCATTCCAAGGCAAAAATATGGGACTTCAGAGGAGCTGACTTTGATAAGACGGCCAAAAGAGTTAAGCTAGCCCTGGCAAAAAGAAACACAGGTGAGGGGGTACAGGCAAAGTGGGCTAGCATTAAGGATGCAATACTTAAAGCAACATCCAATTGTGTTAGACAGAAAAGGAAGTGCAAAAGAAGAAGGAAACCACTTTGGTTCTCAAATACAGTAGCAGAAAAGGTCAGAGCCAAAAGGTTGGCCTTCAGGATATATAAGGGAACACAGCGGGATGAAGATAGGGAGGCATACCAAACTGCCCTAAGGGAATCAGGGAAGGCAGTAAGGCAGGCAAAGTTCCAAACTGAGGAAACACTAGCACGAACTGTAAAAGAAGGTGACAAGACTTTCTATAGATACATTAGTGAAAGGAGAAAGTCCAGAGGGGGTATTGCTAAGCTCAAAGGAGAAAAGGGGGCATGTGAGGAGGAGGAACCTGTAAAAGTATCTATCCCAAATAGATACTTTTGCTCAGTGTTTACTGAAGAGAAGGTAGAGCAGGGCCCACAGCTCAGCACCATGGACACAGGGGGGAGGGAGGTGAGTACTACTCCCTTCACAAAAGAAAGAGTCCTACAAGAGCTCGCTAAGCTCAGGGTGGACAAGGCAATGGGACCTGATAGCATACATCCCAGGATACTTAAGGAGCTAAGTGTGGAACTAGCAGTGCCATTATCAGAACTGTTTAGTGAATCTCTGAGCACAGGAGAGGTCTCAGAAGACTGGAGAAGGGATCATGTGATCCCACTCTACAAGAGTGGTAGCAGGGAGGAGGCAGGGAACTACAGGCCAGTCAGTCTTACCTCAGTAGTGGTCAAGATTATGGAGGCACTCCTTAAGAAAAGGATAGTGCAACACCTGGAATCCATAGGGGTACAGGATCCAAGACAGCATGGGTTTACAAAAGGAAGGTCCTGTCAAACTAACCTCATAGATTTCTTTGATTGGGTAACAGAGTGGTGGACCAAGGGGGAGCAGTTGATGTCACCTACCTTGACTTCAGCAAAGCTTTTGACACTGTTCCACATAGAAGATTGATAAATAAGCTGGGTAGGCTCGGGGTAGGTCAGAAGTTGGTCAACTGGGTGGCAAACTGGTTGACAGACAGAAAACAGAGAGTGGTGGTAAATGGTATACAGTCAGAAGAGATGCAAGTCACAAGTGGGGTACCTCAGGGATCAGTCCTGGGGCCAGTCCTCTTCAATATCTTCATCAGTGACATTGCAGATGGACTAGAGGGTAAGACTTTTCTGTTTGCAGATGACACCAAGATCTACAAGAGAGTAGATGATCCAGATGGGGTGGGCAGAATGAGAAGAGGTCTGGATAAACTAGCAAAATGGACAGAAGAGTGGCAACTGGGATTTAATGCAAAGAAGTGCAAGATCATGCACATAGGGAAGACAAACCCTGAAGCCACCTATAGGCTGGGAGGGGAGTTGCTGGCAGTCACAGAGGAAGAAAGAGACTTGGGCATCATCATCACTGATGACCTGAAATCATCCAAACAGACCTCTAAAGCAGTAGGTAAGGCTAGGGGGATGTTAGGGTGTATTAGTAGGGGTATCACAAGTCGTAAGAGGGAGGTAATAATCCCTCTTTACAAGACACTGGTTAGGCCCCATCTGGAGTACTGCAGTACTGGAGGCCACACCTTCACAAGGACATTAAGCAAATTGAGGCAGTCCAGAGAAGAGCAACCAAAATGGTGCAGGGACTGCATCAGAAGACATATGAGGACAGATTAATGGAGCTCAATATGTATAACCTTGAACAAAGGAGGGAGAGAGGTGATATGATCGAACCATTCAAACGCCTTAAGGGCATTAACAAGGTGAAAGAGTCTAACATGTTTAAATATAAGAAAAATAGCAGGACAAGAGGACACAGTATAAGAATAGAGGGAGGCCGATTAAGGGGGAATGTGAGGAAATTCTTTTTCACAGAAAGAGTGGTGAATGCATGGAACGGCCTACCTCAGGAAGTTGTGGCTATGAATACAGTGCAGGGCTTCAAACAGGCATGGGATAGGCATAAGGGAGCAATACAGACAAATATGAATAGATAGGTCATTGACAGTGTAAAGGTGTGTGGCACATTCATAAGGTAGAAAAAATGGGCAGACTGGATGGGCCTTGTGGTCCTTATCTGCCTTCAACCTCTATGTTTCCATGTTTCTATTGACTCTGCATAGAGTGTAAACAGTAAGTGAGGGATTCCCGGGGTTAGAAGAACAAATTACTCACTGTATTAATGTTGCTTCTTCTCAGGGATCCCTCACTATGTTTACACTCCCCACCCTACCTCCCCTTCCAGACCCTGAAAATGTGTTCTCCCAAAAATCAGTTATTGCATTTAAGGTTGCTTGAGTATTACTATTGCAGTTAATCTACAACTATAAAGTTTGTTTTTTCTTAACATTTCTATGTTTTACATTTACATGCCTGCTTAATTTGATTGGTATTTTTCAAAAATGTTGACAGAATTGTATACATTTTTGGTAGCCACGCTGCTAGTTTTATTAGCCACTTCTCAACTCTGGCTATAGAAACAAACCTGACCAACTGTCAGAATGGACCATGGCTGCAGTACTTGAACCAAGATTCTAAATTTTAAGAATTAGAATAAACTCTGTCTCTGGGGCATCTGTATCCAAGGAGATAGATGCACAGAGTGTACACATAGTGAGGGATCCCTGAGAAGAAATAACATTACTATGGTATTTTTTTCTTATTTGACTATGCAGTAATCAGCTTCTTTAGGCTTTCTCCCAATATGTCCTAAAAATAAATGTGTCCACATGGAGGGGGGATTTGAAAATCAGGCCCTACATTAGGCGAAGGGTAATGCTACTACAGTTGATATACGGTGTACAGCAGGTTGCTTAATAGTCTCAGTAATCAGTAAGTGCTCAGTAATGTGTTGCATCAATCTCACACAGATGTGAAACTAACTCTGGTTAATGACTCCACTGGGCTTTAATTTGGAACTTTAGAGGCATAAGTATCTAAAAAATTGTTATTTTTGTTAATTTGCCACTTGTTGGCCTCTGAAAGGGACACAAAATAGCTTTGTTTCAAATGAATGTCCTTTCCCATGAAGTCCAATAAACTCGGTTTCCCTTCAGGTTGCTTGAAACCCTCTAGTGCAGTGTTACATTTTGGCTTTTTTTATAAGTCAAAGTCAATTTATTGCATGCCACTCTTTAGCGTGCAGGTAGAATCCACTTTCTGTATTTCACAAGGGCGCATTATCTAATTTTAAGAAATTAGTGGGATAGGAAAAAACACAATTGACCCAATAGTCTTGGCTCTTATAGAAAGATTTTCATCACCATCTTTTAACTTTTTCCCCTGTATTTCTGTATCCCTTCTTTCAGAACTAATGTAGTTATCTCTTGAAACTGAATGTACAGTATTTCTTGCTTCAGAGACCATCACTGGCAGCATGTTCCTTATATTATAACCCTTAGTGTAAAACAAAAGCTCTTTCAAGAGTCAGTCTCCTCTACAGAGCCAGACTTTTGAGACCAGGACTCTCAACCCTCACCAGATGGGCCTCTCCACGTCCTGGAAAGGATGCCCTTGTTCATAGGTGCTGAGGGATCGTTAATGTGGGAACAACACTGGGCTTTCATTGGTGCTTTTTGGAGCTGGCATAGGGAGCCTGACAGGGCTCAGTATGTGCCCTTCTCCCTGACACCAATGATACTGGGAGGTGGGGCCCCATCTCCATGTACTCTCCCTGTCCTGTTTCCTGACGTACAGTCTGCAAGTGCATGGTACCTTGCACTCCTGATGTAATCAATTTGTATTGTTATTAATTATGCCAGTATGCTACTGTGTATTGCTGTGCCTTATTGTATTATGTTACCGTGCTTTCTACTTGTTATTATGTACTTATCCTCTCCCCCAGGACACATCTGGAAACGAGCTTCATGGTTCAGTATGTCTTTTCTGATAAATCTCTTTTAAATAAATAAATAAATAAAAATAAATACGTCCTCCTCAGAGGACAATGAATCATCTGTCCACCTTCCTTCAGCTGCCAAGTATGCTTTATTGAAATGAAAAAGAGAAGAATGCGGTGCGCTCGAGACTGCTTCCCCCAATGGCGCAGTCCATATGTTTCATACCAGAAAAAAGCAAAAAAATACATGCACACACCGAGACTGGTACTAAGAGAGACTTTAATTACACTCACAGGTAAAAAAAGAACTACCCCATGTGCATTCACCCTCTATACTGATCTCACAGCTATAAGAGAAAGTTTTCACCCCTCTGTCCATCTTGGAAACCAGCACTAAGGTTATGCCCTGTTAAGAGCTTGGACACATTTTTATCTGAAAAGCAAGTTCTGTCCTCCTCCTAGACATCCTGCAGTCTCTCTCTCAGTGCCAGTCTTGGTTTGTGCATCCATTTTTTTTAGCATGCTTTATACCAGCAACTCTTGGTGGAGATGCTCCAGGCACTCAACCTACATGCATTTACAGCTGTGACCTGGCAGCCCTGCCATTAAGACTAATTGGAGATCCCAGTGTTAACACTTCTGTCATTCTTCCATGGCCAAAAGCCTTAAATGAGGTATCCAGGGCAGTGGGGGGGGGAGTCCTTCTCCAATCCAGCCATCCCCAGGGATCTTCTCATGCAGTATCACGCACCCACAGTGTCTGCTGGTGACATTTCTCACCATTCCTTCATGCTTGAGATACTGCAGTCCCTCTCCGGGCAATGGCATCTTGCGTATGACCAACCTCCAGAGGCAGACTCCACTCAGGTGGACGCTTTTAGAAGGAAGGCTTTTTCCTTGGCACATGCCCTAATGCGCAGTTCTGCACACCAGATACAAATGGTGACTTACAACTATTGTCTATGGTTGCAGTTAAGCACACTATTAGCTACACTGTTGCAGAGTGAGACAGCCAGGCAGGCCATTGACCTTTCTGTTCAGGGCCTGGAGGTAGCTGGGCATCAATCAAGGGCATCTTACGATGCCAGTGAGGCGTCTTCCAGGTTGACAGGAACTACAGTCTGCTTCAGATGGATGGCATGACTTTACTATTTCCAGTAGGGAGAGATAGATAGATAGATAGATAGATAGATGCTTTATTTCTAAAGCACCCCATTCAGTGGACTCTGGGTGCTGTACAACATTAAAACAATAAAAATAACACATAACATACAACACACATATCACAATATTTATTTATTTAGCTTTTGTTAACCAGGTAGGTACACTAGACAAGACAATTGCCTATTTTGAGGTACGACCCAGGAGAGTACAGGAATAATAGATTTAGGTACATATGACATTGTACAAATTAGACATGTTACAGTTCAATGTGAGGATACATATTCAACACAGCATACGAAACATGGTAAGGCATAGATGCATCTGGTGTGTGCCTATAACCCTCCAAGGGGAGGTCTAACAGGGCTCACTTATCTTCTGGATGCCGTCAGGCCCAGTATAGGAGACAACGAACTTATTATCATGGGTGATATTAACCTAAACTGGGAGAGTGGCAATATTAAGAAATGTGAGTCTCAACTTGCCAGCCTATCCCTAACCCAACTAATTCATGACCCGACCAGACAGACTGCTAATGGTTCCTCGAGTACCCTGCTGGATTGGATCCTGTCTAACCATCGGGAGAGGATAGCATCATCAGGCACGATATCTGACTCCATATCAGATCACTCCCCGGTGTACTGTGTCTGGAAAATTCCCTCCCCCAAAATCCCACATAAAATCATACAAGTCAGAAACTACTCCAGGTTTGACTCAGAGGGGTTCCTGAATGACTTAAGATGTACTGACTGGACCAGGGTGCTTGAAGCCTCTGACCCCTCAGTGGCAACCTCCTGCTCCATTGATACCTTTGGTGATCTCCAGGATAGACATGCCCCAGGGTCACTGGAGGTGAAGGGAACTGCTACCTTCTGGCTGAATGGTAATCTTCAGCCCAGATGCGTGAGCTTAGACAAATGCTGGGCCTGTACCAGGGGATCCAGTGATCCTTCTAATCTCCTGAGATACCGGCACCTCAGGAACCAGTGTAAAAAGGCTATTAGGGTAGCTAAAAGTGACTTCTGTAAGTCTGTGCTACTTAGCTCTGCCAGAGACCCTAGGAGGTTTTGGAGGAATATCAAATCCCTCGTCAGTGGGCCCTCCCACATGGGTGTCACGGATATGGTTATAGATGGAGTCTCGTGTAATAATCCCCATACTATAGCCAACTCTCTTAACCTTCACTTCTCAGACCTCTCGGCCCTCACCTCTCGTTTCACATCTGCTGGGGGGAGCTCATTCATTATCCCTTCCCTCCCGAGTCAGGGTGATCAACCTCCTCGGAGAGCATTTAATCTCAGAGCAGTATCAGTCCTGGATGTTCAGAACCATCTTGCTGCCCTCTCCCAGCACTCCAGTCCAGGTCTCGACAACCTGGAACCTAGGCTTCTCAAGCTAGAAGCTGTTTACATTGCCTCTCCGGTTGCCCACATCTTTAATCTATCCCTCAGCTTGGGGATAATCCCTGATATCTGGAAGGAGGCAAGGATAGTCCCTGTTCTGAAGCAGGGCAATCCCAAACTTCCTGACAACTATTGCCCTATTGCTATTCTCCTATCCCTTGGCAAACTTCTGGAAAAGGTGGTGGCCGAGCAACTCTCGGAGTATTTGCACACTCACGAGCTGCTATCCAGGGCCCAGCATGGCTTTCGAAAGGGACATAGTACCACAACTGCCCTGATTACTGTAACCTCAAGCATAAGATCTGCCATGGACCAGGGCAAACTGTCAGGTGCTATATTTATAGACTTGTCAAAAGCTTTTGACCTTGTCAATCATGACCTACTTGGGGAGCAGCTATGGGCTCTTGGACTCTCTCCCCATGCCATGAGCTGGTTGATGGGCTACCTGAAGGGCAGAAAGCAGCGTACCTGCTTCAACAAGGCCCTCTCGGAGCCCAGGGCGGTGACTATGGGAGTCCCCCAGGGATCGGTGCTAGGTCCTCTCCTATTCTTGCTTTTTATTAATCAACTGCCACTGGTGACCTCTCATTGCCAAGTCACCCTATATGCAGATGACCTGGTGCTAGTGGCCCATTCTCATAATGCTGCAGCCCTAAACCAGAGCCTGTCTGAAGATTTCAGCAGAGTCTTGGCCTGGGTTACTAAACATAGACTGGTGTTGAACCTAAATAAAACACAGGCCATGCTCTTTGGTTCCACGGCCAAGATCAAAGCCTCATCAGCTTTGCTCAACATAACTTGTGATGGTGGCCCCCCATTGCCAACAGTGAACACAATCAAATATCTTGGGGTTACTCTTGACCCCCAACTCGACATGGGGAGTCATATCCTCAACATCTGTAGAGCTACAAATTGTAAGCTTGGACTTGGCCTACAGGGCCAATACAACCTAACCTCGGGGCCAGACTTGCACTTGCAGAGGAGTGCTTCTTCCTCCCTCAGCTATGGATTCCCACCTATTTGCCCGATCACCCCAAACTCATCTTGTCCGGTGGAACACAGCATATAATGATATCTGTCAGTTTACTAGCTGCCCCAAACTCACCCATCGCTGTGAGCTCTATGACAAACTCTGCTGGCTCCCCAGCTGAATACTTGGATTTTGGTGTTGGAAGTTTCTCCAAGAAAGTGCTCACATTGGCACCTAGCTGGACTGGCATCTCCTCCCAAAACGGACACTATGCCCTACCAGCTTAGGGTCCCAGACTGCTGGGTTGCTCAAAGTCCCCCCCACCCGGACCCTGATGGGGGACCGTGACTTTGCTGCATATGTGCCCAGACTCTGGAACTCTCTCCCTGATTATGTCCGATCGGCCCCCTCCCATGGGATCTTTCGCACCTCCCTGTGGTCTCACTTAAAACAATCATCAGTGTGTGACTGTTCCAAGTCTCCGTAGTGAAATGAATCCAGATGAATTCTGCAATCACTAATGTCAATCTAGGTACTCTTAATAAGTTGTGTAATTTTTGCTTGTGCATCTGCTTTTCTACAATTGTTATTATTTCCTGTAATAAGCTGTTCCTCCCAAGTTGCCTTGTATGTATTTTGTATGTTTGTGCTCTCCCGGGTCATTCCTGAAAATAGGCATATTACTTGTCTAGTGTACCTACCCGGTAAACAAAAGCTAAATAAATAAATACAGTGTTAACATAACAAGAGATAAACACCTTGTGGGAGATAAGAGCAGTAATGTTACAGATTCAACACAGTGTACGAGCATGGTAAGGCATAGATTATACAGTATTAACATAACAACATAAACACCTTATGGAGGCCAAGAGCAGTTCCAGGGGCACAGTATCGAAATACTCATCATATCATATAAAGTCAGCAAGAGGTCAACTACATTTAAAACACATCTATCTATAATAAAACAGGCTAATATCAGTTGTAAATCAAATGCCTACTGAAATAAAAATATATTTCAACCTGTTTTAAAGGTTTCTACCGAGGTTGCCTCCCTGAGATGTTTAGGTAACGAGTTCCACAGGGTAAGGGTGGCAACTGAGAATACATGGTCCCCCAGAATGCCGCAACCTAGTCCTGAGAACTCCAAGGAGGCCAACCTCGGTAGAATGGAGAGCCTGGGTTGGGCAATGGAGCTCAAGGAGATCTTGCAGGTAGACTGGTCCTCTTTCATGCAGGGTCTTGTAGGTAAGGAACCCTACCTTGAAAACAATCTTCCACCTAACCGGTAGCAAGTGCAGTTTGCGGAGGATAGGAGTAATATGCTCATTTCTTTTTACTCCAATCTTGCCACCATGTTCTGCACCAACTGCAGCTGGTGGAAGTTGCCTCCCAGATAGTCCAAGGTACAGAGCATTGCAGTAGTCCAACTTGGATGTAACAAAAGTGTGTACAAGTGTAGGCAGGTGCTCAGATGGAATTAGAGGCTTGGATCTAGGCAATGTTTCCTTTGATGGTAATATCCACTTTTGACAATGGCTGACACCTGAGCACCAAGTGTCAGGCCATCATCCAGAATCATGCCCAGATCCTTCACTTGTGAGGATGGAATAAGGGGTACCCCCCCAGCATCAGTCCGGGGGGGGTCCTCCCGACCACCCCCACTGCAACGACGACCTAGATATACCACTAGCACCTCAGTCCTGTCTGGGTTAAGTCTAAACCAGTTTTGAGTCATCCAAGTCTGGATTTCCTCTAGGCAGCTGTTAAGTATGGAAGACGCCATCTGGTTACCTGGTGCACAGGACAGGTAGAGCTGGGTATCCTTTGCATAGCAGTGAAAGCTCAGCACATACTGCCTGATAATGTCTCCTAATGGCAGCATGTACACCATGAATAACAAGGACGACAAGACCGAACCTTGCGGAACACCACAGGACAGAGGCTTTAGGCTAGATGTGGCAAGCCCCATCGTCACCCTCTGCACTCTGCCTGTCAGGTATGACCTAAACCATTTGATGACATTTCCTGATAGGTCACACCAGTACTGCGGGCGGTCAAGTAACACCTCATTATCCACATGGTCAAATGCTGCTGACAAGTCCATGAGGACTAAGATGGTATGCTCCCTCCTGTCCCTTGCCATCAGGAGATCATTAAGCACCTTCACCAGGACAGTCTAAGTACTATGCCCATTTCGAAACCCAGACTGGAATATCTCATAAGTGGAGGAGGAGGCAAGATGTGCCTCGAGCTGGATGGCCACTACGTTTTCTACAACCTTCCCTAAAAATGGGAGGTTAGAGACCGGCCTGTAGTTGCTGAGGCACTCCAGGTCTAATGAGGGTTTTTTCAATAGAGGCCTGACCAACGCCTCTTTCAAGGTCTATGGAAAGACCCTACTCTTCAAGGAACTCTGGATTATCTCAGCCACCACAAGTCCAGTCAGGTCCAAACACTCTACCAAAAGGCAGGTAGGACCTGGGTCAAGATCACAAGGTGTTGGTTGCAGCCTCGAGGTCATTATCACCACCGTCTCCATTCCAACTGGCTCAAACTCAGCCCAGACATGAAAAGTGCTTTGATACGTCTTAGAACGGACCCCGTAGCCCCTACGAGAGGCATCAGAGGAGATCTTGGCCTGATAGAGGACACTTTGTTGGCAAAGAACAGACCAAACTCCTTGCACCTAGTGCTTGAACTTCCTCACCCCACACGGAGACAGGCCAGATGTAATAACCTGTCTATTGTGTGGAAGAACTGAGCTGGTCTGTTCCTTGCCACAGCAATCTCCCTGGACAAAAAGCCTGCCTTCTTTTGGGAGATTTCCCCTGATAGTTGCAATAATGTGACCTCAGGGCCAGTTTATCCTCCATCAGCCCAGATCTCCTCCAGCGTCTCTCTAATCTCTGACCCCTAGTTTTTAACTCCCTGAGTTCCTCGTCAAACCAAGGAAGTCTCTGGCGAGTAGATGGGTCAGACACAAAGGGGAATGATTGAATCAAAGACCGAGTGACAGCCCTACTGGAGGCGGCCACTCCCTCCTCCCTTCCAATCACACACACAGCCTCCACACCTGATAGGTCCAGCACCACCAATAGTCCTGTCAAGGACAATCCTCTTAAAGGATGGTACTGGACCATCTCCACAGAGGCAGGACCATCTAAGAGGGCAGCTTCAAACATGAGCCCCATGGTGCTATGATCCGACCCACCTACTGGATCTACTCTGAGGTCATTAACCTCTAGGACAATCGAAAACACAAGGTCGAGTGTGTGGCCGCACAAGTGGGTCACTGACATAACATGTTGTGTCAGACCCATGGCCTCCATATTATTCAGAAGGTCAGTCACAAATCCTGAGAGCCAGTTGTCAACCCAGGTATTGAAGTCCCCCAGAATCAACCATCTGGGAGACTCCAAGGCCAGGCCGGTGACGAGCTCTCCGAACTCCCGCAGGAAATCTCCATCTCCCCAGAGGCCGATAGAGCAAGAGGACACTAAAGCCTGCACCAGGACCCCAATCACAGCAACACACTCAAATGACCTTGTGGGACCAACAGGTAGCACCGTGAAGTTCAGGCTAGTTTAAAACAATTGGCCACCCCCCTGCCTCTGCAATCCTCATTCGGGGTGTGTATCGTAGAGTACCCTGCTGGCATCGCTGCCTCCAAAATGGGAGCAGCATTCTCATACAGCCAGGTCTCTATGATGCAAGCCATGTCTACCAAGGATATCAAGTCCACCATTATAGCAGCCTTGTTCCTCATCGACCTGGCATTGCATAACACAGCTCAAGTAGGATGAGAGGAGGCTGCTGGATCAGCTACCTTCCCAACACCAATAGTGGAGCCCTTGGATATGGGCATTAGACAGGGGGGAACCCCCTCTCCAGTACCCATTTTTCCCCAGGGTGTCTCCTTGGCCTCACCACCCTAATCCGTATCTCGCCGTCAGCCACTTGGGAAGGCCCCCGGGACCACCCCTTCTGAGCTATCCTCAGTGCCCTGCACTTCCTATACTGTATGTTTCAGCAGGGAGTGAGGGAAGCTCGAAGGGGCAAAGATCACAGAGGGAGGCCGCCAAGTAGCTGCACCTTATAGATCTGCGTCCCAGGCACATATTTATTCTAACAGCTTAAAACCCCCATTAAAACTGCAATCCAAAATATAACCACAAAAAACACAAATTCTAACAACAACCAACCAATCCCGCACACATGCATATACACTCATCAAATAATTCCATACACACATCCAAACACACCCAACACACCTCCACCTAGCCCTCCCTTCCCATAACTACAGCAAAATTAAAAATAAGGGGATCCAAAAACATGTAACTGCACAAGCCAAGATTCAAAAACCAGGAGCTTGTATGTCCACAAGGAGTCTCTAAATATATCACTCAACAAGGGTCTCTCAGCCCCTTGTCCTGTAACATATAGTCCAACTGTTTATTCTTCAAAACAGCCCTCTCATGGCTGAGAGTCCAAAACAGTCAAAGATTTACCAAGTCTCCTTGATAGCGATATATTTAGGAGCAGTTTAATTAATAGTAGTTCATCACAGCCCTACAGGTTCTGCAGATCTCTGGGTCCTCTTACTACCCAGCTCCACTCCTGGCAGAAATGGCCCGAGGATATATCACAGACTTTGCCCAGACACTGCAGTCCTGCTTCTTGTGGAGCCCTGTGAGGCTCGCAACCAAACACCCCACACTCCACAAATAGTCAGCAATCCCTGGAACAGAGAATTATGATCGATAGGCAGTAATTCACAGTCTAAAAAGCCAAAGCCTCCTTTCAGCAACAGTTTCAATCCTTCAAAAGGATTTAAGCCACAGCAAAATGCTGCTTGCTGTATGCCCTGGCAGCAGGTAGTTCCAGTTCTCATCTGTCTCTCTTCCAACCCAACTCCTCTGCACAACAATAAGGGTCACTTTCCAACTGTAGCACCCCTTGTGGTCAACACCTGATGGCGAAACACAGAAAATGACCATTACGGCGACATTAGTGGTAATGGTCCTTTTTCTGTGTTTCACCTTCCCCAAAGTGTTCTGCCACCTCCCTGGACCAACTCCGACCTGGAGTTGGAATCCTAGAGTCTGGGGGGTGTGGGGCACAGAGCCCCGCTGCATAGGGGTGTGTGGGGGGCATAGAAAACAGCGATACAAGAGGCGGCACAATACCTGCGTCGGTATTGTGCTGTCACTGTGGGGGAGGTTGGCATTCTCGCCGATAAGATATCTTAGTGCTTCCCTTGCCAACAGGTCATCATTACCACTCACCTGTCCAAAGCCAACACCTGCAGCCCGCAAACTGGATAAGCAGCTCCTGGACTTCAAACCCATCCACCACCGGCAATATCCTCAACAATACCAGCATCTGAATATCTCCCTTAGTTTCAGCAGCCTGTGACAACTCCAACAAATGTGAGTTAAATTTTACTTGTGCTTGTGTCCATAGTTGCACTCGGAGCACTTATCCTTTTCTTTTACATGCAGCTCCGATTACTCCATGCTGCTGCTAACTAAAAAATAAAAACCTAACTCTCCTCTTTCTGCCTCACTTTTTCCCCTATCACTCCCAAACTAATCTAAAACCTAACTCAACTCAAACAAATGTACAAAATAGCAAAATGAGTTTAAAAGACTTTAAAAAAAAAATAAAAAAATTCTAATGTGCTCTAGTGCACTCAGTAATGGCAGCCCAGAGTTGCTGCCATCTTAAAACAACCTCAGAAGCTGCACAGCGTACTTTCTCACCAACTTGTCAACTACCAAGCTGGGCTAACTGTGTAAGGACCTTCAGACTTCAGCAGATCTTGGAAAAAGATATAACTTTTATTAAAAAATAAAAAAATGTAAAACAGTAGCAGCACCACAGGTGGTGGCAGGAGGTGCTGCTGCTGTTTTACAATAAAAGTTTTATCTTTTTCTAAGATCTGCTGGAGTATGAATGCCCTTACTCAGCCCAGCTAGGCAGCTGACAAGTTGGAGGGCATGACTTTTCCTTTCCCAACTAGCACTTTTGGCCCAGTGTAAGAGGCCTCATTCACATTTCTAGGGGACTCATTTTTTCTCCCCTAGGGTCAGGCAGGAACTATCAGGGAACCTTCCTGATCCTGTGCCTCAGGAGTCCCCACACCTGGCCCTGACTAGTCCCAGATCTCGCCAGACCTATAAGGAGCCCTGGCTCTCTGGAGTTCTTCAAGCAGAGGGCTAAGAGTACCTGTTATCATCAGAGTGAGCCGGTTCCTCCCTCAGAAAGAAAGGACAACTTGGTACTCGAACCCAGATCATTTTCTCTGATTTTTCTTTCTTTTCTTTTTTTTTTTTAAATCCTGGCTATATCAGGCAATTCTTTTTTGGTTGGTATGCCCTTTCTCTCTCTTATACTGGCTGGGCTATTATTCTACTACCTTGGGGTGAATGAGGAAATGAGCACATCTCGGCTTATTTGGGCTGTTCAGTTTTACTGCTCGATGCTCTAGTTCCAAGATTCCCTTTTTCCTGTTCTGGATGGGAAAGTGGGGGGCATTGATTAGCTGATTTATTTTTCAGTTTGTCCTCTTCTGGTAGCATGATGTTAGCTTTTCTGGGAGTCTATGTTTATTCCTATTTGGCACATTGTTCCATCTCTATTCAATTTTTCTTATATCCATTCCTATCTCTTTGGGCTAGTGAATTTCTTAGCCCTCCCTTATTTTTCCCCACTTTATTTCTCTCCAAGCAAACAGAACTGAAGTTTGTGAGGGAGCCAGCAACGGTTATTGACTGGCATGTGGCACCATGTTTCAAAGTGCCTTCTGGTGCTGAGCAGCATATGCAAAATTAACTGTTTGCCTGAGGAGTAGGATGCTGATGTATACACCTTCTTTGCCATGGTATTCAGTTATTGTGAATCATTCATTGGCATTGTTATTGGTACTGTTGATCTACATGGAGGATATATCCTCCATTGGGCAACACCTTTGGGAACAGTAAACCGTTAGCATCAGAACCACTTGGAGACTTTTGCTAGCTGGCGGTTGCCCTTATTGACATGCCCTGTCAGTGCCTATATAAATGTGGTTGGCCCAATTGCTCCTCAGTTCTTTCTCTTGCTGTCGATCACTCATCAAACCTGCCTTGAAACAAACCCTCTTGATTTCTTTGACTATATTTTCTAACATTGGTTTTCTGTTTTCAACATTGTCCTTTTATACCATCACTGAAAGAACCTTTATTTAGGTTTTGTACTTGCAGATACATGATCTACAAGGATGACACACACACGGTTTGTGTTTGCTGTATAGACCTGTCCCACAACATCAGGGCCTGCAAGATTTGCCAGGGATTCAACTAGGTCACAAGGAGGTGCCAAAAGAAGGCTCTAGAAACCTTCATTGCCATTAAGGCCATGGAAGCTCAGGCCAAGCCACGGCCTCCAAGCCAGCTTCTCCCTCTTGTTTGACTGCCTCTGGGATGGACACTACCTAAAATTCATCACTGCTGTCACTGCTGCAGTTGTCACCATGGTTGTCAAGGGCTAAGGACAAAGACAAAGATACATTGTTTTCAAAGTCCTCCTCCAGTCATCACTACTAGCATAAGTATATGGCTCATGCTTCTTCGGTGATGCCCAGGTCTACAGTGAAGGAGGGCAAGCCCTCCTCATTGTCCATTCCAGCACTGATGACTACAGCCCCCCTCGACCCTCAATGAGACACCAAAGTTGGGGTCTGGCTCTGGGGCTGCCGTACCTACCATGGATGGTATGCAGCCCCCATTTTTGGGTTCTATCCCATCAACATTTGTTCTCCCAGGCCCTTTACAGGGTGCTGTCAACTCCCAGGTTGTGCTGGCATAGTTCTCTGCACCATTTTGATTGCTGTTATGGTCACTCCCACTGACGATCATAGCTATTCCATCGACAGGTCCTCCATCATCATCATCATCAGGATCCAGAAGCCCACATATGATTCCTCCATTGCAGTTGCTGCCTCTGTTGCCGGCTCTGTCGATTGCTGCTGTCATCATTCTGGACTATGACAAGGTAGACTATGATCCTGATCTCTTTAATATGGAGGAAAGTTCGGAGGATGATGAAAAGAATAATGATCCATTTGAGAAGGCTTTCCTTCCAGCTTTACTGTCTCCTCATGAAGCGAGGACTCTGTGATGTGTACACCAGATCTCCTCCTGAGGACCCCTGTTTATAGGCTTTCCTCAGACAATTCCAAAATCTCATGGGATTTGAAGCTGAGGAGAAGGAGGACGTATATATGAAAAATGTCAACAGAGTTTTTGGAGGTTTCCACTGTGCCCTCCATTGTGGTTCCTCCTGTATATCCTGCCTTAGAAGACGCTACCTTTGCTGCTTGGATAGGCCTAATGCCTTGCCTGCAGTGCCTAGGAAGTACCCTACTCCATCTGCTAAACTTTATTAGGCTTCCCAGACTGAAAGAAAGTATGTGATTATAATGGCTGCTGTTGATTGATATAGAGTCCCTAGACACATGAACACTTTTCCTCCTGGCAAAGAATCCAGGAAGCTGGATGTTATGGACAAAATCATTTATGTCTCTGCATCCTTGGGCCTTAAGAATGGCAAACTACCAGGCATACGAGATTAAGTATCAGACTAGCCTGTGGAAATTTGCTATGACTGCCATTCAGCCTCTGCCTGGTGGTCCTGCCAAGACTGACTTACTTAAAGCTGCTTTAGCTAGTGTAGATACTGGAAGGCATCTGCTACACTCTGCATATGATGCTTATGATGCTCTGCCAGGACTGCTACTTCAGGTATATGGCTTAAGAGCTATTCCTGGCTTACAGTAGCTGGATTTGCTACTGATGTACAACAGGTTGTGCTGAATCTCCCTTTCAGAGGCTCCAGGATGCTTGAGAGTGATGTTAAAAATGGTTTATGTGAGCATCAATCCTCCAAGATTACCTTAAAGTCACTCAAATCTCTGACCACTCTACCTGCCTGGAGGCATGGTCAAGGTTCATATCGCAAGCCTGCTTCCTGTAGTGGCCATGCATCCCATCAGCAGCCCCATGCACAAAACTGTGGTGGTGGTGGTCCCCTCATGGATCCTCTCCCCTTGGTGCCCATGCAAAGGCAGCCACAGGTATCGTTTAGGGTGGCACACCCCCCGGTACCTTCTGACTCCTCACTTGCTTTGCCTTCACTGTTTTCTCCAGGGGTGCAAGTGGATAGAAGTATTTCCCTTCTTCTGCCAAAGTGATGAGTAACCACGTCAGACTAGTGGGTCCTGCAAATAGTGGAAAAAGGGCATGCTCTGGAATTGCTATCTACCCCACCAGTTCATCCTTCACCTCCTTCTCATTATCCTTTGAGCCACTTGTCTCTTCTACTACAGGAGGTTTGATCTCTTATAAACAAGCAAGATATCAAAACTGTTCCTCCCCAAGAGTGACACAAAGGGTTCTATTCTAGATACTTTCAGGTTCTTAAGTGGACATGAGATCTGTATCCTGCACTGGACCTAAGAGACCTAAACCTGTTCATCGAACAAAAACGTTTTGAATGGTGTCTCTTCTGGCTCTTATCTGTTCGATGTTTGTTCTTTCAGGTCTTTTACAGGGTGCCATTGACTCCCAGGTTGTGCTGGCATAGTTCTCTGAACTATTTTGATGAGTGTTATGGTCACTTCCACTGATGATAGTAGCTATTCCATTGACAGGGCCTCCATCATCATTGTCAGGATCCAGAAGTCCACAAATGATTACAGCCAATGCCTCCATTTCCAGCTCTGTCCATTGCTCCCATCATTATTCTGGACAATGACGAGGTAGAATATGATCTTGATCTCCTTAATATGGAGGAAAGTTCGGAGGATGATGAAAAGAATAATGATCCATATGAGAGGGTTTGCCTTCCAGCTCTACCATCTCCTCATGAAGCGAGGACTCTGTGATGTGTACACCAGATCTCCTCCTGAGGATCCTTGTTTATAGGCTTCCCTCAGACAATTCCAAAATCTTATGGGATTTGAAGCAAGGAGAAGGGGCACACCGTATGAAAAATTTCAATAGAGTTTTTGGAGGTTTCCACTGTGCCCTCCATTGTGGTTCCTCCTGTATATCCTACCTTAGAAGATGCTACCTTTGCTGTTTGGCATAGGCTTAATGCCTTGCCTGCAATGCTAGGAAGTTTTTGCTCCATCTGTTAAGCTTTATTAGGCTTCCCAGATGGAAACATTTTATGTGCTTATAATGGCTGCTACTAATTGCTATAGAGTCCCTAGACACATGAACACTTTTCCTCCTGACAAAGAATCCAGGAAGCTGGGTGTTATGGGTAAAAGAACTTGTGCCTTTGCATCCTTGGGCCTTAAGAATGGCAATCTACCAGACATACAAGATTAAGTATCAGACTAGCCTGTGGAAATCCACTATGACTACCATTCAGCCTCTACATGGTGGTTCTGCCAAGGTTGACTTGCTTAAAGCTGCTTTAGCTGGTGTGGATACTGGAAGGCATCTATTACGCTCTGTATATGATATTTCTGATGCTCTGCCAGGGCTGCTTCTTCAGGCATATGGCTTAAGAGTTATTCCTGGCTTATAGTAGCTGGATTTGCTACTGCTGTACAACAGACTGTGCTGAATCTCCCTTTCAGAGGCTCCAGGTTGCTTGAGAGTGATGTTAAAAATGCTTTATGTGAGCATCAATCCTCCAAGATGACTTTAAAGTCACTCATATCTCTGACCCCTCTACCTGCCTGGAGGCATGGTCGAGGTTCATTTCGCAAGCCTGATTCTCGTGGTGGCCATGCATCCCATCAGGAACTCCATGCACAAAACCATGTTGGTGGTTCCCTCATGGGTCCTCTCCCCCTGGTGCCCATGCAAAGGCATCCACAGGTATTGTTTGGGGGTAGAACCACCCCGGTACCTTCTGACTCCCCACTTTCATTGCCTTCACTGTTTTCTCCAGGGGTGAAAGTGGATAGAAGTATCTCCCTTCTTCTGCCAAAGTGGCGGGAGACCACATCAGACTAGTGGGTCCTGCAAATAATGGTAAAGGTGCATGCACTGGAGTTGTTGTCTACCCCACCAGTGCATCCTTCACCTCCTTCTCTTAATCCTTTGGGCCACTTGTTCGTTCTACTTACAGGAGGTTTTATCTCTTATAAACAATATATCAAAACTGTTCCTCCCCAAGTGTGACACAAAGTGTTCTATTCCAGAAACTGTCAGGTTCCCAAGTGGACAGGAGATCTATGTGCTATACTGGACCTAAGAGACCTAACCCTGTCCATTGAACACAATCATTTTGAATAGTGTCTCTTCAGGTTCCCATCCCCCTGCTGCGAAAGAGGGACTGACTTAGTTCCTTGGACATGAAGGACGCATACCTTCATATCAAGATTTGTGCCTCAACTTCATTCTGGAGGGTAGTCACTATCAGATTCGAGTCTTGCCCTTTGGCTTATCCTCAACACTGCGGGTATTTATCAAATGCTTAGCGTTTGTGGCAGCAGCCCTTTGTAAGGAAGGGCTTTATGTTTTCTAGTATATGGACAGTTGGCTCTTGAAGGACCTGTCCAGGGAAGTGATTCTATACACATTGTGCAGAGCAAGACAATTGTTCATGCAACTGTGTGTCATAGTGAATGTACTGAAATCCCTACTCATTTCTTGTCAACACCTCTAGTATATTGGTGCAGTGCAGGAAACAGTGACAGGCAGTGCCTTCCTGCCTGCAGACAGGGCAGAGGCTATTGTTACATAAAAACAGAAACGTAGACAATGATGACAGAAGGAGACCAACTGTCCTTCCAGTCTACCCATGGTTCCCTATCAAACCTTGAGACCTATTATTGATACAGGGTTCTAGCTATCCCTATCCATCCCCCATTCCCCACCCTGTTCATGTCACCCTGAGTAACCATTATGCCCATCACTCTGTCCCAACCGTACTTGAAACCATTAATGGCTTTGGTGCCCACCACCTCAGCTGGTAGACTGTTCTATGGTTCCATCAACCTTTCTGTAAAATAATACTTCCTCATATCCTTCTTGCACCTCACTCCTGTCAGTCTGCACTCATGCCCTCGCACTGTTACTAATGCTAAATGATTCCTACAGTTCACCTTGTTTATTCCTTTATGGAACTTTTTGGTCTCTATCATATGTCCCCCTCTCCCTTCTGGTCTCCAGTGAGTACATGTTTAGTGCCTTGAGGTGCTTCTCGTAAGACCAGCCCTTTTGGCCATGAATCATCTTTGTCTCCCTTTGCTGCACCATCTCCAGCCTGTCTTTATTATTCCTGAGGTGCAAACTCCAGATCTGGGCACATAGAAACACAGATGTTGATGGCAGATAAGGACCACAAGGCCCATCCAGTGTGCCCATTTCTTTTTCTACCTTATGAATGTGCCATCAGCCTTTGCTCTGTCAATGGCCTTTCTGTTCATATTCATCTGTATTGCTCCCTTATGCCTATCCCATGCCTGTTTGAAGCCCTGCACTGTATTCATATCCACCACTTTCTGAGGTAGGCTATTCCATGCATCCACCACCCTTTCTGTGAAAAATAACTTCCTCACATAACCCCTTAATCGGCCTCCCTCTAATCTCATGCTGTGTCCTCTTGTCCTGTTATTTTTCTTATATTGAAACATGTTAGATTCTTTCACCTTGTTAATGCCCTTAAGGTGTTTGAATGTTTCAATCATATCACCTCTCTCCCTCCTTTGCTCTAGGGTATGCATATTGAGTTCAGTTAATCTGTCCTCATATGTTTTCTGATGCAGTCCCTGCACCATTTTGGTTGCCCTTCTCTGGACTGCCTCAATTTGGTTAATGTCCTTGTGAAGGTGTGGCCTCTAGTACTGCACGCAGTACTCCAGATGGGGCCTAACCAGTGTCTTGTAAAGAGGGATTATTACCTCCCTCTTCTGACTTGTGATACCCCTACTAATACACCCCAACATCCCTCTAGCTTTACCTACTGCTTTAGAGGTCTGCTTGGATGATTTCAGGTCATCGGTGATGATGACACCCAAGACTCTTTCTTCCTTGTGACTGCCAGCAACTCCCCTCCCAGCCTATAGGTGTCTTCAGGGTTTCTCTTCCCTATGTGCATGATCTTGCACTTCTTTGAGTTAAACCCCAGTTGCCACTCTACCGACCATTTTTCTAATTTATCCAGATCTCTTCTCATTCTGCCCACCCCATCTGGATCATCCACTCTGTTGCAGATCTTGGTGTCATCTGCAAACAGACAAACCTTACCCTCCAGTCCATCTGCAATGTCACTGATGAAGATATTGAAGAGGACTGGCCACAGACCGATCCCTGAGGTACCCCACTTGTGACTTACATCTCTTTTGACTGCATACCATTTACCCCTACTCTCTGTTTTCTGCCCGTCAACCAGTTTGCCACCCTGTTGACCAACTTCTGACCCACCCTGAGCCTACCCAGCTTATTAATCAATCTTCTATGTGGAACAGTATCAAAAGCTTTGCTGAAGTCAAGGTAGGCGACATCAGCTGCTCCTCCTTGGTCCACCACTCTGGTTACCCAGTCAAAGAAATCTATGAGATTAGTTTGACAGGACTTTCCTTTTGTAAACCCATGCTTTCTTGGATCCTGTGCTCCTGTGGATTCCAGGTGTTGCACTATCCTTTCCTTAAGGAGTGCCTCAATAATCTTGCCCACTACTGAGGTAAGACTGACTGGTCTGTAGTTCCCTGCCTCCTTCCTGCTACCACTCTTGTGGAGCGGGATCACATGATCCCTTCTCCAGTCTTCTGGGACCTCTCCTGTTCTCAGAGACTCACTAAATAGTTCTGATAATGGCTCTGCTGGTTCCACCCTTAGCTCTTTTAGTACCCTGGGATGTATGCCATCAGGTCCCATTGCCTTGTCCACCCTGAGCCTATCGAGGTCTTGTAGGACCCTTTCTTTTGTGAAGGGACTAGTGCACACCTCCCTCCCCCCCCGTGTCCATGGTGCCGAGCTGTGGGCCCTGCCCTACCTTCTCTTCAGTAAATACTGAGCAGAAGTACTGTATCTATTTAGGATAGATAGCTTTACATGGTCCTCCTGCTCACACATCCCCTTATCTCCTTTTGATCTTAGAAATAACCCCTCTGGACATTCTCCTTTCACTAATGTATCTATAGAAAGTCTTGTCACCTTCTTTTACTGTTTATACTAGTGTTTCCTCAAGTACTCCAAGTGTGGCCTTGCCAAATATCTATAAAGAGGTAGTATTACCTCTTCTTCTGCTGTCAGGACCCTTCCCGATACATTCCAGCATCCTGTTTATCTTACTGTGGACTTTAATGCACTGGCCTTATTGTCTGAGGGAGTCACTCATGATAATTACTAGATTCTGTTCCTCAGTTGTAGTGCTAAGTCTTACACCACCCATCCAGTACTCTGTCCCTGCTTTCTTGTTCCCTAGGTGCCTCACCTTGCACTTTTTGGCATTGAATTTCAACTGCTAAACCTTAGACCAGCTCTCAAGCCTGTGTAGGTCACTCTGAATTTCCCTGATTCCCTCACAGAGGTTAGTGTCATCTGCGAAGAGACACCGCCTGCCTCGGATTCCCTCTTCAGTGTCACTGATAAACATATTGAAGAGGATCAGCCAAGGACAGATCCCTGTGGAAACATGCTCATGACATCCCTCACTTCTGATTTGACCCTGTTAACCACAACCCGCTGCTGCCTCCCCTTTAGCTAGTTACCTACCCATAGCCAATCCCAGATCCTCCATTTCAGCAATCATCTATGAGGCACTGAGTCGAAAGCCTTGCTGAAGTAGAAGTAGAGTAAATCCATGGCATGGCCCTTTTCCAATGCTTTCATCAGCCAATCAAAGAAAACTTTCAGGTTAGTCTGACAAGATCTCCCTGACATGAACCCATGTTTTTTAACTGTCCTGGAGACCATTGCTCTCCGAGTAGTTCACAAGATCGTGTTTGACCAGTGACTCCATCAGCTTTCCCACAACAGAGTCAAAACTGACAGGTCTGTAGTTCCCTGCTGTTCCTTGTGCCCCCTCCATATGGAGCAGAACTATGTCTGCCACCCTCCAGTCCTCTGGAACAAACCCCCTCTGTAATGAGCTATTGAATAGTCCTACCAGGGGTTCAGCCAGTTCTGCTGCCAGTTCCCTGAGCACTCTTGTATGCATCTCATCTGGTCCTTGGACTTTATCTAGCTTCAGGCTCCCAGCCCTTTTGGGACCCATTCGCATGTAAATACTGGCTGCCTCATCTTTGGTACCCCCTTTGTGGCTGCTTTGATGCCAGTCTCTGGTAATGGCACTTCTGTCCTCCCTTGTGAAGAAAGAGAAAAAGTAATAATTAAGGATGGAAGCCTTTTGCACATCCTCCTCTAGCACCCTTCCCCCATCAGCATAACAATTCTCCCTCATTTCTTCCTTTTTCCCCTATATACCCGAGGAATTGTTTTTCTCCACTTTTACCACCTCCACAATATGCAACTCCCTATCTTCTTTTGCTTCCCTAGCAACCCTATTATTGTCCTTATCCAAGGACTGATCGTAAGGGAGGTGGTGTAGCCATTTTGTTTTAAAACGGAACTGGGCCTTGTGGATGTGCCAGTGTTGGCCATCAGGTCCTTTGAGGGTATCATGGGTGTGGGTGTGGGATGCAGGATACTGCTCATCTGCCATCTACCCAGGGATGGGAGAGAATTCCCCTGTAGAAGATTGCAGACTTCATTGTTGACAAGGCATTGGGATCCCCCAGATGGTTAATTCTGGGGGATTTCAGTGCCTGGCTTGACGATGAACTCTCACGGTTTGGTCAAGATCTCCTCCAGATTATGACTTTGCTGGGCCTCACACAAGTTATTTCCTCTGCAACTCACATTGGTGGTCACTCATTGGGCCTGGTGTTCCTCCTGGGGATGGAGATCTCTGATTTGGTGGTGGAACCTGTTGGTTGGTCTGACCATCACACCATAGGGTTCTGTTTCATGGCTTCCCCCAATAGGCCTGCCCCTAGAAGATGATCCAGTACTGCCCCTTGAGGGTTGTGACCCCAGAGGGCATAATGGTAGTGCTGGACATATCTGGCTTGTTGAGTGAATGCATGGATCCAGGGGACCTGGTACTAGCCTATAATAAGGCAGTGACGGATGCCCTGGATTCTATTGCTCCTGTTCATGTTCCACCACTCACTCTCCACCCAAGGTCTCTACGGTTTGATGGGACCTTGAAGGAGTTGAGGAGACTGGGTCGAAGGTTAGAGAGGGCTTGGCGGAAGTCCGGCCTGGAGGCTGACAGGCTTAGATTTATGGACCATTATATTATCTATCAATCGGCAATCATCCGTAAGAAGGCAGAATTCCTGTCCAGGGAGATTGGTGCTGCGCAAAATCGACCAGCTCTGCTCTTCCAGGCTGTTGACAGATTGTGCAATCCAATCTGTCCTCAGTCTGGTGGAGCCTTGGCACAAGTAAGGTATGGCGAGTTTGCTTGATTTTTCACAGATAAGGTTGTCACCATCAGGTCCAGTATCTGTCCAGCTCCCTCTGTGGGGTGCTGTGGAGGTAAGGGGGAGGTTGTGGGCACCCAGTTTGTCTGGTCAGACTTTGACCAGCCAGGCATTTCAGAGATTGTGAGGATCATCCAGACCTTGCAGCCAACCAGGGGTAGTTTGGACCAGGGCCTCACACGTCTCCTTGTGGGATGCATTGAGGAAATCAGGCTGGTCCTGGATCAGATAGTCTGAAAGTCACTGGAGAGGGGGGTCTTTCCAGATCCCCAGAAGGAGGTGGTCATATGACTGCTCCTGAAAAACCCTCCCTTGATCCAGACTGTCTTGCCAACTACAGACTTGTCTCTAACCTGCCCTTTGTTGGTAAGGTTATTGAGAAGGTGGTTGCGCTGCAGCTGGATGACTATTTATCCACCCACAATGTCTATGATTCTCTCCAGTCCGGATTTAGGAAGCAGTACAGCACTGAGATGGCCCTTGTTCAGGTGTGTAATGATCTTCTAATAGCAAGAGAGCTGAGGACCCATTTCATCTTGGTCCTCCTTGATCTCTCAGCGGCATTCAGCACTGTCGACCATGGTGTGCTATTGGAGTGCCTGCATTTCATCTGTGGACTATCAGATGCTGTCCTCAGATGGTTTTGATCATTCCTCGGGGGTAGGATGCAGAGAGTGGTCTCAGGAATTTATTCCTTTAACCCTCTTCCCCTATCCTGCAGGGTACCGTAGCGCTTCATTTTGGCTCCCATGTTGTTTGCTGTGTACATGCTGCCATTGGGAGACATTATTAGGCAGTACAGTTTGAGTTTTCACTGCTATGCAGATGATACTCAACTGTACATGTCCTTTGAACCCGAACACGGAGATGTCCTCTTGGTGTTTAACAACTGCCTTTCTGAGATCCAGGACTGGATGGGTGTTAGTTGGCTGAGGTTGAATCCAGATAAAACTGAGGTGTTGGTGGTGGACCAGATCATCAGGACGTGGGTGTGTCAGCAGGACAACCCTCTGGTCTTTGGCTCGGGGGTGTCCAACTTACTACCTCAGATCAGGTGCGGAACCTGGGTGTTATTTTTGACAGCGGTTCGACCTTAAAAATCACAGGTGTCAGCCATTGTGAAGACCTCTTTTTACCATCTGTGGAATATCACCCGGGTGAAGCACCTGGTCCCTCCTGACGATCTGTCGACATTGGTCCATGCCTTCGTGACCACTCGCCTTGACTACTGCAATGTCCTGCACCTATGGTTACTGGGGGTTGATAACCGCTGCCTGCAGCTACTGCAGAATGCGGCTGCCAGGCTTTTGACTGGTATGTCTAGGACCAGTAATATTATGCCTTTTCTCCGTGGACTGATTTGACTGCCAGTGCGGTGGTGTATCACCTTCAAGGTTGGGTTACTGACCTATAAAGCCCTACATGACCAGGAACCCCACTACCTGAAAGATCTCCTTGTTCCCTACTGCCCCACCTAACCACTTCGATCCACCGATGAGGGATTGATAGAAATTCCCAGGGTGCGACTGCAAACATCTGGGGTCCTCTCTTTTGGATTTTTGGCCCCTACCCTGTGGAATTCTCTACCTCGTCGGATAAAGGAGTGCCTGACCGTCCAAAGTTTCAAAACAGAATTAAAAACTTAGCTCTTTGGCCTGGCATTTCCTGAGGGAGTTTAATATTAATTTAGAAAGGATCATTGTCTTGTTATGGACCTGTTGGTTGTATTGCACTTTAATATATTTGTAACCCTCCTGTTCCCTGGGGTTACTAGAATCCCATCAGTGTCAGTGTTAGGTAGGAAAGGCAGCTGGTAAATAACTAGTGAAATAGAATTTCATCTGCTCCCTTTCTGCTTGGTCTCAGCTGAGATCAGAGAGGTGATGTCCAACCGGTGGGTTAAGCATGGGGGAGGCTGTGCAATTTACATTAAGGACACATTACAAGGGCAGCTACTTCCCATCCCCAAATGGAACCTGGACCCCAGGCCCTCACACTCAAACTTACACTGGGACACTCCCAAACCCCTCTTCTCATCACCGCTGTATACATTCCCCCCAGGGACCAGAAGGTGGCCTTCCACTCAGTACTGTCCTACCTTGCCACCTTCCTGTCTCAAACTGAAAAATCATACTTGGTGACTTCAATATCAATTGGCTAGCTAAGTCAGCCGCCCCATTCATTGACGCTGTCAGTGTCCAAGACTTAATTCAAGTAGTCCCCTTCCCCACCCATCAAAACCAATGCACGGGGTCCTCCTCCCTGCTGGACATGGTCATCACCAACTGCCCCCACAAAATCACAAGCACTACTGTGCTCCCAAATGCACTTAGTGATCACTCCCCAGTTCTCTGCTTCTGAATATGCAAAGCCCCAGAGTCCCCTCCCAAAATAATCCTACAACATAAGCTTGACCCTGGTAAACTTGCTCTTCTAAAAGCTCATGTCAGCATGATAGACTGATCCCTCATAATGAATACTTTGACCCCAACAGACCCCTTGACCTCTTCATTCTCTCCTTTAATGCCATTTGTGACAAATTTGCCCCGCTTACCAAAAGATTGGTCAAAGACAACCTGGCACCTTGGATCACTGACCACATCCTGGCCATGATGCAGACTAGAGGTTCATTATGGCACCTTTCCAACAAGACTGGCCTGCCTGCCGACAGACAGAAGTACAGAGAGGCCCAGAACAAATGCACGCGGTCTTTGCGCAAAGCCAAAGCCGAGTTCTACAAATCCTCCATAACCTCTACCCGGGGCTCAGGGTGCAAATTCTGGAATAATATTAAGAATATCTGTGGCAAAGACCCAAACCCTGCCCCTAATCAGATCATGGTTGACAGGTGCCTGACCTCTGATCCTTCTTGCATAGCCACTGCATTTGATAACACCTTCACCAACCTCAGTCAGGTCTTCCCACCTAATTTTTTTGACCCACCCTCTGCCTGCTCCCCCACTTCCCCCTCAGTTGCCCCTCCCTTTCACCTGTGTTGCATCACTTCCAAGTCTGCTGAGCCATACCTCAAAAAAGCCCTAAGCCACTCCCACTTCAGTAGTGACTCCTTAGACCTGAAATTCCTCCAGCTCACTCTTCCTGAGGCACTCAATCCCCTCAACCACATTCTCAACCGCTTCTTATGTCAAGGGAAACTCCCCTACCGGTGGAAATCTGACTCCTTTACCCCCACATTTAAAAGTGGGGACCATTCCATCACCAACAATTACCACCCCATCTCTATTCCCCCCACCATCTAAGGCTCTAGAGCGTATTGTCTCTGATCAGCTCACTGACCACCTTAACAAACACAACCAACTCTGCAAATAGCAACATGGCTTTCGCAAAAGACACATTACTACTACTGCCCTCTGGAGTTCGCCGCACACGTCCACTCTGCCTTAGATAGAGGCCATACCACTGGGGCTGTCTTCATTGATCTCACTAAGGCATTTGACACCGTCAACCACTCTGTCTTACTAACTACACTCTCCAACATTGGATTCTCATGGGACGCCCTTTGCTGGTTCACTGACTACTTATTGGACCGATTCCAGCAGGTCAAAATTGGTAACGCATTATCCAACAAGCTGCCTGTCTGCTCTGGTGTCCCTCAGGGGTCCATCCTCGGACCACTACTTTTCAGTCTCTTCCTTAACTCCCTCACCTTGTCCTGCTCTGGCAACCTACTACTCTATGCGGATGATACCAATTCTCATCCCATTCAACTCCACCGTTCCCTCCAATCCTCCTTTAGTAATGCTGAATAGTGATTCTCCATTCAGTGCCTCATTCTAAATTATAAGAAGACTAAAGTTTTGTTCTTCTCACACCCTCTGAACTCCTAGAAGGAGCACTGCCCCCAAGTTCTAACTGCTAATCTGACCCCACTTGAGCAAGTGGACTCCTTTAAATACCTGGGCATGACCCTTGACCCAGCCTTAATTTCCACCACCATATCCATCACCTGTCCACCGGCCTCAATGTCTGGCTAAGTTCCCTATATTGCTTCAAACACTGCCTTACTCCTGACGCCCTTAGGCTTGCTGTCTCCTCCTTGTTCTTCTCCCTTCTCGACTATGGTTTACTTATCTATAGTGCAGCGAACACCTCTGCTTTACATAGGCTCCTTCTCTCCCTAAACAAAGCCTGTCACCTCATCCTGGGCTGTGACTGTCTCACCCACACGTGCTCACTATGTAATGCTACTAACTGGCTTAACCTTGATAACAGAATCAGGTTCCATACTTCTGTCATGGCTAAAAAGATTGCCCTCGTCCTCTCCCCCTCAGGTCTCACACCACTAATTCATCCGGCTCCAATGCTTAAGCATACCTGAAGTTCAGGCAAGCAGCTCCTCTTGATTCCAGACTGCTGAACCTCTCTATTCCAAAGGTCCTTTAGTTACAGAGCCCTTTCTTGGGTGAATAGCCTGCCCACCTCACTTGTAAATGAGAACAGAATTGGCCCCTTCAAAACTTATCTTAGGGAGCATCTCCAGTCCTCCAACCCCTGTGTTTGCTATTGAACCCTGCCCTGCCACCCCTCCCCTGACTAAGGCCTCTGACCGGCTTCCCCCCCCATAGGTCCCCAATCCTGAGTCTGCTTATTAGCTCTATATCTGAGTTTATATATGTATTGTAAGTCGTGTACTAATTCCTAGTATCTGGCTGTTAGCCTTGTAATGTTTTTTTTCTGTAGGAAGCCTGTCTGTGTCCTGCTTTGAATTGCTATGTAATGTTGTATTTGTCTCTAATTTCTGTGACGTGGAACCTTTGTAAAGGAGTCTCTGACTCAAAGGTACTTTTTGAATCCTCTATAAATAAATAAATAAATAAATATTTAGAACTCTCGCAGCAGTATAAGCCACAATAGCTAGCTGTGTGTAGGGAGTTTTAGAATTTTCAGTTGGTCTGCAGTAGTCTGTGAGTGTGAGCAGTGGAGGAGTGAGGAGCTGCAATGTGGGCTCTGAGGAGAGCTAATTTTTTTCTCACCCTAGCCTAAGAAATATCTGCCTGTCTTGTAGAAGTGGTGGAAACCGTCTAACAGGAGTTCCTGATATTCTCATCCTCAGTGGGATGAGAAGGACTGCAGAATGGATCTGAGGGGCAATCCCCTGACTTGACCTAGGACATTTGAAGCTGCCTTTTGTGTACAACATGAGTAAATCTGACTTTGGGTATTCCCAGGAGAAGTGTACCTGTCTTATTTTTTGGGGGGGTTTACTCTGACAAAGGGACCATTGTACCCATTTCTGTTTGAGACTGTTCTCAAAATATTTTCCTAAAGCTGGCTGACAATAGTGGCATCCCCAGTGTGACTTAACATGTTGTACAGAACTTTATCCTTATACTTCCATGTAGTGTTTTCTAATGCTGAATGTGCCAAACATTCTTCTGTTTGCTAACTGTTGAGGTGTAACTCTGAAAGAATGGCTGGGTATGGAAGAGGAAGCAAAAGGTGGGAAATAACCCATCTGGAGTGACCAGTTCAGCACTTCGAGTCCTGTAAAGGCACCTATTTATTCAAGTCATTTGGCCAATGTCTGAAGAAAAAGTTTACCCCCTGATGTGGATTCTGCTAGTTTTGAGCACCAGTGTGCTCTGTCATAGTCAGTTGCCACATTGCCTGCCTTAAAGCCTATGCCATATAGGAAATGTTCTAAGTAATGGCCAGTGCCACTAGTCAAAGAATTTGTGTGCTCCATTGTGGCCCTTACCACTAGAAGACGTGTGTTTCAGCTCAGGCAGTGCCGCTGAAAAGAGTTCAAGTCTAATGCTATATGGGAAGTTCAAGTTTCTGTTTTCTACAGATGTTGTTCTGCATTGCTTTATGCCACGAAGTGTAAACCCTTGGAGGTCCATC
The DNA here is from genome assembly GCA_016271365.2 of Neoceratodus forsteri. NCBI lineage: Eukaryota > Metazoa > Chordata > Ceratodontiformes > Ceratodontidae > Neoceratodus > Neoceratodus forsteri. The sequence continues at coordinate 78,610,883 of CM057454.1, read as the reverse complement.
TTTGCTTTTGTGCCAATTGTTTGGAATGAAGTCACACTCTAGAATACCAACCTGACATGGACAATCTAGGTACTGCTTCCTATGTGGATTTACTGGGTACCTCTCCAGAAGTGCAGACCTAGCATAACCCTTAGCAAAAGTTCTCTCCTCAGGACCTGGGTTTTGTAATGGTCATTTTGGTGTCTTGTAAATACTGTGTTATGCGTTATACCCCCTTCCTTCTCTTTTCCCCTGGACAGAAAAAGTATGGGAGGTGTGCTTACTAGTTAAACAAGTGGCCGGTGGGGGGTTACATATTGATGGTTTTATACATTGTAAATTGTTTGATGCGATATTGTTGATTTTATGTACAGGCGCCTTGATCTGTGGAAAGGCACCTTTTTACAAATAAAAGTTGATTGATTGATTGATTATTTCTCAGTAATTATTCTCCCCATATTTTCTCCCCCTGCTTTTCTTTGTACCTGGAGAAGGCCTGTTTTTTTTTTGTCCCTGACAGCTTTCCTGACCCTTACTAAGAGCCATAATGGTGTCTTGACCTTGTTCCTTTTGGTTACCGTTCTCGTGCATAACTTAAATGCCTCGAGAATGGCCCCCTTAATTACCCTCCATCTCTCTTCCACCTCTCCTGTTCTGTCTACCCCAACTAACTTGCCCTGGACCAACTCCCTCAACCTGGTGAAGTCTGACTTTCTGAAATAGGACCTCAGCTATCGACTGGGGTTTTCAGATCCCAAGGGCCAGTATGAATCAAATAGAGTTGTGGTCTCTGTTCCCTAGTGGCTCCCTTACTCTCACAGCTACTACCGCCTTTGAGTTGGTGAGCACAACAACAAGAATGGCAGCCTGTCTGGTGGGTTCCTTAACTAGCTGTGTCAGTAACCAGCCCTGGAATGTATAAAGCAAGGTTTGACCTCTGGTGCTCCTGGCTGCTGGAACATCCCAGTCAATGTCCGTTCACATCACCCACTATCACTGCCTCCTCCTTTGCCACTCCCCTTTCTATTTCTTTCTTTAGCTCCCTGTCCTTCTCTTCCCCTTACCCTGGTGGCCTATCGATCACCCCCAAGTGCAGTTTCATGCCTGAGGCCACCATGAGCAGCACCCACAGTGACTCTGTCTCCCCATTACTACCCTAATGCATCCATCTTCCACAACCTTCATGCCATCACTGACATAAAGGGCTATGCCTCCCCTTCCACCTTTTACTCGGTCCCTCCTGAACATTGAGTGCCCAGGGACTGTCAAGTCCCAGTCATTAATTTCTGAAGGCTTAAGTTTCTGTGATGGCCATCAAGTCCATCTCACTGTCTGCCATCACAGCCTGGAGTGAACTGGTTTTATTATACAGGCTCCTGGCATTAAGGAAGACCCCTTCCACCTAACTGCTGAACACTTGTTTGCTATTTACCTGTCTTTCTCCCTTATTCTTCCCTGGTCTTCTTAGATCTTTTTGGGGAAAATATCTGTCATCAGGTCAATCATCTGGTTGAACCTATGGAACTTAGCCACTGGCATCAGGATCCCATGGAAGTTTTTTCTGCAGCAGTCTAGTAGGGGCTGCCCACACCAACGTCAGGCTCCGATGTGACACACCTTATATAAACGTGGGCAGCCCTGCTCCCTCCTCAGTTCTTTCCCACCATTGACCATTTGTGCACAGACTCCACGGAAACTTTGTCGCTCAGTTCAACCACCAAAACTACTCACACTGCAGTTAATGCCAGTCCTCGGGCATTACTGTTAATCAGCTCAAGTCTGTGCTGATGCCATCTCAGCAGTTGCAGTACACAGGGGCAGTCGTAGACTCTACTCAGGGCAAGTCCTTCCTCCTTCAAGACAGAGTGGACTGCCTCATTACTTAGGCCCAGGAGGTGTCTCAGAATCCCAGCCAGAACATTCCTCGGGCTACTAGGCCTAATGGCTGTGGCCATTGTTATGGCCCCTCTGGCCAGGTTTCACATGAGGATCCCGTAGTGAACTCTCAGGGTTCATTGAGATCAGCGCTCAGATGATCTAGACCAGCTGGTACTTGTCTCCTCACCATTACACAAAGTGCTTCACTGGTGGATGGACCTAGCCAGTCACTTAAAGGAGTCCCCTTTCTTATCCCCACTCCTCACCAAATCTTCACCATGGATGCTTCGGGTCAGGGTTGGGGTGCCCATCTAGGTCCTTATCAGACCGAGGGTCTGTGGTCCCACTGGGAGACTCGCCTCCACATAAATGTCCTAGAAATGAAGGCAGTTCTGTATGCCTTCCAGAACTATCTCTCTCTGGGCCCTCTGCTGGCGCAGTCGGACAATCTCAGTGTGGTCTATTACATCAACAAGCAAAGGGTGGGCCCATTCCTACCCCATGTGCTGGGAAGCAATGAAGGTCTAGTAGTGGGATCTAGATCATGGTGTAGAACTGTCAGCCGTCCATGTGCCAGATTCCCAAAATGCCTTGGCAGACAGCCTCAACAGGTCACAGTCCAGGATGCATGAGTGGGAACTGTTGACCTTGGTCATCGAAGACCTGTTCCACAGGTTGGGTTGCCCACAGTTGGACCTTTTTGCATCTCCACTTAATGCAAAACTGCCACATTTCTGCTCGCTAGATCCAGGGCCTGGAGTTTTCTGGTGAGACACATTGTTCATCTACTGGAAAGGGAGGTATTACACTTTACCAACCTTCCCACTGATTCAAAGGGTGCTCATCAAGCTACAGATGGAGGGGACCACCATAATTCTGGTGGCTCACTTCTGGTCTTGGCAGATATGGTTTTCATTACTGCAACAACTGGCTGCGGAACCTCCAGTTCCCTTGCCCCTCTGCAGGGACCTGTTGATGCAGGCTCAGGGGACCCTGGTTCATCCAGACCTCCAGTCCCTACAACTACATGTGAAGGCTCTAGAGGATGTAGCCATTGCTCACTTTGGTGTGTCTCAGAAGGTGGCTAATGTCCTGGTGGCCACTAGGAAACCTTCCACCAAGGCCACTCACTCTATGAAATGGAAGCAGTTTGCTATATGGGCTGCTTCTCATAGCCTGGATCCCTTCACTTGTCTGGTGAACCAGGTTCTGGAGTATCTCCTGACCTTGTCTGATGCAGGACTCAAATACTCCTCTCTTAAGGTGCATCTGTCAGCCATATCAGCCTTTCATATGCCGACTGATGGCTGTACAGTGGCACAGCTAGATGTGGCCTGTACGTTTCTTCACTTGAAGCCTCTTATTCATAACCCAGTTCCAGATTGAGACCTGAATTTTGTTTTGGAGAAGCTGACCCTGCCTCCTTTTGAGCCAGCTACATCTTGTGAGCTATGCTTTTTGTTGTGGAAAGCGTTATTTTTGGTTACTATTACTTCTGCTCGAAGAATTTCAGAGCTACAGGCTCTCATGTGTGAGCAGCTTTATTTGGTTTTCCACAAATACCTGGTCTCTCTGCGTACTAACCCTAAATTTCTTCCTAAGGTGGTGTCTGAGTTTACTTTAAAGGGGTGGTGCCATGCCTGTGGTTCTAGCGTCACTGTTTGATGGCTCCCCAAGTCAAACATCTTCATTTTGACTTACATGTACCCTCTTCAGTTAAAACATAAATTTTAACATTAAACTTCCATTTTTATGTTGTCTTGTGTGTGTGCAAGCAATATCTTCTGGTAGTAGGAGAAATGCAGAGGTATGTCAGTGTTGGTGAATGCAGGGCACGCTTTAGAAGGTGCGTCCCTCATTCCCCAATGAGCCAGCATGCTTGCACTGACACAAGTATTATGCAAAGTGCCACCAACTTAAGAGAAATGTGCTGCTGCAATCAGAGACAAACTCGTCATGCAGCAGCACAGATGACACACCTCCCGTACGTGCCTTTCCTGGTGAAACATTTCCATAAATATGATGGTGGCTCCTACTGTCTGCCACACAATCCCCAAAGAAGGCCGACATTGGAGGTACAATCCCCGTGTCAGCTTGTCCGCCACCCCCCAACATTGTGTGGCACACTGGGAGCCCAACCCAGTGTGCTGCTGCTCAGAGAAAGCTGACCGAATTGGCATGTTCCTGACCCCAACCCACCACCATTGTGTGGCACACTAGGAGCTCACCCCAGTGTGGCCAACATCACACCCCCCCAAAAGTCATGAGGCACACTGGGAGCCCACCCCAGTGTGCCCAACATTTGCTTTATTTCACCTGTAAAGAAAGAAAACAGTCCCGTGAGGTCTGATTTTTTTTTTCTGTACCTGAAAAAAAAAAAACAGTCTGTAGTCCATGGCACCTCCCCTCCTCCAACCCACACCCACCCTCTGTGCACCCCACCTCCCCACACACACACCCTCACCCCATACTTACCTCTGGAGGTCTGACGCTGTGATCTTCTGTGGTACGGGGCCACGTCTGGACTCTTCAAAGCTGAACTGCAAAATGAAAAAATGCCAGTAAGCTGCATAATGGCATTTATGGGGAGTTTCAACTTAGGTGGATATCTCAACCATTTTTTTTAATTTTGGCTCCAAATTGTCAACATGGGGTTCTTGGAATACCTCCTCACGAATACATGCACTGTCATCTCGTTATTCGGTCCCAAAATGTCATTTCACAGTCACTGCACAGAATAACCTTTTGGGTCTGATTAGTGAAACAACAGTGCCACTGTTCATGAGATGGGTCTCAAAAAGCCTATGTTGCAAATTTGGTGAAAAAATTTAAAAAAATGACTGTGTTACGAGCATGCATTGCGCAGTTTCCACGCACACTCATAACTTCAACAATTTTTAATGTTTTCACTCCAGATTTTCAACATTGCCATTTTTTCACACCTCCTTATGAACAGTACAGCGGTCATTTTTCACATCCTGCCCGAAATGTGTTTTTGCACATGTGGCGCACAATGGCACGGTTGCTGTGGGAAATCAATGTTTGGGACAGATTAACAAAATTACAGTGACACTGTTTATGAGCATATATCCCAAAATGCCTATGTTGAAAATTTGTTAAAAAAATTCCCAAAATAATTGCGTTATGGGCGTGCATTGCACAGTTTCTACGTATGCTCGTGACTTCAGTTTTTCATATTTTCACTCCAGATTTTTAACATTGCCATTTTTTTACACCTCCTTATGAACAGTACAGCTGCCATTTTTCACATCCTTCCCAAAATGTGTTTTCGCATATGTGGCACACAATGGTATGGTCACTGTGGAAAATCAACATTTGGGAGAGACTGACAAAATCACAGTGACACTGTTCATGAGCAGAGGTCCCAAAATACCTATGTTGAAAATTTGGTTAAAAAAAGCCCCAAAATAATTGTGTTACAGGCGTCCAATGCACAGTTTCTACACACACTTGTGACTTCACCAATTTTTTTATATTTTCTCTCCAGATTTTCAACATTGCCATTTTTTTACACCTCCTCATGAACAGTACAGTTGCCATTTTTCACATCCTGCCTGAAATGTGTTTTTGCACCTGTGGTGCCAAATGGCACAGTGGCTGTGCAAAATCACCTTTTAGCTAACAAACTGATATTGCCGCTGTTCATGAGGTGGAGTCACGAAATGCCCATGTTGAACATTTGGAGTGAAAATAACAACAAACGCCCGAGGCATTAGGGTTTCCAACCATAATGTCCCACACTGTAGAGACTGATAGGCATCAGGGGTGTGACTTGGGATTGTCGGCTGTAATGCTCATGGCATTCCACCCCCACCCTGCAGCCAGTGACAGGCTTTGAGGTGTGCCTTGGACACTTCTGCCCCAAACTTCACCCCATTCTCCCATACTGCACTCATCTTAGCCTATTTCCTTATGGAATGGGGTGAGCATAAGGCCTGAAGACCCCAGGACACAATGCGACACTTGTTGGTGTCTGCAGGGTAGGGTGAGGTGAAATGGCGTGAGCGTTATGGATAACCCAAAGGCACACTCCAGTGCCTGTCAGTCTCTGCAGGGTGGGGGTTGGGTTGGCACTAGTTTAATACTTCACTGCCATTCCTTTTATGCATTTCTCTAATGCCTGCACTACCAATGCCAATGCCAGCAAGACAATATTTGGTATTGACAAATGCTTGCTTTCACTGTGCTTGTGACATTTTGTACCCACAATGCTTGAGAAACCCAGAGTTCTATTCTCCCAGTTGCATGAAGAAACGAGTAAAGAATAGAACTCAAGGCAGCCAGCAGTGCTTGCAGCCCAGGATATGTACGTTAGTGGGACGCTGTGAGACACAAAATACAGTCTGTTACAGCATCCCCATGGGTTTCTAAAGTCACGTTTTGGGGGGTTCTGCTTGCCATGAAATATTACTGTGCAGTCACTAAGCCAAAAAACTGACACATTACTCATTTTCAGCATCGCTTGCCTCCGAAGTTGAATTCCTGAGAGTGAGCAGCATATAAACAGACACCCAGCAATGGCGCCAACCGGAAGACATGCTACTGAATGCGGTTCCACTTTGGAGGCAAGCGATGCAGAAAATAAGTAATGGATCAGGTTTTTGGCTCTGCGACTGCACACTGATTGTCCTGGCCGAATGGAGAACCCCCAAATTTGAGTTCAGAAATATATGGACCCTCATATAAAATGCAACCTGATTCCTCATCCTGCACTTTTTTTCCCCAGTTTAACCCCATGTTACACCTTCATTCATACCACATTCACTACCTGTATCTGTGGAAGTGTGTGTGTGACTGAGGTGCTGGGCCACCTTGAAGCTCCAGCTGTCACTGCCACAGTGTAACCGGGAATCTCTCAGCAGTCAGTCCAGACTTCCAGTCAGTGTAAGATAAGGAAGTAGAGGCATAATGGCAGGAGCTGTGGGGGTGGAGGACACAATTCCAATTTGGAAACAAGCAACGCTGAAAATAAGTTATGCATCTTTTCTCTGGCTTAACGACTGCACAGTAATTCTTCATGGCAAGCAGGAACTCCCAAAACATGACTTTAGAAACCAATGGGGATGCTGTGACAGACTTTGTAGTTTGTCTCTCACAGCATCCCACTAATGTGCATATCCTGCACTGCAAGTGGTGCTGGCTGCCTCGAGCTCTATTCTTCACTCGCCTCTTCACATCACTGGAAGAACAGAACTCTGGGTGTCTTGAGCATTTTGGGTACAAAATGTCACAAGCACAGTGAAAAAAATGGGAGTTTAATGTTAAAAGTTTATGTTTTAACTAAAGGGTACAGTTAAGTCAAAATGAAGACGTCTGACTACGGGAGCCATCAAACAGTGATGCTAGAGCCATGGAGATGGTGCCTCCCCTTTAAATCAGTCTGTCCACCTGCCTGTTTATTATCCAGAGCATGCCAGTCCAGGGGAAGCATTGCTCCATATTTTGGATGTCCATAGAATTTTGTGTTACTATACACACTGTACAAGGGACTGCAGGAAGTCCTTTCAATTGTTTGTTTCTTTCACCCCTGGCAGAGGGGGTGCTCCAGTTTCAAAACCATGCTTCTCCAAAAGGTTGGCTAACTGTATTATTATTGTTACAAGAAGTACAGCAAGGAACTTCCTGGGGTTGCTAAAGGTCATTCCTCCAAGGGTATGGCCACTTCAGTTGCCTGTTCAGGAATATGTCTGCAGCTGAGATTTGCACTGCTGCCACTTGGAGTACTGTCTACACTTTCACTAAGCACTACAGTCTGTACATTGCCTCCAGAAAAAGGGCAGGCTTTGGCCTAGCTGTGCTTCAGGGACTTCTTTCTTAGGCCTCTGGCTTCCTGCCACCCAGTCTGTCTTGCATTTTGCACTGCTTGTGACTTGTTCCATAGGTGTGTCCTGATGACAGAGATATCCCTGAAGAAGATAGAACAGTTCTGTAAGAACTTACTGTAACAGTAGATCTTCAACAGGATCTCTGTCATCAGGTTATGCCATCCCTTCCTCCATCCCCCTTTCTCTCCCTCTCTTTCTCTTTCTCTCTACACAGCTCAGCTGTCCTGTTGCTCCCACCTTTCTTCTGGCTGAGCAACTTTTCTCTCTCTCCTCAGTTCCCTGGCGGTACTCCTGTCACCTATTGCCTCAAGCTAGGGGAAGAAATGAGGAGGGAGCAGGGCCGCCCGCACTTATATAGGGTGTGTGACGTTGGAGCCTGACATTGGCATTGGGTGGCCCGTAATAGACTGCTGCAGAAAAAGCTTCAATGGGATCCTGATGGCCATAGGTGTGACCTGATGACAGAGATTCCCTTGAAGACCTACTGTTTCGGTAAGTTCTTATGTAATTTTTCTATCTTCTTTGGGGATATCTCTGTCATCATGAACATTTTAAGGACCTTACTGTTCAGTATTTATTTATTAATGGTTTCTCACTTTTTTATGACAGAGAGGACACATACTGTTTCACCTGATAATGATCACACCTATCTAATGTCATCTAGGCATAACACAAAGTTTCTAGAAGGGGTGTGCCATGAAGGTTTATTGCATTACTTAATAAAATCTTTGCATTTTAGCAATAAAAGCATGCTATAAAAGGTGTGATATTAGAAGGCTAAACACTATCAAATTTAATTGCATACAGATTTTTTTGATGCTGGTCTTATCTGGAAATGTTAAAATCAATCCTGGACCCAACTGCACAAAACAAGCATTTCATCTTAACCCTACTACAAAGGGTGCTATATCAATTCTCCATACTAATGTTTGTAGTTTCATAACCAAAATGGATGAATTTAAGGTTTGGGTTACTTATCACAATTTTGATATAATATCTCTTTATGAGACCTGGTTGTATTCTGGGATTAATGACAATGCTGTGGAACTTACTGGATATACATTATTTAGGAAAGACCGGGTTGGAAAATGGGGCGGGGGGAGTTATAATGTGTAATTTCACTGCTATTCAAGAAAATTCTTCTTTCACTAATAATGGTTGTGACTTCTTCTCTGTTAGTTTATTATTAGGTGCAGTAAAAAATCTGTATGTAAGTACTTCCCCCCCCAGGTTTATCAGAGGACAATTTCTCTTTGTTGTCTCACTATGTTAATCTATATGGAACTGCAAAGGAACATATCTTAATGGGAGATACAAATGCTAATTGGGCTGATAAAACACATTTCAAATTCAGGGATTTGGTTGCTGGTTTGAATTTATCTTAGTTAACAGCCCTACTGGTATTAATTATAAAACTGGTACTTCATCCATTATTGACTGGGCTTTAACCAATAGGCCTGTGCATATTGTTTGGGCTGTACCACTCCCAGATTCTTTGAGCGATCACAGTCCTATAATTTGTTATTGGAAATCTAAAAGTCCTTGTTTGCCGCATAAATTTATTTATACCTGCTCATTGTGTTCTTTAGATTTGGATGGCCTTAGATCCCAAATTGCTGCTCTGGACTGGACATATTTATTATGTATTCCAGACATTGATTCTATGCTAGATTATATAGCTTCTGAATTTAACCGGGTCTGTGAGATATTTGCCCCTATTTATAAATTGAGGGTAAACAATTTAAATTGTAACTGGATATCTCCTACTTTATTAACTTTAATGGCAGAAAGGGATAAGGCCTGAGGGGCTTATAGGTCTGATAGAACTCCACAGCTTTAAAAAATCTATAAGAATTTAAGAAATTGTTGCAAATCTCAGTCAATCATTCCATCAAGTCTTTATTTAACCAGGCATTCATTGTTGAGCAGAAGCTCATTTGCAAGATGGACCTGGGTGGAGCATGAACAATTGTATATACAGGTCAACACAGGTATTTACAAGGCAATGCAGATAATACTGTTTACAGAGATGAAGAAAAAGAAGTTCATATGTACATAGAATTATACAGATATTGTACAGATTACAGGGTATTTACATACATAGAAGTGTCTATAGGAAAATAAAGCAGGTTATCTAAGGTTGCAGGAGGAAGTAACGGAAGAAACAAAATAAAATAAAAATATACACCAGGTAGAGGCGAAGGTAGGGTGGAAGTGAGGGAGGTAGGGGGAGAAAGGCTAGGAGGGCATGGTGTACAGAGAGGAGTTGGTAAAATGGGATTTAGAGAAGGTGGATGGAGAAAAGGAAGTATGTGTGAGCCCCGGGATTGAATGCTATAAAGTACGGGGCATGGTAGGATGTCACAACCCAGGGGTAGTGAGCTCCTATCCGAGGTTGGGAAAGGAAGGATAATGGGATGGACAGACCTAGTGTTGATAAGACAGAGGGATAAGAGAGAGAACAATTAGGCTTGTGAGGAGTAAGCTGGGGGGTCAGTACTTAAAATTTGGTCTAGGCGTGGCTATATACAAGTGCAGACACTGCTACTGGGTCTGAGTGGGTGAAGCAGTTACATACTTCTCTGTACAGAAATAAAGCATCTTGAAGGCATTTATACTGATTAGAGTGCTTAATCTGAGAGTTTTTTGTAGATCGTTCCATAAGGTAGGTAGCACGAATCTTATGGCTGCCCTGCCGAGGCGGGATTTTGCTTTGGGTACTTTAAGTGTAATAGCTGAGTAACTTCTTAACGTATTTCCCAATTATACTCAGGGGAAGACAGCAGGAGATATACTAAGGCAGCTTATTGGAGATGGCTCTATAGGTTCTGTGGTGCCTGAACTTTAGTGATGTCCACCCCACTGCCACATATAGGGTACAGTGATGCATGTTGAAGGGAAGTCCCATTATAAACCTCAGTGCTCGACGGTAGAGTGAGTCCAGTTTAGCCATGTAAGAGTTGGGGCATTGGCTGTAGAGAAAATCAGCGTAATCAACCAATGATAGGAAAATGGATTGGACCAGTTGTTTTTTGGCATCTTTAGTGAGAAAGTGGTTGATTCTGAAAAACAGACGAAGCCTTTGCTGAAGTCGTTTTAGCAAGTCCTCGATATGTTCAATGAAGGAGAGTCTTTGGTCTATCCAAACTCCCAGATACTTGAATTTTGTAACAAATTCTAGTTTTTCACCTAGAACTGTGGTAATTTGGGGAACTGTCCCACTGGACACAGGGTTAGCTGTAAGGATGAAAGGGGAGAGGACCATCGCTTTAGTTTTTTTGGCGTTAAGGAGTAGCTTTTTTTTGAGGAGTTGGCTTTGCAAAGGTTGAATTTGACTGTAGGTCATTGCAGGCAGTTTCAGGTGTTAGGCGACTCACTGAAGAACTATATCATCTGCAGACAGATGGATGTTGGCTTTTTATACAGTAGTCGATGTTATTAATGTAGATTGCAAAAGTAAGGGCCTAATATAGAACCTTGAGGTACCCCTCTTGCAGAGTTTTTAAGGGACAGGCCTCCTTCAGCTTTAACTTGCTGAAGGCGCCTGTAAGACAGTCAGTAAACCAGCGCAGAGAGGAGAGGTCCACACCTATGGTTTGAAGGGAGGAGAGGAACAGACTATGGTCGACGGTGTCGAAAGCCTTGCTTAGATCAAGGAAAACAGCACAAATAAAGTTTTTGCTCTCAAGATTACACTGTCAGTCATTAGTAACTTTGGTGAGGGCTGAGATAGTGCTATGTTTAGCTCTGAATCCGGACTGCATAGGGTTTAGCAGTTCCCTAGACTCAAGGTGAGTCCTCAGCTGTGTATTTACAATTTTCTCTAGAAGCTTGGACAGGACTGGAAGGAGAGAAATTGGCCTGTAGTTATTGAGATCACCAGGGTCACCTGATTTGAACAGTGGTATGACATGTGCTGTCTTCCATATAGGTGGTAAGGTGCCCTGAGATAGGGATAAGTTAAAAAGGTGGGTGACGGGTATTGCTAGTACGTGGTAGGCAATTTTTAGGAAGTAAGGGTCAAAGGTGTTGGCCCCAGCAGTTTATCTAGTATCCAACTGAAGCAAGAGGTCCTCTACCTCTTTCAGTGAGGCAGGTTAAAGCGAGAAAGGCGGCAAAGCTATCGGAGTTTCAGGCAGTTGGCTGGCAGTCTGGGAGCGCAGTATGTTTGCAGGGGAGTTATCAAACGCCATGCCTGCAGTAGCAAAATGGTTATTGAATGCATCAACTATATCCATCTTTTCAGTTATAGTCGAGTTGCCAGAGGTAATCTTGGTGGGGAGTGAATTTCCTGGGGAATGGCCTAGCAGATCGCTGATTGTGTTTCAGAGCTTGATTTGGCTCTTTGTGGCAGAGTCCAGTTCAGATTTGTGGTCTGTGGTCTGCGGTCAAATCTGCAGTCAGAAAATGTAAATCTGATTACTACATGGATAAATAGGTTAATTGTTCCCAAAATTCTTCTTATGACTGGAAATTTCTTAATTAGTTGTTAATGGGAAAATCTCAAAGTCAAAGCATTACTTCATTAAAAACATCAGCTGGTCTTATAACTGATGCTAGAGAAATGGTTAATGAGTTCAATCAAGCCTTCTGTAATATTCAGAAACACGAAACCAAAAAGGTGAGCACTCACCAACCTCAAATGGACAAGGGCACAGGTCACTTAGAAAAAAGTAGAGTTTTATTACATTTTATAATTGTGTGGCATAAAAAACACCTGACATTTTGGACAGATAACACCATCCTTTCTCAAAGGCTAATACATATAGGTATAGCAGCAGTTTATAAAGTGCATTCAAAAAAGTCACACTCCAAAGCAGCATGCTTATTGGTTAAAGCACCTAATGCTAATTAATGGCACCACTTCTATCAAAACACTATCCCCTATACCACAGTGTAAAAAAACATTCAAACCCACAAATAAATACACATCAGAAATTTATAAAAATATATTAAAACAACAGGGGGCGGGGCGGAGATTTTGATATTATATTCAAGATTACAAGAGCCAAAAATTGGGGTGGGGAAGAAAGAAGGAAACCAGGACTCTAATACAAAACTATACCATTGGATAATTGATTCCATTAAGATCTAAATACAGTATATAACATACAAAAAGAAAGGACATTACTGAAAATGCAGGTGGATATAAAGAGCATTATTATTTATTTTTCTTCAGGAATGGCTTAAGTACAAACCCATAATTTAGCCCTTGTTCTCTATCTGTATTCAGGTTAATAATCCAAAAAGCTTCACATGTCAGTAGTAAATCATTAAAATGTCTGCCCCTTGGTTTAGGGAAGACTTTATCTATCCCCATAAAACTAAAAATATGGTCACTAGGGTTGTTGGTGTGCTGCAGTGGCATAAGTAAGGTCACTCTGTTTAATTGCTCTAACATGTTCACCAACCCGTTCTTTCAAACTTCTTTAAGTTTTTCCTACATAGATTTTTCCTTAACTACATGTTGCTAAATAAATTAATTCCCTAGTGTCACAAGTTATAAGTTGGTGAATTTCAAACACTTGTCCTGTGGTTTCATTCATAAAGTGATCACCCTTCTTAATCACCGGACACACAGTACATTTTTTGAGGGGATGACACCCTTTTGCATGGGTGTGAAGTCAAGTTCTACTCCCACCAATATTATTCACAAAATGGCTGTGCACCAATTTATCACCTAAAGTAGGGTCCCTTTTAAAGGCCATGTGTGGTGTGGATAATAATATCTCTTTCAGGCCAAGGTCACTATTTAAAACATTCCAGTGCTTCCTGATAATCTTTTCTACTTCAGTTGCTTGTGTGGAGAATGTGAAAACAAAATTAAATCTATTGTCTTGTATGTTTCTAGTGTCATTCCGATCACAACCTTCAAGCAAGGAATCTCTGCTTTTTTCAGCTGCAAATTCATACCCAGCCTTAATGTCTTTATTGCTGTAGCCACACTGTGACAGCTGATTGCTTAAAGAAGCGGCACAGTCCTATAATTTGTTATTGGAAATCAAAAAGACCTTGTTTGCTGCATAAATTTATTTATACCTGCTCATTGTGTTCTTTAGATTTGGATGGCTTTAGATCCCAAAATGCAGATCTGGACTTGACATATTTATTATGTATTTCAGACACTGATTCAATGCTAGATTATATAGCTTCTGAATTTAACCGGAACTGTGAGATATTTGCCCCTATTTGTAAACCTAGGGTAAAAAATCGAAATTGTAACTGGATATCTCCCACATTATTAACTTTAATGGCAGAAAGGGATACGGCCTGGGAGCTTATAGGCCTGCTAGAACTCCCCAGCTTTGTAAAATCTATAAGAATTTAAGAAATTGTTGCAAATCTGCTGTCTGAAAATGTAAATCAGATTATTACCTGGCTAAACAGGTTAATTCTTCCCAAAATTCTTCTTATAACTGGAAATGTCTTAATCAGTTAATGGGCAAATCTCAAAGTCAAAGCATTACTTCATTAAAAACATCAGCTGGTCTTATAACTGACTCTAGAGAAATGGCTAATGAGTTCAGTCAAGCCTTTTGTAATATTGCTGGCCTACCACTAATAACTAATGGTAAATATTTTTTATCTAAAGATACATCTGGTAGTTCTTAATTTCCTCCATTTACATTTCATACAATTTCTTTGGAAGAGACGGACCAGTATCTAAATTCCATGAATTGGAAAACTCATAATGGTGGTGATTTGATCAAGCTGAAATTATTATTTTTGGCAAAAGACCTCATGCTCAATCCCTTAAATTTTTTTCTTTGACTACTGGTATGATCCCTGCATTGTGGAAACAAGCTACGGTTATTCCAATTTTTAAATCAGGTGACAAATCATTAGTTAATAATTACCAACCCATATTCCTACTGTCCTCTTTATCCATGGTCTTGGAAAGTATAGTAATGGATCAATTAAAAGAGCACTTGGATCAGCAGAACGTTCTCTCGTCTTATCAACATGGTTTTTGATCTGGATTCAGAACACTTTCCACTCTGACTGAATTTACTGATTACATACTGTACATTCCACCTTGGATAAAGGGGAGATGGCTGCAGCTTTGTTTTTAGATCTTTCAAAAGCCTTTGATGCCATTGATCATGGACTCTTAGTTTTTAAACTTCATTCTTTAGGGTTCTCAAAAATGGTAGTTTCCTGGTTTACAGATTATTTGACACACAGAAAACAGAGGGTAGTGCTGGGTTCTATCACTTCTTCTTTTCAATGCATGAACTGAGGAGTGCCCCAAGGCTCTATTTTGGGCTCTGTTTTGTTTAGTTTATTGTTATTGATTTACTGACCATGGCTCAAAACAGTCACTAATGTACACAGATGATATTGTTCTTTTTTTTTTAACTCTATTTTTTCGCCCCTACCATGCCACCAAACTCTCTCCAGTGACCTCTGGGGCTGCAGTCTCTACCTCCCCACATGGCTCAGCTGCCCCATCAGCTCCTCTCTGGCTCGGGGCATCCCCTGGGTCAACCCTCCAGGGAAGGGTCGCCCCCACCCAGGGTGCTCTTTCTTTAAGTATTGAGACACTGTGCCAGAGAAGGGGGGACAGTGGAGGGGGCCAGGTCTGTTTCTGGAATTGTGGACTGCAGAGGAAGGCACCTTCACCTATTGGTGGAGGAAGGGTTTTTTCATGCTTGGTTATGCTCCTGTGGAGCCTGGCTGCCAAGGCGACATACTGCCACAGCTCCACCCCCTGGCATATGCCATGACACTACTGTTGGCAACCTCCAGCCTCTGCCAGAGGTCACTCCTTGAGTGGTCATTTCCCCAACCCTCCCCAGGGAAGAGAGAGTAGTCCTTCAGATGCTCAGTCTCTTCCCCCCCACCAACCCCCAGCAACCCGGGCTCATTCCTGAACCTGGGTTGCTGGCGTGGTGTGAGGATGTGGTGTCCAGTGCCTCAACCCTCAGCACCACCGGGCCAGCCCAATGATATTGTTCTTTATGTGAACAATTCTTCTATATGTTTCTTGATAAATTAGCTAGAACAAGATTTTTCTCTGGTACAGGAGTGGTTGACTATTAATAGATTCATTCTGAACATCAGTAAAACAAAATTTATGATGTTTAGTACTTTACGAACTGAAGCTGCAATCGATCCTTATGTGTTAATCAGGAATGTAAACGGCATTTTGATTGAAAGGGTAGACTGTTTTAAATATCTGGGTTTTGTCTTAGATAACACATTGTCTTACGTTAATAACATTGACTCATTAATTAAAAAAAAATAATTAATGATTAGGTTTATTATATAAAGTGAAAAATTGTCTAACCTTTGAATTTAAAAAAAATGTTAGCACAAACCATGCTTTTGTCCCTTATGGACTATGGCATGCCTACTTATGCTGCCACCAATAAAACTGTATTAAAACAGGTAGAAGTGATATATAATCAGATTTGTAAATTTGTCTTAAAGCTGTAATTTAATAATTCTGAATTTTACTGATTCTGAATTTTATTTATCCTGGAAAAATGTAATTGTGTTTTATCTGCTGTTTTATCTTTGATGTATTTTGCTAGGTGCTCAGAGCCCCAGGGAATGAGTGCCCAATTTTCTACATTTTTCTGAGCTCCTTTTTTATGAATCAACACTAAAACTGCTTCCTGCATGGAAGCAGAAAAAGTAGAAGACTGTAACATATGGTTATAAAGAACAACCAAAACTGGAGTCAAGTCCTCAAGAAAATGTTTATAAAATCCCACTCCAGCCCATCCAAACCAGGGGCAGCAGCAGAATTCAGCTGCTTGATAACTTGCATAACCTCATCTTTAGTGACGGCATTCATCAACATCTGTACATCCTCCTGTCGAACCTGAGGTAGCTGCAAGGATTGCAAAACCTGTGCCAGTTCCCCACTAACCTCCTGACTCTCAAACGTGGTCTTGAACCTATTCTCAACAATGGACAGAATTCCTGCTGGGGAATAGACACACTGTCCAGAAGAGGAAAGCAATTCAGCAATAAACCTATGCTTAACTCGATCCTGACAACTCTTATAGGGATCTATGGAAGGTTTCCTAACCTGCGTACCAAATCTGGCTTCCTGTTCCAAAGATTTAGCATGAGTATATTGAAGGGACATCATCCTGTTTTTAATATTCTGAATCTGGGAACCAAAGTCCTGGCTAGTAGTTTCTGATAAGGAAATCAAGTGCTGCAAATGATGACGCAACTCTAAATACTGTAAATAATCCGACTGACACCTGGAAGTAGCTAATGACTGAAACAGGACTTTCCATGCTTTTTTAGTATCCTCCCACCAATCCAAAATATCATCATAATAGTCACTAACCAATAATCTAGCTGTCCAATGACTGTGCCAAGCTTTTTGTATTTTAGGATTCTGCAATAAAACATTATTTAACCTCCACCCACTTTTTCTACATCTAGGAGTGTTTTTCCAAGAAATCTTGGAGCGTAACAAAACATGGGCAGAAAATTCCACTACCCTAGTAGTAGAGTTCAAAATCCGTAAAACTTTGGACACAAAAATAAAATCAATCCTGGTCTTCAATTTACCCTTGAAAAAAGTGTATCCCTCTATAGGATGCAAACTGCGATAAGTGTCCTGCAAACCAGCAGTATGCAGGATTCCATTAAGGGTGCTGGTGTCACAAAAATGTTTAGAAGTTTGTAACCCCCTATCAGTTTGATGTAAGCCACAATTAAAATTCCCCAACCAAATCACTAGTCTTGAGGTATGTAAATATTGGTGTATATCATTAAACAAGGTAACTGTAGTTGCCTTAGTTTGAGGGGCATATATAGCAACTAAACGAAATCATTCACTACCATAAGTAATATCCAGCAATAAGGCCCTTCCAGGATGTATATCCACTAACCTAGTAACCCTGATAGCAGGATTAGTAAAAAGAATCCCAATCCCATCACAGGTATCAGTTCCAATAGACCAAAAGGAGGCACCCAGTGGCCAAGCTTGAGATGCAGCCTGCAATTCTGCATGAGTTTTAAGTCTGGTATCCAATAAGCAGATAATATCACAGACTACAGCCTGAAGGGAAAACAATGTACTGGTCAACTTTTCCCCCTTTAATGCTATTAACATTAATAGTAGCAACAGAAAGGGAATCCATAAGGAAAAGGAAAAAGCAAAAAAGCAACATCAAAAAACTAAGGCTCATGTTATCCTAGCTTTCCTGCACTACCTGGTTCTTTTAGCAATGGAATCCATACTCCCCTTTTCCTCGGTATCAATAGTAGACAACAAAGAGGAGGTATCAGTACCCTCATCATCTGGCTCCCTATCCATCAGTGCAGAACCCAGCAAAGCAAATTTGTTACCCTGAGCCCAATCAACAGGAAGTCCCTCCTTGTCCTGTCCCTCCAAGTATGTCTGAAGCTTTACCTTACTCCCCAACCGTGGTCTTTTTTTTGATACAGTTTTAAAATCGGAATCATCATGCTGGGGGGGGGAGGCATGTCAGGCCCTACAGCAGGGTCAGAAACAGTGGAAATGATAGGAGTACTAACCGGAATTTCTGGCTCAACCTGTATTTCCATATCGTCAACCTTACCAAGTGGTGGGGGTAGAACAGCCTTAGCTACTTGAGGATCACCGTTAGATAACTCAGAGACCTCCCTAGCAAGAGTATCCATCCCAGTTTTGAGACTCAATTCGGCAACCTTTTTAGCCTGCAAATGCTGTGCCCTATTAATGATACCTTCATGTGAAGGGCAATCATCCCTATTATGGGAAGCCCAAGGACATTTACCATAGGCATGTCCAGTATTTTCACAAAGATTACACCTGAAAAGATTAAGACACTTAGCAGACCCATGCCCAAACTCAAGACAGTGACTACATTTAACAGTATCACAGGCTGAACTAAGGTGGGCCCAAGATCCACACTTAAAACAGGACCGAGGTTGACCTACATAAAAAATAGCACCCCTATCCCTGCCTAAATAAAAGGTACTAGGTAAATGCATGGTGCCAGAATTAGTCACAAACAATTTAACCAGTATTCTCCAACCACCATCCCAAATCTGTTCGCTATCCAGAGTAGGGGAAGGGGTACCCAAAACCTCACATCGCTGATGAAGCCAAAATAAAATTTCCTCCACATTAACCCCTTCGTTCTTGAACATAACTGTAATAACCTTAATGGTAGGTTTTGTGAGAGGAATTACCTGGAAGGGTGACCAAAGGGGTGTATTCTTACATGCAGTATACCGTGCCCAAAACCTGTCTAGACTAGAAATATTTTTAAAACTAACATCAAAGTTGGAATTACCAATGTTGATAGGGGCAAAAATCTCGGAGGAGAAGAACTTCATAGAGCCCTTCAACAAGGCCTGAGCAATATAAACTCGATCCGGAGCCTCCTGCAACCCTCCCTTATACAAAATACGCACAGCATTATGACGTGGTGCAGGTTCCTTCCTATTCTGAAAAAGATCAGAAAGCTTAAATGGGGCTTCAGAACTGTCTTCAGATAGCTGATGAATAACCTCTGGAGGAGAGTCCACCCTAATGGCGTCCTCCACCACCCCAGTACTCGAGGCTTCTGTAACATTCAAAGTAACCCCAAAATCAGAAATTTGGTTTCTTAAAGTCCCTTTACTAACTTCTCTATCTAAAACCTCAGAAGGGACTACAGTGTCAGAGTCAGGTATAACAGGTTTGTCAGGAGAAACAATGAAGTCCTTACCCCGGGGCAAAACGGTGGAGCTCAGAGTTACAGCATCAGTGGCCACTTTACTGGTTACTTTCTCCAGAATATGTATATAGGAGTGGTCCTGAGAATCCGGAGATCAAGTCCTTGTATCCGACATCTTCCAACCGGCCTCACATTGTACCCGTTGCAGAGACCAACACGGGCCTCCAGGAATGTCAGTCGAGTGCTGAACAGAAGTCACAGGAGCACTAGCAATGGCAATGCGACGCGGGAGAGGTGATGAAGAACCCGAAGTCTTCCTCCATCCCGGATGCGCTTGATTCGTCGGAAAAACAAACTCTGCTGGAAGAGAACGGGAGCTGACTGACCTCGGAGATTCAACCACAACAGAGGTCACAGGGGCAGGCTGCTGGGAGAGAGGTTCCAGGATCAAAAGGTCCACCGGTTTAAGGAACACGGAGGAAATTCCATCTGAACTGCCAGCCTGTACGACCACAGTCAAGTCCAAAGAAACATGGGATGCAGTAGCAGAAGAATTCTCCACCATAGCAGCAGTTCCAGATGCAAGTTTACTGTCGGCAGGCATGTTACTTGCCAAGGTAGCCAGATTAATTTCTACCGAGAGATCCGCTAACTCCCGCTCTAACTTCTTAATTTCCAGCAGCAACTTGGACTTTTTCTGAAATAAAGCCATCTTAGATTTACACACTGTGCATTTTTTAACAGATTTTTCACGCTGTACAACAGCCGTTTTAGAGGAGCCAGGCTGTAGAATCATATTCTTATCCAACAATTCCTCACCAGAAACAGCTGATTCGTATTCTGCAGCAATAATATCTAATTCTGTAGCCTCTTGTGAATAAAGAACAGGAGAGGAGGCTAGCTCCCCTGCACCATCGACATCCATCCCATCCGGAGGTTCAGCAACACTGGCCATGCTGTCGCAGATGACCAAGGGTTCCCCCTACTGGACAAAGTAGGGGAATTTCCCTTGTGTCCTGGCCAAATTTCCCTCATTCACTAAAAATACCACCAACAGCTTAATCTGGTTCATGGGGAGGAAGGTTTAATAGGGGATGTGAGTCATGGAGAGGAGCAGAGGTATAGGAGGATGGTTAAGGAGGGTTAAAGCAGGAGCAGTTAGATGAGAGAAAGTTATGTAAGGCAGAAACAAGGGAGTATTAGTAGTAGTGCCGTATTTGGGGGGGAGGGAGTTTCAGATTTGCGGTAAGCGATGGGTGAAGCCTGACTGACCGATAAGAGTGGTTCGACAGGGGACCAACAAAGTGCAAGTGTCAGAGGATCTGAGGGAGTGGGGGGAGGGGGTGGGGAAGAGAGTTCGCATGAGAGGTAGGAGAGAAGTTCTCCTAACCAAAATTTAGAAATGAGTTTGGCACAATGAGTGAGGTGCCTGTGTTGTGTTTTGTGTTGGCTTTCGTCTTGAGGTGTTGTAAAGGCTTGTTGTCCTGACTGCATGTCAGTCTCTGCCATCCTTCCTGGGTGTACTTTGCACTGCTTGGGAATAATTCCAAAGGCGTGGCTCAATGGAAAAGATGTCTTTGATGAAGACAGAACAGTAACCCACTGTAATAGTAGATCTTCAAGAGACTCTGTTCCACTTGGCCACAGTGCACCCACCCTCCTTAGCCCTTTCTGAGGTATAAGCTGGCAGGTTTGTCCATGGCCTTGTTTGGAGATGTCTATAAATACCTTATACATACTATATTTCTAGTCCTGTGCCTTTCCTTGTGTGTCTGGTATTGGTTTGTTCTCTTGGTTCCTTATGATAAGAGGCCCTCTGAGCTTATTTCTGATGGGGAACTAAGAAGAAATGGGGCTGTCCAGTTATAAAGACACCGACATTGCGCACAATTGCAAGTGGCCTTGGCTAGCAAAGATTGCATATGGTCCAGACATCGACAGCTTACAGTTCAATATGTATAGCCCAATGGAAGAGATTCTCTTGAAGACCTTCTGTTACGGAGAGTAACTGTTTTTACGTGCCTGCCACAATTGGTACGAAGCATGTTGCCTTCTGCTGAATTGTTGATATCTTCAGTATTAATATGCTAAATGCAGGCTTTTCACTGAGGATATTTTCTCCATTAGGCTACACCTTTGGAATTAAAAGCTGTCAGTGTCAGGGCCACTCTAAAACGTTTTGTTAGCCAGGGGCCACCTACACTTGAGTATCGTTATTTGAGAGGTGACTTATATATTTAGGGCAACTCAGAATATTATGTTATTTGAGTCACTATGCTTGGAATGGCACCGTTCAGTGTGTGCAACTAGGTCCCATGACCTGAAATTAAGGGCTAATATAAATAGGACTACGAAAAGAAATAATTTTTTTACACAGAGAATTATCTCTATTTGAAATTCTCTTCCATTCATGATTGTTCATAGTATCATCTTAAATCAGTTTAAACAGAATCTTGATTCATATATGGATGAGTCAAAATATGACTACCACCAATGGTAGGTGGCGAGATCATATTGGGCTAGTCCCTTGATCTCGTAATTCTCCTATGAACCTACAATGACATGTAGCGTGGACATGTATATAACATGGGTGGCCACCACACTTCTCAGTTCTTTCTCCCACTGGCGATCATCCTTGTTGGACCTGCTGAGAAACATTGTCCAAATAGCTGTCACTGTTTATTTTCTAAGTATTTTTTTATATCGTCGTCTCTGTATGCCACAGGTGAAAGAGCAATTATGACATTATTGTTCCTGTGGCAACAAAATCTACAAGGATGACACTCACACAGCCTGTATGTGTTTTTTTGGGCTTATCTCACAACCTGAGGGCCTGCAAGATTTGACAAAGTTTCAATCAGGCTACAAATCGATGCCTTCAGAAGGGCTTAGAGAATTTTCTCGCTCAAAAGGTGTTGAAAGCCATAGAAAAAGTTGCTGGTTCCAGGCCTGCTTCTCCCTCACCACTGATCAAGAGAAGGCCATCGAAGTCAAAAAGACAAAGATAAGGAACAGTCGTCATCACAGGCCTCCTCTTCTGGCCATAAGCATAAGCACAAAGTCAAGTCTGCTTTGCTGGCTAGGTCCAGGTTGCTGGTAAAAATAAGTATGTCCTTGGTGCCTGCTTCAGCGGCGTTGAAGAAAGCCCCCCACTCATCCTTGTCATGACATCAAAGTTAGGGCTTGGCTCAGGCACTACTGTACCTACTATGGATGATATGTCACCACTGTCGTCCAACTCCAGCCCATCAACACAGGTAGTCCCGGACTCTTTGCAGGATGCATCAACTGCCAGGCTGTGCTGGTGTCATTTTCTGCTATGTTACATTGCCTATTACCATCACTACCACTGGCAGTACTCCTGCCATTGATGGGGCCTGTACCAGGGCCTTCATTGATGACTTTTACAAGCACACTGCAGATTCCTGGTCCTCAGCCACTGCCGGCATTGCTGGTTCCTTCTGTGGCTCTTGTCATTGTTTGTGATGACAAAAATGAGGTTGAATATAAATCCTGACCTCATGGGTATTGAGGGGGATTTAGAGGAGGAATATGAGGGTGAAGGGCAGTTTGAAGATGGGAATCTGCCTTCCAGCTCCACCATTTCAGCCTGCAATGAGAACTCTGTGGTTTACACATCCAGGTCTCCCCTGAGGATCCTTCTTTTCATGCTATGCTCCAGCAGATGCAGTCTGCAATGGGCTTTGATGTCCATTAAAGGGAATCTTATGGAATTTCTGGAGGCCCCTTGTACACATTCCAGTATCATTCCTCCTGTGTGTATCTTGCATTAGAGGATGCTACCTACGCTGTATGGTATAGGCCTAATACCCTGCCTTCAGTTCCAAGGCAGGCTGATAAGCAGCACCCTGCTAAGCCTTATTATGCTGCTCAGCCTGAAACTGACTCTTTAGTCATTATGGCTGCTCATGATTGCACTAAATCCCCTAGACACATGAGTACTTTGCCTTCAGACAAAGAATCTATGAGGTTGGATGTTATGGGCAAGTATACTTATGCCTCAGCATCCTTGGGCCTAAGGATTTCTAATTACAAGGCCCACATGACAAAATACCAGAATTTTCTCTAGAAGGCTGCATGTACTGCAGCCCAGGCTTTACCTGACAACCCTTCCAAAACTGATTTGCTTAGAACCACTTCAGCTGGTTCTGAAATTGACAAACATCTGCTACATTCAGCTTATGACGTGTCTGATGCCTCTTCTAGGGCTACGGCCTCTGGTATTTACATTAGGCATTATGCCTGGCTCACAGTAACTGGTTTTGCTGCTGATGTACAGTAGACTGTTTAGAATGCTCCTTTTAGGTGCTCCAAACTGTTTGGAAGTGATGTTGAAGAGGGAGTATTTTGTTTGACTGAAACCCACTTGCCCGGGTTTCAGAAACCCGACGCCACATGCCCGACACACTGTTGCCTGACATTGCAAAGAAGTGCAAGGTAATGCACCTGGGAAACAAAAACCCAGGGGAAGAGTACACAATGGGGGGTGAGATACTGACAACAGTAAAAATGGAAAGGGACCTGGGGGTAATTATATCAGATGACCTAAAGGTGGGCAAGCAATGTGAGAAGGCAGTAAGGAAGGCTGGGGGGATACTGGGATGCATAGGGAGAGGCATCAATAGTAGAGAACAGGAAGTTGTTATCCTTCTGTACAGACAGTTGGTGAGACCCCATCTGGAGTACTGTGTACAGTTCTGGAGACCCCATCTCCGCATAGACATAGACAGAGTGGAGGCTGTCCAGAGGAGGGCAAGCAAAATGGTGCAGGGTCTGCACCAGAAGACATACAAAGAAAGACTAAAGGAGCTTAATATGTATACCTTTGAGGACAGAAGGGAGAGAGGGGACATCATAGAAACTTTCAAGTACCTCAAGAGAATCAACAAAGTCCAAGAGGGTAGCATCTTTCAGAAAAAAGATGCAAGAACAAGGGGGCACAATTTGAAGATAGAGGGGGGACGGCTCAGAGGTAATGTGAGGAAGTATTTTTTCACAGAGAGGTTGTGGATGATGGAACAGCCTCCCTAAGGAGGTCGTGGAGTCAAGAACAGTGGGGGAATTCAAGAATGCATGGGACAGACATAAGTCAGTCCTAGTGGGGGGTAGGAGGAAGTAAGCTGTTGGTTAACTAGGATCTGCAGCTTATCTGTTAGGTAGGAAAATGGGCAGACTAGGTGGGCCAGGTGGTCCTTATCTGCCGTCACAATCTGTGTTTCTATATTTCTATTGAAATTTCATCCACGGCAGAGTTTGTTATATAAATTAAGGGGGTACGGGGGCAAAGCCCCCCAAAGCATAAAATAAACTCCGCCATGGGTGAAATTTTAATGTCGGGCAACCATGTGTCGAGCATGTGACGTTGAGATACTGAAACCTGGGCAGATGGGTTTCGGTATTTCATAGTATATCCGTTGAAGATGCACTTCATGGCCTTCAGTCCTCAAAGTTGACTTAAAGGTCTGTTAAAGCCTTTTACCCCATACCCACCAGAGGGCATGGTAGGAGATCTTTTTGTAGGCTTGCTGCCAGAGGTAATCATACATACCATCAGCAAGACCATGGCAGGACAGTGGTGCCCTCCTGGTTCCCCTTCCCCGGTGCCCAAGCCAAAATACCCAAAGGAATTGATTCTGGTAGCCCTGCCACCCCTGGGTTCTACCTGATTGTCTTCTGTCCCCCCCTCAGCTATTGCGTCCAGAGCTGAGTATTGGTGGGGGGAGGATCTCCATGCATTTAAAATAGTGGAGGGAGATCACTACAGATGAGTGCTTCTGGAAATAATAGCAAAGGGGCATGCTCTGGAATTATTAGAAACCTCTCTGGATCATCCTCTGTCCCCTTCCTCTTATCCTCTGGGACACTTTTTCCTTCTAAAAGAGGAAATCCAGATCCTGTTTCAAAAACATGCTATTGAGCCAGTTCCTCCACAAGACAGAAACAAAGGGTTCTATTCCAGATACTTCCAAAGTTCCATAGTTTCATAGTTCATAGTTCATAGTTCATAGTTTCATAGTTCCAAAGTGGACAGGAGATCTACGTTCTGTATTGGACCTCAGAGACCTCAATCTGTACATCGAATATAAGAAGTTTTGAATGTTGTCTCTGCAAACTCTGATTCCCATCTTGCAAACTGGGGACTGGCTTTGTTCCCTTCATGTAAAAATCAGAAAGTGCCACAGATAGTACCTCTGCTTTGTGCTAGAGTGTAGGCACTATCAGTTCAAAGTTTTACCCTTTGGCTTATCGTCAGCACTGTGTATCTTTACCAGATCCCTCATCGTGGTTGCAGCAGCCCTTCACAGGGAAGGGCTTTATGTCTTCCCTTATCTGGATGATTGGCTTCTGAAGGCCAGTTCTAGGGAAGGTCTTCTTCACACCCTTTCCTGAATGAGACAACTGTTTTGAGGCCTTGGGGGTCACAGTGAATGTGCCAAAGTTTGTGCTGATGCTGTGCCAGTGCCTGCAATACACTGGGGTGGTACTGGACACAGAAAAGGGGTATGCCTAAGGACAAGGCAGGCAGACAACCTGATTGCTCTGGTGCAGTTAGTTCACAGGAGCCACTACGTCTCTGCCAGGTCGATGTTGAGTCTCTTGGTCCTGATGGCAGCTGCCATAGTGACAGTGCCATTTGCTTGGCATCATATGAGATTCCTACAAGGGACACTCAGGGTACAGTGGGATCAGATGACAGATGAACTGGAACAAATCATCATGTCTCCTCTTTGTTGAGCCCTACTATGGTGGATGGACTGCAGCAACTTACTCAAGGGTGTTCCATTCCTTGTATCAGCCCTGTACTAATCCTCACCATGGATGCCTTGGCATCCATTTGGGGTGCTCATATTGGCTCTTTCCAGACACAGGAATCCTAGAACAAAGTGGAAGCTGACCTACACATAAATGTCTTTGAAATTATTTCTCTTATACAGCTTCAGGCATTTCAGAATCATCTCTGCCCAGTCCTCTATTAATACAGATGGGCAATGTCAGTGTTGTGCACTACATAAACAAACAAGGTAGCACTCACTCCTACCACCTATGCAGGGAAGTAATGAGAGTGTGGTACTGGGCAATGTCTCATGACCTTCAACTGTTGGCTCTGTTTCTCCCAGGTCTCCAAGATGCCTTGGCAGACAGGCTAAAAAGTTCTCAATTCCTGGTTCATGTGTGGGAACTACTCGACTCCATGGTGAATGGCCTCTTTGCAAAATAGGGTCCAGAGGTGGACCTTTTTGTGTCCACATACAATGCAAAACTGTCATGTTTCTACTTGCTCACTCCAGTGCCTGGGTTTTTTGATGAGATGCATTGTCACTCTCTTGGAATGGGAAATGTCTGTATGCATTTCCCTATTCCTCTAGTACAAGGGTCCTGCTGAAGCTAAGGGTGGAGAGTGCCACACTCATACTAATTGCTTCTTTATGGCCTTGCCAGATATGGTTTCCACTCCTACAACATCTGGCAGTGGAGCATCCTGTTCCTCTACCCCTGTGTCCGGGTCTGTTGTCACAGAACAGGGTGTCTCTGGTCCATCCGGATCTGAAGGGCCCTACAACTTCATGCATGGCTCCAGAAACATAGCCATGGCATGCTTTGGGGTGTCCCCTAACTTTGCTGATGCCCTGCTTGGACTGGGAAGCCTACTATCAGTCATACTTATTCCATAAAATGGAAGCGTTTCACTTTGTGGTCTGCATTCTGGAATATGGGTCCTTTTACATGTCCTGTGGATTCTGTTTTGGAATACTTGCTTTCCTTATCTGATTAAGTCTTACAGTATTCCTCTATTAAGGTGCATTTGGCTGCTATATCAGCATTCCATGCCCCTATTGATGGTCATATGGTTGCCTAACTAGAGGTGTCTCAAATTTTTCTTAGAGACATCCTGCACATGAAACCTGATACAGTACTTGAGAAATTGACATTGGCTCCTGTTGAGCCAATGTCATGGGAAACATTGTTTTTTCTTTCTTTTTTTCCACATAGGTGTTTATTCTTCTCAGTGGGCTGCAGCTGCCGTCTGCCAACCTACTAGACTCCAGGGGTCATTCAGGAGTTTGTAACGCTCTGCGTGTCCCGGTGGACTCCCTGAAGCTGACCCGAGGCATCATCCTGTTGCGGCCCCCAACATTTTTCCTCATTTTTTTTTCCCCAGTTACCTGGGTCCCCCAGACAGAGAGGCACATATGCATGGAGGTGCGCATGTGTCCTTTTGCTCTGGTAATGGCCCCTTCCTCCCACCCCATTGGCCTAGTGCCCTAGCTCCCTCAGCTGCATAGCTCCCTTGCCTTCACTGTGAGGCAGCCAAGTGCCGAGGGAAGCTCTGGTCCCCTCCCCGGAGAGGAGAGCTGCCTGTCGGCAGCTCATCCTACACCCCCCTCCACCCCCCCGTGCCGACCTCTGATGGCCCATGCTCGCTCCTGTACATGGGTTGCTAGCATGGCGAGAGATAAGGCAATCAGCACCTCAGCCTTCTGCACCACCATACCAGCACATGGAAAACATTTTAATTGCCATGACTTCTGCTTGTAGAATTTCTGTGCTTCAGACTTTAAGTATGAGACTCCTTATTTGATTTTTCACAGAGACATAATCTCTTTATGTATGAATGCTAAGTTTTTACCAGTGGTGTATCTGAATTTACACTGAACCAAATGATACACCTTCCTGTGTATTACCCTGAGCATGCCAATCAGAGTGAGGCATCGATCCATACTCTTGATATACATAGAACATTGAGATACTATGTTACTTGCTCTAAGAGCTGCAGAAAGACTTCCCAATTTTTTGTTTCATTGGCCCCTGAGAAAGAGAGCACTCCTGTATCGAAAAAAAAAATGCCAAGTATGAGTATACGCTTTGGAGCAAGCTGAAGTCTCTGGCAGAGTCTCTGGCAGAATCAGAGGTTAAAAAGGGTAGTTTGTTGACTGTCAAGCAGTGGCGAAGCAGGAGTTTGGGGGGGCTGTATATGATATTTGTGAAGTAGGACTCATAAGTTGGGGGTCTGGGGACTGCTTGGCCTCCAGATGCTCTGGGGGGGGTTACATGCTTTGTGGTGAGTTTTGGGGCTTTCTTGAACAAAAAAACACACTTTTGTTACATGTTCCCTACCCCTGATTTCAGTGTAAATGTTATTCCCATGGAATCAGGGGTATGGGAGACTCTGGCTGACATTAGTCTGTTGCAGCTGCAATTGTTGTGGACAACTGGCTGACCAACAGTGCCATCAACCACCCACCCAATATGCATTTTTGTAATATACTGTGAAAGATTTCTATATAAAGGCTGGGGGTCTGGGGACTGCTTGGCCCCCAGAGGCCCTGGGCGGGTTTACATGCTCTGTGTTGAGATTTGGGGCTTTTATTGAACCAAAAACACTCTTGTATTACATGTTCCCTTCCTACCACTGATTTCAGGGGAAAAAAATTTCCCATGGAATCAGGGGTGTGGGAGACTCTGGCTGGCATTAGAGTCTGCAGCTGCAAATGTTGCCAGCCACTAGGTACACCGCCCCATCCATATTTGTAAAACCTTGCTGCAGACCTGAAGGAAAGCAATATCAGTGCTATGACTAACTTGGAAGTGAGACAGAGACATACCTCTCAACCTCAGAACTATGAAATGAGGGACACCAACCCTTGAAATGAGGGATAATGACGGACACTACACCCTGAAATGAGGGATACTATGAGGGACATCAGAATTTTGACACTTTAATGATTTAATGCACTTCACTGAGGCTGCTAGGGCATGTGAATCATTTCATGCCATTAAGCATATGCATGGCCACCTTTGTAGGTGGCTGTTTTGAGCATGTTGCTCCTGTAATTTAAAGTGTACTGCCACCAGCCAACCTGTGGCAACATCAATGGGCCTGCACTGATCTAAACCTGTGTACCCAGGAACAGCAACAAGGGGGCTACCATAGTGTTTAAGGAGACAACTTGGTAACAGGTAAGCCAAGGTAGCAGCCTCATCATCAGGGACAACCAGGGGCCCACCACAGAGCCAACAAGTCAGGATCACGCTCACTCTCCTCCTAGTCCTCTTAAAACCCTTGACTGAAGTGCAGTCTGCAGACAGTATAGGTACTGAAGCCAGGAGGATGGATGTTGACCCCCCAACCCAAAAATACCGACTTCAAGAGAGTACAAGAGAGTGAAAACACCATCACCTACCTAACCCCACAGCTGATCAGAGCAGCACACCAGACTGTTCCTGCAGTGGCTGGCAGACTGACACTTGGTCCACACAGGTTCTCCCCAGTACTGAAGTCCACTCAAGCTCCAGGCAGCCTCCAGCCTCCCCTCTGTGTCTCCATCCATCCTGTCTGCCTCTGGGCTCACTGGCAAGCAATTGGATTGATGGCAATCCGAATTCCTGAGTCCCAACGGGCCACATCATGCAACCCGGGCAGGCCACAACCACAAGTCTGCAACCTCATGCAATTGAGCTGAGAGGGCTAAGCCTAATGGGGACTCACCTCTGAGCCAGTGGTACCTGACGAGATCCGACCGGGACTGACTGACTGTCCAATGGTTTAGCTCGGAGTCGGTTCTTTTGTTTGAATTGCTTGCCTTCCCTTGGCAATTCCAGGCTCTCACACAACAAGTCCTCCACCACTCCAGTCCTCCTGTGTGTTGTGCTTCATCATGCGGCAGTGCAGCCCATCCATACTTCAAAGAAAGTGGTGCCACTAAATTCAAGCCACACCCTTTTGATTGGCTTAGATGGCTGGAGGAGGATGGACTTGCCGAAAGTGACCAATCCACTACATGCACTCAGTCAGCCACTCAGCCAGCCTTGTGCCACCATGTGCTCGCTCCCCGACCCCTCCTGACCCATTCCAGCCAGCCCAGCAGGACTTGGTTGCGTGCTTTTAAACTGCCCGAAACCGTATGGCAATTACTGCACCAGAGTGCCCCTGTGACTTCCGTCTCAGAATGTCCACCTGCCCGACCAGTAAAACAACACCAACTGAGACGCAGCATGAACAAAAATTTTGGGGGCTGTTTGAACACCCTGAACACCCCCCACTGCCTATGCCACTGTTGTCAAGCAAGGCACCGAGTCCAACAGTCACCAGCTTAAGGCTGCATGGGTGCCTTTGCTACTGTATCTCGTTCTGCTGCTGTGGGCGTTTGCATCAGGTGGCATTCCTGGATGCAAACTTCTGGCTTAACACAAAATGTTCATCAACAGGTTATGAATGTTCCTTTTAATGGAATTTACTTGTTCGGACAGCAGGTGGAACAATTTCTTAAGGCATCAGATGAAACTAGATCAACCCTTAAAACTTCCATACCAGCTCCCTTTAACCTTCAGAAAGGCAAGAGGCATGGTTCTTTTCAAAACAAACAGTCCTTTCGAGGCAAAGGTGGGGGAGCACAAAACAAAAATCAGCCTCCCTTGCCTCAGAAGAAAGTGCAGCCAAAGGCACAGGCACCAAAAGTACTTAGTGCCACTATATGAAGCTCCAGCCCCATTCTTACCTCAGCTACCTGAGGCGGACCTCACCACCAGAGTGGGGGGTATACCTGATCTAGTTATGTAGTCCAGGTGCCGTATGCCAGTGAGCTTACCCCCCTTGCCTGCTGTCCCTGGTACAGATTAAGGGGCCTGGGTCCTGCTACGGTGACAATTAGGGGTTCATTCCCAAAGATATAGATGATAGCACGGTGCCTCCACCCAGAGTAGATTATAATTGGGCCAGGTATCTGCTTGGTACAGCCCCCTGGGATACTGTACCTACCCACCTAATTAACCAACCAACCACTCTCTCTGCACACTGTATCCCTAATAGCCTTGTTCCACCATAAACCATATATCTCAGCAATAGGCACATGCAGTGAATTTCACTAACACAGCAGTTTCAACAAACAAACTCACAGCTTTATTTGGGGGGCAAGGACTAGGGAAGGGATATCGGGACAAAGGATGGCTGTGAAAGGAGAAAAGGTTAGTGAAATAGGCAACAACAATAAACATTGGGGCCCGCATGCCAAACCCACCCCCAATGATACCAGTGTCCCCAAATTGTCTTGAGGGGTACTCACTAAATGCAGACCTGATCAGTGCCATGGGTTGGCCAGCTGTCGGGGTCCTGAAATATTGGCAAAGAACTTGGTTTGAGAAACAACACAAATTTTCCTTTTCCCTCTCCAGGAGCCAGGTCCTGGGTACTCACTATTTGTTGATTTAAAAAAAAAAAAAAAAAAAAAGGAGTATGGAGCTCCTTGTTCAGTGCAGCAAAAGACAGAAGAAGGCTGGCCTTAGTTCCTCGGAGAGGATGGAACTTGCTCAAAGATCTTGCAGCTGGTCACCTTGATTGCAGTTCTCAATGCTTGTCACCTTCAGACACTTCTGGCCCATTGCAGAGCTCTGTGGCAGGACAGCAGTCCCAGAAGGCCCAGACCCTGGAGTGGCTCCACAGCTTGGCTCCCCCCATGGGTCATAGGTGCCCTAGCACCTCAGCAAGTGCTGAAGACCTCCTGAGACAGTGAGTCCCACTTGGAAGGGGTTAGTGGGTTCCCTCCCTGGCTCTGGGTGAGAACTCCCAAATGGTGGGGGTCCTCCTGCAGTCCCTGCACTAAGTTCAAGGCAAGACAAGTTCACAGGCAGTTATTCCAATAAAGTCCAATGCCAATTGAAGTGGGTGCTAGCCTTAGCTCCAAGAAGCGCAGGTGCAATCCAACAGGGGAATACAAGAACAACAAGCCTCTGCACACCAGTCTGTACTTTCCAGCTAAACAATGTCCACAAGTTACAACCTTGTCTTCAACTGCAGCTAGAACACAGCTCTCAGCCAAATTTAACCAGTTCACTGAGGACATGTACAGCACATGGCTAGCACCCTGACGAACATAGACGCTTTGCCTCTTCAAAATTACACTTGCAGTCCCACACAAGCAATCAAACTCTCAGTAGCAATTGTAGCCTTCAGATAATTTGCAGTCCTCGCAGCTAATCCAGCCAACTAGTACAGGGTTTCTGCAGCATTTAATTTCTCTCAGCAATATATAAGCAACTTCTCAGTACCTGGGGAATCAGGATCACACTTCAGTATCTTTCCCCTTCTCAATCCAACCCTGCAGACAGCAATCTCCAAATACAGCCTGGGAAAAGCCCTCGAAGTCCAAAGTCCTCTATCACAGAATACTCCTGACTAATACAGGGTCCGGGAACAGACTGAAGAAATCCCAGAAAGTCCACACAGTTTCAGCCGAAAATCCAGAGTCCTGATTGGCTGATGAAGCCTATCAATAATCGATAACCACAGAGATCAATATTTCCTGCTTGTTTATTAGGGCATGATCTAGGCGCCTGAATTAGTCCCCTCCTTTGCCCAGTGTAACCCCTAGGTGGCGCTATCCCAAGGGCTACTACCTCTGCCTGCATGGTTAGTAGCAGCTTAAGGGGCCTGAGTTCTGAAACGGGTGCCTCCACCCAGAGGTCTGGGTTGGTAGTGGTCAAGCTAACCTGGGCATAGCCCTCTGGGACACTGTAACTCCCCTCTTTCCTTACTAGTGGCCGGAACAATACACAATAATCACTTTCACAATACCACTGATACACCACACAAGTACCCACGCTGTTTGCACTTATCACCAAGGCTTTCCTCTGGCCTGGCACTGGGGACCCCCTGTAAAACAAGGTTATACACAGCAAATAACATCAGTACAGTAGTCTTGCACAAACTGGAATCACAGTCAGGGTAAATGCAAAAAAGAGTTAGATATGATTTATTTAAGGGGCTTGAACAAGAGAGGGGCATAATCAGGTTAATTTGCTTAAAGGCTCTATCAATCAGACAGTTATGCATGCACTTCAGGGTCCATAAACAGTCACACATTCTCGGTACCCAGATGGAGAATGGTGGGCTAGCCAGGAACATTGCAGCTGGTTGGGGCCCTGTGATGGAAGAAAACAACATGCACAACACACACTATTTGTAATCCGGAGCCGGAGGGCTCAGTTCATGAAAAGAAAACAACAAGACAATCAGATGACACAATTTTAGATTAGGCTGTTGTTGCAGGGAGCTACCCTGAAGATTACTCATGATACCCAAGACTGGACACAGGCTGGATGAAAATCGAGACAGCAGGTGGTTAATCTGGAGTGCCAGGAGAAGCAGGGCCCACACAATTCGACGAGGCGTCGTTCTTATTCAGGCGTGGAGCAGGGAGCTGATCTCCAGGCAGGTCTCCCGTCGGTGGCTTTCTCTGTGCAGTGGGGTAGTCTGGCAGGGCCAGCATGGCATGGCCCAGGCCGAATGGAGATGAATGCGGATTCAGTCTGATTGGGCTGGATAAAGCTTCCAGCAAGCAGAACACAGTTCACACAGTGGAGAACCAAATCACGACCCATTTTCAATACACAGCACATTTACATGTAAAGGATTCTACGGTACCAGCAAGCAGAACACAGTTCACACAGTGGGGAACCAAATCATGACCCACTTTCAATACACAGCACATTTACACGTAAGGAAATTCTACTGTACCAGGCAAACCGCTCTTTGGTCATGATTGCAAAGTCTCTGCACAAACCGGGGATTCAAAAGCAGCTGGAAATCCTGACAGGCTGATTGCATTCAGCAAAATCTTCGGTCTTCTCAGGTTAAAGCCAGGTCACAGTCCAGTGGCTTAAATAGTCCTCACAACTTGGATTCAGTCTGAATAAACTCTATTTTCCCTCTCAGGGACAGCAGGCAGACAGGCAGACCAAAACTCATCCCTTTCACAGTTCTCCCATGCAAAACTACACAGAACTGCTGCTCAAAATCACTTGAGCTGTTTCTTCTTCACTTCTCAACTCAAAAACTGAAACTAGCTGCAGCAGCCTGGGAAATTCCCCAAGATCCAAAAGATTCGGTTGGCTGATCCTCCTCTCAGTCACAACCAAGGCTCCCCCTTCAGGTGCAAAAAGGCACAAAAAGCCCAAAACTACAATTCCTACAGATTTTGACTCCAGACAGCTCCTGTAGTCAGGCTCCATTTTAGGTCCCACCAGTACTGATTGGTCCAATTCGCAGTCCCGGGCCAAGATAGTAAAGATAAAAAAAACAGTCCTTGCTGCAAAGAAGGCAGGTTAGACAAACTACATTATCATTATCACTTTAAATGATTTTCAGCAAATAGTTACATCTTTCAACAGAGCTCCCACTCAGATTACTTATGACTGCAATCCAGGCAGCTCTTAAAGAGACAGTACACAGAGGCTATACAGGCACTCTCTGGCAATCACAATTAAACTGCTAAAATGCAGGACACTAGCCTGGCAGTGAGCATTTAGGCAAGCTCGAAGAAGAATTTTTGGGAACCCCCATTTGTAGGGGGTTACACCCTTCCCTGCCTGGAGAAAACTTGGCATCTGCATCAAGTCTGTACCATCATGCATCAGTTAACATAAACTTATTACTTTACTATACATATTCACTAAATTTCATGATACTATGTCCATTCTGACAACACCTTGTGCATATTTCACACAGGTAAATTGAACATTACTGTACTGAATCAGGTAATAACTTCTTGTACCTTAAACAATGCAAGAGGGGGCCCTTCCCTATCAGCTAACTTGGGACTAGAAGGGGCAGGGGCACCATGGTGAGAGGGAAAGACAAGTAACCTGGAATTGGCTGTCAAGCTCAATTTGGGAAGTGAGCTTGGTGAGACATAAACACCTTTGTGCACCACATTGAGGGGCAAATCATTGGCCTCCCGGGAGAATCATAACTGAGGCATACTACTGGCTTGACAGCTCGGCCAGTCTTTCTGAGGGGGACAACTACAGTCTCTGTACTCTCAGCACTGGTCTGGGGACACTCGTCCCTTGTAAGGGGTGCCTCTGCCTGGGTGGGAACGTCCAAACTTGGGGCAGTGTCGGCTCCTTGCTCTGCAGGCTCTGTTTCTACAACACTTAACTCATTTTGTGAAGGTTCAGGCACAATCAAGCTTTGAGGCACGGAAGGGGGGGTGGTCAGCACTCTCATAGTGTTCTTCAAGTTCTGGTATGTCACCAGAAAGACTCAATCAATCAATCAATCAGTCTTTATTTCAATCAAAGTCTTTATTTAACCAGGCGATTATCGTTGAGCAAGCTCATTTTCGAGGTGGACCTGGGTTTGTCAACAAGGAACAAGGGACAATATACATGGGATGCAACACACACAAGAAAATAATAATAATAAAAATAAACTGAGATACAATAATACAGTATACACAAAGTATCACTCAAACCCTCAGCCCCTTCTTCAGGCAAATCATACAGTTCCACAATACACAGAGACTCAACATCTTCAGATGTGATACTTTGCACTTCACTTTCTGGGAGCACTGGCTCCAAGGATGAAGCTGGGTGGTAAGGCAGTCCAGAAGGCCCAGCTTCATCCCCACAATTTATCAGGGGGTTACCTTGAAACAGCTGACTCAGTTCATAAGAGATGTAATAGGCATGGATGTATTCACTTTCGTCAGAAGTGGACTGACAGTCACTATCATTCTGGGCCTGCTGCGGAGGAAACCTTAAATCTGTGACCACTGAGGTAGGTTGACTCTGTCTCTTTCTTGCAGCAGCATGAGTCACCGGCCCAGGGGACTCAATTTCTGGGGGTTCAGCCTCAATCACGACTTGGCTGACAGGTAACAAGTGGTTATGGTGCATGGTCTTGACAGCTTTGGAGTTGTTCTCTGGGAGCACCTTGTACACAGGTAAATCATCCAACTTTCCAACTACTACATGGGGAAGATGGTGTCACTGATCATCAATTTTGTGTTTACCATGCAGTCCCAAATTGCGTAACAACACACGGTCTCCAGGTTGAAGCTCTTGAGCCTTTAATTTTTTATCATGCCTCTCTTTGTTGGCTAGATTTCTCTTGGAGGCCATTGTCTGGGCCGGTTGAATTGAGTTTTCAGTTTTTGTACACATTACAAGTAGTTTTCAGCTCGGACCCTGTCTGGAGAGACCCCAAAACAGACATCAACTGGCAACTGGGCCTCTTTCCCGAACATGAGGCAGTAAGGGGAGAACCTAGTAGCATCATTTTTCATGCAATTGTATGCGTGTACTAAGGTGCTAATCTGCTGGCTCCATTTAGGTTTGTCTTTTGGGTGGAGGGTGCCCAGCATGTCTAGAAGGGTGTGGTTAAAACATTCTGGTTGAGGGTCTCCCTGCTGGTGATAGGGGGTGGTTCTTGACTTTCGCCCACCTCATAGAAAGAGCAATTCTTTGATTAGCCGACTCAAAGTCTCTGCCTTGATCAGAATGAATCTGCTGGGGGGCACCATAGTGGATGAAGAAATTTTCCACTAGCACCTTGGCCACGGCAGAAAAGCTTGTGCATACCGTGTGAAATGATCCGTAACCACTAACACATTGCCAATGTTCCGCTGATCAGGTTCTAAACACAAGGGCCCAGATATTCAAAAGGGTTGCTCCATGCGCAACAGGGTTGCGCATGCGCAAGTCCTACATTGCGCCATTCTGCGATATTCAGCAGGAGGCAGTTGCTCCATTGGCAACAGGTTGCGTAAAAGAGCAATGCAAATGACTGCATGCTCAACAGGAGGGGGAGGAACCATGCATAACCTGCGCAACCCGATATTCAGTCGGGTTGTGCAGAGTTGTGCATGCGCAACCCCCAACCTGCGCCTGCACAACCTTGAGGCAAAAAAGAAAGGATCAAGTTGAGGGCCAACCACAGGTGAGCTGCTGTATTGCAGGGCGCAACACAGCAGCTGCCACCCCTGGCTGGCCCCCAACTCGGTCCCTGTGCCCCCCCACCAGCCCGATCGCAGGCATAGAGTAACACATACCTCTCAACTGTCCCTGATTTTCAGGGATGTCCCTGATTTTGCGACAGAATTTTCCTCTGTCTCGTGAAATTCGTGTTTCTGTGACAGAACAGTGGGACTGTAAGCATAAAATAATATCAGACATTAAAATACAGACTAGTTCTTCTTCAGAAATGCATCTTATACAAATCCCTTATTCTATCAGATTTCTGAGTGAATATTACCAATTGTTAAGATGTGTCCCTGATTTGGCATCTTTGTCCCTGATTTTTCAAGCCTTGTCCCTGATGCATGACACAAGAGGTTGAGAGGTATGGAGTAACATGAACCCCCTCCGCCCACATATCTCCCACAGCCCGATCAAGGGCATCACAGTTACAGAAACCCCCACACATATCCCGGGAGCCCAATCGCTGGGCATCACAGTTACATGAAACCCTCCACACATCCCACAGCCCCATCACCGGCAGAACGTGTATGAACCCCACCCTCCAGTGCCCGATCGGTAGGGCTGCACGCCCATTGGTGCAGAGCTACAGCCAATGAACATCATTCACAAATCTGACTGTCATGTACGGTGTATGGGCTGCACGCCCATTGGCTGTAGCTCTGCACCAATGGTGCAGCCCTACCGGACAGTCAGTCGTGAGGCGTGAGGCGGCAGGCAGGTGGGATGCTGTTGCCGCTGGCTGCGGGGAGCAGGTGGAGGGGCTTCGTGGGTGGGGACACTAGACACCAGGAGATGTTTGGGGGTTGTGATGTGACATTCTGCCCACGATCGGCTTTACGGTCCACTGGACCACCAGGGAGATATTCGGTTGGGGAGGGTTACATTCTGCCCACGATCAGGCACTGGGGGTTCATACGTTCTGCCCACGATCGGGCTGTGGGATATGTGTGGGTGGGGTTTCATGTACCTGTACTGCCCTTTGATCGGGCTGTGGGATATGTGTGGGGGGTTTCATGTAACTGTAGCCCTGCGATCGGGCTGCATTGTCGTCCGGTCCCGCCGGCTGCTGCCTGCCAGGGTGGCCAGGAGCAGTCTCGGGATCGGGCGCACCTACATGCAAATGGCATGCAAATGGGGCCACAATAGATGCAAATGGCCCCCTGCGCCTGTATAAATTATGGCCCCATTTGCATGTCACCTTTGAATATCGGAAATTTCAGCATGGCGCAATGGTACTTGCGCCACCGCCAAGTTAATGCTCAACTCTGGCAACTTGCGGTGGCGCAAGTTCCCTGCGCCCTCTTTATAATCTAGCTGAGGGTGATTCAAAGGAGTTGCTCAACAGCTAACTCCTCTTTGAATAGTACCCGCCACACCCCTGCGCAACTATTTTGAGCAGCGCAGGGGCTTGCACCTCAGAATGGCGCAGTTTGAAAATCTGGGCCAAGAAGTCTATGCAGACTAGTTACATGGGGGCACTTGTAGTAATATTAACAAGGAAGGCAGCCCTCTGAGGCAGGGCTTTTCTTTGCAGGCAGCGACTACAAGTCTTTACATAGTGCTCAATATCGGCCCCAATTTTGGGCCAGTAGAAGCAAGATCGTGCCAGATTAAGGGATCTGTCATTACCGAGGTGCCCCATGTGATTGTGGAGGGACCTCAGTACCAAATCTTTAAAGGCCGTGGGAAGGACCAATTGTTGCTTGTCTACTTTGACACTATGATCTACTGTCTCTCTATACAACAACTGATTGAGCAACTTCAGTCTGGGGCCTTCTTTAAACAATAAAGCAGTTCGCAAGTCAGTGGACTGTAACTTAGACACATCTTTTCCCGTACGTAGGGC
The DNA here is from genome assembly GCA_016271365.2 of Neoceratodus forsteri. Classification (NCBI taxonomy): domain Eukaryota; kingdom Metazoa; phylum Chordata; order Ceratodontiformes; family Ceratodontidae; genus Neoceratodus; species Neoceratodus forsteri. Next base: position 78,571,917 of record CM057454.1, on the reverse strand, counting down.
ATCAAGTGCTGGCTGAATCATAGGATCTTGGGATTGAGCCCACTGAATGCTGTCATTGTCAAATTGAGGTAGTGCACTAATATCTAGAGTAGAGAAGTGGCAATAAGCAGCTGGTATGCAGGTGTCAGAAGGGCCCAAGCAATCTACTAAACAGTCCACTGTGTCCACAGACATCTGTTCATCTCTATAAAACTTTTGGCACAATGCACAAATGTCAGGTTCAGACAGCCTGACCCAATCACTCTTGGAAGTGGGCCTTCATGATAGGGCGTCAGCATCCTGGTCTGTATTTGACAGCATAATCATAGGTTGATAATGTAGAAAGCCACAGTGGCATCTAACTTAGCTGAAGTCTGTACATAGGTCAACGGGTTATTGTCAGTCTTCACCAGTATCTTTGCCCCATAGAGGTATTCATGAAACTGGTCAACGATGGCCCATTTTAGCGCAAGGAACTCCAACTTATGCACAGGGTAGTTTCATTCGGACAGGGTCAAGCTCCTACTGGCAAAAGCTACTGGTCTCAGGCCATCCTCACGGTCTTGATACAGCACCACTCCTAAACCCTGCAGACTGGCATCTGTATGCAGCATATAGGGTATGGTGGGGGTCAGCATAGGGGAGGATGGGGGCATGGGTGAGCTGGAATATGATCTCATGGAAGGCTGCTTCACAGTCGGGCGTCCAGTGGGGCCTGAAGAATTCACCTCGGTGGAAGTATACTTTTTCTGTTTTTTTAACAGACCCTTTTTTGTATTTATGATTGGTAGGAGGGCAACCCTGGGTAAGGTTCAAGAGTGGGCGAATCACCTTGGAATAGTCTTTTATGAATCTGCGGTAGTAGCCACAGAACCCCAGGAAACATTGTAGTTCTTTCAGATTATGGGGCTGGGCCAAGTAGTCAGTGCTTCAACCTTACTGGGATCAGTCTCTATCCCTTTTGTAGATACTATGTGCCCCACGTACTTCACGGAGGTTTGGAAAAACTGGCACTTGTCAATGGACAGCTTGAGGCTGAAGTCTTCCATTCGGTCTAGGACTTTAAACAGTCAGTTCTCATGCTCCTCTAAGGTGCTCCCAAACACAAAGACATTGTCCAAGTACCCCAGGCATTCCAGCAAATTCATATATCCCACCGCACGTTCCATCAGTCACTGAAAGGTGGCAGGGGCACCCAATATCCGTTGTGGCATCCTCAGAAACTCGTAGAACCCCAATGGACAGATGAAGGCTGTTTTCTCACAGTCTTCTGGGGCCATCGGGATCTGATAGTATCCACTGTGAAGATCCAACACCGAGAACCATTTGCTCCCATTCAAGCAGTCTAGGGCATCTTGTATATGAGGCATAGTGTATTGGTCTGGGATGGTCCGCTGGTTTAGGGTTCGATAATCAACATACATCCTCGCAGACCCATTCTTCTTATGCACAGCCACAATGGGAGAGGCGTATGGGCTCCTGGATTCTTGTATCATGCCAGCAGTGAGTATTTCCTGCAGGTGTCTTCTACTATCATCTATGTCTGCTGGGGCTAGGCATCGGGACCTCTCTCAAAATGGCTGTTCATCGTGCAGGTGTGTGTGATGCTCCACACCCTGGACACATCCCACATCCCATTTCTTCAATGAAAACACTTGGTCTCTCTGGACAAGTCTCTTGCTAATTCTAGCCTTTCATTCAGCTGGCAAAGGGAAGTCACCAAAGTCACGCAAGTCTGGGGTCACTGTCTCCTTCTCACCAGGGTGCTTGTTGCTGGGCAATACTGCAGTATCTGCGCAGTGTACCGTAGCTAGGGTGCACCTTCTGTTCACCCAGATCTCCTGATCTGACACATTGTGAATCTGGACCATCACTTGTCGTGCATAGGCATGGGCACGAGCAGGCAAGATGCTGGGCTTGACCAATAATCCTTCTGCTAATTTTCCATCGCCTGGCGCATCCAACACCAGTATTTTGTTCTTGACATCTTTCCGGAGGCAGACCTTCCCTTGAATGTTACACTGGGTGTTAGGGGCCAGTACCATTGAATCGGGATCCTTCTTCCACACGATCCACACTGGTTCATCCTGGTCTACTTCCTTGAGTTTCTATTGCAAATTATAGGACCTCTTGATCAGAGCTGGAATTCTCAGTGCCCTCCCAGTCCATTGCCCTTGTTTTTTGTGACAGAGTTGCGCCAGTCTCCCAAACATATGGGCGTGTGTCCCAATTAACAGGGGGACCCCATCATACAGTCCGGTGGGGCGACACACTAGGGCCAATGTCTCTACTCACTCATCTACACCCATTACAGTTGAGGGAAAAGACAACCAGAGGCGGACATACCCTAGGTAGGGATATGACTTGTTGCTCAGGCCCCACACATGTACGCCTTCCAGGGATTGCAAAGGCACATCAGATAAGTGTTTTTCATGCCAGTTCTGGAATACAATGGTCACTTGCGAACCACTGTCAAGCACAGCCCGAGTATGAATACCATTCACAGTCACCGTAGTCTCCATTGAAGGACCCACTATTTTGGACCAGTCTGGAGAGGCAGTAGCAGAGGTCTGGACAGATGATTTAGCCACAAAGAAATTTGAGTTAGCGTTTCTCGAACCCTCACTGCGGTCATTTCGGGCACCCCTTGGCCATTGATTTGCTTTTCGGAGCTCCCCTCAGAGTATGTTTACTACTCTTTCTAAGTCCTTCTGAGACCAGCATTCTCTTTTCATATGGCCATCCTTTCTACAGTTGTGACAAATGATAGACTCCTGGGTCATCCTGGGAGAGAACATTGTATGAGGAACTGAAGCAGTAGTAAGAGATTGGGGTCCAGTATCTGCTTGCAGTAGTGAGAGTGGTGCAACGTGTCTTAACAGTTCCTTTAGAGTGGCAGTCAATCCAGTGATCTCAGCCTTGGAGCCACCCTTGGTAGCGGATGCCTGAGGGTGCACCCCCAACCCCATGGCAGTCATATCCTGAAAGGGACCAGAATCTTGTTCCATGGGGGAAACCCTTGCAAAGGCACCCATCTTCAACTCACGGACTTCCTTTAGTAGCTCATCTTTCCAATGCTGGGCCCAGGGTGGGAAGTCTTTTGCATTCTCAGAGTGCTCGTTTAGTGCCGACATTTGCCCCTGAGCCTCACTTGGCTGATCACTCTCGGTCACTGGCACAGCAACAGCAGATATGGGTGCAATTCCCTCATGGGGTCGCCTTTGCTCAACCCCCCGAATTTCTTTCATTAGCTCGTCATAGGAGGGAGGCGATTCCAGTCGGGTGGCAAGGCGCAACTGAAGCAGTAACAATTCTGAAACCAGAGCAGACTTAAGGATCCAGTCCAGCTTAGTTCGATCTAATTCATTTGATGACAAACTACCCTTTCTGAGGCACTCTTGTAGCAGCTTTTCCAGCCACAGTACATACACAGACGATGGCTCCCCTGGGCACTGCTGAGCATTTCTTACTCTCCACCACAGATCCTCATCTGAATCCGGACTCCCATACACATTTTCCAATGCATCAAGATAGTCCTGTGCAGTTGCTTCAGCGTTATTTGCCCACTTGGCATGGATGGTAGCCAGGGCAGGACCTCTGAGGCTCTCATTCAACCTCTTTTGTTTCTCTGCTTCTGAGCATTGCCATTCAAGTACTAGAGGGGCAACATAGTCTATCCAGGTCTCCCAGTCATCCTCCCCCTGGTGGGTGGGGAGGGTGCCTGAGAAGATTCTCAGTCTTCGGTAGGAGTCATGACTAATGGCAGGTACAGATATAGGGGCCAACATTGGCATGGGCACAGAAGGCGGGGCAGTAACAGGTGCTGGAGTGGGAGGGGGTTGGGGAAGGAATACCCCCAGGTGGCAGGAATAGTTTCTTAAAGTCCTCTATGGTTTTCCCTTCCTCCAGCAACAACTTAGTAAATTTCTCCTCAAAAGTCTCAGATAATGGTGGGAGCTCATCCTTCCTGGGGTCTTTACTGTCTTTTGTTATCACTCTCCATGCAGCTGGAACCCCTTCTGGGGCAATAGTCTGTGGCACTTTAGAGCTGTTCACGAGGTCACTACACTCTACCAAGGCTATGAAAGTTTGGGCAATCAAATCAGCCTGTCGACCCACCACCACAGGGTTTTTTAAACATTCAACTTTGGAAAGTGTTCCCTCTACAGTGTCTTTACTGGTACCCAAGGGAATATCCAGTATAAGTAGAGCATTTTGGGGGTCAATCTCCTGCCCAGTACACCACCCCACCAACTGGCATACAGTCATTTCTACTCGGGTAGCCATTACTCTTTAACAATAATTTGTCATTTTTGGCCACTAGAAGGCACAAAATCCCAGCGGTGAGCCTCCAAAATGTAACCTTTAGGTGGCACTATCCCAAGGTCTACTACCCCTACCTGATTGGCTAGTAGCAGGTTAAGGGGCCTGAGTTCTGAAAAGGGTGCCTCGACCTGGAGGTCAGAGTTGGTAGTGGTCAAGCTAACCTGGGCACAGCCCTCCGGGACACTGTAACCCCCCTCTTTCCTTACTAGTGGCCAGAACAATGCACAATAATCACTTTCTCAATACCACTGATACACCACACAAGTACCCACACTGTTTGCTCTTACCACCAGGGCTTTCCTATGGCCCAGCCCTGGGGACCCCCTGTAAAACAAGGTTATACACAGCAAATAACAGCAGTACAGTACTCTTGCACAAACTGGAACCACAGTCAGGGTAAATGCAAAATAGAGTTAGATCTGATTTATTTAAGGGGCTTGAACAAGGGAGGGGCATAATCAGGTTAATTTGCTTAAAGGCTCTGTCAATCAAACATTTATGCATGCACTTCAGGGTCCATAAACAGTCACACACTCTGCGTACCCAGATGGAGAATGGTGGGCTAGCCAGGAACATTGCAGCTGGTTGGGGCCCTGTGATGGAAGAAAACAACATGCACAACACACACTATTTGTAATCCGGAGCCGGAGGGCTCAGTTCGTGAAAAGAAAACAACAAAACAATCAGATGACACAATTTTAGATTAGACTGTTGTTGCAGGGAGCTACCCTGAAGATTACTCATGATACCCAAGATTGAACACAGGCTGGATGAAAATCGAGACAGCAGGTGGTTAATCTGGAGTGCCAGGAGAAGCAGGGCCGACACAATTCGCCGAGGCGTCGTTCCTGTTCAAGCGTGGAGCAGGGGGCTGATCCCCAGGCAGGTCTCTCATCGGTTGCTTCCTCTGTGCAGTCGGTTAGTCTGGCAGGGCCAGCTTGGCATGACCCAGGCCGAATGGAGATGAATGCGGATTCAGTCTGATTAGGCTGGATAAAGCTTCCAGCAAGCAGAACACAGTTCACACAGTGGGGAACCAAATCACGACCCACTTTCAATTCACAGCACATTTACAGTACATGTAAGGAAATTCTACTGTACCAGGCAAAGCACTCTCTGGTCACGATCGCAAAGTCTCTGCACAAACTGGGGATACAAAAGCAGCTGGAAATCTTGACAGACCGATCGCATTCAGCAAAATCTTTGGTCTTCTTCAGGTTAAAGCCTGGTCACAGTCCAATGGCTTAAATAGTCCTCACAACTCGGATTCAGTCTGAATAAACTCTGTTTTCCCCCTCAGGGACAGCAGGCAGACAGGCAGGCCAAAACTCAGCCCTTTCACAGTTTTCCCATGCAAAACTACACAGAACTGCTGCTCAAAATCACTTGAGCTGTTACTTCTTCACTTCTCAGCTCAAAAACTGAAACTAGCTGCAGCAGCCTGGGAAATTCCCCAAGATCCAAAAGGTTCGGTTGGCTGATCCTCCTCTCAGTCACAACCAAGGCTCCCCCTCAGGTGCAAAAAGGCGCAAAAGGCCCAAAACTACAATTCCTACAGATTTTGACTCCAGACAGCTCTTGTAGTCCGGCTCCATTTTAGGTCCCACCAGTACTAATTGGTCCAGTTCGCAGTCCCGGGCCAAGATAGTGGAGATAAACAAAACAGTCCTTGCTGCAAAGAAGGCAGGTTAGACAAACTACATTATCATTATCACTCTAAATGATTTTCAGCAAATAGTTACATCTTTCAACAGAGCTCCCTCTCAGATTACTTATGACTTCAATCCAGGCAGCTCTTAAAGAGACAGTACACAGAGGCTATACAGGCACTCTCTGGCAATCACATTTAAACTGCTAAAACGTAGGACACCAGCCTGGTAGTGAGCATTTAGGCAAGCTCGAAGAAGATTTTTGAGAACACCCATTTGTGTGTGGGGAGGGTTACACCAGGAGTCCCTCTGTACAAGTTTTGGACGCCTAGATCACTGATTGGCTGCAATCTTGGGGTCAAGTGTCACAAACATGTCAGTTCCCATTCAGTTCTATGGAGTCCATACAGTTCCCATAGTTTGATAATGCGATTGCAGCCCAACACAATACTTTATGTGTCCAAGCATCCCACCAGATTGTGGCCCCAACCGTCACCTGCAAAACAAGCTGTTAAAAGAATATCCCCTGTCAAACAGCTGTCACTGCCACCGAAACTCAGCCCCCCAAGCAGCAGGCAGTAACCTTATTAATATTTATGGAGCTGCTCATTAATATACATGACCCCCGAGCAGCCTGTCTGTTTAAACATTTATTTTATTTCGGCTATGGGCTTCTGCCCAGTCCCTTTCAGGTCTCCAGTCCCCAAAGACATAAGGAGGGGCACTGGGTCCACAGACACACTCCCCGGCTGACCATAGATCGGGTGGTCAGCACACCAAAGTGCAAGTCTGCACATGCACGATCAGCCGCCCGCTCGGTATCTAAAGAGCGGCGGTGGATCACATCTTCAAGTCCTCCCAGCCCATGATGGGCAAAAACAACAGAAATGGGCTGAAAAAGGACCACAGGAGTGCCCACAGACCTGGGCCATGGCGGCTAAACCAGCCACCAGCAGGCAACTTGGGGGAGAAATGAGGACAACCATGGTAAGCCTCAGAGGGGGGGTTACAGTTATACTGTCTATTACACTGGACAAATGAGTCCTCTAGATCATCCAACAGGTGTATTCTCTGGATTTTACAGAAATCCCTCCAAACTGTCCATCCAGAAGGCAACCCCCTTTATCAGCTCATGTGTCAGAACTTGTGGTGCAGGTGATTGTGGGCCTTTTCAGCAACAGAACAATGAAATTAATGCCAGAGTCAGAGCAAAACACAGGATTCTACTCCTGTTACTTCCTAGTTCCAAATAAACAGGGGGCAAATGCACCATTCTCATCCTCAGAATTGTGAGCAAATGTATGGATTTAGAAAAATTTGGAATGTTTTCTCTGGGTTCGCTGCCCTTTCTGAAGGTTCAGGATTGGTTAGCATTCCTGGATATGCAAAATGCATGCCAGCACATACTGGCACACCCCAACCACCACGAGTACTGTACCTCTGTTTTGTGCTGCTGGGGCAGCACTACTAGTTCAGAGGCCTGCCCTCTGTGCTTTTCTCGGCACCACAAGTCTTTACAAAGTAGTTTACAGTACTAGCTGTGCACCTGCAGAAATCAGGACTCCAAGTCTTCCTGTAGTTGCCAACTGGCTAATGTCATGCCCGTCCAGACAGGGGACAAAACAGGCAGTAACCACTGACTCTCAGTTCCTCACTTCAATGCATGTTTTGCTGAACCTCGAGAAGTCGCAGTTCTAGTCCCCACAAAAACTACTGTTCATAGGAGCTCTTCTGGACACAACCCGGGCCTGAACTTTCCTTTCATGCAGCAGCCTATGTGCAGTTCTGCAAATGACATGCTACATTATGGTGCACAAGACTGTGCAAGCCCACTCCATGCAGTGCATGCTGGGTCTGATAGCCTCCTCAGTTTTCACAATGCATCTGGCACATTTGCACATGAGGACAGCTCAGTGGGTGCTCAGTGCACAGTGGTTACTAGCATCACACCCTCAGACTTACCTCATTCAGATGCCCAAGTCTCTAGTTTGGTCCCTCACAGGATGGCTAGTGGAGGACAATCTCCATCAGGGCTTCCTCTTGTTCCAAACAGAGCATCAGGTGATTCTCACCATAGTTGCCTCCCTGTTGGCATGGGACTGTCATGGCCTTCAAATACAAGGTGTCTGGGACCCATCAGAGACTCATCTCCACATTAAGTAGTGGAGATGCAAAGTATTTGTATGGTCTGAGAGCCCTAGTGGACCTGGTAATCCACAAGACAGTCATCCTCCAGGCAGACAAGTCTGGCATGTACTACATCAACAAACAGGGAGCAGCACTCTCTTACCCTCTCTGCAGGGAGGCAGTGAAAGTGTGGGAATGGTACCTGGAACGTGGACCCTCCTCCAAGCAATCTATCTGCCAGGAGTCCAGAACACTTTGGAAGATGAATTCAGTTGAACAGAGGCCAATCCTAACAAGTAGTCACTAGTTCCAGACATCGTGAGATCACTCTTTGATGAATGGGGTACCCCAGATGTGGACCTTTTTGTGTCCCCACTCAATGCTAAACTGCCTAGATTTTCAGTGTTTACAGAGAAAGAAGAAGGGGAGGAGCAATAAACAAGTAACAGGAGCATTGGAGGGAGGGAGGGAGGTGGACACTAGTCCATTTTCTGGGGAGAGAGTCTTGAAGGGACTTGCTAATATGAAAGTGGACAAAGCAATGGGGCCAAATGGAGTGCACTGGGTTTCAGTGTGCAAAAGTGAAAAATAATGCACTTGGGGTACAAGAAACCAAGGTGCACAGTACAAACTGGATGGAGTGGTATTGACTACTACTAAGCAGGAAAGAGACCTGGGGTACCCATATCTGATGACCTAATGGTGGCCAGGCAGTAAGACAGGACAAGTCAGAATGGCTAGTGGGATGCGGGGATACATAGGGAGGGGTATCACCAGCAGAAAGTGGGAGGTGGTGTTGCCTCTGTATAGATCTCTGGTAAGACCCCACCTAGAGTACTGTGTGCAGTTCTGAGACCACATCTCTGGAAGGACATAGACAGAGTAAAGGTGGTCCAGAGGAGGGCAACTAAAATGGTGCGTGGTCTGCATCAAAAGTAGGGTCTGTGGTGTTATAGTAGGTAGGGAAAATGGGCAGACTAGGTGGGCCAAGCAGTCCTTATCTGTCATTCATGTCTATGTTTCTGTGCTCCAGAAATCCAGGACATGGCACTTCTGCCGGAATGCATTCAAACTGCAATGGTAAAATTGATTTCTGTATCCATTCCCTCTAATCCCTCTTGTGCAGAGAGTTTGCTCAAGTTGGAGGCACACTTGGGCAAGATGATACTGGTGGCCCCCCGCTGGCCTGAACAGATTTGATTTCCTCTGTTCTTCAGTCAGCAAACTGAAGATTATTCCACTCAGGATGAATTTATTGACCCAGGGTCTCCTGGTCCATCCCAACCCACACTCCCTTCACCTTCAGGCCTGGATCCTGAACAAATAGAAATGAACAGGTACAAGGTATCTCAGAGGGTCTCTGAAATACCTTTGGATATGCGTAAATCTTCCACTATGAAGACTTACATAGCGAAGTGAAAAAGGTTTTCCATCTGGTGCACCAAATCCCACATAGATCCCTTTGGGTGCCCACCAGACAAGGTGCTGGAGTACCTACTGGACCTTTCTGATGCTGGCTTACAGTATTCCACAGTAAAAGTCCATCTATGTACTATATCAGCATTCCATGAGCCCATCAGTACACTGTACCTGGCACAACTGCCACTATTCTAGAGATTCCTCAAGGGCATTTTGCACACAAGGCCTCCCATCTGAAAGCCAGTAGCTGCACGAGATATCAACCTTGTGCTAGAAGTGCTCACTTGAAGGACCCTTTGAGCCTCTTGCAATATGTGACTTAAAATTTGTAACTTGGAAAACAGCATTTCTAGTGGCCATTACTTATGCTCGCAGAGTGCCTGAAATCCATACACTGGTCACAGATCCTCCATATACTGTTTTCCGTAAGGACAAGAGAGTTCTCCGCACACACCCCCACAAGTGTCTGACAAAAGTGATGTTAGAGTTCCATCTTAACCAGCCTCTTGTCCTGCCTACCTACTTTGCCAGTTTCCAGTATAAAGGAGAGCACACTTCCCACTCACTGGATATTAAGAGGGTCCTTTGGTTTTATCTGGAGAGAACCAAGGACTTCGGACAATCCAAACAGCTGTTTCTCTCCTTCAATCCTAATCAGAAGGGAAAGCCTGTTACAATCAAGTGCATTTCTACCTGGATTGTGACTTGCCTGCACCACTGCCATGGCTCAGGTTTAATAGAAGGGCCAGGTACATGCTCACTCCACCAGAGTGGCTGCCACATCCATGGCAGAGATTCTCTCTGTGCCTATTGGAGATATTTGCAGAGCTGCAACTTGGCGGCACAGTGCACACTTTTACTAAGCACTATGCCCTGGATGTCCATACCAGACAGTATGCGTCCTTTGGCAGGATAGTTCTGAATGGATTACTGTCTTGAGTGAGTTCTCAGCTGCTACTGTTCTAGGCCAGGGGACTTTGTTTGGGATTGGTAGACTGGTACTCTGACTCACTAGTGGGAACCAGTAGTGAAGATTGAATTTTGGAATATATGAAAATGACACACTCACTGTAATTCTTGATCTTCTAAGAATATCTTCACCATGATTCACATAGTCGCCTACCATCCTCTGGACTCACGCCAGTCCATTTGTGTTGGTCTTCACCGATTTATGCTTGGTTTGAAGGGGGGGTACCAAGCAGAGTGGAAACAAAATCTGGAAGGCCATATGTGCAGATACTAGAAGTCTTGGAAATAAGCCTCTGGACCTAGAGGCCATAATGGTAGAGGCTGGCCTGGATATTGTGGTCATTACTGAGTCATGGTGCACTGAAAACCATGAGTGGGACATGCCCATACCAGGCTATACTCTGTTCAGGAGGGACAGGGTGGGAAAGAAAGGAGGGGGTGTGGCACTTTACATGAAGGAAGGCATACAAGCAATGGAGATACAGGAATACATGGGAAGCAGAGGTACTGTGGGTCAATCTAGAGATGGAGAATGGAGCCTTTATTCACACTAGCATGATCTACAGACTTCCAGCACAGGGGGAGGAGTTAGATAAGAAATTGTTGGAAGCCATTGGCAAGATGGCAGACAAGGGGGAGGTGCTGCTCATGGGGGCCTTCAGTCTGCCAAATATAGATTGGAACCTCACAGCTGCAGCTATTTCAGCTAGAAGCAGGGACAACCTGGACTCCCTGCAGGGGGCATCACTCAGGCAACTAGCCAGTGAATCCACTCTTGATGGGGATAGAACTGGATCTGGTACACACAAACAGAGACAGTGTTCCAGACGTCAAGGTGGGAGGCCACCTGGGGAAGAGCGATCACTGTACAGTGTGGTTCAATATCATTTAGCTGCAGATTTGAACCGCATAAGGGCAAGGATCCTGGACTTCAGGAGGGCAGGTTTTAGAAAGATGGCTGAATGCCTCAGGGATGACCTGGTGGAGCGTGATGACCAGACTGGGGTGGAGGTGAGGCTAAAAAGGGCCATAGTGAAGAAAACAAACCTCTGCATCAAGCAAGTGAGCGAAAGCAAGAGGAAAAAGAGAAGAGAACTCTATGGTACTCGGAAGAGGTGGCAGAAAAGGTAAAAGCTAAAAGGGTAGCATTCAGAAGGTACTATAAAAGGAAACACAGAGGGAGGAGGATAGGGAGATGTATCAGTGGAAACAGAGGGAAGCAGGGAGAGCAGTAAGGAGCTCAAAGACGCAAACTGTAGAGAGAATAGCCCAGGTGGTGACGGGGACAATACATATTTCAGGTATGTAAGTGAAAGAAGGAAGTTTAGGAGTGGAATCTTAAGGTTAAAAAAGGAAGGGGAGATCTGTCCAGAAGGGGACCATGGAAAGGCAGACATCCTGAACAAATACTTTTTTCAGTGCTCACAGAGGAAGCAGAAGGGGAAGGACCACAAACAAGTAACAAGAGCGCTGGAAGGAGGGAGGTGGACACTAGTCCATTTTCAGGGGAGAGAGTCTTGAAGGGACTCACTAATATGAAAGTGGACAAAGCAAAGGGGCCAGATGGGGTGCACTGGGTTTCAATGTGAAAAACTGCAAAATAATGCACTTGGGGGCACAGAAGACAATATGTACAGTACAAAATGGGTGGAGTGGTATTGACTACTAAGCAAGAAAGAGACCTGGGTGTACCCATATCTGGTGACCTAAAGGTGGCCAGGCAGTGCGACAAGGCAAGTTGGAATGTCTAGTGGGATGCTGGTGTGCATAGGGAGGGGTATCACCAGCAGAAATTGGAGGTGGTGTTGCCCCTATATAGATTGCTGCTAAGACCCCACCTAAAGTACTGTGTCCAGTTCTGGAGACCACATCAACAGAAGGACAGAGTGAAGGCGGTCCAGAGGAAGGCAACTAAAATGGTGCAGGGTCTGCATCAAAAGCCCTAGGAGGACAGACTAAAGGGTCTCAGTATGTAGACCCTGGAAGAGAGGATGGAGGAGGGATATAATAGAGACCTCTAAATACCTCATGGGGTAAATGAGGTACAGGAGGGAAGTATTTTTTTTAGAGAAAAAGGTGCCCAAGAAGAAGGGGTCATGCTATCAAGCTGGAAGGAGGTAGATTCAGGAAAGATGTGAGGAAATACTTCTTCACAGAAAGAATGGTGGTCTCCAGGAACAGCCTTCCAGTGGAAGAGGTGTGGGCGAAAACAGTGGTGGGATTCAAGAATGCATGGGATAAGCACAAGGGAATCATGGTGTAAAGTAAGGGGGGGGAGGAAGAAAAAGCTGTAGATCAAGTAGGGTCTGCGGTGATAATGTAGGTAGGGTAAAATATGCAGATTTGGTGAGCCAGGCAGACCTTATCTGATGTCAAATTCTGTTTCTTTGGGCTGTGAAGACACTCTGTTACTGGATTTGGTGGCCCTTCTTACATGGGCTTAAGGTAACAGCAGCAGCGACTTCAAAGGGGCTGAATGACTATGTAAAAGGATGCAGTCGCTATGTAAGGCACGGGGTGGCTACCAAATGCTGGGGGGAAATAAATATTTAAAAGCAAAGTGTTTGGTTGCATGGACATTTAGAATCTGGGACACTGCATAAGTATGTGGACACTGTTTACATCTAGCCACCATGTTTGCAGCCAGCCAACCACCAAGCCAGGACTAGCCAGGAGGATTCTTGGGCTTGTGAACAGACTCTTGGAGGGGGGGACTTCTAGGGAATGTTTAGGCACCTTTTTGAACAGCCAATTGAGCATCGAGGGAGCCTCATACATATTAATTTTCTAAAAGGACAGTGGCTCCAGCCAATGGGGACCAAGAAAAGGGCTCTCAAATAAAGCAGGGACTGTAAGACTTGAGTCAATTCAGGGAGAGCTACTCCTGAGGGAGAGGGGCTCTTGCCCCTGGGGAGATTGGGGCTGAGAGATGGCCCTGGCTGAGGGCTGCCAGCAATTTGTCCCGAGGGCAGGGAAGGCCTGCCCCATCAGGAAAGGAAAGAAGCAGTTTGGAAGAGAAAAGGGAAAGGTGCAGGCTGAAAGGAAGAATCAGCTAGGAAAAGTAAAAAGGAAAGCTGCAGGCTGTGAATCATCTGCGTTGTTCTGGAGTTGCATCACATCGGTGAGGCCAAAGAAGCAGAGCAGCAAAGGTTGTGTTCTGAGCCTGAAATAAAAGGACAAAGGCTGCGTCTGAACCTGTGGAAAAGACGGAATACAGAGAATGAGGAACAAGGACATTATGTGCTGAGAGAAGAAGAGGGAGAGTGAACCGCTTCGATTCAGAGAATTGCCAGTATCTGCACAGTGAGAAAAGGGACTGTGTGTGCAGGGGATGATGTGTGAGCCAGAGCAAATAGTGTGGCCATGCTAAAGTTGAGAGACTGTGACAACAGAAGGACGGACAGGTGCTTTCTGTTCCAAGTACCTGTGGTCTGCTCTTGAAGTACAGCCGAGAGAGAAATGGATGGCTGTGGCTACACACTGTAGTGGGTAAAGAGGGAGAAAGGGAACAGCAGAAGAAAATGTGCTGAATGTTTCTGCTGGTACCCAGGGCCAGGTGAGGAACTTACTAACCCCCATTGAGTGGGGTCTGCCGCTGAGGGGGGTCACAGGTCTTGTACCCGAGTGCTAGGGCACTCTGATTGAGGGGGGCAGGCCAAGGGGACACTCCGCAGTCTGGGCCCTCTGTGGTGGTAGGTCTTGCGCACATGCCCTGCAACTGGGCCTGTGATGGGCCAAAGGGGACAAGCTGCAAGATCCACGAGCAAGAAGAGAAGAGAGCAAGCTGCAGCCTGTGTGTCCCTGGTCAAGCTTTGTGCCTGTTTCTGCCTGTGATGCCATCAATCCCCAGGACGTCAGGAACTGTGCCATCCGAGGAATGAGTTTTGCAGAACCATGAGTAAATGGCAGAAATTGCCCTGCACTTGGGGACTGTATATAGTTTAAGTATGCTCCCTAGGGCTGGAGGGAAAGCCAAGGGAAAATGTAACAAGTTAAAGTAAGTGTGTTGATGCTGGCTACCAGCTGCACCTCAGGTCTGCATTTAAATCTGGGTACCAAGTGAGAGACTTAAGGGAAACTGGACTAGAACCTGTGGGTCTGGGTTGGGGCACCTGCAGTAGATAGCTAGATAGATACTGATGGCTGCATGGATTGAAACATGGGAATGAATCAAAGGGAATGTGATTTTGGAAATGCAAATTAAAAATGCCTTAACCTCTATTCCACTTCCCCACTCCTAAACCCTCCCCCTGTAAATAAACCCTGGAGTTTTTGTTTTACTGCAGAAGAGAAATCCAGAGCCTGATTTTAGTGAGCCTGTGTGTTGATGAGATGAAAAGATAAATGTGGTAACTGAATGTGGGGAGGTTACAATCCTGGTAAGCCTATGTCTGGTGTACTTGTTGGGGAGGTGGGTTGGTACAACATTCCAGGGGGTTGTACTGCAAGCTATCAGATCCACTTAAATGAGCTCTGGGTGGAGCCATTTTACTTTATCTTTTTGGGAAAGGACCCCCTAGGTCAGCTATGGGAACCCAGGCCCCTTGCTTTGGTCTGGCCAGCAAGGCAGAGGCAGTAGCCCTCTCCCAGATGGCACTGAAGAGGGGGTTACACAAAAAAGGAACCAAGGCAATTGGTACTGATGTCGCTTACATGCAGTAGAGGTGCATGGTGACATGCATTGACACTGTTCATAGATGCCGTCAGCCCCAAATGTTTTGATTCACATGGATCCCTAGTGCTGCCAGTCCTAAGACCAAAGAGTGTGGTTCCATGAAGGACAAAACTCTAGAAGATCACGAGTTACTGGTTCGGTAAGTAACTTTTTTTTTAAGTTCATTATTTGTTCTCAACTTCCTAATTTAAAATTTGTACCCATATTTTAAAGTTTTCAATACATTTTTGGGGATCAAGTTGATCAGTTAGTCACTCTTCTTCATATGAAACCTGAAAGTTGTCACCACCACATGCAATCTTGAACTCCTAGTGCAGAGATGCACTCATTGTGCTGTTTGGACATCTCCTTTGGTGGGGTTGTAGTACAATTAAAGCCATCAGTGAGAGGGCAGCATTTTCTACCCTACTCCAATAGGTTCCTGCAGAATTAACAACATTAGACATCGGGAGGAGGGTGGGCCTATCATGAGGGGAAAAATAATGACCACCTGTAGGGAGCCTTCATCATTGGATTTAACTCTGCCACCTCCCCTCAGACTAATCTCGGTCTCTGCTTAGCCTCCTAGTTGGGGCATGGCCACCCTACATGAGAATTCCAGCTGGTTATAAAGGAGGAGAGATAGAGGTGTCCTGAAATGAGTTTTGGCACTGAGCTGGTATCTCAGTGGGATTTGAAAGCATCAGAGGGCCTAATGGAAGATGGTGCAGGAAATGAGGAAAGATCAAAGAAAACCAGTGAATTGTTTAAAAATTATCTTACCCCAAAGCCTTCTCTGTTCTAGTGAGAGTAAGAATAACTTTGCTAGCCTTTCTTCATCCCTTAGATTCTGGAGGCTCCTTTGTCTTCAAAGCTCATGTTGCTGCCTAGCAACTACAATACACAACACTTACTGAGATATTCAGTAGAAAAGTGTGCCTCGTTAAGAATCTCGTCTCCTATTTCTCAGTGAGTTGCATTCAAAAATAATGTTTTCTTTATAAATATTGTAACAGATGTCTGGTAACCAGAGATTGCAATGCATGGGAATGAAAAGTACAAGTTAATCTGTTTATTATTCTGATGGAGTTTTACAGATTTAAAACAATAATATATTGACTTTCTTATAAAGAACTACACATAATTTTATGTGTTGCATCCCCCACTACACTTTTAACCAGAGCAATGTTTTTACTAAAGCCGCCTCGATTAGTTTGCCCTTTGGAAAAAATAAGTAACTGAAGCAGTGATTTCCTGAAACAGAAAATGATTATGACCTCTAAGAGGTTTTCAATGTATACAGTATGTATATGTTGGGGAAGGGGAGAGATTCAGCTATTGATTTCATTGGCTACCTTCCCATCAGCATATTCCTATGAAAAAGGAGTTTCAAAAGGACATTGCTGATGAATTTTCTTCGTGTTGATTATGCTTGTTATTTTTACTCAACTATTGCTTCAGTTTAAATTTATTGTTCATTTTCCAGGTATTTTTACTACCCAAAATGTGATACTTTTGTATAACATAATGCATCAGTCAATGTTTTATATTACTGGAAAGAACTAAGACTGGCGCAAGAGATTAAGGAAGGGGAGAAGGACTTTTCCTGGTACGTAAAGGAGAGAAGAAGCAGAAGGGATGGGATAGTTTGGATAAATAATAGTAATAATAATATTTTTTATTTATATAGTGCAATTCAGACATCAAAGCGCTGCACATACGTATATGTCATAAAACATTTCAATAAAATCACACAAATATTTCAACTTCAGTTAAAATTCTCACAATCCACAAAACATCAAATATTAAAAAACCTGTTTAAATAGATGTGTTTTTAAACTGGTCTTGAAGCTCTCCACGGTGCTGCACTCTCTAATCTGACGAGGTAGAGAGTTCCACAGGGATAGCGCCATGAACATAAAAGCCCAGGCACCAGATGTTTTCAATCACACCCTGGGAACATCTAACAACCCCTCATCAGTTGAGCAGAGAGGCTGGCCAGGGCTGTAGGGAAACAGGAGCTCTTGCAGGTAAAGAGGGAGGGAGGATGGGCAGAAAAGGGTGAAGATCAAGCGGAAGCACTAAATGAGTAGTTTTGCTCAGTCTTCACCAGAGAAGTGAAGGGGCCTATGCCACAGGGGAAGATTGGGGGAAACCTTGAGGGGGAAGGAGTATGGGGGGAGATTGGGGTAGACAGGGTCTTACAGGGACTAAAGAACTGTGGGTGGACAAGGCACCTGGCCAAGATGGGGTACACCTGAGGGTCCTGAGGGAATTGGTGGGGGTACTAGCAGCCCCACAGACAGACCTGTTTAACACCTCGCTGGAGATGGGGTGTGTGCCACAGGACTGGAGGACAGCTCATGTGGTACCTCTCCCACAACACTGGACCCAGGGAGGAGCTGGATAATTACAGGCTGGTTAGCCTAACCTCCATAGTGAGAAAGTTAATGGAGACCATTCTAAAAGAAAGGCTAGCATCCTTCCTTGAGGAGAATGGCCTCCAGGGCAACAGGCAGCATGGGTTTGTCAGGGGGAGGTCTTGTCAAACCAACATTATAGACCTCTTTGACTGGGTTATGAAGTCATTGGACAGGGAGCAGGCAGTGAACGTCCTATACCTGGACTTCAGCAAGGTGTTCGATTCAATGCCACATGGCATGCTGATCAGCAGGCATGGGGACCTGGGATTAGGTAACAAAATGCTGGAGTGAGTCAAGAGCTGGCTAAGGTACAGGAACCAGAAAGTGGTGGTAGGGAGAGAACTGTCCAAACCTAAGCCTGTAACCAGTGGGGTCCCACAGGGCTCAGTACTCAGACCTGTGCTGTTCAACCTATTTATAGATGACATAGCAGAGGGGGTCAGTAGTAAGATCTGCCTTTTTGCAGATGATACTAAGCTCTGTGGGAGGGTGGACACAGAGGAGGGGACACAGGATTTAAGGGAAGACCTGGCTAAGCTGGAGAAATGGTCAGGCATCTGGCAGTTGGGTTTCAATGCTGACAAATGTGAGGTAATGCACCTGGGAGCCAGAAATCCAAGGGCCAGCTACTGGCTGGGGGGAATACAGGTAACAGTATCAGAGGAAGAAAAAGACCTTGGAGTAATGTTCGGTGGTGATATGAAACACACAGCACAGTGCTGTAGGGCAGCAGCCAAAGCAAATAAAACGCTGGGCTGCATCAACAGGGGAATCACCTCTAGGAGGGAGGAAGTTATTCTGCCACTGTACAGGTCACTGGTGAGACCACATCTGGAATACTGTGTTCAGTTCTGGTGCGCTTACTTGAAGAGGAATATCAAACTACTGGAGTGGGTCCATTGGAAGGCAACCAGAATGATCAAGGGCATGGGGGACAGAACATATGAGGAGAGGCTGAGGGAGCTAAACATCTACTCCTTGGAGGAAAGAAGAGAGAGGGGGGATCTCATAGAAACCTTCAAGTACCTTAAGGACAGAAACAGGGTTGGTACAGTAGGCATCTTTAACTTAAGAAAGGAGGGTACACACAAGGGGGCATAGCCTGAAATTGGTGGTGGGGGGGTAGATTCAGGAAGGAAATGATGAGGCACTTTTCCCTGAAAGAGTGGTGAGGGGATGGAATGAGTTGCTGGAGGAGGTAGTGGCAGCAAAGTTGGTGGCCAGTTTCAATGGTGGGTGGGACAGGGTGACAAAGAAAATTAAGACAAAAGGAGACATTACTGGGAAGTGGAAGGGGATGGAAATGGAATGGTGGTGGAAGACTCCAGGAGGAGTGGGGGGTCACCTCCAGGGAATTAACTGAGCTGTGCACTCGAGCAGACTCGATAGACCATTGTGGCCTATTTCTGCTGGTAAATGTATATATTCCTATGTACTGTAAAAAGAATACACTCCTATCTGATTTTCCTTGTAATGTTAGATTCTGGGGTTTGCCCAAGACAAAACGATAGGTGAGGGAAGTTGTGGATGGTTCTTGTGATTTGAAAAAGCACTTCTCCACAGTTCTCCTCCCTTACAGTGAGATTATCATGGCTGCATAGCAAGAACTATGCTGATGTATTGCGATTACTTAGAAAAGGAGCTAGGTGAACAAAGCCCATAATTGGGGCTCTGGAAGCACATGACTGCAAACACACCACACCCTGTCTCCTTCCACTGAGTGAACTTGAACCACATCTCTTCACATCCCCTCCATTCACCACAGTGCTGTTCCTTTGTCTCAACCACCACTGCACTGTTTTCTTTGTCCTGACGTGAACTCTGTGTGCAGCAGAGAGAAAAGAAATGCGAAAGAAATGCTGATGACAGTCAACAACCCTGTATTTCTCCTTTTCTGTAGGTATCCACATCTTCACAGTGTTGAAATCAGTTCCAGCTGCAATCCTGACCTACATCAGCTGTTACTTTTTTTTTTAATTCTTATTGAGGAGCAGACTGTCTAAATGGGAACATGTCCTATACAGAGTTGACAAGCCAGGAGCAGCAGAGGCATGGAAATTGTTGCATCTCAGACAAAAAACTGAAGTGTACTATAATAAAAGAGCTTATTAATAAACATCTCACTGTCTGTGAATAAAACTCTATTAGGTGAAGCAAATAGTTAATTATCTGTATTTTTTTATCCCTTAGTGACAGTCTGATATGAGATATTAGGCACAGGCAGTGTGTGGCTGTCACAGACTCCGTGCAGTTTTACTGAATACCGGAAATCCCAGAGCACTTACTGATTTTACTGTCCTCTTGATGAGAATGATGTAAACAATGAACACTTCTCCTCCTTTGAAAAATTGTACTGTCAGCAACCTCGAATGACCCTCATTTTAAACTAATATTAAAAAAAATCTCATCTTTACACACATATACTGTATACACACACACACACACGCATGCACTCTCACATTCGCACACACACTCACTCTCGCACATGCACACACTAAAATGGCATCATTCTGCAGTTTCAAAGGGCATTCATAATTAGCAGTGATAGGCAGAATTGTTCTGCCCTGTATACTGAAATCTCCCTATGACATATGCTTGGCATTTATAAAAATAAAACCCAGCAAACATTGAATTAAAATGCTTACTTGGTAGGTTCAAGAGTAGTGTTTGATCTCTTCATATACCAAGTTCATAAGAATGTCTGTCACATTTTGTTTTCCATTATAGTGCTGTCTTCATGTAAACCTTAAATGCAATGTTTACTGTGCTTTGTTTTCCATTAGAGCACTGTTTTCATATAAATTTTAAATGCAATGTTTACTGTGGTTTATTTTTATAAGTGCCCAGCATTTGCCATAGGGAGCTGTCAGTATATAAGGGATATACAATGGTGAGCTGTCAGATAAATGATTTATCTGCACAAGTGCTGTTTGACCTTGGTCATCTCATGAGTGGCATAACACTGAGTGAAGTGTCTGAGGTCAAACAGCACAAGTGTAGATGCATCATTTATCTGACAACTCACCATTGTATATTTCCATTTGTGCAATAGGGATGCTTTCTGTCAGTGCAGGGATATTTGCTTTTGACCGTTTATCTTTTTTTTTATGATAATTTCTGGGACTTTTTATTAACTCTCCTAGTGCATGTCTGCCTAGTGTAGTGATTGCTATTAAATGAAACACCACTCATTTTGTAAAAAATTTGTGCTGAACAAATGGCATGCTCATAGTACCATGCTACTTTTTTCATTTCAAAGTTATTTGCATTTGTTTGTCGAAAAAGTGGATAAAAAGTTGAATTTTCTGCTGTTGTTTTGCTAATTATAAAAAACTAAAAGGTATCTATAAATGAAACACCACTCATTTTGTAGATAGTTTTGTGCTGAACAACTTATATGCTGATAGTACTATGCTATTAGTTTTCATTTTAAAGTTATTTGCATTTGTTTGTCAAGGAGGGAACAAAATAATGGAATTTTCTGCTATTTTTTGTTAATTGTAAATAAATCTATAAGGTATCTATAAATGAAACACCACTCATTTTGTAGATAATTTTGTGCTGAACAACTTTCATCCTCACAATACTATGCTATCTTTTTTCATTTTAAAGTTATTTGCATTTGAATAAAGTTAGTACTGGTTCTAAGGCCGAACATTCTAAATGAGTTCCAGAGTGATTGTGACAAATCTACTATGTGTATAAATCTGTGATGATGTGTCTACTATGTGTATAAATGTGAGATTTCACATTTATACACATAGTAGCTCAGATTTATCACATTGGATTTATGTCCATGCCTATTGCATAAATATATATATCAGGTACAACAATTCTGCCTGTCACTCCTAATCGTGAATGCTCTTTGAGACTGCAGAATTATGCTCTTTTTTGTGTGTGTATGCGTGCATGTGTGTGTGTGTTATTGTGTGTGTGAAAAGACAAGAGTTTTTTTTATATTAGTTGAAAACGAGGATCATTTGTGGTTATTGACAGTAAACATTTTTAAATGAGGAGCATTACTCAGTGTTTACATCTTTCACATCAAGGGACAGTCAAATCAGTAGATGCTGTATGATTTCAGGTATTCAGCAAAACTACACGGTGTCAGCGAAAGCCGCCAGCTGTCCGTGCCTAATACCTCATGTCAAACTGTCAATAAGGAATTAAAAAAATTACAAATAATTAACTAACTGCTTCACCTAATGGAGTTTTATTCACAGATGGTGAGATGTTTATTAATATTAGCCCTTTTATAGTACACTTCAGGTTTTTTTTCTGAGATGCAACAATTTCCATGCCTCTGCTGCTTCCAGCTTGTCAACTCTGTATAGGATGTGTTCCCAATCAGACAGTCTGTTCCTGAATAGGAATAAAAAAATTTTTGTAATGTCAGCCTTAATGCAATACCTTACCATAAGCAAATGTTGTTTATGTATCCCCCCCCCACCACCATCATGAATACTGCGGGCACTTATAAGTCTATAGATAGCTAGTGGCACTATCACAGGGGGAGCTTGCAAAGGCCATTTCTTGTTGCAGTTGGTGGGTTTTGGCTGGCAAAATGACAGGGAATAGGGAAATCTGCATTTTTGTTTTTCATGATTTCAAAATAAACCATGTGTAGAGCAAGTTGTACTCATGATGTGAAACACAAGTAAAATAATTTTGTAGTGCTCCACATTGTCAATGGGTAGTAATAACAATTGAGTACTGCGACCCTTACTAGAGGAAATGGCACAGCCCAAAGCTTGAGCACATGAGGATTCCAGACAGCAGCAACTCTCCAGTTTAAACTGTGCCATTCAATGGGAAGATCTTTCAAGCTTCTGAAGATACTTTAAGCGCTTCAGCTTCGGGCTGCAATTCTGCATAGCAGGTTGGGGCTGCCTGGTGACAGGAGCATCCCAAAATTTAAATCATGCCTGTTAAGCTGCGGCTCTCAAATTGACTAACCAGCTCACCACAATTCCAGTGCTTGTGCTTGGACTGAGGCACATCTGCCTTTTAATTAATGGTGTCATTATTGTATGGTCTCTGATTTCTTCAAAAAAAAAGAATAGAAGTGCCTGAGATAAGTCTAGTTTTATCCTTTTTTGGGGTAGTCTAGGATTCCTGGTGGGGGTCTCCTTCATTCTTATGCATCGGTTCCTTCCCCCACCCAGATTTTAGGATAATTTTCATTTTTTCCCTGTTTTCCTTTTGTTAATATTTGTTTTTTTTTGGGTATTGTCCTTTTAACTGGCATTTCTTCTTTAATTGTTTTTCCTCAGCAGCTTTAGCACCATTATTCGGTCAGTAGCTGCTGAGGAATGAATCACTTGTTTTTCTAAGGGGAACAGTGTTTATTTATTGCTTTACTGTACTCAGTGGGCCAGTGGTGTGCTTTTTGTCAGACCTGTGAGCTGCCACACTTCCTGCCATTGAGTGATCATTTTTTAGTTGGGCGCACGCCCTGCTCCTTCACTTTAGCTTTCTGCTGCAGCATGCCTTTTTCATGCATCTGGAGTGTGCATGTGCCCTCTTCCTAGCATGACGATGACAAGCACAATGTCGTGATGTTGTGCATGCACCTGCCTGAGAGTGCGCATTCTAGGTTTTTCCATAAGCCTTACACACGCAGCTCTTTTCTAACACTTTTTTCTGGGTGTTTTGTCTCCGTTTGACTTCACTTTACAGTTAGATCAACTGTGGCCACTCCTTCTGCAGAATTACATTCTGCAGGTCAGATTTTACTTATTTTAATAATAATAATAATAATCTTTATTTTTATGGCACTTTTCCAAACCAAGGTGCCTAACAAAGGTAAAATCACATAACCATAAAATTTCACCAGTTCAAGATCAGCAAAACATTTTTAAAACTAATAATCATAACATCTTAAAACATTCCCACAATTACAAACTGTTCCCGTCAAGTACCATATGCTTGACTCCATAACCAAGTTTTAAGCACTTGTTTAAAACCCTCCATGGTCATGTGCTCATGTAACCAAAGGGGTAGAGAATTCCAGAGGGTAGGGGCAGCATACACAAATGCCCTAGCCCCAAAGGATTTCAACTGCATCCTCGGAATCTCTAGCAACCCCTCGTTGGCTGAGTGGAGCGATCACCCAGGTGGTGAGGGACCAGGGCTCTTTTAGGTAGTCAGGGCCAAGTCCATGTAGGGCTTTAAAAGTCAGAAGACTGACCTTAAAGGTAATCTGCCACTGAACAGGCAGCCAGTGCAGTCCACGCAGCACTGGCAAAATATGACAGAACCGCAAGGTACCTGCCAATAGCCATGCTGCTGCGCTCTGCACCAGCTGCAAGCAGTGGATTTCTACCCCAGATAGCCCTAGGTAAAGGGAGTTGCAGTAGTCCAGATGTGAGGTCACAAGGACATGGATCAAAGTTGGAAGGTCGGCGGACAGTACAAAGTGTTTTATCCTGGTGATATTCCTCAGATGGTAAAACAAGGATTTGACAACTGCTGACACCTGAGAATGCAGGGTCAGCCCATCGTCAAAAATTATCCCCAGGTTCCGCACCTGTCCAGAGGCAGGTAGAGACTCATCCTCCCAGATATATACCAGAGAGTGAGTCCCCACTCAGTCTCTATCGATGCCTAGATCCACAACCAATACCTCGGTCTTATCAGAGTTCAACTTTAACCAGCTGGTATCCATCCATTCCTGGATTTCAACATTTTATATATATATATATATATATATATATAAACTTGCATAAGAAGAAGCAATTCTGAAGAAAGGGCGGTTACTAGTGGGGTACCGCAGGGTTCAGTATTGGGTCCAGTCCTTTTTAATGTCTTCATCAGTGACATTGCAGAGGGACTGGAAGGAAAAGTATGCCTTTTTGCAGATGACACAAAGATCTGCAACAGGGTTAATACACAAGGAGGTGGAAAGGATGAAAAGGGACTTGGCAAGGTTGGAGGAATGGTCAGACGTATGGCAGCTAGGATTCAATGCAAAAAGTGCAAATAATGCACCTGGGAAACAAGAACCCAGGGGAAGAATACACAATGGGTGGGAGGTAGTAAACAACAAAACAGGAAAGGGACCTGGGGTAATCATATCAGATGACCTTAAGGTTAGCAAGCAATGTGAGAAGGCAGTAGGGAGGGCCGGGGTATACTGGGATGTATAGGAGAGGCATCAGCGCAGAAAACAGGAAGTTGTTATCCCTCTGTACAGACAGTTGGTGAGACCCCATCTGGAATACTGTGTCCAGTTCTGGAGACCCCATCTCACAGGACATAGACAGGATAGAGGCAGTTCAGAGGAGGGCAACTAAAATGGTGCAGGGTCTGCAGAGAAGCTGTATGAGGAGAGACTAAAGGAGCTTAATATGTATACCCTTGAGGAAAGAAGGGAGAGGGGGACATGATAGAAACTTTCAAGTACCTCAAGGGAATCAACAAAGTCCAAGAGGGTAGCATCTTTCAGAAAAGAGACTTGCAAGAACAAGGGACACAATTTAAAGATAGAAGGAGGGCGGTTCAGGGGCAATGTGAGGAAGTATTATTTCACAGAGAGGGTAGTGGATGCATGGAACAGCCTTCCTGAGGAAGTTGGGGGTCTAAAACTGTGGGAGAATTCAAGAATGCATGGGACAGACATAAGGCAATTCTTGTAGGGGGCAGGAAGATAAAGGCTGTTGGTTAACTAGGATCTGCGGCTCATCCTGTAGGTAGGAAATGGGCAGACTAGATGGGCCTAGCGGTCCTTATCTGCCGTCAAAGTCTATGTTTCTATGTTTCAATCATATTATAACAAGCCCAGGCATCTACAGGGCTATAAATCTTGGCACCGTGGCTTATTGGAGATCATTAACTTTTAAAAGGAGTAAGACCTGCAAAAGGGTGATGAGGGCCTCTCACATGGGTTTCTATTGATCCCATTGATCCCATTGTGTTTCTCAGGCTAATATATCTCTTACAGTCCCATCCAGCAGGTCCTTCAAGCTGGGGAGAGGGGCACCTGGTCTTTCAGTTGGCAGTGGCAAAGCAGAATTGTAAAAATCCTTCTTACTGCTCTTGGGAGAGCTTTTGGGTCCTGATGTTCTGCAGGACATCCCAGCATGCACATCTGCCCCCAAACCAGGCCCCTCAGGTTGGGGGGGGCCCACACAGGCATGTCTAGGTGCATCACAACAGGACAAGGCTGTGGATGCAGATGTGCAGGCAGACCCCTACCCTGACTATTTAGAGGGTCAGGATGAGGAGTTTGGGGATCTTGTGGAAACTCCTGACCTTACAAAGTTGCTTTCTGATGAGGAGGACATCCTCTGGGAGGAGAAGGAGGACAGAGCCAAGGAGGAGGATTCCTATCCTCCCTGTTTGATACCAAGTCCTTGTCCTACCTGATAGCTGAGGCATGTACATCCTTACAGCTCAAAGAGGAACAATCCATGGAGACAGAGGACATCAATCCTATACTGTCCATGTCCTTTTCTGCTCCAAACTGTTTTCTGAGTTTTATTCATTGTGACCAAATTATTGAGCAAGTATGGGCAGCTGTGGACCAAAGTAAGCATCTGCCAAAATGTAAGACACCGTTTTGTCACTTTTTTTTAGAGGAAAACATTTGCAGGTGGGAAGCCCCTTCTCTGTCAGACAAGACTGTGCATCATTCTGTCACGCACATCACTATTCCTATTGAAGGATCACTGGCTTAATGGAATCACATAACAAATGAGTGGATGCCACTTGTAGAAGAGCTTTTGCCTCCAACAGTGCAAACCTGTGCACCTCCTATGCCTCTTTATTGTTGCCAGAGCTTTAAACTTGTGGGTTTTGACCCTGGGCAGCTTTGTTCCCCTGGATTCAGAGGGAGCAAGCATTTTGCAATTGGTTGCCATGACCTCCACCATTTTAGGTGATACCACAGTGGAGAATTTGTACATGTTGGCTTGCTCCACCTGTCACATTGTATCGGCCATGTGAGATGTCTGGCTTAGGCACTGGGTTGCTGATCAGGCTTTCAAGACCAAGCTCTTCCATCTCCCTTTTAAGGAGGTTTGTTCAGTTTTGGTCTTGATGGCATTTTAAAGGATATCCAGGAAAAGAAGGGCCACCTTCCAGTGTCAAAGCAACAGTACAAGGCCACGTCGACCCCTAGAGGTCAAAGAGATGGCCAACAGAGGCAGTTTCGAGGAGGATTACATTCCTTTCAGAACTTTGGTAACCAGAGACATAGAGAAGCCTATTCTGGTTACAAGGGCTACAGTAATAGAGGGGCCCTTGCCAGGTGAAGTACCAGAGGCCCCAGGCAATGAACAGATGTCCCACAATGAGGGTACGCGGGCCCATGTCTACCCCGCTTCCCTAGGTGGAAGACTGCTAAATTTTTACTCAATATGGGCCCAGATAACACCAGATGCTTGGGTTCTGGAAATTCTGGCCTTGAGTTACACAATAGAATTTTCAAAACTCCACTGGGGGGATTTTCTGCCATCCCTGGTTCCCAAGAACCCAGTAAAGAGACACGCGATGTCAGATACCCTAACCCACCTCAGTCAAAAGGGAGCCATTGTGCCAGTTCCTCCAAGTGGGCAACGCCAAGGATTCTACTAGATTTATTTTAGTAGTTCCCAAAAGGGTGGGGGGGGGCTTTGGACCCATTCTGGATCTGAAACATCTGAACAAGAAGACTATAGAATAATTTAGCATCTACAGCCCCAAAGCAAAAACAATAAAATGTTTTATGGGTACATACACTCACTAAGGTGCAATGATTCAAAACTAACTGCAATTGAAACATAGAAACATAGAAGTTAATGGCAGATAAGGACCGCAAGGCCCATCCAGTCTGCCCATTTCTTTTTCTACCTTATGAATGTGCCATAGGCCTTTGCTCTGTCAATGGCCTATCTATTCATACTCATCTGTATTGCTTCCTTATGCTTATCCCAAGCCTCTTTGAAGCCCTACACTGTATTCATATCCACCACTTCCTGAGGTAGGCTGTTCCATGCATCCACCACCCTTTCTGTGAAAAAGAACTTCCTCACATTACTCCTTAATCGGCCTCCCTCTAATCTCATGATGTGTCCTCTTGTCCTGCTATTTTTCTTATATTGAAACATGTTAGACTCTTTCACCTTGTTAATGCCCTTAAGGTATTTGAATGTTTCAATCATATCACCTCTCTTCCTCCTTTGCTCTATGGTATACATATTGAGCTCAGTTAATCTGTCCTCATATGTTTTCTGATGCAGTCCCTGCACCATTTTAGTTGCCCTTCTCTGGACTGCCTCAATTTGGTTAATGTCCTTGTGAAGGTGTGGCCTCCAGTACTGCATGCAGTACTCCAGATGGGGCCTATCCAGTGTCTTGTAAAGAGGGATTATTACCTCCCTCTTCTGGCTTGTGATACCCCTACTAATACACCCCAACATCTCTCTAGCCTTACCTACTGCTTTAGAGGTCTGCTTGGATGATTTCAGGTCATTGGAGATGATGACGCCCAAGTCTCTTTCTTCCCTTGTGACAGCTAGCAACTCCCCTCTAAGCCAATAGGTGACTTCCGGGTTTCTCTTCCCTATTTGCATGATCTTGCACTTCTTTGTGTTAAACCCCAGTTGCCACTCTTCCAACCATTTTGCTTGTTTATCCATATCTCTTCTCATTCTGCCCACCCCATCTGGATCATCTACTCTGTTGCAGATCTTGGTGTCATCTGCAAACAGACAAACCTTACCCTCCAGTCCATCTGCACTGTCACTGATGAAAATATTGAAGAGGACTGGCGCCAGAACTGATCCCTGAGGTACCCCACTTTTGACTTGCATCTCTTCTGACTGTACACCGTTTACTGCCACTCTCTGTTTTCTGCCCATCAACCGGTTTTCCACCCAGTTGACCAAAATCTGACCCACCCCGAGCCTACCCAGCTTATTAATCAATCATCTATGTGGAATGGTATAGAAAGCTTTGCTGAAGTTAAAGTAGGCAACATCAACTGCTCCCCCTTGGTCCACCACTCTGGTTACCCAGTCAAAAAAATCTATGAGATTAGTTTGACAGGACTTTCCTGTTGTAAACCCATGCTGTCTCGGATCCTGTGCTCCTAAGGATTCCAGGTGTTGCACTCCTTTCCTTAAGGAGTGTCTCCATAATCTTGCCCACTACTGAGGTAAGACTGACTGGTCTGTAGTTCCCTGCCTCCTCCCTGCTACCACTCTTGTGGAAGCGTGATCACATGAGCTCTGATCCAGTCTTCTGGGACCTCTCCTGTGCTCAGAGACCCACTAAACAGTTCTGATAATGGCTCTGCTAGTTCCACCCTTAACTCCTTTAGTACCCTGGGATGTATGCCATCAGGTCCCATTGCCTTGCCCACCCTGAGCTTATTGAGCTCTTGTAGGACCCTTTCTTTTGTGAAGGGACTAGTGCACACCTCCCCCCCCATGTCCATGGTGCAGAGCTGTGAGCCCTGCCCTACCTTCTCTTCAATAAATACTGAGCAGAAGTATCTATTTAGGACAGATGCTTTTACATGGTCCTCCTCCTCACACGCCCCCTTATCCCCTTTGATCTTAGCAATACCTCCTCTGGACTTTCTCCTTTCACTAATGTATCTATAGAAAGTCTTGTCACCTTCTTTTACTGCTTGTGCTAGTGCTTCCTTGGTGTGGGCCTTTGCCTGCCTTACTGCCTTACCTGCTTCCTTAGGAAGTTTGGTATCCTCCTATCTTCATCCTGCTGCTTTCCTTATATTTCCTGAAGGTCAGCTTTTTGGCTCTGACCTTGTCTACTATTGTGTTTGAGAACCAAAGTGGTTTCCTTCTTCTTTTGCACTTCCTTTCTCACTAACACAATAGGATGTTGCTTCAAGTATTGCATCTTTAATGCTTGCCCACTTTGCCTGTACCCCCTCACCTGTATTTCTTTTTGCCAGGGCTTGCTTAACTCTGTTGGCCATCTTATCAAAGTCAGCTCCTTTGAAGTCCCATATTTTTGCCTTGGAATGGGATGATTTTGTTCTAGTGGCCAAACTGAACCATACCATGTGATGGTCACTGGCACCCAGGTGACCTTCTACCTGGAGATCTGTGATCATTTCCTGTTAGTCAGTACTAGATCTAGGAAAGCCCTGTCTCTTGTGGGTTGTTGTACCAGTTGTTTGAGGACCTCCCCCTGCAGGGAAACCATCATATGTCCATTTCTGGCAGATGTCCCTGCTGGTATTGCCCAATTTGTGTCTGGCATGTTGAAGTCTCACATTATCAGAACCTCCCCTTTAGCTGTCATGTTTCATATATCTTCTAACAGTAATGTGTCTACATACTCCTCCTGGTCTGAAGGTCTGTACACAACCCCAGTTCGTATGGCTGTCCCATTTCCTGTTTCCATGGTGACCCACAGTTCTTATGACTCCTTATGTGTATTCTGAATTTCTGTAGCTTTGATATTTTCATTGACATAAAGGGCCACTCCATCTCCCCTTTTTGCACCCCAGTCTCTTCTGAACAGTATATAGCCAGGTACTGAAGTCTCCCAAGTGTGGTTACTGGTAAACCATGTCTCATTAATGGCTACTGTGTCCAGTTTAGCCTCTGTCATTATTGCCTGCAGGTCTGGGATCTTGTTTCCCAGACTGCGAGCATTTGTGCACATGATTTTCCATTGGTCAGATCTCAGTGTGTTAGTTGTTGGGCGAGGTCCGGCATTTCCCCTGTGCAACGTATAGGAAGCCAGACCTTTTTCTTTACCTGGTGATGCAAATGAACTACAAACATGCTGAACTCCTGTTTGACCACTAGCTGAGGGGGGAGGAGTGTTCTTCCCATTTGACATATCGGGTGCTGCACCCCTCTCCACATTTGCTAGTTTAAATATTCTGCAAAGACATCAAACTTCTGCCCGAATGCACTGACTCCCTCCTTAGTCAGATGCAGTCCATCAAATTTAAAGAACTTTTGCTCCCAAAACTGTTGCCAGTTCCCTCCCAATTTGTGTCCTTTTTCCTGGCACCAGCCCTTGAGCCACATGCTTAGCTCCCCTATCTCTTCTTCTCTGACCTTCCATTCCATCTGTCCCCCTCTCCCAGACTGGGAGAGAAAATATTGAGCAAAATTGAGCAAAACAACACTATTATCTCAGATCCTACTGTGATTGCTAATATTTTCAATGACTATTTTGTTTAATATATTCTAAGGACAGTCTAACATATGTTCATACTTCTCAAACAAATCATGCAACCTATAAAATAGAGCTTAAGGACATTCAAAAGAAAATACATGATTTGAAACCTTATGGTGCCCCAGGAAATTATGTCATAACACTGCAGATGCTAAAAATAATGATGGACAGTATCTGATTAGATGTCCAGAATTATGGACCAATCAGTCTGACGTCGTCTCGGTAAGATTTTGAGGCAATTATTAAAGACAGGATCCAGACACAGTTAAAACTAAATGGTTGCATTGATAGGGGGCAGCATGATTTTACTGCAGGTCAATCCTGCATAACAAACTTCCTTTGTTTCTATTAAAGAATTAGTGACTTTCTTAACAAAGGTGGACCATCAAATATAATTCTATAAGATTTTCATACGGCATTTGATACTGTCCTGCACTGGCCAGTAATAGAAAGACTTATAAGATATGAGATTGATAAGTGTATTGTGAAATGGATTACAAACTGGTTAACCTTATGTATGCAAAGAGTTTCCATAAATGGTTTCCTTTCTCAGGAGGGAAGTGTGATGAGTGGTGTCCCCCAAGGATCTGTCTTGAGACCAATTTTGTTTCAGCTATTCATGGCAGATTTAGAGAGCAACATTGATAATTTTATTGTAAAATATGCTGATGACACAACAATTGGAAGCCCAGCATCCACCTCAGAACAGACTGCCAGTTTTCAAAGGGACCTGGATGCCATAACCACTTGAGCTTTTAAATGGGGGCATGTCCCTCAATTTAGATAAGTGTACGGTTCTCCATTTAGGAAGACATAACGCACAAAATCAATATGTATTAAGCAATACTATACTAAACACAACTTCATCATAAAATGACCTAGATAGATAGATAGATAGATAGATAGATACTTTATTTATAAACGTGCCCATCTCTGGAGACTTGGGGCGCTGTACAATAAAAGAGCAACAATGCATATAAACAATAATTCATCATTAAAACAGGTTTTAAAATTACTCTATCCATCCCTTAAAACCCATTAATCAGTCAATCAGTGAACGTCTGTTGGAAAAAATATGTCTTTAACCCCTTTTTAAAGGCTTCTAATGAGGGAGCCTCCCTTAGATAACCAGGAAGGGAGTTCCACAGGGTAGGTGCCACCACTGAGAACACCCTGTCCCCAGAGTGCTGTGGCCTAACCCTGGGAAATCCAAGGAGGCCTCCTCTGGCAGAACGGAGTGCCCGGGGCAGATGGTAGGGGACAAGGAGATCTTGCAGATAGACTTGGGTGTAATTATTGATAACACACTAAATTTCAAGGGATATTGAATTAGTGCAGTACTGAAGGCAAACTGGGTGATGGGTGCAATTAAAAGAAATATTAAAAGTCAAAATGCTGAAGTGATTATATGCCACTGTATAAATCATATGTCCTCCCGCATTTAGATTATTGCAGCCAATTGTGGTGTCCCTATAGGAAGTCTGAAGTAGATATGGTAGAAAAGATGAAGTGCCAAACAACAAAAATATTAAAGAAACAGAAAAATTATTCCTATATATCGAGACACTTAAACAAATTACAACTCTGTTCCTTAGAGAATTGTAGAAAGAGGGGTGACCTATTGATGTTTTATGTTGTTATCCATGATACCTATCTTATGGAACTGTTGAACATAAATTTGAAGTATAATAACCACAACACATGTGGTCATTCATTGCAAGTACAGACCACGAGATTTATTTCTGACAAAAGAAAGTATTTTTTCCTGCAAAGGGTGATAAACCTTTGGAACAATCTGCCTGAAACTATAGTCACTAGCAAAACAAAGGGAAAAAGACTAGGTAGACATATGGCAAATGGTAGTAAATTTGTTATACTACCCTTAATCAAGAGGAGCTAACCTTGGGCTATTGCCTTATCAGCTCCTGACATTCATTTGTGTCATTAGTGTTACATTTGTGCATCACATGACCTCCAAAATGGAGTCCCTATTTTCAGTCACCTGAGCTGCCCAGCCAGGTGACTTCCTAGCTTCCATGGATGTGACAGATGTGTATCTCTGCATTCCAATTCATCAGTCTCATCAGAGGTTCCACAGGTTCTCGGTACAGGGGCAGCATTTCCAGTACAGGGCTCTTCCTTTTGTGCTTGCAGCAGCCCCCAGGGTCTTCTTGAAGGTGCCCATAGTCTTAGTGTCTCAACTTTGGCAGGAGGGACATCATGTCTATCCCTACCTGGATGACCTCATTCAAGCACCATCTGTGACATTGGCAAGGAGGTCAGTGATCAGGATTCTGGAGATGTTAGAGTCCTTTGGCTGGGTGGTGAATCAGGAGAAAAGCTCTCTTGAACCATCCCAGACCTTGGAACATCTGGGAGCAGTATTCAGGACAGATCAGGGGAAGGTCTTCCTTTCACCATCCAGAAAGTAGACCCTTTTGAGAGAAGTTCAGTGGCTGAGGACTCTGACATTGGCAACAGTTCTCTGCCTGCTGCAAATTCTGGGCCTCAGCACGTGTAGTGATAGAACTAGTCATGTGGGCTCGCCTTCACATGCAGCCCCTTCAGATGGGTTTTCTGTCAGCCTGGATCTGACCTCAGAGTATTATTAGGCCAGGATCCTCCTCTCACCACAGCTATGGCACTCTCTGAGGTGATGGGTGAGTATGGAGAATCTGAGCAAAGGGGGTTCCCTTGGAAGATCCCCAGAGTTGGGTTTGATAACTGTTGCCAGCCTCTTGGGTTGCAGGGCAGTCCTGAACCACTTGCCCATTCAGGGAACTTGGTCAGTACAAGAACAGCATCTCCACAGAAACATTCTGGAGATGAGGGCGGTATGCTTCGCTCTTCTTCAATTTCAGTCTGCTGCAGTCAAAGGCTGAGAAAATAAGGTCAGACAACACCATCACAGTGGTGTACATAAACAATCAAAGAGCCACAAAAAGCAAAGGGATGCTAAAAGAAGCCACAAAACTCCTACTATGGGCAGAGGAAAACCTTCTCTCTCTCTGTCAACAGTCCACTTGACAAGGGAGTTGAACATTCAGGCTGATTGGCTATGTCATGAAAATGTTCATCTAAGGGAGTGGATGTTGAACTCGGGGGGTGTTCGACCTCTTGTGTCAAAGGTTTGGTCATCCTCAGATCAATCTGTTCACCTCCAGCCACAATACTCAGACTCAATGGTTCTTCAGTCACTATCGCTGTCCACAGGCAGATACTCTGACACAGGAGTGGAGCTTCAACACAGCATACACATTTCTTCCACTGCCTCTCTCCCCAAGATCATATGCAAAATACAGTATTCAAGAGGAAGCTTTGTTCTAATAGTTCTGGAGTGTCCCGAAGACTGGGATTCTCAGACTTATTGAACCTTGCTCAACATACTTCCTTTCGCCTTCCAGTGCGGGTGGACCTTCTCTCTCAGGGCCCCATTCTGCATCCAAATCCAGGAGCGATGCAGCTTGTAGCCTATCTCCTGAAAGGAGACATCTAAAACTAATTTTCTCCAAGAAGGTAATAAACACACTGATGGCTGCCAAGAAGACTTCCACTTCAGCAGCTTATGCTCGCATCTGGACCACCTTTTCGGCTTGGTCCAGGGACAAATATTTTCAGGCTTCCAGAGCCTCAATCCCACAAATTCTAGATTTCATGCAGGAAGGAGTGGAAAAAGGTTAGGCCCTGAGCACCCTGAGAGGTCAGGTGTCAGTCCTCAGAGCCTCCTTGGGTATGTCCTTAGTGACTAACAGGAAAGTTGTTCATTTTCTGTGGGCTGTCTGCAGGAGTCAGCCTGTGTTCTGATCCCCAGTTCCTCCTTGGTAACTGACTCTAGTGCTGAATGCTCTGTGTAAGGAGCCTTTCTAACCACTGTCCTCAGTTCTGCTGGATGTACTACTGTATAACAGTTTAAATTCACACCAGTATTATTTAATGCAGTCCAGGATGTTGGAGGGTTCATACCCATCTATTTTCATGAGTGAGCTATAAAGCTAGCTATGGCACTGCACTGTGAGCTGTCAATGTCTGTACTAATGACAGTGAATGATGTGTAACCAGTAACCTCACTTGTTGCTGCTGAACCTGTGTCCATCCTTGTGCTGCCCTTGTGATTGGGAGACATGCCACCACTGCTATCATGTTACTGCCACTCTGTGCCTTCTGGAGAGACCTTGTTCAGTGAGTGGCTGACATCCTGCATATGAGAGAGAGACAGAGACCAATACCAAGAGTTCTGAGTCCCTGTTGCAATAGGTCCTGCTGTACACCGTCACCATGGTCAGAAGGATCCTGCTTGGGCATGTATTCTCACTTCCTCCAACTTAGAAGTGAACACCAGGCTCAGCCAAACAGCTTCCTGGGGGAGTTGTGTCACCTGCCATGGGATATGGTGATTGGGGTGGGTGGGAGGATGGTTCCCAAGAGGGAGCAGGGTGCTTTTAAATGGAGTGCACATTAATAAAGGTTTTGTCCACATATTCTTGTGTTTGGTCTACTTTCACTTACTGCAATATTTATTTGTTTCATTTTTGTTAACCGGGTAGGTGCACTAGCCATGAAATGACTATTTTCAGGCATGACCCGGGAGAGTACAACAATCAAACAGGTACATAGCATGAGTACAATGAAATTACAATAGCATAGGTAAAAATAGTCAGTAGTAATGAATACATGCAACCAGAGCAATAACAATCAATGAAATTCACATAGAACTTTCAGGCATAAAATGGTCTAGGAGCAGATACCACAACATAGCAGCAAAGAAATATTGTTCAAATTAGTCACAACAATGAAGATTCAAATAGGCAGCGAAACAAGGCAAGGGAAAATTCCTGACTGGGCAGGATGCATTATCACGGCCTCCGAAACAAGTCTCAGGTGTCGGGGGTTTGGGGTAGATTAGCTCTCAAGGAGATACAGTAACAAGGGTAAGAAGTGCTATGAGGTAGGGAGGTTAAAGTTAGGCCAGGCAGCATCTGGCAGGTGAGTGGATTAAGGAGGATTAAAACAAGTGCAGAGATCAGCAAGGGATAGATGTAGGCACAGCTCCTTTTTGAAGCTGTCATGTAATAAAGATATTCGAAGTGCTTGGGGGAGAGAGTTCCAAAGCTTAGGAGCAGAGTGATTGAAGGCAACAGAGTCTTTTGATGTTTTACATCTAGGTACATTCAGCAGGGATTTATCTACTGATCACAGTCTATAGGAGGAGGTTTGAGGTACCAGCAATATTGCGAGCGTTTAAAGGGTCTGGTTTCTGAGTACAGAGTCAATCAGGGAGCCAAGAGATTATTGACGGCAAGCTGAGGGGGCTAACCAGCCCAGGTCCCTGTACAGTTGGCAGTGTTGCTTGAGCCATGATGATGAGGAGGCGTATCAACAGATATTATTATAAGTGACATCCCACTTATGAAGGATGACATTATGTGTGGCAGCAAAGGTTGGCATGCAGTAGGTGAGGGCAGCAAATAATATGCCTCTGGCAATAGCAAGTTTAGCAGAGGGAGTCAGCGTGAAGCTGGACTTGTAGGCGATTGCCAGTTTAGCATTCACTGTCTTGCAGGCAGATTGTATATGCAGGCTGAAGTCCAGGGATTGGTCCAGAAGAATTCCCAGGTACTTAAAAGATGTAATGCATTCTACTTGTGTGTCACTGTGGTCTTGAACCAATAGGGGAGTTTAACATGTTCGATGTTTAGGGGCAGATCCAAGTAGCATTGCTTGGGTTTTCTTAGCATTAAGTACAAGCTTATGTGCAGAAAGCCAATTTTGACATTTGTGAAATCTGAAGAAAGGGATGCATTTATGCTGGCGACCTTTATCAGAGCTTGAACAGAGTACAAGATCATCTGCATAGAGTATGGATGAGCATGAAAGAAAACCTCATCTGTGTTATTGATAAAAGTGAGACAAGAAGAGGTCCCAGAATAGAGCACTGGGAACCCCAATATTGATGGTAGCTCATCAGATAAGGAGGAGTTGAATTTTGCAATTTGAGTTCTGTTTGATAGATAGCTTCCATACCAGGTGACAAATGGGGTGAAAAGCTCAGATTGCAAAGAGTGGAGAGGAGCAGGGATGATCAACAAGATCAAAGGCCTTTGTAAGGTTTATAAAACTGCCTCTGCTGGCCAGCGTCCATACTGGTAAGCACATCGGTAGCGAATTTGAGAAGTCTGTAGAGGTACTGTGACCTTTATGGAAGCCATGTTGGGTGTCAGAGAGGAGGCTGCACTTTGTGAGGTAGTCAATGGTTTGATTTGCAACAAGTTTTTCCAGAACTTTACTTAGGACCGGTAGGATGGCTATAGGCTTGTAGTTAGTAATCTCCTTGGGAGGGTGGACACAGAGGAGGGGACACAGGATTTAAGGGAAGACCTGGCTAAGCTGGAGAAATGGTCAGGCATCTGGCAGTTGGGTTTCAATGCTGACAAATGTGAGGTAATGCACCTGGGAGCCAGAAATCCAAGGGCCAGCTACTGGCTGGGGGGAATACAGGTAACAGTATCAGAGGAAGAAAAAGACCTTGGAGTAATGTTCGGTGGTGATATGAAACACACAGCACAGTGCTGTAGGGCAGCAGCCAAAGCAAATAAAACGCTGGGCTGCATCAACAGGGGAATCACCTCTAGGAGGGAGGAAGTTATTCTGCCACTGTACAGGTCACTGGTGAGACCACATCTGGAATACTGTGTTCAGTTCTGGTGCGCTTACTTGAAGAGGAATATCAAACTACTGGAGTGGGTCCATTGGAAGGCAACCAGAATGATCAAGGGCATGGGGGAAAGAACATATGAGGAGAGGCTGAGGGAGCTAAACATCTACTCCTTGGAGGAAAGAAGAGAGAGGGGGGATCTCATAGAAACCTTCAAGTACCTTAAGGACAGAAACAGGGTTGGTACAGTAGGCATCTTTAACTTAAGAAAGGAGGGTACAACAAGGGGGCATAGCCTGAAATTGGTGGTGGGGGGGTAGATTCAGGAAGGAAATGATGAGGCACTTTTCCCTGAAAGAGTGGTGAGGGGATGGAATGAGTTGCTGGAGGAGGTAGTGGCAGCAAAGATGGTGGCCAGTTTCAATGGTGGGTGGGACAGGGTGACAAAGAAAATTAAGACAAAAGGAGACATTACTGGGAAGTGGAAGGGGATGGAAATGGAATGGTGGTGGAAGACTCCAGGAGGAGTGGGGGGTCACCTCCAGGGAATTAACTGAGCTGTGCACTCGAGCAGACTCGATAGACCATTGTGGCCTATTTCTGCTGGTAAATGTATATATTCCTATGTACTGTAAAAAGAATACACTCCTATCTGATTTTCCTTGTAATGTTAGATTCTGGGGTTTGCCCAAGACAAAACGATAGGTGAGGGAAGTTGTGGATGGTTCTTGTGATTTGAAAAAAGCACTTTCTCCACAGTTCTCCCTCCCTTTTACAGTGAGATTATCATGGCTGCATAGCAAGAACTATGCTGATGTATTGCGATTACTTAGAAAAGGAGCTAGGTGAACAAAGCCCATAATTTGGGGCTCTGGAAGCACATGACTGCAAACACACCACACCCTGTCTCCTTCCACTGAGTGAACTTGAACCACATCTCTTCACATCCCCTCCATTCACCACAGTGCTGTTCCTTTGTCTCAACCACCACTGCACTGTTTTCTTTGTCCTGACGTGAACTCTGTGTGCAGCAGAGAGAAAAGAAATGCGAAAGAAATGCTGATGACAGTCAACAACCCTGTATTTCTCCTTTTCTGTAGGTATCCACATCTTCACAGTGTTGAAATCAGTTCCAGCTGCAATCCTGACCTACATCAGCTGTTACTTTTTTTTTTAATTCTTATTGAGGAGCAGACTGTCTAAATGGGAACATGTCCTATACAGAGTTGACAAGCCAGGAGCAGCAGAGGCATGGAAATTGTTGCATCTCAGACAAAAAAACTGAAGTGTACTATAATAAAAAAGAGCTAATATTAATAAACATCTCACTGTCTGTGAATAAAACTCTATTAGGTGAAGCAAATAGTTAATTATCTGTATTTTTTTTTATCCCTTAGTGACAGTCTGATATGAGATATTAGGCACAGGCAGTGTGTGGCTGTCACAGACTCCGTGCAGTTTTACTGAATACCGGAAATCCCAGAGCACTTACTGATTTTACTGTCCTCTTGATGAGAATGATGTAAACAATGAACACTTCTCCTCCTTTGAAAAATTGTACTGTCAGCAACCTCGAATGACCCTCATTTTAAACTAATATTAAAAAAAATCTCATCTTTACACACATATACTGTATACACACACACACACGCATGCACTCTCACATTCGCACACTCACCTCTCGACATGCACACACTAAAATGGCATCATTCTGCAGTTTCAAAGGGCATTCATAATTAGCAGTGATAGGCAGAATTGTTCTGTCCTGTATACTGAAATCTCCCTATGACATATGCTTGACATTTATAAAAATAAAACCCAGCAAACATTGAATTAAAATGCTTACTTGGTAGGTTCAAGAGTAGTGTTTGATCTCTTCATATACCAAGTTCATAAGAATGTCTGTCACATTTTGTTTTCCATTATAGTGCTGTCTTCATGTAAACTTTAAATGCAATGTTTACTGTGCTTTGTTTTCCATTAGAGCACTGTTTTCATATAAATTTTAAATGCAATGTTTACTGTGGTTTATTTTTATAAGTGCCCAGCATTTGCCATAGGGAGCTGTCAGTATATAAGGGATATACAATGGTGAGCTGTCAGATAAATGATTTATCTGCACAAGTGCTGTTTGACCTTGGGCAATCTCATGAGTGGCATAAGCCACGAGTGAAGTGTCTGAGGTCAAACAGCACAAGTGTAGATGCATCATTTATCTGACAACTCACCATTGTATATTTCATTTGTGCAATAGGGATGCTTTCTGTCAGTGCAGGGATATTTGCTTTTGACCGTTTATCTTTTTTTTTATGATAATTTCTGGGACTTTTTATTAACTCTCCTAGTGCATGTCTGCCTAGTGTAGTGATTGCTATTAAATGAAACACCACTCATTTTGTAAAAAATTTGTGCTGAACAAATGGCATGCTCATAGTACCATGCTACTTTTTTCATTTCAAAGTTATTTGCATTTGTTTGTCGAAAAAGTGGATAAAAAGTTGAATTTTCTGCTGTTGTTTTGCTAATTATAAAAAACTAAAAGGTATCTATAAATGAAACACCACTCATTTTGTAGATAGTTTTGTGCTGAACAACTTATATGCTGATAGTACTATGCTATTAGTTTTCATTTTAAAGTTATTTGCATTTGTTTGTCAAGGAGGGAACAAAATAATGGAATTTTCTGCTATTTTTTGTTAATTGTAAATAAATCTATAAGGTATCTATAAATGAAACACCACTCATTTTGTAGATAATTTGTAGCTGAACAACTTTCATCCTCACAATACTATGCTATCTTTTTCATTTTAAAGTTATTTGCATTTGAATAAAGTTAGTACTGGTTCTAAGGTCGAACATTCTAAATGAGTTCCAGAGTGATTGTGACAAATCTACTATGTGTATAAATCTGTGATGATGTTCTCATTATGTGTATAAATGTGAGATTTCACATTTATACACATAGTAGCTCAGATTTATCACATTGGATTTATGTCCATGCCTATTGCATAAATATATATATCAGGTACAACAATTCTGCCTGTCACTCCTAATCGTGAATGCTCTTTGAGACTGCAGAATTATGCTCTTTTTTGTGTGTGTATGCGTGCATGTGTGTGTGTGTTATTGTGTGTGTGAAAAGACAAGAGTTTTTTTTATATTAGTTGAAAACGAGGATCATTTGTGGTTATTGACAGTAAACATTTTTAAATGAGGAGCATT
The DNA here is from genome assembly GCA_016271365.2 of Neoceratodus forsteri. Classification (NCBI taxonomy): domain Eukaryota; kingdom Metazoa; phylum Chordata; order Ceratodontiformes; family Ceratodontidae; genus Neoceratodus; species Neoceratodus forsteri. The sequence continues at coordinate 78,531,351 of CM057454.1, read as the reverse complement.
ACTCAGTGTTTACATCTTTCACATCAAGGGACAGTCAAATCAGTAGATGCTGTATGATTTCAGGTATTCAGCAAAACTACACGGTGTCAGCGAAAGCCGCCAGCTGTCCGTGCCTAATACCTCATGTCAAACTGTCAATAAGGAATTAAAAAAATTACAAATAATTAACTAACTGCTTCACCTAATGGAGTTTTATTCACAGATGGTGAGATGTTTATTAATATTAGCCCTTTATAGTACACTTCAGGTTTTTCTGAGATGCAACAATTTCATGCCTCTGCTGCTTCCAGCTTGTCAACTCTGTATAGGATGTGTTCCCAATCAGACAGTCTGTTCCTGAATAGGAATAAAAAATTTTTGTAATGTCAGCCTTAATGCAATACCTTACCATAAGCAAATGTTGTTTATGTATCCCCCCCCCACCACCATCATGAATACTGCGGGCACTTATAAGTCTATAGATAGCTAGTGGCACTATCACAGGGGGAGCTTGCAAAGGCCATTTCTTGTTGCAGTTGGTGGGTTTTGGCTGGCAAAATGACAGGGAATAGGGAAATCTGCATTTTTGTTTTGTATGATTTCAAAATAAACCATGTGTAGAGCAAGTTGTACTCATGATGTGAAACACAAGTAAAAATAATTTTTGTAGTGCTCCACATTGTCAATGGGTAGTAATAACAATTGAGTACTGCGCACCCCTACTAGAGGAAATGGCACAGCCCAAAGCTTGAGCACATGAGGATTCCAGACAGCAGCAACTCTCCAGTTTAAACTGTGCCATTCAATGGGAAAGATCTTTCAAGCTTCTCTGAAGATACTTTAAGCGCTTCAGCTTCGGGGCTGCAATTCTGCATAGCAGGTTGGGGCTGCCTGGTGACAGGGAGCATCCCAAAATTTAAATCATGCCTGTTAAGCTGCGGCTCTCAAATTGACTAACCAGCTCACCACAATTCCAGTGCTTGTGCTTGGACTGGGGGCCACATCTGCCTTTTAATTAATGGTGTCATTATTGTATGGTCTCTGATTTCTTCAAAAAAAAAAAAGAATAGAAGTGCCTGAGATAAGTCTAGTTTTATCCTTTTTTGGGGTAGTCTAGGATTCCTGGTGGGGGTCTCCTTCATTCTTATGCATCGGTCCCTTCCCCCACCCAGATTTTAGGATAATTTTCATTTTTTCCCTGTTTTCCTTTTGTTAATATTTGTTTTTTTTTGGGTATTGTCCTTTTAACTGGCATTTCTTCTTTAATTAGTTTTTCCTCAGCAGCTTTAGCACCATTATTCGTCAGTAGCTGCTGAGGAATGAATCACTTGTTTTTCTAAGGGAACAGTGTTTATTTATTGCTTTACTGTACTCAGTGGGCCAGTGGTGTGCTTTTGTCAGACCTGTGAGCTGCCACACTTCCTGCCATTGAGTGATCATTTTTTTCAGTTGGGCGCACGCCCTGCTCCTTCACTTTAGCTTTCTGCTGCAGCATGCCTTTTTCATGCATCTGGAGTGTGCATGTGCCCTCTTCCTAGCATGACGATGACAAGCACAATGTCGTGATGTTGTGCATGCACCTGCCTGAGAGTGCGCATTCTAGGTTTTTCCATAAGCCTTACACACGCAGCTCTTTTCTAACACTTTTTTCTGGGTGTTTTGTCTCCGTTTGACTTCACTTTACAGTTAGATCAACTGTGGCCACTCCTTCTGCAGAATTACATTCTGCAGGTCAGATTTTACTTATTTTAATAATAATAATAATAATCTTTATTTTTATGGCACTTTTCCAAACCAAGGTGCCTAACAAAGGTAAAATCACATAACCATAAAATTTCACCAGTTCAAGATCAGCAAAACATTTTTAAAACTAATAATCACAACATCTTAAAACATTCCCACAATTACAAACTGTTCCCGTCAAGTACCATATGCTTGACTCCATAACCAAGTTTTAAGCACTTGTTTAAAACCCTCCATGGTCATGTGCTCATGTAACCAAAGGGGTAGAGAATTCCAGAGGGTAGGGGCAGCATACACAAATGCCCTAGCCCCAAAGGATTTCAACTGCATCCTCGGAATCTCTAGCAACCCCTCGTTGGCTGAGTGGAGCGATCACCCAGGGTGGTGAGGGACCAGGGGCTCTTTTAGGTAGTCAGGGCCAAGTCCATGTAGGGCTTTAAAAGTCAGAAGACTGACCTTAAAGGTAATCTGCCACTGAACAGGCAGCCAGTGCAGTCCACGCAGCACTGGCAAAATATGACAGAACCGCAAGGTACCTGCCAATAGCCATGCTGCTGCGCTCTGCACCAGCTGCAAGCAGTGGATTTCTACCCCAGATAGCCCTAGGTAAAGGGAGTTGCAGTAGTCCAGATGTGAGGTCACAAGGACATGGATCAAAGTTGGAAGGTCGGCGGACAGTACAAAGTGTTTTATCCTGGTGATATTCCTCAGATGGTAAAACAAGGATTTGACAACTGCTGACACCTGAGAATGCAGGGTCAGCCCATCGTCAAAAATTATCCCCAGGTTCCGCACCTGTCCAGAGGCAGGTAGAGACTCATCCTCCCAGATATATACCAGAGAGTGAGTCCCCACTCAGTCTCTCTATCGGGCTGCCTAGATCCACAACCAATACCTCGGTCTTATCAGAGTTCAACTTTAACCAGCTGGTATCCATCCATTCCTGGATTTCAACATTTTATATATATATATATATATATATATATAAACTTGCATAAGAAGAAGCAATTCTGAAGAAAGGGCGGTTACTAGTGGGGTACCGCAGGGTTCAGTATTGGGTCCAGTCCTTTTTAATGTCTTCATCAGTGACATTGCAGAGGGACTGGAAGGAAAAGTATGCCTTTTTGCAGATGACACAAAGATCTGCAACAGGGTTGATACACAAGGAGGCGTGGAAAGGATGAAAAGGGACTTGGCAAGGTTGGAGGAATGGTCAGACGTATGGCAGCTAGGATTCAATGCAAAAAAGTGCAAAATAATGCACCTGGGAAACAAGAACCCAGGGGAAGAATACACAATGGGTGGGAGGTAGTAACAACAACAAAACAGGAAAGGGACCTGGGGTAATCATATCAGATGACCTTAAGGTTAGCAAGCAATGTGAGAAGGCAGTAGGAGGGCCGGGGTATACTGGGATGTATAGGAGAGGCATCAGCAGCAGAAAACAGGAAGTTGTTATCCCTCTGTACAGACAGTTGGTGAGACCCCATCTGGAATACTGTGTCCAGTTCTGGAGACCCCATCTCCAAGGACATAGACAGGATAGAGGCAGTCCAGAGGAGGGCAACTAAAATGGTGCAGGGTCTGCAAGAGAAGCTGTATGAGGAGAGACTAAAGGAGCTTAATATGTATACCCTTGAGGAAAGAAGGGAGAGGGGGACATGATAGAAACTTTCAAGTACCTCAAGGGAATCAACAAAGTCCAAGAGGGTAGCATCTTTCAGAAAAGAGACTTGCAAGAACAAGGGACACAATTTAAAGATAGAAGGAGGGCGGTTCAGGGGCAATGTGAGGAAGTATTATTTCACAGAGAGGGTAGTGGATGCATGGAACAGCCTTCCTGAGGAAGTTGTGGGGTCTAAAACTGTGGGAGAATTCAAGAATGCATGGGACAGACATAAGGCAATTCTTGTAGGGGGCAGGAAGATAAAGGCTGTTGGTTAACTAGGATCTGCGGCCTATCCTGTAGGTAGGGAAATGGGCAGACTAGATGGGCCTAGCGGTCCTTATCTGCCGTCAAAGTCTATGTTTCTATGTTTCAATCATATTATAACAAGCCCAGGCATCTACGGGGCTATAAATCTTGGCACCGTGGCTTATTGGAGATCATTAACTTTTAAAAGGAGTAAGACCTGCAAAAGGGTGATGAGGGCCTCTCACATGGGTTTCTATTGATCCCATTGATCCCATTGTGTTTCTCAGGCTAATATATCTCTTACAGTCCCATCCAGCAGGTCCTTCAAGCTGGGGGAGGGGCACCTGGTCTTTCAGTTGGCAGTGGCAAAGCAGAATTGTAAAATCCTTCTTACTGCTCTTGGGAGAGCTTTTGGGTCCTGATGTTCTGCAGGACATCCCAGCATGCACATCTGCCCCCAAACCAGGCCCCTCAGGTTGGGGGGGGCCCACACAGGCATGTCTAGGTGCATCACAACAGGACAAGGCTGTGGATGCAGATGTGCAGGCAGACCCCTACCCTGACTATTTAGAGGGTCAGGATGAGGAGTTTGGGGATCTTGTGGAAACTCCTGACCTTACAAAGTTGCTTTCTGATGAGGAGGACATCCCCTCTGGGGAGGAGAAGGGGAGTGGACAGAGCCAAGGAGGAGGATTCCTATCCCTCCCCTGTTTGATACCAAGTCCTTGTCCTACCTGATAGCTGAGGCATGTACATCCTTACAGCTCAAAGAGGAACAATCCATGGAGACAGAGGACATCAATCCTATACTGTCCATGTCCTTTTCTGCTCCAAACTGTTTTCTGAGTTTTATTCATTGTGACCAAATTATTGAGCAAGTATGGGCAGCTGTGGACCAAAGTAAGCATCTGCCAAAATGTAAGACACAGTTTTGTCACTTTTTTTTAGAGGAAAACATTTGCAGGTGGGAAGCCCCTTCTCTGTCAGACAAGACTGTGCATCATTCTGTCATGCACATCACTATTCCTATTGAAGGATCACTGGCTTAATGGAATCACATAACAAATGAGTGGATGCCACTTGTAGAAGAGCTTTTGCCTCCAACAGTGCAAACCTGTGCACCTCCTATGCCTCTTTTATTGTTGCCAGAGCTTTAAACTTGTGGGTTTTGACCCTGGGCAGCTTTGTTCCCCTGGATTCAGAGGGAGCAAGCATTTTGCAATTGGTTGCCATGACCTCCACCATTTTAGGTGATACCACAGTGGAGAATTTGTACATGTTGGCTTGCTCCACCTGTCACATTGTATCGGCCATGTGAGATGTCTGGCTTAGGCACTGGGTTGCTGATCAGGCTTTCAAGACCAAGCTCTTCCATCTCCCTTTGAGGGAGGTTTGTTCAGTTTTGGTCTTGATGGCATTTAAAGGATATCCAGGAAAAGAAGGGCCACCTTCCAGTGTCAAAGCAACAGTACAAGGCCACGCCGACCCTAGAGGTCAAAGAGATGGCCAACAGAGGCAGTTTCGAGGAGGATTACATTCCTTTCAGAACTTTGGTAACCAGAGACATAGAGAAGCCTATTCTGGTTACAAGGGCTACAGTAATAGAGGGGCCCTTGCCAGGTGAAGTACCAGAGGCCCCAGGCAATGAACAGATGTCCCACAATGAGGGTACGCGGGCCCATGTCTACCCCGCTTCCCTAGGTGGAAGACTGCTAAATTTTTACTCAATATGGGCCCAGATAACACCAGATGCTTGGGTTCTGGAAATTCTGGCCTTGAGTTACACAATAGAATTTTCAAAACTCCACTGGGGGGATTTTCTGCCATCCCTGGTTCCCAAGAACCCAGTAAAGAGACACGCGATGTCAGATACCCTAACCCACCTCAGTCAAAAGGGAGCCATTGTGCCAGTTCCTCCAAGTGGGCAACGCCAAGGATTCTACTAGATTTATTTTTAGTAGTTCCCAAAAGGGTGGGGGGGGGCTTTGGACCCATTCTGGATCTGAAACATCTGAACAAGAAGACTATAGAATAATTTAGCATCTACAGCCCCAAAGCAAAAACAATAAAATGTTTTATGGGTACATACACTCACTAAGGTGCAATGATTCAAAACTAACTGCAATTGAAACATAGAAACATAGAAGTTAATGGCAGATAAGGACCGAAAGGCCCATCCAGTCTGCCCATTTCTTTTTCTACCTTATGAATGTGCCATAGGCCTTTGCTCTGTCAATGGCCTATCTATTCATACTCATCTGTATTGCTTCCTTATGCTTATCCCAAGCCTCTTTGAAGCCCTACACTGTATTCATATCCACCACTTCCTGAGGTAGGCTGTTCCATGCATCCACCACCCTTTCTGTGAAAAAGAACTTCCTCACATTACTCCTTAATCGGCCTCCCTCTAATCTCATGATGTGTCCTCTTGTCCTGCTATTTTTTCTTATATTGAAACATGTTAGACTCTTTCACCTTGTTAATGCCCTTAAGGTATTTGAATGTTTCAATCATATCACCTCTCTTCCTCCTTTGCTCTATGGTATACATATTGAGCTCAGTTAATCTGTCCTCATATGTTTTCTGATGCAGTCCCTGCACCATTTTAGTTGCCCTTCTCTGGACTGCCTCAATTTGGTTAATGTCCTTGTGAAGGTGTGGCCTCCAGTACTGCATGCAGTACTCCAGATGGGGCCTATCCAGTGTCTTGTAAAGAGGGATTATTACCTCCCTCTTCTGGCTTGTGATACCCCCTACTAATACACCCCAACATCTCTCTAGCCTTACCTACTGCTTTAGAGGTCTGCTTGGATGATTTCAGGTCATTGGAGATGATGACGCCCAAGTCTCTTTCTTCCCTTGTGACAGCTAGCAACTCCCCTCTAAGCCAATAGGTGACTTCCGGGTTTCTCTTCCCTATTTGCATGATCTTGCACTTCTTTGTGTTAAACCCCAGTTGCCACTCTTCCAACCATTTTGCTTGTTTATCCATATCTCTTCTCATTCTGCCCACCCCATCTGGATCATCTACTCTGTTGCAGATCTTGGTGTCATCTGCAAACAGACAAACCTTACCCTCCAGTCCATCTGCACTGTCACTGATGAAAATATTGAAGAGGACTGGCGCCAGAACTGATCCCTGAGGTACCCCACTTTTGACTTGCATCTCTTCTGACTGTACACCGTTTACTGCCACTCTCTGTTTTCTGCCCATCAACCGGTTTTCCACCCAGTTGACCAAAATCTGACCCACCCCGAGCCTACCCAGCTTATTAATCAATCATCTATGTGGAATGGTATAGAAAGCTTTGCTGAAGTTAAAGTAGGCAACATCAACTGCTCCCCCTTGGTCCACCACTCTGGTTACCCAGTCAAAAAAATCTATGAGATTAGTTTGACAGGACTTTCCTGTTGTAAACCCATGCTGTCTCGGATCCTGTGCTCCTAAGGATTCCAGGTGTTGCACTATCCTTTCCTTAAGCAGTGTCTCCATAATCTTGCCCACTACTGAGGTAAGACTGACTGGTCTGTAGTTCCCTGCCTCCTCCCTGCTACCACTCTTGTGGAGCGTGATCACATGAGCTCTGATCCAGTCTTCTGGGACCTCTCCTGTGCTCAGAGACCCACTAAACAGTTCTGATAATGGCTCTGCTAGTTCCACCCTTAACTCCTTTAGTACCCTGGGATGTATGCCATCAGGTCCCATTGCCTTGCCCACCCTGAGCTTATTGAGCTCTTGTAGGACCCTTTCTTTTGTGAAGGGACTAGTGCACACCTCCCCCCCCATGTCCATGGTGCAGAGCTGTGAGCCCTGCCCTACCTTCTCTTCAATAAATACTGAGCAGAAGTATCTATTTAGGACAGATGCTTTTACATGGTCCTCCTCCTCACACGCCCCCTTATCCCCTTTGATCTTAGCAATACCTCCTCTGGACTTTCTCCTTTCACTAATGTATCTATAGAAAGTCTTGTCACCTTCTTTTACTGCTTGTGCTAGTGCTTCCTTGGTGTGGGCCTTTGCCTGCCTTACTGCCTTACCTGCTTCCCTTAGGGAAGTTTGGTATGCCTCCCTATCTTCATCCTGCTGCTTTCCCTTATATTTCCTGAAGGTCAGCTTTTTGGCTCTGACCTTGTCTACTATTGTGTTTGAGAACCAAAGTGGTTTCCTTCTTCTTTTGCACTTCCTTTCTCACTAACACAATAGGATGTTGCTTCAAGTATTGCATCTTTAATGCTTGCCCACTTTGCCTGTACCCCCTCACCTGTATTTCTTTTTGCCAGGGCTTGCTTAACTCTGTTGGCCATCTTATCAAAGTCAGCTCCTTTGAAGTCCCATATTTTTGCCTTGGAATGGGATGATTTTGTTCTAGTGGCCAAACTGAACCATACCATGTGATGGTCACTGGCACCCAGGTGACCTTCTACCTGGAGATCTGTGATCATTTCCTGTTAGTCAGTACTAGATCTAGGAAAGCCCTGTCTCTTGTGGGTTGTTGTACCAGTTGTTTGAGGACCTCCCCCTGCAGGGAAACCATCATATGTCCATTTCTGGCAGATGTCCCTGCTGGTATTGCCCAATTTGTGTCTGGCATGTTGAAGTCTCACATTATCAGAACCTCCCCTTTAGCTGTCATGTTTCATATATCTTCTAACAGTAATGTGTCTACATACTCCTCCTGGTCTGAAGGTCTGTACACAACCCCAGTTCGTATGGCTGTCCCATTTCCTGTTTCCATGGTGACCCACAGTTCTTATGACTCCTTATGTGTATTCTGAATTTCTGTAGCTTTGATATTTTCATTGACATAAAGGGCCACTCCATCTCCCTTTTGCACCCCAGTCTCTTCTGAACAGTATATAGCCAGGTACTGAAGTCTCCCAATGTGGTTACTGGTAAACCATGTCTCATTAATGGCTACTGTGTCCAGTTTAGCCTCTGTCATTATTGCCTGCAGGTCTGGGATCTTGTTTCCCAGACTGCAGCATTGCACATGATTTTCCATTGGTCAGATCTCAGTGTGTTAGTTGTTGGGCGAGGTCCGGCATTTCCCCTGTGCAACGTATAGGAAGCCAGACCTTTTTCTTTACCTGGTGATGCAAATGAACTACAAACATGCTGAACTCCTGTTTGACCACTAGCTGAGGGGGGAGGAGTGTTCTTCCCATTTGACATATCGGGTGCTGCACCCCTCTCCACATTTGCTAGTTTAAATATTCTGCAAAGACATCAAACTTCTGCCGAATGCACTGACTCTCTTTAGTCAGATGCAGTCCATCAAATTTAAAGAACTTTTGCTCCCAAAACTGTTGCCAGTTCCTCCCAATTTGTGTCCTTTTTCCTGGCACCAGCCCTTGAGCCACATGCTTAGCTCCCCTATCTCTTCTCTCTGACCTTCCATTCCATCTGTCCCCTCCCAGACTGGGAGAGAAAATATTGAGCAAAATTGAGCAAAACAACACTATTATCTCAGATCCTACTGTGATTGCTAATATTTTCAATGACTATTTTGTTTAATATATTCTAAGGACAGTCTAACATATGTTCATACTTCTCAAACAAATCATGCAACCTATAAAATAGAGCTTAAGGACATTCAAAAGAAAATACATGATTTGAAACCTTATGGTGCCCCAGGAAATTATGTCATAACACTGCAGATGCTAAAAATAATGATGGACAGTATCTGATTAGATGTCCAGAATTATGGACCAATCAGTCTGACGTCGGTCTCCGGTAAGATTTTGGAGGCAATTATTAAAGACAGGATCCAGACACAGTTAAAACTAAATGGTTGCATTGATAGGGGGCAGCATGATTTTACTGCAGGTCAATCCTGCATAACAAACTTCCTTTGTTTCTATTAAAGAATTAGTGACTTTCTTAACAAAGGTGGACCATCAAATATAATTCTATAAGATTTTCATACGGCATTTGATACTGTCCCGCACTGGCCAGTAATAGAAAGACTTATAAGATATGAGATTGATAAGTGTATTGTGAAATGGATTACAAACTGGTTAACCTTATGTATGCAAAGAGTTTCCATAAATGGTTTCCTTTCTCAGGAGGGAAGTGTGATGAGTGGTGTCCCCCAAGGATCTGTCTTGAGACCAATTTTGTTTCAGCTATTCATGGCAGATTTAGAGAGCAACATTGATAATTTTATTGTAAAATATGCTGATGACACAACAATTGGAAGCCCAGCATCCACCTCAGAACAGACTGCCAGTTTTCAAAGGGACCTGGATGCCATAACCACTTGAGCTTTTAAATGGGGCATGTCCTCAATTTAGATAAGTGTACTGTCTCCATTTAGGAAGACATAACGCACAAAATCAATATGTATTAAGCAATACTATACTAAACACAACTTCATCATAAAATGACCTAGATAGATAGATAGATAGATAGATAGATACTTTATTTATAAACGTGCCCATCTCTGGAGACTTGGGGCGCTGTACAATAAAAGAGCAACAATGCATATAAACAATAATTCATCATTAAAACAGGTTTTAAAATTACTCTATCCATCCCTTAAAACCCATTAATCAGTCAATCAGTGAACGTCTGTTGGAAAAAATATGTCTTTAACCCCTTTTTAAAGGCTTCTAATGAGGGAGCCTCCCTTAGATAACCAGGAAGGGAGTTCCACAGGGTAGGTGCCACCACTGAGAACACCCTGTCCCCAGAGTGCTGTGGCCTAACCCTGGGAAATCCAAGGAGGCCTCCTCTGGCAGAACGGAGTGCCCGGGGCAGATGGTAGGGGACAAGGAGATCTTGCAGATAGACTTGGGTGTAATTATTGATAACACACTAAATTTCAAGGGATATTGAATTAGTGCAGTACTGAAGGCAAACTGGGTGATGGGTGCAATTAAAAGAAATATTAAAAGTCAAAATGCTGAAGTGATTATATGCCACTGTATAAATCATATGTCCTCCGCATTTAGATTATTGCAGCCAATTGTGGTGTCCCTATAGGAAGTCTGAAGTAGATATGGTAGAAAAGATGAAGTGCCAAACAACAAAAATATTAAAGAAACAGAAAAATTATTCCTATATATCGAGACACTTAAACAAATTACAACTCTGTTCCTTAGAGAATTGTAGAAAGAGGGGTGACCTATTGATGTTTTATGTTGTTATCCATGATACCTATCTTATGGAACTGTTGAACATAAATTTGAAGTATAATAACCACAACACATGTGGTCATTCATTGCAAGTACAGACCACGAGATTTATTTCTGACAAAAGAAAGTATTTTTTCCTGCAAAGGGTGATAAACCTTTGGAACAATCTGCCTGAAACTATAGTCACTAGCAAAACAAAGGGAAAAAGACTAGGTAGACATATGGCAAATGGTAGTAAATTTGTTATACTACCCTTAATCAAGAGGAGCTAACCTTGGGCTATTGCCTTATCAGCTCCTGACATTCATTTGTGTCATTAGTGTTACATTTGTGCATCACATGACCTCCAAAATGGAGTCCCTATTTTCAGTCACCTGAGCTGCCCAGCCAGGTGACTTCCTAGCTTCCATGGATGTGACAGATGTGTATCTCTGCATTCCAATTCATCAGTCTCATCAGAGGTTCCACAGGTTCTCGGTACAGGGCAGCATTTCCAGTACAGGGCTCTTCCTTTTGTGCTTGCAGCCCCCAGGGTCTTCTTGAAGGTGCCCATAGTCTTAGTGTCTCAACTTTGGCAGGAGGGACATCATGTCTATCCCTACCTGGATGACCTCATTCAAGCACCATCTGTGACATTGGCAAGGAGGTCAGTGATCAGGATTCTGGAGATGTTAGAGTCCTTTGGCTGGGTGGTGAATCAGGAGAAAAGCTCTCTTGAACCATCCCAGACCTTGGAACATCTGGGAGCAGTATTCAGGACAGATCAGGGGAAGGTCTTCCTTTCACCATCCAGAAAGTAGACCCTTTTGAGAGAAGTTCAGTGGCTGAGGACTCTGACATTGGCAACAGTTCTCTGCCTGCTGCAAATTCTGGGCCTCAGTACGGTAGTGATAGAACTAGTCATGTGGGCTCGCCTTCACATGCAGCCCCTTCAGATGGGTTTTCTGTCAGCCTGGATCTGACCTCAGAGTATTATTAGGCCAGGATCCTCCTCTCACCACAGCTATGGCACTCTCTGAGGTGATGGGTGAGTATGGAGAATCTGAGCAAAGGGGTTCCCTTGGAAGATCCCCAGAGTTGGGTTTGATAACTGTTGCCAGCCTCTTGGGTTGCAGGGCAGTCCTGAACCACTTGCCCATTCAGGGAACTTGGTCAGTACAAGAACAGCATCTCCACAGAAACATTCTGGAGATGAGGGCGGTATGCTTCGCTCTTCTTCAATTTCAGTCTGCTGCAGTCAAAGGCTGAGAAAATAAGGTCAGACAACACCATCACAGTGGTGTACATAAACAATCAAAGAGCCACAAAAAGCAAAGGGATGCTAAAAGAAGCCACAAAACTCCTACTATGGGCAGAGGAAAACCTTCTCTCTCTCTGTCAACAGTCCACTTGACAAGGGAGTTGAACATTCAGGCTGATTGGCTATGTCATGAAAATGTTCATCTAAGGGAGTGGATGTTGAACTCGGGGGTGTTCGACCTCTTGTGTCAAAGGTTTGGTCATCCTCAGATCAATCTGTTCACCTCCAGCCACAATACTCAGACTCAATGGTTCTTCAGTCACTATCGCTGTCCACAGGCAGATACTCTGACACAGGAGTGGAGCTTCAACACAGCATACACATTTCTTCCACTGCCTCTCCTCCCCAAGATCATATGCAAAATACAGTATTCAAGAGGAAGCTTTGTTCTAATAGTTCTGGAGTGTCCCAGAAGACTGGGATTCTCAGACTTATTGAACCTTGCTCAACATACTTCCTTTCGCCTTCCAGTGCGGGTGGACCTTCTCTCTCAGGGCCCCATTCTGCATCCAAATCCAGGAGCGATGCAGCTTGTAGCCTATCTCCTGAAAGGAGACATCTAAAACTAATTTTCTCCAAGAAGGTAATAAACACACTGATGGCTGCCAAGAAGACTTCCACTTCAGCAGCTTATGTCGCATCTGGACCACCTTTTCGCTTGGTCCAGGGACAAATATTTTCAGGCTTCCAGAGCCTCAATCCCACAAATTCTAGATTTCATGCAGGAAGGAGTGGAAAAGGTTAGGCCCTGAGCACCCTGAGAGGTCAGGTGTCAGTCCTCAGAGCCTCCTTGGGTATGTCCTTAGTGACTAACAGGAAAGTTGTTCATTTTCTGTGGGCTGTCTGCAGGAGTCAGCCTGTGTTCTGATCCCCAGTTCCTCCTTGGTAACTGACTCTAGTGCTGAATGCTCTGTGTAAGGAGCCTTTCTAACCACTGTCCTCAGTTCTGCTGGATGTACTACTGTATAACAGTTTAAATTCACACCAGTATTATTTAATGCAGTCCAGGATGTTGGAGGGGTTCATACCCATCTATTTTCATGAGTGAGCTATAAAGCTAGCTATGGCACTGCACTGTGAGCTGTCAATGTCTGTACTAATGACAGTGAATGATGTGTACCCAGTAACCTCACTTGTTGCTGCTGAACCTGTGTCCATCCTTGTGCTGCCCTTGTGATTGGGAGACATGCCACCACTGCTATCATGTTACTGCCACTCTGTGCCTTCTGGAGAGACCTTGTTCAGTGAGTGGCTGACATCCTGCATGAGAGAGAGACAGAGACCAATACCAAGAGTTCTGAGTCCCTGTTGCAATAGGTCCTGCTGTACATCGTCACCATGGTCAGAAGGATCCTGCTTGGGCATGTATTCTCACTTCCTCCAACTTAGAAGTGAACACCAGGCTCAGCCAAACAGCTTCCTGGGGGAGTTGTGTCACCTGCCATGGGATATGGTGATTGGGGTGGGTGGGAGGATGGTTCCCAAGAGGGAGCAGGGTGCTTTTAAATGGAGTGCACATTAATAAAGGTTTTGTCCACATATTCTTGTGTTTGGTCTACTTTCACTTACTGCAATATTTATTTGTTTCATTTTTGTTAACCGGGTAGGTGCACTAGCCATGAAATGACTATTTTCAGGCATGACCCGGGAGAGTACAACAATCAAACAGGTACATAGCATGAGTACAATGAAATTACAATAGCATAGGTAAAAATAGTCAGTAGTAATGAATACATGCAACCAGAGCAATAACAATCAATGAAATTCACATAGAACTTTCAGGCATAAAATGGTCTAGGAGCAGATACCACAACATAGCAGCAAAGAAATATTGTTCAAATTAGTCACAACAATGAAGATTCAAATAGGCAGCGAAACAAGGCAAGGGAAAATTCCTGACTGGGCAGGATGCATTATCACGGCCTCCGAAACAAGTCTCAGGTGTCGGGGGTTTGGGGTAGATTAGCTCTCAAGGAGATACAGTAACAAGGGTAAGAAGTGCTATGAGGTAGGGAGGTTAAAGTTAGGCCAGGCAGCATCTGGCAGGTGAGTGGATTAAGGAGGATTAAAACAAGTGCAGAGATCAGCAAGGGATAGATGTAGGCACAGCTCCTTTTTGAAGCTGTCATGTAATAAAGATATTCGAAGTGCTTGGGGGAGAGAGTTCCAAAGCTTAGGAGCAGAGTGATTGAAGGCAACAGAGTCTTTTGATGTTTTACATCTAGGTACATTCAGCAGGGATTTATCTACTGATCACAGTCTATAGGAGGAGGTTTGAGGTACCAGCAATATTGCGAGCGTTTAAAGGGGTCTGGTTTCTGAGTACAGAGTCAATCAGGGAGCCAAGAGATTATTGACGGCAAGCTGAGGGGCTAACCAGCCCAGGTCCCTGTACAGTTGGCAGTGTTGCTTGAGCCATGATGATGAGGAGGCGATCAACAGATATTATTATAAGTGACATCCCACTTATGAAGGATGACATTATGTGTGGCAGCAAAGGTTGGCATGCAGTAGGTGAGGGCAGCAAATAATATGCCTCTGGAATAGCAAGTTTAGCAGAGGGAGTCAGCGTAGCTGGACTTGTGTTATTGCCAGTTTAGCATTCACTGTCTTGCAGGCAGATTGTATATGCAGGCTGAAGTCCAGGGATTGGTCCAGAAGAATTCCCAGGTACTTAAAAGATGTAATGCATTCTACTTGTGTGTCACTGTGGTCTTGAACCAATAGGGGAGTTTAACATGTTCGATGTTTAGGGGCAGATCCAAGTAGCATTGCTTGGGTTTTCTTAGCATTAAGTACAAGCTTATGTGCAGAAAGCCAATTTTGGACATTTGTGAAATCTGAAGAAAGGGATGCATTTATGCTGGCGACCTTATCAGAGCTTGAACAGAGTACAAGATCATCTGCATAGAGTATGGATGAGCATGAAAGAAAAACCTCATCTATGTTATTGATAAAAAGTGAGACAAGAAGAGGTCCCAGAATAGAGCACTGGGGAACCCCAATATTGATGGTAGCGCCATCAGATAAGGAGGAGTTGAATTTTGCAATTTGAGTTCTGTTTGATAGATAGCTTCCATATCAGGTGACAAATGGGGGTGAAAAGCTCAGATTGCAAAGAGTGGAGAGGAGCAGGGGATGATCAACAAGATCAAAGGCCTTTGTAAGGTTTATAAAAACTGCCTCTGTCAGCTGGCCAGCGTCCATACTGGTAAGCACATCGGTAGCGAATTTGAGAAGTCTGTAGAGGTACTGTGACCTTTATGGAAGCCATGTTGGGTGTCAGAGAGGAGGCTGCACTTTGTGAGGTAGTCAATGGTTTGATTTGCAACAAGTTTTTCCAGAACTTTACTTAGGACCGGTAGGATGGCTATAGGCTTGTAGTTAGTAATCTCCTTGGGATCATCTTTTTCAAAGACAGTCATTACACGAGCAATCTTCCAGAGGTCAGGAACTTGGCTGTTAGAGAAAGACAAGGTGAAAATTCTAGCCAAAGGGGAGGCTATGTATGGAGCTGTTAGTTTCAGGATCCGAGGCTCAAGTGTACCTGATCCAGAGCTAGTGCTGTCAGAGACAGTCCATAATAGTTTTATGACCTCAATCCTTGAGAGTGCCTTGAAGTAGAATGGGGGAATTTTAGATACTGTATTTGTTGGGAAGGATAGCTGGGGGTCGTGGACTGTGTTGATGTTGAAAGCAGAGAGGCTGCCTGAGGAAATGGGAAGGCAGAGGTATACTGAGACAGGTCTGAGGACATTTGATTGAAGGAATTAGCAATGGTGTTGGAGTCATTGCAATGTACTCGATTTAATACCATGTCGCTGGGGGTAGATGACTGGGATGCACCGAGAAAGGTCTTGACATGGGCCCAGAATTTCCTAGGGTCTCCAGCAGAGCCTAGCAGCAGTTCTTTACAAAAGGCACTCTTAACTGTTCTGACTTATTTTTTACAGAAGTTACATAGGATTCTGTAGGTAGCATAGTCAGATTGTAGCCCCGAGGCTTTGTACTTTTTCCAGCATTTCTCCTAGAGCATAGATTTTTCAGCAAGTCTTTGTGAAGCCATCTCGTTTGTTTACCCCTCACCCTCCATGTCACCTTAGGGGCATGCTTGTTCTGGATGACCGGGAATTCATTAAGGAAGATACTCAGTGCAGACTCAACATTATGGTAAAGGTAAATACCAGACCAGTTTATCCTTGAGACATCATGACAAAAAGTCTCAATATCCAGGTTGGCAAAATTCGTAAAGGTGACATAGTGCGGTGGAGGGGATGGAGAAGCCTCAGGACTCCAGATGCAGAAGACAGGGGAATAATCAATAAGTGAATCTGCCAAGATGCCTGCTTGGTGTACGTGATCCAGATGGTTTACCAGTACCCAGTCAATATGGGAAGAGGATTTTAGTGAAGGAGTAACTCTGGTAGGCTCACTTAACAGCTGGTGGAGGTTATAATTTTGTACCAGAGAGAGCAGCTTGCTATGGGCAGTCCCTAGCCAATTTTGGTTAAGGTCACCCAATATAATGACCTCATTATGTTGGGAGTGCAAAGAGGTCTGATCAAATCATTCCTGCTGACCTACAGTGCCCCCATTTGGGGGATTGTAGGTGCAGACAATGTGGAGTTTCTTGGCTCCCAGGGTGAAAGTAGCATTAAGGGACTCACAGGTGGAGGACGTACAGCCCTTAGAGAATAGGAGGTGCTTAAAAGCAAGCATAGGTTGAGACACAGTAATTAGGTTAGGGAAACTGAAATCACCATGTAGGGTGTTTGAAGAACTCGAGGGATAGAATCCTGGGAAAGTTATAACAACCCAGTTAAAGCATAGTAGGAGTAGAAGTAATAGGAGCATCTTGAACATGTAACGAAGAGCCATGTTTACACAAGTGAATGTAATTATCGCACAGTGGGCTAGGCAGAGGAGCAAAGGTAGCCAAAGCGGAGTTATGATATGGCTATAGAAATTTAGGCAGAGAGATGAAACACAAGCACCAGCCAATCCCAGGAGAGTCACTGGAAGCCTAGACCAATCAACGATCAGGTGTCATAAGTTCAAAATCCTTTGTTGGCTGAGAGGTGGTTTTGGTGCTGAATGTACCTGTGGAGCAACGCTTTGCAGCTGAACCAGTGAAGTTGTACAAGGCTACAATCCAGTGTGGCAAGCTTGGTCTGCAGCTTTAATTTCTGTTTCTGGCCCTGCTCCACCAGTGTGGAAGGGGAGCAGGGGCAGGCAATCAAGTCTTGCAGCCTTAGTGGATGAGCATGGTTTGGCCTGAGAAACAGGCAGAAGCACCCCAGGGATGGTCCTCAGAAAGAGAGGAGTCCCAGGTCCACTGGAACAGAAGAAGAAGGAGTAAATATAAAGTGTTGCCACTTTAACAGGAGAGACAGCTGTTGTAGCCCTCTCATGACTTTGTAGTATAATTTGCAAATGGGAAAGTACACCAAAAAAAAAAAAAAATGTCTTGCTTTACAAAGAAGGATAGTCCACTGATAAGCATCTCTAATGAAGCAAGGTAAAATGGAGACCAGCAGGAGAGAAGTCAGTGAGACTGAGATCCTCCAATCAGAGTGTTGGCGCTGAAAATTCAGAATGTCCAAAGGTTCCAAACACCAGTGTACCTGAGGGGGTATATGGCTTTTGGCTGTTTCTGTAGATTTCTGGGCCCTGCAATGAACTGGAGTTCCGAGGATCCCAGGCGGCAGTTTCAACAGGGGGGAAAAAAGCCCCAGGGTCTGCTGATTAGCAGTAGCAGAACTGTTGGTTGCTTCCCAGGACAGGCTTGTAGCTTTTCCTCTGGTGGTGAGGTCCAAGCCCCAGTTGGGCATGGCACACCTGAGGGGGTATATGGCTTTGGGCTGTTTCTGTAAATTTCTGAGCCCTGCAATGAACCAGAGTTCGGAAGATCCCGGGTGGCAGTTTCGACAGGGGGAAAAAAGCCTCAGGGTCTGCTATTTAGCAGTAGCAAAACCATGGGTTGCTTCCCAGGACAGGCTTGTAGCTTTTCTTCTGGTGGCAAGGTCCAAGCCCCAGTTGGGCACGGTGATTGGTTTATTTTTGCTTACTATTGCATTCAGTGAATATAGCGAAGATAAACTGATCACTAAAATATGCTGCTGTACAGTGTCTTACAAGGTATGGTTTTTGGTTGCTGTGAGCTCAGCCTATAGGACTGGCAAGCTCCAGGTCTTGTCCCCAAAGAGCCATACCTTGTCATGCATAAGGACAAGGTGGTGCTCAGAACAGTTCCTTCCTTCATACAGATGGTTCCCACAGCTTTTCATGTGAGCCAGGAAATATGTCTTCCATCTTTCTGTCCACAGCCTTCTCACCCCAAGGAGAAGGAGTTACACAAGTTCGATTTGCATCAGGCCATTAGGACATACCTTAGATGGAGTGTTGAGCTCCAGAAATAGGATAGCTTATTTGTCCTGTTCAGAGCAGTCAGCAGGGACAGAAAGCCTCTAAGGCCACCCACGCTAGGTGGGTGAGGGCATGCATAGCCAAGGCTTATGCTGTGGAAAATAAGAGGCCTCCAGCTCTCATCAAGGCTCACTCCAGCAAGGCTATGTTCTCTTACTGGTTGGAGAGAGGTGAAGCATCTGTTTTAGAGTTATGTAAGACAGCTATATGGTCCTTCGGTCACACATTCACTAAGCACTACAAATTGGATGTTCAAAGCTCTGCTGATGTGGCCTTTGGTCATTGAGTTTTGCAGGTGGCAATTAGCAGATACATTTCTACCTGTTACATGGTTGATGTATGGGACAGTATTCTCCTCCCTCCCAGTTATTCTGGGTGCTGCTTCTTAGAACCCAGTTGTTATTACTACCCATTGACAATGTGGAGCGCTACAGAAAGAAGAAATTTCTTCATACTTACTGTAATTTCCTTTTCTGTTAGCTCCTACTGTGTCAATGGGGCCTGCCTGGGAGCCTTGTTCCTGTAGAAGAATACTGTCCGATATTCCAGCTGGGGATGTCCATTGTTCTGTTTAACCCTTTTTTTATAAAATTGGTGGGTATTCCTCTATAGTTTACCTGCTGCACTGTGTTTTCAAAAAAAAAAAAAAGATATATACTCATATATGAGGAGATCAGCCCAAATTTCAATGTGGTTGTCATCACGCATGCTTAACAGGTTTGAATTTTGAGGTTAGCTCACGCCTTTGTTGCAGGTAGCGCTTATACTGCATGTAGTCCTGCCTTGTTGTTTTGTATAAGTTTCTTATTTCAAATTGATGTTTAACAGCATTTTTCCAGCCATAGTTTTTCTAGAACATGAAGTTCCATTGCCTTCCTGTTGACATCAGACAAGATAAGACAGCATTTACTATACTTTATTTGATTAAAGTCATATCTGTATGGACAGCTAATTGTGTGCTTCTGATGTCAAGCAGACCAATATGACATTTATTTTCATATTTTGAGACACTGCGAGGACAGCAGTGACTGGAGAGTTACTGCTCTCCGGAATCCTCATGTGCCCAGCATTCCAAAGCTTTGGGCTGTGCTATTTCCCAGTAGGGGTGTACAATACCCAGTTGTTATGAAAATAATGCTCAGAAATTAATAATGCCCAGAAATACTTGTTCTGGGCACCCCAAAATCCAGAGTGCTGGCATAGTGTGAGGAGCCATTCACCCGTGTTCTCTGCATGAGAACAGTGGGATTTTCTTGAATGCTGAAACCACATCTGGAAGTCATGTTTCTGGCTTCAGCTCTGTCTGTCTATCTAATTATTTATTAAGTGAACTGAGGTGCCCACTCCCAGTACCACTTTTTTCTCCCCCTTCCCTCCAGGTTGCCTGCCCACCGTTCCCAATGTTTATATGTGTTTCTTTTAACATATAGGTGGACTGGTGTGCCCACTGCTGGTACCGCTTCACTTGACCCATCTCCCCTCCAGGTCACCTGCCCCTTTCCCCCAGTGTAGCTGGCAGCACCGGAGTGCCCACCCCTGGTGCTGACGAACATGAGTCTGACACTGGGGTGCCCAATCACCAGTGTTGGAATACTGTATCCCTGAAATAAAGCATACCATCCCTCAATTTTTTTTTAACCCTGTAAAAAAGAAAATAGCCCCTCACCAATTTCACCCCCACTCACTTCCCCCACCCACTCAACCCTGACCTCCTACTCAGCACCCCCACCCCATACCCCATCACATCCCTGCACACATCTTCACTCACCTGAACATGTCCGATGGTGTAGGTCCACTCTACGATCAAAGACATGTCTTGCTGCTGGAACTGTCAACTGCAATATGAGAAAACCAGATATATGCGGTTCAATATATTTCAATAGGGTTTTGAACTTTGATTCATAACATTGTCACTTTTGTATATTTTGATCCCAGATTTTCAACGTGGGCTTTTTTGGACTCCACCTCATGACTAATAGCAGTGAAATTATGCAAATTTGGCCTCAAAGGTGATTTAGCGGTCGCTTTGAGAAATGTCCTTTTGGGGGGGGGGATTTGGAAATTTTCATTTCCCTTCTTCATGAGATGGCATCATAAGAAGGTTATGTTGAAAATTTGGGCTCAAAATATGCAAAAATGACAAAGTTCTGAGTATACATTGAAATGTTTCTGTGCTCACTCATACGTTTGGTACTTTTAAATATTTTGACCCCAAATTTTCAACATACCAATTTTTTCACACCCTCATGAACGTGACAACTATCATTTTTCAAATCCTGGCCAAAATTTATTTTTGCACCTATGGCACGGAATAATGTTTCGGTGGAGGGGATCTGAAAATTTTCACCTTCCAGGTTCTTGAGGTGAGGTAATAAGAAGGCTATGTTGAAGATTTGGTGTACAAATATGGGAAAATGTCCAGGTTATGCATGAACATTGCAGTATTTCAATGTTCATTCATAACTTTGCTAATTTTCAATATTTTAACTCCAAACGTTCAGCATAGCCATTTTTCCACACCACCTCGTTACATGTGACAGGTGTAATTTTTTTTTTCGTATCGTTTCGTATCACAGGGTCGCCCCTAAAAAAGGGACCTCAGGTCTCAGTGGGTTTACCCGGTTACCAAAATCTAAATAAATAAATAAATATTTTTTATTGTGATTTTTCATATGCCATACAAGTACATACATGTTGACCATTATAGCAATGTTGATTCACATTTCACACTTTCAATCTGGGATTACATAAATGCATTTACAACCACACTCATGAGTGTAATACCTTAGTTGATACCAGTATAGATTAATAAAAAAAGAAAAGAGAAAAATAAACTATATCTTCCGAAGAAGACAGAGAACTGACTGATTCAACAAACTGTAACAGACAGTATGAACTATAAAAAGATAAATATGCTTTGTCTTAGTTCTAAATACATTAATTTATCTGTTTGTGACACATATATCAATTTATTGTCGTGCAGAGTAGTAATTCCTTAGTTTTTACAATGACTGGTTTATAATGTTTGTAACCTCTTCTCTAATTTTCTTTCAGGATCAGGTGGACGGCACAAAGATATCCATCCCTCCCATAGGAGAATGGCTTCATCTGTGTTAATGTAGTCAGGAGTGTTGCCCATACATTCAGAAATCTCTCCTCATGTTCTTTTAATACATATGTCAGTCTGTCCACTGATAGTGCTCTGAGGGTGAAAGTTTTCCATTGTTCCACCATGGGGGCATTCTTAGATATCCATAGGTTTGTATCCCCTGTCTAGCCACCACCAGGAGAACTCTCAGCTGCCTACTCTCCATTATCTTGTCTGGCAACCCCCAGTAGTAATGACCTTGGGGACACTTCCAAGGAGTAGGTGTAATTTTTTAAAATCCAGGACAGGATGATTTTTGCACTTCTGGTATGAAATGACATTTCGATCAATATATCCACTCAATATATCCACAGACCCACTTCCGCAATCTTCAAAAGGCAACCTTGTAGACCCTAGAAAATTCTGGGACTCAGTCAGCTCCCTCCTAAACCCCTGCTCCAGCTATGCTACACCACATCTCAACTCACAGGATGGGCTGCTGACTGACCCTCACATTGTGGCCAATGTCTTCAACTGTAAGTTCATCAACTTATCCATATACCTAAATAAGCTGCCAACTGCCCAACCTCAAAGCTCAGTCCTAATAGCTGACACACTGCCATCCTCCTCCAGCTGTGCCACTCACCCGCAAATACCCCCATTCTATTTTAAAGCCCTCTCCATACACAACACAGTGAAGCTAATCAAAGTCTACCTAACCATGGCTCTCGGATCTGATGGGCTATCTATAGTCTTCCTTAAGCTGATCTCTCCGGTGATTGCCAAGCCACTCACCTTCATCATTAACCTTGCCCTTTCCACCTCCTCCATGCCTGACCCATGGAAGATAGCTAAGGTTATCCCCATTCTTAAATCTGGTGACCCCAAATCCTCTGACAATTACTGTCCAATATCCATCCTCCCTCATCACAGTAGACTACTTGAGAGAGCAGTCCATTATCAGCTCACTGAGTACATAGGCAAATACACCCTCCTATGCAACCAACAGCACAACTTTCACAAGAATCATTCCACTGCCACTGCCCTAGCCCTTCTGACCAACCACATCCTCTCTAACATGGATAATGGTAAAGCCACTGGGGCTGTCTTCGTCGACCTCTCAAAGGCTTTTGACATGGTTAACCATGCTCTCCTTACCTCCAAGCTTAGCCTCCTTGTTTGTTCTCAGAAAGTCACGAGCTGGTTCACTAACTAGCTTACTGATCGCTCATAATTCGTGTGTATTGGTCAAACCTGCTTCCCCACCCTGCCTGTCTCTGTGGGGGTCCCTCAAGGCTCAATCCTGCATCCCCTCCTTTTCTCCTTATTCGTTAATGCATTTCCCTTCAACTGCCTCAACTGTCACTCTCTCCTGTATGCCGATGACCTTGTCCTCTTCCACAGTGACAAATCCATGGCTGCAATCTCCTCAGTTCTCTCGCACAACTATGCTGCAGCCCACAGCTGGTTCTCAAAAAATCTCCTCTTATTAAATGCCAAAAAAACTAAATCCATGCTGTTCGGATCTAAGCTCTTCCTGGCCAAAACTAAAAATCATGCCCCCTTACGCATTCTCACCCCAGACAGCCCAACCCTGGAGGACGTCAACACCCATAAATACTTACGAGTACTGCTCGACCCCTCCCTCACCATCACTGAGCATGCAAATTCCCTTGTCAGAAGGTTCCATCAAAAGTTAGGTACTGCCTATAGATTCAGGCAATACCTTACCCCTAAAGCCAGACTAGCCATTGTCCAGGGCAATCTTCTCCCTATTCTTGACTGCTGCTCCCCTATTTATGCCAGGACCTCCGCTACTGCCATGGCTAAACTCTCCGCTGCCTACAACAGTGCCTGTCGCTTTGCTTTATTGGCCCCATTCTCCATCCACCACTGTACCCTCTATAATACCCTTGGATGGCTACCACTGCAAATGTCGCTTTGATCTAGCCCTCTGCTGCATGGTGGACAATGTCATCTGCATGGCTCTAGAATCCCTCCTAATTGCCCTTCTGAAAACCAAATGTTCCTCTGCAACCTCGCTCTAATCATATTCTCCCTCTAGCTGTTCCTAGGGTATCCACCAACATGGGTAGCAGGGCTTGGTCTGAAGCTGCCCCTTTGCAATGGAACAAACTACCGGCTGAACTCTATTCCATTGACACACACACCAGTTTCAAGTCCCGCCTTAAAGTCTGGTTCCTGGTAAACTCATCCTGCTGCTGCTCCCAGGGGTCTAACACCAACCCACACTAGTCAACTCCCCAGCCCAGGGGTTACCCACCTAACCACACTAGTCAACTCTCCTGCCTACAACTATTATATTGTATTTTTCACAGTAATATTTGACTTCCTTGCCTGTACATATTGTATATATATTTTTTACTGAGTATTCTGTGTATTACTTGCTCACTGGATGATGCAGTCACACATTGTGCACTGTGCCTATGATTTGTTTGTTTTGTACCAAATCTCCTCATGTCCGATATTGAAACCTTGTATTCACTGTTCTCAAATGGACCTATACATCAAACCTGTATATTGTGCTTACTGTTGTTGCTTGTATCAAATCTGTTTCATGTGTATTACTGCTACCTTGTACTCCACTGTCACCCTGCACCATGTGTTATGGCCTGGGTCGTGCCTGAAAATGGTCCCTGGGATCAGTGCACTCACCCAGTTATCAAAGTCATAAATAAATAAATAAATATTATAAATGTTACATTTCATGTTTATAAGGGAAGTCATAAAATGGCTATCTTGAAAAGTTGGGAGTGAAAATAATATATATATATATATATATATATATATATATATATATATATATATATATATATACACACATATACACACACATATACACACGTGTGTGTGTGTGCAATCGAAGCAACTTTGTGTGTAGTGTCAGTCTTGACCTCAGAAGGTATGCTTTGTGATCCCGTGATGGTGAGCTGAGTTTGGGGGTGAGCTCAGTGACCCAGCTAGATGGATTTAGGGTGGGGGATGGCACTGTTATGCGACACACCACAGCCAGGTCCTGTGTGAATGGACCTGTGTAAAAAAGGATACAAGTCACTATTTCAAAAAGAAAGGAAATTCTTTGCAAAAAACTTTGTTAATGCACCAGCTAGGGTTCATGTTAATGCCACAAAAGTAGGGAAATGTGGTGTTAGGATTTTGAACCCTAACTCTCCACCCCAAACCCACCATACATTAGTGTTTTGGTTCTCTGGAGTCTTGGCAAGTCAGGGGTGGGGTCTTCCTTGGGATTGTCAGCTCTAATGCCCACCTCATTCCCTGAACAAACAACATCAGATGTGATCTCCTTTCTTCATGAAAAGCCCACAGGGTCCTGCTTGAAGAAAGTTACAACAGACTGTGTTGGCAGCATGTGGCAAGACATAGTTCTCTACTTTTGAATCATGTATCACTATGTGCCACTGGCTTGGAGCTGTACCATTTGCTTTGTATAGGAGCCTATGGGCTAGGGAGAGGGGTGAGCATTAGAGTTGACAACCCCAAGGAAGACCCCACCACTGATTCACCAAAACTCCAGAGTCCCCAAATCCTAATGTTTTTACCTTTTTCTGCCTGGGGAGGTGGGGGGGAAGGTGTAAGGGTTAAAAACCCTAATGTCACATTTCTCCAGTTCATTGTACATGTTATACAGACATGGATTATAGATATTACATAGTAATTTTTATATATCCTATGTTAGAAAGTACATACATCTTTGCCTCCATTATTACCCATTGAGAAAAAAAATAAACAAAAAACCTTCAAGGATGCTGTTGAATTAGCTCCCCAACCTCTTGCAGCATGATCTAAAAAAAAAAAAGACCTTACCACAGTGGTATTATCACATTACACTTGTGTACATAAATCTCCTCTCCCAAACACTAGTGGCTACCCCATAGGTGGCAACCACACACCGATCAAACTAGACCCATCTTTCTAGGGGATAAAGTCTGGATCTATTTGTGAAAAATATAAAATCCAGTGCTGCCATTTACTTAGAAAATGTGTTAATTAATTATGTATAGAAGCCATTAATTTTTCCATACCTTATTTGTCATTAACAATTTTCTGCCATAGTCCAATCATTGGAGGGACGGGGGTCATCCAATGCTTGGTAATGTTTTTTTTTTTTTGCCACTATTAAGGATGTTCCCTGATGTTTCAGCAGCCCCATGTCAAAATCATAATTTTTTGCCCAGTACATGCTGGTCATCTAAACATTTAAAATCCGCAACAAAAAACATGGGTTACCATGCTTGTTTTTAAATTACATTAGTGAGACTTGATCACTCTTTATGGAAAATATTGTTTTATGTGGTTATAACATCAATATTTTAGATGTCAACATGAGTGTGAAAGAAAAAGTGAAACAAAGACCCATCATTTATCATGATGCTTGCTTCATTTTTTTCCACAAATGCAAAAATAAAGAGTAAATAACCAATACAGTGATACCCTCTTGAACTGATATTCCCTAAAAGGGTGACATTTTTGTATGTTTTTATACATAAAACCATTTCAAACCCATGTCCTTTTCATAAAATCTTTTTTGATAGATGTAGACTAAGGTTGTGAATATAGGGCTGACAAGCTTCTTTTGGTTATAACTGTTATCAAAGTTGAAGTTTCAGAGGTGGTCAGCTCAGGACAAAAATTATTGAAACATACCAATAAAAAATAAAACTTGTGAGAAAACTATTCAAACAATTCAAAAGTACATACAGGATGGCAGGAACTTTAACATTAAATAAACAGTATAACCAAAGACAGATATGTAGGTAAAGTACCTTGAATGATACCGACTGCTGCAGTTTTGAGACCTAATCTCCTTGGTGCCATCCTGTATATAGTCTTAGCTGGACATGACATAATAGAATACATCATTATTCTAATAATGCTTCCATATATTTAAGAATGTACTTGTGCCAGAAACCATCCTTGAAAACTTTTTTGAGTGCATCAGAAAAATGGGAATTTGAAACACCTTAGTGACCCCCTTGTGTATGAGTAACCCCTAGGGGATAGACAGTAGCATTGTGACTGAGCTAATACAGTCCTGAGAAATAGACAGCTCCTTGATTTGGGTAGCCAGGTTTTTCCAGTAGGTCATTAACCCCAGGCAGGAGTAGAACACATACTAGTGTGTAACTAGATGACACCCACATTGTCTCCAATATACCTTGCGGCTGGCAGGGAGATCTTTTATAAGAACTGCAGGGGTCTGAAATTACCAGCTTCTACATTTCCATGCAAATTCTCTCCAACATGTAGAGTATGTTAAGCTGCCGATATCGTATATTTGGTCCACGTGTCAAAAGTAATGTTCATATTTGAATCTTTATTCCCTGCTTCCAAAATTATTTTGGAAATGTCTGCCAAGTATTCCTGCAGACCATGATAAAAGTTACCTGTGAGATGTGACCAGGCAGTGTCTTGTAGAACCTCTAAAAACATGTTAAGAAGTAGAGGGGTAGGAGTGGGTAGTTTTGTATATTTCTTCTGTTTATGTAGAAGAAATGTACATACCTGTAAATATCTATAGTGCTCATGGCCCGTTAACCCATAATGCTGCTGACGAGAGGACAAGGGGACAGCTCCATTAAGATCCAAGAATTGGTAGATATAGGTGAAGCCTAAGTATTTCCAGTGGGAGAAAGTATGATCAATCCTCACTGGAAGGAACTCAAACTCATTGGAAAGCATGTGGAGAAAATAGAAAATCCATGCCAATTTAGGATGATTCACAGTTGTCAGGATTTCAATTTTTTTCTGAGCATGCTTAGTTTTTTTGGATAATCCTCTGATACAGTTATAAATTTATCTTTCACGTGCATTTACCTTTTGCAAAATTAGAGATTTATCATTTGTGAGAAAAAACATTATTCGTAACGGCCACCATTCTTTTTTTTTTTTTTTGCAACTAAAGAACCTTGAAAATACATAAAAATGATGTATTTTCAAAAAACAAACACCTGAGCCTAGGTAAATGGGACCCATTTAGCTAGATTCTCATGTTTGTTTTTTGAAAATGACCCTGGAAAAAAGGTTTCTGAGCATCCAAAAATCCTGGGTGCCCAACTTAGAAAGAGGAGTCATTCACCTCCGTTCTTTGTATGAGAACAGCGGGACTTTCCTGGCATGTGCAACTGCAGATGGAAATGTGCTGCCAACTTAAGTGCCAGCAGTGAGCTGTCAGTTGCTCTATCTATCTATCTATCTATCTATCTATCTATCTATCTATCTATCATCTTTTATTTTTTAATTTCCTCCTTTTTCCAGCTCAGCCAGCCCTCTGTCATCCTTCCTGATATACAATAAGTACTGTAATACAAAGTGGACCTGGGAATCCACTGCTGGTATCACTTACCCAACCCTTTCCTCTCCAGGTTACCCCCCATGCATAGGTAGTGACACTGGGGTGCCCACCACTGGTGCAGCTGTACAGTAAAAGCCAACATTGGGACACCCAATCCCCAGTATCAGATACAGTACAGTAGTAAAGTTGATGTTGAAAAAAGAAAACAGTCCTTTATTGTCTTTTTTAAATACCCTATAAATAAAAAATGGTCCCTCATCAATCTGACTCCCCTACATCCCCCACCCCACTCTCACCTCTCACTCAGCACCCCCCACACACACCCTCTCTCACAAAAGTGTCCCTCATACAGGGGTTCAGTTAATTTATTTTTTGTGGAAGTCAAATACTTCCATGAGTCAAAATCTGGAAGTCATTTCAACGTTTTGGAAGTCAAAATACTTCCTAGATCCCACAATTTGAAAGACAATATTCTAAGAAGGATCAATTTATGGATGTTAATACACATATTAGTGGTAAAATACAATTCCTTTTAGAAAATCCTTAATTTCTTATCTTCTGTGCCTTCAGTTTTGGAAGTCATCCAATTTTATTTTTGAAATTTGGAAGTCAACGACTTCCTCCACCTTTATTTTGGAAGATTTTGCCTTATTTTTGGGAGTCAAATACTCCCAAAATGGAGTTAACTGAATCCCTGCCCTCATACATAATAATTCTTAAGAAATGTTGTGTAAAAACTTCCCAGAATCAAAAGAGATAGATGGCAGTTTACTTGGATAACAGAGAGCCCAGCATTTCAACCAGGTAAGATAGATGGATGGTATAAGCAACAGTCACAAAAGGGTTTCCAAAATGTCAAACAAATCATGAAGGGGGATAACATATTAACATTTGATGAATGCAGGCAGAAATAAGGCTGGAGGGAGACAGACAGACTGAGGTATCTTCAGATACAAAGTTACATACTAACTCAGAGGAGGAAATCACAAACAATACAGATAGAGGGAGAAGGAGAGATAAACACAGAACAGTTATTGGCAAATGCCACATCAAAGGGGGGAATATTTAGAATATATAGGTACCTAACATCCAACAGAGAAGATGCCATGAGCCATGTGGCTAAGAAGTGGAAAGAGGAGACTGGGATACACCTCACTCCCAAAGAATGGGAGAAGATATGGCGCACGGCCTTTCTCACAACCTCCTCCTCAGGGTGGAGCGAATATGCATGGCAGATCAGGATAAGATTTTTTATAATCCCACATATAAAAGCCCAGTGGGGAGAAAGAGGGGAAGAAACCTGCTGGAGAAACTGTGGAGATCAGAGAAGGACATACACACACACACACACACACACACACATATAGTCTACACGTCCCCCAAGCTACAGCCCTTCTTAAGAGAAATAGAGGGTATTATCCAGAACCTATTCTAACTTCAGACACTGATGGGTATACAACACACCATACTTGGGCTCCCACCAAGGGAGATTAAAGGGGCCAACTCCGAATATCTATGGGCAATATGTGTTGTAGCTGTGAGTAAGGCCATAACAAAGAGATGGCTAAACCCAAACCCCCCAGAATGCTGGAATGGAACAAGATAGTGGAAGACATACAGGAGATGGAAGAAATGGCATACTCGATAGGGGATAGGATGGAAATGTTTGTAGAGAGATGGACTACTTGGACAATGAAGACATAAATAGACATGGACAGGGTAAAAGTGAGAAGATTCTCACTATAATTGGGGACACCTATAAGGAGAACAATAGAAATCCCACCTGGAGAGAGAGAGATAAATAACACAGCTCACACTAGAAGAGGGAACAGCACCAAGGAAATGCAATAACGAGTACTGGAGAAACGCCAGAAAACACATCCCAGTGACCTTATGGCATGTGGTGGTGGTGGTGGTGGTGGGGCAACAAAAAACAAAACAGAAAAAAAGGTAATAAAGACACATAACTCTGGTTTGGTTTTGGCAAAGTAAGACTTTATTTGAATGTATAATGACATAAGAGATATGCAAACAAATATAACAAAGAGGAAAAATAACAGTGCATGCTGTATATGAAATTTCACAATGACAATGTATAAAATGTAATGACTTGAATGCACCATAAACAAAATATAAAAAAAGAATGTTGTGTATAGTACCAGTCTTTACCCCAGTGAGTAGTTCTTTGTGATTCTGTGCCAGTGAACTGAGTTCAGAGGCAAACTCAGTGAGCCAACTGGATGGGATGAGGCTAGCGGACAGTGCTATCATGCGACACCACCCCCCAGCCTGGGAAATGAAGATGCAGGGTTGCCCGCACTGACCTAAGAACCATATAGTGAAAAGAACTCTACTTTTGGTACAGGGCACCACACATCTGCACCTGTGGGCACCAGAGAACCCTGTGCTTTGGCTAACAGATTAACTTTTTGCCCTGTGCATCTGTGTCTGAGGCTACATGGAAGTGTGAGGCCCAGACAGCCCTGCACTTCTGCAGCTTATGAGACAGCCCCAAGAATTCTTGACATCCATAGGCAGACAGAGCCTTCCCTTAGCACATGGCCAAGAGGGCACTGCACCTCTGCATCTGATCATGCAGGTGCCAAGGGGACCTGCGTGAATGAGGATACAATGCCACTATCTCAAAAAGAAAGGAAATTATTTGCAAAAAACTGTGTTAATGCACCAGTTAGGGTTCAACTTAATGCCACAAAAGTAGAAAAATACAGCATTAGGATTTCCAATCCTAACTCCCCCCCCAAGTAGCAAAAGGACAAGACCACAAAAGCAACCACTGACAGCCATCAAGTAAGGCAAACATACAACATACCACTGGTTCTGCACCAGCTACCCACTTAGGCTAGCAAAAAGTAACTGTTTTAACCTAATATGAGCTTTCAAAGGTAACAGTTTACTTTTTCAGGGAAAGTGCAACCCCTAAACAAAACTGCTATGCCCTTGAAAAATGTCCCAATCCGCTGCTGAAACCTTGATCCCCACATTGCGGTAATACTTCTCTTTGCAAGCACAAGCCCCATAGAGGCCCTGCGCTTCTACAGAACCTAAATACTTACGTGTGCTGTACAACACACACACACAGGTTTTGGCTGTATAACCACAGGCCCCTATGGGGCCTGTACAGCCTCATATATTTATTTATTTTTATTTAATACTTCAGAGATACCTTTGGGCTTGAAGCTCATTTACAAAGGTTCCATGTCAAGAGACAAAAAAGGTTACATTGTCACAAGATACAAAGACAAGGATACAGTTATCTATCATAGAATACTAGCTGGACAAGAATTAGCTAAAAATCAGATAATTAGTTGCTGAACTATATGACAAGACGTAACAAGACTACTAAGTAGTTGTCTGTCTAAGCGGTATCAGTAGCTGCCTAGTACTCAGGCATTGTCACAAGTTAGTTTCTGTCATCTAAGTTAAAGGTTGTCATTAGAGGAAGGGAAGCAATGGATGTGGGAGTGGTAGATCAGGAGGTGAGAGGACAACTTAGTGTAGGAACTGCAGGAGATACAGGTGGGTAAAGGGTGGTGAGATAGTAGAGAAGATGAGGGAGGAGAAATACCAGGGGTGGACAGTAAGATGCTAGGGCAGGCATGGAGTGTGGAGGTGGGGAGATCTGAGGGTTGGAGGAGAAAATTAGGGGTGGGTATGTTTGGGGTTAGGGCAGGTAAGGGTGTAGAGACAGTAGAAAGGGTGAAAGGAGAGGAATTGGGTAATCACTGGGTGTAGGTCCCCATAATGGCTGTGAGTTACAGGAAGAATTAGTGCTTACTGTGGAAGGGGCATCAGTAAGTCTAAGAGCTAAATTCACATGGGAGTTTAATCCTTTGGAGCGAAATTAGTGAGACAAAATATGTGCTGCCTTCATTGATATAATTCCAAGAAGGTAGCACATTAGTGCTACTGCATTTGTATCATCTGGAAACAGTTGAATGTTGTTTGTCTTACCTGATGATGGCTGTCTGTGGTTGCTTATTGGTCTTATCCTTTTGCTGCTGGTGGGGGGGAGTTAGGGTTGCAAACCTTAAAACCACATTTCCTTACTTTTGTGGTGTTAAGCTGAACCCTAACTGGTGCATTCATGGAGCTTTTTTTGTGAAGGATATATATATATATATATTATAGTGGCGTGGTCGCACCACTATATTTAGGGTTATGAAGGCACTTCTATGTTAAAGACAAATTTTGTGTGTTAATAATTTTGGGCTCATTTAACAGATTTGCCTGAAATTTGGCATGCACAGTGGAGCATGGTAGATCGCTTGATTTGCAAATTTTGTTTCGGTCAGACAGACAGTTTTTGAGCACCAAAACACTGAATAATGCATTTTTCGCCAGTTTTGGAGGCAGTTTTGGGGATTTTACCCATTGCCCTGCGTGGCTGTCATGTGGTGTACCAGTCTGTGAGGTGGCTCATCTTAAAGAGCTTCAGTGGCTGAACATGCAGCTTTTCGTTTGGTGAAAAAATATAAGGCATTCAAAAGTTATGCCACTTTTAAGCTCCCATTATAAGTCAATGAGAAAATTTATATGGTTGTTTTGCAAACAAAGAATGGTGTTTGGGCCATCTCGTCCTGCCTGGCGGTCAAAGAATTTGCAGCCTCGCAGCCAAAGAACCTTTGTCCCTGAGAATTCTTTGATCGTGAGGTCCGCCATCTTGTTTTTTAAACTCTGTCAGAAAAAAAAAATATCTCGGTTCTGGGGTCACTCCTGAAGTAAAACCTGCATGGATTTTACTCAGGGGGCTTCTATCTATTGACCCATGCCTTTGGTTTCACCTAAAATGGCCAAAAAATACAGTTATAATGTTTTAAATTCTTTGATCGCGACTCGTTAATAATCTTTGATTGTGAGTCTGCAAATTCTTTGATCGCGAGATACAAATACTATTTTCTCAGCTTGAGGTGGCCTAGGAACACAGATGAGGGTGGGTTTTGCTCAGGGGGCTTCGTTCTATTGAGGCATGTTGGTGGTTTCATCTAATTCTGTCTAAAACTCGAGTTTCACCATTTTTTATTCTTTGATTGTGAACCTGCAAATTCTTTGATTGCGAGCCTGCAAATTCTTTGATCGAAAGATTGTTTGATCACGATCTTGCATCACAAGTGAGGGACGAGATGGCCCTTTGAAAAATTCAAATTTCTCAGCCCAGGGGTGGCAAAGGAACATAAATGAGGGTGGGTTTTGCTCAGGGAGCTTCGTTCTAGTGAGGCACATCAGTGGTTTCATGTAATTCTGCCTAAAACTTGCGTTTCACCATTTTTTATTCTTTGATCGTGAGCCTGAAAATTCTTTGATCGCAAGACTGCAAATTCTTTGATCGTGAGATTCTTAGATCACGATCTTGCATTGTGAGGATGCGACTAGATGGCCCTTTGAAAAATTCTAATTTCTCAGCCCAGGGTTGGCCTAGGAACACAAATGAGGGCGGGATTTGCTCAGGGGGCTTCGTTCTATCGTGGCAGAACCGCCATGGTGGTTTCATGTAATTCTGCCTAAAACTCGAGTTTCACCATTTTTATTCTTTGATCATGAGCCTGTAAATTTTTTGATTATGAGATTCTTTGATGGCCATCTTTGATCGTGAGGGAGGGACAAGATGGCCAGATTTTATTATTGAATAGATATGCCAATTTTCACAATCTTTAAGTTTAAATATCTCGGTAATGGTTTGGTCTTTTTACTTGAAATTTGGAGGGTGTTGACGGCATGTCCTGTACATGTGAATTACTGTGTTTACATGTTGGAGAAGATATGTTTTGCGAACATATTGCGTGACGCAATTTACATTTTGCGGACAGTGTTTTGCATTGTGGTGGTGCCTTGAAATTGCTAGGGTACCTAGCCTTAGTGTCATGGATGTATTTTTCAGTCACTGTGTCTGTAAAACGTCAACAGATGTGGAATTCTGCAACTCCAACAAATGTAAATCTCAAACTTTAACATGTTATATCTCAGACACGGTTTGGTCTTTTACATTGAAATTTGGAGGGTGTTGATGGTAGAGACACATATGCAAGTTTGTGGGAGCGCAGGGCAGTTCTTACTTTTTGAGAAGAATAGAAAACTAAGGAAATTATATGCAAAAAACTGTGTTAATGCATCATTTAGGGTTAAACCACAAAAAATCAGGAAATGAAAAATCTTTAGGGGTGTCCCTCCCTCCCATCGTGGACCAGCCAATCATCCCAAGATTGACAGATGACGGGGTGTGTCATTGGGGTTGTGAGGTCTAAATGTTGCCCCATTCTTATTCACTGTTGCTTCTCAATATGATTGCGCAAGGAATGGGGCAACATTTAGGCCTTACAACCCCAATGACACCCTGTCATCTATCAATCTTGGGATGATTGGTGGGTCCACGAGGGGAGGGAGGGGCAACCCTAAAGATTTTTCATTTCCTGACTTTTTGTGGTTTAACCTTAAATGATGCATTAACACAGTTTTTTGCATAGGGGATATATATATATATACGTGCAGTAGCGCAAGTATAGTTAATGTGGAGTATGATGCTTAATGTTAAACAAAGACCAACAAAAGTCTGCATAGGGATGATGGTAAACATGATAAGCAATTGCTCCACAACCACAAAAAATCAGACACTCGCCACTGCTTAGTAAATGATGTCCACTCCAGCTACGAGTCTTGATATGAAAGCATTTATTAACTTTAAAATGCCATTTAGATGTACAAAAACAACAAGACCCCTGACGCCTTTTAGATTAATGAATACTTTTTCAAAGGCTTATAAAACAGTTTAAACTGGGTGCTTTTATAGGTCACCATTAATGACGTCATTAACTAGTGTCATAACAAATACACACAGAGCACTAATTAAATATAAACAGCCACCACGGGTGAATATAGCAAAATATCAATAAGTTAAACACCTTCATAAACATCCACATCACATAATACCAATGCTACTAAAAACATGTTCTTTTTTTAATCCTTCATTGTCAAGTTTTGTAGCATATTGCTTAATTCGATTTTTAGTCAAACTGATTTGTTAGCTGCAATGCTACTATTACAAAACATAAATATTAAAAACGGCTTTTTCATGTTAAGGCAAAGATTTTTATTTATGGTTTCCCCTTTATGAGGAAAGTACACTTGCATAAACAGGTCTATGTTGAAACATTTTAGAAATGCAAAGGAAATGCACACCTGCTCTTTGTCAGAATCACTGTCTTCTACTACACTGACATGCTTTCTTTTCAGAGGGCCAAGTGTATCATATGTTTGGAGGAAAAAGAGAAAAGTTAATGGGTGCTTTCATTAGAAACATGGTGAAATACATCTATTTTTTCACAGGTATTTGTCGTCTGAAACAGTCTTATTTGCAGATTCTGGTCGTGGTGTCAGGATTTGAACCTGTGAAAGAAAAAGAAATGTTAGTAACAGTTTTTTTGTTTTTATTTTAATGGATCCTCAGATTGTTATCTCTTATGCGTTGCAAATTGGCTTGTAATAGCATAACTTCCACAACATACATGGGTTGTTGTTATTAAATGTCCAATTTGTTGTTATATTTGTATGATTTTCTGTGATGTTATTGGGCTGGTTACTCAGGGTGGTTGATAGTTTTGCCTGTTGTTCATTTAGTTTGCAGTCATCGTTAATACTTGTGATGTTTGTTTTTATGGCCAGCAGCTTGCTTGATTTTTGTGTGTGCCACACTGGAATCATTTAATTTCTGTACCAGGTGTTTTCTTGCAGAATGGTTGCTTAATTTTTACTTGTAATTCCGGACCTAGTGATCATATTTTTAACCATGCTGGCTATTTTATTTTTGTCTAGAGGTTGGTTCTTAAACCAGGTGGTAGAAGGGTTGCATAATTATTGGTTGCTATTAATAGCTAAGAAAAAGGGGCTTTTTGTTGACAGTGTGGTGGCAGGCCTTTGGGAGACATATTGGGTGTAGTTTGAAACTGGGCACTTGGTGACATCTGCAGGGACACTATAGGCACGAGGATTTATTTTACAGTACATACTTCTTTAGGGTTTTGACCATTTTTGTTCTCCATTTCTGGCTGTAATCTAGATAGTTGGTGCCCTTCTTGTCTGACTTCATATTAAAGTCTCCCTATTTCGGGTCCCTCATCTCTGTATCTTGGTATGTCGAGACAAAAAAAGGCCAGAGGCCCATCATGATTGTCTCCCACCATCAGGTGAGTTATTTGCCCTGTCCTGGAATTAATAATACATTTATCAATTTCCCTCTTGAAGCTATCAATCAACTGCAGGTTCACTGTGAACCCAGGCAATGAATTCCAAATATGGGCTGATCTGATAGTGAAAAAATTATTTGTATTTGTCCTTTGCACTAGTAATTACCTGTTGTGAGTCTTTAACAGTACAGTTCTACCATTAAATTGAATACCTAATTAATTCATAATGTCTTTGTTCTATAGTACCGTATAAAGAAACAGAAGGTCCCCCCCAAGTCTCCTTTCCTGTAGGCTGAACTGACCAAGTTTTCGCAGTCTGTTATCATAATCCATGGTACAAAGACCATCTAAACTTTTTGTTAATCTTCTCTGTGGTCTCTCAAGTAAATTCACATCCTTTTCAAATATGGTCACCAAAATGGAGACCCATAATCGAGGTGAGGTATCACAAATATTTTGTATATCTGCAATATACACTGAGGATCTTCGGTCACAAAGGAATGATTAATTGCCCAGATCAAATAGTTAGCCTTCCTGGCTACTAGAGCACAATGGTCAGAGTGAGTGAGGGTATTATTAACAGTGACTTCTAGGTCTTTTTCTTTATTGACAGAGTTCAGTGGAGTACCATCCATGAAATATGTATATCCAGGATTGTTTTTTCCAAAATGTTATCACTATACACTTCTGTGAGTAAAAAGACATTCTACTTTTATTTGCCCAGTATTGTATAGAGGTCAAATCATCACACTAGATTTTGTGTTTCTCTATAGTAGCCACCTCTCCACCAATTTTCATGTCATCTACAAACTTAGCTAAGTGACAAGTCATGTGAGATCCCATGTTGTTGATGAACAATCTGAACAGCACCGACCTCGGTACGGAGCCCTTGGTCCATTCCACTGCTCACACTACCCTCCCTGGATAACTTTCCTTTTATTCTGACTCTCAGGGTTCTATCTGAAAGCCAACCTTTTATCCAGCCAACAATACAGGTGTTGATTCCCATATTGTATAGTTGAGTAGAGATGAACAAAGTTGGCAAACTCTGCTCCGCAATACATTTTGCAAAATTCATGCATTTTGCAAAATTTTTCACGGATGCAAAATGTAAAATTTCACCCGAAAATGTGCATTTTTTCCTGGGAAACATACTCTACCAGTTAAGTGCCTCCTAGGCATTTTGTATAGTAGCTGTACAGCTGTATGTACTGGCTAACATCTGTTTAAATACAAAGCAGGAAAGTCATCTTATTATTTAGCACCTCCCCCCCGACCTGATATGCCCATTAGTACAACTGTAAAAATACACACTTAACCTGTGGTCTAGCTTTCCCTTCCCCCTGCCCCAATATGCCCGCTTATAAAAATGTGTTGATACACATTTATTCTGGTGGTCCCACTCCCCTACCCTGATATGCCCGCTTGTGAAAATGTGTTAATACACATTTATCCTGGTGGTCTAGTGGTCCCTCCCCCATCCCCCTCAATATGCCCACTTATAAAAATGTGTTATTACACATTTATCCTGGTGGTTTAGTGGTCCCACACCCCCCCCACCAAGGCTATTACTGCCCACCACCCTGCTCCTCCAACACGAACCCTGAGTCGGGACCAGCACAGCCCTCCTCACACCTCCTTGGCCGACCACAACTGAACTGTCATTGAGCACTTAAGCACAATGTGGCAGTTTTACTAGTGGGCATATCGGGTTGGGGGGAGGGACCACTAGACCACCAGGATAATTGTGTATTGTAACAGTTACTGTAGTGGGCATATTGTCCCTGTGTGTGTGTGTGTGTGTGTGTGTGTGTGTGTGTGTGTATATAGATGGGCAAACTTGGCAAACCTAGCCCGTGAAAATGTTCATGAAATTCACGCAAATTAGTGAAATTCTGCATTTCACATGCTGAATTTCGCAATTTTGCACCCGCAAAATATTTCATGGAATGCTCAAATTGGTGCAGCGGAATTGCTGATTTTGGGGGAACTTCACCCGCAAAATTAAACTTTAGCCCATCTCTATAGTTGAGTAACTAAGAGATTGTGTGGCACTGTGTCAAAGGCCTTTCCTAAATCCAACATGACAACATCATACGGTTTTCCTCCATC
Organism: Neoceratodus forsteri; assembly: GCA_016271365.2. Taxonomy (NCBI): domain Eukaryota; kingdom Metazoa; phylum Chordata; order Ceratodontiformes; family Ceratodontidae; genus Neoceratodus; species Neoceratodus forsteri. The sequence continues at coordinate 78,493,122 of CM057454.1, read as the reverse complement.
TGTGCTTCTACTGACGTACTCGTAAAATGAAATTAAATTTGTATTGCAAGAAAGACCTTTTTTGTTCCCATGCTGTGAGATGTCCTACAATTGTAGTCTAACTATTTCATCATCAATTAGTTTTAACAATCTTTCCATTATTTTGCAGCATATGGAAGTTAGACTAATTGGTCTATAATTCTCCACCTGGCTCCTGCTGCCCTTTTTATGGATTGGAACCACTACAGCTTTTCTCCAGTCCTGTGGGACAACTCCAGTTTTCAGTGATTCATTAAACAAGATGGAGGGGGGAGTGCCAGATGGTCAGCCATGTTTTTCAAGAATAGGGGATGTAATTCATCTGGTCTGGGAGAAGTGCTACCTTTTAAGTTTTTTTTAATAATTCCAAGATCTGATTTGCTGAGATGTCAATGTGGGGGGGAGGATGCTGCTGTTAGGAAGGGTTGCTCCATGTCCAGTGGATGGAAGGATCCCTCCACAGCCTGACCCACCTCATTATCTTCTCCTCCACAGTGCGGCTGGCTCTACTAAGGCCGTCGCCCATGCTCTCCAGCCAGCAAAGACTCCTTCGGATCCAGGCAAGCAGAGGCCCCTGACTGGGTGCTCCCTCCACAGCCTGACCCACCTCATTCTCATTTCCTCCGTGGTACAGCCGGCTCTGCTAAGGCCATCGGTGTTTCCCATGCACTCCAGCCAGCAAAGACTCCCTCGTATCCAGGCAAGCAGAGGCCCTTGACCGGACGTTTTCTACACAGCCCGACCAACCTCATTCTCTTCTCCTTTCTGCTAAGGCCATTGCCCATGCTCTCCAGCCAGCAAAGACTCTCTCAGATCCAGGCAAGTGGAGGCTCCCAACCGGGTACTCCCTCCACAGCCTGACCCACTTCGTTCTCTTCTCCTCCACGGTGTGGCCGACTGTGCTAAGGCTGTTGCCTACGCTCTCCAACCAGCAAAGACTCCCTTGGATCCAGGCAAGGTACGACCATACTTGGTGGCTGATTGAATTTCAGCACCCTACACTGTCAACTCCTGAGTGGACACTTCTCCCTGCTACCTCTTGTCATATTGGCCTCACTAGAAACTGCAGCTACTGGCAGTTCCAGCCCGCACTTTGCTTTCCTTTTTGTCTAGGTTAAAAATAAGTATTTTATTCTTTTATTTCTTGGCTAAGAGGTTAGTTACTGGGTAGAGCTATTTTAGCAAATATTGCCACTGATAGTTATTACTTAGAGTTAAGTGTCCAGTTTCCCATTAGCAGATTATAAAGATCTGCCACTAGAGGAACCTTAGTTCTTTTCTGCAGCGTGACTGAAGTAAGAGGATCTTTCACTGTCAACTATAGGCCTCCCTCAATCCCTCTAGCCAACCCTTGTAGATACTTCATTTTGCTTTCCCATTGGCCACTGTGCACTACTGTCCACCTAGCCTGCTCCAACCATACTATAGCTCTGCAAGTTAAAGCTTAACTATTCATACCACCTGCTGATTGGTCCCCTTCTATCCTCCTTGAGTTCCTTGCTCTCCTCTTTCTTTGTTGAATATTTTGCGACTGTTGAAACTGTAAAATTGTTAGTCTAACCAAACAATAAAAGACTGTATTGCTTGAAACTGCCATTACTGTTTAATATTGCTAGTCTCTGTTAGAATTAGTGATTCAGCTATCTCTCTCTGAGGTGGACGCTTGGCACCACTTAAGCCTGCTCTTGTGTAACCCTCACCCTGTGGCAGCTGCTCGGTGCTTTAAATTTTTATTCTCTTCAGAAAACCTATTTCTGCACTCTAACTTCTGCTTAACCCCCCCCCCCACATGTAAAGCTCCTCACTCAGACCTCTGCAAACTGCCAGGCCTCAGCCTAGGAGAAAGTGGTGCTGCCTGGAACCCAGCCCCTTTCCCAACTTCTCCCTGCTCTTGGCTCCTGGTCTCCCACTCTAATTTACCTAATCCCCCTATTGTTTGCTGACCACCGCTGGCTGTCTGCCACCAGCCCATGCCCAGCTGCTCAGCCCCCTAAGCTTCTCTACTTAATCTTCTCTTCTCCTCTCCCTTTCCATCCCAGAAACTTCCAGCCTGTTGGGCACTCCAGAAGAGTGGCTCTCTCTGCTCATGTCACCAGCTGTGGGGAAACCTTAATTTGGCTCTTCCCCACAGGATCTACAGGACCGAAGACCCAGCAAGCTGAACCAGGGGCTTTTCAGTGCAGTCGAACTCTGCCTCTGCCTACAAGCTCCCGGGGAAGCCCTGATTCAGCTCTCCTCTCTGCAGGACTCCATGCTTCACTTGTTCTCCTGCCGTGCTGTGAGCTGGCTCCCACCCACCCCCACCCTATCTGGACACTTTCTTATATAGTGTTCAGGGGTCACATGCCTTCCCCTCTAATTTACCTAAGTGTCCGATCTCCCATTTGCATCCTGTACGTCTCAGCCACAAGGGGCGCATAACTACCTCAACTACTGTTCTGATAACTGGATCCATTCACAAATATCCTGCCCCTACTCGTATCGGCAGCCTAGATCCATAATCTCTGAAAATAACCCTATTAATCCAAGCAATACCTGCTGCCTTACTCCTACCAATTGCATTACCTTGCCAAGCAGAGAAGTACCTGACAATGCCGCCCCCAGCCATCAGGGTCACACAGGGTGTCATCCTACTCTATCATATTTGCCTCCTGGGACACCCATGTAATGCATCCAACCAACATGGTAATTTTTTCCCACCTGAGGGTAGTGCTAAATGCCTATGGATCCATGACCTCACTGTATCACATGGATACCAGCTACAGTCAACAAAAACCCTTCATGCTCTGGGAGTGATCACAGCAAGTCACTGACCCTTCTATAGTTCCTTTCCTCCATGGATATGTTACTCACTTTGGATCCACAATATCAAGATCACCGAGCAAGAGATCATGGTCCCGAACTAACAAACTTCTTCTGGACCATCTCACTCGACTGCTTCTTCTCCTTCTACTGCTACTATTGAGCAATATACACCTGAACCTGGGTCCTCCCCATGGTTCGAGTGCACAGCCATAAAAATCAGCTGGGCTTAGGTTGGCCTCAATAAACATCTATAGCATTCTTTCCAAGATGGACAACCTGAAGGTGTGGGTATCTCGACATAACCTGGATGTGCTATCCATAGTGGAATCCTGGCTTTCCCCTAAGATGCCAGATACAACCATTGCACTACCTGGCTATGCCCTGTTTAGGCAGGACCGCCTCTCAAAAAGAGGCAGTGGCTGTGTCATATACACCAAAGACTATCTGCAGGGGCATAGCCTGCCCCCCCAGCTTGAGTGACAACCTACAAGCACTGGCCATCAAACTGATCCTAGGAACATGCAATAGATTGCTCACCCTGCTATCAGTATACATCCCACCTAAACAGACCACAGCTGCCACCAGCAACCTTATGGACTATATCAGTATCCTCAGCCTCAACACAGAAATTATACTTATAGGTTACTTCAGCATCAACTGGCTCTCCCCATCAACTGCCAGTATCATGGACACCTTGTCTGCCATCCACTTCTCCCAAATGATAGAATCTCCAACAAGAGGTCTCAGGTACCCTCTCCCATTGTCCCTTCTCATGACTTGCCTCAGCAATCAGTTCACGTCATGCTCCTTTGGCACAAGCCACCCCACCTTCCTCCCTTCCCCCTACTCCCAGTCCCGTGAGTTTCTCTAACAGTCACTACTAATGCAAGCTGCCTGACCATGCCCTCTCACACTCCACCATTTACTCTAGCACGTTTTCTCTACTCAGCCTCCCCTCACCCCCATTTCTCCTTATACCTTATCACCCTTCTTTCCCCACCCTTCACCTCCACCGCAGTACTTACCTCTCTCTTGTACCTCCTTTCTTCACCCCACTGCCTGCTATCCATGTCCCTCTGAACTACTGACAAGGCACTTTTTTTTTTAACTCTGTTTATACCCCGTCTTGTGGAACTCTCTCAGACATCCTCCAATGTCCCCAACTCTACCTCTGTGCCTGAGAAGCCTTTGAGTTCATGGCACCAGCCTGGCTATCCCCCGGCTCTGAGCCCCCCGAGGTAGGGCTGCTCTATCCACCCAGGGTGCTCTATCTAGAATTTGGGCCAGGCTGGGCTCGGCCCAGGAGAGGAATGCAACTGGCGGTGGAGTGTGGTCGGGAGAGTGGAGGTGCCGTCACCTATCCACAAGTCGGGATGTTTTCCCTTAGTTATGCCCCAGATGTGAGATGTGCAATGCTGTACAGCCCGCAACGTGAGTACTCCCACCCATGTCCGGAAGACAGCCACCCTGCGTCTACCCTGCTCTTGAGCCCTTGTGAGCTGCAGTGCCTCCGGCCTCTGCCAGGTGCCACTGCTGTGTCGGGCTACCCCTGGATACCTCCCTGAGAGAGAAGAGCAGTCCTCTGGATGCTCAATCCTCTCTCTCCCCTGCCAACTCCCAGTGGACCGGGCTCATTCCTGAACCCGGGTCACTGGCGTGACACGAGGTGTGGCGTCCAGCGCTTCAACCCTGAGCACCACCGGGCCGGTTCTGACAAGGCACTTTGTGGCTGCTTATTTTCCCCCACCCTCATAAAGTGCTTTTCTTGTTATTTTAACTTGTACCTATGTTTTGAGTTATTCTGTAAGTTCTGAATCCAAGCTGTACTGTTCATTGTGATGTACCTTTGCTTTCTCCTATTGTACTTTATTTTGCAATCTATGACATGGAACCTTTGTAAAAGAGCTTGTGCTCAAAGGTCTTTTCCGAATCACTAAATAAGTAAATAAAATAAAAGAGTCAGTTACAAAACCAGCAGCAGCTACCTGCTGGATTGGATACTCACTAATTGTCCTGCACATATTGACAATATTACTGTACTCCTGGACTCTCTGAGCAACCACTCCCATCACATGCACCTGGAATAACAACTACAGCAAACCTCCTGCAAGAAATATATCAAGCCATGTCCCCCTTAAAGGCAATCTACAACAACTCAAAATAGACCTCAAGTACCAAGATTGGTCTGACCTGTATGAAGCCAAGGATGTGGATGTATCCATTGACATCTTCATAACCAAATTCAATTCTGTCTGTGACAAGCATGCCTTGATAAAAACAAGATCAGTCAAAGGACACTACAACCCTTGGATTTCTCCAGATCTGATACAGCAACTCTCCTCAAGAGATCATTTCTGGCAGGTGGCATGAGCACATGGCTCAGCAGCAAACATCCAATGGAACAAGCAAGCACAAAATGACTGCATGAAAGCCATCCATCGTGCAAAAAGCACCTACTACAATGAAGCCCTCACCAGTTCATGGAACAGCAGCAAATCCTTTTGGGACAACCTCAATGACATCACTGGGAAAGACCCCTAAAATGCTCCAGATATGCTCACTATCGATGGGGTGCCATCCTTAGACCCTCTTCTCATTACCAACTCCCGAATCATGCCTTCACAGACCTAAGCAGTGTGCTCCCTGCTAACTTCTTCAATCCCCTCACCACAAATGACTCACAAGGGAAATGACTGCCTCCCCATGACCAACCACTATTGTACTTCAAAGTAGTTTCTGAAGCCTATGGCAGAAAATACCTGGATAAGGTACTAGGGAAGTCAAGATACAGCGGGGACTCCATAGACCTAAAATTTTTTAGCCTGGCACCTGAGGAACGTTTTAGCCCACTGATGCAAATTATAAACCTCTTGCTCTGTCACTCACAATTCCCTCAACACTGGAAATCTGCAACAGTTACCCTGGTACTTAAAAGTGGTGATCAGACTCTGTACAATAACTATAGACCAATTTCGATACTACCCCCACTCTCCAAGGCCCTGGAGCGGATCATAGCCAGTCAACTTATGGAGTACCTCAACCACTATCAACTACTGTGTCCTGAACAGCATGGGTTCTGGGGTGGCCACAGCACTATCACGGCCTTGCTAGAATTTACGGGATACATCCACCATGCATTAGACCAAGGCCTCCTGGAAGGAGCTGCATTCATTGACCTATCAAAGGCATTTGATATGGTGCACCATGGGCTCCTCCTCAAACAACTGGTGACATTGGACTCTCCTCAGAAACTTTGGGCTGGTTCACTAGCTACCTGAGCAACCGCTATCAGCAGGTTAGGATTGGGGATGTGATCTCTGACAGCAGACCTGTCAGATCTGGTATACCACAAGGATCCATATTAAGACCACTGCTGTTCAGCTTTTTCATTTCCCAACCTCTAGCTCACGTCAAATGTTCCTTTATGCAGATGATGCAGTCTTATTCACCAGCAGTCAACACCCTGAACATCTGGAGGTGGATCTACAAAGAGGCTTTGCATTTGCGGAACAGTAGTTTAAGTACCATGGACTAGTCTTGAATTATAAAAAGACCAAGACCATGATGTTCACCACCCCACAAAGCAAACACAGAGCCTTCCCCCTTGCAATTATGAATGTTGGGGGTGCCACTCTCGAACTTGTTTGGCATTTCAGATACCTAGGCACCACTATTGATTCTACCCTATCATATGTCGAGCACATTGGCATTACTGCGAGGGCCATCAATACCAGAATCAGGATCCTGTATTGGCACGGGCACTGTCTCACACATGAAGCCCTGAGCACTGCCATCAACAGCTCAATCATCTCACTCATCAATTATGGGCTGGTAATCTATAGATCTGCAACAGACACAGCCCTCCACCGCATCACAGCCGCACTGAATAGTCTGCCATCTCCTCACAGGTGCTGCTAGACTCAAGCACACCTGTGATCTCTATACCATGGCTGGCTTGCTACAGCTCAGTGGAAGAATCAGATACCAAACCTGCCTCCTCGCTAAAAAAGCCTCCTTAAACCTTCTACCACTCAGAGTACAAAACCTACTGATCCCTCCCTGGAGCACAAAGCAAACCAGAAGTGCTGCCTCTCAGGTACTCCATGTGCCAAAGTGCTGCACTACCTTGGCTCAGCAGGGTTTCTCATACTGGGCCCCCCTGTGGACAAATGTGCTACCTCAGTACATGTGTGATGCAGCAATGATTGGCTCTTTTAAACACAAACTGCACCAACACCTTCTCACCGCGGGTACCTGTGCCTGCCTCCACTAAATCCCACCTCAAGTCAATAATCCCATTGCTGTAGTCTGTACTTACCCACTAGTACTTCTTAACCCTGTCACTGTTCCACTGGGTAGCCCCAACCTTGTCTGGGGGGAGGCAATCCCTATGGCAGAATAGGAGTCTGATCCTGACATTGGTGGCAGCAGAAAGGGTGCTGATGTGGGAGTGGAAGGCAAGGGCTGAGTCAAATGTGATACCTAGGTACTTGTAGGAGGAAACCTGCTCAATGGGATGTGGTGTGCTGGGTAGTATCACAAGGAGGGGTGCTACTGGCTTTGCTTTGGTGAAGAGAGAAGAGCATAGCTTTGGTCCTTTTTAGGATCAGGACCAGTCTATGGGCAGTGAACCAATGTTCAGCTTGATGAAATGCGTGTTGGAAGGTGGTCTGCAGTGTGGTGGGTTTGAGATCTGAGGTGAAAAGCACTGCATCATCCACATAGAGGAGAATCCTACTAGAGCAGGCAGAGGGGAGAGTGTTACAATAGAGGTAGAAGAGGAGTGGGCCCAGGATAGAGCCCTGGGGGACACCAGAGTGGACAGTGTGGGTGTCAGATAAGGTGCCATTGATTTTAATGCACTGTGCTCTGGCAGAGAGGTAGCTGGTGAACCACGCAAGGGGACTGGGGTGAAACTAAGGCATCTGAGGGAGTCAAGCAGGTGGGGATGGCAGACTGTGTCAAAAGCCTTGGAGAAGTCAATGAACACGGCACTGGCAGGGTTGCTGGCGTCAAGGGCAGGGTGCAGGAAGTTAGAGAATTCGAGTAGGACAGTAGTGGTGCTATGACCAGCATGAAAGCTGTGCTGCTCCTGGCACAGAATATCATGCTTGGCCAGGTATTCTGTGAGTTGATTGGCTACTACTTTTTCCAGAGCCTTAGAGAGTGGGGGGAGGATGGAGATCAGCCGGTAGTTACCGGGAAGGGACCGATCCTCACTCTTAAGGATGGGTGTGATGATGGCAGTTTTCCAAGCATTGGGGAACTGACCCAGGCACAGAGAGCAGTTTAGTAGGTCAGTAAGGGGGGGCAGAATAATATCCAGGACCAGTCGTAGGAGCCTAGTGTCCAAAGGGTCGGTGCTGGAGCTATTACTATTGACGGCTTTCAGGTGATAGGATCTGGCTTTGAGTGTGGAGATGGTGTGATGGTAGAATGGTGGATGACGGAGCATGGGAAGCTGTGAGGCTGTGACAGGGTCAAAGAAATTACTGGGTAGAATGGAACTTAGGTCTGAGAAGGTGGTGTTTAGGCAGTCTGCAATGCCAAGGGGGTTGGAACAGACAGTGCCATTAATGGAAAGTTGGGAGGGAGGGGGAGTGGGACTTCCCATTCAGCTCTTTGACGTTGTTCCAAAAGTTTCTAGCAGACCCGCATTAAGAGGCAAGGGTGGACCAGTAATACTGCCGGATGGCCCAGGTAAACTTATTGTGCTCTGTGTTATACACTTGCCTGTTAGCTGGCTTGCCAGATTCCATGGCAATGTGCCAAAGGTTGTCCCTCGTTTTAAGTTTCAGGAGGAGGGAGGGGGTGACCCAAGGCGCATTTAGTTTTTTTGTGTGCGTTCTAGTGCAGGGGTCAAAGAGGTCACAGGCTTTACTAAAGGAGTGCATAAAGAAGTCAAGGGCCTCATCTATGGATGGTGCATGTCTGATGGGGAATCCGAGCTTCTGTATTCAAATGCTGTCCAAAATATGATATCTTGTCAAAATATGGTTCAGGCAGGCTTTTCCTCCCACCAGAAGTTCAACTAGCACAATACACACACCTTCCACATAAGCCAAGGAAGGACACATTTGGCATTGACAGATGCTTGTTTTCCCTGAATTTGCAATTGGGACAGATAATGCTGCCTTGCTGCAACTGGATGGTCCTATGCTGCTGTCAGTCTATTTGACTAAGCAGAGAGTTGGTGTTCTACTCAAAATGCAGCTTTCACAGTTGGCAGGGTAAGCATGTGACAGAGAGGTGGACTCACAAAGTGAAGCCCTGGTGCACAAGTCACATCTTCTAGAGCCCTCCACGAGTGCTACATGGCAGTAGTTGTACTACTCTGTTGCATCCATTTGGTGTGAAGTGATTGGCCATTCTAAGTTGCCTGATGGCTGAGCTCCTGTGTCCTGGTACTAGTATTCATCACCCACTCATGGTCTGTCTGGATTTTGGCAAAGAAGACAGAGTGAAAAGTTGTCATTGAAATGACCTGGTAATTTGTAAGTAGCGCCAGCACTTGGGGGCTGGTATGGGTCAGTAGGAGCAGCGAGGTCAGCGTTCAGTCACTGTCACACAACAGCACTACAATGCACAGCAGCTAAGCCACACACTCCAGCCTGCCTTCTGGCATTTGCTCATGGTGGGCAATCTGTAAATTTTAATCTGAAAAAAAAAGCACTTCACAATTATCTCAGTGATTGAAATGTTTAAGTGATGCAGTGGATTAAAAAGAACAGTGATGGTTCAAGCAGGCTAGAGTGTAGGATTGTCAGAACTAGTTTGGCAAAGATTCAAACCCTACTTGAACTCTGGTATTCGAGTTCTAATTTAGAACCCGAACACTAGAGGATTCGCATTGGGGTTCAAATCATTCCCCCCCACATACATTCGTGTGCTGCCGTGCCAGTGCCTGCTACTTCATTGTGCTCACTTCTTCAGGGCGGGGTGGTCCAACTCCAGCCCACATGAAAATAGTGGGAGTATAGACACAGTGGGAGGGACTGAGAGCCAGGAGGGAGAGGCTCAGGAAGGGCAGCTGAAATTATTTTTTGTAGCCCTGTAAAGTCGCATGAGTAGCATTACTTGTGTGAGTTTGAGTAATGTGACTCATTGGTTGATAGTGCAGCAGGAATTAGAGATGGGGCAGATGGAGCTGGACTGAGTATCAGAGCAGACTTGTTTGCTCTTAGTTGGCAACTTGGTATTTTAAAAAACAAATAACATTACTGGAATGTTACTGGACAGAGCGGAGGCAGGCAGTAGGCACTACCAGTGGAAGGCATTTTGTGTGGCAGAAAATAAATAACAGTAAGGAAAAGGGGATCAAGGACAGGGCCCCGTGTTTACTGCAGCAAAATGGACCTACATTCTGTGGCAGGACCTCATACTTTCTACAGCAGGCATAACTGCTGATTCTGTGGTCATTCTGCGGCAGATAAATTGTGGTTAAACAGCTTGCCTTCAAGGGAATTAAGTCTTGGTTAACCCTTTGACTGCCTTCGTGCAACCACTCAGCTGCACTGAAAGTGGAACAGCAGGCCATTTAACAGTATGTAGTCTTCTTATCACAAACATTAAACTGCAATAACCCAAACCTGGCACAGCCATGGGCATCAGTGTTCTCTTTTAATGACTTTTCCCTCCCACCCTGAATTTGAAGGCTCATTTGTTCTTCTGGAAATTGGTGGCCTTTGCTGTTCTCCTGGTTATAATCGGAGGAGGACATGCACACTCAGCTAAAATTAAATAGAAGGCAAAACCTGCTTCGATTTCTTCTGGTTTATATTTACAGTTAGCAGATATAAAGAAAGACTCCAACTTGAAAGTCATTTTAATGTTTTTTTCTGATTTTGATCAACGTTCTTTTAGATTATTATGTTTTTTAACTAGGAATATCCCAATTGCCTTGCAACAAACATGATGTGTGCAATGTGCAAATCTGTGTGTTGTGTGTGTGTGGGGGGGGATTGTCTTCCTATAATGGGGAAGGAGGGTGTAACTTGCAGTGTCTGTAAAATTTGTTGACTCCTGTTTTTTCGTTTGGGGGACACACTAAAAAATGTAAGCTAGCCAGTCTTATTAAAGGGACACTGTCAACCTTTTTTGCATAATATTATTTCAAGGTAAAACCCCACATTTTATGACTGCTTACCTTCTCTAAAATGTATTAAAGTTGTTAGTTGTTTAATCTGCCTCCTTGCTTATTAGAACTGAAATGCATGGAAATGTATAGTTATACACAGCTTTGTTTTGATCCAAATTGTTTACCTAAGCTTACTGCATACTTCATGAACATTAGAAACACCCTCAAACAGTACAGTCACTTGTGATACAATGGTCTCATCTACTCCCACTGCACAATGGGTAGCTAGATAGTGTTGTTCCTGAGTCCAGGAAAGATGCAGTTGTAGTTAGTCAAGAAATGTAAACAAACATGTTTTGGTGTGGTAACACCAGTCTGGTTGACACTCAGTTTTTTACTTTTTAAAAGGGAAAAGGACTCTGAATCAAACAACCAGCTACATCAGCAGTCTCTATAGAATGAGAACAATCATAACATGTGTTACTTAAACTAGGGACACTTTGCGACCAAATGGGGTTGACAGTGTCCCTTTAAGCAGGAGTAACCTTTGTTAGCATGTTCTCTTCTTCCAGCAACTCAGGGGCTGGTGGTGTTCTTCTGTCAGTGACCCTCATTTCACTTATGTATAGCAGCAATCAATACAACTCTCCATTCTGATTTTTTTCCTTACCTGTTTGCTCCAGTTCTAGAATACCCTGGTCCCCAACTCTGCTGCAGCTGGGCAACTTGACCCTCCTTAAGAACTGAGTTTGATGCCACCACTTAGGCTGCAGGTTCAAATCTGCCCAGAAATTACTGTCACACTTGCAGGTACAGATCTGCGGCCCACAAATCCAAACTGTGATCGATGTCCACCAGTGGGGACTGAATCCTCTGCTCAGTCTGCTGCCAGCCACATGTTTCTGCAATCAATTCCTCTTCCTATCTCTGCCACCACACTGAGATCGATGCCACCTCCATGGGCACCACTGAATCTTCTCACTTCTTGACTACAGCTCACCTTCCAATTCTTCCATCCAAATTCATCTTCCAGGGATTCAGCGTGCACCTTGAGTGGCCTCATAATGAAAAATTAACATGGCTGAGCTAGCCACACTTACACCTGCAAAGCAGCAAATCATAACTGCTGTGGATCTAATCAAGCTCTGCTACTCTTGCTGCAGTCTCCCCACCACAATACTAGCTGGACGGAGTTGCATAACAAGAGCCAACATGAGTCAAGATGTCATGCAGCCACTAGCTTTTTGACTTTGTAGCGGGTGGCATCAGTTTGTTGCCCCTTCTAATGAGTATGTATGCCATGGCATACTTAACATATCAGTACCTATGCCCTTGCCTTGTATGATCGCATAGTATAGCTAGCATTTCTGTGCCAGTGTGGCTGGTTTTCCCGATTTCTGTGGCCAGCACTGATTTCTGCAGTCAACCCTGATTTCTGTGACCATTGCTGCACTACGAGAAATGCAGTAAACACGGGGCCCTGATCAAGGACCAGCTAGGCAGTGGCATAAGTGAGGTGGGGGAACTTAACTTGCTGCTACTGAAGCAAGCAAGTGAAGCAAAGCAACTTAAGTGCCATAAGATTTGCAAAATCTTTTTTTTCTTTCAACCAAGATGTTTTTTCGGGAATGGAGTAGGGAAATAGGTAGATAGGGGCTGATTGAGGTAGTCGACGCAACTGACTGGGAGCCAGGTACAGGTCATTATCCTACTGTATGCACTCTGACTGCTGCACTGTACCCAGTGTTTGACTCCTACGGTATGTGGCATACTGGCTAGCCCATCATCTTGCTGTATGTCCTTTGACTACTGCACTGTACCTAGTGAGCATGTGACTCCTATGTGGTGTACTAGCCATCATCCTGCTGTGTGCACGTTGACGTCTGCACTGTACCCAGTGTGTGTGACTCCTGTGTTGCGTACTGACCATCATCCTGCTATGTGCCCTTTGACTACTGCACTGTACCCAGTGTGTGTATGACTCCTATGTGGCATACTGGCCATCATCCTGCTGTGTGCCCTTTGACTACTGCACTGTACCCAGTGTGTGTGTGACTCCTATGTTGCGTACTGGCCATCATCCTGCTGTGTGCCTTTTGACTACTGCACTGTACCCAGTGTGTGTGTGACTCCTACGTAGCATGCTGGCCATCATCCTGCTGTGTGCCCTTTGACTACTGCACAGTACCCAGTGTGTGTGTGTGACTCCTACGTAGCATGCTGGCCATCTTCCTGCTGTGTGCACTTTGATTGCTGCAGTGTACCCAGTGTGTGACTGCACTGTACCCTACCCCAGTGTGTAACCATGTGCAACCCAGCACCCAGTTGTAGTATCTTTAAATACATGCCAGAAATATTTCCCTGTCTGTGTGTCACTGTGTTGTGTGACTTCATCTCCTACATGGCATACTGGCCAGCCTATCATCCTGCTGTGTGCCCTTTGACTGCACTGTACCCTACCCAGTGTGTCACTGTGTGCTGCCCAGCACCCAATTATGTGGTATGTTTAAATACATGCCAGAAATATTTCCCTGTTGGGAGGCGAGACAGAAAAATCCCTTGCTCATTACAAAATATATATATAGTATATATATGTATTTTATTTATTTATTTATTTAATTAATTTTTGAATTACAACACCTTTGAGCCAGAAGCTCTTTTATAAAGGTTCATGTCAGTAGAAAGAAAGAATAGTGAACACCAAACAAATCAAACAGCAGGAAAACACAACATTCTGGCAACATTCTTCGCTGTTTGGTATGTAACAAAAAACTTCTGTAACCTCCTGTCTATCATATTGCATTTGTGTTGCTGTCTATGTGTTGAATCCACTGAAACTGACGTGGAGCCTTTGGAAACGAGTCCTTGACTCAAAGGGTTGTAATTCCGATATATATAATAAATAAATAAAAATAATATACACAATGATATAGTAAGTGTTACAATCTGACAAAGTGACAAATAACATAGGCAGTAGTAATTTTGATAGATCTGGACATTTAAAATGGAAAAACAAGAGCAGCCGAGACAGACCTTGTCGTTAGAATAGAGGGGTTGGGGTCCAGGGGTAAGAAGGGCAGCTGGGGGGACGGGAGTGGGTGGGGGGTGCAGGCTAGGAACATAAAGGGGTGAATTAGAAAGGGATGGGGTGGGGGAGGCTCAGGTAGGGTGGAGGCACTACTGGGAGCTTTTAGGAGGGGTATGGACCAAGGGTTGGAGGCAGCCTTAGCCATTAGTGGCAATGGAGTGAGAGCGATTTAAGAGGGGACAGTCACAGTTACTAAGTACGGTGAGCTGGCGACATAGTTTACACTTAAAAGGGCCAATTTTAGCCACTGCCAGGACTGCAGCAGGCAGGTCATTCAGCCAGGTGGGCACCCGGTATGCAAATGATCACTGTGCCCAAGATGTGCGGCAGAAAGGGACTAGAAGACTTTGTCGTGCCATTCTTCGTGTTACATAGAAACATAGAACATAGAATTTGATGGCAGATAAGGACCGCTTGGCCCACCCAGTCTGCCCATTTCCCTACCTGATGGATAAGCTGCAGATCCTAGTTAACCAGCAGCCTACTTCTTCCTACCCACACCACCTAGAATTGCCTTATGACTGTCCCATGCATGCTTGAATTCCACCACTGTTTTTTGACTCCACAACCTCCTCTGGAAGGCTGTTCCATACATCCACAACCCTCTCTGTGAAAAAATACTTCCTTAAATTACCTCTGAGCCGCCCCCTTCTATCTTCAAATTGTGCCCCTTGTTCTGCACACCTCTTTTCTTGAAAGATGCTACCCTCTTGGACTTTGTTGATTCCCTTGAGGTACTTGAAAGTTTCTATCATGTCCCCTCCTCCTTTCCTCGAGGCTATACATATTAAGCTCCTTAAGTCTCTCTTCATATGTCTTCCGGTGCAGACCCTGCACCATTTTAGTTACCCTCCTCTGGACAGCTTCCATCCTGTCTATGTCTTTCGGAGATTGGGTCTCCAGAACTGCCCAGTACTCCAGATGGTCTCGCCAGCTGTCTGTACAGAGGGATAATAACTTCTTGTTTTCTACTGGTGATGCCTCTCCTATGCATCCCAGTATCCCCCAGCCCTCCTTACTGCCCTCTCACATTGCTTGCCCACCTTTAGGTCATCTGATATGACTACCCGAGGTCCCTTTCCATTTTTGTTGTTGTTAGTATCTCACCCCCATTGTATCTCGCTTCCCTGGTTTTGTTTCCCAGGTGCATTACCTTGCACTTCTTGGTATTGAATCTAAGCTGCCATACATTTGACCATTCCTCTAACCTGCCAAGTCCTTCTCATCCTTTCCACCCCACCTTGTGCATCAACTCTGTTGCAGATCTTTGTGTCATCTGCAAAGAGACATACTTTTCCTTCCAGTCCTCTGCAATGTCGCTATAAAGACATTGAAGAGGATCAGTCCTAATACTGAACCCTGTGGTACCCCACTGCTAACCCCCCTTTTTTAAGAGTGGACTCCATTTACTGTTACTCTCTGTGTCCTATTCTCCAGCCAATTCTTTACCCAGGCTGTCATCTTGGGACCCACTCCCAGGCTGGTTAACTTGTATACTTTTGTTTGGGACTGTGTCAAATGCCTTGCTAAAGTCTAGGTAGGCCATGTCCACAGCCCCTCCCTGATCAACTACTTTGGTCACCCAGTCAAAGAAATCTATCAGATTTGTCTGGCATGACCTTCCCGCTGTGAATCCATGCTGCCTTGGGTCCTGTGCCCCTCTGGCCTCTAGATACGCAACAATTCTTTCCTTCAGAAGTGATTCCATCATTTTCCCTACCACTGAGGTTAAACTAACAGGTCTGTAGTTTCCTGCTTCTGCCTTGCTCCCATTTTTGTGAAGGGGAATCACATCTGCCCTCCTCCAGTCCTCAGGTACCACCCCATCCTCCCATGATTTGTTAAAGAGGGTAG
This sequence comes from Neoceratodus forsteri, assembly GCA_016271365.2. Taxonomy (NCBI): domain Eukaryota; kingdom Metazoa; phylum Chordata; order Ceratodontiformes; family Ceratodontidae; genus Neoceratodus; species Neoceratodus forsteri. The sequence continues at coordinate 78,477,280 of CM057454.1, read as the reverse complement.
TCAGTGGTGTCACTAGTTCTATCCTTAGTTCTTTTAGAATTCTGGGATGAGTTCCATCAGGCCCCATTGCTTTGTCCGCCTTCAGTTTTAAGAGCTCTTTCAGAACTCTTTCTTCTGTAAATGGGCTGGTATCAACTTCTGTATCCAGAGTGTTTCTACTGTTTGTTTTAGGTACCTCCCCTCTTCCTTTGTAAATACTGAGCAAAATATTTGTTTAGTATCTCTGCCTTTTCACAGTCACCCTCTGCCCACCCTCCCTCCCTTTATTAAGCCTCACTATCCCTTCCTTGGTCTTCCTTTGCTCTGATGTACCTATAAAAGGTTTTATCCCCTTCTTAACTGAGTTGGCTATCTTTCCTCGGTTTGGGCCTTTGCTGTTCTGACTGCCTTCCAGCTTCCTTTTGCTTTAACTGATACAATTTCTGTCCTGTTCCTTCTGTGATTCCTTGTACTTCCTGAATGCTTTCTTTTCTTGAACCTTCACTGCCACTTCCTTTGAGAACCATAGTGGTTCTTACCTCGCTTCATTTTGTTTATTTGCTTTACACAAAGGCTTGTTACCTCTGTGATGGCAGTTTTTATTATTCCCCATTGTTCTTCCACCCCTCCTTCCTGCCCATTTGCTAGTGCATTCCTTAGGCACTCACCCATTTTAGCAAAGTCAGCCCTCCTAAAATCCAATACCTTTGTCTTTGTATGGCTTGACTCTATTGCTGTGTTTATTGTGAACCATATTGTTCGATGGTCGCTAGTTCCCAGATGGCTACCCACTTCTACACCTGTGATCCTCTCTTCATCTCCATTTGAGAGAACCAGGTCTAAGATTGCTCCCTCTCGAGTGGGCTCCAATACTAGTTGTCTAAGGCATGCCCCCTGTAGGGCATCTAGAATAACCCCATTCTTAGAAGTGGCTGCTGCAACTGCACTCCAGTTAACAACTGGCATATTCAGATCACCCATCAGCAATATCTCCCCTTTATCTGATATTCTAAGTATACTTTCTATCATTTCCTTGTCCATTTCCTCTTCCTGAGAGGGGGTCTGTATATGTACAGTAGGTTGGCCTTGAGTTTGAGGAAATGCTATATGTCTGGGGGGGGGTGGTTTGGCCAAGGTAGGCTTTTTTTGCTAAAAGGCAAGTCTGGTATTTCACCCTACCCATGAGATTCAACCAGTGTGCTTTCACATATAGGTCACAGGTATGGGTGAGACAGTGTGCGCCTGTGATTAATCTGCAAGCTTTATTAAGTGCAACATTAATCCTTCTGAGCATGGTGTCAGTTGTGGCACTGTGTACAACTAACTCATAATTGATGATAGAGATTATTGAGCTGTGAACTGCTAGTTGAAGTGTATCGAGGGTCATGCAGTGTCTGTGCCTGTATAAGAGGCCGATCCTTGAGTTTACTGTCTTAACAACTGGGTCCACATGGGTGGCATAGGACGGCGAGCAGTCAAGGGTTATTTCCAGGTACTTAAAGTTCAGGACTTGTTCCAGAGTGTTGCACAGGGTGTTGCAGATAGTTAACCTCTGCGATTTGTACTTATTGCAGGGATTTGTGAAAAGCATGACTTTCGTTTTTTTTATAATTCGTGAGTAGTTTATGCTTGGTGAACCAGGCTTCAACAGATGAGAAATTATGTTGGAGTTGGGCCTCTAAGTGGAGTGGGTTGGGTTGGCTAGAAAAGATGACAGCGTCATTAGCGTAGAGTAGCATGTTGACAGTACTAGCCAGAGGGAGATTATTTAGAAAGAGACTGAAAAGTAATGGGCCCAAATTTGAGCCTTGTGGAACACCGGAGTGGACGAGTTGGCTGTCAGAGAGAACACCATTGATCTTAACCTGTTGAGATTTGCCCCTGAAGTAGCTGTCGAACCATCCAATGGTCTTGGGTGAGAGTCCAGAGTTGGAGAATGTGTCAGGCACAATGGTGTGATTTACTGTATCGAAGGCTTTAGTGAGGTCAATGTATATTGGCTCCACTAAGTGACTGCGATCTATTGCGCTATGTATATAGCTGGTAAATTTTAGTAAGGATGTGATAGTGCTGTGTGCCTTATGGAAACCATGCTGTTGTGGGCATTGGATCTAGTGCTTTGTAAGATATTTGATTAATTGGTCTGAAACAATTTGTTCCAACGCATTCAGGGGGGGAAGGATTAAGATAGGGTGGTAGTTTGTGTGAAGGGCATGATCTCCACTTTTGAGGACAAAGGTGACTATGGCAGCCTTCCATCTCTGGGGGAACTGACCAAGACATAGTGAGTGATTCAGAAGTTTAGTTAGGGGAGTAAGTATCTCTTCGAAGGTGAGACTGAGAAGTTTTAAGTTAAGAGAGTCACTGCTATATCTAGACTTGCCAAGCACCCGTAGCAGGTATTTTCTGACCTCAAGCTTAGTTACTTTCTTGAAGTGGAGGAAGACGGCATGAAGGATGCCAACACTGTTTCTCATTACATTAGGTGCAGGGACATCAAAGAAGTCTGGTGGAAGTACACCGCTAAGGTCTGAGAAGGCCAAGTTAAAAGTATCAGCTGTCTGCTTGGGGTCCTGGATGATTTCCCCATTTACAGTGAACATAGATGGGGTTGACTTACTGGTTTTTCCCATGAAGTCACACATTTTATTCCACAATTTCCTGCCATTTCCCCATGTGTTTGAGAGCTCCGTCTTGAAATGGTGAGTTTTGGTGGAGCGAATCTTCTGAGTACAGGCATTTCTGGCAGCTTTGTAGTGTTGCCGGTCAATCTGCTTGCTGGTAGCTCAGGCATGGTGCCACAAGTTGTCCCAGTAGGCCATGTGGCTTAGTAGAGATGGAGTAATTAAGTTGTTGTTTACTCCCTCAATCTTATGCATTCTTATAGGGGCATGTGTGTCACAAGCTGTATTGATATTTTGAGATGAAGTACTTGAGCCAGGTCCAATCTGTTTGCCTGAGTTAGGTCTTAGGAGGTTCAAGATGACCATTCTTCAGAACCCAGTGAGTGACCATTCTAGATGGCTGTTTGGGGGCCCTATTTGACCATTGGCAGAGGATGGGAGAATTTTCACTGAGAGAGTCAGGGAGGATGGCGGTGTTTAAGATTCTCTCTGTGTGGTTGGTCCAGTCCAGTAGAGCACTGGAGACAGTCCTATAGTTTACCGTAGTGGGGGAGTCAACCAGTTGGGTCACATTATTGGCAGCGATAGCGTCCTTAAAGGGGGTAGCTTCAGGGGCCAACTGATTGACATTGAAGTCACCTAATAGCACCACCTCATGGTTTTGGTGCAAGCTGGTTAGGTAACCCAAGATCCTTTTGAAACCCTGAGTCTGGTCCCTGGGGTGTACACAGAGTGATTTCCCGTGGGATCCAAGCAGTATTTTGACAGCAAAGGCTTGGACATTTGACCCAGTATCCACTTGGGGAAGGGCATGACCCTAGAGATAAATTGCACACCCTCCACCCCTTTTGCCTATTCTGTCTCATCTAAAAAGGCAGTAACCATCCAGTGAAATTGCTGTGTCTGGGATCTTGGGTGTTAGCCATGTCTCAACCACAGAGAGTACATCCAGCCTATGCTGGGCAACCCAAACTTGGAGGGTATCATTTTTTGACACCAGGCTGCATATGTTGATGGAGGCCAATGTTAGAGTGCCATGGCTGTGCCCCATGTCATTCGATTGCTCCAGAGGATCAGGGTTTGGGTGGATATTACCCGAGAGGAGCAGAAGTAGTATTGTTATCTGGAGTAGGATGTTTCTGAGTAGTTTTAGCCTGAACATTTGTTTGTGCCTGTTTGCCCGTGTAACCTTATGATAGCAAAGGGAAAATAGGCATGGAAAGAGTAATATAAGGGGAGTGTAGGAGCAGTGGAGCAGGTTGCAGCAAGGTTTAATGATACTGGTGGGTTCACCTTGGCTGTTGCACATTGTTCCCAGTCCTAGTGGTAGTAAACTTAAAAGACCTGATGGGGGAGCATTATTGCGCTGGTACTTGCCAGTGTCTAGAGGGGCAGAGATGATTATTAGTAGGACTATGGGGACAGAAATGATGTGTGTTTTCATTGTAGGTGATGGCTGGGGGTGAAGAGGGCCACTGGCATTTCCTCTTTTTCAGCAAACAGCTGATCGGTGCATAGGGACATTCAAATGGTTTGGGTGAGAGGCCTTGGTGTTGTTAGTGGGACAGATTAGTACCCAATCAAGACAAGGAAGGAGGGAAAATGGAATATACAGTATGATTGATGGGGGAGAGGGACAGTGAGCTGCTGTGACTGGAGGAGATACCCTCTTTACACTGTGGTCCTGAGAATTTTACAGAATTGAATAGCTCTTGGTTTATGTTTATAGCACTGGTGTCCCTCTAGTGGTTAAAATGTATAATAAACCAGTGGTAAAATGGGTACATAGTCATCCAATCAGAAAATAGTATTATAGCTATAAAAGTAAGTGTCCAGATAGGGGGTGTAGGTGGGGAGATGCTGCAAAGCAGCATCGGGTCCAAGCTGAGACTGAGATATTTCAAAAGCTCTGATGTTACAGAGCAGAGTTACACAGTCACCCAAGCTGGCGCTCTACTCCCTAAAAATTAAATTAAAACACTTGGCATTCTACTTCTTTAAAATTAAATTAAAAAACTCAAGTGTACTCTTGAATGAGGTTATTAAAACACTTGAGCACACTCCGGGTCTAAGAGAGAGGAGAGAGAAAAAAGCAGAAGGAGTCAAATTTAAAATCAAGCAAAGGCAGGGTGCAGTCTCCGAACGGCTTCTGAATGCTGTACCTTTGAGATTGTTGGCAGGTGGGTGGGGAGCTGCTCCATGGGCAGAATGCCCAAATGCAGACAGGGGCTTCAATATCACTGGCAGGCTGGTGGGGAGTTGCTCTGTGGGTGGAATACCCAAATGCAGGCAGGGGGCCTCAAGACTGCTGGTGGGTGGGCAGCTGCTCCATGGGCAGCTTCCTGCCCCTCCACCCACTCGCCAGCGTATATCTCTATTTATATCTATCTATATCTGTCTGTATGTCTGTCTGTCTGTCTATCTATCTATCTATCTATCTATCTATCTATCTATCTATCTATCTATCATCTATATTTGTGAGTCACTGTGTTGTGTGACTCCATTGCCTACATGGCGTACTGGCCAACCCATCATCCTGCTGTATGCCCTTTGACTGCACTGTGCTCAGTGTGTGACTGTGTGCAGCCCATCACCCATTTCTATGGTATCGCTTAATACATGCCAGAAATATTTTCTGGAGGGGGAGGAACTTTGGGAGGAGAGAAAAATACCTTACTCATTACAAAAATTAAAAACAAAAAACTGTGTGTTGCATGACTCCGTCTTCTATGTGGCATGCTGGCCATCCTCCTGCTGTGTACTCCTTGACTACTACACTGTACCCAGGTTGTGACTGTGTGTAGCCCAGCACCCATTTCAGTAGAATCTTTTAATACATGTTATAATTGTTTTATAAGGGGACTTTGGGTGGAGAGAAAAATAGCTGATGCATTACAACAACAAAAACAATCTGTGTGTTATGTATTGTGTCTTGCATGACTCCATCTTCTATGTGGTGTGTTGGCCATCATCCTGCTGTGTGCCCTTTGACTGAGGCACTGTACCCAGGATGTGACCATGTTCAGCTGTGCAGCCCAGCACTCATTTCTGGGGTATCTTTTAATACATGCAATAAATATTGTGTGTGTGTGTGGGGGGGGGGGGACTTTGGGAGGAGAGAAAAATGTCTTATTCATTACAAAAAAAAAATCTGTTTGTGTTTTGTGTCTTGTGTGACAATGTCTCCTTCATGGTGTACTTGCCATCATCCTGCTGTGTGCCCTTTAACTGCTGCACTGTACCCAGTGTGTGTGTGTGACTCCCACATGGCATACTGGCCATCTTCCTGCTGTGTGCCTTTTGACTGCTGCACTGCACTCAGTGTGTGTGTGTTACGCCTCCATGGCATACTGGCCATCATCCTACTGTGTGCCCTTTAACTGCTGTACTGTACCCAGTGTGTGTTACTCATACATGGCATACTGGCCATCATCATGCTGTGTGCTCTTTGACTGCTGCACTGTAACCAGTGTGTGTGTGTGACTCCTATGTGGCATATTGTCCATAATCCTGCTGTGTGACATTTGAATGCTGCACTGTACCAAGTGTGTATGTGTGTGACTCCTACCTGGTGTACTGGTCATCATCCTGATGTGTGCCCTTTGACTGCTGCACTGTACCCCGTGTGTGTATATGTGTTTGTGACTCATACGTGGCATATTGACCATCATCCTGCTGTGTGCCCTTTGACTGCTGCACTGCACCCAGTGTCTGTGTGTTACACCTCCATGGCATACTAGCCATCATCCTACTGTGTACCCTTTAACTGCTGCACTGTACCCAGTGTGTGTTACTCCTACATGGCATACTGGCCATCATTCTGCTGTGTGCTCTTTGACTGCTGAACTGTACCCAGTGAGTGTGTGTGTGACTCCTACGTGGCATACTGGCCATCATACTGTGGTGTACCCTTTGACTGCTGCACTGTACCCAGTGTGTGTGTGTGTGTGTGTGTGTGTGTGTGTGTGTCTACATGGAATGCTGGCCATCATCCCGCTGTGTGCCCTTTGACTGCTGCAGTGTACCCACTGTGAGTGTGACTCCTACATGCCATGCTGGTCATCATACTGCTGTGTGGCCTTTGACTACTGCACTGTACCCAGTGTGTTGTGACTCCTACATGGCATATTGCCCATCATCCTACTGTGCGCCCTTTGATGTCTGCACTTTACCCAGTGTGTGTTACTCCTACATGGCATACTGTCCATCATTCTGCTGTGTGTCCTTTGACTGCTGCACTGTACCTAGTGTGTGTTTGACTCCTACATGGCATACTGGTCATCATCCTGCTGTGTGCCCTTTGACTGCTACACTGTACCCAGTGTGTGTATGTGTTAGTGTGACTTATACATGGCATATTGGCCATCATCCTGCTGTGTGCCCTTTGACTGCTGCACTGCACTCACTGTGTGTGTGTTACTCTTCCATGGCATACTGGCCATCATCCTACTGTGTGCCCTTTAACTTCTGCACTGTACCCAGTGTGTGTGTGACTCCTATGTGGCATACTGGCCATCATATTGTGGTGTGCCCTTTGACTGCTGCACTGTACCCAGTGTGTGTGTGTGTGTGTGTGTGTGTGTGTGTGTGTGTGTGTGGATTCCTACATGGCATACTGATCATCATCCTACGCTGTGCCCTTTGACTGCTGCACTGTAGCCAGTGTGTGTTACTCCTATGAGGCATACTGGCCATCATTCTGGTGTGTGCCTTTTGGCTGCTGCACTGTATCCAATGTGTGTGTGACTCCTACATGGTTTACTAGCCATCATCCTGCTGTGTGCCCTTTGACTGCTGCACTGTGCCCAGTGTGTGTGACTCCTATGTGGCATATTGTCCAGCATCCTGCTGTGTGACCTTTGAATGCTGCACTGTACCCAATGTGTGTGTGACTCCTACATGGTGTACTGGCCATCATCCTGCTGTGTGCCCTTTGACTGCTGCACTGTACCCAGTGTGAGTGCGACTCCTACCTGGCATGCTGGCCATCATACTGGTGTGTGTCCTTTGACTGCTGCACTGTACTTAGTGTGTGTATGTGTGTGTGACTCATACGTGGCATATTGTCCATCTTCCTGATGTGTGCCCTTTGACTGCTGCACTGCACCCAGTGTGTGTTACTCCTACATAGCATACTTACCATCATTCTGCTATGTGTCCTTTGACTGCTGCACTGTACCCAGTGTGTGTTACTCCTATGAGGCATACTGGCCATCATTCTGCTGTGTGCCCTTTGATTTGACTGCTGCATGGTACCCAGTGTGTGTGTGATTCCTACATAGTGTACGGTGGCCATTTTCCTGCTGTCATGTGCCCTTTGACTGTACCGTACCCAGTGTGTGACTGTGTGCTGCCCAGCACTCAGTGCATGATATCATCTTGCATAAAAAGAAGTAAAATATATTAAAGAATAAGAAATATTGAAATATAATACAAAAATAAATAGACACATTTTTGCAGTACTAAAACAATAATTTTTTATTCAGAATTACAGTTCCTGACATTTTATCTTGCCTGTTTTGCATATGCCTATGCCGAATCCATTGTGTAAGCCTTGGACCTGGGATCCAACTTTAGTTGCATATTCTTCAATTAGCTTCCAGTCCATTGCATCACAGTGTCATAAAGCCAAAACTAAATTTTTGAGTTGTGGCAATCACAGACCATATTGTTGTCTAACACAGGAGTTGTCTGCAGTGTACAACTGGTGCTATCATGGCTGACAATACTGATGAAGCATCTGGTGCTAGTGGTGGATCAGGTGTTGGTGGTAGTGGTAATCCTAGTGCTAGCAAAAATAATCAAACTGTTTCACATGGTACATATAACGGAAAAAGACCAACAATGAACAGTGGTAAGGGGGTACCATTTAAGAATACTTGTTCAGCTTCTGGTGTCACATTGAGAAGCACCATAAGGTATGCTGTTCTTGCTGTTAATGTCCCTGTTACTAGCAGTAATAGCGCAAGTGACAATGACTCAGTATCTGACTCAGACAGTAGCTTTTTGTCACAGTCTGACACTGTTGTGACTGGTGACGTATCATCAGTCCTTCAACCAAGTCAAACAAGCAAGTCTGCTGATAAAGAATCAGGTAGTGCACCTGAAAATAAATCCACAAATGATGCCAATGAGAAAAACATATCCAGTGAATCCACCACTTCTACAGTGTATAAAAATGAAAAACCCACAAGTGCACCTGCCCACTCTTCTAACACCAAGAAGGATGGCCTGGGTTCTGCTCAGACAAGTGAAAAAACACAAACAGTTTTTAGTTATCTTCCTAGCACTCAAAGTCTGTTACTTCTGAAGTGTGAAATTATTTTTCTGTCAGTAAAAGTGATCCATGCAAAGCAATTTGTTCCCGATGTAAACAAAGTGTAAGCTGTGGTAAAGTTGCATCATGTCTCGGCACTATAGTTCTTAAACACTATCTGAAAATCATTCAGTATTGCTTGATCAGCCAAATCCCATGCCCTCCACCTTCCAGACCACAGATGAGAAGGGTAATGAATCTGTAGAAATGCATAGTGAATTTTCTGAACTTGATGCAGACAGAACCAGTGCCAGTCCTAGGACCACCACTACCACCAGCACCAACACCATTAGCATCAGTTGCACATCCAGTGATGGCACTGAATGTATAAGTCCACCACCCCAACTTACATCTGGTAAATGAAGCACAGTGTCTAATAAACCAGCATTGTAAGCAGCTAACATTGTCTCAGGCATTTGAAAGGAATAATACTTTTACAAAAAGTCATTCAAAAGAGTCTTCATCTTACTCACAAAATTGGGGAACTGTTAGCTGGAGCCCGTCTTCCATATTCTTTAGTAGATCATGAGGATTTTAGGGAGGTCATGAAACTTGCAGAGCCTCATTACAATGTTCCTCATCGAAGGAGGTACTTTGCCTATGTTGAAATACCAAACATTTATGAGGCATTAAAAACAACAGTGATGCTTGCATTTAAACATGCAGAGGGCGGGATTATTCATGTCACAACAGATATGTGGACCAGCAGTCAGAATGTAAATTATATGTCCCTTACCACTCAGTGGGTCATTTTTTTCTTGTGCTTCTTCAAAAATAAACACACCTGTAAAGATGGTGCTGCCGCATATAAAGAATTTGGGCAAGTGACAATGGAGCCAACATCTTGAAAGCAGTACAGAATGAAGGGTTCATGCCTGCTTGTTGCTTTGTACATTGCTTACATTTAATTGTTACTGGGTTCATGGACAATGAAATACAAGTTGATGGTATAATTGCTGTTTGCAAACAAATTGTGACTTGCTTTTCACATTCAACCAAGGCTATATGGATGTTATCTGAACTGCAAAAGAACACAAGCTGCACCACCAAAAGCTGATTCAAAATGTTTCCACTTGGTGGAACTCAACTTTTTATGTGCTGCAGTGCCTCTTGGAACAAAAGCCAGCTGTACATGAATATTACTCCAATTACATTATCAGTGATGTCATTATGCTTTCTGTGCTACAGTGTAACTTAATGGAGACAGTGTGCTGCACCCTAGCTCCTTTGTAATCCTTCTTATAATGCTGATTTCACATAATCTGTGTGTTCTGACTCTACAGATAGAAAATACAGATCTGAAGATGAGACAACATGTTGGCAGTATCACTGAAATCTTGTAAAGAGAATGTGTGAGCACTTCCAAAACAATGACAGATTAGTTGCAATGATGAAATCAAAACAGTACATATTTGCAACTCTCTTAGATCTCAGGTCCAAGGCTACACATCTTCCAGAAACAGAATATGTAGAGCACTCCAAATTTCTGTTGCTAGATGAGCTGCAGCAGTCACAGGAGTCAAACACAAACATACACAGTAACTTCAACTTGTCACTCCACAACGTGCAGGTACATCTTCATGAAGAGATACAGAACAGAAAAAGTCACCAAAAGTGAGCAGTAGTTCTCCCATAACTCCCACTTCCACCCCTAGTAGCAAGCTAAATCTGTAGCAAAACCTTTCACAAATTGCTGCCATACCAACTTACATTGATTCTTCTTCTGAGCATTCTCTGTCCATCGTGGTAGACAGTTATCTCAAGAACCACTTATTCCTATTGATGCCTGCCCTTTTGAATACTGGAGATCGAAAAAGCTAATATGGCCTGAGTTGTATGAAGACGCCTTTAAATATCTTAGTTGTCTGGCAACAAATGTCTCTTTAGAATCCTTGTTTAGTATAGCTGGCAATTTTGTGACAGGCACCAGAAATAGGTTGCTGCCAGAAAATGTATATGTTAACATTTATTAAATTTAATAAGGCAAGATTTTCGTATCCACACAAAAGTGTACAAGCCGATCCTGATGCAGTGACTGATGTTGTAGGTGATGATGGTGACAACTCAGATGGTGGTTGGTAAATACTGTGTAGGATGGGGTCTGGGGAAAAAAAGGAAACTTAACAGACTGTGATGGAAATGTAGTGTCTCTCGATCTACTGCCATGGACCATATCCACAAAACACTTTCGCAAACTGCTTCATAAAGAGGGCCTGAAGTCAACATTTTCTTTCAGGAAAAGTTTAACATCAGTGGGAACAGGACCAGTGGTATGAAAGGGACATGGTCAGTACTTTTTGTATCATATTATTTCTAGCTGAAATAAAAACCCATATGTTTGGATTCCTTTCCTTCTGGAAAATTCATTGATTTTGCTGGTTGTATTATTTCCTTCCTTTTTTAGTACAACTTACAGCAGCAATGTGATGAAATGTTTTCCTAAAAGAGCAAGTTTCTGCTATAAGTAATAAAAATGTTAACATGCCTGTCAATCCTACCCTGAACAACTCTAATTCCAAACCTTCTGAGCGATACAAAGACACCCCAAAAAGCCACCCATGGTGCTGGGTCTCCTCTCTCCTCCTCCCACAGCATCACAATTTGCTAGACTGCGTAGGGGTATTCTCAGCTGAGAAAGATGATGTTGAAGTTGATCAAGGAGTGCAACACTGCAAACAAACTTTGTGGTGGTAACACCGGTATGGGCCAGCGGTAGTTTATTTTTCACTTTTAAAAGAAAAAAGGAATCAGAATCAGACAACCAGTTACATCAGCAGCCTTTACAGACTGTGACCAATCATAAAGTGTGTTTGTTTTTAAAATAGGGACAATTTGAGACCTAAGGGAGTTGACATTGTTCCTTAAACATCACATGCCAACTACTGCAGCTACATTAAGTATTCCTTGAGATACAGTACAGCCCACTTATAACGGATACCGTTAAACTGGCAGCTCTGTTTCATCAATCGAATCCCAGTTGCCAAAAGCCTTTTGTACTGAACATAATACTAAATATTAGCTTTATAATGAATTAGGTAGCCCTTCTATATTGTACAGCTCTCATTGATTAACAGTGACATTTGTACCTGTAATCACACATCCAAAAGTGCAATTTTAAGTTAGCGGTTATTTGAGGTTACTCTGCTCACTTCTGATCTGCCTACAGTGCTATTAATGGTCAATGGGCAGGTGCTGATGGATTAAGTAGGTGCTAATTACTGGCACCGAAGGGTCACAAAAAGCTTAGTTATTATGCAGAGAGTGACTAGTATACATACACAACGACCAGAGCTCATCAAGCCAGCATTACTGCATACCTGAAAAAAAAAGTAAAGGTGACCTAAGTCACCCAGAAACAACCTATGTAACACAAGCACTGCCTCACATTACACACAGGGATTATTCTTTAGTAAGCACCAAGTAAGCACTAAGCACAACATGCACTTGGCAAAATTACCCAACAAGATAAAAACAATATAAGTTCTTCTTGTGCTTAAATGTGATTGTACTATGCTGTAATATGCTCATTCTTATGCCATAACAACACATAACAGCACACAATAGCACGTCTAAGCACATTACAGCAACTGTGAGTGACAACATGTGATAAACGAATGGTAATGTGGCATTAAGGTTTAGCTGGAAACTGCATATAACAGAAGAAACCCATGAGCATGGAGGTGTCCAACATAAGCAGGCTGCACTGTATTATGTGGTGAGGAAACCACTTTCCTATTTATGTGCATGAAATACACATTTTACTTACATAACAACTGATGCATTATCTTAGACAGTTGTATGTGTTATTTCAATTTGCCAACAAGAATGGTATATTTATGCATTATCTTAGAAAGTTTATTTGTTTTGTTTTATCTATTTAAAATCTGGTAAATCCATGGGCCAAAGATCCGTTATCTTGGGTGACCAGAACAATAAACATAAAATACAGTCACATGTACAAAACTAAAAACAAGTTAACATGTAAACCTTATAAAATGGCAGGGTAAAATCCAGTAATCTGATTGGCTCTTATTTATGTGTAAAATATGGTTTACACATGGTTAAAAAAAGGACTGCTCAGCAGTGAAAAGTCTGGAACCCTGATTAATAGGGAGGCAATATAGCACAGTGGTTTAGGGCACTGAGCTGCAAATCTGGAGATCTGGGTTTGAATCCCACAGCCCCCACTTGCACACTGTGTGACCTTGAGCAAGTCACTTAACTTCCCTGTGCTCCCAGGTTGCACCTGTACACAGGCTTTCAGCTTACTGTGTCTTACCTGGTTAAACAATTGGGGAAAAAAATAGGCATTTGGAAGACAGGCATTTCAGTTAGCCCCTTACAGCCAGAACTGATCTTCCACCACAAACATGGCTGCTACCTTTGCACTATAAAACAAAACTTTAACTGGGCCCTAAAAATAAAACTACCTTAAATAAAAAATAAAATAAATTAATTAAATGTTGTTTCTCTGATTATCACACTCTCCTTATATGCATAAACAAATTAGAAACAATGGGCTGGGTATTCAAACTGCGCCATTCTGAGGTGCAAGCCCTTGCGCCGCGAAAAATAGTTGCGCAGGGGTGTGGCCGGGGCGATATTCAAAGGAGTTGCGCTATTGAGCAACTCCTTTGAATATCACCCCCCAGCCACAGCCACTGTGCATGGCGCAGTGGAACTTGTGCCACCGCAAGTTGTCAGAGTGGAGCATTCAACTTGCGGTGGCGCAAGTACCATTGCGCCATGCGCAAAACCACGATATTCAAAAGGTGACATGCAAATGGGGCCATAAATCATGCAAGGCGCAGGGGGGGCCATTTGCATCTGATTATGGCCCCATTTGCATGCCATTAGCATGTAGGTGCACGATTCGAGGACTAACGCCTGGCACCCTGCCAGGCAGCAGCCGTCGAGGACCGGCGCACCCTGCAGCTCGATGCGGGCAGCAATGTAGCTCCCCACCTCCTCCGTACATCTCCCTGGTGGTCAGTGGACCGTAATGCCCGAGTGCGGGCAGAATGTAAATTGAACCCCGAACATGTCCCTAGTGCCCGATTGCGGGCAGTAAGTAAAGTGACCCCACGAACATCTCCCTGGTGGTCCAGTGGACCATAATGCCCGATCGCGGGCAGAATGTAATTGAACCCCCGAACATGTCCCTAAGTGCCCGATTGCGGGCAGTAAGTAAAGTGACCCCCACCGAACATCTCCCTGGTGGTCAGTGGACCGTAATGCCCGATCGTAGGCAGAATGTAAATTGAACCCTCCCAAACATCTCCCTGGTGGCTAGTGTCCCCCCACCCCACCGATGAAGCCCACCACCCATAGTCCAGATTTGTGAATGAATCTCATTCACAAAATCTGGACTGTCATATGGTATGGCCGCACGCCCATTGGCTCTTGCTCTGCACTCAGTGGCATGCAGTCCCACCGGGCAGTCAGTCGGGCGGGTGGCAGGGGCGGCAGGTGGGTGGATTGCCACCCGCCAGCTGCCGGGGGCGGGGTGTGGTGTCAGGGTGGGTGGGTGGGAGGACACTAGCCACCAGGGAGATGTTTGGGGGTTCAATTTACATTCTGCTCGGACACATTACGTCCACTGGACCACCAGGGAGATGTTCGGGTGGGGGTCACTTTACTTACTGCCCGCGATCGGGCACTAGGGACATGTCTCGGGGTTCAGTTTACTTTCTGCCCGCGATCTGGCACAAGGGACATGTTTTGGGGGTTCAATTTACTTTCTGCCCAACGATCGGGCACAAGGGACATGTTCGGGCGGGTTCAATTTACTTTCTGCCCACGATCGGGCATTTCGGTCCACTGGACCACCAGGGATGCGGAACGGGAGGGGGCTACTGCTGCCCGCGATCGGGCTGGTGGGGAGTACACTCATGCCCATGATCGGGCTGGGGGCACAGGGACTGAGTTGGGGCCAGCCACAGGTGGCAGCTGCTGTGTTGTGCCCTGCAATACAGCAGCTCACCTGTGGGTGGCCCTTGATTTAAGCCTTTTTTTTGCTCAAGGTCCTGCAGGCTCAGGTTGGGGGTTGCGCCTGCACAACTCTGCACAGCCCGGCTGAATATCGGCTGTGCAGTTTATGCATGGTTCCTCCCCTCCTGTTGAGCATGCATTCATTTGCATTATGCTTGTTGCTCAGCCTGTTTCAGGGTGCAATCCGCCTCCCGCTGAATATCGCATTAAGTACAATTTAGGGGACATGAGCATGCGCAACCCTGTTGCGCATGGCGCAGCCCTTTTGAATATCTGGCCCAATAAGTATTGTTTATAGTTTTCATTATAACTGTTTCTTTGCTGATAGTGAAAAATCTCCCTTCTATCTTTACCTGCTCATCAGGGAACACTCTCCTTCTTGCCCTGACAGTGAGATAATTGAGTTTCTGGCTGTAACAAAGGCCTTTGTTGTCTGTGTGTACAGTGTATTAGGAGATAAACATTCTGCCAGTGGAACAGAGCAGAATTTTAAATCCACGTATTCCATGGTAAACATTCCATGATAAACATTACATAGATTGAATGTGCAGAAAAACAGAAAAAAAAGCAGGAAGAAGAAATTAGGCAATAATACAATGATATCATCAATGACATCACTTGCAGTGGGTGGAAGGACTAGTTTATCACAAATGCATGCAAGAAAATCTATTGTTTCTACATATAAACATGCTTTTTCCAACAGTAGAAAAGTAAAAAAAAGGAGCCAATTTAATAAGTGCAATAAGGCACTCTGGGATGTGTGTAAAACATATTTTACAGTATGACCATCGGCTGAAGTCACTTGACCTTCAGCCTCATGCCTTACTATGCCCCTGGCCATGCTGTAAAATATATTTTACACACACCCCTTCATGCCTTATTGCTTACATATTACAATCACAGTTACAAACCACATAAGCACAATACTAATTAAAGCATTTGCACTGACATCTGGAAAATAAATATTTCGTCAGAGTATATCTGAAACTATGAACAGAGACACTAACACAATCAAAAACAAACATTAAAGAATTAAAAAGTACTGGTAGATTATAAAACATTGTTTTCTGACCAACTGATGTTTTCATTCTGGGAACCGAAAAAACCTGATGAACAGATGAGCGAGTTGAAACGGAACTAATATGTTTTTTGAAACGGGAGTGGAAAGAAGTAGGGACTTTGTCTGAATTACGTTTTTAGCAAGGATCTCTAATTGATATCGATACCTTGGGTCTAATGAGAACCACCCAATGTGTTTGAACAAATCGCAATGATGGGTCCAATAAGGCAACTGCAAAGTAAAACAGGCTTTTTGATTCAACAGGGTTTTAACACTGGATAGCAACCCCTCCTCTGCAGAATGGTAAAATAGAAAACCATAATCGAGTACAGGTAAAAGAAAACTTTAGAACAAAAGCGACCTAGTAAACAGTGTTAATAAGGAATTTAGTCTATACAGTGCACCTAACCTTTGGTGAACTACTCGAATAATTTGAGTTATGTGTTTTTCATAAGTTATACCCTCATCCAGAGTAAGTCCCAGATATTTAAAAGTCCTGACCTGTTCTATTTCATCCTCCTTAAGGGTAAGGAGACAGAGAAAAGTTTGGCGGTCAGTTTCTTTCTGTGATTGTAAAAAAACATAGAATTTGGTCTTTTTTTCATTTAAAATCAATTTATTAGTAAGAAACCACTATTGGATTTCTATGAAATCGGATGCCAAGTTTGTTTGTACATCATCAAAACTGGAACCGCTCGTGAGGATCACTGCATCATCTGCATATAAAAAAATTTGAGTGTTACAACATGTGGTGAGTAAAGTGTATAAGAAAAGACTAAATAAGAGGGGATCCAAAATAGAACCCGTGGAACACCCAGTGAAATAGGGGACGGGTGAGAACAAAAAACATTGATTTTTGTGGATTGTGTTCAGTCCAACAGGTAATTCAGACACCAGCTAACAACATCCTGGTACATGCCAAGTCTAAAAAGAGATGACAATAGCAATTTATGATTAACAAGGTCAAAAGCCTTGGTGAGGTCCACAAACACAGCCGCTATAAAGATACCCATGTCAAACTCATCGTGGACTGCATTTGTGAACTACACCAAGGCAGCCAATGTACTGTGTGCCTGCTGCAGTCCATGTTGCGCAGGTGTCAGTGCATCATACTTGAGCAGGTACTTGATCATTTGCTCAAAGAGAATCCACTCTAGTATTTTGGACAAAGGAGCCAACAATGAAATAGGTCAGCAGTTTTGTACATTCGCTGTGTCTCCAGACTTGAAGAGTGGGATGACAACAGCACCTTTCCAAATACCTGGGAATAGTGAATAACGAAGAAGCAGATTAAAAATTAAAGTTAAAGGTTGGAAAAGAATTTCCACAGTGATCCTTATGAGTCTGAAGTCCATACCATCCATTCCTACTGTAGGTCAAGGGTCAAAGTTTAATAGTAAGTAAAATATTATTTATTTGGCACCCAGTCCCAAGGACTCTGGACACTTCACACAGAGGTGCAAACATTAACAACATAAAATCAGTAAGAACAACAATTTAAGTCAGAATCATTTCAATTAAAATTACTTAATAAATTAATAAATAATAAAACAAAACTGAAAATCCTATTAAACTGTAACTAAACATTAAAAACTTGTTTAAACAGGTGTACTTTCAGTGCACTTTTAAAGCTCTCCACAGAAGGGGCCTTTCTTAGAGATCGAGGCAGTGAATTTCGCAACATGGGCCTGGCTACTCCAAAGGTGCAGTCTCCAGATGTTTTGAGCCACTTCCTTGGGACTGTGAGATAACCCTCCATGGCTGAGTGGAGTGAGTGCATCAGGCATGCAGGTGTCAGAAGGTCTGACAGATAATCAGGACCCAATCCATATAGAGCCTTATATGTGAGCAAGCCCACCTTGAAGGTAATTCTCCACCTGACCAGCAGCCAGTGCAGTTCACGCAAAACTGGGGTTATATGAGTGGACCTCAAAATGCCCATGAACAACCTGGCTGCAGTATTCTGCACCAGCTGGAGCCAGTGGAGGTTACTCCCACTGACCCCGAAATAAGGAGCATTAAAGTAATCAAGTCTGCATGTGACAAAAGCATGCACCAGTGAGGGCAGGTCATCAAGTGGGATTAAGGGTTTAATCTAGGTGACATTCCTCAAATGGTAAAAACCACTTCAGATGGCAGAAGACACCTGAGCATCAAGTGTCAATTTGTCATCCAGGCTGATGCCCAGATTCCGCACCTTATTGGCTACCACCAGTGAGGTGACACCCAGGACCAACCCTGTTCCTGATCCAGTGATGACCATATCCCACTGATGACCTGGCTCAATCACTAGTACCTCATTATTATCCGGGTTGAGCCTCAGCCAGTTATAGGACATCCAGTCCTGAATCTCGGATAGGCATTTATTTAGGACGTCCACAGCAACCAATGTTCTGGGTACAAAAGACATATATAGCTGGATATCATCTGCATAGCAGTGAAAACCCAGACCATGCCATCTAATGGTGTCACCCAGGGGTAGCATGTACACCGCAAGCAACATGAGCAACAAGATTGAGCCCTGAGGAACCCCACAGGTCAGGGACTTCAGGCAGGAGGAGAAACTCCCCATCACTACCTGTTGTTTCCTGCCTGACAGAAAGGACTCAAACCAGCTAATGAATTTGCCGGTGAGTGCACAGAGACCTCTAAGGTGATCGAGTAGCACCACATGATCTATGGTGTCAAAAGCTGAGGAGAGATCTAGGAGGAATAGAATTGATAGCTCTCCTCTATCTCTTGCCTTAGGAGATCATTTTGCATTCTAACTAACACTGTTTAGATAGGTCAGGACTTCACCAGGTTTAAGCAACCTAAAATAGAACTTTGGATAGGTTAGCCCTAAATCGGTATCAGGAATATTGGCATAACTACATCTTACTTATGGCATCAAATGTTTCACATGGTGTGTATTTTGAAAGATCTGTAAAAAATTTATTGCATTCTTGGGCTACAGAAAAAGGATCATTTAGTAACCCTAAAGAAGTATTTAAGCTTTGTAGAGTAGAATTAGATGTTTTGCCCATAAGATCATTAATTAAATCCCAGGTGGCCATTATGTTTCTTCCTTTGAATTGTTTCTGTTTTTCAATGTAAAATTTATGCTTTAAATTTCTTATCATAGTTTTGCACTTGTTATGAGCAGTCTTATAAGCAATTAAGGTTGCTAGAGCCTGAGATTTCCTATAAGCCTTCCATTTTTATCCCTACATCTCATTTGTTCCAATAATTCTGGGGTAACCCACTGCTGTTTATTTCCTCTAATTCTTAATCTCTTTCATGGGACATATTTCTTACAAATAGAATTAAAACAGTCACAGAAAGTCTGTAATGCAGCATTTAAATCTGTTGCTTGTTCCAAAAATGACCAATTAACAGAGGACACTGCTTCCCTAAAATGTTCTATGTTCAATTTATTGGTATTCTGTACATAAATGTAGACCAGGGGTACAGATTTCCTTTTAGCACTCCAGCAACAATGCACTGGACTGTGATCACTAATACTATCTGCTAATACACTAGTGTATATAATTTTTGAGGTGTCAGAGACCATTATCCAATCTAATACCGATGTGAATCCAGTTTTATAGTGAACCCTGATTGGAGCTTTGATAATTTGTGTTAATCTAAGACTAGTTAATGTTTCACTGAACCTGAGGCCATCTTTCCCTGACCAGCTAGAATTTAATTCACCCTGGACAATCATTTCCCAGTTAAGTTGGATGGTCCCCCTAAGGGCCTGAACCAGACTTAGTCCATCATCCTGATGGCTGGGTGAGGCATATTTAACTGCCAAGGATAGAATTTTTGATGTCCAGAGTCAGGGTTAGAGACAAGAATTCACATAAGGATGAGTTGACAACTTTTTCATCCTGTGTAGCAGTCAAGTGGTTCCTGACATAGAACATACAACCTCCCCCTCTATGACCCACTCTATCTGCTTAGCACACTCTATTGGGGGGATGGATGGTTGGTGTGGTGTCACTACACCTAGGTTCTGTTGAATGGAGTTTGATTGGCCAGAAATTGCAGACGTCATGCGGATTCTCCAAGGTATGCGCCCGACTTGCTGTAGTTTGGACCCGGGCCCCACTCACCTTTTATTAGACTGTATCAATGTCATTGGACTAGTCCTTGTGGAGATAGTCTGGTGTTCACTGGAGTTGGGTGAGTTTCCTTGTTTCCTGAAGGAAGTGGTGGTAACTCCCCTTCTCAAGAAATCTTCACCCGACCCAGACTGCCCTACTAACTACAGACCAGTCTCTAACCTTCCCTTTGTGGGAAAGGTTATTGAGATAGTTGTGGTGCTGCAGCTGGAGAACCATCTTACCATCCATGACATTTATGACCCTCTCCACTCTGGTTTTCATAAAAAGCATAGCACTGAGACCGCTCTGGTTCAGGTACTCAATGATCTCCTGATTGCGAGAGATCAGAAATGCCTCTCTATCTTGGTATCCTTAGATCTCTCCTCAGCTTTTGACACCGTGGACCATGGTGTGCTGCTGGAATGTCTGCAAGTCATCTGTGGCCTGTCTGGTATGGTCCTCAGATGGTTCCATTCTTTCCTCACTGGCTCTGCTCGACTGATGAGGGATTGCTGGAGATTCCCAGGGTACGGTTAAAAACTTCTGCATTGCGAGTATTTTCATTTGCAGCCCCAACCCTGTGGACTTGTCTGCCTCATCAGATAAGAGAGTGCCTGCAGTGGAGAGCTTTAAAACTGCTTAAAAACATATCTATTTGGGCTCGCCTTTGAAGATATTCCTTAATCTATGTTGGATTATTGCAGCTGTGTTTTAAACATATTGATTGATATTTGATTTTACAATGTTATGGTTTCAATTGTTATTTTATGGATTGTACAGAGCTTTGATACTTTGTGAATAGCGTTTGATAAATAAAAGATATTATTATTATCACACCGAAAAATGTTAAATCCCTCTAATTTAATCAGTTCATTTGGTATTTTGCTTGACAGCCATGTCTCTGACAATGTAATAATATCAAATTGTTGATAGGTTGTCCAAGCCATAAAGCTATCCCATTTTGCCAGCAAACTCTGGATATTTAAATGATTAATGTTAATAGAATGCCTGGGAAGTAGATCAGATGAGGTAACATTTGTTATAGGGCCAGGATTTGGATGTACAGAACTTGATAATAATAATAAAATCAAATATCTTCAAAAGGTAACAGAGCATATATATGGCTTGTGTGAGTATAATCTCAAAATGCTTGGTAAATTTTTTATAACTGAAAAAATATTGTGAAGAAATTGCCAGCTTAGAAGTTGTGTAAGGTAATTATTAATATGCATCACATTAAATTCTGAATTTTGTAATGAATGGTAGGAATCAAACAGAGTAGACTTTGCCTTGTGTGCAGACTGAGTGAATCCTCTCAAAGTAAAGACATGAAAAACATTAGGTTCCTCATTTAAAATTACTTGGCAGGGTCAAAGCGGTAGTCCCAGTCCATGCTAAAAAAACATAGTAAAGTCCGTAGATAATACATGTTCTGATAGAAAATACCAAATCACACATGCCCCCACAATGCAAAGCATCATGGGCTGCATATGCAAATCACCACAGAATGTTATGCTGGTCCAACTTTAATCAGAATTGCATGGTGCCGAAAGGCCTCTCACACAGTTTGCAAAGGGTGCTAACAGAAGACATAGACACATGTTTCGTCCTACCAGGACTCATCAGTATGCCTCGTCTGCTTGACACCCCAGTGGAATGGACCAGCTACCCTTAAGGCAGTGTGCCTTGGATATATTATGGTGAACCCATTAAAATAAAAACTATTTAAAGACAAAGAACCTCTATGCTAAACACTGAGGCAAGGGTTACCCAAAGGGCATTTGGCTGGGAAGCCAAGTTTCAAAGGTGATTTGCATATGCAGCCCATGATGCTTTGCATTGTGGGGGCATGTGTGATTTTGTATTTTCTTGCAAACTTGGCTTCCCAGCCAAGCCCTGTGGTAACCCTGCCTCAGTGTTTTTACACAGAGGTTCTTTTTTCTCTTTAAATAGTTTTTATTTTAATGGGTTCACCACAATATATCCAAGGCACGCTGCCTTAAGGGTAGCTGGTCCATTCCACTGGGGTGTCAAACAGATGAGGCATACTGATGAGTCCTGGTAGGACGAAACACGTGGTCTATGTCTTCTGTTAGCACCCTTGCAACTGTGTGAGAGGGCCTTCGCACCATGCAATTCTGATTAAAGTTGGACCAGCATAACATTCTGTGGTGATTTGCATATGCAGCCCATGATGCTTTGCATTGTGGGGCATTGTGATTTTGTATTTTCTTTGAAACTTGGCTTCCCAGCCAAATGCCCTTTGGTAACCCTTGCCTCAGTGTTTGCACACAGAGGTTCTTTGTCTTTAAATAGTTTTTATTTTAATGGGTTCACCACAATATATCCAAGGCACACTGCCTTAGGGGTAGCTGGTCCATTCCACTGGGGTGTCAACAGACGGGCATACTGATGAGTCCTGGTAGGACGAAAACACGTGTCTATGTCTTCTGTTAGCACCCTTTGCAAACTGTGTGAGAGGCCTTCAGCACCATGCAATTCTGCTTAAAGTTGGACCAGCACAACATTCTGTGGTGATTTGCATATGCAGCCCATGATGCTTTGCATTGTGGGGGCATGTGTGATTTTATATTTTCTTGAAACTTGGCTTCCCAGCCAAATGCCCTTTGGGGTAACCCTTGCCTCAGTGTTTGCGCACAGAGGTTCTTTGTCTTTTAAATATGTTCTGATAGTCTACAAGGCATTATACAAACCCCAGAAATGAACAAAATGCTTTAAGCTAAAAATATCCACCCGAACTTCTCCAATCTGCTAGTTCACAAGTCACTGATCTGCCACTTCAGTAAGACTGTAAAAGAACAGAAAAAGAAGACAGATCGTTGTGGAAAAAACCTAACACTGGGTCTAAAGTGGAGTCTGCTACACACCCACTAGACGCAGTAAGGCTGGTTTGAGTCAAACACCACTCCTGCCACTAGTAGTGGTTGATTCAAACAAAGCAATCCAATAAATATCCTTAAGTCTGTCCTGAAACAAGGGGCTATGAAGATGCCCGATTAGGCAATCAGAACTAGAACACCCCACCTTAACTCAAGCATAAAACATTTAATACAGCTATGTTCAATGTATTATAAACAGTAAAAACTAACAAAATAAAATTACTAATCTTACAATTTGTGAACAACTATTATTTATTGATTTTCTTTTACTGAGTGGCGCTTGTTGCATGTATTATTCCAATTTGCCAACAAGAATGACTGGTATATTTGTTTTAATTCAAATGTCTTGACTGACTGCATTTATGACATAATATGTAGTACACCAGTTCCACATGCTGTAGCTGCAGTACCTTGACATTGTTATACAAAATTTCTTTTAAACATAGCAACTTTCAGTTTGCTTACTTAAAACCGGCAGCAGCAAATAGCAAATAGCTGAGGTTAGCTAAAGCCAGTTAATTTTTTTCATACTTAATGATGATAATGATAGGACTGAGTACATAAATGTACCAGTTATTGTTTTCTGTTTCACTCAGGAACTATAATGCAGCTGCAGCAGGAACGCTTTTAATGTATGGGTGGGTGGCTGACTCTGTTAGCACCTGTAAGTTGCTGGCTTTAGCAAACAGAAGAAACTACAGATAAACCTAGCTATGGTTATATCAAAGTCACACATGATCATTTCTCACTCCCCTCATAGTGAACATATTTAATTTATTTTTCTTCTTAATTTCATGACATGTATTTCACTATTATCCTTGGGTACATGTCAATTCACTCCTGGCATTTCGCTCCATGACAACTGGCTCCCAACAACTCGCTAATTGGCTCCAATGACAACCCGCTCCCCGACAATTCACTCCCTGGTGGAGTTACTAAAATTAAACCAGTTGTCATGAAGCGAAATGAATCCCAGTACTTGCAGCAGCTCTGATTTTTTTTAATTACTTTTATTGTATTGCATGCACCTTGCATTTGTTACTTTTTTTCCCTGTATTCTCTCCTTGTAGCCACTCCCCCGGGTTACTTGGAAACAAGCTGCTGCTTAGTGTGTCTTTCAGGTTACATACTTATTGTGGCACTCATGCCTACCACACCAAGCTACCAAACGCATCTCTTGGGGTACAAGGTAGCATTACTAGCACCCACAACACAGAAGGTGCATATTGAAGCCACTAAACTCACCTCTGTCTTCCTAATATTTGAACTAGGCATTAAGTAATATGTAGGCATTACTAAAATTAATTTCTTAATTTTATTTTCATAATTGAACAAGCAAAAGGTTGTGGGTTTAGCATGGTTTTTTGAAGAGCTAATCCAATAGAAAATAACCCAGTATCACATTAAAGCTTCCACTAATATTCTTCCTAATTCTGCCCTTCCATTTTTTACACCCCTTACATCCACCTCTCCACCAGAGCTGCCACCACATCTCTCGGGGCACAAGGACTGAGCAAGCAGGAAAGGAGGTACTGTAAGCCTAGGAATGATGACAAAGTTCCAGTTCTGCCCCTATTTTGCAGTATTTGCAACTTCATTACCATTACTGTTTTGTAGTGAGCTGCTAGCTGGATTCATTTTGCTCTGTGACAACTGGCTTAATTTTAGTAACTCTTCCAGGGAGCAGATTGTCGGGGACGGGTTGTCATGGGAGCCAGTTATCACTGGAGTGAGTTGTCAGCAGCCAGTTGTTGCAGAGTGAAATGTCGGGAGTGAATTGTCAGGCTCCCATCATCTTCATTATTGGCAGCACAATTAAAGAAATAGGGTTTGAGTTCTAAAAAGTTCTAAAAAAGATCAGAACCCTAGAACATTTTCAAAAGTTCTAGATTAGAACTAGTACCCAGAACTTCAGAGGGTTCTGACAGCCCTAGCTGTGGTGGGGTATGGAGTAAGGAAAGGACAGCAAGGGGCAAGAAGGCACAGGTGCAGAGCAGTGGTTGAAGGCAGGCACTGGGAAAGCAAGAATTTCCTGCACCTGATGAGAAATTATTATATAATCATTCTCATCATTAAGTGTATTTACTATTTCTTTATGTCATTTTTGTATATATACAGTTTGGAGCTTTGTGTGTGCCTGTGTGTGTGTGTGTGTGTGACTTCACAAAATGGCACATTTGAGAGTTATGTTTTTTGCCTGTGCTGCCTTGCCTAAGTAACTAAGTGACTCATAATCATTGCCAGTGATAAACTTTTAGGAGTATGGCTCCTTTTTTACAACTGCATAGTGAGAGCTATGCTGACATATTGCTGACATGGGGGAAGATGGAAAGTTACTGAATGCATACTGGGCCCAGACAACCTGAAAGAGCTCCTGGTTTCTTATTGCCCTGGGCGATTACTCCACTCAGATGGCGAGGGATTGCTAGAGATCCCTAATGTACATCTGAAATCTTCGGGGACCAGATCATTTATGTCAGTGGCTCCCACACTTTGGAATTCTCTACCTCGTTGGTTACAGAAGTGCACAACAGTGGAGGGTTTTAAGCTGGCCCTATAGACCTTTCTGTGGCACAAGGCATATGGTGAATAATTAATTGATTAATGTGATTTTATGATGTGTGATTTTATGATTGTTTATCCAGATTTGTTTTTTGATTTTAACTTGTACAGTGCCTTGGCATCTGAAAGGCGCCTCAAAATAAAGATATTATTATCATTATTAAAGATATTATTATTGTCACATTGTTGCTCTATGCTCTGCCCTCCCATGGAGTTGAAGCACATATAATACCCATGAATGATGATGCTTTCTCTCTGTTACCCTCATGCTTCCTCCACTCAGTGTAAAAGAAAGCCTCTCATGCCCTCCCCCTCCGTGCTCTTTACCCCTGCATCTTCCATTCACAGCCCCAACACTGGCTTCGCAAAACAAGATCCCACCCACTGCTAAACATCCAGCCCCTCCCAATCACTGCCTTATCACAGCTTCACGTACAAAACAAGATTCCACTCATATCCTACACAATGCAGACGACCCCATCCCAACAATTGGAGACACCTGGGTACCCAACCCCAGTGGTTCCACTGTGCCATGGTGACAAGAAATTTGTCGACCATCAGCACAGCAACAGCACAACACCACCAACTGGTGTTGTACAATTGCAGGGGGAACAAGTGTTTTCTGTGAGGGACTCTGCCTCTCCCACTCCCCATGCGGGGGAGGCTCTGCCACCGCACCCCCTGCACTAAGGATTACTAACTCTAGTCAGAGTTAGTTCAGGGAGGGGAGCAAACACCCCAGTGGCAACAGTGTTGGAATACATGGAGACCATCACAGTGAACTGCCAAAAATGTTGCTGTGATGGTCTTCATGGTATTCCCGTCACTGTGCCATCGGTATACGTCCCCCCCCGGCGCCCTCAAATATAAAGCTGACAATGGGGTGCCCATTCCCTAGTGTCAGTAGGTACTGCACCTGCAAGAAAGAAAACCATCCCTTGACATCTTTTTCTTTTTTCTTTGATAAACTTGAAATAAAGAAAACAGTCTCTCATTGTCTTGCAATGCTATCCAGACCCCCACCCTGACTCCCCCACTCTGCACCCTCCACCCCTCACCCTACCCCATACTTACCTAGTGGGGATCAAATGTTGTAATCCTCTCTGGATTGAAGACATGTCTTTACTCTTCAAAGCTGGACTAGGAACTGAAAAAATCAAGTAAGTGCGATTAATGTATTTCAGTGCATTTTGAAACATTACTCATAACTTGGTAATTTTTCAATATTTTTAACCCACATTTTCAACATGGCCTTTTTAGTACCCTTCCTAATGATCAAGGTAGGTGAAATTGTTCAAATCTGTCATGAAAGGTGATTTTGTAGTCACGCCACAAAATCACCTTTTGGGTTGGATTTGAAACTCTTCATCAACTGGGTTCATGAGGTGGGATCATAAGAAGGCTATTTTGAAAATTTGGGGTCAAAATAAAAAAAAATAAGGTTATGAAGGTACATTGAAAACTTTCAATGCTCACTTATAACTCAGGTAATTTTCAATAATGTGACCTCACATTTTCAGCATAGCCATTTTTTTACACTATTTCATGAATATGACAAGTGTCATTTTTCAAATCCTGACCAAAATGTGCTTTCACACTTGTGGTGCAAAATTACATTTTGGCCAGGATTTGAACAGTTTTGCCTACCAGATTCATGAGATGGGGTCATAAGAAGACTATGTTCAATCAATCAATCTTTCAATCAGTCTTTATTGATCAGCTCATCTGAGCCTTTACAAGTTATTATTTATACACACATTTTTTAAAAGCTCCAGTGTAGATTGCACATATTCTCAGACATACATTTGATTACCTCAACCATAGGTTGTTACATTCTATACAAAGAGGCGAGACAGTGATTGTAATATCTTTTCATAAGATCAAATACATATTTGCAAGAGAGCAAAACCAAAATATAATAATACAGGAGTAGTGACTGAATTAGAAGAAAAATTAGCTATGTCATTAGATAGAATATATAACTGAACTCTTTGTAAGACCTTAATATGCTCCATAGGGAGATACTTTAGAAAATGTTGAATCCTTAATAAAGATTATGACATGTAAACAAGATGTCGCTAACTGGGTGTAACCATGATGTAATCAAGCTTGTAATTTCTAAGGACACCTAGAAGTCATAGGCATCATGAGAGCTTCAGAAGGAGTCATAAAAAGCTATCTTGCTTATAGAGAATATTGGGTAAAAGTATATTTTAATTTTCTATTTTTGATTCAATAATGATGCATTTATTATACTTATGTACTTCATCACATCCTTTGAAACTGATATGATTGGTGGATTCATAAGAATTCTAAGACTATCCTCTTTTGATGATGCATTATTTGTAAAATATTGTCCCAAGAGCATAATTATTTTATTGAATTTAGGACAATAGAGAAATATATTGGAAAGGGTTTCAAATAAATTCTATCTACAATCACAGAGTAAGTTAAGATCCATTATTTTATTCTTGGTTTAAATATATTGCAGAACTTTTGAAGGATACAATTCTAACCTAAATTTAGTAAAAATTGCTTAATCTTTTTTCTCCTTGTGAAATATTTAATATGGCTTTAGGACATGATTTATTTTGTTTTGTGAGTATCATTTTGTAGGTTTAAAGACCTGATTTTCTCTGTATCTGATACACAAGATAACAACTTTAGTTTGTTTTGAATTAGTTTAACATAATCATAAGATCGGACTGTTTTTAAGAGAATCTATCCATTGATGTTCAAGTTTCAAGATTTTCAAAGTGCTGTGTCTAGGATATCTTTTAACCAGATGGAAAACAAATTATTATTTTTCCAGGTTATTTTCTCCTCTAGACACTTTTTAATCAGCCTATTTGGGTAAACCCCTGTACATTTGTTCCAATATGCAGTCTTTGAAGAAAGAGCCAAATAACTCATTTTAACATGTTCTAATTCAAATCTTACTATTGCTGAAGATGTTGACTTGGGAACTTGCAACATCGTTCTTTATAACTGGACAAATGCTTTTTCAAATTAGTCAATATTTTCATCATACCATATTTTTATGGCATAAAGAGCAACAAGATTCAGCTTAATTTCTGTCACTTTTAAAATAGAAGTCACAGAGTATCCACTATATTTAGCATCGAATCTTAATGGGGCATTTTTAGCTGTATTTGCTTACTCAGCACAAAATTTATGTGATAAGTTGATCTGTGATTATTCAAGAAATGATATCCCAAGTATCGATAATTTATAACTACCTCTAGAGGTATGCCATTATAGAGCCGGCAAGGCTTAAAGCTACACTTTCCTGCTGTTAATATTTGACTCTTTTTTGTATTTATGATTAAATTATTTTTAACACAATAATGATGTAGCAAGTGCAGCTGCTTTTTTAGTCCTAGAGATGAGACTGTAATTAAAACTAAATCATCTGCAAACATCAGTGCTGGCACAGGAATACCTTTTACTGAAGGGGAGTGAGTTGCACTGGCTAAAACAGTGTTGGGAGATCATTAACAAAAAGATTAGACATAAGATGTGTAAGAATGCAGAACTGCTTCACTCCTTTGTTGGACCTAAAAGTATTAGAGGTATTACCCTCTAGATTGTATCTTACTGTAGACCAACTATCAGTGTATAAATTAATAATTTTTAATATGGTATTGTTTATTTTATATTTGTAAAGTTTTTCCCATAGTAAGGCCATTTTTATGCTATCAAATACACCTTTAAAATCTACAAATGCCAAGTAAATGGACATTTTTTTCTTGATTTAATGCTTCTCCAAAATATGCTGTAATATGAAACATTGGTCTATTGTTGATTGGGGTTTTTCTAAAACCTGCTTGATAGATGTTCATTGTATTCTGATTTTCAATCCATCAACTTAATCTGGCTAGTAGAGCTGTCACAAAAACAATCATCCCCAAGGTGTTGATGAGACCGATTGGTCTATAGCTCTCTGGCAAATCTGGATCCCTCTTTTTGTAAATTGGGACTGTTATATTATCTCTCCACTCATATGGGAGACTATGTTGAAAATTTGGGATCAAAGAGTTAAAAAACAGCAACGTTAATTTCTAATTTTTCAAGGCTCATTCATAACTTTAGTAATTTTTAGAATTTTTACAACTTTTCAACATAGCCATTTTTTCATACCACCTCATGAATGTGCAGGTGTCATTTTTGAAAGCCTAGCCGAAATGTGTTTTTACACTAGTGGCATGAAATGATGTTTGATCCAGTATTTTATAAATGACACCTGCCATGTTCAGAAGGGGGCGGGGTCATAAAAAGACTATGTTGAACATCTGGGGTCAAACTATGCCCTACAAAAATGTATGAAATGACATTGTTTGCAGGGACAGTCATTGTCCCAGTGGGGAACATGTTGCTTTTCTGTGCTAGTAACCCGACTTAGAGTGCAAACTCAGTGATCCGGCTGAAAAGGCTGAGGCTGAGTGCAGCACTAGCTCCAGCTTGGGGAGGGACAGAGCAGTTTTCTGGTGCACAGGCAACACATTGATGGGCTGGGAACCTTCCCTCACAAGGGGTTGATGTGCATTGTCAAAACCTGATCAGCCAGTGCATTGTGTCAGCTATCCCTTATCAGATTAATGCACTAGCAGCTATTTTGACTCTGTCCAGAGTTTTTTTTATTGTTACTGTGTAGCCTTAGGCTGTTGTCTGCCTACTGTTTTGGCATAACCTAACTGAGGGAGACTAGCTAAGGCAAGCTTAGCCCAGCCTTTGCTTTTCAGTAGTTTTGTCAGCTCAAGTGATTGAAATGCCATGTTATTTAAAATGGTAAAGATCTATTTGAAATTAAAAGAAATGGCTATAATGCCTTATATTAATAATTAGATAAAAGAAAATGTGGTGATTTTTGATGAAACAAGGAAGTGTGTGAACAGGCTGGGGCACATGCCATTTTTGCAGGATACGCTAGAGATGCAAAAGTCATAAATGATGAGCCATGTTGTTTTTTTTAAAATTATCGCTCATCATCCTAATGTAAAAAAATCATAATACAGTACTTAAACTATCTCCCACCATCTTGGGCAACATGGCACACTTAATACTGACTTTTGTATCTTTTACATCTTTCATTTACTTGGGGAAAAAAGTCATTACAAGACCTTCTTCAAGTAAATGAAAGCTTTAAAAGAAGTCACATTTTTAACAACAAAACCAGTCAAGATACACCAGAATGCATCTAAACCCCTATGGCTTCTGAGGGCCAAGGCCTATTTACTTTAAAGTATAATAAAGTTGAAAAAGGCTTCAGATGCACTTTTTGAAAAAAGGCCAGTCAAATAGGCACTACATGACATCCCAAATGCTAAATAATGCATCAAAAACAGTAGGCTCAATAGGTATGAATACTATAACATTATTCCATTATAGTTTCTTTAGATTTGAAGAGACTGGGAATAGAACAGCATGGGACGATCACATGGTAGAATACAGAGTCAGAAACTGAACATGCTATTTTCAACTTTTCTACAAGTAAAATAAAGCTTTGCAGAACATCTAAAAAGATACAAAATGACCCTTAAAATGCAACAGAATTAATTGAAAACACCATGGCTTATGGGGGCCTAGGCAGCCCCCAGATCCTAGGCCTACAGATTTGGTTTCTCCCATGAAAAGCAGGACTTTTATCATACTTTGCCCTCCCCCACAATGGGGTAAAAAAAGCTAGTTATTTCCCAGGCATGTATGTTCTTTTTTTCCTTTATTTCTTTTTTATTATATTCTCTGTTTATCATGCCCCCTTTCACCAGCCTGTCTTTTCCGTCCCTCCTCCGGCCCCAGCCCCAACACTCACTTTCTCTGGGACTTACCCACCTTCATTTTCACCCCAAGGCCATGCTCCCTATGGTGGAGCTCATTCATCAGGGTCCTTAGGGAGGCTCTTGGACTCCTTGAGGCAAACTCAAGCCAGTGTCTGTGGAGCGATGCTATTGTTGGTCATGTGGGGCCCGTGAGCTGAGGCAGAGAGTCATCCTGCTTGGCTGGGGTCTTTTCTTAGTTACTCCCAGCCTGAGATGCAGGCATGTTAGGGGAGCCTATAGACATGCACATGCCAAATGTGTGTGTTGCACAGGCTTCCAGTATGCATCTCCCCTCCCCATGTGCCCTCAGCTGCACTGCCACCCATGGTTAACCAGGTGCCAATAGAGCAATGAGGATGGTGACCCTTCATCCTTTCCTCATGGAGGAAGAGTGCTTCTGTGGAGATGCTCATTCCTCCCCTTCCCCAGCTAGTGCCTGATGACCCAGGCTCCTTCCTGAATCAGGGATGCTGGTGACACGAGCAGTAGCACTACTACTGGTATGTATGTTCTGACAGAGAAACAGACCTTAAGTTATAGTTCAGTTGCACAGAAGTGTAAGGAAACAGCCGAACCAAAAACTGTAGTGTGCACACTTATTTGTTTTGCAGAATATTGAACCCCCACAGTAGTGGGGGAATAACTGCATCACACTGATGGCTTATATCTCATAAGATATTATACTCTGCACACTGATGATATTATAAATATACATGCAGCTAGGCAATGATAACACTATACATCCCAAATCAGGAGTCTATAGTTGATACAGCACTGTTGGGATAATACATACCCCCCTCTTCACACCATTAGGGTCTATAATTTATTTATTTATTGAATTTTGTTGATCCGGTAGACCCACTGAGACTAGAAGTCCCTTTTTCGGGGGCGATCGGGGGGAGGGGAAATACAGATGGTAACTAGCTGAAACTGAACCAGATTAAGCTGTTGGTGGTATTTTTAGTGAATGGGAGAAATTTGGCCAGGACACCGGGGAAATTCCCCTACTCTTTTTTCAACAAGTGCCGTGGGATCTGTAGCATCCACCTGAACTACCACCAGAACAAGCAGATGGGACATTGGTTTAACATCTCATCCGAAAGATGGCACCTCAAGAGTGCAGCATCCTCCTCATGCTGCACTGCAGTGTCAGTATTGGGATATTAACCCAAGTGCCTGGTGTGGGGATAGAACCCACAGCCTTCTGATCTCCTGGCCACAGAGGTGAGTGTGCTACCTGCTGAGCCACTGACACTAATGAATGCAGCAGTGCTGATATAATAAATACCTCACCCCCCCAGTTAAAAGCACAGTCTATAGATGGCACATCATGAGCAGCAATGTAATTACAGTGGCATCTCCCAGGATGAAACCCACTTTTAAAGCACTCTGCAGCATGCTGCAACAGATCTACTGAATAATGCAATGTAATTTCAATGGCAATTAGTCCCTTTTGTCATGCAGGAAGCTGTGGCATTAACTTCATCCTGGCAGTGTCACATTTTCCTGAACTACAAAAGGGACTAATTGCCATTGAAATTGCACTGCTTCATTCAGTAGGTCTGCTGCTGCACTCTGTGGAGTGCTGCAAAATGCTGCAGAATTGGGTTTCATCCTTGGGGATGCCACTGTATATACACCCCAGCCAGCACTAATCTGTCAGGTCCCTTGTGGCTTCATCTGTAACCCAAAGGCTGCTACAGTCTGGGTTTGGGAAGGAGGCTATATATGGCTGCTATGCCCATAGTGAGACAACAGTCCCCAAGTGCTCACCCTGATCAGTGCTCCTTGCCCGCAGTCTTCCACAATCTACCTCATACTGAATGAACAGTATTGCTTTCTCCATTCAGAAGTGAAGTGAGCCCAGAGGTGCAGCATGAACTTCTTGCTGTGAAAGTTCTGGCTCCAGCACTCTCAGACACTGCACTGTCACTCACTGTCATCCTACACCACAGCACTTTGCTCTGGCATTGTGACAACCCACAATGGCTCCCTGTGCTGCAGAACTCTCTACTACCCAGCCTTTCACTATGCCACTTCCACTGTGGGATCTGGAACAATGGCTACAAAATACAAGCTGGAATATAACAAAGATAAATGCTCTGTGATGCAGTTAGGTAAGAAGAACACCAAAGCAAACTACGTATTAAGGGACCATACTTTGAGGGAAGTGACAGAGGAAAAAGATCTGGGTGCAATTATTTCCAAGGATCATAGCTTTAAAAAACATTGTCACATGATCGCCAAAAGGACAAATGGAATTTTGAGTAGCATTGCTAGGCACATTACGAGTAGAGACAGGGAAGTTGTAGTTTCCTTATATGTCTCATTGGTTAAGACTGCACCTGGAGTATTGTGCCCAGTTCTGGTCACCCAGTACAAAAACAGATCTGAAATTTGGAGGGGGTCCAGCGAAGGTCAACCAGGATGGTAAGGGATCTTAAGGGCCTGAGTTATGAGGAACGATTGTGTAACCCTGGTGCCATTATACCAAGGGCTACTACTCCTGCCTTGCCTGGTCACAACATGGTTGAGGGGCCCGGGTTCCTATTTTTAAAATTAAACAGGTTATTTCCCAAGATTATACATTGCGTGGTGCCTCCACCCAGAGATTGCCTTTAAGTGGGTCAAGCCTTTAATTAATGCAGCCCTCTGGGAAGCTAGATCCACCCACATTACCTTAATACCACCACAAACATGACCCAACAGACATTTCCCCATATTTCAGCACATTTGCATTTAATGACGTAACACTAATAATATGCTCACGAGACAGGATTATGCAAGAAACAACAACAACAAGTTTATTTACAATGGGAAGGTCTAAGAGTGGTACGCTGGGGTAGAGGTTATGCTATTTACAGTAATTGCATTGCTTTGATTTGGTTTGAATCAACATTTTGCATTCTGATCACATATAGCCCCAGTGGCCACCCACCAACCTCTGATGTAGTCAGGTCCCTGACTAGCTAGCTAGTTGTATAATTATTAACATATTTATAAGGTTTGCCCACACATATACTAGTCCTCAATATAGTATAAGACCCTTCAATCTCACACCTTAACCTGGGTACCCAGTATTTTAAAGTTCTGATACGTTGCAGGCCTGATGGTTGGTGCAGCTGTACATTGGCTAGTTAGGACCCTTAGGGAAGAAAACCAAGTTAGCATATGATTCTCTAACAATTAGCCACTTTCCCCTTTTCTGACTGCAGTAGCTAGGAACATTAGGTTAGGCACAGGAGAACTCTTTTAACTATTTACAGTTCCTTTGGCTTGTACAGGGCAGGGGCCCTGTCTACTCATGGTTAGTTGTCTTCATAGGTCTGTACAAGTAGATTTGAGTGGTTTCAGCAGGTAGACTCTGACTCTGGAGGTCAAGATGCAGGCCAGCTTACAGCCAGGAACCAGAAATTGGCTGCAAGGATCTTACAGCTTTGCAGGATGGAGAAACTACATTTTAACTTCAGGTTGCAGTGCCCCTTTCTTCTGGGCTGAAATTACTCCTTAAGGCAGACAAGCCAGTCTGGGTAACTCAGTCTTTTACATTTAGCATAATGTAAATTCATTAAGTCTATATTCAGCACATTTATGCATTCAGCACATTTATAGTTTAGTCACAGTTTCTTTTCTATGTGTCCCATTTGGTCACGGCAGACATAGCCCTTTTTCCAGTCAGCTAGAACTTTATAACCATGGCACACTCCCAAGCATTTTAGGGATGAGCACCCCCACTCCTACAGGGTGTGTGCAACCAGAGCCCAGGTTATGGCTCCCACATGGATTGCAGGATACAATCTCTTAGGTAAACTCTCATCTTCCCTGACCGCTGAAGCTGAGGCTTAAAGCACAACGGTCATTGTGACACTGGACTGAGCTTGAAGCTTTGCTCACTACCCTTTTGCAGACTTTTCTTGTTAGCAAACAGATGCAGTAGTCTCTTTCGATGCATACACTTGCACTTGGCAGTAAACTAGTTTACTATAGCTTTCTGAGGCTCAACAATACAATATGCGGTCCCTTGTGGTTTTTGCTTGCTCTTGCTGCTCCCATGGACAAAATACTGGACCTCCCAGGCAATGTCAGGAAGAGCCACACACTCTGGGTACTTCCCTTTCAGTCCTGTAGGCACTTAACAAATTAGACACATTGATATATGTTACTGAGCATGCGGACTGCATCAATGTATATCACATCCACATTGTCACCAAGCATGTAGACTACATCAGTGTGCATCGTTTCCACGGTAACTCACCAAGGGGGGATGGCATAGAGATCCTATATATAAAAACTAGAGGGGACTTCTCATAGTGTTCTAAGGAATTTCACACCACCATATGCAAGTGGCTTATACCATACATATAAGTATACTATACAAATCAGTGGAGGTTCTTGCGATGACCCCTCTAGTATTTATGCATACAAAGCCTCTACCTCTCCCCTTCCTCACCTTGTTCTTGCTCACAACCTGACTAACCTCTAGGCAGCACCTTGTCTAACCATACTGGATTATCTGCATCCCAGTGTGCTTGGTCCTCTACTTTTTCCGTGGTTAGCTTCTGCCCTAGTTTCCAATGAGTCCTACTGCCTGCCATAGCCTCAATAATAACCTGCCACTGTTTTGTTGCACAATGTGTTGTTAAGCATTTGTTATGTACCAGTGTCATATCAGTTTTTAACCTTCTGCTGCTATTTTGCTTACGTGTAGATGTTGTATTTTGCTTACATGTAGATGTTCTACACACTGTCATGTATAATGTTTATATCTGCTTGTATAACCTGGTACCTGCCTGTCTTTATGTACTTTATGAGTTGACTGTGGGAAGACTGAACAACCCATAGAGATTAATCTCTTTGGTTCAGCCCCTCTTTTTGAGTACTGCAGTTGGTGTGGTGGTGTTGCAGCTTACCCTAATAAAATCTTAGGGCAGGAGACACAGAGAGATCCCAGCCCTGACCCTTCAGGGGGAAGCATTGCTGTCAAACCCCTGCAGTCTGGTGTTGAACTTTAAAGTCATCATGGAGTCAGGCAGCCTATGTGGAAAAAAAACAACCTGTGACAAGCATTTGTCTGTCACATACAGGCATGTGACACGCACACATTTATTTGAATAAAAAAAAGTTTTAAACAGGAATAAACTTCCATTTAAATGTGGGTCATATCATTCAGCATCTTAGTACATGGCATGCCTTCGCTGCCCTTTATTACAACCTTGATTTTTGAAACCTCCTGTCTATCTTCATTGCTTGAGGCAGGCACTATTCTTCCTTTCAAATGTATTTTAATGAAAAAAATAAACTTATACTAGCTTGAAATCAGCTTTTGCTAAGCTCAGTTCAAAGAATTAAATTTTAGGTGGTTGGCATAAGGTATTTTTATGAATTCAAGATCTTTATGTATTCAAAATTAAA
The DNA here is from genome assembly GCA_016271365.2 of Neoceratodus forsteri. Lineage (NCBI taxonomy): Eukaryota > Metazoa > Chordata > Ceratodontiformes > Ceratodontidae > Neoceratodus > Neoceratodus forsteri. The sequence continues at coordinate 78,440,529 of CM057454.1, read as the reverse complement.
ATCCCCCTCCCTCATTTCAAATACAAAACAAAAAAAGTTTCAAACAACATGAAGCCTCCCTGTTTTATTTTGGGAACTATAAGGTGAGCTGCATATTGTACTGTATTGGTGATATCATCATACTTTGTAAATGTTCCGAAGGTAAACTAGGTTCAGTATTTCTAACTAGTGATGCACAGAACTTCAAAAGTCTTATGCTATTATGTTGATATTTTTAACACAGTATAAGTGAACCTTTACAAAGGTATTGAGGGCCACTTACAAATAACCCCCTTGCTGATTGATGAAGGATATCTAAGAATATTTACACACCTCTCTCAATACTGTGTGTGCATGAGATACATCCTTCTGATGTGCCATGGGATTCTTTCTTCTGGTGCTGTTCTGCTAGTGGTAGTTAGACAGTAACAGGAAGAATTTCTCAGTGCAAACAGAAGTCAGATAAATCTTTATCTTATTTTAGATGTATGCAAGTGTAATGAATGGTCAAACCAGATCCCTCTAGAAGAGGCAGTGCACCTCGAAGCGCCGGGCTGGTTTATCTGTTTTTTACACTTGCATGCCTCTAAAACAGAATAACTATTTATCTGACACTGACAATTGCCATGGGCACCAAAATGATACTCTAGAGGCCAAAGGTCATTTAGGGAATATCGTAGGTACAGTCATTAATATGTATATGAGACAACTGGTTTGGCAACTAGATACTAGGCATTTGACCCTAAAGTATGGCACCACTGTTACTGGCAGCTACAAACTCTGTAGTTCTCAAGCTGTCAGTAGTTTTTAAAATCCTTCTCAGACAGCATCTTTACTATGGGAGCAGAGACAGCGTGTGACTGAGATAGTAGGCGACTGACCAGGCAGCTGGCTGGAAAGCCACCGTACTGCAGCGGACACAGAAACAGAAAACTGTGGAGGTAACTTCAGTAGCAGAAAAGTGATTTAGAGAACAAAACAAAGGATGTCGGTATTTTTTTCTTTTGTTTTAACTGAGCGTGAAGTGAGGAGTTGACCGGTTACTTGCTGTTTGGCTGGCAGACAGGAAGAGTGTAGGTGAGGGACAGCGGGAGTGAGTGGGAGGGCGGGTGGCTGGCAGAAAAGTCGCAGTGCTGGTTACCATTGAGGAGGAGGAGAGCTCTGTTGAGGGAGACTGTGACAAGCATGGATTTGTTAATGTGCTGTGTCTAACTTGCCAGCACTTCATGTTAGCCATTTGATAGAATAGTTTCAGTGCATTGATAACAACCAGTTGGGGGCCTCAAAATACTGACCCTATTTCATAAAATATATTAACAATTTTCATCCCAATGCCTTTTAGGAGCAGTTTGATTTAAGATTTTATTTTGGTAAATGATATGTAATACATGCTCAGAAAAAGCTTAGCATGCCATACACCTATGAGTGAAGCTCAAGTGCGTGAACAACAAACAGACCTCAACTTCCTCAACTGGAAACTTGCCACAGATCTAAAGTAACTTTTAGTAGCTGGACTTTCTTAGTTTGTGACATATATTTAAACATATTTTCAGAATAAAGCATTGAGGAAGCATTTTATAGGTATACCCCTCTAATGGGTACTTCCTCATAAATACTAGTGAAATGCTCCTTCATTTTCCTAAAACCGAAGAAAGCTTAGTTAGTCCTGACCTGACAATTTAAACAGTACTGCTTGTGGTCCTCATTCATCTCTTTGAATGCCAGTGTAGTAGTAGTATTACTGCGTTTACTAAGTTGGGTCGGACAAAAGAAGGCTCTAGGCCCATCTAGATTGTCCCCCACACAATGTGGGACATTAACCCATGGAAAAATATGTTTTTAACCACTTGTCTAGGCCAGACTTGTAGGAATTAAAGTTTGTCTTGTCCACTAGTTCTTGTGGGAGTAAATTCCATTGCTTAGATGCTCTAACAGTGAAGTAGTTTGCTCTTTTGTTTGTTTTTGTGCGACTGACCCTCAGCTGTTTATTGTGAAACCTAGCAACCATACAGTTTTTGGAATATTCTAGTCCACATAGCTGCATTAATTCTGATGATTTAAGCATTTTGTAGGTAAATAGTAAATCGCCTTGTAGTCATCTATTTTGTAATGGGTAAAGGCCAGTTTTATTTAATCTCATTTGGTAGTCAAAGTTAATAATCTGGGTATCATCTTTGTCATGCATCTTTGGATTTGTTCCATTTGTAGAATGTCACCTTTCAGGTAGGGGTTCCAGAAGGGAGACCCATAATTGGCATTAGGTCTAATATAAGCTCTGTAGAGTGGGATCAGACATTGTACTGATTTATTGGTGAATGTTCTTCTAATCTGTTTAATGATACCATTTGCTACCCTGGTTACTTTATTACAGTAATCTGAAGCTGTTAATTTATTGTTAATTATTACACCCAAGTCACGCTCACTAACTGAAGATTTAAGGAGAGTATTGTTGAGATAGTATTCTTGATAAGGGTTTTTTTACCAAGGTGTAATACTGTGCATTTGTCTCCATTAAACATCATACCGTTTGTTAGTGCCCATTGTTGGATGTCCTCCAGGTCATTTACAAGGGTAATAATATTGACTGTATTACCTACTGTGCTGCCTAATTTAGTATTATCAGTGAATTTGGAAAAGATATTATTGGATTTGATTTTCATATCACTAATGAAAATGTTAAATAATGTGGGCCCAAGAACCAGTCACTGTGGAACACCACTAGTACCTGAACCAGACTGAGACAAGGTTCCATTGATTTTCACTCATTGACTTCTATTAGAGAGCCAGTTACTTACTCAGTTTACTAGGCATGGTGAGAAGCCCAATAACTTAAGTTTTTTAATAGTTTGTAATGGGACACCTTGTCGAATGCACGACTGAAGTCCAGGAGTATAACATCTGTCGGAATGTTACTATTAAGATTTTGGCAGATAGTGTTATAAAAGGATATTAGATTTGATGTACATGAGTAATTAGGCTGAAAATCATGCTGGGTATTATCCTCAAGGCCTAGTAATTTAATTTCCTTTTCAAACAGGGATTTTATAAGGAGTTCCATTAGTTTTCCAATAATGGACGTCAAACTTATAGGTCGATAGTTTTAAACGTTAGATTTGCTACCCTTTTTAAATATCAGTGTGACTAATGTGTTTAACCAGTCTTTGGGGATGACATTTTCCTCAAAGTATTTATTAAACAAAATAGTTAAGGGGGTCACTCAGGAGTTCACACTTTCAATGAAGAATCTGGGGTGGATATTCTCAGGACCTGGACTAGTGTTTTTTTTATGTTTTTAATGCTGAAATGATATACGAACATACGAAATTTGCCAGCAGATAAAGGCCTAGAGGTCTATCAAGTCTGCTCGAATGTGCAGCTAGCACCCCTTATTCTGCAGCTGCCCCTCCCTTCTACCCTTTCCCTTCATTGACCCTCCCCTTGTCCTGTCCCATCCCCTTGAAGCAGTCCACTGTTCTACTGGATACCACTTCTGCAGGTAACGATTCCACCCAGCCACCACCCTCTGTAAAAAGTGTCTTCTCATCTCCTTCCTGAACCTTCCTCCTCCAGTCTCATATCATGGCCCTGGTGTCCCTCCCTCCCTTACTTTGAACAGGCCCTCTGTACCTGTCTTGTTTATTCCTTTCATATACTTAAGGTTTCAATCATGTCCCACCTGTCCTCCTCTCCTCCAGCGAGTATATGTTCAACTCCTCAACCTCCTCTCATATGATAAGTCCTCCAGCCCTTGATCATCTTTTGCCGCCTGTGCTGCACCCTCTCCAGTAACTTAATGTCCTCTTCAGATCGGGCACTAGTACTGCATGCAGTACTCCAGGCGTGGTCTAACTAATGACCTATACAGTGGCAGAATCACCTCCTCCTCCTCGAGGATATACCTTTGCAATACAACCCAGCATTTTGTTGGCCTTTGCAGCTCTTCCTACATTGTGCCGAGTTGTTCATTGACCCTGTAATGAGCACCCCAGATCCTTCTCCTCCTCTGTCTAGGCTAGCTGCACTCCCCAGCTGGTAACTCCTCCTTGGGTTCTTCATCCCAAAATGCAGCACCTTGTACTTTTTGGCATTAAACCCCAGTTGCCAGGTGTCTGACCAGGTTTCAAGCTTTGCCAGATCATCATGCAACCCCTGCCACCCCCCTAGGTCACCCACCACTGCTCCTACCTTGGTATCATCAGCAAACAGACTGATCTTGCTCTTAATGTCCAATGATATGTCTGCAATGAATATCCCAAACAACACTAGTCCCAACACTGAGCCCTGTGGAACACCCTGTCACTCACCCTTGGGTGAGAGTGCCCCACCCACCACCACCCTCTGTTGCCTTCCCGAGCCAGATCCCTACCCATCTCACCAGCTTTGCACCCACCCTTGTGCCTTCTAACTTATTTCCCAGCCTTCTATGTGGCACCGAGTCGAATGCCTTACTGAAGTCCAGATACAGAACATCCACTGCATGGCCCCTGTCCAGTTGCCTAGTTACCCAGTCATAGAACTCCACCAGGTTGGTTTGGCAGGATCTGCCATGTATGAAGCCATGCTGTCTGCTGTCCTGTAGTCCTTTGGCCTATAGGAGGGCCACCAGCCTCTCCTTCAGGATAGTCTCCATTAGCTTACCCACAATGGATGTGAGGCTCACTGGTCTGTAGTTTCCCGGTTCATCCTTGGGACCACCCTTATGGAGGGGCACCACATGAGCCATCCTCCAGTCCTGAGGTGCACACCCCAAATGTAGTGAGGCATTAAATAGGTCTGCCAAAGGTGCTGCAAGGACCTCTGCCAGCTCCTTCAGTACCCTGGGGTGGATGCCAACTGGGCCTGGTGCCTTGTCCACCCTCAGTGCCTTCAAACCCTCCTGAACTCCGCCCTCCATGATTTCCCCATCTGTCACCCCTACCCCCCTGTTTCTGCCATTCCTCCCCCCCTTGGGTGTCACCCCCATCTTCTTCTTAGTAAATATCGAGCAGAAGTAATCATTTAATGTTTCTGTCTTATTGCACCCTGCTTCCACCCAACCCCCCCTCCTTCCTAATCCTTACTATGTGGTCCTTACAGCTCCTTTTCTCCCTGATGTACCTAAAAAAGTCCTTCTCCCCTTTCTTAATGCCTTGTGCCAGCCTGAGTTCCGTAGATGCCTTGGCTCCCCTTACTGCCCTTGTCACCTCCTTCGATTCTGTTAAGTACTCCTCCCTGTCTTCCCCACTCCCTGTTTTCTTGTACCTCCTAAAGGCAGCTCTTTTCCTCCTTACCTTTTCCATGACCTCCTTGCTCAACCAGCTCGGTTTCCTAGCCCAAGCCTTCTTGCTCTGGGCCTTGCAGCAGGTTTTGGTTGCCTCCACTATCCCCAGCTTTATGAGCTCCCACCACTGGTTAGTGTCCATACTAGATTGAATTCTGGCCAGCTACCCTTTTACCACTTCCCCATCCTCCCAAAGTCAGCCCTCCTGAAGTCCGTCCAGCACTCTTGTGCCAGATTCCACTCCTTCCTTGCCCATATCCAATGTGAGCCATACTGAGTGGTGGTCACTCCCTGACAGTGGTTCCTCCACTGTAAGTTCTCTCACAAAGTCCCCATTTGCCAGCACAAGGTCAAGGGTATTTCCTAACCTGGTTGGTTCATTCACCATTTGCAGCAGGAAACTGTCCTGGAAGGCATCCAGCAGTACCTGCTCCCTTCTGTTCCTGGTTGTTTGGGTACTCCAGTTCACTCCTGGCATGTTGAAGTCCCCCACAATCACCACACTACCCTTCTCACAGGTCCTCCTGATCTGTTCCACTAGTTCCCTGTCTAACTCCTCCATCTGAGATGGTGGCCTGTACACCACTCCCATTCTGAGAATCCTATTCTTGGAATCCTGAATTTACATCCAAAGTGACTCCATACTAACCTCCTCCCCTTCCTCCCTTACACACTTCAGTCATTCCTTCACATATAGTGCCACATCCCCTCCTTTTCCAATCACCCTGTCCCAACAAAATAACCTGTACCCTGTTACAGACAGGTCCCAGTCATTATATTGGGTGGACCATGTTTCTGTGATGGCTGCAATGTCCACCTCTCCCTCTGCCATGATCACCTGTAACTCTGCAGTTTTACTCCCAAGGCTCCTAGCATTAAGGGTAACCACCTTCCACCCTTTCCCTTCCTCCTATCCTGCCCTCCTTTACTGGCATCACCAATAGTACTTGCCATTTGTCCTTGGTCACTGTTATGAGGGGTTAGCTCATATGGTTTCCCAACCTGTGGTCTCTGCAAGTCTCTTGCCCAATTGCCACCCCCCCACTCCTAGTTTAAATTCCCAACTTCCTCTATGTACTCCTCCATCCTCTGTTTCAACACTTTCTTTCCCTCCTCACTCAAGTGTAGTCTGTCCTTGGCATAAAGACTACTGTCCTCCCAGGTCCCTCCCACCCCCAACAGCCCATACCTTTAGCACAACATCCATTAAATTCCTCTATTCTCAGCTTTCTTGTTGTGCTTGCATTGGGCACTGGGTATCTCTCAAAAGTTACTGATCTTCCTGCCCACTCACATAATTGTCCTAGTTTCCCTAAACCTCCTCTGGACTATATCTGCTGTCTTGTCAGCCAGGTCGTTCATCCCAAGATGTATAATTAAATGAGGCTTGTCCCTACCCCTTCTAGCATATTTCAGAACAGATTGTCCAACCCTTTCCTCTGTCATTCCTGGCATGGCCTCCACCCAAATGCGACTATGCCTCTCCTCCTTGCTACCCCACCTGACTCCTCTTAGTATTGAGTCCCCCAGCACTAAGATTCCACCCCTCTTACTCCTTGCTTACTTCCATTCATCTTCCTCTTTCATTTCCAGCTCCTCTTCTTCCTCCTGCACATTATTTCCCCTTTTTGCACCTGTTGCAATTCTCCCAGCAGAACTTTCCTCCGCCCTGGTTTGGTCCAGGCATTTATCAATTACTCCTCTAATTTCATCATTTCCCTCCTCCTCCTCCTCCTTCTTCCTCTCTAGCAGTACAAAACTATTTTCTGAAGACCCTTCACAAATGCCCGCTCCCTCTCTCTTCATAGTAACCTGTTCTCTCCTTTTTACTCCATGACTTTTGCCCCTTCTTCACCTCCCCTCACAAGTCCCTATCTCCTCCTTCCATTTGCCTTTTGTCTCCTGACCTGGTTTCCACAGCAATCATTCTTCCTGGCCTGGGCGCCTTTGTCTCTGCTTTCCTTCTTCTGACCCTCTCCTCACCACTGTTGGCTCAAATCACCCTCCCTCATCTCCCCTCCTTCCTCCCTCCAGTACTGGGCTAAACCCACCGCCAGTCTGCCTTGTCTGTCTTAGTTCCTCCTGCAGACCCTCAATTTTCTTTCTAAGTTTCTCTATGTGGTTGCACACTAAATATCCCCCCACACTCCAGGCAATTTTTAGAAAGACTGGTGCACCACAGTTGTTGCAGCCTACCCCCCAACCCATTGCTGTTGTTGCCCACCAGTGACCCTCCACCCTTCCAGATGAAGGATACCAAACACTCCCCCAAGTCCCCCCTCTCCCCCCTCTATCAGTGCAAAACATTATTTTCTTAATTTCCCTTACCCCTTTGTTGTACACATTTAGATAGATTGAGCAACTGCTTTCTATATTCTAAGCCTTACTGTCCACATCCAAAAAGAGACTTTAAGTAGCTATTTCACAACCTTCCTCAAACTCCAACTCCTCCTTTCCACAATGCAATAGAAATGCAAAGAAGTAACAATGAAACCTCTTTGATTCGCAGTTACTTCCCTTCCACTGAGATAGCAGTCACCTCTTCACTCACTGCTGTTCCTTTCCTGGATGTCTGATTCTGCTATGACAGGTGCATATCCTTTGCCCATTTGAGGAAGTGATGTCAGAACCCCAGTATAAAGGAAATCATGGACCAGGGGCAGATGGGATGAGGGGTTGGGGGAGTGGGACCAGCCCAAGTCTTCCAGAAACAATCCAGTAGCTGAGACCACTGGTCAGACCATTAGCACCCTTCCCCCACTATACACTAAACTTTGCAGCTAGCGAAGCCAGCAAAAATGAATCATAATTCTACTCAAAGCCCCCCAAATAGGTTTGCTACCAAAAGAAACAGGTCTCCAATTCAAACAGCTTCACCAACAACACATCAAAATAGGCTTGAAATTAGAAGATATAGGTCTCCAATTCAAAGAAACAGCCCCAATTAAATCACACCAAATAGGTTTTAAATCAGAAGAAATAGCCTCCACAATTGCAGCCTGCTACACAGTGAAGCATCAAACAAATGAGCCCACTTATAGCCACCAAAACAGGTTTCAAAATTCCAACAGCCCCAAAACAATACCCTGCTAGCCCCTTAGAAGTAGTAATAAAAAAAAGAAATATCCTTCTACCAAGTAAAATCCACAAGAAACAATGTAAAAATGAAAAGAAGAAGATACTGTACTGGAACAGATCTGATCCTTTCGCCTGTATCTTGGAATGTATAGGATGTGGTAGATTTAGTTTTAGCATGATTTTGGGTATCTGTAGAAAAAAACTAGCAGAAATAGTTATTGAAACAGTTTGCTGTAGCAATATTGGTTTTAAGAGTGGTTCCATTGTGTGATAGTGGCCCGGTTGTCCTACTATTTCCCTTTTTTTATTCAGATAAGAAAATAGAGATTTTTGATTGTCCTTGGTGTGTGCCAGTCTGAATTCTAATTGCTTCTTGGATCTCTTAATCATATGTTTTAGAATGGATACTTTTTTATATATATTTTGATATATATTCATCAACAGGGTTAGATTTTAATTTTTTTAACAATCTTTCCTTTAGTTTAATTTGCTTTTTGATTGTTTTTTTTTTAGCCAGGCAGGTATTTACCCATTTTATTATACTTCTTTTTAAGTGGAACAAATGTTAACTCTAAGTTATATATTATTTCTTTAAATTGTCCCAGGCTTTGTTAGCTGGTAGATTGGCAATAGCTTCAATTCAGTTGACTTTATCAAGGGACATAGTTATTTCTTTAAATCTTGCTTTACCATGGTCTTTAAGGAAAATTTGTGATGATTGCTTTTGATGATGAATTATAATGTTAGACAAAATAGAATAATGGTCACTATCCCCTAGCGGGTCTTTGATTTCTATATTAGTAATTAAATTTTCGATATTAGTAATAATAAGATCCAGAATATTGTTCCCTCTTGTGGGTGAATTTACAAGTTGTTCTACCATGGTTGATTAGGGTTGTAGCAAATAATTTTTCCTGTTTGCTGGTACCATTTAATGATTGCCAGTCTATATCTGGAAAATTGAAGTCTCCCATGATCACAGTGCCCCTTTTATCGGAATGATAAGTGATATCCTGCACAAGGTTGGTGGTGTATTCTATGTCAGCTGAGGGGGGCCTGTAACAATAGCCCACTGTTAATTTTGGTTGACCTTTAAGTTGTAGTGATATCCAGATACTTTCAGTTAATGGTTTATAATTGGACTCATAGGATGGAATGTTGCCTCTTATATATAAGGTTGCTAGCTTGTAGAGCAGAAAGCAGCTAACTAAAAGAAACTACCATTTTCTTACTAATTTAACACTTCTGTCTCAGCAGGAGTCAGTTTCTGTTGAGATTAAGCAGAAAGATACTTTATTAGAAGTAGAAGGGGTGTTATTTAGGGTTAAAAAAGAAAAGAAAGAAACATAGAAACATAGAATTTGACGGCAGATAAGGACCGCTTGGCCCACCCAGTCTGCCCATTTCCCTGCCTACTGGATAAGCTGCAGATCCTAGTTAACCAGCAGCCTACTTCTTCCTACCCCATCCCCAGAATTGCCTTATGACTGTCCCATGCATGCTTGAATTCCACCACTGTTTTGACTCCACGACTTCCTCCGGAAGGCCGCTCCATGCATCCACAACCCTCTCTGTGAAAATACTTCCTTAAATTACCTCTGAGCCGCCCTCTATCTTCAAATTGTGCCCCCTTGTTCTTGAACACCTCTTTTTTTGAAAGATGCTACCCTCTTGGACTTTGTTGATTCCCTTGAGGTACTTGAAAGTTTCTATCATGTCCCCCCTCTCCCTCCTTTCCTTGAGGCTATACATATTAAGCTCCTTTAGTCTCTCTTCATATGTCTTCTGGTGCAGACCCTGCACCATTTTAGTTGCCCTCCTCTGGACAGCTTCCATCCTGTCTATGTCTTTGCGAAGACTGGGTCTCCAGAACTGCACACAGTACTCCAGATGGGGTCTGACCAGAAAGTGTGTGTTTTGTGCTGGGAAGGGTACTGTATCAACTTACTTTACTAAACCAGTAGGAGGAGAGAGAGAGAGTTTAATTGGGGGTGTGGCTTAGCCTTTTTTCTTACTAATTGCCCTCCATCCCACCCACACTAAGCCAGTTCTACTTTTATAGCCACTGGATTTGACTGACAACAGGAACTTCCTGTTTGGCAGTAGGAAGGGAAGGATCATAGAGAAACATTAGTTTTGTCAACCCTAAAGGAAAAAAGTAGCTCACTCTCCCCCCCTACCTGCTGCTGGTCTGACACTGAGCTAGGAAGAAGGAGGCTACTGAAGAATATAGGAAGTTGCTGTCCCAGAACAGGAAGGCTAAGAGTTGTAAGGAGAGGAGAGAGTAAGCATACAGAGAAACAGGAGCGGGGACACAAAATAAGACATGATAGAAGTGGTGCAATGCAATGGCTGTGGGGTGGCAGTGTTCTGGGAGACATTCTGGAGGCTGTGATGCTGCCCTATTTGCTGGCACCTCTCTGGTCTGAGGGAGGAGGTTTCCCATCTCCAGAATGAGCTGGCTAGGATTCATGAAACCTCCTCCCCCACCCAGGTACCACCAGGACCACTGCCACTACCTCAGAGGTTGTCAAGAAAGAGGAGAGGCTGGATCAGGGTGGGCTCAGGAAAGGAGAGGGTTGTGGAACAGAGTTGCATCCCTCCAGCTGTACCTCTCCACTATTCATGCACTCTTCTGGTGGATAGCGGTTCCTCTATTGAGGCACCTGCAGTGGAGACCATGGAGGATGCTTGGAACCTTCACAAAGGAGACCCACAGGAAGGTGGCATGGGACCCCACAGGAGAAGGAAACAACTCCTGGTGGGGGACTCAGTCATTAGGGGGTAGAAGTGTGGGAGGAAGGGGAGAGGGAGGTAAAGTGCCTGCCTGGTGCAATGGCTTGGAGGGACAGTAAGTGAATCCTCAGGATTGTGGGAGCAGCTGCATGAGGGAGGGAGCTGGATGTCATTGTCCACCTAGGGACAAATGACCTGGCTAGGAATAGGATCAGAGCAGTGCAAGAGGAGTTTGTGGAGTTGGAAGGGGCCTTAGACAAGTAGCGCATATGGTAACCTTCTCAGAGGTGCTGCCTGTCTATGGCAAGGGTGATGCTAGGGTACTCCTCACCAAGGAATTCAATGAATAGTTGAAAAACTGGTGTGGAGCTCAAGGTTTTGGCATTGGGGACTAGGGAGCCACCTGGAGGGATGCAGACCTATACTGGCACGATGGTCTACATCTGTCCAGGGGGGGAACCAAGATCCTAGGTGAGAGGTTTAAATGCTTCATTGGCAAGCATTTAAACAAGCCAAGGGGGGAGACACTGAAAAGAAGCAGGAAAATCCCATCCTCCCCCCACAAAACATGGTAATTAGTGAGGTAAACACCAAGGTAAAGAAGTCATTAGGGAGCAGGACAGAGGTAAATGTAAAAAAAGGCAAAGGCAGTAAGGACAGAGATGGGGCTAAAAGGGGTAAGGCCATCAAAAAGTGGAGGGTGATGAGTACCAATGCCCATAATCTGTGTAACAAGCTCCCTGAACTAGTGGCCTTGATGGAAGAGGGCTGCCTGGATATTGTGGCAGTCACAGAAACACGGTACACAGAAAACCATGACTGGGATGTCAACATACCAGGATATACAATCTACAGGAGGGACAGGGAGGGTAAAAGAGGAGGAGGAGGAGGAGTAGCTCTCTATGTAAAGGAAGGGATCAAAGCAACAGAACTAAAGAGTAAACAGGGAGCAGATGAGGCACTCTGGGTCACCCTGGAGACAGAAAATGGCACTACAATCTGCATGGGGGTTGCATACAGACTCCCATCTTAGGGGGAGGGAATGGACAAGGAAATGATAGAAGGCATCCTTAGAATGGCAGAAAAAGGGGAGATATTGTTGATGGGGGACCTGAATATGCCAGATGTTAACTGGAGCACCTTTGCTGCAGCCACATCCAAGAGCAGGGTCATTCTTGATTCCCTACAAGGGGCATGCCTCAGACAGCAAGTATTGGAAGCCACTCTGGAGGGAGCAATCTTAGACCTGGTACTCTCAAATGGGGACGGACAAAGAATCTCAGATTTAGAAGTGGGTAGTCATCTGGGAACAAGCGACCACCAAACAGTGTGGTTCACGATAAATACAGCCATACAATCAAGCCATACAAAAGCAAGAGTATTGGACTTTAGGAGGGCTGACTTTAGGAAAATGAGAGAGTGCCTCTGAAAAGCACTAGAAAACAGGCAAGAAGAAGGGGTGGAGGGACAATGCGGAGTAATCAAAACAGCCATCACAGAGGCAATGAGCCTTTGTGTAAAGCAAATCAACAAAACACAACAAAGGAAAAACCCGCTGTTGTTCTCAAAAGAGGTGGCAGTGAAGATTAAGGAGAAAAGGATAGCATTCAGGAAATATAAGGAAACACAGAAGGAGCAGGACAGAGAACTTTATCAGTTAAAGCGGGGAAGGCAGTCAGAATAGCAAAGGGTCAAACTGAGGAAAGGATAGCCAACTCTGTTAAGAAAGGGGATAAGACCTTTTATAGGTACATTAGGGAGTGAAAAAAGACCAAAGGACGGATACTGAGGCTTAATAATTGGGAAGGAATGTGGGCAGAGGGTGACAGTGAAAAAGCAGGGATACTGAATGAACATTTCTGCTCAGTATTCACAAAGGAAGAGGAGGGGGAGGTACCTAAACCAAACAAGAAAAATACTCTGAAGATGGGGGTCGATACCAGTCCATTTATAGAAGAAAGGGTTCTGAAAGAACTAATAAAATTGAAGGTGGACAAAGCAATGGGGCCTGATGGGGTTCACCCAAGAATTCTATAAGAACTAAGGGTAGAACTAGTGACACAGCTGACTACTCTCTTCAACAAATCATGGGATGGGGTGGTACCTGAGGAGGAGGAGGAGGAGGGTGGATGTGAGTCCTCTTCACAAAAGTGGGAGCAGGACAGAGGCAGGACACTATAGACCAGTTAGTTTGACCTCAGTGGTAGGGAAAATGATGGAATCACTTCTGAAGGAAACAATTGTTGAGTACCTAGAGGCCAGTGGGGCACAGGACCCAAGGCAGCATGGATTCACAGCAGAAAGGTCATGTCAGATGAATCTAATAGATTTCTTTGACTGGGTGACCGAAGTAGTAGACCAGGGAAGGGCTGTGGACATGGCCTACCTAGATTTTAGCAAGGCATTTGATACAGTCCACACAAAAGATTAATACACAAGTTAGCCAGCCTTGGAGTGGGTCCCAAGGTGGTAGCCTGGCTAAAAAATTGGCTAGACAACAGGACGCAAAGGGTAGTAGTAAACGGAGTCCACAGTGAAGAAGAGAGGGTTACCAGTGGGGTACTGCAGGGTTCATTACTGGGACCGGTCCTTTTTAATGTCTTTATAAGTGACATTGCAGAGGAACTGGAAGGAAAAGTATGTCTCTTTGCAGATGATACAAAGATCTGCAACAGGGTTGATACACAAGATGGAGTGGAAAGGATGAGAAGGGACTTGGCAAGGTTGGAGGAATGGTCAAATGTATGGCAGCTTAGATTCAGTGCAAAGAAGTGCAAGGTAATGCATCTGGAAAACAAACACCCAGGGGAAGAGTACACAATGGGGGGGGTGAGATACTGACAACGGTAAAAATGGAAAGGGACCTGGGGGTAATTATATCAGATGACCTAAAGGTGGGCAAGCAATGTGAGAAGGCAGTAAGGAAGGCTGGGGGGTTACTGGGATGCATAAGGAGAGGCATCAATAGTAGAAAACAAGAAGTTGTTATCCCTCTGTACAGACAGTTGGTGAGACCCCATCTGGAGTACTGCGTGCAGTTCTGGAGACCCCATCTCCGAAAACACATGGACAGAGTGGAGGCTGTCCAGAGGAAGGCAACCAAAATGGTGCAGGGTCTGCACCAGAAGACATACGAAGAAAGACTAAAAGAGCTTAATATGTATGCCCTTGAGCAAAGAAGGGAGAGAGAGGACATGATAGAAACTTTCAAGTACCTCAAGGAAATTAACAAAGTCCAAAAGGGTAGCATCTTTCAGAAAAAGAGATGTGCAAGAACAAGGCGGGACAATGTGAAGACAGAGGGGGAACGGCTCAGAGGTAATGTGAGGAAGTATTTTTTCACAGAGAGGGTTGTAGATGCATGGAACAGCCTCCCTGAGGAGATTGTGGAGTCAAGAACAATGGGGGAATTCAAGAATGCATGGGACAGACATAAGGCAGTCCTAGTGGGGGGTAGGAGAAAGAAAGAAAGCTGTTGGTTAACTAGGATCTGCAGCTTATCTGTTAGGTAGGAAAATGGGCAGACTAGGTGGGCCAAGTGGTCCTTATCTGCCATCACATTCTATGTTTATATGTTTCTATAAACATACCCCATCTCCACTTTTCCCTGATCTGTCTTTGTGATATAGTTTGTAGTTAGATATTTCCTTAACCCAATTGGATGTAGAATCCCACCATGTTTCAGTTATAGCAATTATGCCTAAATTGTAAAGATTACACTTGGCTTCTAATTTGGATTTTTCAAGGTTATTGAGTGACCTGGCATTAAGAGTTAATATTTTGTGATTATGAGCTTTAGTCAGAAGGGCGCCCTTTTCAAGAGAACTGGGAACTTTCCCATTCTCCCCTGTATTATTTAGTTCAAATGATGATTTAAAATAGCTTCAAAAGATTACCCAAAATGGTACTACCACTTCTGCCTAGATGGAAGCTGTCCCAACAATAGAGGGGAAGCCTATTGCAGAAATTTTACTAATGAGTGATACATTGGATGCCCTGTTTGTAGCACCATTGTCGCAGCCATTCATTTGTTGCCTTTATTTTCTGGGTCATTGATTCTGTGGCCTTTGTAACTGGAAGAATTTCAGAAAAGCATACTGTACACCCCCTTTCAACAAAAAGATTGCTTAGTGCCACAAAGTCTTTCTTAAGCTCATCAGGGTTGGTACGATTAATGTTGTTGCTGTCAGCATGAATAATTACGAGTGGATTTGGGACAGCATCTTTTAGTATTGTTTTGGTCAGAAAAGTGGTATTGGAGACTTTAGCTCCTCGGAAACTAGAGCAGGTTCTGTTTACTTACTCTGCATTACAGATTGCTCTGTCCAAATGCTTGATCATAGAATCACCAAGAACATATACTTGGCATGTTTCCAGTGGGTAGAGGATTATCTGTTGTGTCCATCTCCTGGACTGATGAACATTGCGTAGTTTTAGTTAATAGTTTGTTTTAAGGCTGGGGTATTTGGCTAATTAGGCCTGATATGGAACGATGGACAGTTCCATTTTCTGTGTTTGATAACTTGTAGTTTTTATTTAAGTTGTTATTAAGCCTAGAGCATATTGGGGTAGGAGCTAACGCACCATTTATACTGGCCCCCTGCGTGATAGGTGTGGTTGGTAGTTTATCATGTGATGGCAATGGAGGATTCACTATAGCTCCAGTATTTATTACTGCATCTACAGTACTGATTGTGTTGGCTTCAAGTGGAGCAAGTGTATTTTATTTATTTAATGCACCCTTCCAGGAAGACTCAGGGTGCCCTTACAACATGCAGACATAATAAGCATAATAATGATAATATCAATTCATGCACCTAACATCCATAATATAATAAATAATATGTTCCCTTTACTCTAAAAAAACAGTAACTATCACTGTTAGTCCCGTAAGGCTGGCTGAAACAAGAATGTTTTCAGTTCTCTTTTAAATAGTTCAACAGGGATGGCCTCCCTCAGGCACCCAGCTAATGAATTCCAGAAAATCAGTGCTGCCACCTCAAAAGACCAATCTCCCGAAGGTTTCAGTCTGGCCCTGGGTGCCTCCAGGAGGCCCTCCCCTGCTGACTGGCGAGAGCATCTTGGATTGTGGTGATACAGGAGCTCCACCAGGTAACCGAGACCCAGACTGTATAGGGCCTTACAGGTTAACAGACCTATTTTTAAGGAGATGTGCCAGTGCACCAGCAGCTAGTACAGTTCACGCAACACTGGCAAACTATGACATGATTTTGGAATACCCATCAATAGCCATGCCACAGAATTATGCAGCAGCTGCAGGCACCGCAGCACACTTCCATTGAGCCTGAGGTAGAGTACGTTACAGTAATCAAGCCTCACGGTAACAAATGTGTGTATCAGTGTAGAGCAGAACTGGAACAAAACTAACTTTTATGGCTGCATAGTAGAGCTATTCTGATGTAATGTGATTATATCAGTAGAGAAAGGGGGCTCTGGAATCTCTGGATTGTTTCCTAATGCAGCACAGCCTGTCTGCTTCCACAGATTGGAGCTGAAGAACATCTCACTGCTGTCCTGTCCATTCTGTACATTGCAGTTCCCCCTCCTCCCCCTACTGCACTATTTTCTTCATGAGGAAAATAAAGTTTAACCCTTAGACTGCCATTGCTGACAGAATTAAAAGATATAGGAATGCTGGACTGTTATTTGAGTCCATGGCACAGCAAGGGTTAATGCAGCTTCAGAGTTCACAGTGTAGAAGGAATGTGCTTGGTCATCAAATACAGGCTTCAGTTTTAACTCCTTGAGACATGTGAGGAATGTGGTTGGGGATCAGATAAAGGCTTCAGCATAAACTCCTTGAGACATTTAAAAAACATGCTTATGGTTTTGTTTTTTCTGTTACTGTGGTGCAAATGTGGGACTTTGACATCACAATAATACAAGTATAACTAAGTCACACACATTAATTATATATCTATTACCTAGCATCAGTCATTGTACAGTATTTGTGGTCAATGTGTTGGTGCTAAACCAACATTGTTGCTGACTGTGCTCCAGAGTTCTGTATCAGGGGCTATTGTACTTCACAGTGCAGGTAAATGCAAGATTCCACTGAAACATAGAAACATAGAATTTGACGGCAGATAAGGACCGCTTGGCCCACCCAGTCTGCCCATTTCTCTACCTACTGGATAAGCTGCAGATCCTAGTTAACCAGCAGCCTACTTCTTCCTACCCCCACCCCCTAGAATTGCCTTATGACTGTCCCATGCATGCTTGAATTCCACCACTGTTTTGACTCCACAACCTTCCTCCGAAGGCTGTTCCATGCATCCACAACCCTCTCTGTGAAAAATACTCTCACATTACCTCTGAGTCGCCCCTCAATCTTCAAATTGTGCCCCTTGTTCTTGCACACCTCTTTTTTTGAAAGATGCTACCTTCTTGGACTTTTTTGATTCCCTTGAGGTACTTGAAAGTTTCTATCATGTCCCCCCTCTCCCTCCTTTCCTCGAGGCTATACATATTAAGCTCCTTAAGTCTCTCTTCATATGTCTTCTGGTGCAGACCCTGCACCATTTTAGTTGCCCTCCTCTGGACAGCTTCCATCCTGTCTATGTCTTTGCGGAGATTGGGTCTCCAGAACTGCACACAGTACTCCAGATGGGGTCTGACCAGCTGTCTGTACAGAGGATAATAACTTCCTGTTTTCTACTGGTGATGCCTCTCCCTATGCATCCCAGTATCCCAACAGCCCTCCTTGCTGCCCTCTCACATTACTTGCCCACCTTTAAGTCATCTGATATGACTACCACCAGGTCCCTTTCCATTTTTGTTGTTGTTAGTATCTCACCCCCCATTGTGTACTCTTCCCCTGGGTTTTTGTTTTCTAGGTGCATTACCTTGCACTTCTTAGCATTGAATCTAAGCTGCCATACATTTGACCATTCCTCTAACCTTGCCAAGTCCCTTCTCATCCTTTCCAACCCACCTTGTGCATCAACTCTGTTGCAGATCTTTGTGTCATCTGCAAAGAGACATACTTTTCCTTCCAGTCCCTCTGCAATGTCGCTTATAAAGACATTGAAAATAAGCTGTCCTGAGAAAATAAACTGTAAACAACATTAGGATGCTCTCTAAGATGTCAGCACCTCAATAGCTCCACATTCCCATTCTTGTACTGAAATGACAAATTGTGTAAATAACTACCTGCATTCACCATAAGCAAGATCTCTCTGAAGGCAAGATACTACAGCTCAGCTGATCATTATTGGGAAAATACATTATAACAATAAGTGCAATCAGAACCTCACTGAAAATGAGATACTGCATGTTAACTGACCAATCATGGGTAACTACATTGTAAAAATGTATTAAAGCAGGACCCCAGTAAAAATGAGATTTTGCATTTTAGCTGTGCTCACTTTACTAAATACACTGTAAAAATGTGTAAAAGCAGGACCCCACTGAAAATGAAATGTTGCAGCTCAACTGTCCTGTCCTGCTAATCACACTCACACCTTGTGTGTGTGCAAAACTGTTGTAACAGCTACGTGTGTGTGTGTGTGTGTGTTGTGTGGTGTGTATTTTCAAGGGTATGTGTATGCCCAGAACCAAAGACACTGTTCACTGAATTACCTTGATGTTGATGGTTTTGTTTTTTTCTACTATTGTGATGTAAATGTGGGACTTTTACATCACAAAACTACAACTACAACTAAGTCACACATTAATTCTATATCTCTTCCCCAGTATCAGTCATTCCCCTAGTTTTTATTTTGTTAGGTTGATAACTATTTAATTGTTCTTTGGTCAGTTCCTCAGCTTATTGCCTGGTGACTTAGTTTTGTCAATTTAGTCTTAGGCATAATTGTCTGGTTCATTTTTGTTACACTTATTCCATTTCTATGCATTTTATATTCTGTATTTTCATATCTGTTATCTTTTATCTTTTCCTTTTCCCCCAGGTCACATCTGAAATTGAGCTGTGACTTGCTCAGTATGTCTTCCCTGGTAAAATCTTTGAGATAAATAAATACAGTTCTTATAACAGTAATGTATTAGTAGCTGCTGTGGCTCTGGCCAGAGTTTGCTTGAGTTTGTTACGTCACAAGGCAAGGGTTGCAAAAAAAATTTGCAACCCCTTTTGACACCTAAATAATGCCCCTTAGCATTAATTTTAAATTGTGCCAAGTATAGTAAATAAAAAAACAACAGCAATGCAGTACCAATTTATTGGTATGGGAGTCTGCAGACAGGAACAGATGAAGCACAGGTCAGATGCAAGCTTTCCTGTTAAGTTACTGTTCAGGTTCCACAACAGATGCTCGAAGTGCACTACAAATAAAACAAAACCCCTCTGAGTTTTCTGGAAGGTGCCTGCCTAGTTTAAAATATTAACAGTCAGCAGAAAAAATAGTACTGCTGCCAAAGCCACAAATAAGTCAAACACTCACGCAGTGTGTTGTGCAATATGTGACTCCAGATTTTATTTAAAGCTCCACTGCAATAAGTTAATGAAAAATATCTGACTTGAGGCAGCATACAAACATCATTAGACATTTTATGCTACAAGCGCTTTTTCAATAGTCTATTGAATCTCGAGTGATTTTTAAAAAAAATGCTGCTTCAAATCAGCTGTTGTTCATTAACGTATAGCCATAGAGCTTTAAATAATGCCTAGAAGCACCCTGAGTTTGGAACAGCCATGCAAATACATTAACCTGGTTATCTGTTTTCCACATAACGTGATATGCCCCACATATTCCAGCGCTTTAGCTTCCTAGCAGCTACATATGAATTGGTAATGACTGAGCAGAAATATGTAGAACAAGCCATTTCTCTCTCTTAATTCTATAATTACACAACATATAGACAATACACAGCCCATTTTTATGTGACTGACCTTTTGTTTAATGGGTTGATATGGACTAGTGAGCTGAAGGGCTAGACACATATAGAGTGCATGGGTTCATATGGGTCACCTAACCTGACAGCAAAAGTGAATTCAGTTAGTGCAATAGCAAGAGACAATTGTTTCAGATTCAGCAAGCATTATATTCTTTGCAAAAAACTTTGTTAATGCACAATTTAGGGTAACTTAATGCCACAAAAGTAGGGAAATGTGGCATTAGGGTTTACAAACCCCACCCCCCAACCCCCAAGCAGCAAAAGGAAAAAAACATTCCAGGACCCTATGCCAAGAGGACAGTTGCCTTCACTATATGGTACCCAGGCCCATATGGACAGCCCTATGCCTTTCATTCCCTGGCTGGGGGGAGGGTGTTGCGTAACAGCACCATCCTACCATCCTCACCCCATCCTGCGCACTGAGCTTACCAGCATGGGATCACATCGAATTCCCATTGGGGTCAAGAGTGGCACTACACACAAAGTTTGTTTCAATTTTGACCTCAAAATTTCAAGATACTCATTTTATGATTCACCTTATAAACACAACATGTACTATTTATAGTATACTGGCTGAAATGTGATTTTGCACCAAGTGCAAAAACACATCTCATCCAGAATTTAAAAAATGACAAATGTCACTTTTAAAAGGCGGTGTAGAGAAATGGCTATGTTGAAAGTTTGGAGTCAAAATAGTGAAAATTAGTGAAGTTATAAGTGAACATTGAAATACTGCAACGTTCACTCATAACCTGGGTATTTTACCATATTTGTACACCAAACTGTCAGCATAGCCTGCTTAATTTTCTTTGAGGATATCTCTTACAGCAGGTCACACCTTAGGAATTCCAGCTGCCAGGCACCAGGACCACACATAAACATTTTTGCTAGCAGTCTATCTTGGGCTGCCCATGGTGATGTCACCATGTCGGTGTCCCCTGGTATAGCTGTGGGAGGCACCATGCCCTCCTCAGTTTTTTTCCTGCCACTGGCCATTGAACTTCAGACTCCACAGAGCACTGTTGCTTCAGTCAACTGCCATTTTTCTCAGACTTTCTGCCTTTTATTTCTCATCCTAGTTTTCCATCACTTTATTCCCTAAAGTGATTCAATTTTTTTCCTTTCATTTATGCCTGGATCTAATCATCTTTTCTGTTACTGCAGATTCAGAAAGAAGATATACAATAAAGACTGTCATGAGGCCTGCTTCCCCTGCCTCTGCACCAACCATGATGACAAGGCCTGCAAGATCTGCCGTGGCTTCAATCAAGCTACCCAGTGGCATTGCCAGAAGGAGCTGAAATCTTTCCTCATGGAACAGAAGGTTGCCACCTTGGAGAAGGGGCTTCAGGCTCAGAGTTCCTCCACTTCCACAGCCCCATCTTCTCTCATTCAGTCAAGGCCTGGGACAAGTCATCAGAGAAGCTTCACCACCGGGAGAAGGTCCGGTCCTCCTGGCAGAGTTCTCAGTCACCGCACCCTGCACCAACCATTCCAGGGTTGTCAACCAGAGTGGCAATGACCCCCACTGCTGCCCACACCCTCTCACTTACAGGGTCAGCCTTGGCAGCCCCTTCCACCAGTGGTCCTCAGCCCGGCAGTGGTTCATCATCGGTGGGCCTTTCCCTTCTCCCAACGATGATTCTCACTGCCTCCCTAACCCTTTCTGCTACAGGAGTACTTTGGCAGTGTGGCCCATTGGCTCTGCCTACACTGGCCCTTCATCGATGGGGGTTCCTTCTTTAGCCCCACCAGTGCACCTGCCCATGCTGAATGCCCCCTGCCTACTCAGGGGCCACAGTCAGGGAGTGATGCTGGCCTGCTTGTGGCTGGCCATGGTCATGCGTTGTTGGGTGTAAGGCCTTTTCAGTCAATGCCTGTGACCATCCCTGTGATGCTGGGTATGCAAGTCCCTCAGGAGGTTCCTCAACCTGCCCCATCCTGTTGCTTCTTCAGTCCTTCCCTACTGATGCTGGGGACTCAATATCCCCCATCGCTGCCATAGGGCATTGTGCCACCGACAGTGACCATCAATATCCAGGCTGTCTTCTCCTCCATTCTGCCCCTTGTACAGAAGGTTGTCCTGCCTCAGAGACCATCACTGGCGGGACATTCTAGGCCTTTGGCATTATTGCATCAGACATCATTGAGACCTTCCCCCCTCATTCATTGATGTCCTCAATGCCCGTCTCTGAGCCAGGTGATAATGATGGTTATCACCCTGACTTCCTCCTCCTGGATGAAGAGGATGAGTAAGATGAGAATGCTGGGGCCCGAACTCTCTCTAGCACCTCCACTGTCCCCTCAGTGGGGGAGGACTCCTGCAGCTATGTTACTCGGTCCCCCCCAGATGACCCCTCTTTCATTGCTGTGATGCTGCAACTGCAGGCTGCCATAGGGTTCGATGCCACGGGTAGGACATTTCTAGGCAGAACATGGCACACCACCCAGGCCTGCCAGATTCCCCTCCTATGATCAAGGCATATAAGGATACCACCATGGCTGCTTGATACAGTACTAATCTTGTCCCCCCATGTCCAGGAAGGTGGACAAGCTACACCAGGCCCCTTTTGGGAAGCCCTTTTTTTCAGGGCCTCCTCAGGTGGTGTCGATGGTTATCAACATGGCCCATGATCTGTCCAAGAGTTCCCAACACCTCAGCTAACTCCCTCCGGACAAGGAGTCCAGGATGCTGGACCTTATGGGCAAGAGGGTATTTGCCTCTTCCACTCTGGAGATAAGGGTACTTAATTATGAGGGCCATGAGGCTGATTCTAGAAGAACCTTTATGCATGTCACAAATTACGACATGCAAAGGGTGCAGTTGCGCCATGGACCCTTTGCCTGATTCTGTAAGGGGCAGGGTCCCCCGTGGCTTGTGATAATCTGACAGATACACCAAACAGAGGGCATACCTGAAGGGTTTGTCACAAACATGTGGCATTGACTGTGGAAGTGTGCAAGTGGCCACCCTCATGCCCCGAACCCCTGCAGTAAAGGGCCCGCAGGGCAAGTGGTGGCCCCCCATGCCCTGCCTCCCTGTAGTACAATGCCCCAGAGGGAAATTGGTAAACACCCCATGTCCAAATCACGCACAGTGTAAATGCCCCACAGGGCAATTAGTGCACCCCTTGCCCCAATCACACACTGTCAAGCAAAAGTTTTGACAATGGGTGATTGGGGCAGGGGTGCACTAATTGCCTAATGGGGCATTTACACTGTGGGGGAACTGGGGGGAAGGGGTGTTGCACCAATTGCCCTGTGAGGCATTTCACCATACATGTTTTGGAGTTTGGGGGCATGGGGTTTCCAAAGCCTTGCCAGGCTTATTCCACTGCTTGGGGGATTCTGGCTGGCTGCACGTTACACAACCCCCAGTAGACGCTAAGTACACATACACTAGCTATTAGCTTGTGTAACTGTACCTGTACTTTGGTGGATGTCCTCTGGGGGTTGTTTGAGAATAACAAAATCGGGGACTTGGAGGCTGCCCTTCCAGAATAGGGTGCAACTGCTGCTATAAACCTCCTAGCACCATGTCACAGGGGATTAATGGTGTAACTGGTGGCATAAGTTCACTTTGGCACATGCAGCCTGCGGCATGTCACAGGCTGCTTTGCAGAATAGCAAATGTCACAACTCTGACGTAAACTGCTACTTACACCACTTTTTTTGGTGCAAGTCAGTTTACGCCAGGTGTAACCCTTTGAGAATCAGGCCCTATACACTTAAGTACCAGAATGACCTCTGAGAAACAGCTAGGTCTGCCACCCAGTCCCTCACTGAGCTGCTCAAGGCCCTCCAGACTGGTGCTGATGGGGGCAGGCATCTCTTGAAGGCTGCCAATGATGCCTTAGATGTCTCAGCCAGGGTCTCTGCAGTGGGAATTTGCTTGAGGAGGTACTCGTGACTTAGAGTGTCAGGCTTTGCTATGTCCAACAGTCCATCCTGACTGCTCCCTTCAGAGGCTACAAGCTCTTTTGGGGAGATGTGCAGGACATTCTTAATGAACTGCAGGCCTCAGGGAGAACCCTACGGTCTATTCACTCCTGTACCACACCCACCAGAAGAGTGGACAGAGGGTGCCCTTTTGATGTGCCACCCATAGACCAAGGTCTGGCACCAAGCTGTCCAGCAAGCACAAAGCTGCCATGACTGTGCCTATCCCCTCTTCCACCACCAGGAAGTCCTTAAGAGGTGGTGGAGTGGGCCCAGCCATGGGCTCAGCTTCAGCTTGACTCCTTGCCCAACACCCTCACTCCAGTTTTCCAGGATGTGGTGGTGGAGGGGGGGGTCACCTCCCTCCATCTGGACAGGTGGCGGGAGATCACAAATGATGCCTGGGAGCTGCAGCTCATAAAACAAGGACATGCTCTAGAGTGTGTAGAAATGCCCCCAGACCTTTCACTAAGACCCTCGACTTACCCTCCAGGCCATGTGCCCATGCTATTGCAAAAAAGGGCCATAGAACCTGTTCTACAGTGTCAATAGAACCTGGGGTTCTACTCCCACTTCTTTCTCATCCACAAGTCAACAAGGGACTTGAGACCCATTCTGGACTTATGAAACTCAAACTGTATGCCTGTATGTCTGTATATCTGTATAAGGGGATGGTGATTGGAGGGTGGGGATGCCACTAGACACCAGGGATACATAAATGGATGATGATCAGAGGGTGGAGGGCACCACTAGGCACCAGAGAAACATTATAAAAGTAAGGGGATGGTGATTGGAGGGTGGGGGGAAGGTGCTACTAAACACCAGGAAAACGTTATATAAATACTGAGCCCTATTCTCAATGGGGGCTGCATTCAGTGCAAGCTGTGGTGAATGGCAGCCTGCACTGAAGTCCCATATGCCAGGGACCCTGCACCAGATTCAGGTACAGGAGGAGTCCCGGCATCTAAGTCACGACACTTGTGGCATTCTCTCCCTTGCACTGAATGCCTGGTGCATGGGAGATGTCCGTTGCAAGCCTGCTGTGGCACAAGAAATGGCACCTACTGTACATATGTGTACAGTGACTGCCACCAGTCTCAGACACTGTGTGCATATGTACAGTATGGTGTCAATGTAGACCACAGTCGGCAGTTGGCGGGGCACCAAGGGGTGAGTTCCACTAGAACACCAGGTAGTGGGCACTGCAGTGACTGGAGGCACATGCCCATGCCACCTACAGGTGGCCGGGCAGCATCATGGATGGGTACTAGTACCTGGCAGGATGGGGCACCAGTGGTAAACTAGGGGGGGCAACCACAGCATACAGTGGCACATAGGATGACTGCCCCAGTGGGAAATATTCTAAGTCCCACTACACCAGCTCTGGCTGGTCTAAAGGCACTTAGAATATCTCCCACTGGGTGCTGCCTGAGAATAGCAAGCTGCAGCTTGCATCAGCGCAGTCCACCTAGTCCATGTCGCAGGGCAGTGCAGGGCTAGCACAAGCCCTGTTTGGGGTAGGCAGCCTGTGGTTGATGCAGGCAACCTTTGTGAATTGCATGGAGCAGCCCTGGATGCAATATGCACCTTGCACCATATCTGTTTGGTGCAAGCACCTTGCGTCAGATGCAGAGCTTTGAGAATCGGGCCCACTGTTTCTTGTTTAGCTAGGTTCAGGTGTTGTTTTTTTTAAAAATACATTATTTTTATGTACTTTAAATATTTGTAAGTTTAAACAGTAAAATGAAAATGGTGACCATATGAATAAGGATTTTTTCCTCATGAAAAAGGATTGGCCCTCATGTGAAAAAGGACCCTTTTTCGTATGGAACAAATAATGTTTTCGTTCCAAGCAGCTCTCCAAAAGACTGTACTGATCATGCTCAGAAATGACATTTTTTAAATGTAATAACTTTGGAACAGATTAATATTTTTTTAACAAACCAAGTCAGATATGTGGCCCAAGCCCTTTCTACTTTGAAAATTCCAGGCCCAAATTCCAAACTGTCTGGGCACAGGGTGATGACTGAAAAAAACAGCAAAAAACAGTTATTTTTTTAAAATATTTTTTCGTTATCTGCATCTTGGAATCTGCATATCCAACCAGATCAAAACTTGTCACGTCAAGAGATCTATCTCTTGAGAGTGCACATGCAAAATGCCGTGCAAATCTGTTGAAGTGTTGTGATGATATTAAAGTGCAAAATTTGAGGTTTAACATAGAAACTCCTGCTCAGCCCTAACTACAGTGGCACTACAGCACCACTGAAATATATTTATGCAACAGGAGTAGACACAGATGACTGCTGATAAATATCAGACATGCTATATAAATAAATCAGTGACCACAAATTTATTATCATACTACTATCATCATTGCTGATTTATTCATATAGTACTGTCGTCGTTATTGTCTCATGCCCTTGCATGCCGGTACGACTTCCACCTACTATAACTGCTTTTGTTTTAAACATTGATCCAGCTCTCAGTCTCTTTTCCACTCCCCAAAATCAACAAAGTAAACCTTATATAAAGAAAAAGTCTCCCCGTTAGCAGCGACTCACTTTTTTCCCCCTTTTGCAAGAAACAGTACCAGCAACCAATTCCTTTGCTGGGACACATTGCTTAGCTTGTTTATTTTTTTTTCCAAGTGCCTCTCTGTTCCTTGCTGTTTTTGTCCTGACCCAGCACCAGTCCTGCTCTCAGTCTCCATTCAGCTTTCTGCATACAGTGCCACCCTTTTCTGACAGGATGTGTCACAACTCAAAAAGGAAAATGTTTTCAATAAATAAATAAATAAAAACTCTTCTGAACCTGTCACTTGTTTTTCCCTTTAACAGGAAACTGCACCTGCACCCAATCCCTTTACTGGGACATAAAAGTGCACATCCTTGTTTCTGTGTGGCAAAATCAAGCCAGAAACATTAAACAAAAAAAATATTTCCTATAATATGTCTATAATATAAGCTTCATATATTAGGCAGCTTATTACACTGTTAAGCCACCTAGAGTGGTGATTTTAACTTTGGGAGCTGATTTATTTGGAGTTTTTTTGCAAAAAAATATTGGGGCATTTGCTGACCTCTAAGTACACTTCCGGGTCACAAGGGGTTATATACACAAGCTCTGCGGTGAGCCTCAGCTGTTATAGCAGTAATATTTTCTGTTAGAGATATAACTGCAGCAGTGTGTGTGTATGAAATATACCTTGAACTGTAGATAATATTTTGTAGCCCGCCACACTCTCACAGGTTGTTACATGAGACTTGAGCCCTAGCAAGAGTAATAAGCTAGGTAGAAGAGCTGTAGTTCAGAGAAGACAGCTCCAGAACTACAACTCATTTTAAAAAAGAAAAACATAAACAGGGGAAACCTATACATTTTTAGGCAGCTTATTACACTGTTAAGCCACCTAGAGTGGTGATTTTAACTTTGGGAGCTGATTTATTTGGAGTTTTTTTGCAAAAAAATATCAGGGCATTTGCTGACCTCTAAGTACACTTCCAGGTCACAAGGGGCTATATACACAAGCCCTGCGGTGAGCAGGGTGAGCGCGCATCATCACGCTTGAAGATGCGTGCAAAGACATGTGTGTCTGTGCATGTTAGACATGTTTGGCATTTAGGCAGGGAAAATACTTCACTACATAAGTCCAGGTAAACTAATATCTATATGAGGGATTCTAAAAATGGCTGTATTTATAACTATGATGGAGGGGAAACAAGGTATTCAATGCAACCAGTGCAATATGTACAATTTTAATTTGGACTTTACATCCAACTGCCAATATATATGTTTAAAGTGTATAAAAACATAGAGTTAGAAGAAGAAATCAAACTATTTGATGGCAGATTAAAAGCTCTAGCACTTAGCCAATTGGAAACTAGGAAAAGATTACAAATGCCTGGCAGTTCTTCCTATGTTTGTATAGAGCAAGGGACAGTTATAGAGCAAGAAACAGCTAGGGAAGCACCTAAAAGAAAGAGACAAAGACAAGAAGTAGAAACTGCTGACAGTGAGGAAGAATGGTATATTGTTCAAGCAAATAAGATTGCAAAGAAAGGAAGAAAAGCTGGAGATTTTCATATACCACTGTCAAATAGCTTTAACCCCCTATTATTGACTACTGATGAACAATTTCCAAGTACCATGCCTATGGAGGAAAATAATATTGCAAATCTAGCTGTTTCTCCATGTTCACAAAATACATTCTATTCTGTAAATTCCCTTGGGGCATTACCTCAGACTATTACTAATCCTGGTGAAAATGTGGATTTATTAAACTTTACTCAAGGAATCGTATATAACCATGACTTTGGTCAAACTGATATTATTCAAAACTGCACAAAGCAAATTTTTGTTTTGGGTGATTCAATGGTTTCAAATTGGGACAGACAAATATGTGACATAAACAAAACAACTCATACACTTTCCTGTTTCCGTGGAGCAAAGATCCAGGATATTACAAAAATGACCAAACAAATTTAACCCTTAGGCTGCTTGAAGATTTAGAATGCATAGGTTTTTAGGACAAGATATCTTGTCGGCGGCAGCCTAAGGGTTAAAGTAGTAGTGGAAAAGACCCCCTAGTAATTGTTCATTCTGGTATAAACAATATTAGGTACCAAGGCACTCAACAGATCAAGGAGGCTTACATTGGATTAACCAATAAATTGGTAGAAATGGGTGCAATCACAGTTTTATCAAAAATAGTACCTGTACCAAGGGATGACTACCATACAGTAAAAAAAAATAAAACATATTACTAACTGGTTAAGAGATTGGTGTCTGAGGCAAAACCTGAAGTGCCTAACCCACTGGGAACAATTTAATAATAGATGGGAATTTTACACTAGGGATGGCCTTCACCTAAACAAATAGGGCATACAAGTTCCAGGAAACAGTATAAAATATTAAAGGGGGGAAGGGATGTTAGGTAAATTTGTTTCTTACATACACCGTACTAAACAACACTGAGATAACTAATTTGAGCACACTGATTAGACAACAGGAACAAATCTCCCCAGATCAACAAAAAAAAAAAAAAAAAAAGAGTATTGTTGTTAATTGCAAGAAGTCTAATGAATAAAATAAATGAACTCCACATTTTATTATTTACCCAAAACATTGATATATGTGGAGTGTCAGAGACATGGTTTACTGATGAACAGTGGGGACAAGAAATCCAAGGATATACACTATTAAAAAAGAATAGAATATCTTCTTGGGGAGAGGGGGAGTTGCATTATATATGAAAGAAAGTATTGATTGTACAGAAGTAAAATGTGATACTCCAGACCCGCCTGGCATTGAGATTATGTAGGTCAAAATCAAATACAACACAAATCCCTTGACCTTTGGTAGTTATCATCCACCATCCCTGGATAACAATAAAAATGATGTCTTCTTAGACTACTTGCAGAATGTTAATCAACTTGACAACATTGTCCTCATGGGAGATTTTAATTATCCCAGAACTGACTGGGATACTCTAGTAGGGACTAATTATCAAGAAATGAAATTTCTAGAAACCACTCTCCATCTAGGACTATATCAGCTAGTACTTGAACCAACAAGGCTAAATAATATCTTAGATTTAATTTTTACAAATACTGAAGAACAGATAGATACATCAACTATATTAGAACCATTAGGAGATTGTGATCACTGTATGATATTATGGTCCATTAACTACTATAGACAAGATAGTAAAGGAATAACAAAAATGAGAAATTTTGATAGAGCAAAATACGAAGAAATAAAAACTTACTTATCAAACTGGAATTGGCAAAAAGATTTATATAAACTAACAGGAGAAGAAATATGGGCACAAATCAAAGATACAATTGATTATTGTGTCTTAACTTGGGTACCAGAAAGAAAAAATATATAAACAACAGGAGATTTCCACTGTGGTACTCTAAAGAAATAAGTAGACTGATAAGGAGAAGAAAAAGGGCCTACAATAAATATAGGAAAAAGATGACTGAAATTAATTGGAATAGGTTTATACAAAAAGCAAATAAAACAAAATCAGCAATCAGGAAAGCTAAGGAAGAGATTGAATATAAACTTGCAGTTGTTCAAAAAGATAACAAAAAACGTTTTTTAAATTATATTGGATCTCTAAAAACTACTACATGCAAGGTTGGACCATTACAAATTAAGGACAGTATAGTACCTGATGAACAGATTATGACCGATGAGTTCAATCAGTATTTCTCCAGCATCTTTAAAAAAAAGGAACTCTTGGAAAATATAGCTTGGGATTCAGAGGATCCAGACATTTTATTTATGGCTGCAGAAACATTCTCGGCTCTAATGTCCTTTAAAACATCACCATCAGTAGGAACAGATAGTATCCCTTTTGCTTTTCTGAAAAAAGTTGCATATGAACTAGCAGGTGCCCTTACCTTATTATTTAATGTATCTATATCACAAGGTGTAGTTCCAAAAGAATGGAAAGAAGCTTTGGTAATCCCTATTCACAAAGGTGGTACCAGGCAGAATATAAAACAATATAGACCTATTAGTCTGACATCCTGTATAGGGAAAGTCATGGAAAAACTCCTCTCCCATAAAACAAATATGCATATACTGAAAAATGGTCAATTAGATATATCACATTATGGATTCTTAGTGGGTAGATCTTGCCAAAGCAATTTAATAAATTTATTTGAACCAGTCAGTGAAGCTTTGGACTTGGGCCTTCCCGTAGATGTAATATTTTTAGATTATGAAAAAGCATTTGATTCGGTGTCTCACAAAATCCTAATTGAATGTTTGGTAAGGTTGAAGTTTCATAAATTTCCCGGGTCGTGCCTGTGAATAGTCATTTTATGGCTAGTGCACCTACCTGGTTAACAAAAACTAAATAAATAAATAAATGTATTATAAAGTGGATCATATCCTGGTTGACTGGTAGACATCAGCAAATATGCATCCGGGGATATAAGTCTTCTTGGAGTGAAATCACCAGTGGAGTGCCTCAGGGTTCAGTGTTGGGCCCAGTTTTGTTCAATATTCTTATATCAAGCATGACTAATACGGATGGAGTATGGATAAATAAATATGCTGATGATGCTAAATTGGGCAGTATTGTTAACAATACTTCATCAGTACAGAATTTACATTCTAATCTAGACAACATATTTGATTGGGCTAGTAAAAATAAGCAGACCCTTAATATACCAAAGTGCAAATTAATGCACTTTGGAAAAAACAACACCATGACAAATTATCATATAACTAATATACCATTAAGCAAGGTTACATCTGAAAAGGATCTGGGCATCTTTATTAGTAACAATCTAAAATTTATTAAGCATAACAACAAAACAGTTAAAAGGTGCCCTCAATTAATTAATTGTATTTTAAAAAACTTGAAAAGTAGAGATCCTGAAGTGTTTATTCCATTATATAGCAGTATAATTAGATCTAAATTTGATTACTGCTTTACTTTTTGTGCCCCAACATTAATCAAGGATAAGAATTCCATGGAAAAAGTACAGAGGAGATTTACTAAACATAAAAAAATCTAAATATGCTCCCATATGAATGCAGATTAAGAAAACTGAATCTTTATTCTCTAGAGTATCGTTTAACGAGAGGAGACTTGTGCTTAATCTATAGGGCCACAAGAGATGAGGCCTTGCTTGAAACACTGTGTTCAGATTGGTGTCCCTCTATAAGTACTACTAGATCCCATAATGTGAAATTAAAGACATTTATAAATAGGACCACTAAGAGGAAACATTTTTGTATACAGAGAATAGTTCCACTCTGGAATTCCTGACCACAGAAGGTGGTAGATAGTACACATATAGAACTTTTGAAAATAAATTTAGACACCTACATGGGGGATTCTAAATACCACTTCCACCTGAGTTAGGGGTGGCGAAATCATAATGGGCTTGTCCCTCGATTTCATATTCACCTATGAACCTATAAATAATGTAAAAAAAAAAGGATGGCAAAACAAAA
Organism: Neoceratodus forsteri; assembly: GCA_016271365.2. Lineage (NCBI taxonomy): Eukaryota > Metazoa > Chordata > Ceratodontiformes > Ceratodontidae > Neoceratodus > Neoceratodus forsteri. The sequence goes on along the minus strand of CM057454.1, from coordinate 78,408,680 downwards.
TAAACACTCTGCGAACTGCAACTACTGCAAACAGTGCATTCCTTCACTCTTGCTTAGACCTGCCAAAAGTTTTCTGCCTTAATTACACAGAGCAATGCCTGTCAACCAATCAAAACACACACCACTGCCGTCAAGGACATTGGGACATTCCACATCCTTAGCACCCACCTATCAACTACTCTAAAAAGTGGGTCTAGCTGAGCTCAAGGTAACACTTTTTGGAATAAAGAATGCCCCTGCCACCTTCCAAAGGTTGGTGGACCAGGTGTTACATGGTATTGAAGAGTATGCCATGGCATACCTGGATGATATTGCCATCTTCAGTGCCAGCTGGAAAGAACACCTGTCCCACCTTAAAGAAGTGTTGGGCAGGATTCAGAGGCTGGGCTCACTGTGAAAGGTGAAAAGTGCCAGGTGGCCATGGCTAAGGTGGCATACCTAGGGCATGTAGTAGGGTGAGGACAGCTCCATCCTAATCAAGCCAAGGTTAAGGCAATAGAGGCATGGTCCAGATCTGAAACACAGAAGCAGGTCCAGAGTTTTCTAGGGACTGCAGGGTACTATCAAAAATGTATATCAAGCTACAGTGCCCTGGCAGCTCCCTTATCTGGCCTGCTGAAGAAAGGAATGTCTAAAAAGATAAACTGGGAGCCAGCCTGTGAACAAGCATTTACACAGCTAAATGAGGCACTATGTAGTGCTGCTGTGTTAGCCAGTCCAGACTACAGTAAACCATTTGTAGTCCAGACAGATGCCTCAGACATGGGCATTGGGGCAGTACTTAATTAGACTTCTAAGCAAGGGAAGGATCACCCAGTAGTGTACCTCAATAGGAAATTACTTCCCAGGGAACAGACTTATTCTACAGTGGACAAGGAGTGCCTTGCACTGATGTGGGCACTGAAGAAATTAGAGCCATACCTATACGGGCAGCACTTTGAGGTACAAACAGATCATAACTCCCTGGTTTGGCTGGCAGAAATGGGTAAAACAAATGGTAGGCTTCTAACATGGAGACTTGTCTTACAGGGTTAAGACATGGCTGTCACTCACAATGCAGGGGCAGCAAATGCCAATGCAGACAGGCTATCCAGACAATTAGAGCAGTTAACTGAATTTGTGAAACTCATCGCATGCCTAGGAATACATTCCCCCAAATTCAGTCTAGGAGGGAGGGGTGTCACAGTAGCCATCTGCCTGTTATTAATTGTATCATATTGTTGCTGTAAATATGAGTTTCTTTGAACTTCTGCTTGTGAAACATGGCAGTCAGCTCAAAGCATCCTGGGACATTAGATTTTTGAAAATGTACTGTTCTCTCTGAGTGGAAGGAAACAGCTAACTTCAAAAGAAACTAACACATGCCTAACAAAACCTGTGTGGAAATCATAAAAGTCATGTTCTCAAAGAGTTGGTGCTTTGAAGTGAAAATATTGCCTTTTTATGAGGTGACAGGAGGGAGAATGCTCCCTAGTCAGTCTATGTCAAAAAACTCACAATGTTGAGAGGTGGTTCTCAGACTGTTTTCCTGAGAAATCAAAGGGGGTTGTGAACCAGGTTGGTTGTATGCCTGCTGGGTCAAGTATTGCGCTGCTTTTCCTGAAGACAGTGTGATATTTGGACCTTTTACCTAGGTGTGCTAGCTAAAAGGGTTCATAATTGACCCAGGTGGGCGTGGCCTAAAATGGACCAATCAGAATTGTCCCTGTATTGCACAGGAAGTCCCACCCTCTGTGCAGGACATTCCTCCTTAAACGCAGGGCGTCCCACATTAAACACAGGAAGTGACATACGAAACGCAGGAAATTACATATTCTCGAACCTGGAAATGTCACATCATTCCTGTTTGACATCCCTATGTCCTTCCTTCTCCATCTCCAGTCCCCTTGAACCTCCATGACACCTTCCAAGCTCAAACCCAAATCTGTCCTCCATCCCCTCGAACCACAACCACCCCATCCATGCTTGAACCTGAATCCATCCTCTGTCCCTCGACCCCCTGCCACAATATCTTGGCACAAACTCTCCCATCCTCTCACCTTGTCCCACTATCACCCTTGCACCCATCACCTACCTCGAACCTGAGTCTCTCCCCTCCTCTCTCCATGCCCCACCACCACCTACATTGCACCCCATCACCTACCTGGAACCTGAGTCTCTTCCCTCCTCTCACCTTGCCCCACCATCACCTACCTGGAACTCCCTCAACCTCCCCCTGTCGATCTGTGGTATGACTGCAGGGTGCCTTTTTACTCCGAGGATTTTTTTTTGTGTGAAATGTGCTTGAAACTCAGAGGACTGTAAGAACATTTATCTTTTCAGTGTAAGGAAGTTCTTTTAACACAATGCATTTTAAGTATTTATGAAAAAACAGTGATTTCTCTTTTAATGTGAAAAAGAAAATGAGTTCTAACTTTAAAAGCAGAGACAGCATGTGTGTGTGTGTTGAAGCTGATGTTTCAAGGGTTTGTAGTCTAAGTAGACTACTTCAAATGCTAAAGTCTGATTTAAAAACATACATACAGGTACATAATCTCTGCATTCCTTTTTTCAAGAGGGTTTTATCCTCTGCATTTCCTGTAAGAACATTTTATCTTTGCTATGTAAAACATTTCTGTTAAAAGAATGCATTTTAAAACAGTGATTTCTTTTTTAATGTGAAAAAGAAAACGAGTTCTAATTCTAATTGGCAAGAGTTCTATCTTGCCTCTTCCTTTATTGAAGTGTATAATATTTTCCAAACTATCCTCATGAACTCAAGTAACCGGTATGCTCCACTGGTAAAAACCTGTACAAAGAAAATCTCTTGCCCCTGGTTTTCTACCAACCTCAAGTTGGCTCTTTTGCACAGGGATGCCTTATGGAAAAAGGCACGAAAAACTAAGCTTCATGTCGACTGGTTTCCTTCAGAGCTGCCAGAAATCAATGCACTAAGCTTATAAAGGCTGCCAAGTCCAGTTACTATAACACCAAACTGAATGCATCTACCCACAGCCCATCCACCTGTTGGAAGACCATTAAGGAAGTCGAAGGTCAAAGAACATCTAACACCTATCCATCCAAGATCTCCATCAACAGCGTAATGCTCACAGATAAACGTGGTATACTGAATGGGCTAAACAACCACTTTGCCACAGCTGGATTGGCCTTTGATTCCTCCCCTGCTAATGCCCTAAGAGACTATCTCTATGGGCAGGACAAGACACCCTTCCCCACCACAAAGGTTGTGCCATCCTTCTCCTTCAGCTAGGTATCTCTGAAACAAAACAAATTGAAGACATGTTAATCAACCTAGACATTAGAAAAAATGCTGGTGCTGACTTCATTGACCTGTACTTTCTGAAAATCAGCTACCATGTACTAGCCGTCTCCATAACCCACATCTTTAGTCTGTCCCTTTTGCAGAGTTCCCTTCTGGATAGCTGGAAAACTGCCCATGTTGTCCCATTATTCAAATCAGGGGACCCTGTGGACCTTAATAACTATTGACCGCTCTCTCTGCTTCCTACCTTATCCAAAATGTTGGAAAAGATTGTCAGCCTGCAGATTAAAGACCACCTTGAACTACATAACCTGCTCACCCCTACACAATCTGGCTTCAGACCTCAACATAGCACTATCTCTGCACTTGCAAAAAATTACTTGCTGAATGCATTGGACAATAAACTCTATGTAGGTGCCCTATTCTTGGATCTAAGCAAGGCATTTGACACAGTGGACCACAGTGGGCCATGCCCTCCTGCTGGATATGCTCTGTAACTTTGGTCTGGACTGTACTACTCTCAAATGGTTCGAATGCTACCTTGTGGGATGATTGCAGCAGGTTAAAGGAGAAAGAAACTTTTCCCCCATGAAAACCCTCCATAGAGGTGTACCGCAGGGCTCAATATTGGGCCCCCTCCTTTTTGACATCTATGTAAATAACATCCACACTGGCATCCATCATGCTGACATCCACTTATTCACAGACGACACTGTATTATACATTTCTGGACCTACCCCTGGCCAAATTTCCCCTCATTCACTAAAAATACCATCAACGGTTTCATCTGGTTCAAGGTCAGTTGGCTTTAATCTGTATTCCCTTCCCCTGGGCCGTGCCTGAAAATAGGCAGGATTTGTCTAGTGCACTTACCTGGTCAACAAAAACAAAAAAAAAAACATAGTCTGACCTTCAACTTGAATTTAACCATCTACAGAACAACCTATTGCATCTTAAACTACTGCTTAATGCAAAAACAAAACAAAACAAAACAAAAGTTATGCTCTTCTCTCCTTTTCAGAGGTCTACCCCTACTAATGTGGTGGGTGGGCAAACCTCAATTACTACTCTTCTTAATTAACCTCTGGAACTGGTACATAAATTTAAATAATGAAACAACACAAACTTCGAGGTGCTCAAAGTTCACTCAAAATTGAGAACAATTTGACCTGGTGCAAAACGGACACAGAGAAAACAATTACCAAACCAACGCGCTTAAACAAACGCCAAACCGAATGCACAGACCAAAAACACTTGTGTAGATTGAAGTATAAATGGCACAGCTTACCATATCTTCAAAATCAGAGCTCTGAGGGAAGGCTTGCACCGAACGTCAGGCTGATTCTGCAAGGCCATCACGGTGGGCTGGTCTGTTCGCCAATGTAATCAACATGCTTCGCTTGTGACATTAAGTTTTATTTTTTAATTTTACCCGGTATTAGTCGCTGCACCTCGTATGTTGCTGTGTGAAAATGAACTGTGAATAAAATTTGAAGATATGGTAAGCTGTGCCATTTATACTTCAATCTACACAAGTGTTTTCGGTCTGTGCATTCGGTTTGGCGTTTGTTTAAGCGCGTTGGTTTGGTACATAAATTTAAATACCTGATGATGTGGCTTGACCACAAACTGTCTTTTCTTGACCGTATTGAAAAACTTTCCAAAAAACTTAAACAGAGGCTCGGCATAATCTTTCATATTAAGCACTTGCTAATGTTGAAAGTGAGAACCAGAATCGTACAATCCACCTTTCTCCCCTTACTTGACTATGGGGATATTCTATACAGATAAGGGAGCAACACAACTCTAAAAAAGCTTGACATCTTATATCACTGGGCTTTACGATTCATATCGGGAACTCCCTACACTTCACACCACTGTTCCTTATATGCCCTGGTCGGCTGGAACTCCCTAGGCACAAGGTGATACAAAAACACAGCAGTCTGGACCTACCATGCTATCATCAAGAAACTGCCCTCGTATATCTTGGACTGCCTCCCTATTTGTATCCCTGGATCATATGTACTAAGAAGATCCACGTATATCACTCTTGTTTTCCCAAAGTCAAAACTTGTTTTGGCAAATTTTCCATTGACTACTTCCTCCCTACCCTATGGAACAAGCTCCAAAGAGTACTACAAACTGCCTCTTCACTTCCCCTGGCTACTTTTGAAACCCTACTGGCCAGGACAGCCACAGAAAATTGTGAATGTGCATCATAAAACCCCTATGCTAACACCTTTTCTTCCTTCCCCTACCGTACGTCTACTGGTCAGGACTGTTACAGAAAATTGTAAGTGTGCTTCATAAAACGTCTACTGGTCAAGACTGTTACAGAAAATTATAAGTGTGCTTCATAAAACCCCTATGCAATCACTTTTCATTTATCCCCTACCTAAGGTCCACACCATTATGATTTCACACTGCATTTTTCTTTCCTTATAAGTGGTCCAGCATACTTACTTTTTCCTGGCCCACATATTTACAGTGCCTCAGATAGCTATTGCCCTGGGCTTGTACTCTTTGATCTGTACTTGTTTTTCAGTTTTCAGAGGTGACCTTTCCTCCCTGCAGACCTTTGGCTTGACATCCTGCCAGACAGTTTACACACTATCAGTATAGACTGGTACAGCTAGCTATTGGAATTGCTTGTGTATTTTGTAAATTGTATTTTCTTTAAACCAATCTGTGCTTATCTTAACCAGTCTAGCCAATACAATGTCCATTATATTTTGTTTTTGTACTTTGCTTCAACAAATCTGTATATATCCTAACCATTACTGTATAAACAGCCAATTGTATGTTGTAATTGTTTGGCATATCTGCTCTACGAGGATGTGTTGTTGTATACTCCAATGTTATTCTGTCTCATATGTACAGTAATTATTACCAGGTCTATCTTGTAAATGAGTTCTTCTCAACCATGTTTTGTCTGGCTAAATAAAGACTGATTGATTGAAAAGCAGAGACTGTGTGTGTGTGTGTGTCCAGTGTTGAAGCTGATGTTTCAAGGGTTTGTAGTTTAAGTAGACTGCTTCAAATCCTAAAGTCTGTTAAAAAACAGTCATACTCTCTACATACTTCTTCTTTTAAATGAATACATCATAAATCTGGTATTTTGATGTCAGAAACTATACATATTTTTCTATTTCCTTTGAAAAAGATAATTTACAAAGATCACTGCTAATCAAAAGCATATATTTCTATTAAATATATATTCATGTACTGATGAAAATATTTAAGCATTTTAACCTCCAGAAAGCAACAAAAAGTGCTCTGCATTACCTGTGTAAAACTGAAAAACCAGTAGACTGCTTCATGGAGACTTTTATACTCTGAGAAACTTAAGAACATTCCTATTAAAAGTTCCTATTAAACATGCCCTGTCCAACATTACAGTATAAAAATCACATACTAGTCATTCTATGTATCACAACAGATGACATAACTATATTTATCAATGGGGTCTGTCTTCTACAAACCTTTTGCCATCCTTGTGATGGTCACATAGATGATAGCTGATATTAATAAACCCCAACTAAACATACTGATGCGTGGTGCTAGTCACAAGAGATGACATCACCATACAGGATCAATGTGGTCTGTCTTCTAGAAACCCTCTGCCCATCCATGTGATAGTCACATTGTGTGAGTTCATCTGGCAAGGGTCTTATATAAACCCCTGGTTGGAGATATGCCAGAATAGCTTTCAGAGCCTCATCGAATCTACTTTATAGGATCTGAGCTGATTATCCAAGAGATTCAAGAAGATGGTCCAGAACACAGCATCTCAAACTAACATTCCAATCATGGAACAGATGCTTATGCCACCAAATGAACAGCCAGGAGATGAAAAGCCTGAAGAGAAGTTGTCTTTCAGGCCCAAACCCATGTATGTACACTACATAAAGTGTGAAAAAGAATGTCCAGTTCAAATTTTGGCCAGTGGAAGGATTTGTGACCTAAAAAGAAATCTTGCTGCACAGTTTGGTGAATTGGAAAAAGCAAAAACTGATCCTGATACGCCTATTGAAGAGGCACAACTGCAAGACCTTGAAGAAGCGCTAGCATGTGAGTCTGTTGCAGAGAAAGATGTAAAAATGAAGCCCAGAACAGAGAATGACATGGAGGGAGAGTCAGATAAGGATGCCAAGACACAGGCAGAAGCAACATCCAGCCAAGAGGCAGATGGTGACACTGCCATGACCAGCTAGCCACAGGCTAAGAAAAGAAAAGATAAGAAAAAGCAACAGGCTCAGGAAGAAGAAAAAGATGGCAAAGCATCATACACTGTGGAGGTAAATTTACAGTATGCTTTGTTTTTAAACACTAAAAAAAATGAGTGAGTGGAGACATGTGTGCAGAGTGTAACTGAACAGATGAGTTATCAGATGAACTGTAACTTACTGAGTAAAAGGACCAATGTTGTTTTCTTTTTGTTTTATCAGAGTGATGGATATGGAATGGAGCAACAGTCTTATTCAGACAGCATGGATACTCGAGTCTCCACAAATCTACTGCTTGACTGTTTTTGCTGTGTGAAAGATACAGACGTGGTTATTAATGAGACATGTGAGGGTCAATATGTTAGAAAGTTAGAGAGCAATAGAATGCTTGAAAAAACAGAAAACACTGTAATCACTACACAGCCACAGCCATCCTCGTCTACTGAGATTAGATGGGTTTCCTCAGGTGAAAAACCAGGCCTAAGTATTAAGCCCCCAAAACTGACCATGATGTGTATTGTAAGTGTGTTATGTACCATACCATTTGTGGTGTAATTGCCACAGTGATAGAGAGTGATACGTTGTGAAATGGTTGATGCCTGTCCTGGGTATGAGATAGATGACCCTAGTCAGATAAACCATACTTGTATCTTTGATGACTTGACGGCTAGGGAAGCATACAAAAATGTTTCTGAAGCCATACATGTAGGGGATCTCATGCCTGTGATATTAGCAATAGCTATGAAACAACAGGGCTTAAGCATGAGCAATGAAACTATAGAATCTGTAAGTCATGTTTTAAATGATGTGAAAAGAGCTGATGACCCCATGTGCTTACTTACAGATATGTTACAACAGACAAATGGTGAGATTAGAAAAGAGGCCAGATGTCTAGCCAGTAAATGCTCCTTTAAAAATTTCTAACAAGAATTGCAGGGACTCTGTTAAATTTCTAAAAAGCAACTTACAGACTCTGTTTTTGTTGTGAAAATTCATTTAACTGCTGATCTGCTGCAGGTTATGTGTAAATGCTGTAGAACCTAAAGCTTCATATTTTATTTTACAGAGAACCATGTGGGATGCAAGCAAAGAGAGTGTCCAAAGACTTTCTGACTTATCTTCTGCCATGGAACTGATGTTGCATGCCCCTTCAGACATGTGGGAGGATATACTGTAGAATAGAAAATGTTTGCAGTTCTTTATATTTCGCTATGTTCGCTGACTGAGGTGGAACCGCGAACAATAAAGAACTGCTAACATATGTTACCACATAGCCCTCCTAGTCTTCACTCATCATCTGCGTTTTTTATTCTCTCCCCACCAAAAACCATCTCCCTGCTCTTCACTACTCTCAGCATGAAAACCTGTACCAGTAATATTACACAGTACCTCACTCCACCATGTCTCATCCAATTGTTGTAGTTGCTATGAAAACTCGTGACCATGTGGTACCTGTAATCCAATGCTTATACAGGACATATGGACTACAACAGACTACAGGGAAGAATCGGGGTAGAAAGTAAACTTTATTTTCTGATTGTGCTCATCAACTATAATGGACAGAGCTGAAACTGAGCTTAAACTTGACACCTTTTGTTGAATGGATTAGTGGCACATTAGCCTGTAATTGACCTGTAGTTACCTCATGTGCTATGGGTAATCAGCTTGCCTTGAAGTGCGGTCACTGTAAAATGTGTTAAACTGTGAATTGTGGTTAATGATCGTTGGGGCAACATCGCGAATATTAAAAGACCACAAACATGACACAGCCGCACCATCGCTAAATATAATTTACACATGATTAGTCTATTCTACAGTAGATAACTGTATGAAAGAATCTGAGCTGACACTTTTAGAAAACATTACAGTGATTGTGCCTAGATTCATAGAAGATCCTGAATGTCTTTGTAACCTGTATATAATAGTAGTTGCAGCAATGTGTGTGTCTGCTTTAAAGCAAAGAAAAGAATGTGATATTTCTCATACTGTGAAAGTGGCTTATTCAATTGTTATGATGCTCCATGAAATGAAAGAGCACTAAGGATCATGTGTATTCATCACATTTTTGCAGAATGTATCACTTACATTGTATTTAATAAATGTGATGTAACTGTCATTTTTTCTGAATAAAAAAATGATACGCTAATCTGTATAATGTGTATTATGTGCTTTCAGATGGAACATAATGGCATGCTCCCAATATTCCAATCACTCTTGATGGCTACAATGTGCCATGTGATAAAGGACATTTTAAAGACCCCTCTATACTTTGGAAAATGCCATGCATTAAACGTATGCTGTGAAAGTGCTGCACCTTCACTGGCAGAAGGGACAATGACTGAGATTAAAAGTATGCCCCCAATTATGTAGCATATGTATATCAATGCAATGAACAAAAAAAAAAAACAACACACAGACATATGTAAGGTGAATATCATTTTTGATTCTGCAACAGTACCCCTCAAAGATCACCCTGATTATTTTGAGTGGTGCATGGCACATGTGTGTATGTTTTGTGCCTACCTTGTCACCAGGGGGAAGTGGATGAAACCCTTGCTTGTGTGAAACATACAGCCCAAAAATTACTGTCTCTGGGTATGGTAGAATGTGAAAGAATCTGGTAGTATAGAAACAGAATATTATGTAATCATTGTATGCATACTGTGTGTTACAGGTATATATATGCTCTCTAAAACACTGTTATGGCTTTTGTATGTAATTGATATATGTATCAGTTTATGTTTTGTATGTATGAATAAAATATAATCACATATTGCAGTTTATAGTTGTCACTGAATTTTTAAGAAAAAAGAGCACACATATACATCATTTTATGGGTGACAAGAGGTTGGCTAGTTAACAGATGTATTTTGGTACTGATGAAAGAAGATGACTGATCAACTGCTTCAGAATATATATTTGAATGTAAGAAAAGTGGGCAGTTTTAGTGATGTGACCCAGTTATATAAAGCTACAAAAGAAATTGATAAAGGTGTGACCAGGAAAGGTGTTGCAGAATGGCTTGCCAAACAGGACCCCTATATGTTACACAGATCAACAAGAATTCGATTTAAGAGAAATTCTATCATTGTTTCTGATATAGAATAGACAATGGCAAGCCGATTTAGTGGATATGAGTCAATATGCAAAGTGTACAATAATGTGTTTAAATACATACTGACATGCATCGATGTGCTGTCCAAGCATGCCTGGGTAGTGGCTTTAAAAGATAAATCAGGCAAGGCAGTGATGCAGGCCTTTAAAACAATTTTTAAAAGTGGACGCATACCTGAGAAGTTGCAGACTGATCAGGGTAAAGAATTTCTAAATGCCTCCTTAAGGGCATTATTAAAACAAAATAAAATACACCATTTTGTAACAAATAATGAAGTTGAGGCTAGCATTGTAGAACGGTGCAATAGAACTTTAAAGACACACATGTGGTGTTACTTTACAGCCCAAAACATGTGGAAATATATTGATGTGTTGCCTGACCTGGTGCACAGCTATAATCATACTTATCACAGAAGCATTACATGCAGACCAGTGGATGTTAACCCTTCCAATGCCCTGGATGTACGGAAGACCATCTATGGCAAAACAGTTCTTGGCAAAAAACAAAAGGATACCCTTTAGAAAAGTGATCAAGTGAGAATATCTAGGCTGAAAGGGGTGTTTGAAAAGGGATATTAACAGACATACATAGATGAGACATTTATTTTGATGGAGGTCTTAAAAACACTGAGACCCACCTATAAGCTAAAAGACTATCAGGGGGAAGACATCAAGGTACTTTCTATGCAGAAGAGTTGCAGAAAATTGAACTGGATGAGGACCGAGTGTATAGGGTGCAGAAAATCCTGGCAGAGAAAAAAACGTGGCAGAAAAACTTGGTATCTGGTAAAGTGGCTAGGGTGGCCTGATAAATTCAATAGCTGATTGAGGCAACACAGGTTCGGGACATTAGAAGTGGATAAGATTTAAAAATGCTCAAAAATGGCTTTTATATCACCTTGCCTAGCAATGCCTCACCCAACATTTTCCCCAATAATACTATATTCACTTTTATAGTAAAGTTACCACAAATGCTTGAACTGCCTGGGGAATGGGAAGTGGGGTTAGCCAAAATTCAGTGCCCTCATACCTGGGACAATGTGGTTGTACAGAAAACAGGTTCAGTATGCTCTGTCAGCCTCTAAGCATAGCCCATAGTAAGACACCACCAACCAGCCCCTTTGTTGAGTCTGAAACATTTAAAATTTCATCAGGCTATTATCCTAACATGGTGAGTGTTATTAATCAGATTAATAAAAGCATATTTGAAGCAAATGAACTGCCAGTGGTTTTGGAACAACAAGCCATAGGGAGAGAAATAAGCATTGACAGTGACATCAAATGCATTCTGTTTATGCATGGGCAGTTACAGTACCTTTTGGGTTTTAGTAGACTCGAGGTAGGTGTAGGAAAGACTCTAACAAAGAACCCTACAGATGTTAATGGGGTTTTTTACACATTATATATCTACACTGACATTATCACGCATGAAATAGTGGGTGACAGTCTAGTGCCTCTGCTGAGATGCATACCCATCAGGGGCCAAAACAATGAGATAGTGACTGTGACCTATGATAAACCCCATTATCAAACAGTCATTATACAATGGCAAGAAATAATCTTGGACTGTGATTGGTCAGTTTGGGGCTGGACCCATGGTGTTATCCCAGCATGTCACCATGGGTCTAGTCTCAGCACTGTGAACCCATATAGATGATGATGTGCTTGATGCTTTGCTTGATGATGGGCTTGATGCTTTGCTTGATGATGGGCTTGATTGTTTCATCTTCTCTTAAAAAACCAAAAATATTTTTCCACACAAAAACATCTTTAAAATTATTTCTTTTATTCTGTATAACAACAAGCCATTGTATAATAGGAATAATGCACTCCAGGGTGTGTGTCATTTGGGATAACACCATGCCTGGGGCATTGGATGCACTCGGCCTGTGGCCTCATGCCCAACCCCCCCAGGTGTGACGTTATCCCAGCACGACACACACCCTGTCGTGCATTATTCCTTTAGTAAACATCAGATTGATACAGTCAGTATTGAAATCAAGAATGATCAAAATGAACCTGTGCCATTTCGATTTGGAAAGGTGATCATGAAGTTGCATTTTCACCCCCAGAGAGTACTTTAAAATTTAAACGAGGATGGTGATTGTTCGACATTATGGAGACCCAGCCTTGTACAGAAGCTATTACAAGGCACAGGCAGGATACGGCCTTCTGGGCTTTTTATGGACTTCCTACTATGTATGGTTCTGGTATAGGAGGGATATTTCGTACTCTGTTTAGAAAAGCAGTTCCATTTTTAAGAAGGGGGGGTTTGAAATTGCCAAACCACATCTACAAACAGCTGCTAAAAATGTTGTAAAGGATGTTGTGTGGCATGTGACTAGCTCTGTTGCTCAAAGGATGTTAGGAGGTGATAAAACCACTCAGAGTGGTTCAGGGCTGATTGTGGTCAAGAGAGGTAGAAACAGAAAGTGCAGAGTACACCCTTCGCTTCTCATCGGACCTTCCCACTACTTTAAAAGGCGTGTCTCAAAACGCAAAACGTCACATAAAAGAAGAGGTCAAAGTCCAAAGGACCTTTGAGGGGATATAAAAAACATAGAGATTTATTCTAAAAAACATAGCTTTCGTGCACTGCGGTTCTGAAGAATGCACAAAATCAGAACTGGACTTGTTTGCTGTTACTCCCACACAGACAAGCATTGAAAAAAACATTGATGTAGAGATACCCCCTCTGGATGCCCTTTCAGAAAACTCACCAATTGAATTTTATATAGCAGGGAATGGTGAAGACTGTTTGGATCTAAACAATACACTTCTTTACCTGGTTTGCAAAATCACTGAAGCAGATGGTGGTGATATACCTGCAGCAGCCAAAGTGGGTCTTATAAACTACCCAGTGGCCACCATTTTCAGCCAGCTGGATGTAACTGTCGGTGATCGGCTCATCAGTCAGAGCAATAACTGTTACTTCTACAGGGCTATCATAGAATCTGTGCTGAACTTCAGTGAAGAGACCCTTTCTACGCAGTTCGAGGTAGGATTATTTTACAAAGACACACTGGGGAAACACAAAATCACAGACCGAGATGGTGACAATATAGGGTTTAATGAAAAAAGCTACTTCACACATCTCAGAAGAGGGACAGAGCTGCTGGGGCACTTTCACATGGACTTGTTTTTTCAAGAGAAACTGATGCTGAATGGTGTGGATATTAAAATTAAACTGTCACATAACAGGGACAGCTTTTGCCTGATGAGTGGAGATGCTGAGCCTTATAAGCTAAAAATCATGGCCACCTCTCTGTTTGTCAAAAGGGTTAAAATGACCCCCAGTGTTTGTCTGGGACACTCAGAAGCCCTGCTGACCTCCAATGCTAAATACCATATAGACAGAGTGGGGATGAAAGTGTTCAGCCTCCCAGCAGGCAGCAGGGTCTGTAACCAAGATAATTTGTTTTTGGGACAGTTACCAAAAATGATCATCATGGGATTTGTTGATAATGATGCTTTTAGCAGTTCCTAAACTCAAAACCCCTTTAACTTTAAACATTATAACATTAATTTTGTGGCTCTGTATCTGGACGGTGAACAAATCCCCGCTAAACCTCTGCAGCCCAATTTTAGAAATGGAAATGCTGTGAGAGAATATTTTAATCTAGCACAGACAGCAAGAAAAAACATGAAAGAGTGACAATTAGTTGTCAACCATCAGGCATTTACCCAAGGGCACACACTGTTTGCCTTTGATCTCCCTCTGGACCAAGAATGTGATGATCATTACTCTTTAATTAAAACTTGGGACCTCAGAGCAGAAATCAGATTTGCAGAAGCCCTTCCACAAACAGTTAATCTCATTGTCTATGCTGTGTTTGATAACATCATTGAAATAAACCAGAGAAGAAATGTCATTTTGAATTATATGTGATAAACCATAAAAAAAAAGGAATACAAAGCAGCAGGAAAAAATTGTAACAAATGACTCACACATCCGTGACTATTTTCTGGGTGTGTTTCCCTATGATCTGCTACCTAAGGAGAGACTGAGAAACCTTTCAGCAGCACTAGTCATCAATACTGACACCCATGACCTCCCTGGATAGCACTGGTTAGCTGTATACATTTCAGAAAATGGGTCTGGGGAGTTCTTTGATAGCTACGGTTTTCATCCTGACAATTATGCACAAAGGATCGGGGTCTTTTTAAACAGAAATGCAAAGACCATTCTATGCCAAAACACACAGTTGCAAGATATCTTCTCTACCACCTGTGGATTTCACTACATCTTTTTCTTACATCATAGATGTAAAGGACTTTCTTATGATCAAATTCTAAATATGTACTCTAATGATTTGCTCAAAAATTATGCCATGGTAACTAGTTTTGTATGTCACCCTTTCAGACATTGAAACATGTTGAAGGCCTATATCAGTGGGATGGCAACATGTTCAGACTTGTTTGTCTTGTAATGAATTTAAAACATGCAATCACTTGTAACTCACAACCATCATTTTATAAAACCATATATACCCTCATGATCTCTGTGTCTTTGTCAGTTTTTCTGGGGGACGTGTGTTTGAAATTTCCAGATATGTAATGTCTTCAATAATGACACAATATATAAAATATTTTACAAGGTATTTTTTGTAAAACAATGCCAGATAAAATCATAGATAAGATACACAAAACTAAAAGCCTCTCGTTAAAAATGCACATTACATGTGACATACTACTAAACTAGGATTATGATAGGATTATGATATGTCCCCTTTTTAAAAAAAATAAAAAAACATGATTACATACTAAAGATGAGGTAGGCTAACATGTATCAGTATGCACACATTTTGTAGAAAAAATACTACCATATTCAATATGAGGTAGGATGATAACATACAGAAATATAAGTACCTTTTTTAAAAAAACATGCTTATGTATTCAATATGAGGTAGGATTATAACATACATCACTGTTAATACCTTTTTGTAAAAAAAAAAAAAAAACATGCCAAAATAGTCAGTACACATTGGTATATAATATTCACATTTATACAGGGAGCCAGGCAGGTTTCTTAAACATCTTTCGTCTTTTGGGTGTTACTGGCCATTTGCTAAGTGGAGAGGGTTCAGGGGCCTTTACATTGGCTGTTTTTTGACTTTCAACATACCTCCTGTTTGCTGAATAATCAAAGATGGATGTGGGTATGTTAGCCTCTGCCACTGCTTTGACAAACACATCCCACCCCTTTGGCTTTTTGTGGTCAGGGATAGCATTAGTGGCTGTAGCAGCCCTTACCAAATCGATCATATGAGACCCAGAAACAGTACTACCTTTATACATCAATTCCCCCATATTATCCAAAAAAAGAA
Source organism: Neoceratodus forsteri (assembly GCA_016271365.2). Taxonomy (NCBI): domain Eukaryota; kingdom Metazoa; phylum Chordata; order Ceratodontiformes; family Ceratodontidae; genus Neoceratodus; species Neoceratodus forsteri. The sequence continues at coordinate 78,392,751 of CM057454.1, read as the reverse complement.
TATTCTTGTTCTTTGCCATTTACTTTAGTAATATATCAGTATGTTTTTTAGACCTTTGAGAAACACTGTTAAAAATGTCTTTTTCCATAGAACTTGTGACAGAAAGAGTCTCAGTAGGGGGTTGCTCGGAAATGGCCTCACTCTCAGGCATGTGTAAGGTCAAACTGGTTTTAGCCTGTTCTCCTTGATGTACTAGAGTGAGGTAATGTTGCAACACTGCAGAGTACAGCTTGGCTTTGTCATGATCTGATAAATCAGTCTGTGATAGTATAGATCTCATTTCTGTATCCAAGCTGTAATTTGCGACTTTTCTCATATCCTCATCGGGATAGTTTGTTTTCATATGGTCCAATTGCTGTTGAGGTACTAGATACATTTTCTGAGTAAAAGCCATTATCTGTTAGCTAGCAATCCAGTAATCAAATGAATAGCAATACCCAACAACGTCCCTATGAATCCGCCTGTCTGGTTTGCAATCTGTTTTTTTTCCTTTTAAAGGCACTTTCCTGTTGCTTAAATTTTTTGACTCTACCCCTTTTTCTCAGAAAAGCTTGCTGTTTAGCCGACAATGGTATATTTCCTTTCAGGGTGTTTAATGCAACCTCTGCGATAGCAGATATCAAGTCATCAGAGGCTGAGCACAAAATAGCTTTTCTTAAATGGGGAGGTCCTCTGACAAGTAACTTTAAAACAGAGAGGTTTCTCTGCAGTCTTTTAGACATAATGACAACACAGCATCATGTATTTCTAAAACCAGAATGTATTTTTTTCAAGATGTACGTCACAGTCCAGTCAGGTGGAAACAACCCACTGTGCAGCCTGTATTCATCTGGCATACCAGCTCTTAAATCAACCAATAAATAGCCATAAGGTTTTTTTGTGGCATCTTCAAAAGCTTCTAAAAAAAAATTGGTCTGACTGGGGTACATCTGTCTGGCCAGTATTTGTATCTGTAGCTTGTCCAGTGGGTTTTTAAACAGGACCATATATTTGGCATTAAGCGTGATGGTCCGGCTTTTCTTGCCTTGACAAAATACATTCTGTACAATTAGAAATATCGATAACTGTTTATGATGGTTGTACTTGGTAAACTCATACTCGACTTCACTATTTTGACAGGCAGAGTCCATTAAATCATCTATAACAACAAAATTCACCTTCCGCGGGGGTAAGAGATCATCATCAGTGAATGACTTTGGTAGCCCCTCCACAAACTTAATCTGTGGAAACTTTAACATCAGTTCATTGTGCAAAGTTTGCCAACAGCTGTAAAACCAGACAATATTTTCAGGTTTATGTGATAAAGTGGTATCATAATTTTCCAACAACTGCTTTATGAAGAAGCTTTTCCCGCTGTTAGATGGGCCGGCCAACAGACAAGTAAAGGGATGCTGCAACCTGATATCCATTTTCAGTCCTCAGTATCCATAAGGAAGTGTTCTGAAATCTGATTGTAAAACTCGTTTATCATAAACTACTCTTCGGGTCTTGGACAGCATTCTTGTTTCAAGGGATCACTGCTTTTTGTTTCCAACTATGCTGGGTTGCCTCACTATGATTTCTTTAGATGTCTGTGACCCTGAGTAATCAAAAAACAGATCGTTTAAGCTGTCAAAATTAATGTGTTCACAGTTACCTACATTAAGGGTTAAGCCCTTCACTTTAACGACAATTTGTCCTCCGGTCTACTGGTACCCATTCATCTTGGGACCTGCAGACACAAACTCTGTAATGTGCTCATCTGGAGGAAGCTCACTAGTCAATTCCCCTAAATAGTCACCTAGAGGGGGCTTCCAGTCAGCCAGTCTAGACACAAAAATGACAGAGTCCGTGTCGTGATACAGGCACCTGTCCTGTAAATTACCTAGCAGTTTGTAGAGTTCTAGTCTGGCATATGCAGTGGTGAAACTAGCTATGAATACGTTGACGTTGTTAGAATTTGGGTAGTGCCTTTGGTATATTTCCAACATAAACACGCTGTTTCATCATCGATGAACCAGCATGAGGCCACATCTTGATAGGGGGCAAACACATACTGGAAAAGCTCATTGGGGTCTGATATTAAACTGGTGGTGGGCAAATTAACTCTCTGTCCAAATATCCCCCAAAGATAATTTAAGAACAGTTTAGATATCTGTCTCTTTGTGGGGTTAACAGCGATGTCAGCGTGGTTCAAATGCACATTTTCTCTTTCAAAATACTAGTAAGTAAGTAAGTAAAAAATTTATTTTTAAGCGCTTTTCGATATCAAAGCGCTGTACAAATAGAACAATTTAAATACATACAAATTTCATACATATAACACAACAACAAAAATAATAATATAATTACAATAAAATACAATGAGTCATTCCCCATATGCTATTTGAAATAAATAAGTTTTAAGTTCTGACTTAAAGCTCTCAACGGTCAGGCAGCTTCGTATCCGACGAGGTAGAGAATTCCACAGGGTCGGGGCAGCATAAGAAAATGCTCGTGTTCTCGAAGTTTTTAAACGAACCCTGGGAACCTCTAGGCAACTCTCACCGGGCGGAGCTGGAGTGAGCGAGAGGGACAGTAGGGGAACAAGCAGATCTTGAAGATACCATGGTCCCTGTTCGTAGGGCTTTATAGGTCAGTAACCCGACTCAAAGGTGATCCGCACTGAACCGGCAGCCAGTGCAGCTCGCGCAGCACAGGCGTATTATGATTCCTCATAGATGTTCCAGTCAAAAGCCTGGCTGCTGCGTTCTGCACTAACTGCAAGCGGTGGATATCAACCCCCGGCAGCCCTAGGTACAGGGCATTGCAGTAATCAAGGCGAGAAGTAACAAAGGCATGGACCAAAGTCGGAAGGTCAGCCAGAGGAACAAGGTGTTTCACCTGAGCAATATTCCTCAGATGGAAAAAGGAAGATTTGACAGCAGAAGACACCTGAAATTGCAGCGTCAATCTGTCGTCAATAATAACGCCCAGGTTACGCACCCGGTCTGAGGTCGAGAGTTGGGCACCATCGATCCATACGCCCGAAGGGAGACCAGCCCTACAACCTGCCTCAAGGCGACCTGGGTCCACCACCAACACCTCAGTCTTATCCGGGTTTAACCTTAGCCAGATGGCACTCATCCAATCATTTATCTCGGATAGACAGTTGTTAAGTATAGAGACTGCATCTTCTTGCCCAGGACTAAAGGACAAATATAGCTGGGTATCATCTGCATAGCAGTGAAAACCCAAGCCATATTGCCTAATAATGTCTCCCGATGGCAGCATATAGACAGCAAACAACATGGGTGCCAAATGGAACCTCATGGAACCCCACAAGGCAAAGAGACAGCGTCAGAGGAATAAATTCAGTGATAACCCTCTGTCTCCGCCCTGTGAGAGAAAAGATTGAAACCATTGCAGAACCATACCAGACAGTCCACAATAAAACGCGTAGGCGTTCCAAAAGCACACCATGGTCCACAGTGTCAAATGCTGTAGAGATCAAGAAGGACTAGAATGGTATAAAGCCTTTTGATCTCTCGCTATCAGGAGATCATTTAGAACCCGGACAAGAGCAGTCTCAGTACTATGTCTTTTCCTAAACTATTGAAGAGTATCATAGACATTGTGATTTGTAAGATGGTCATCCAGTTGCAGTGCAACCACCTTTTCAATAACCTTACCCAAAAAGGGCAGGTTAGAGACAGGTCTGTAGTTAGCTGGACAGTCAGGATTCAATGAAGGTTTTTTTAGGAGTGGTCGGACGACTGCCTCCTTTAAGGGTTCAGGAAAGATCCCCTGCTCCAAAGATTTCCAGGCAATTTCAGCAATGGTTGGACAGATAATATCTACGCAACCCAATAATAGAGGCGTAGGGCCCGGATCCAAACTACAGTTGGTTGGATGTACAGTCTGGACAATCCTCACAATGTCCATGAATTCCAGCCTACCAAAGTCAGACCAGGTGACACAGGTGTTTGCTTCCCCTCGCTGATCACTGCAAACCCTTGAAGAGTGAGCTTGGCTGATATCCTACCTAATGCTGGCAATCTTATCAGCGAAAAATTGAGCAAGCTCATCACACTTTATTTGTGAAAAATCTCTTCCAGACTGTAGACAGAGTGGATTGCACAATCTGTCAACAGTCCTGAAAGAGTTGAGCCGGTCGGTTTCACGCAGCAGCAATCTCCCTGGACAGGAATTCTGCCTTTCACGGATATTGCTGATTGATAGAGAACATAATGATCCATCAATCTAAGTTTGTCAGCATTCAGGCAAGATTTCCACCATGCTGCCTCTGGCCTTACATGCCTCTCTCAAGCTCCTTCAAAGACTCATCAAACCAAGGAGTCTTTGGGCGTGTAGTGAGTGGCTAACACCTGACAGGAGCAATTTGGTCCAGGGCCCGGTTACCACCTTGTTATAGGCAATAACCAGTCCCTGGACCCATGCTCTCATTCGAACACCCGACAGGGTCCAGTACCGCCAATAGCCCTCTGGGTTTACTCCCTTAAAGGCGACACTGGACCATCTCCTAGGAGCAGACCTATTAGGGGTGCCCCAAAACTGAATCTTATGGTGGTGCTCCCACACATTTGGTTCCACCTTCAAATGTGAGACATCCAAATCCAGTAGGAACACCAGGTCCAAAGAGTGTCCACCTATATGTGGTAGAGGTAACTACCTGTGACAGGCCCAACATAGACATAAGTTGGAGGAAGTTCTTTCAAAGTGCGGAGAGTTCATCGTCGACCCAGGCATTGAAGTCACCCAGTATTAACCATCTAGGCGACTCCAGTGCCATGTCAACGATGAAGTCCGCGAACCCTTCAGGAATTCACCACCATCACCGGTGGACGGTATATGAGGAGAATCCTGAGCTCTGCACCTGCTGCCTGGATGCACTAAAGGATCTGGTGTTACCCACTGGCACCTCCACAAGACTCAGATCTGATCTAAAAGATGGCCACCCCCCGCCCTACGATCTAATCTCGGATGGTGATTACGAGAACCCAGCTGGAGCAGCAGAGTCTAAAATAGGACCTGCATTCTCATCCAGCCAGGTCTCGTGATACATGCCAGGTCAGATGTTGCAACAAGATCTGCAATAATAGCAGTCTTGTTCCTAATCGACCTGGCATTACATATTTCCGCCTCGAGTTGGATGGGTTTCAGAGAGGATCGCAGTACCTGCCCACAATCTGTGGGGCCCTTTGGTATGGGAATCAGGCAAGGAGGACCTCTCCTGAACCCCATTTCACCCCAGGGCATCTCCTTGACCCAACTATCCATATCTGCCCACCCCTCTCCATTCTCCCTCTCTGTCTAGCCCATCCATCCCCTACACGCCTTCTCATTATCCCTGCTTTTTGACAGTTGTTAAAAATATCATCAGATAACCGAGGACAATGAAAGGGATGGAGGTCCCGGAGCAGAGTGGGAGAATAGCGCCTGACCGTCTTAAGCCCCATCAAACACATCATTGATGGCAAATGTCAATAACCTCAACTAAACAACCTATCTTAATTAGCAAATAATATTATTAATCAAAGAAACCTAAAAAATAAAAAACCATATAATCAAACCAAAACCCATACAAAACACATATAAATAATTAAATAAAATAAAATAATAAACAAACAAAACAGAATAAAGCAAACAAATAAAATAAAAACCTCCCTACCTCAACATAAAAATTCCCCTTCCGCTTCCTCTCAGCAAAGGTAGGGGAAAAATAAAATCACATATAAACAAATAAAACAAACAGCATGAATCTAAAATATCACACAATTTAAAAACCCTAACTAAAAGTCCTTAAACTTAATAAAATTTAATCATAAGCCCACAGTTCAAAATGTTTGAGTCAGTATACTTTCTCATATTCCTGACATTCAGCCACCTGGGAGGAAGCACTCTCCACCTAGTGAACCACAGGAGGCACGGATATGCAGACTGTCCCCTTCACATGGGATGCCAGACACAGCCCAGCCTCTGCCAGGTTATTCCGCATCACCCGAGGCCCCGAGAACACTAACCCACCGGCAGGTACTCCCAGCCCTCCCAGGTACAGACACCAGCACCCGCACCCACCTCAGGGACACTTAGGCTAAATTCTCAAGTCTTTCTTCCTCTTCTTCCTGCAGTCCAGTATATCAAACAGGGAGCAGACAGCAAATGTAATACTCTTTTTCTGTCCCCAGCGTCACAATTCTATACTCAATGTCAAAAGCTTCAATTCCCTTTCAATTTTCTCGTCTCCGTGAAAGCCTTCACCTGTGACCAAAACTCTCAAACCAAAACAGTACAAAAGTCATTAGGACAGCACAAAATCTGTATTCGATATTCCAGAAAAGGAGCTTCTTCAAACTTCCTATTCCACCACAGCTTCCTACGCCGTAAGTCCAAGACACAGTTTATTTAGAAAGTCATACAACTCACCGGGCAAGACTTTCCACAGGTCTTAACTATCCTCGCATTCCAGGCTACTGTTAACAACACCGACTCCACAGCCAAACTCACGGGCAAGACTTTCCACAGGACCTTGCTATCTCTGATTCCAGGCTACTGTTAACAACACCACTCCACAGCCTCTCACAATATAAGTCGGGAACGAGGGAGCGAGCGAACTCTGAAAAGCCGACAACGGCAAACGCTTACAGGGCCAAATCTCTGAGTAAATGCAGGACTCAGAGAATAGATGCAAAACTCAAGGCTCCAAAGAATGATGAAACGGGCTCTGATAAACACTCCAACAGACGTCAATTGGAAAACCAGTCAAAAACGTTCCGAACTACGCGGCTACAATCCGAGCTTAATAAAACGTACAAACAAACTTCGGGAAGGCTAAAAATTGACTAAAAACAAATTAAAAATAAATCAAAATAATGGGCAATAAAAATCAGTATTCTGGCTGGCTCAGCTCAGCCGCCATCTTGCCATCAACTGGAAGAGCAACCCCAAATACTGCTGTATGTACCTGACATTATCTGCATAATTTTTTACCAATGAAGGGAAACCAGATGCCTCTTGCTTGCCTTTCAGATGCAGTTTGATGTAGTCTGCAAACAGTTCTGTTGATGACTCTCTAAAATGCCACTCTTCATAAATTTTTAAGATCTTGTACCCTTTTTCCAGTGCCAGGTTTAGTTTCATGGTACAGTAGGTACCAGTCAGTGCCCTTTGTTCATCACTGTGTGTGCACGGTATCTGAACTTTGTCTTCTGTGTATGCACGACATAATGTGAATACAAGTTTTTTTCCAATCCTGGATGGCAGCACTGGAAAAAAAAGACCTCTGGGGGTAAAACTTTTATTTTTGCTAAATCAAAGTACTAACACATGTCAGCAAAATTCTCTTAAATGATGGCAGGGTGACCCACTGGGTACTGTTTAGTTTTGTTGACAAAAGGGTACAGGCTGGTAAAATCATAATAGCAGATTGTTTCATTGGGCTGTATCTTATAGTACAGAGAAATGGCATTTGTTTGTCCCCCAAACAGTGACTCTCTAGGTTCAAGAGGTTGGGGTAGTTCCCTGTCCCTTAAAAAAATCAGTCAGCTCCTGATCTGTGGCCAACATTTCCCTCTTCTTGTGTTCCCACAGGACTCTAATGGCAAACCCCTGACTTTTTAAAAAATGAACTTTGTGCATGGTCCGATTGAATAACTGCCCAAAAGTTGTACCTGTCATATGATTTCAATCTTTTTCACAGTAACAGATGTTGCAGCCATGAAAAAAACACCCATTGAATTCAAAGGTAGTGGGAACCTCATTAATAATCGTGTAACCATCGAGAAAATATGGACCCACTTTAAATTCCCCTTCCCATAGTGCATGCTGAACAGCAATGTTTTCTTTGTCTGCTATGTACATTAACCACTGTATCACAGGTGTGGAGAACCTCTTTTGCAGGCCATGGTAATTTTCTGGGGAGAAATCTGAAGTGTATGTTCTTTCAAAACATGAATCTGTATGTGCCAGTGCAGACAGATGCTATGGTCATACATTGAAAGGATCTAAACAAACCTCTTCATGCTCTAAAATGTCACCATCTGACTGTTTTAAAACCTGCATGGTTGTCATGTTCATCACTTCTTGTCTAAATTTGTCACAGGCTTTTTGAAGAATTTCAACATCTAACTGACAATAGCATGCCAAGCTCTTTTCAGGACATATTCTGTATGTTGGTTAACTAGGTCCTGCTCCGTATGAACTTTGCTTTTCTCTAGGTATCATATAATCTACCCCATAAATTTGGCATCAGGCAGGGGACCTATATAGTTTTATTGGCCTTGGTGTTAAAAAATGTGGAAAGTACCTTTAGCGATCTCATTTCAAAGCCAAATGTGCCTGGGATTTTTAGACAAACGCATTGGCAGGAAACACAGTGAATCTATAAATCTAATGTATAGTGCAGATACCATCATGGGAAGCAATTTCCTCCTTGTGTGAGCAATTTGATATCAATTTTTCCTTGACTAGCTGATTAACAATAAAATAGCTGTCACTGTGCTGTCGTGAGCTATAAATGTGTAGCGTTTGAATGGTGTATCTATAAAGTGCCTGATAAAATCTTTTTACACAATCATCTCCTTCAAATGCCCAACATCTGCTATCATCTTGTTGCTTGGCATAGACATAATTTGGTGTGTGTGTGTTCCTGTTTCTTGTCTGGCCTCAAAATCAAACACTATATATTTCTCAGCGGTCTTCATTTGTTTCAGTGGAGACATGTAACACACATGTTTGTCAGCAGTCATAAGAGAACCACATCTAGGACATCTGCCTATTTTACATTTACGATTTCCTTTGTATACGGCAAAACATTCTTTACATAGCTTGCTTGATTCACAGGGGATCATGCCTAAATTAGCTTTGGTCATGTGCCTCTCCAAACAATCTAAGGATCTACAAATTTTGTTACATTTTGGACATTTCACTATACTGGCAATCTGTTCTACACAGACTGCATCACAGCACACATTACACAAAAGAGTACATGTGCGATGATTTTTGTGGCTGAAGGCTGATTGATAGTATTCATAGACGATTCATTCCCTATAAATTTCTTGACATTTGTGACATCGTAAAAGTGATTGTTATGATGTAATACAAACAGTGTTTTAGGATAGCTCCGTTGAAAATAAGTTTGTCAATTCCTTCATTATGATATAAAACCTATAGTTACTCTTGTTCAGAATTAGGCACATCACTGAAAACTGACAGGTGTGTGTTCTGACAAACCTATCTCGGCATGCAATATTTTAGCCTTACTGATCAATTGATTGTCGGTCAGGTGTCTGTTTAGGAGCAAGTACACTTCCAGCAAAACAAAAACATTGTCGCTTATTGTTTAAACTATCAAGCAATGTCTCTTTCTCAATTATTTTGCTATAGAGGATAGAACTCCAGTGCATGTCTACACCCCAATTCCCACCACCCTCCCGGTTTCTGATGGTTGTTACCACCAACTGTAAAGAATCATTAGTAATGTACTCAGCATTGTTTCAGGCCATGTCAGCTATGTGATCTAAGAATATACCAGCATTTAACTCTTTGGGGTATGTTCTCCTTGATAACAAGGGGTGATTTAAAGAGCCAACACTCAAACATCATTGTAGAAAGTCATGCACCCCTAACTGAGGATAATGTGGTCTAAAAGTTCTCGAACTGCTGATTGCACAGCTTGAATGGCCTGGCTGAATGAGGCTAGTCTATCAACATTTACAAACCTAAATGTCTGATAAAATTATGTTGCTCTAAAGTTTCGTGATAATATGTTCATAATGCTGAATTCTTTCTAAAAACTGGAGGGGCTGTTGGTTTTCTAATTCTGGCATCTGGGCTGATTTCATCAATGTTGCTGTGGATGCTCCTACGGTGTAATATGATTTTTAGCATGTTTATTTTTCTTTCTCAGATGTTCTAGGGTTCTTTTATTTTATCACATGTAATTCTTTTCACTTTCGCTCTACTATTTTTTTTTTCATTCTTAGTGCTGACCTTTTATTCTAGCCTGTGAGATTTTCTGTCTTGTCACAGTTTCTGAGACAGTTTCAGTTCCAGCGCTTTGATTGTTTGATACAATTCTTACCTGCAGAGCATGTTTCAGCTCTGAGTTAAATTCCTTAGCTACACATATCAAAGAAAATACATGTTTTATCCATCATTACCATTTAAAAGGTAGTTTTAAAAAAATTATGTTTCCTGTAACCCAATGCTATGATCTACAAGTCATTTAAACAAGGCACCAGCTATTAATGGAAAAAATGTCAGCAATGACTTCAGTACAATGTCCCTTTCTCGATCCTGGGGTGAAGCACAGCTCTGTCTGCAACCCTGAACTGGTGGAAGGTTGTTCCTCTGGTTAAAATTTAAACAAATGCCATTTATTGCATTTAAACTTTCAGAGCTGGTAGTGGCAATTAGTAGGGCTCTGTTTGTTTTCACAAACTTCTGAATGTCTATTTTCATGTTGTCTTTTCCTGAAGCTCACGTTTGAACTGTTGGACAACTAACAAAAAAAGGCAGAGATCAACCTATCACTTAAGCATTTTAAACATTACAGGAGTGTTTACAGAGTAATTGTAAGGTCTAAAGAATCTCTAGGTCCATCATGTCTGCCCCAAAGAAGAACTACCAATCAAAGGCTGCCTAGCTTTCATTTACATCATTATGAAGACATCTTCCAAAGATCATTCACACACACTTACACTAAAAAAAACAGTTAAGACAATAAAATGTATGTTAAATATTTTATCAAACTACAAAACAGGTTTACAACTCCAACATAGTTAATCCCATTTTACTTCAACATATGTAGTAAGACAGATGTCCCCTTTAATGGATATATAGCATTGTATTTTATCAGACACACACACACACACACACACACACACACACACACACACACACCAGTCAGACAAGGTTACTTATATAAAACAATGTAAATGTATGCCATTTCTCAAACTTGCACTATGAAGCATTTAAGCCAATACTAAATACATTTGTTTTATTGTCAGACAGTATTTAAATGAACACAAAGCTAATCCCCCAGCCACAATCTACAAAGATTACCCACACCATTTTATAAAACATATTTAGTAAGACATGATGACCCTAATAGATACCCTATATAACATTGTATTTATCTGTCAAATCCCTACCAATCAGACAACAAAAGAAAAAAAAGCAGACTGGCTTTTTAGTTGTAATAACAAGTATACAAATAGATACATTTTACACATTTCAGAAAGAATACATACTTTGTTGTTCTTGTATTGATAGACCGGCTTCCATTATCTCACTATCAGATGGAGCTTCTAGGATCTGACCAGCTGTTCATGATCATCAAAGTTTTCAAACTATGAATTTCTGGTCTTTGGGACCCTAGCTACAGTATATACAAAGACTCAGCCAGATGAACTCACACTATGTGACTATCACAAGGTTTCTAGAAGACAGATCCCATTGATCCTGTATGGTGATGTCATCTCTTATGACAAGCAGCACGCATCAGCATGTATAGTAGGGGTTTATTAATATCAAGTATCCTCTGTGACTGTCATAAGGATGGGCACGGGTTTCTAGATAAAGATGCAATGAATTTTAAATCCACTGGCAAAGTGAATGGCGTAGCTACTTCTCATTGGTGGAGCACAATGTCAAGTGGCTGTCCACAAAGTGCTCACTTACATTCTCATTATTGCTTTGTATTGCCATTATGCCTTTAGCGTGAAGTAGGTGAAGTGACAAGTAAATATGCAGCCCCCACACGTCACATATGGCTTTTTCACTGTAAGTCACATGCTTTTAGCCAGGCGGAATGGTAGTGAGTCGAGAAGCAGTTTCACTTTCTCCTTTGCAGTCATAGAGGAGAAGGCTTTGTGGAGAGGAGAGCAGTTTTGAGCTACTGGCAGAAAGTGCTTTTTCTTTGTGTCTGAAGAAAACAACAGCTTTTAAAAGTTATATCTTTATTTAGTTTTTGTATTGTGTTTGTGATTTTTTTTGGTATTGAATTTTTTATAAGTTTTGATTTGTTTGTGTGTGTGTGTGTGTGTGTGTGACTGTGTAGTAATGTAAGTGTGTATGTGTCTGGGAGTGTCAGAGTGAGTGCAGTTGCTAGTGTGAGGCTAGGCATTGACTGTGGTTGGCCTTTTTTTAATAGTCGGGCCGGTGGCTTGTGTGGGAAGGATGGACCCTGGAAAAGGAGAGTTGCTGGCAGCCCATGGGGCGTGGTGAGAGGAGGATTGTGACACAAGGTGGTACGTGATGCTGGAATGTTCTCATCTCTTGGATGTTGCTCCCGTGGAAGCAACAGAAGTAGCAGCAGCACTAGTGCTACCAGTGGCTGCTGTGCATCCACTTACTCCACCACTACCACCACCACTGGTTGCAGCTGTAGGGCCCAGCAGCACCCCTCCACCACCTCCATAGCCACAGGAGGTGCCCAGGAAAGGCACATAGGTGGTGTGAGGACTGTATCTGGTCCCCCCAGCTCCCCAGTGTGGGAGTTTTTTAACTCTGTGGGGGGAGACAGCACAGTCATGGTGTGCCATCTATGTGGTGTGCTGGTGCACCGTGGCCCCTGGGGGACACATTTGGGGACTGGTAACCAGCACACCCACATGTTGAACCACCACAAGGTGGAGTGACAGGCTGCCACAGAAGGGGCCAGGCATCCACTTGCTGGCCCTTCTGTGGCAGTGGCCGAGGGTGCTGCTGGGGTTGAAGTTGTGCCTCACCACTGCAGCAGGAGGTGGGCCAGTACAGCAGCTGCACCACCACCACCAATGCCACCACAGCCACCAGCACCACCCTCACCACCACCACTACCTGGGTTTCCACTTGCAGTGGACCCTGCCACAGTCCCTGCAACAGAGGCTGACATTGCCCTGGTGTGGGCAGCCCTGGAGGAAATTAATCAGAGGGTAGGTGCTGCAACAGCAGGTCAATACACCAACAGCAGCAGCAGCCAATATCACAATGCTGCACCTGCTGCTGGACCATCACAGCATCCACAGCCACATTAAGGAATTGTTTCTGGACCCCCCACCCCACTACTGTGCTGTACTGTTTTTGTGTTTTTGTTTGTTGTTGTTTAACAATACACATTTCCTTCAGGAATCTTTCTTGCTCCACATAGTTGCAATACATTTCTGTGAAAACAGCCCTGTAATTTCATTACAGTGTGTCACATGATGGAGAAGATTACCATTCAGAAAAGCTGCCCACATTTCACCCCCCTTTCTCTCATAACATTCAGGACATGGTTTAAGGGACAGCGCTTAGTGCGTGCTCCATTACAGTGAATGTCTGATTGTCTTTCAGCTTTCTGAATGTTTCTTATCGTTATAATGATCAGTTTGTGGTGAAGCGTGTGAGCACGTTTCCAATGAAGAAACCTTGTTAGTGGAAGGTTCCATTTCACTGAAAAGTGAACCTTATAACAAAACATTGGGATAGCTGCTGGACGTCCACTATAGTGTAGTATGCACCTGCAGTCCCCTGAATCACGTCCAAACATTGCTGAGAAAGGGCAGAATGTGGGTGGCTTTTTTGAATGGGGAATTCTCTGTCATGTGACACACTGTAATGAAATTATGGGTATTTTCAGAAATGTATTGCACTATGTGGAGCAAGTAATTATTCCCCTGGAAGTAAGGCATCCACATATTAGGTTGTGTGTATCACCATACCATGACATATGTTGAATCTCTGTAAAGCAGCAGCTCAACAATCTATTGAGACCTTGACCTATATTTTTAATGCTATGTTACAACTTCCTTTACTTACATCCTGACTGGAATGATATGAGAATTTGCAGTAGCTGAGTCTGCTGTACTACCTTTTTCATGTGGAACAAAGGAGCATCTTTAAATTGGTGATAATCAGGTCTTTGTCATTGTTTTCTCTGCTTTCTCCATCACACTGTAATTGGTTATGTCATTCTGTTGTAAATGAACAGTTATGCAGCAGTGTTTCATGACACTACGGAACAATATTTATTGAAGAGCCTGGTAAAATTACAACCTGGTCAGAACAATATTGAAAGGTTTGCTCATTTTTCATACATTAAAAAAAGCTGTCAACTTCGTAAAGTGGTGAAAATTCAGAAAGAAGCACAACATTCAAGTCATGACCAGAGGTAACTAGTGATGGTAATGTAAGTAGCATAAAGTACAGTTCAAATTGTCACAACATTTTGCAATGTTGCTTTGTTTGATAATGTTAGTATGATATCGTGAGTCACAACAATCACACAACACACAAATGATCCCAGAATTACTGGTACACCACTCATGCCTTGTGTGCAGAAATTGAGTAGTAACACAGGAAATGAGATTATTTCACATACAAGTCTCTAGAATTACTGCACTCAGTCATGTGGCAGTGGTGGCAGTGAGTCCTCAGATTTTTTTCTGCAGCCCAAATGCATCCTCCTTGTGTGCAGAAATTGACACTGGTAATATATGAATGGGGTGTTTTGTACATACAGTCTTGCAGCATTACTGCACACCAGTAATGCATGCAGTGGTGGCATTAGTCCTTAGATTTTTCTGCATGCCCAACATGCATCCTCCTTGGTGTGGAAATTGACAAGTGGTAACACAGTGAAATGGGAGTGTTTGCACATGGCAAGTCCCCCAGAATTAATAGTGCACCTTAAAGGCCAGTGGTGGCATGAGCCCCAGATTTTTCTGCATGCCCAAAATGCATCCTCCTTTGTGCAGAAAATTGGACAAGGGTAACACAGTAAATGGAGTGTCAGCACACACAGTCCCCCAGAATAAAATGATGACTGTGAGCGTCCTGTTGTTGGCCCAATGTGTTCTAAGTAGGTATCCAGCAATGCAATGTGATCTCTTAACTGATGAAGTGGTGTTGTTGTACACTAATAGTAGCCTGGTGAGTAGATATATATGATATGTTTGGTATTTTGTAGGTGAGGAGGGGGGTTGACATGGACATGTACTCATGGTATTGTTCTATCACAGGTCACAGAAACATTGGTGCATTCCAGTGCTCACGAGAATTTTTGTGTTGAAATTGGAATGATAACCTCAAACATGAAGGTAAGTCTTTTTGGTGTGGGTTAATCATATTTGCAGTTTGTTTGTAATGGTTTCTTATTTTGTTACTTTCATGATTTCATCTGCATCCTTCTGAGTCTGTTAATGATGGTCATTAATAAAATAACTTCGCATGTCGCATGTGTTTCTGCTGGGAGAGGGGCCTGATGTTGAAGAACTTTTGATAAGGCCACTTTGATAGGAACAACAAAACATCTGAAGTTTAAAAAGAATGAATGACTTCACAACTTAATTGTTATTTGTCTCGGTTTCAATCTCAAGTCGTTACTCAAACCCACATTTTGTCAACTAATACAACCTGTGTGCAATATTTGCTGCAGTCTTTCCAAAACAATGAAATGGATGAAAAAATCTTTATACTTACCAGAATGAATTTCATGGATATTCCCAGGCCTTCTGTACGGTACAGCTGCAGTTATTCCCACTGAGTTTTAGGAGACTTTTGTTAACCCAGAAAATGAATAAGTGTACCGTATGTGTTTTACCATTGAGGCCTGAAACACACAGAAACAAAACACAACTAAAGTGAAGTGAAACATAATAAACAGTATGAGTACTATCTTTACGTTTAAATATATAGGCTTTGTGGCTGATGATGTGGTCCGACAGACTCATGTTCAGTGGCAGTGGCTAACATCAGTCCCAGTGGTGGTCCGGTCAGACAGACTCATGCTCAGTGGTGGAATGGCTAACATCAGTCCTGGTGGTGGTGGTCTGAGGTGACAGACCATGCTCAGTGGTGGCAGTGGCTAAATCAGTCCTGGTGGTGTGGTGTTCCGGGAGGGACAGACTCATGCCCAGTGGTGACAGTGGCTCACATCAGTCCCGTGGTGGTGGCCTGTGGCACACTGCCTTAAAAGTTAGTAAAACCTGCCAACATTAACCACATCATCATCCTCATAAAGAAAGCTGCTCTCAGTATCTTTTCAAATCGACCATGGGAAATTTTCCATTGTGTCACCACCATCAGTGGTGGGCTGTTTCAGTGTCACTGCCAGTGCCAACAGGATGATCCATTTCATCGTCATCAAAACCACCATGAGTAGGCTGGGTATGAATTTGAGGTTGCAGTCTGTGCTGTATGTTCTCATCATTTTAATGAATGTTAGCAACCACATTTGCAGGAGACAGGTTTGTCTGACGATCCCTGGCTATTGCACTCTGAGCCTACTCCCTCAACACTTACACTGGAGGTGGGCGTAAGGTACTTCATGCCACTGTAGTCAGCTCTGGCCATTCACTGACCTTTCCACTCCAGCACAGCAGGATCTTCAGTTATTGTCATGCTTGTTTCAGACAATGACTAACCATTCGAGCCGCAGTAGTTGGTGATGCATCATCCTGTTCTCCCAAATCATTTATTTCATAAATACCCACTTGGGACAATCCCAAAGCAGTTTGACACTAGCTACTTTGTGAGACCACTTTTAACTGTTGTCCTTTCTTGGCGGATATGCTTGATAGTCCACAGGTACACCTTCAGCCAGATTATGCTGCTGAGTTTACTGACCTTGGTATGGACTTGTGCCCTTGAACCACCAGCTGACCACTGATATTATTTACCTGTTCAGGCCTCCTTCCAGTGGATGCAATTTACATTTGTATCATGGGTCCAGATTATGGAAGTTGTCACTGCTGAATGTTTACAACGGATGATTTGGCAACACGTCAGCATGTGTTGCAGCAACAATGCTACCACCATCTCTGCAACATCAAGGCTATGCTGTACATTCACCGTCTTGCCCAGCACCCACAGCAGTGGAATTGATTGGCTCATGGAGGTAGACTATCACCACTGCCCGTGGCAGGTCACAAATTATTACAGAGTCCAGAGGTCCACCAGTTGCCATAGATGGAGGTCCTGAATTGTCACTGCTAGTGTGCATCACAGATGTTCTGAGATGGTTTTGTATTGTCATACAACCTCTCTGCCATGTATAAAGTGGAGTTCCATTGGGTGACAACTTCCAGCTTCAAGTAGTGCTGAGCTTGCTTTTTATCTACAACCACAGTTGGTCACGGCTTCAGATCTTGAAAAGAGAGCAGATATGTCGTAATGCTGTATTTTGCATCAGTGCTGTAGAAACCTGCATTACAAGATTTAAACAGTGGGCCATGGAACATGAAAAAACACCATTGTGATGTATTTCAGCACATTGACCCATTTTCACTTTCTATGAACCCAGCTCTCAGGACAGAGGTTTAGCCATTTGTCAATTTAGTACCACATCTAAATATTTTCACCAGTGGGTGAACAGGTCATTGTGCATAGCAATTGTTGGATACTGTCAATTCTTGAAGATTGCTACTACGATAATCCACCTTATTGCACTGATTATTCACCTACCATCATTAAAAACCCCAGGCACCTCGCCCAGTGTGATTATACTAATCTGAACTCCCACTGTTTTGCCACTTGTCCACATATCCATGCTTAAATGGATGAATAGAGAGAGGAATGTTGAAGTATGTTTACTGTCGGACAGCGGAACAACTCGGGTGAGTACGAGTAGAAAGTGTGTCCTGATGGGACTTTCCATTTGACAGGCACATGCAGCAAAACCACTGAACTCAGAATTTCCACAAAGGAGAAGGGCAGATCAATTGCCAGCATTGCTGCAGCATTAAGTTCATGGCACTGTATGATTAGGGGTATCAGCTATGAGCAAAATACCTGCAACGTGGTGACTAACATTTTATGTGGGGGTGACAATGGTTGTGCTCTGGATGAATGAGAGAGGGGCTTATGTGGATGTTGATGTAGAAGGTTGTACAGGTGATGATCACAGACCGAAATGCAGTTATTTTGCCAGATTTCCAACTGGGTTGATGCTCACTGCACTAGACATACTGTATTCACCACCACTACCACCACCACCAAAACTGCTACATTCTCACCATATTGAATAACATTTCAAAGTCATTATGGTCCTCCACCATCATGCCTGTAGTAATCCTCTGCCTATTACCTCAGTACTGCACACGCTTAATTTATCATTGACTTACAGTCATGGAAGGGATAACATGCTATTATGGTTGTCGGTGATGAGGTGAATGATCCACTGTGGTATTAGCTGCCAGCTTGTGCTGGGTCCACAGTGCTGCACCATTCTGTGATGCGATGCTGTCCCCAGCCCAGATGGCTCCCCCTTTACCCTCGACCACGCGACATGGCAAACTGGCAGTCTGCAACCGCCATCCTTGCATCTTGAAGAAAAAATCCCAAACAAGGGATTCTGATGTCTTTTTAACATGTCCATGATGGGCTTATTTGTCCATTGTTTTAAGCATGAATGGGGGTACGTGATGTTTCGGCACTGCACACCTTGACTGCAACTTACCACCACAACTACCTATCATATTTATTACTGTCATCATCATCAACTAAAACTGGTAATCTGGCAAGTTTTTGGGGGATTCTGCAAACTCAGACAGCCACTTTGACTTTTTTCTCCGTTCCTAACCGGGTCAATGACATCATCATCATATTCATCAATGTCACACACATCTACATCTTCTGCTTGGATGCTAGCATGTGGACTGCATGTTGCAAACAACAGCAACATCATCATCATCATCACATTCATATCATCAGCATCTACACCATCATCACCTGATATTTTCACCACACGTGATCACTGCATGGAAAATGCATGACATTAACCACCACGGTGGACAGGATATCACATTCAGCTCCTGATCTGTGGCCAACATTTCCCTCTACTTGTGTTCCCACAGGACTCTAATGGCAAACCCTGACTTTTTAAAAAATGAACTTTGTGCATGGTCCGATTGAATAACTGCCCAAAAGTTGTACCTGTCATATGATTTCAATCTTTTTCACAGTAACAGATGTTGCAGCCATGAAAAAAACACCCATTGAATTCAAAGGTAGTGGGAACCTCATTAATAATCGTGTAACCATCGAGAAAATATGGACCCACTTTAAATTCCCCTTCCCATAGTGCATGCTGAACAGCAATGTTTTCTTTGTCTGCTATGTACATTAACCACTGTATCACAGGTGTGGAGAACCTCTTTTGCAGGCCATGGTAATTTTCTGGGGGGAGAACTGCGAGTGTATGTTCTTTCAAAAACATGAATCTGTATGTGGCCATGCAGACAGATGCTATGGTCATACATTGAAAGGGATCTAAACAAACCTCTTCATGCTCTAAAATGTCACCATCTGACTGTTTTAAAACCTGCATGGTTGTCATGTTCATCACTTCTTGTCTAAATTTGTCACAGGCTTTTTGAAGAATTTCAACATCTAACTGACAATAGCAGCGAAGCTCTTTTTTCAGGACATATTCTGTATGTTGGTTAACTAGGTACCATCGCATGAACTTTGCTTTTTCTCTAGGTATCATATAATCTACCCCATAAAATTTGGCATCAGGCAGGGGACCTATATAGTTTTATTGGCCTTGGTGTTAAAAAAATGTGGAAAGTACCCTTTAGCGATCTCATTTTCAAAGCCAAATGTGCCTGGGATTTTAGACAAACGCATTGGCAGGAAACACAGTGAATCTATAAATCTAATGTATAGTGCAGATACCATCATGGAGAGCAATTTCCCTCCTTGTGTGAGCAATTTGATATCAATTTTTTCCTTGACTAGCTGACTAACAATAAAATAGCTGTCATAGCCTTTGGCATTGTGAGCTATAAATGTGTAGCGTTTGAATGGTGTATCTATAAAGTGCCTGACAAAATCTTTTACACAATCATCTCCTTCAAATGCCCAACATCTGCTATCATCTTGTTGCTTGGCATAGACATAATTTGGTGTGTGTGTGTTCCTGTTTCTTGTCTGGCCTCAAAATCAAACACTATATATTTCTCAGCGGTCTTCATTTGTTTCAGTGGAGACATGTAACACACATGTTTGTCAGCAGTCATAAGAGAACCACATCTAGGACATCTGCCTATTTTAAATTTACGATTTCCTTTGTATCACGGCAAAACATTCTTTACATAGCTTGCTTGATTCACAGGGGATCATGCCCAAATTAGCTTTGGTCATGTGCCTCTCAAACAATCTAAGGATCTACAAATTTTGTTACATTTTGGACATTTCACTATACTGGCAATCTGTTCTACACAGACTGCATCACAGCACACATTACACAAAAGAGTACATGTGCGATGATTTTTGTGGCTGAAGGCTGATTGACAGTATTCACAGACGTATCTGGCCCCTATAAATTTCTTGACATTTGTGACATCGTAAAAGTGATTGTTATGATGTAATACAAACAGTGTTTTAGGATAGCTCCCGTTGAAAATGTTTGCCAATTTCCTTCATTATGATATAAAACCTTAATAGTTACTCCTGTTCAAATTGTGGCACATCACTGAAACTGACAGGTGTGTGTTCTGACAAACCTATCTCGGCATGCAATATTTTAGCCTTACTGATCAATTGATTGTCGGTCAGGTGTCTGTTTAGGAGTGCAAGTACACTTCCAGCAAAACAAAAAAACATTGTCGCTATTGTTTAAATCAATCAAGCAATGTCTCTCTTTCTCAATTATTTTGCTATAGAGGATAGAACTCAGTGCATGTCTACACCCCACCCCACCACCCTCCCGGTTTCTGATGGTTGTTACCACCAACTGTAAAGAATCATTAGCAATGACTTCAGCATTGTTTGTAACATGTCAGCTATGTGATCTAAGAATATACCAGCATTTAACTCTTTGGGGCATGTTCTCCTTGATAACAAGGGGTGATTTAAAGAGCCAACACTCAAACGCAATTGTAGAAAGTCATGCACCCCTAACTGAGGGATAATGTGGTCTAAAAGTTCTCGAACTGCTGATTGCACAGCTTGAATGGCCTGGCTGAATGAGGCTAGTCTATCAACATTTACAAACCTAAATGTCTGATAAAATTATGTTGCTCTAAAGTTTCGTGCACATGTTCATAATGCTGAATTCTTTCTAAAAAACTGGAGGGGCTGTTGGTTTTCTAATTCAGCATCTGGCTGATTTTCAACAAGCTGCTGTGATGCCCTACGGTGTAATATGATTTTGGCATGCTTATTTTCTTTCTCAGATGTTCTAGGGTTCTTTTATTTTATCACATGTAATTCTTTTCACTCGTCTACTATTTTTTTTTCATTCTTTTAGTGCTGACCCCCTTTTTATTCAGCCTGTGAGATTTTCTGTCTTGTCACAGTTTCTGAGACAGTTTCAGTTCCAGCGCTTTGATTGTTTGATACAATTCTGCTACCTGCAGAGCATGTTTCAGCTCTGAGTTAAATTCCTTAGCTACACATATCAAAGAAAATACATGTTTTATCACAGTACCATTTAAAAGGTAGTTTTAAAAAAAAATTATGTTTCCTGTAACCTGCCATGATCTACAAGTCATTTAAACAAGGCACCAGCTATTAATGGAAAAAAATGTCAGCAATGACTTCAGTGCAGCAATGTCCCTTTCCTCGATCCTGGGGTGAAGCACAGCTCTGTCTGCAACCCCTGAACTGGTGGAAGGTTGTACCCTCTGGTTAAAATTTAAACAAATGCCATTTATTGCATTTAAACTTTCAGAGCTGGTAGTGGCAATTTCAGTAGGCCTCTGTTTGTTTTCACAAACTTCTGAATGTCTATTTTCATGTTGTCTTTTCCCTGAAGCACACGTTTGAACTGTTGACAACAACAAAAAAAAAAGGCAGAGCATCAACCTATCACTTAAGCATTTTAAACATTACAGGAGTATTTACAGAGTAATTGTAAGGTCTAAAGAATCTCTAGGTCCATCATGTCTGCCCCCAAAGAAGAACTACCAATCAAAGGCTGCCTAGCTTTCATTTACATCATTATGAAGACATCTTCCAAAGATCATTCACACACACTTACACTAAAAAACAGTTAAGACAATAAAAATGTATGTTAAATATTTTATCAAACTACAAAACAGTTAAGCCATAACTCCAACACAAGCTAATCCCATTTTACTTCAACATATGTAGTAAGACAGATGTCCCCTAATGGATATATAGCATTGTATTTTATCTGACACACACACACACACACACACACACACACACACACACACACACACCAGTCAGACAGAGGTTACTTATGTAAAACAATGTAAATGCATGCCATTTTCTCAAACTTGCACTATGAAGCATTTAAGCCAATATAAATACATTTGTTTATTGTCAGCAAACATTTAAATGAACACAAGCTAATCCCCCAACCACAATCTACAAAGATTACCCACACCATTTTATAAAACATATTTAGTAAGACAGATGACCCCTAATAGATACTGTATATAACATTGTATTTATCTGTCAAATCCCCTACCAATCAGACAACAAAAGAAAAAAAAAGCAGACTGGCTTTTAGTTGTAATAACAAGCATACAAATAGATACATTTTACACATTTTCAGAAAGAATACATACCTTGTTGTTCTTGTATTGATAGACCGGCTTCCATTATCTCACTATCAGATAGAGCTTCTGAATCTGACCAGCTGTTCATGATCATAAAGTTTTCAAAACTATGAATTTCTGGTCTTTGGGACCCTAGCTACAGTATATACAAGACTCAGCCAGATGAACTCACACTATGTGACTATCACAAGGTTTCTAGAAGACAGATCCCATTGATCCTGTATGGTGATGTCATCTCTTATGACAAGCAGCACGCATCAGCATGTATAGTAGGGGTTTATTAATATCAAGTATCCTCTATGTGACTGTCACAAGGATGGGCACGGGGTTTCTAGATAAAGATGCAATGAATTTTAAATCCACTGGCAAAGTGAATGCGAAGTGGCCACTTCTCATTGGTGGAGCACAACACGGAGTGGCCACCACAAAGTGCTCACTTCACATTCTCATTATTGCTTTGCATTGCCATTATGCCTTAACGTGAAGTAAGGTGAAGTGACAAGTAAATATGCAGCCCCCCACACATCACATGGCTTACACTACTGTAAGTCACATGCTTTAGCCAGGCAGGAAGGAAGTGAGTCAGAGAAGCAGTTTCACTTTCTCCTTTGCAGTCATAGAGGGAGAAGGCTTTGCGGAGAGGAGAGCAGTTTTGAGCTACTGGCAGAAAGTGCTTTATTGCCTTTGTGTCTGAAGAAAACAACAGCTTTTTAAAAGTTATATCTTTATTTAGTTTTTGTATTGTGTTTGTGATTTTTTTTTGGTATTGAATTTTTTTTATAAGTTTTGATTTGTTTTGTGTGTGTGTGTGTGTGTGTGACTGTGTGTGTAAGTGTGTATGTGTGTCTGGGAGTGTCAGAGTGAGTGCAGTTGCCAGGTGAAGGCTAGGCATTGACTGTGGTTGGCCTTTTTAATAGTCGGGGCCGGTGACTTGTGTGGGAAGGATGGACCCTGGAAAAGGAGAGTTGCTGGCCCATGGGCGTGGTCAGAGGAGGGGAGTGTGGACACAAGGGGGTGGTCATGTGATGCTGGAATGTTCTCATCTCTTGGATGTTGCTTTGCCCCCGTGGAAGCAACAGAAGTAGCAGCAGCACCAGTGCTACCAGTGGCTGCTGTGCATCCACCTACTCCACCACTACCACCACCACTGGTTGCAGCTGTAGGGGCTCCAGCAGCACCCCCTCCACCACCTCCATAGCCACAGGAGGTGCCCCAGGAAAACATAGGTGGTGTGAGGACTGTATCTGGTCCCCCCAGCTCCCCAGTGTGGGAGTTTTTAACTCTGTGGGGGAGACAGCACAGTCATGGTGTGCCATCTATGTGGTGTGCTGGTGCACCGTGGCCCTGGGGACACATTTGGGGACTGTTAACCAGCACACCCATGTTGAACCACCACAAGGTGGAGTGACAGGCTGCCACAGAAGGGCCAGGCATCCACTTGCTGGCCCCTTCTGTGGCAGTGGCCGAGGTGCTGCTGGGGTTGAAGTTGTGCCTCACCACTGCAGCAGGAGGTGGGCCAGTACAGCAGCTGCACCACCACCACCAATGCCACCACAGCCACCAGCACCACCCTCACCACCACCACTACCTGGGTTTCCACTTGCAGTGGACCCTGCCACAGTCCCTGCAACAGAGGCTGACATTGCCCTGGTGTGGGCAGCCCTGGAGGAAATTAATCAGAGGGTAGGTGCTGTGCAACAGCAGGTCAACACAATTCAACAGCAGCAGCAGCCAATACTCACAATGCTGCACCTGCTGCTGGACCATCACAGCATCCCACAGCCACATTAAGGAATTGTTTTCTGGACCCCCCAACCCACTACTGTGCTGTACTGTTTTTGTGTGTTTTTTGTTGTTGTTGTTTAACAATACACATTTTTCCTTCCGGGGAATCTTTCTTGCTCCACATAGTGCAATACATTTCTGTGAAAACAGCCTGTAATTTCATTACAGTGTGTCACATGATGGAGGAATTACCATTCAGAAAAGCTGCCCACATTCTGCCCCCCTTTCTCAGCAACATTAGGACATGATTTAAGGGACAGCGCAGGTGCGTGCTCCATTACAGTGAATGTCTGATTGTCTTGCAGCTTTCTGAATGTTTCTTTATGTTATAATGATCAGTTTGTGGTGAAACGTGTGGGCACGTTTCCAATAAGAAGAGCCTTGTTAGTGGAAAGGTTCCCACATTTCACCACAAAGTGAACCTTATAACAAAACATTGGGATAGCTGCTGGACGTCCACTATAGTGTAGCATGCACCTGCAGTCCCCCTGGAATCACGTCCAAACATTGCTGAGAAAGGGGGGCAGAATGTGGGTGGCTTTTCTGAATGGGAATTCCTCTGTCATGTGACACACTGTAATGAAATTATGGGTATTTTCTCAGAAATGTATTGCACTATGTGGAGCAAGAAATATTCCCCTGGAAGTAAGGCATCCACATATTAGGTTATGTGCATCACCATAACTATGTAACATGGTGAATCTCTGTAAAGCAGCAGCTCAACAATCTATTGAGAACTCTGACCTATATTTTTTAATGCTATGTTACAACTTCCTTTACTTACATCCTGACTGGAATGATATGAGAATTTGCAGTAGCTGAGTCTGCTGTACTACCTTTTTTCATGTGTGAAATAATGAAAGGAGCATTCCTTTTAAATTGGTGATAATCAGGTCTTTGTCATTGTTTTCCTCTGCTTTTCTCCATCACATCAGTTAATTGTTATATGTCATTCTGTTGTAAACTAACAGTTATGCAGCAGGCAGTGTTTCATGACACTACGGAACAATATTTATTGAAGAGCAGCTGCAAATAAGTACAAACCTGGTCAGAACAATATTGAAAGGTGTGCTCATTTTTTTTCATACATTAAAAAAAGCAGTCAACTAAGTAAAGCAGACAGAAATTGTGAAAAGAAGCATAACATTCAAGTCATGACTCAGAGGTAACTAGTGGATGTGGTAATGTAAAGTAGCATAAAAAAGTACAGTTCAAAATTGTCACAACATTCTTGCAATGCTGCTTTAATTGATAATGTTAGTATGATATCATGAGCTCACAACAATCACACAACACACAAAATGCATCCCCAGAATTAATGGCACACTCACTCATGCCTTGTGTGCAGAAAATTGACAAGTAGTAACACAGTGAAATGAGATTATTTCAGCACATACAAAGTCCCCCAGAATTAATGCGCACTCAGTCATGCGTGCAGTGGTGGCACAGAGTCCCCAGATTTTTTTCTGCATGCCCAAAATGCATCCTCCTTGTGTGCAGAAAATTGACAATTGGTAACACAGTGAAATGGGAGTGTTTCAGTACATACAAAGTCCAGCAGAATTAATGGCACACTCAGTAATGCATGCAGTGGTGGCACAGAGTCCCCAGATTTTTTCTGCATGCCCAACATGCATCCTCCTTGTGTGCAGAAAATTGACAAGTGGTAACACAGTGAAATGGGAGTGTTTCAGCACATACAAAGTCCCCCAGAATTAATAGTGCACTCAGTCATGCGCTCAGTGGTGGCACAGAGTCCCCAGATTTTTTCTGCATGCCCAAAATGCATCCTCCTTGTGTGCAGAAAATTGACAAGTGGTAACACAGTAAAATGGGAGTGCTTCAGCACATACAAAGTCCCCCAGAATAAAATGATGACTGTGAGCGTCCTGTTGCTGGCCCAATGTGTTCTGCGAGGTGATTCGAGCAAATGCAATGTGATCATCTTAACTGGATGGAAGGGTGCCCTTTGTTTGTACACTAATAGTAGCCTTGGTGAGTAGATATATATAGATATATGTTTGGGTATTTTGTAGGTGAGGAGGGGGGTTGACATGGACATGTACTCATGGTATTGTTCTGTATCACAGGTCACAGAAACTGTTGGTGTGCACATTCCAGTGCTCAATGAGAATTTTTTGTGTTGAAATTGGAAATGGATAACTCTCAAACACATGAAGGTAAGTCTTTTTTGGGGGGTGTGGCGAATCATATTTGCAGGTTTGTCTGTAATGGTTTCTTATTTTGTTACTTCTTCACAGATTTCATCTGCATCCTTCTGGAGTCCGGTTGTTAATGATGGTCATTTAATAAAATAACTTCTGCATGTCGCATGTGTGCCCAAGCCCGGGGGAGAGGGGTGCCTGATGTTGAAGAACTTTTTTGGATAAGGCCACTTTGACAGAACAACAAAACATCTGGAAGTTTCCTAAAAAAAGAAATGAATGACTTCTTACAACTTAATTGTTATTTGTTCCTCCCTGGTTCTCAATCTCAAGTCAAGTTACATTTCAAACCCACATTTTGTCAACTAACACAACCTGTGTGCAATATTTGCTGCAGTCTTTCCAAAACAATGAAATGGATGAAATAAAATCTTCATACTTACCAGAATGAATTTCACATGGATATTCCATAGGTTCCTCTCTGTACGGTACAGCTGCAGTACCATTCCCACTGAGTTTTAGCGATGGAGACTTTTTTTGTTAACCCGTAAAAAAAAATGAAATAAGTGTACCGTATGTGTTTTACCATTGAGGCTCTGAAAAACTACAGAAAACAAAACATACAACTAAAGGAAGTGAAACAGCATAATAAACAGCATGAGTACATATACTCACTTAATGGTTTAAATATTAAGAAGCTTTGTGTGGCTGATGGATGTGGTGGTCCGGACAGACTCATGTTCAGTGGTGGCAGTGGCTAACATCAGTCCCAGTGGTGGTGGTCCGGGGTCAGACAGACTCATGCTCAGTGGTGGCAATGGCTAACATCAGTCCTGGTGGTGGTGGTCTGAGGGGTGGACAGACTCATGCTCAGTGGTGGCAGTGGCTAACATCAGTCCTGGTGGTGGTGGTGGTCCGGGGAGTGGACAGACTCATGCTCAGTGGTGACAGTGGCTAACATCAGTCCCGGTGGTGGTGGCCCGGGGTGGCACACTGCCTTTTAAAAAGTTCAGTTAAAACCTGCCAACATTAACCACATCATCATCCTCATAAAGAAAGCTGCCCTCACAGTCATCTATGTCTGAAATCTGACCACTGGGAAATTCTTTCTCCATTGTGTCATCATCTACATCAGTGGTGGGCTGTTTCAGGCAGCCACTGCCAGTGCCACCAGGATGATCCATTTCCACGTCACCAAAACCACCATGAGTAGGCCGGGGTATGAATTCTGAGGTTGCAGTCTGTGCTGGTATGTGCCTCTCATTCACTTTAATGAATGTTAGCAAACTAACATTTGCAGGAGACAGGTTTGTCTGACGATCCCTGGCTATTGCACCTGCTGAGCTCAATGCCCTCTCAACACTTACACTGGAGGGTGGGCATGTAAGGTACTTCAGTGCCACTGCAGTCAGCTCTGGCCATTCACTGACCTTTCCACTCCAGTACAAAAGAGGATCTTCAGTTATTGTCAGATACCTGTTTCAGACAAATATGACTCAACCATTCTCTGAGCCGCAGTGCAGTTGGTGATGCATCATCCTGTTCTCCCAAATCATTTATTTCACAAATACCCACTTGGGACAAATCCCCCCAAAGCAGGTTGACACCAGCCACTTTGGATGACAGACCACCTTGAACTGCTGTCCCTTTCCCCTTGCAGGATATGCTTGATAGTCCTACAGGTACACCTTCAGCCAGATTATGCTGCTGAGGTTTACCGACCTTGGTATGTGACTTCTGTGCCCCTTGAACCAAGCACACCAGTTGACCACTGATATTATTTACCTGTTCAGGCCCTCCCTCCAGTACTGATGCAATTCCACATTTGTATCATGGGTCCAGCACTGTTGCTATGGAAAAGTTGTCACTCTGCTGAATGTTTACAACGTGATGATTTGGGTCAAATACTGTCAGCATGTGTTGCAGCAACATACTGCTACCACCATCTCTGGCAACATCAAGGCCATGCTGTACATTCACCAATGTCTGCCTCAGCACCCACAGCAGTGGAATTGATTGGCTAATGGAGGTAGACTCACCACTCACTGCCTGTGTGGCAGGTCACAAAATTGTTATTACAGAGTCCATGAGGTGCCACTGTTCAGTTGCCATAGACATGGAGGTCCCGGAACTGTCACTGCTAGTGTGCATCACAAGATATTCTGAGATGGCTTTGTATTGTTCATACAACCTCTCTGCCATGTATAAAGTGGAGTTCCATTGGGTGACAACTTCCAGCTTCAAGTAGTGCTGAGGCAGGCTGTTTTGTATCTACAACTGCCACAGTTGGTCACGGGCCTTTTCAGATCTTGAAAAGTGAGAGCAGATATGTCGTGTAATGGTCAGCATTTCCTTTACATCAGGGTGCTGCAGAAACTCCTGCATCACAAGATTTAAACAGTGGGCCATGCATGGAACATGAAAAAAAAAACACCATTCGTGATGCATTTCAGCACATTTGACCCATTGTCACTTGCTATGAACCCAGCTCTCAGGGACAGAGGGTTTAGCCATTTGTCAATTTCAGTCAGTACCACATCCAACATGTTCTCACCAGTGGGTGAACAGGTCACATTGTGCATAGCAATTGTTGCATACTGTCGAATTCCTGGAAGATTGCTACCACGACAATCCACCTTACTGCACTGATTATTCACACTACCAACATCACAAAAAACCCCAGGCACCTGCGCCCAGTGTGCAGTTATACACAAATATGAACTCCCCACTGTTTTGCCACTTGTCCACATATCCATACTTAAATGGATGAATAGAGAGGAGGAATGTTGAAGGGCATGTCTTACTGAGTCGGACACAGTGCGGAACAACTCGGGGTGAGCACGAGTAGAAAAGTATGTCCTGGATGGGACTTTCCATTTTGGACAGGCACATGCAGCAAACCACCGGAACCCAGAATTCTCCACAAAGGAGAAGGGCAAAAGATCAATTGCCAGCATTTCTGCTGCAGCAGCATTAAGTTCACATGGCACTGTATGATTAGGGGGTACTTCAGCTTATGAGCAAAAATACTCTGCAACGTGGGCTGACTTAAACATTTTATATGGGGTGTGATCACAAATGGTTGTGCTCTGTGATGAATGGCATTGGCAGGGGGCGGAGTGTGGATGTTTGATGTAGAAGGTTGCACAGGTGATGATAACAGACCCAGAAATGCAGTTATTTTGCCAGATTTGCCAACTGGGGTTGATGTACCACTTGCACTAGACATACTGCATTCACCACCACTACCACCACCACCAAAACTGCTACTCTCACCAGCATTGGACAACATTTCAAAGTCATTATGGTCCTCCACCTCATCATGCCTGTAGTAATCCTCTGCTCTTATTACCTCAGTACTGCACACGTTTAATTTACTACTGGACTTAACAGTCATGGAAGGGGATAACATGCTAGCTATGGTTGCCGGTGATGAGGGTGAATGATCCACTGTGGTATTAGCTGCCAGCTTGTGCTGGGTCCACAGTGCCAAGTACCTATTCTTAAGATGCGTATGCTGTCCTCCTGTGCCCAGATGGCTCCCCTTTTTACCTCGACTCACACGCACATGGCAA
The DNA here is from genome assembly GCA_016271365.2 of Neoceratodus forsteri. Lineage (NCBI taxonomy): Eukaryota > Metazoa > Chordata > Ceratodontiformes > Ceratodontidae > Neoceratodus > Neoceratodus forsteri. The sequence continues at coordinate 78,362,751 of CM057454.1, read as the reverse complement.
ACCTGGCAGTCTGCAACTCGCTCATCCTTTGCATCTTGAAGAAAAAAATCCCAAACAAGGGATTCTGATGCTCTGCTTTTAACATGTCCATGATGTGGCTTATTTAAGTCCATTATTTTAAGCACTGAAGTGGGGGGGCACGTGATGTTTCGGGCACTGCACACCTGGACTGCAACTGACCACCACAACTACCTATCATATTTATTACTGGGTCATCATCATCAACTAAAACTGGTAAATCACAAGTTTTTATGGGGGGGGATTCCTGCAAACTCAGACACAGCCACTTTGAATTTCTTTCTCTCCGGTTCCCAACCGGGGTCAATGACATCATCATCATATTCATCAATGTCACACACATCTACATCTTCTGCTTGGATGCTAGCATGTGGACTGCATGTTGCAACAACAGCAACATCATCATCATCATCACATTCATCATCAGCATCTACACCATCATCACCTGATATTTTTTCACCACACTGTGATCACTGCATGGAAAATGCATGACATTAACCACCACGGTGGACAGGATATCACATTGTATGCTATCGTTGACATGATTATCAGAATCCTCAGGTTCAGTTACTGGGATGTTACTGGGAAGTATGACATCATCTATGCTGCCACTCACTTGCACTGCTTCACACTCAATATTTTTGGATACGGTACACTGGTCGTAATTTGAACTTGATGCACCAATACTAATACTACCACCACCACTAACACCAGGAACACTAACACCACCAGCTGGGAAAACATCATCTCCTCCAACTATGAGTGAAGCTACTGATTGGGTTGTAAAAAACATTGCAGGAGAAATACCTTTCCTCACATCAGCAATGCACTTCTGCATCTGCATGCTACCATGCCCACAGACTATCTTACTGCCAGCATTGCCATGGTGAGAACCAGCTTTGCTTGCACGTCTCTTTGCAGGCATTTTGGGGGATCAACCACAATATTATAACCAAATTTAGATTTTGATACATTCACTCTCTGATTGGTTGGACGCTGGATGTGATGCCAAAAAAACAACAGTAGCTTCAGCAATAGATAAGAGACTAGTCTGTCATGCAATGAAAACAACTTCAGTAACCAGTGGTGCTGATGAGGTTACAAAAACAATCCAATCTGGTAAAAAATTCCTTTTGCCAGTGGAGGTGGGGGAGAGCACTGACTGCAGATTTTTACGGCAGTACAAGCAACAAAACAAAGAACAGATACCACAATCGCAGTACAAAATCAGGCAACTGTAGTAGAAAACTGTAGGCAAAGTAGTAGACCAGGGAGGGGCTGTGGACATGGCCTACCTAGACTTTAGCAAGGCATTTGACACAGTCCCATACAAAAGATTGATAGTCAAATTAACCAGCCTGGGAGTGGGTCCCAGGGTGGTAGCCTGGGTAAAACATTGGCTGGACAACAGGACACAGAAGGTAATTGTAAATGGAGTCCACTCTGAAGACAGGGCGGTTACTAGTGGGGTACCGAGAGGGTTCAGTATTGGGTCCAGTCCTTTTAATGTCTTCATCAGTGACATTGCAGAGGACTGGAAGGAAAATTATGCCTTTTGCAGATGACACAAGATCTGCAACAGGGTTGATACACAAGGAGGCGTGGAAAGGATAAAATGGACTTAGCAAGGTTGGAGGAATGGTCAGACGATGGCAGCTAGGATTCAATGCAAAAAGTGCAAATAATGCACCTGGGAAACAAGAACCCAGGGGAAGAATACACAATGGGTGGGGAGCTAGTAACAACAACAAAACAGGAAAGGGACCTGGGGTAATCATATCAGATGACCTTAAGGTTAGCAAGCAATGTGAGAAGGCAGTAGGGAGGCCGGGTATACTGGGATGTATAGAGAGGCATCAGCATCAGAAAACAGGAAGTTGTTATCCTCTGTACAGACAGTTGGTGAGACCCCATCTGGAATACTGTGTCCAGTTCTGGAGACCCCATCTCCACAAGGACATAGGCAGGATAGAGGCAGTCAGAGGAGGGCAACTAAAATGGTGCAGGGTCTGCAAGAGAAGCCGTGTGAGGAGAGACTAAAGGAGCTTAATATGTATACCCTTGAGGAAAGAAGGAGAGGGGGACATGATAGAAACTTTCAAGTACCTCAAGGAATCAACAAAGTCCAAGAGGGTAGCATCTTTCAGAAAAGAGACTTGCAAGAACAAGGGACACAATTTAAAGATAGAAGGAGGGCGGTTCAGGGGCAATGTGAGGAAGTATTATTTCACAGAGAGGGTAGTGGATGCATGGAACAGCCTTCCTGAGGAAGTTGTGGAGTCTAAAACTGTGGGAGAATTCAAGAATGCATGGGACAGACATAAGGCAATTCTTGTTGGGGGCAGGAACATAAAGGCTGTTGGTTAACTAGGATCTGCGGCCTATCCTGTAGGTAGGGAAATGGGCAGACTAGATGGGCCTAGCGGTCCTTATCTGCCGTCAAAGTCTATGTTTCTATGTTTCTATGTAACTGCAGTGTATAGCAGGTTCACACTGCTGTGCCTGCAATTACACTAGTCTGTGGCACAATAAAAGGTGTATTATTTGATGTCACGCAACACCGCACACACACACAGAACAGTTTGTCTACAATGGTGAACGAGTAATGCGTAGCAAATTGAAAAGTTCAGTAATATGCCACGTATTGTAACGTAAACAACCTGAAATTATGAACTGCTGTACCAGATCCACACAGCACACAATCAGCAAGAAAATCTCAACAATTACTGACAATATATTACTGTGTGTACATTAACACAGTCACTTATATGACAAAAATATAACCAAAAAACAAAGAAAACACTATTTCTCCAACTTAAATCTACCTACACCACAGATACGCCCCTCCCCAAAGCACACTTTCACTGTCTTTCACTACACACACTCAATGTTGTACATTAACATTCAAAATCCACACAAAAACAAAAATGCTGTATGATATGAGCACAGGAGGGTTCCCTACAATTGATAAATTAAAGTTTGAGCCCCCCAAAAAATGCAAAAATGCTTTTTTAACAGCTTTTACAAGGTTTCAATTGCAGACAGCTCTCAGAGCACTGTCTCCTACCCCTTCCTACACACACTACCCCAAACTGAGGCTACGCAGATCAATATAGAGCCCATGTGACCTGAAATTCCATGAATCACTGCAAAATTCACCTTCAGAGCTTAAAAACAAGGTGTAGTGAGGTGAAGTGCATTGTTCTCAATGCACTTCACCTTAAAAGTTGGTGGAGCAGTGGTCTGGGAAGGTGGAGTAAAGCAAAGTCATTGTTTTCAATGGACTTTGCGTTACTCATTATAACGTGAAGTACTCCACTTCCCATTGTGGAGAACTCCACGAATCTGCCTTTGCTCCGAGATTCACTTCATAGAGCGGATTGAGCCCACTTTGCCCACCACTATTTCTAGAAGACAGACACCATTGATCCTGTATGGTGATGTCATTTCTTATGACAAGCAGCATGCATCAACATGTATAGTAGGGGTTTATTAATATCAACTATCATCTATGTGACCATCACATGGATGGGCACAGGGTTTCTAGAAGACAGACCCCATTGATAAATATAGTTATGTCATCTCTTGTGACTAGCACCATGAATCAGCATGTTTAGTAGGAGATTATTAATATCAGCTATCATCTATGTGACTGTCACAAGGTTTACAGAAGACAGACCCCATTGATAAATACAGTTACGTCATCTCTTGTGATACATAGAATGACTAGTATGTGATTTTTATACTGTAGTGTTGGGCAGGGCATGTTTAATATGAACTTTTAATAGGAATTTTCTTAAGTTTCTCAGAGTTTAAAAGTCTCCATGAAGCAGTCTACTGGTTATTCAGTTTTACATTGGTAATGCAGAGCACTTTTTGTTGCTTTCTGGAGGTTAAAATGCTCTTAAATGCTTTCAACAGTACATTAATATATATTTAATAGAAATATATGCTTTTGATAAGCAGTGATCTATGTAAATTATCTTTTTCAAAGGAAATAGAAAAATATGTTTAGTTTCTGACATCAAAATATTAGATTTCTTATGTATTCATTTAAAAGAAAATATATGTAGAGAGTATGGCTATTTTTTAACAGACTTTAGGATTTGAATCAGTCTACTAAGACTACAAACCCTTGAAATATCAGCTTCAACACTGGACACACACACACACACACACAGTCTCTGTTTTTAAAGTCAGAACTCATTTTCTTTTTCACATTAACAAAGAAATCACTGTTTTTCATAAATACTTAAAATGCATTCTTTTAACAGAAATTTTTATATAGCAAAGATAAAATGTTCTTACAGGAAATGCAGAGAGGATAAAAGCCTTTTGAAAAAAGGAATGCAGAGAGTATGTATGTATGTTTTTAAATCAGACTTTAGCATTTGAAGCAGTCTACTTAGACTACAAACCCTTGAAACATCAGCTTCAACACACACACACACACACACACACGCTGTCTCTGCTTTTAAAGTTAGAACTCATTTTTTAACATTAAAAGAGAAATCACTGTTTTTTCATAAATACTTAAAATGTATTGTGTTAAAAGAACTTCCTTACACTGCAGAGATAAATGTTCTTACAGTCCTCCAAGCTTCAGAGCATATTTCACACACAAATAAATCCCCCGAGTAAAAAGGCACCTGGCAGTCATACCACAGATTGACTGGGGGAGGTTGAGGGAGTGCTAGGTAGGTGATGGTGGGGCAAGGTGAGAGGAGGAGAGAGGCTCGGGTCCAGGTAGGTGATGAGGTGTAATGTAGGTGGTGGTGGGGCATGGAGAGAGGAGGGGAGAGACTCAGGTTCGAGGTAGGTGATGGGTGCAAGGGTGGTGATGGGACAAGGTGGGAGGATGGGAGAGTTTGTGCCAAGATATTGTGGCAGGGGGTCAAGGGATGGAGGATGAATTCAGGTTCGAGCTAGGATGGGGTGGTTGCGATTTGAGGGGATGGAGGGAAGACTTGAGTTTGAGCTTGGATGGTGTCATGGAGGTTCAAGGGGACTGAGGATGGAGGAGGAAGGATGTAGTGATGTAGAATGGGAATGCTGTGTCATTTCTGGGTTCGAGAATATGTCATTTCCTGTGTTTCGTACGTCACTTCCTGTGTTTGACGTGGGACACCCTGCATTTAAGGTGGGACATCCTGCACAGAGGGCGGACTTCCTGCGCAATACAGGGATGATTCTGATTGGTCCATTTTAGGCCACGCCCACCTGTCAAATGACGTGGCACATGCTGATTGGCTGAAATTTAACATTTGACGAGATGTATGAACTCTATACTACTAATGTGCAATGGGGAGCTTGTGTGATATATCATTTATCTGCACTCAGGCAGTTTGACCTCAGGCAAGTCACTCATAGCTTACACCATCGCAGATAATCAGTTTACTGCAAGGAGTTATTGTAGTTTTAGGTTTTGCTATCTTGTTCAGCAAATAGCCTCTCACTTTTCACACCATTTCTTCCTGTCTCCCAAGTCCCTTGGAACTATTTTTGTGCCTTAGTCTAAATTACTCAGCCTTAATAATAATCCTAAATTCACCAACCAGCAGATTAATTTGTTTGTCCGCCCCCTCCCAATTTTAATATTTAAAAACTGCATGGCTGTAGTGTGCTCCACAATTCATTATTTTCAACATGTTACCGCTCAGCAGTTTGCCAGAAAATATCTACTTTGTGTCACAAACCTACTTCATGTATCAGGCCCTCTGCTCCCACAGTGTCCAACCTTGAAGTGTGATTCATGAACAGGGGACAAACAGGGACACCCTCCTGTTTGTTTTGGTCCAAGCAAACTACCAATCTCGAGTCCTGGGGTTAATTATGAACCCTTTTAAGCTAGCACACCCAGGTAATATGTCCAAATATCACACTCTTTTCAGGGAAAGCAGCGCAATACTTGACCCAGCTGGCATACAACCAACCTGGTTCACAACCCCCTTTGATTTCTCAGGAAAACAGTCTGAGAACCACCTCTCAACATTATGAGATTGTTGACATAGACTGACTAGGAAGCATTCTCCCTCCTGTCACCTCATAAAAAAGCAATATTTTCGCTTCAAAGCACCAACTCTCTGAGAACATGACTTTTATGATTTCCACACAGGTTTTGTTAGGCATGTGTTAGTTTCTTTTGAAGTTAGCTGTTTCCTTCCACTCAGAGAGAACAGTACATTTTCAAAAATCTAATGTCCCATGTTGCCTTGAGCTGACTGCCATGTTTTACAAGCAGAAGTTCAAAGAAACTTATATTTACAGCAAAATATGATACAATTAATAACAGGCAGATGGCTATTGTGATACCCCTCCTCCTAGACTGAATTTGTGGGAATCTATGCCTAGGCATGGGATGAGTTTCACAAATTCAGTTAACTGCTCTAATTGTCTGGATAGCCTGTCTGCATTGGCATTTGCTGCCCCTGCATTGTGAGTGACAGCCATGTCTTAACCCTGTAAGACAAGTCTCCATCTCAGAAGCCTACCATTTGTTTTACCTATTTCTGCCAGCCAAACCAGGGAGTTATGATCTGTCTGTGCCTCAAAGTGCTGCCCGTATAGGTATGGCTCTAATTTCTTCAGTGCCCACACCAGTGCAAGGCACTCCTTGTCCACTGTAGAATAAGCCTGTTCCCTGGGAAGTAATTTCCTATTGAGGTACACTACTGGGTGATCCTTCCCTTGGTTAGAAGTCTGATTAAGTACTGCCTCAATACCCATGTCTGAGGCATCTGTCTGGACTACAGATGGTTTGCTGTAGTCTGGACTGGCTAACACAGCAGCACCACATAGTGCCTCCTTTAGCTGTGTAAATGCTTTTTCACAGGCTGGCTCCCAGTTTATCTTTTTAGACATTCCTTTCTTCAGCAGGCCAGATAGCGGAGCTGCCAGGGCACTGTAGTTTGATACAAATTTTTGATAGTACCCTGCAGTCCATAGAAAACTCTGAACCTGCTTCTGTGTTTCAGATCTGGGCCATGCCTCTATTACCTCAACCTTGGCTTGATTAGGATGGAGCTGTCCCCGCCCTACTACATGCCCTAGGTATGCCACCTCATTCATGGCCACCTGGCACTTTTCAGCTTTCACAGTGAGCCCGGCCCTCTGAATCCTGCCCAGCACTTCTTTAAGGTGGGACAGGTGTTCCTTCCAGCTGGCACTGAAGATGGCAATATCATCCAGGTATGCCATGGCATACTCTTCAGTATCATGTAACACCTGGTTCACCAACCTTTAAAAGGTGGCAGGGGCATTCTTTATTCCGGAAGGCATTACCTTGAACTCAAATAACCCTATCAGAGTGTTGAAGGCTGACTTCTCCCTAGCTCTGGCAGTTAACTCCACCTGCCAATACCCTTTCATCAGGTCAATAGTAGTAAGGTATGTCACCCCTCCCAACTTGTTCAATAATTCATCCATCCATGGCATTGGGTGGGTGTTAGACTTCATGACTGTGTTGATTCCATGATAGTCCACACAAAAATGAGTAGAGCCATCCAGCTTGGGAACAAGGACTACAGGTGAGGCCCAGGGCCTGTGGGATTTCTGGATTACCCCAAATCCAGCATTTTTTTCACCTGCCTCCTAATGTCCCTTAGGACAGACTCTGACACCTGGTATGCTGTCTGCCATATGGGCATTTGCATCTCTGTGTCTACATCATGCGTCGCTAAGGGGGTTAGTCCAGGCTTGGCATGAAACAATGGGACAAAGTCTGCTAAAACCTCCGTTACTTCCTGGATCTGTTCCAGGGTCAACTGAGGTGACAATTTGATTGCCTCCACAGAGGAATCCCACTTGCTTTCTTCCAGCAAGTCCACAAGGGGGTCTGCTTCATCCATCCCCTCCCAAGGACCACACACACACTGCAAAGACCATGTCAGCCCTATTTGCATATGGCTTCATCATGTTGACATGGTACATTCTTTGAGTATTTCTCCTGTCAGGCAGTTCTACAATGTAGTTTTCATCATTCACTTGTCTGACTACTTTGTATGGTCCTGCCCACTCAGCCTGCAGCTTATCTTTCTGAACCAGTATTAGGACCATGACTTCCTGACCCACAGTGTATGAGCGAGCTCTGGATCTGTGGTCATACCATACCTTTTGCTTCTGCTGGGCAGCTGCCAGGTTGCTCTGGGCTGTTCCCTTAAGCTCCTTCAGCTTTTCTCTAAACTTAAGGACATAATCCACTATGGAAGTTCCCTGGGTGGCATGCTTGCCTTCCTAGTCCTCCCGGATCAAGTCCAGGGGCCCAGACATCCTGCATCCATATAAGAGCTTGAAGGGGGAAAACCCTGTTGACTCTTGGGGAACCTCCCTGTACATGAACAACAGGTGGGAAAGGTATTTCTCTCAGTCCCTCCCATGCTGCTCATCAAACACTTGGAGCACTGATTTTAGGGTACCATTAAACCTTTCCATAAGCCTATTGGCTTGTGGGTGATAAGGTGTCATGCATCTCTGCACCACCCCATATTTCTTCCACAAACACTTCATCAAGTCCAACATGAAGGAACCCCCTCGATCGATGATAACCTTCTGTGGGAACACGACATGGGAGAAAATCCCTAGCAAGGCATCTGCCACTTTGTCCATCCTAAGTGAGGATAGGGAGACTGCCTCTGGGTACTGGGTGGCATAATCCACCACTGTTAGGATAAACCTCTTCCCAGAGGACCTGGGGGTATTTAAGGGCCCCACAATATCCATTTCTACCCTCTGGAATGGCTCCTCCACTATGAGCAAGGGAATTAGGGCAGCTTGGATTTTACTACCTGCCTTCCCTATTTCTTGGCACTGGTGATAAGACCTGCAATATTCCTTCAAATGCTGGGTGAAGTTGGGTCAATAGAAATTCTGGGCCAATTGCTGCATAGTGCATGCAATTCACAGATGTTCAGACATGGGGATACCATGAGCAATCTTGAGCAACTGCTCACGGTAACCCTGGAGAATGACACACTGCCTGTGCATCACCCCCCCCATCCTTATGTCCTGCATATACAGCAGTCCATTGTCCCAATACGTGCTATGTCTTCCATCACCTCCCTTTGTCCCATCAGATTCTGCACAAGCCCTCAGTCTCTCTAAACTAGGGTAATTATTCTGAGCAGCTGCAAAATCTTTACATATTCCCAAGGCATGGGACAGGTCCCCTTCACTTTCTAAACTAGGGTCCCTAGCTCTAACATCAGGGCATTCAGGGTCAGTGCCATCCCTAACCCTCTGACCACTGGTTACCCCTCCCTCCTCAGAGCAACCTTCTGTAGCTGTTTGTTAACTGCTACCTGGGGAATTTCTACCCCCCTTTCACTAGTCTCCATGTCAGGAGACACAGGCTGGGGAACCAGTCTCCCAGTGTTTTCCACTGGGACTTCTATGGGGTCCATGAAATCACAATTGGCCTTTGCCATCTGACTGTGGGTAATCACACACACCACCCCTTTTTAGAGATTGTTCCCTATAATCACATCCAGGGCAAGATTTTCTGCCACTAACTTTTTGCACTGCCTCTCCTGTCTCACCCCAGTCCAGGAGAACACTAACAAGTGGGAGAATTTTCTCCTCCCCAGTGAATTCCCATACTGTACTGAACTGATTAGGTATAATCTGCTCAGGCTCAACCAGATCCCCTTTTACAAAAGTAAGGGATGCCTCCATGTCCCTCAACCCATGGGTTTGTACCCCATTTACAGTAACTGGGTGCATGTGCTCCCTCATGTTTACTGGCATGCTTTCTGGGATGCACAGTGCACCCACCTCTGTTCGAACACCACTTTGTGCACTCTGTGCCTTTTTAGGACACTGTCTTGCAAGATGCCCAAGTTGTTTGCAAAACCAACATTCATCATTTCTTTTATCAGGAAAATCCTTTCTTTGTAACCTGGGGCTACCCGCTTTCTGGGGAGGCAGTGAGGGCTTTAGCTGTCCTGAAGGCATGCTTTTCCCTTTCTGCACTGCTACACCTGCCCCACTCCCTTGCAGAGCAAGCCTGCTCCTGGCATAGCGGTCCGAGAGCTCAGCAGCCTCCTGCCCTGTGTTTGGATCTCAGCCCTCTAGCCAGGTTTTTAACTCTGCTGGGCAAGCCCCCAAAAATTGCTCCAAAAGTACAACATCCTCAATTTTCTGTACAGAGTCTGCTTTGACCCTCTCCCACCTACACTTCAAAAACTGATGTTGCTTTGTGGCTAGTTCCTTGTAGCTCATATCAGGACTTCTCCTGAGCTTATGGAACTTAACTCTATACACTTCAGGTGTCAATTCATAGTTTTTAAGCAATGCAGATTTAAGTTTCTCATAATCATTACTGTCCTGATTGTCCATGTGACCCAAGGCATCACGAGCTTTACCGGTAAGCAGCGAGGATAGATGGAAACTCCAGGACTCTTGGGGAATTTTTGCCTGAATGCATACTTTTTCAAATGAATTTAAAAATGCATCCATATCCTCCTCCTCTTTAAATTCTTATATCAATTTAGAATTTAACTTGTAACCCAGTCATGGAGTTCCAGGTTCACTCATGCCACTTACCTGCTCTGGCACTGGTCATTGGAGTTGTAGCTTCTCCAGTTCAAATTTCCTCTGGTGCTGTCTCTCCTCTCACTCTGCCTCTCTCTGAAGCTGTTTTTCTCTTTCATTGGCCTGTCTCCATTGCTGGTTTTCTTTTTCCTGCATCCCCAGCTTGAATCTCCTCTGCTCGAACTCCCTCTGCTGCTGGGCTTCAAACCATTTCTGCTTAAATTCCAGCTCCATTCTCCTCAACTCTATCCGTAGCCTGACCCCCTCTGGCTCCAGCATTGTAGTGACCATCCCCTGGTGCAGTGGCTCTCTGTTCTCACTGGTCTTGCTGCCCTCCTCCCCAGAACTGGACACTGTGATAGACTCTGGCACTACCACATACAAGGTCTGGTTGTCTTCTGTCACCGACTGGGACCTGAGGCCCTGGGCAGTCACTTGTGCATCAGCTACCACAAGAGCCTCCATGAGGTGCTGTTTGTTTCACCCCTCACTTCAGACTCCTCTTTCCTGGCACAATTGCTTCAGCTATTCCACAGTGTGCTCACTGTAGGTGGAAGCCATCTTCTTTCCTAATCTATGGCTACACTAGCTTGCACCTGAAAAAAATAAAACAGGTAGGGAACTTAGACTGTAACTAAAATTATATGTTTCTTTTAAAATCTCTACCTTGTTTGTGTGTGAACTGTTTCTTAATCTGACACACTGGACAGTTAATCCTTGTGTCACCAAATAATTGCACAGTATGCAAGCAAATCTTTCAGATCCCAGTGCTGCTCAACAAAACTGTCACAAACCCACTCTGAGGGTCAGGCCCACTGCTCCCACAGTGCCCAACCTTGAAGTGCGATTCATGAACAGGGGACAAACAGGGACACCCTCCTGTTTGTTTTGGGTCCAAGCAAACTACCAGTCTCAAGTTTTGGGGCCAATTATGAACCCTTTTTAGCTAGCACACCCAGGTAATAGGTCCAAATATCACACTCTCTTCAGGGAAAGAAGTGCAATACTTGACCCAGCAGGCATACAACCAACCTGGTTCACAACCCCCTTTGATTTCTCAGGAAAACAGTCTGAGAACCACTTCTCAACACTGTGAGATTTTTGACATAGACTGACTAGGGAGCATTCTCCCTCCTGTCACCTCATAAAAAGGCAATATTTTCACTTCAAAGCACCAACTCTCTGAGAACATGACTTTTATGATTTCCACACAGGTTTTGTTTGGCACATGTTAGTTTCTTTTGAAGTTAGCTGTTTCCTTCCACTCAGAGAGAACAGTAAATTTTCAAAAATCTAATGTTTCAGGATACCTTGAGATGACTGCCATGTTTCACAAGCAGAAATTCAAAGAAACTTAAATTTATAGCAAAATATGATACAATTAATAACAGGCAGATGGCTATTGTGACACCTTGCTCAGTTTGCTCTCTTTGTAGGGAAGTCATTGTAATGTGATAACCCTCTACTAGTTATGTGCATATAATTTTGATATAAATATATGTTTTAGACTTCTGCTTAAGAAACAGGCCAAGCAACAAAGCCTTATGGAACATGGGATTCTAAAAGAGAGGAAAGAAGGATCTGCCCTCTCACTGACCCAGTGGATAAACTAATTAAGAGCTTCCTTTTAACACCTACCTGTCAGAGCCTGTGTTAGCTGCTATAACAGGTTGTAAAACCAGCCACTGCTGTGAACCTAGGAAACTAGCCATAAAAGACTGCATCTTTACAACATCAGGAGGTAAGCCAACTCTGACAGATACCTGTGAAAATTCTCACAGCTAAGAGGTGCTTTGCAGGATGTTTCTCTGAAACATCAAAGGGGGGTGCTAATTATAAACTATGGTCTGATGAGGAAATAGACTGTCTTGTTTATAATTAAGATATTGCTATATTTACAGTTTTCATCCAGACAGTCAGCTGAGATATTTGGGTATGCATTGGTCATGTTACAAATTAATTATAGGACTAAGAGTGACCTCATGTGCTGTGACATAACATGGAGGTTGGGACTGTAACTTTGAATATTATCAACTGGCTGAAAGAACAGAATTAACTTCCACTTTTGGACTCCTGAAAGAGCAGACACTCTTGTTCCAACTTTGCAAGACGTAACACACTTGTGTTCTGGATTTAGGAAGTACTTCTGACAAAATTAGGTAATTCCAGCACCACTATTTACCAGCTGAAACTGGGGTAGGATTAGTTACTCAGTATAAGGCAATTTGTTTATATTTGCCCATTTATATTTCTGACTGTACCATTAATGTTATATGTTCTGTGTTTTGTATTTTATTTTCTAGTTTTAATTTTAGTAAACTTTGTTTTTCTTAAAGTCCTGCCTGAGACATTTTCTCATTTTGAGTAGGAATGCTGGGACAGTGTTGATAATTCTGACATAACTGTTGAAGTGTTTATAGTGTGTCACCATATGCAGCAAGATAAGAAAATACCTAGGTCTCAACTGAGTCTGAAGGGGGATTGTGAACCAGGTTGTGTGCCCACTAGGTTAAGTATTGCACTGCTTTCCTCAAAGAGGGTGGACTTGTTACCTGGGTGTGCTTGTGAAAAAGGGTTCATATTTGACCCCAGGACTTGAGACTGGTAGTTGCTCAGACCCAAAACAGACAGAAGGGTTTCCCTGTTTGTCTCCTTTTCACATATTGCACTTCGAGGTTGGGCACTGTGGCAGCAGAGGGCCTGAACTATGGAGTGTGTTTGTGACAGATCTGGTTGGCAGTGGTGTGATCTAAAAGATGGTTTACAGTGCTGCAATAAAAAATATTTGTTTGCGTACTGTGAAATTATTTGGTGATACAGGCATTAACAGTCCAGTGCGTTGGACTGATAAACTGTAACAGTTCACACACAAAACAAGACAGTGATTTAAAAAAATATATATATAATTTTGGCTACAGTCAAAGTTCCCTACCTGTTTTATTTTTTTTTCCGGTGCAAGTTAGTGTAACCATAGATTAGAGAAGATGATGGCTTCCACCTACAGTGAGTACAGTGCAGAATATCTGAGGTAGTTGTGCCAGAAAAGAGGAGTCCCTTGGGAGGGGCAAAACAAACAGCACCTCAATGAGGCTGTTGTGGCAGCCGATGTACAAGTGACTGCCCAGGACCTTGAGTCACAGTCGGTGACTGAAAGGGACCAGACCTTGGGTATGGAGAGCCAGGATCTACCACAGTGTCCAGTCCCATGGAGGAGGACAGTGGGATCAGTGGGAGCAGAGAGCCACAGCAGCAGGGGAACTTCACCACCATGCTGGAGCCAGAAGGGATCAGGTTGCAGATAGAGTTGAGGAGAATGGAGCTGGAATTCAAACAGAAGACATTCCAGATGGAGATGGAGAAAGAGAGAGAGAAAGAAAGAGAGAGGGGAGAATTGAGAGGCTGAGCAAGAGGAGAGACAGCGCTAGAGGTAATTTGAACTGGAGAAGCTACAACTCCAAAGACCAGCGCCACAGCAGGTAAGTGGCATGGGTGAACCTGAACCTCCAGAACTGGGTTACAAATTAAATTCTAAATTGATAGCTGAATTTAAAGAGGGGTAAGATATGAATGCATTTTTAAATTCATTTGAAAAGGTATGCATTCAGGCAAAAATTCCCAGAGAGTACTGGAGCTTCCAGCTATCCGAGCTGCTTACCGATAAAGCCGTAACACATTGGGTCAAATAGACAATCAGGACTGTAACGAATCTGACAAACTTAAAGCTGCATTGTTAAAAACGAATGACTTGACAGTTGAAGTATAAAGATTTAAATTCTGTATGCTCAGGAGAAGCCCTGACATGAGCTATGAGGAACTAGCCACAAAACAATGTCAGTTTTTGAAACATGGTGGGAGGGGATAAAAGCAGACTCTGTAGAGAAAATTGAGGATGTTGTACTTTTGGAGCAGTTCTTTTAGGGTTGCCCAGCAGAGCTGAAAACCTGGCAAGAGGACCGAGATCCAAAAACAGTGCAGGAGGCTGTTGGGCTCCCGAATTGTTATGCCAGGAGCGGACCTGCACTGAAAGGGAGTGGAGCTGGTGTGGCAGTGCAGAAAGGGAAAAGCAGACCTTCAGGGCAGCTAAAACCCTCACTGCCTCCCCAGAAAGCGGGCAGCCCCAGGTTACAAAGAAAGGATTTGCCTGATAAAAGAAATGATTGTTGGTTTTGCAAACAACCTTTGCATATTGCAAGAGAGTGTCCTAAAAAGGCACAGAGTGCACAAAGCGGTGCTGGGAAAAAGGTGTTTTTTTTTGTGTATCCCAGAAAGCATTCCAGTAAACATAAGGGAGCACATACACCCAGTTACTGTGAATGGGGTGCAAACCCATTGGTTAAGGGACATGGAGGCATCCTTTACTTTGGTAAAAGGGGATTTGGTTGAGCCTGAACAGCTTATACCTAATCAGTTTGCTACAGTACGGGGATTCACTGGAGAGGAGAAAACTGCCACTTTCTAGTGTTCTTCTGGTCTGGGATGAGACAGGAGAAATTGTCCAAAAAGTTGCAGTGGCAGAAAATCTTGCCTGGATGTGATTATAAGGAACAATCTCCAAAAGGGGTGGTACGTGCAGTTACCCACAGTCAGGCAGCAAAGGCCAATTGTGGTTCCCTGGACCCCATAGAAGCCCCTGTGGAAAACACTGGGAGGCTGGTTCTCCAGCTTGTGTCTCCTGATATGGAGAATAGTGAAAGGGAGGCAGAAATTCCCCAGGTAGCAGTTAACAGAATGGCTACAGAAAGTTACTCTGAGGAGGGAGGGGTATCCAATTTTCAGAGAGCTATGGACCCTAGTTTAGGAACTGAAGGGGATCCTCTCATACCATGGGAATGTGTAAAGCTTTTGCAGCTGCTCAGAAAAATGACCCTAGTTTAGAGAGGCTGAGGGCTTGGGCAGAATCTGATGGGACACAGGGAGGTAATGGGAGGCATAGAGTGTATTGGGAGAATGGACTGCTGTATATGCAGGACGTAAGGATAGAGGGAGGTGTGATGGGCAGGCAGCTTGTCATTCCCCATGGCTACCGTGAGTAGTTGCTCAAGACTACTCATGATATCCACATGTCTGTACATCTGGGAATCATGCACACTACTCAACGATTGGCCCAGAATTTCTATTGGCCCAACTTCATCCAGCAGCTGAAGGAATATTGAAGGTCTTGTCCCCAGTGTCATGAAATAGGGAAGGTGGGGAGTAAAACTCAAGCTGCTCTGATTCCCTTGCTCATAGTGGAGGAGCCATTCCAGAGGGTAGGAATGGATATCGTGGGGCCTTTTAATACCCCCAGCTCTTCTGGAAAGAGGTTTATCCTAATAGTGGTAGATTATGCCACCCAGTACACAGAGGCAGTCGCCTTTTCCTCACTGAGGATGGACAAAGTGGCAGATGCCTTGCTAAGGATTTTCTCCCATGTCGGGTTCCCACAGGAGGTAATCACTGATCAAGGGAGATCTTTCATGTTGGACCTGATGAAGTGTTTGTGGGAGAAGTGTGGGGTGGTGCATAGATGCCCAACACCTTATCACCTGAAAGCCAATGGGCTTGTGGAAAGGTTTAATGATACCCTTAAATCAATGCACCAAGCATTTGCTGAGCAGCATGGGAGGGACTGGGAGAAATACCTTCCCCACCTGTTGTTTGCATACAGGGAGGTGCCCCAATAGTCTACAGGGTTTTCTCCCTTTGAGCTCTTATTTGGATGCAGTGTGCATGGGCCCCTAGACTTGATCCGGGAGGACTGGGAAGGCAAGCATGCCTCCCATGGAACTCCCATAGTGGATTTTGTCCTTAGGTTTAGGGAAAAGCTAAAGGAGCTTATGGGAACAACCCAGAGCAACCTGGCAGCTGTTCAGCAGAAGCAAAAGGTATGGTATGACCACAGAGCCAGAGCTCACTCATACACTGTGGGTCAGGAGGTCATGGTCCTAATCCCAGTCTGGAAAGATAAGCTGCAGGCCAAGTAGGCAGGACCGTACAAAGTAGTCAAACAAGTGAATGACATAAATTACATTGTAGAACTGCCTGACAGGAGACATACCCAAAGGATGCACCATGTCAACATGATGAAGCCATATGCAACTAGGGCTGACATGGTCTTTGCAGTGTGTAGTCCTGGGGAAGGGATGGACTAGGAAAACACCCTTCTGGACTTGCTGGAAGAAAGCAAGTGGGAGTCCTCTGTGGAGGCAATCAAAATGTTGCCCCAGTGGACCCTGGACCAGATCCAGGAAGTAAGGGAGGTTTTAGCAGACTTTGCCCCATTGTTTAATGCCAAGCCTGGATTAAGCCTCTTAGTGATGCATGATGTAGAGATGGGGGCACAAGTGCCCATACAGTGGACATCATATTGGGTGTCAGAGGCCATCCAAATGGACAATAGGAGGGAGGTGGAGGACATGCTGAATTTAAGGATAATCCAGAAATCCCACAGCCCCTGGTCCTCACCTGTAGTACTCATTCCCAAGCCAGATGTCTCTACTCATTTTTGTGTGTACTACCATTGACTCAACACAGTCACGAAGTTGGACACCCACCCAATGCCACATTGGATGAACTACTGGACAAGCTGGGAGGGGTGACATACCTTATTACTACTGATCTGATGAAAGGGCATTGGCAGGTGAAGTTAACTGCCAGAGCTAAGGAGAGGTCGGCCTTCATCACTCTGACAGGGTTATTTGAATTTAAGGTAATGCCTTTTGGAATAAAGAACACCCCTGCCACCTTCCAAAGGTTGGTGAACCAGGTGTTACATGGTACTGAAGGATATGCCGTGGCATACCTGGATGATATTGCAATCTTCAGTGCCAGCTGGAAGGAACTCCTGTCCCACCTTAAGGAAGTGTTGGGCAGGATACAGAGGACCAGGCTCACTGTAAAAGATGAAAAGTGCCAGATGGCCATGGCTGAGGTGGCATACCTAGGGCATGTAGTAGGGCTGGGACAGCTCCATCCTAATCAAGCAAAGACAAAGGACATCGAGGCATGGCCTAGACCTGAAACGCAGAAGCAGGTTCAGAGTTCTCTAGTGACTGCAGGGTACTATAGAAAATTTGTATCAAACTACAGTCCCCTGGCAGCTCCCCTATCTGGCCTGCTGAAAAAAAGAATGCCTAAAAAGGTAAAATGGGAACCAACCTGTGAATGAGGCTTTACACAGCTAAATGAGGCACTATGCACTGCTCCTGTATTAACCAGTCCAGACTACAGTAAACCATTTGTAGTCCAGACAGATGTTTCAGATGTGGGTATTGGGGCAGTACTTAGCCAGACTTCTAACCAAGGGAAAGATCACCCAATCATGTACCTTAGTAAGAAATTACTTCCCAGGGAGCAGGCTTATTCTACAGTGGAGAAAGAATGCCTTGCAATGGTGTGGGCACTAAAGAAATTAGAGCCTTACCTATCCGGGTGGCACTTTGTGGTACAAACAGATCATAGCTCCTCTGGTTTGGCTAGCACAAATGGGTAAAACAAAAGGTAGGCTTTTAAGAATGAGCCTTGCCTTGCAGGGTTACAACATGACTGTCACTCACAGGGCAGGGGCAGCAAATGCAGATGGTTTATCCTGACAGTTAAAGCAATGAACTGAATTTGGGGAACTAATCCCATGCCTAGAAATAGATTCCCCCAAATTCAGTCTAGGAGGGAGGAGTGTAACGTGATAACCATCTACTAATTATGTGCATATCATTTTGATATAAATGTATATTTTAGACTTCTGCTTAGGAAACAGGTCAAGCAGCAAAGCCTCATGGAACATGGGATTTTAAAAGAGAGGACAGAAGGATCTGCCCTCTTACTGACCCAGTAGATAAACTAATTAAGAGCTTCCTTTTAACACCTACCTGTCAGAGCCTGTGTTAGCTGCTATAACAGGTTGTAAAACTAGCCACTGCTTTGAACCTTGGAAACTAGCCATAAAAGATTGCATTTTTACAACATCAGGAGGTAAGCCAACTCTGACAGATACCTGTGAAAATTCTCACAGCTAAGAGAGGTGCTTTGCAGGATGTTTCTCTGAAACATCAAAGAGAGAATGCTAATTATAAACTATGGTCTGATGAGGAAATAGACTGTCTTGTTTATAATTAAGATATTACTGTCTTTGTAGTTTTCAACCCAGCAGTCAGCAGAGGCATTTGGGTATGCATTAGTCATGTTACAAATTAATTATAGGACTAAGAGTGACCTCATGTGCTGTGACATCACAGAAAGGTTGGGACTGTAACTTTGAATATTATCAGCTGGCTGAAAGGACAGAATCATCTTCCACCTTTGGACTCCTGAAAGAATAGACACTCTTGTTCAAACTTTACAAGACTTATCACACTTGTGTTCTGGACTTCAGAAGTACTTCTGCCAAAATTAGGTAACTTCAGCACCACTATTTACCAAGTGAAACTGGGGTAGGATTAGTTACTCAGTATAAGGCAGTTTGTTAATAATTGCCCATTTATTTTTTTGACTGTGCCATTAATGTTATATGTTCTGTGTTTTGTATTTTATTTACTATTTTTCATTTTAGTAAACTTTGTTTTCCTTAAAGTCCTGCCTGAGACATTTTCTCATTTTGAGTGGGAATGCTGGGACAGTGTTGATAATTTTGACATAACTGTTAAAGTGCTTATAGTGTGTTACCATATGCAGCAAGGTAAGGAAATACCTAGGTCTCAGTTGATTCAGAAGGGAGATTGTGAACCAGGTTGTGTACCCACTGGGTTAAGTATTGTACTGCTTTCCCCAAAGAGGGTGTGATATTTGGACTTGTTACCTGGGCGTGCTAGTGTAAAAGGGTTCATATTTGACCCCAGAACTCGAGACTGGTAGTTGCTAATGCCCAAAACAGACAGGAGGGTTTCCCTATTTGTCTCCTGTTCACATACTGCACTTCAAGATTGGGCACTGTGGGAGCAGTGGGCCTGACCTCCGGAGTGCATTTGTGACAATCAGCACAGCCTTTACACTGTTTACACTAAGTGAAAATAAAATAAACAAGATCAATCAAGACAGATGTATCCTTACGCGGATACAGCTCCACTCACAGTCAATAGAGCAAACCTGGGTAAATCACACAACTGATTTTCTGCTGGTGTGTCAGTGGGGAATAGCTCCCTACACACCCCACTTAAGAATATCTGAGACACAAAATAGTCTTACCTGCAGCAAACCAGGGCAAGTCATCACACAGCTGATTTTCTGCTGGGGTGTCATTGGAGAATAATTCCATACACATCCCACTTCAGAAAATCTGAGACACAAAAAAGTTACACCAAAGACAATATAACTTGTTGTGTTATTTGTGGGATACCATTTTCCCTGTGCTACATGGCAATGTAATAAACTAAACAGCTGATCATGAAATGTTGGGACAGGTAGGTTCTATGATGATGTGTCACAGGTTTCTATTGGTGGCAGTCTCCCTAGTAGGCTGACCTAATTACTGATAACTTATTAATGACCCAGTGAAAGCACTGGAACTACTGTAAAAAATAATGTTGCCTGATTTCTTGAACAGATTACATCTACCTCATGGCCCTTATCCATCTTCCTAGTTATCACCTTGAAGAAGGCAATTAAGTTGGTGTGGCATGATCTTCCTTTTGTGGAGCCTTTTTGTGTGCTAGAGAAAACCCCATACTCTTATATTTCCTGAACCACCACAACTTTTACAGTTGATTCAAAAACTTTACCAAGCACTGAGGTGAGGCTTACAGGTCTGTAGTTACTTGCGTTCAGCATAATCTTTATTCAATAGGAGATTACATCATTCATTTCCCAGTCATCTGACACTGTTTCCGTCTGCAAGAAGTCCTGAAAGATATTGGATAGGGATCAAACTAAAATTCTTCAGCTCCACTATAACCCATTGATGGATGCTATCTGGACCCTGGTATCTTACCAGATTACACTATATACTGCATGTCAACTTCTTCTTCTTTAAAAAAAAAATTTATTGAACTTTTTTATTTTTTCCGACATCAAGACACAAAAAGGGAAAACAGATTCACAACAATACATGATAACACATCATGTAAAAGAAAAAGAAAGGGAATTTGTATGAATGTTACAGTATATTTGATAACTGAAGATATGCCAAATTAAAAAAATGGTAAAAATTCATCCCACCACATCTCCAACCATATATGCTGCTAGATAATGCTCACATACAGATGGCAGGTACTAAATCTGTTGGCAAGGATGATAATCAAAAAAAGAAAAAGGAAAAAAAAAAGGGAGCAAAAGCCAAACATGACTTAAAGTTGGACAACTAAAAAATAAAACTGAAACCTGTATTTGCACTGCTACATTCAAAATAACAGATTCAGCTTGATGCTTAGTGGTAATTCACCAAATAGCTCTCTGGCGGCTATCCTTCAGGATAAATTAATTAATTTTGTTCAAGGGTTGGTGTCCCTTCAGTGGCTTCCAAATAATCAAAAAAGGCTGCCAACATGATATACATTTCTCAGTGGTCAGCCACAATTTAGCAGTTAGCTACTCCATTTGGAGGATCTGCTTGCAATTTGTCACCCAGTTCTCCAACAATGGGGGAGTCATTTGCAGCGGTCTTAGAGGCAGCAACAGTAACAATGTTATATAAATAGGTTCCTCCTTGAATGGGTTCCTGGTGGTCAGATTCTTCACAGCAGAAATTTGATATGGGTCATAATGGGGATACCAAATATCTGTCCAACAACCTGCGCTCTTTGTGACCAATAGGGCTGTAATTTGGGGATACTCCAAAAAAATATGTTCATGAGTGCCTTTGGCACATTTTCAACAACACCTGTCGGTATTCCCTTGACGACAGTGGAATGTGATAAAAGATATTCTAAAATATCTCACCATCAACTTCCACCAATGCTCCTGTCATGTATTTGAGGCCATTGTTTTGGCTATCTTGGCCCAGCACATTTCCCACTCCTTGTCCATCAACTCCAATTTTGTCTCTCTTTCCCATTTACCACAACAGTCCTGTAATGCTTGTAAACTTGGTTTTGAGCAGATGCTATACAGGTGTGGAACTGACTGATAATCTCTCTTTCTACCACCTGTCCTGCTACCACCCAGATAGGGCCCATCTCCTGTGCTACTTGGGATTTTCAGCACTCTTTTACTAAACAAATCTCGAAATTGTAAATAGCAATAAAGATCTCTCTGTGGCAGGAAAAACTCCAACTGTAACTATGCAGACGATTTTTACCTTTGTTCCTGCAAACAACTGCCCCAGTGTATGAAATCCCAGCTTCTCCCCATTTTCTTGTATGTTGGGTCTATTTTTCCCTGGCTGGAACCCTGCTGTATTTCTGATACTGGTATATTTACAGAGCCCTGTGTGCTCTTTCCCTGCTTTTAAAGTCTCCTACCATGTTTCAAGCATTGTTCTTGCACACATGTTGTCTATTTGTTGAAGGTCTGGGGGATCCACTTTTTTCAAAAGCCTTAGTTGCAAATTCTCTCCTCCCAAGGGTCATGCAACTCGGGGTCTCATCTCTTCTTAACTGGGTTAATAAGTGTTGTATCTGATATGCATTAAAATAGGCCAACATGTTTGTTACCCTCAGTCTCCCCTTGTCTCAGTCTAAAGTTAACATAGTCCAAGCAACTCTAGGTTTTCCCCCTTCCTGCATAAATTTGGATCACAATCAGGTAACTTGTTTCCATTCTAATTTGGAAAGAGCTAATGGTATAGCAGAGAACAAAAAAAAAAAGAAACCATGGAAGGATATTTATTTTAATGGTTTCAACTTTTCCTGTAATGCTCAGTGGCAACTCCTGCCATCTTTTCTCCAGTCTCATTGTTGGAGGAGTTGCTCACTTATAAGCATGGCATCTGACTTTTCCATATTGACTTTAAAGCCTGACACTCTGCTGTATTCCGACAATATCTGGGACACATGCGGGAGACTCCTGACTTGGTTTTGCATAAAGAGGAGGGCATTGTCTGTATGAATAACAGTTTATTGCTCAGCAATTTTTGCCATTGCAATTTGTACATTAAAACGATACAAAGCTCCATGATGTTGATTATAACATTCCAGTTCCTATAATATCACATTCATCAAACTTAAAAGAAAAATAGAGATTTAAAAATGTTGCCATACAAGATTTGCACATATATTTAATATTTTGAAAAAAAAATCAAGGAGTATAATATGCATTCGGAAAGTGTAATATTTGATGAGAGAGATAGAAGCAAAAACATTGTTGAACAATTTGCCCATATCGTAAAAATTACATGTGTATTTCTTCTTTTATTGGGAGCAAAAAGTATTACTCCTTGTCAATAAATAAGCACCAATAATAATTCATTGCTATAATTCAGTAATCCATGCAAGAGTAGCTCATGTCATATTTGTAATGAAAAAGGCTGTGTGTCAAATATCCAAGACCCCTCTTCTTTAATAACTTATGCATTGTTTATAGACTACATAGAAACATAGAAGTTGACAGCAGATAAGGACCGCAAGGCCCATCCAGTCTGACCATTTCTTTTTCTACCTTATGAATGTGCCATAGGCCTTTGCTCTGTCAATGGTCTATCTATTCATACTCATCTGTATTGCTCCCTTATGCCTATCCCATGCCTGTTTGAAGCCCTGCGCTGTATTCATATCCACCACTTCCTGAGGTAGGCTGTTCCATGCATCCACCATCCTTTCTGTGAAAAAGAACTTCCTCACATTACCCTTTAATCAGCCTCCCTCTAATCTCATGCTGTGTCCTCTTGTCCTGCTAGTTTTCTTATATTGAAACATGTTAGACTTTTTCCCCTTAAGGTGTTTGAATGTTTCAATCATATCACCTCTCTCCCTCCTTTGCTCTAGGACATACATATTGAGCTCAGTTAATCTGTCCTCATATGTTTTCTGATGCAGTCCCTGCACCATTTTGGTTGCCCTTCTCTGGACTGCCTCAATTTGGTTAATGTCCTTTTGAAGGTGTGGCCTCCAGTCCTGTATGCAGTACTCCAGATGAGGCCTAACCAGTGTCTTGTAAAGAGGGATTATTATCTCCCTCTTCCGACTTGTGATACCCCTACTAATACACCCCAACATCCCTCTAGCCTTACCTACTGCTTTAGAGGTCTGCTTGGATGATTTCAGGTCATCGGTGATGATGATGCCCAAGTCTCCCTTGTGACTGCCAGCAACTCCCCTCCCAGCCTATAGGTGGCTTCAGGGTTTCTCTTCCTTATGTGCATGATCTTGCACTTCTTTGCATTAAACCCCAGTTGCCACTCTTCCGACCATTTTGCTAGTTTATCCAAATCTCTTCTCATTCTACCCACCCCATCTGGCTCATCTACTCTGTTGCAGATCTTGGTGTCATCTGCAAACAGACAAATCTTACCCTCCAGTCCATCTGCAATATCACTGCTGAAAATATTGAAGAGGACTGGCCCCAGGAATGATCCCTGAGGTACCCCACTTGTTGCATGCATCTCTTCTGACCGTATATCATTTACCACCACTCTCTGTTTTCTTCCCGTCAACCAGTTTGCCACCCAGTTGACCAATTTCTGACCCACCCCAAGCCTACCTAGCTTATTAATCAATCTTCTACGTGGAACAATATCGAAAGCTTTGCTGAAGTCAAGGTAGGCAACATCAACTGTTCCCCCTGGGTCCACCACTCTGGTTACCCAGTCAAAGAAATCTATGAGATTAGTTTGACAGGACCTTCCTTTTGTAAACCCATGCTGTCTTGGATCCTGTGCTCCTACAGATCCTGTACAGGTTTTATTTGAGAGCAAAACAAAACAATTCACTCCCTGGCTAACAGCGAACTTCTTTTTAGTTTTGTTTTTGACAGTATCGTTTTCTAACTCTGGTGATATTTAGTAGAAAGACAGCAAGATTTTTTAGGATATCCAAATT
The DNA here is from genome assembly GCA_016271365.2 of Neoceratodus forsteri. Lineage (NCBI taxonomy): Eukaryota > Metazoa > Chordata > Ceratodontiformes > Ceratodontidae > Neoceratodus > Neoceratodus forsteri. Next base: position 78,338,323 of record CM057454.1, on the reverse strand, counting down.
TTCCACATTAAACAGCAGATCAAGTATAAATCTAGTTGGGATGTACAGCGAGCCAATAAATGTACCCAGTAGCCTTTCACGCAGATGTTTGTACCATGGGCAGCGTAGTATAACATGTAAGAGATCTTCTTCCTCATGTAGGAGGCAGTTACAATTTAATGAGTTAGAGTTATCCTTCCTATATCTGGATTTAAGAACGTTGCTTGGGAATGCTTCAAATCTATAAAGAGTGCGTATTTACCAGTACTCTGGTGTTTGCACTGAGTTTAGCTAAAATTTTAAGGAGTGTTCTCTGGTGTTCTGTACAAGCCATTTTGAATCCTTTAACTTTGTAATGGAGTCAAGATCCTCTTGTTAGGTCTTCATATATTGTACTGGTTATGGTTTTAGTATAGGCAGAATTTAATTTAATGTTCTGGTCAGTCCAGTTTTTCAGATATATGCATTTATACTCCTTCAGGAAACTATTTATTTTGTCTAACAAGTTCCTTTATGGTAGGTTGTAAATTTCTTTTTTTCCCTGAGACAGACAGAAAAAGTGTTTCTTTTTGATGAGATGAGATCTTTATCCAGAAAGTAATTATTCTGGCTTGTGCTAAGTGTCTGAAACGTATTGGCCCTGAGTTCTTACCAGTGCACTCGGTGTACAAACAGGAAGTCTTAGCATCTGTTTATATAGTTTGTTTAATATTGAGTCCAATTTAACAGTATTTTAAGGAGTGTTCTCCGGTGCTATGTGCAAGCAATTTTGAATCCTTTAAGTTTGTAATAGAACCACCACTGCCCTACTTGCTTACATAAGTTACATCCACAAGGCTTTGGACAATGGCCACCTAGCTGGGTCAATCTACATTGACCTAACTAAGGCCTTCAATACAGTTAACCACCCACTCCTGCTCCACACTCTCCCTTCTCTTGGGCTCTCCCTAGAGGTCACTAGTTGGTTCAAAAGCTACCTTCGTGGACGTACCCAGCAAGTTAAGATCTGCAACACCCTCTCAAACAGTCTTCCTATATGGTCTGGTGTCCCTCAAGGCTCGGTCCTTGGACCCCTAGTCTTTAGCTTATTCATCAGTAATCTCCCCTCTGCCTGTAACAATAGCATGGTGCTATATGTGGATGGTGCAGTCCTTTTCTTGGCCAACTCTGACCCACTCTCACTTACAGCTGACCTTCAGTCCAACTTCAAATTAGTGGAGACCTGTTTTGAGCAACACAAACTGCTCATGAACTACAAAAAGACTAAGGTCATGCTCTCCTCTAACACTCACAACGCACACAAAACTGAAAGCCTGACCATCTGTAACAACCTAAATCAACCCCTTGAGCAAGTTCAAGCATTCAAATACCTGGGTATAACACTTGATACTGCTCTCTCATTCACTCTCCATATTACTCATATTGCTAAGGTCATCAGCTCCAGGATTGGGATCCTTTATCGATATCACTACTACATGATCACAGAGGCTCTGAGACTGGTGGTAACTAGTTCAATCCTTTCACTAGTTGATTATGGACTAATTATCTATGGTGCAACCTCTTTAAAGAGAATATCACTGGCACTGAACAAGTCCTGTAGACTTGTCTCCATGTCAAATAGGTTGATCCACACCTGTGAACTATATGAAATAACCAACTGACTACCTCTCAAGGCTTGGGTCTCCTATCACACATGCCTACTTGCAAAAAAAGATTAGCCTGGGCCTCATGTCCCCTTTTACTGAAACCATTATTCTACCAGTGCACAAAACCCAGTGTACATGGAGCACCTTGAAGCCATCCTTCCTCATCCCATTCTACAGGACCTCCTTAGCCCAGTGAACCTTTGCTTATAGAGCACGTACTCTTTTAGCTGTCTTCCCCCCGATGTCACTGTCGAACCTAAACTAAGCATTTTCAAACACAAGCTTTTACAACACCTCCTCACCCTAAGTCATTGTGATTGCTTTGCATAATCTTGGGTCCCTGCCCTGCATTCCCATCCTTGTTTCCTTTCTTCTCCTCATACTCCACTCTCACTCCCCAATTTCTCATTCCTTAACCACTCCCTCCTTCCCACCCCCTCTCCTCCTCCCTTCCCACTCCCTTACTACAAAGACCCTCTTGCTGATTTTCCTCAGTCAAGTATGCCCTTTCTCTTCTCTCTCCTCTGTCCCCTTCCCCTCCACCACTTTACCTCTTGTTTCCTACTACTCAGTCTCGGTCCCCACCCTTGCTGCTTTGTTATCGACCTCCAGTCTATAGTAGGCTCACACCCTCTTTTATCTACCCTACCCCACCTCCCCTTTCCTCCACTCTCCCATCCTTATTTGACCGCACTCTCAGCCCCACATCAGCACTTACTTGACTAGGTCATTCTCTGACTGATACAATGTAACTGTAATTTTTGTCTGATGTTTGTAACACTCTGAAACTGTGATTATAAATACCTAGCCTGTACCCAGATTTGTTGTACCCTTCCTTTCCACATAGAACTTTTGTAAAAGAACCTCTGGTTCAAAGGTATTTGTAATCCTAGTACTCAATAAAATAAAATAAAAAATAAAATTAAGTATTTGCACTGCCCCATACCTCAGCTGCATACAGACCTTGCTTGATTAGTTTAGAATGTATAGCTTTAATCATAGGGGCAATAGACATGCCACCATAAATGTGGTTAAATTTTTGTAGAGTGCCTGCAATGTTTTGCATTTTGCTTACACATATTTCAATGTGTTCATTCCATTGGGTGTTATTAGAGATAGTAACACCCAAAGTGGGGAATTCATTTACAAACTCTAGAGGTTTTCCTGCTTGAATTAATCATTTTTACTATTTCTTACTGCCCAGGACCATAACTTTATTTATTTATTTATTTATTTTTGCCATTTGGTATTAGATTCAGTTTTGAACATATTGGGCTCAATTCTTCCTCCTGTGCACCCGACACAGGAAAGTTGCAGCAGGGTTGTTTGACGCAAGTTGTCATTTGTGACACAACTTGCATCAAATGAAATTACACAATTCAGCTTGTATCAATGTCTGACACTGCTGTGTCAAAGCCCACTTCTGACATGGCTGTGTCCAACATCCAAGGGCACTATGTCGTAAGTGGGTCTGTGCCATGGTGGGGCTGCAACATCCCCATAAATGGGATTCCAGAAGCCCCACCATGGATGCAGGGGGGGTCACCAGTTAGACCAGCAAAGAGGTGGGCTAACAGGCTTGCGGTTCCAGTGTGCAGTGAGATAGGGGCCTGTAGGGGTCACCTGGGGCTGATGATGTGGTAATAGGGGCATGAGTGAGGGGTCCTGACCCATCCCCAGCAGGGGCATGCTGGTGCCATCCTGTACTGGCACACCACCATGTGTGGTCAGGGATGCCCAGAACCTAGGGCATCAAAACCATAGCCCCTCACACCTGTTATGCTGAAGTCATCATTGGTGGTCTAGTGGCCCTCCCAATCTGCATCCCACCCACAGATGCCCAGGTTGTACCCCTGAGCCCTGCCCTGGCCCCGACCCCCTGTCAGTGTTATACTCCCTGGTGGTCTAGTGATCCCACCCTCCCACCCCAACAGACAGTTGTCCCCCCTGCCACTGTCCCCAACAAGCACTGGTGGCTGGTACATCCCTCCTCACACTGCCATGGCCAGCTGCACACTACTATCTCACAGACTGCGTATGTGTACACATACGTGGTCTGTGAGATCACAGTGTGCGGCTGGTCATGGTGGTGCGAGATGGGATGTGCCAGCCACCATTGCTTGTTGGGGATGGGGCAGGGAGCAGGAAGGACCACTGCCTGTCAGGGTGGGGAGGGTGAGGGGCCATTAGACTACCAGGGTGGGCACCCACTGTGTTGTTGCCTTTGCATTGTGGCATTCTGCATGATCATGGAAGTGGGTGGTGCTGTCACCCAGGGGAGATTCTCACTGTTGGGGGTATATGGGGCTCATGAGGGAGAAGTCTGGCACCAGGAATATGGGGTGGGCAAAAGCCTATCATAGCAGACATGCAATATAGGTGGCGCAGGTGTTTGGGGGGTAGTGGGACAGTGCCATAGGGGTCCACATGCCCTGCACCACAGTTTGACATCTGCTGCCCCTTCTTAGGCTCTGTTCTGGGCTTGCTGCTCCTTGGGGCACACAGAGATGCCCACTGGGACTAGTGGGGTGCTTTGACCAGCCCTGCACCACAACTTCTCACTGTGCCACTCATCTTGGCGCAAGCCTGCTTGTTGTGGCCAGTCCAGAAGGTTTGCCACAAGTGTCAAATTGTGGCAAATCTGCTAGAATACCACTTTTTGCCCTTGCTGCAGCTTTGTCGGGTGCAGACCCCTGCTTTGACGCAAGTTGCCGCCAATGCAGGTGGCTTCTGGAATCAAACCCCTCTTGTTTAGTTCCTGTAAAGACCTTTGCTGGCTGAGCCTGCTGGTAGATAAAACTGCTAAATCATCTGCATAGCCTAGTACTGGTATCCGTTGGTCATAAATCTCAGGAGACTGAAATGAGAAATTGTCAAGTTCAATTATGATCTCATTAATATATATATATATATATATTCATGGCAAAAAAATCCATTTAATGCATCAGTTAGGGTTGTTCCGCAGAGAAAAAGTGAGGAAATTCGGTGTTAGGGTTGAAAGCCCCCCCAACCGGCATCAGGGTGTGCGTTGAGGTCATTGGCCCTAACTCTCACCCCATCACATGTGTAAACAAGCTGAGGCATAGGATAATGGGGTGAGAGTTAGGACTGATGACCCCAATGCACACACCGATACTGGTTGGGGGGTGGGCTGGGGTGGTGCAAGGGGGGGCTTTCAACCCTAACACCGAATTTCCTCACTTTTGTCACTGTGGAACAACCCTAACTGATGCATTAAATGGATTTTTTTGCCATGAATTTCCCTTCTTTTTGAGAATGAGGGCTATAAATAGTGAATAGAATGCGGTGGTGGGAGTGCGGGCACTTCGGGCATGGTACCGCTATTGTAAATGCAAATGATAGCTGTGACAGCAACAGTAACACAAAAGGAAACAGAAACAGAAATGCAAATGCAAGTACATATGGAAACACAAACCATAATGCGCACAGTCATGGTACCGCAATTCTAAATGGAAATGGTAATGGTAACAGCAACAATAACGCCAAAGTAAACAGAAATGTAAACGCAAATGCAAGTGCGTATGGAAACACAAACTGTAATGTGCAGGGGCACAGGAATGGAATTGGAAATGCAAATGGTAATGACAAGAACAATGATGATGCAAAACGAAAGACAAATGCAAATGGTAATGCACACGGTGATGCTAAGTGAAAAAGAATCATAAACAGTAGTGGAGACACAAATGGTAACAGTAACACAAACACAAGAGCAAACGGAAACGCAAAGAGTAACGCACATGGTGGCATACACGGGAACACTAACGCAAATGGGCACGGAAACAGAAGTGTAAAGCCTACGTGTAAGTGTAAGTGGAGTGCACACCCTATTTTTCCCCAAAAGCTCCATTGAGAAACACAGTGAAAACAAAGAATGTATGCATAATAATGGACCACGGAGCAGAAAACGAGCAGTTGTAATACTAAATTGCTAATATCTCATATTACCATATAACCATACGACATAGAAAAAAAATTAAAATTTAACATGATTCATGAGTTTCCTGGCTAGGTTTTCACTGTCTGCATAGCTCATAGGGCTATGCATTTTTGCGACAAAAATTCCGTATCTCGCACCATTTCCGAGATACGACCCCCAAAAGGTGCAGCGGACGCCACCATGTTAGTCTATGGGAAAAAACATCAACTTCGGAGTATCATAACTTTGCATCCATGCAACATTTTGTTACCAAACCACCAAAAGGCACATCTGTGAGATATTGGCTGTCTTCCCTCCAAATTGCAGCCCAAAAGACCAAATAATTCTTTTGCAGCAGGGTGGCAAAAGAACACCTGTTATTTTGGCATAGTCTAGAAAAGTAGTGTAGTGATTTGCGACACTTTCACAAAATTTGCGAAAAGTGAGCGAGTGCTACACTACTTTGTGACACAACTTTTTCCACAAATTTGGAAAACAAATTTCTGGAGTGTTTAACCCCAAAATAAAGACATGGCTAGCATCCTGAGGGTCTGACTAGGTGAACACAAAAATAATTGTGTTCCTAAAGGGTCTCAATTTTAAATGCCAAGCATTTTTCTAATCAGTAACTAAAAATAAAATGGTGGATTTGCCACACTACTAGGGTCATTTGCGACACTAAAAAGTGCATTTGCGAAAGTGTCGAATTTTTTGTCAACTTTTCCCATTGACTTATAATGAGAAGTTGTTTTTTGAATAACTTTTGAACTGTTCAATATTTTTTCACAAAATCTTCAAAAGACACATCGGGCACCCCGGCCGCATGTTCCCTGAAGTTCATGGACTGGTCGCACAAATTGTGCGACCTGTAGGCACGAGCAAAGAATGTGCACAAAAACATAAATGTGCCCTGGAATGTCACTTAATAACGCCACAGCTGTATTTCTGACTGGTACGAAAGTAGGCAGATCCCAAGATCTATGGTTATGGCCCATGTCTGCCAAATTTCAGGCAAATCTGTTGAATGGTGGCAAAGTTATTAAGGTGCAAAGTTTCACCATTTAACATTAAATGGGGTACTCAACCCTAACTGTGGTAGCACTACGTACTACCTATATATATATATATATATATATATATATAGGTTCCATGTCAACTGCACGCAGACATTTCATCGCGGTCAATTACCGCCGGATATTTCAGCGTGTGCATTCTTAGTGTTTAATGTTTACAGTGTTTGACAGTGCAGCGCAACACGCAGCGATAGCAGTCTAAATAGGGATTGTCAGTCGCTGTCAAAGTAAATATGATGGCCATTATACATGATGACCCCCTTATGCCAAGTTCAATTCAATACAGCTTGCTTAAACATGAAATTATAAAACCACAGCACTATTGAACAAGGGCAGGCAGATGGTCCGGCAGGCTTGTCGGGGTCTTTGAAGTGATCCCACAGTGCTTGACTATTCTGCAGAAGTCAGACCAGAGTTTGCTCCAACCTGTCCACCCATTCATCAGTGTCCATGGCTTGCTTTGTAAGGTCCTCAGCCTTATTTTCCAAGACTGAGACTGAGTTCTTAATTCCTGTAAAAGAGCTGCCTTATTAGGCTTAGGCTGCACCGACTTTCCGCTTGCCGTGATTTCAGTAGTTGGAAGCTCCTGAGGTGGCACAGCAATCTGACTGGAGGAGAAAACCTGGTCCATGGAAGGCAAGTTAAATTTCTTACATCTGCCCATAAACTGTACAAGTCTCCCCATCAAAAAGTGGAATTAAAGCTGAAAAGGCAGATTACAGGAGGCAAAATTATCGGGGGAAGGCATCACTGGAAGTCTAGATTTATTCTTATGTTTCCATAATGTTGGTTGAATTGTTCTGTACTGTTTTCTTAAATTACCATAACTTGAGGAAAGTAATGTGTTGTAGTTATTTTCTGTCCTTTGCAAAACTGTTCGCATTATAAGGGTTCCTGCCAGTGAAATAAAATGCGCTGTATTTGACGTGCACCGTAGTGTGTCATTAGCGGTAATGTTTTAAGCTGAGATTTATGAGGTGTAATGTTTACGATGAAATGTTTGTGCTGAAATGACGTGCTACCATATATATATATATATATATATATATATATATATATATATATATATATATATATATGTTAAAAAGAGTTGGAGCTAGTACACAGACATACCTTACGCCAGTCTTTCTGTTTATTCTTTCAGTTAGCTCACCTGATTTGCCATGTTTGACTTTATCCAGGTGTCTGAGTAAAGTCTTTTTATTAATACTAAAAGATTGGAGTCCATCACTAACTATACTATTTTCCCATAAATGTGCTCCTATGATAGAATTGAAAGCTGCTGAGGAGTCCACAAAAGCAATGAACAATTTTTATTTCTTGATTTTGCAGTACTTCTCAATCAGATGAGCCAAGATAAAAATGTATGTAATAGTCCCTGTATCCTTTCTGAATCCCACCTGAAGTGAGAATATTTTGTGCTGAACAAGCCATTGTAGTAATCTGTTTAGTAGCACCTTTGCATAAATCATTGACACATTATCTCTTAAGCTGATGGGTCTATAGTTGGCTGGGTTTCCCCGGTCTCTGTTTTTATGACTAGGCACTATGCAACTACCCCTCCAGGTTTGAGGAGTAAAGTCATACATAGCACTCTTAAAGAAATCTGTTAGTATTGCTGTCCTCCATTTAAGGTCCAGTAAATAACAGTCTATAGGTATATTGTCAGGTCCTGGTGATTTATTCCTCCTAAAGCTGGAGATAGTGGGCTAGATATTCAAAGGGGTTGCGCCTGGCACAACTGAGTTGCCCCAGCGCAACCCCAGAAATGCTTCCCGGGGCAATATTCAAAGAAGGGAATTGCACAGGGCAATACCCAATGCACTGGGGTGCAAAGATAATGCATGCAGTGCATCTCCAGTGGGCGTGCCCATGCATATGCGGCACATCCCGATATTCAGCCCAGGATGTGCAGTGCATATGTTGGCACAACTCTGAGATGCGCGGTATACTGATGCACAAAGTTGAGCCTGAAAAAATAAGGCTCAAATGATGGCCACCCACAGGTGAGCTGCTGTACTACAAGGTGCAACACAGCAGCCACCAGTCATGGGTGGCCACCTGCCCATCCAGTACACTGTGAAGAAGCACCCATATCATCTCTGGTGGTCTAGTGGACCCCCTTCCCTGCCTGTAGCCATGATCACCATAAATAATATAAGGAAACTTCCCTGGTAGTCTAGTTGTACCCCTTCTCCCTCCTCGTAGCCCTGATCACTGAAAATAAAACAATTATATATCCCTGGTAGTCTAGTGGTACCCCCCCCCCCCCGTAGCTCAATCGCCGTAAAATAACTCTTTAAATATTCCCTGGTAGTCTTATTTATTTATTTATTTAAATCTAGGATTACAAGTACCTTTGAGCCAAGGCTCTTTTACAAAGATTCCATGTCAGGAGTAGTGCATACATGTTAAATCAAGAGCATACAACAATTTAAAATAGTACAGGTACACATCACAGTAAATAATATACTGTACATGATACACATTCAGGAGGATCATATCAAAAACCTATATTGGATATCTAGGTACAGGGAGGAAGGGTGCGAGGATAGGGGAGTGGCAGCTGACAAAAGAGACTAGAGCAGCTCAAGGCATTGTCAAAGTAAATCAGAGAGAGGTGCTTGATCTCAGTGGGGAAGGGGGAAAGTTAGGGGTGGCAGTCACAGGAGCTGGATGCAGTGAGATGAAGATGGAGACTGGGTTTAAACATGCCTAGTGAGGAGGTGGAGGTGATGTGAGTGCTGAGGGCATTCATCCTGCTGGGTGCATGGTGTGCAAAGGATCTTTGGCCCGGAGAGGTGCGGCATCGGGGAACCTGTAGAAGCTGACGTTCAGACCCTCTGTTGTTGTGAGGATTATTGTTTGGGCACAGAAGGGCTTGGACACCAGGTGGAGTAAGGCCCAAGGTATTTTTTTTCACGGTCATGCAGGTAAGGTACTTAATGCTGTTAGCGACTTGAAGCCATCCCGTTTGAGTGTAGAGGTCACATGTATGTGTGAGTCAGTGGACTCCAGTAAGGAGTTGACAGACCTTGTTTAGGGAGGTCTCAATGCACCTGAGGGCAGTAGTAGAGGCAGAGCCATAGATTATGAGGCCGTAGTCTATAATGGAGACCACAGAGCTCTGTATAGCAACCTTCAATGCTGCTGGGGTAAGATGCTGTCTGTTTCGGTAGAGGATTCCAATGCATGTGTTGCTGACTCTGGCAACACTTTCTATGTGGGTCCCATAGGATAGGCTAGGGTTGAGTGCGATTTCAAGGTATTTAAAAGATGACATTTGTTCAAGGGTATTTCCAGTGCTTATATAAATGTCAATGGGGTATAACCTGTGTTTGTTTTGAGAGCTGCAAAAAAGCATTGACTTGGTCTTTTTGTGGTTTCAAACCAGTTTATGTTTTGTGAACCAGTTTTCAACAGCGGAGAAACCAAGCTGTAGGTTGTGTTGTAAGGGTTGGGGGTCCTTATGGGGGGTGAGAAGCACAGCATCATCGGCATAGAGGATAATTTGTTCTGGGCAGGATAGTGGAAGGAAGTTCAGGAAAAGGCTGAAAAGTAGTGGGCCCAGTATGGATCCCTGAGGGATGCCTGAGCGGACAGGTCTGGAGCCAGAGAGTACTCCAGAGATATTTACTCTTTGTGAACACTGTTCCAGGTAACTATTAAGCCATGCAGTAGAGTCCTGGGAGAGCCCAGAATTCAGTAGCTGTTTAGTAAGCTGGCCATGGTTAACAGTATCAAATGCCTTAGTCAAGTTGATAAATACTGCTCCAGTTAGATGACCTTTGTCCAACGAGTTGTAAAGGACTTCAGTAAATTCCAAAAGGGCAGTTGATGCGCTGTGCCCTTGCCTGAAACCATGTTGCTGTGTACACAGGATGTTATATTTGTCCAGGTAGTCTGTAAGCTGGTCAGTAACAATGCGCTCTAGGGCCTTGGGGGGGGTAATATAGAGATTGGTCGGTAGTTCCCCTGTATGGACTTGTCACCGCTTTTATTGTCCAGAGTGACAATAGCAGATTTCTATTTGTTTGGGAACTGACTGAGGCTGAGGGAGAGGTTGAAAATTCTGGTTAGTGGGCACAATACCTCTTCAAGGGTGAGGGATAGCAGTTTAAGATCCAGTGAGTCACCACTGGCTCTGGACTTGGAGATGGCCTTAATTATGTATTTGCGGACATCATTCAGCTTGACTGTTTTGAAATAGAAAGGCAGCTGATTTGAGGTGGTAGGGAGGGAATTTGGAGTGGGGGAGTCAATTTCCGTAAAAAAGTTTGGGGGGAGAACACCACTGAGGTTGGTGAAGGCTGCATTGAAAGGTATTGGAAATTACCATTGGGTCAAGGGTGGTGGCTCTGTCGACATTCAATAGGGTTGGGAAGGATTTGGACTGCTTCCCTGTGACTTCCCTAATATTGTCCCAAAAAGATCTCCCATTTCCCTAAGTGTTGGTGAGGGCTTCCTTGTAGTAGGTACTCTTTGTCAGTCGTATTTGTTTTGTGCAGTTGTTGCAAGCCTGTTTGTAGTTTTGAATGTCAGATTGAGCGTCTGTAGCCCTAGCTATTGCCCAGAGGTGGTCCCTTGATTTTAGCTGTGCCAGTAGCTCAGCAGTGAGCAAGGGATTGGAGAGTGCCTTGACTTTGCACTTTTTGACTGGGGCATAGGAGTCACAGGCCACAGGCCACATTGAATGTGATGATGAAATAATCAAGGGCCGAGTCAACATCCGACGCATTGTAAATGGGTGACCAGTCTTGCCGACTAAGGCAGGATTTGAGATGGGTCAGTTGGCCTCAAGGAAGGACTCTGCCAGAAATGATTTTAGGAGGAGGCTTATGAAACTTGCTTGACCAATTACAGATGACAGGGGAATGGTTGCGAGAGAATCCAGGAGCACAGTGGTGTTGGTGATACGGGTTGAGGGACTGGCAAGAACCCAGTCCAGGAGACTGCTGGTACCTGATTTGTAGTTCTTCCTAGTAGGGGAATTGACCATCTGTGGTTAGGTTAGCTGAAGAGATAGCATCCTTGTGGGTTCCTGGGTCAGATGCAAGCCAGTTGATATTAAAATTGCCAAGAAGGAGGATCTTGGATCCAGGAGGTTGGGATCTGACAAAGTCCAGGACAACACTGAGACCAATCCCTTGGTCTTTTGGTGGGATGTAGACGGAGACTACAGTGAGCACTTTATTGTGGGCTCCAAGGAGTAGTTTGATAGGTAGGAACTGCAAAGAAGAGTAAGAGGGGGTAGTGGTAATGGGGTGACCAGTGATGTTATCTTTGATGTAAATTGCACACCCCCCCACCTCTTTTGGTCCTCCAATCAAGTCTGAAGATGTTGCAGCCTTGTAGTGCAATAGCACCGTCAAGAATTTTGGGTGTCAGCCAGGTTTTAACAACAGCAAGGATATCAGGGTTATGCTGATAAGCAAAGATTTGAAGGGCAGCAAGCTTTCGGAGGAGGCTGCATATGTTGAGGGTGGCAAGGATGAGACCCCTGTCTGGATTCGCAATTCTGGCAGGGCTGGAGGTAAGTGGGCCAGGGTTTGGGTGAATACTTCCTGACATCAGTAGGAGGAGGAACAAGAGTTTTAGTGCAATCAGTCGTTGTTCATAGTAGGTGAAGTTTCATCTCCGTTTTTTGCTAGACCGAATACAGTGTATGTGCTGTATGCCCCATGGCAGAGCAATGGATAGCAACAGGGGTTGGTTTTCCCAGGTTCCCTACTCATGTTTGTATGGCCAGCCCATAGTAGGGAGGTACCCCAAGGGAGGGCAAGGTGAATGGGCCAGAGTTCCAGGGTGGCAGTAGGAGATGAGTAGGTGGCAGATGTAGGGTGGAGAGGGGTGGCAGGCACCAGGAAGGTAGCAGAGGGGAGGAAGAAAAGTGAGAGCGAGAAGAGGCAGGAACAGGTGGTTGAGGAGAGGCATGGTCAGAAGGAGTACTAAAAATAGTGGAGTTTTGCTATAAGAAGTAGTGGGCAGACGAAAAAAAGGAGGGGCGGAGGACTAGTCTAGTAGTCCCTCCACCCCTCCCGATGCTCTGATCCCTATAAAATAAAATATTTGAACTTCCCTGGTAGTCTAGTGGTCTGCCCACCCCTCCTGTAACCCCAATTGCCGATCATAAGTTAAAGTCACCTCCCTGGTGGTCCAGTGGCACCCCCCAACCACGCAGGACTCCCAGCCCACCCAGCTCCCTCCTGTCATCAGCGGGCATCAGCATACCTGCCAGCATACCTCCGCAGCTGCACGGCGAATGACAGTGTACAGTATGGGCTGCAATCTTATTGGTCCACAATGTGGACCAATGGGCTTGCAGTGCATACTTGTAATAGTCATTCACATCAGCTGTTTTATGCCTCTTATATGTCTTGAATAAAAGTTTTTTATTTAGAAACTGGTGCCCTTGCAGTTTATGGTTTGTGTGTACTCTGCTTTTTTGTTTTTGGTTTGTGTCATATAGCATTGTAGCACCACTATCTTTGTGCCTACTCCAACTTGCGCTGGCTATTCTTTAAATCCACTCAAAGCTCTGTCAGAGGCTCTTTTCTACTTTGCTGACCGACTGTCTGGCCCTTGTCTTTACCAGTCATCGTCAACCCCATCTGAAGCATGCCCCGCTTGTACCGTTCCCCTGACTGGTCTGAGATTGTGATTCCAAGAGTTTCTAAGGTTTTTACCATGTGCAGTAGTGTCTCATAAGTTTTTACACCTCCCTACTCATGGATCACCAAATTCACTTGGTATTTGATCTGAGCTTTAATGTGTTTTTCCTGCAACTGCTTTATTACATAAACACCTCCTCTTCCTCATCATTTCTGAAGGGAAGTCCTGGTCTAAATTATCCTTTTCCTGTTAAAAATTTAAATCAGCTTTGCCCATGCCTTCTGTATCAACTCCTCTTTTACTGGATAGTAATGGAAATTCACAATAATCCATCTTGATGAGGCATCTGGCTTGGGGTTTGGCCCCAGTGCACAATGTACTCTCTCAGTCTCCCGTTTGTAATTGCTTGGCAGCTGTAGCTCTTGACATAGTCACAAGTCCAAATACTCATTGATGTTAGGATGCTCAGCGTCCTCAGGAAAACCAAAAGGACGGAGAGTTTTTCTGTGAGCTTGGCATCGGCATCCTCGACTCTGTTGGCTTACGTTGTCTGCTGCAGAGGTGCATCACTGTGTGACTCAAGTAGTCACCTTTGTCCCTTAGCTCTGCTATGGCCTTTTCAGTGGCCACTGTTCTCTGTTCTAATTTTGTCAGGTCACACTTAATATACATTGGCATCAATTCACTGCAAGGTCTCAAGTATTGCAGCCATATTGTCTTTACTGTTGGTAGTTTCTGCTGTTGATCTAACCTCATCTTTCTCCCCTTCCAAGTCCACTGTTATGTCAGACACTCGAGATGGGGAATTGCTAGGGTTTCTATGCCAAGCCGTGGATCTCTGCATCTTGTCAGCCTGTGCTCCCAAATTTTTAATTATTATTAACCACCCCATACAATGCACTGCAATCTGTCTGCTCTTTAGACCAAGTCTGCTATTTCAGGTAGGATTATTTTAGATTATATTCTGCTTGAGGTGGAATGTTGATATTAAGCTGCCAATCTTGTCTGAGGGGGAACTGGAAATCATGCCAGTCGGACGGTTCCTGAAAGGGCTTGATACTTTTTTAGTTACTGAGTGCTTTCAATGCAGAATTCCGTCCTGGAAATAGATTGAATTCAGGGAACAAACCCCTTTTCTAATAGGCAACTAAAAACATGGTTCCTGTCAATATGCCAAATGTGCATTAAGTGTAGGGATAGGATAATCTAACAGTAATACCTTTTTTTTTTGTACTTTTTATTTAGAAATGTTATGCTTAGATACAGCATTCAACAACTCCTTTGCAGTACAGTTCTTTATTTGTTTATTTGTTTTGTTTATTTCAGAGATCAGAAATACCTTTGAGTCATAGACTCCTTTACAAAGGTTCCACGTCACATGCAATAGATACAGATACACAATACAGTTAGTATAAATATACAATACAGTAAATGTTACAGAGTAAAGATATATTTATAACAGGAACTATTTGGCTAAAACATTCTGGAACTAGTGCAGTTTGAGACAATTAAAAAGACTGGGAACTTAACATCCCTGAGATGGCGGAGTTAAAAGCTGTATACAGAGGCCAGCCAGAGGCCATTGTCAATAGTAGAGGGACAGGGGGCATTGGTTCACATACAGTCGCAGACACTTGTGGACCAAAGATGGGCCCTAAGGTGCATTTTGAAATGACCAATTCTTTGATCAAGACAGAAGGAGGAGGGTAGGTTATTCGTCCACAAGGGTGCCCTGTAGCAAAACGATCTTTGGAATTGAGTTGTGCGACAGGAAGGGATGGAGAAACGATGGGTGTCTGAGCTATGGATGTGCTGAGCTTTTGAGTCCATAGTGATTAAAGGGGTGAGTGCTGCGGGGGAGAGGCCAAAGGAGATTTTTTTTTGCTAAGACACAAGTGTGGAATTTGATTCTGTTGTCAAGGTTAAGCCAATTGGTGTCCTGAAATAGCGCACAGGTATGGGTGAGTCTGTCACATCCTAATATAAGATGGCAGGCCTTTGGTTAGGACAAGTCTAAGACTATCAAGGGCTGAGGAGCTTGCCCCACCAAAATTCAGGAGGCCATAGTCAAGCAGGGAAAGTACCGAGGAGGAGGAGATAGTAAGCTTAAGGGCCTCAGGGGTAAGGCAATGCTTAAAGCGGTGCAAAAGCCCTAACCTAATATTTAGGGCCTTAGATAATTGATGTATATGTTCGTGATAGGTAAGGCCAGTGTCCAAAGTGATGCCCAGGTATTTAAAGGAATGCACAAATTCCAGGGGGGTCTGAGACACAGATAGTATTTGTGGAAATAGCCCTATCCTGGAATTCTGCAGATGTGTGAAAAGCATACCTTTGGTTTTTTTATAGTTAATAATAAGGCATTGTGAGACGAACCAGCTTTTGACAGCATTGAAGGAGGACTGGAGGGAATGGTGGAGTTGAGAGGGGTCTGGGCTGGAGGAGAAGATGACAGTGTCATCAGCATATAGTAATAGGTTGGAGGTGCAGGATGCGGGGAAGGAGTTAAGGAAGAGGCTGAATAGGTGGGAACCCAAAATGGACCCTTGAGGGACCCCTGAGAGGACAGGAGATTTGGAGGATAGGGTATTGCCAATTTTAACTTAAAGGGTCCGGTTGGTAAGATAGTCTGCAAACCATTCCACTGCTTCCTGTGAGAGACCTAGGTTAAGCAAGAAGGTTTGGAGTAGTGAATGGTGGATGGTATCAAAGGCCTTAGTGAGGTCAATGAAGATTGCACCAGTGATGTGGCCTTTATCCAATGCCGTATGGATGTGTGATGTTAGTTCAAGCAAGGCAGTAGTCGTGCTGTGACCTTTGTGGAAACCATGTTGTTGTTTGCAGAGAAGGTCATATTTATTGAGGTGGTCAGTGAGCTGATCCAAAACTATCCTCTTTAAGGCCTTGGAGGGGGGGAAGTATGGAGATAGGGCAGTAATTGTTAGTGGTGGAGTAGTCACCACCTTTAAATATGGGCGTGATGGAGGAAGATTTCCAAATGGCAGGGAATTTACCTAGTGAGAGGGAGAGGTTTAAAATGTGGGTGAGAGGAGCAAGGACTTCCTTAAGGGAGAGCCAAAGAATTCTGAGATCAAGGGAGTCGGCGTTGGAGGAGACATGACTAAGGGCAGCAGTAAGGTATGGTTCAGCTGACTTGGGAGAGATGCGGCGAAGGTAGAAGGGGGGGGCACCGAGGTGTGGGGAAGGTGTGCTAGGAGCTGGTGGGTCATAGAAGTTTGGGGAAGAACAGGGCTAAGGTTGGAGAAGGCATCACTGAAAACTGCAGCAATGTTAGTGGGGTCAGAGGTCAGGGACCCATTTGACATGACCTGGGAGGGGACCAGGTTGGGGATCTTACTGCATATTTCCTTAATGTTGTTCCAGAACTTACGGCCGGAGCCCCAGGACGAAGTTAAGGTGTATTTATAGTACTCTGCTTTTGCCCTACGAATAGCCCAAGTGCAATTGTTCCGAGCCATTCTATAATTCTGTCTATCATGGGGGAGGCTGGACTCAATGGAGAGATGCCATAATAAGTCTCTGGTTCGCATTAGAGACTTGAGCCTTTCAGTGAACCAAGGTACGTGATTGCCTTTAACCATTCTTTTCATGAAAGGTGCATAGAGGTCACATCTATTATTAAAGGACCGGGTAAATAGATCCAAGGCGCTGTCTAGGTTTACGGTGTTTGAAATGAAGGACCAGTCCATGACTCTGAGGTGCGCTTTTAATTGTTCTACATGTGAAACCATCAGAAAAAAGATATTCAGAAAAGAGAGAGAGACACACTGCAACATGAAATCAAGATTAGGGGGAACAGCCATACACAATGAAAATCTGTAATATTATTTTATCATTTGACTAATGCTGCTAATGCACTTAATGGAAAATTCACATATCAAATAATATTCACAACTGTAAAATGGGCTATTATGCCCTTAAGCAGTACACTCTTTATACAACAAGCTCAAAAATAAACTCCCAATTAGCTCCCTCAGCCTCCCTGTATGATTTACAAATATTCCATTTTAACCTCAGCTCACTCAATCGCAAGCTATTGTAGCATTAACATACAGTAGTACTAATTAAAATAATAAAAAAGGGAAAACAAGAAAGATAAATGTCCTGAATGTGTCCAAAATATTATTTACCTGCCTGAATAAGAACAACCTACATTATGGGATCAGTCCATTACCTAACATCGAAATAAGAAATTACAATCCCACTTCTAGGAAAATGAGAGATAGTTAATGTTATTAATTGTGACCTTAATCTCCTTCTCACTGCTTAGCTCAGGTATCTCCAAGCTCAGAATCTGACGAGGAGTCGCCCTCTCGAGCAGCCCTTTTGGCCTCCAACTTTTGCACCAGCTTTGCGGCCTCTTTAGGGTCCGTATAGATGTACACTTTCTTGCTGACTGTAACATGTAATCGAGCTGGCATCAAGAGATTATTTGGGATCTTCATCGATTGAAGTTGCCTCCTGATGGCGTCAAATCCTTTGCGCTTCATCCGGGTGGCATAGGAAAGATCGGGGAAAAACAGGATTCTGGATCCTTTCACCTCTAGTCTCCATTTAGCTCGTGCTGCTTGAAGGATCTGATCTCGCACCACCACGGAGGTAGTTACCAACATTATGGTCCTGTCACCATCTGAGGGAATACTCGGTCTTCGGATGTTAACCCGGTAGGCTTTTACAATCAGTCCTTGTACATCTATATCCAGGGTCTCCGACAACCATCCAACTAAGTGGCCAGGCAAATCCTCTCCCTCAACTGCCTCTGGTAGCCCTATTATCCTAATACTAGCAGCACGCATCAGATTCTCCAAATGTTCCAGTCTGGATTTGATCAAATTTTGCTCTCTCACACACGCTGCAGCTGCTTGGGCCCGTCCCGCCGATCGCTCTGCTGTTTGTGCTGTGTCCACCAACCCATCCAGCCTCAGTTTGACCTGGACCATTCGAGCATGGTATGTGTCCATTTTCTGGTCCATAAGCTGGACCGTTTTGGTAAGGTTTAGTACTGCAGACTGCAGAGTCTCCAGCATCACCGGGCCAGGCTCTCCAACTGCCTCAGTGGAAGTAGGCAAGTTCCCAGGCATGGATGGTGGTTTGGAGACACCACCACGAGGGGCAAATAAATTAGCAAATAAATTAGCTTTCTGCTCCCCTATTTTTTCTGCCCATGTTGATAAATTCGATATGCCTGGATAGCTCTATACCTTAGGAAGCCCAAATTAGTAAGTTTCAAAGTTCATGTTCAGCCGAAATATAGAAAATATATTACGTTAGGACACTGAATCAGGAGCTCTTTGAAAGTACGTCTCAACAGCTAGGTAGCTAGCCATGCTCCCCCCCAACAGTAATACCTTGATCTACATATTATCCATCTGTTCTGAATATCTGTGTTTGTAAACATGGTGTAACTTAATGATGTCTCCTTTTTTAAACAGAGATGTGTATATTGTATAGAGATAGTTAGTATTTTTATGTACTCAACTGCATTTGTTATTTTTAGGATGCAACATTGGCATGAATGTATGTACGGATGTCATTACATAGATACATAGATACATAGACAGTGTCTGCAGATAAGGGCCTATGGCCCACCCAGTCTTCCCATTTGAGCCTGTAAATTCAGTTTATGTTTTCCTAGAAGTCTGTTGCTCCTTACCCCTGACCTCCAGAATTCCTTTATGTCTATCCCATGCATCCTTAAATCTCGTGATTGTTTCAGCCCCCACCACTTCCTCTGGCAGGGTGTTCCACTTGTCCACCACCCGTTCTGTGAAGAAATTCTTCCTCATGTTTCCTCTGAATCAGGACATCCTCCCTCCAACTTCATCCCATGCCCTCTAGTCCTGGAACATCTTTTTCGCTTAATAATAGTGTATTCCTGCACCCTGTTCCTCCCTGTGAGATACTTGTATGTCTTTATCATATCTCCTCTCTACCTCCTCTCCTCCAGGGAGTACATGTTCAGTTCCTTCAACCTGTCTTCATAGGACTTGTGATGCAATCCATGCACCATCTTTGTTGCCCTCCTCTGAACCTTCTCTACCCTGTCTATGTCCTTACATAGGTATGGTCTCCAGAACTGTACACTGTACTCCAGGTGGGGCCTCACTAGTGTCTTGTATAGCGAATTATGACCTCCCTTTTCCTGCTGGTGATGCCCCTGCCTATACATCCCAGCATCCTATTTGCTTTACCTGCTGCCTTGTCGCATTGTTTCTACCTTGAGGTCATCAGAGATGATAACCCCTAAGATCCTTTCCTGCTTGGTGCATGCTATAGCCTCACCCCCGAACTGATATATTGTGCCAGGGTTTTTGTGCCCCATATGCATTATCTTGCACTTCTTTGCATTGAATTTCAACTGCCAAACTCCTGACCATTTGTCAAGTTTCTGCAGGTCCCTTCTCATTCTGTCTACACTCTCTGGTGTGTCTACTCTGTTACAGAGCTTTGTGTCATCAGCGAACAGTGAAATTCTGCCTTCTAGGTCCTGTGCAGTGTCACTGATGAAGATGTTGAATAGGACCGGTCCCAGCACTGATCCCTGTGGTACTCCACTGGTCACTTTTCCCTCTGTGGAGTGACAGCCATTTACCACCACCCTCTGTGTCCTGCCACCCAGCCAGTTACCTACCCACCACACTACTGTCCTGCCACACCCATATTCCCCAGTTTGTGTAATAGTCTTCTATGTGGCACAGTGTCAAAGGCCTTTCTGAAGTCCAGATAGGCCATGTCCACTGCCCTCCCCTGATCTACCTCCCTGGTCACCCAGTCAAAAAATTCAATGAGGTTGGTCTGACATGACCTCCCCCTGGTGAAACCATGCTGCCTTGGGTCCTGTAGTCCATTGACAACCAGATGTTCTACCAATCTCTCTTTCAGTAGCGCTTCCATGATCTTCCCCACTACCAAGGTGAGGCTGACTGGTCTGTAGTTCCCTGCTTCCTCTTTGTTCCCGCTTTTGTATAAGGGGACTACATCTGCTGTCCTCCAGTCTTTGGGTACCTCCCCTGTTTCCAGTGATCGGCTAAACAGGATAGCCAGAGGTTCAGCCACCACCTCTCTTAGTTCTTTAAGGACCCTGGGATGCACTCCATCTGGCCCCATTGCTTTATCAACTCTTATTACTTTCAGTTCCTTCAGGACCCTTTCTCATGTAAAGGGACTTGTGTCCATTTCTGCACCATTCTCACCCCTTGTACTCCCTTCAGACCCATTACCCTCCTCTTCCTCAGTAAAGACTGAGCAGAAATACCTGTTCAATATGTCAGCTTTACTGTTGTCATCCTCCACGCGGCCCCCATCCTCCCCCTTCAGTCTCACTATCCCTCCCTTTGTCTTTCTTTTTTCACTTATGTACCTGTAAAAGGTTTTGTCCCCTCTACCCACTGATTTTGCAATGTGTTCTTCTGTCTGAGCTTTGGCTTCCCTTACTGACCTCCCTGCCTCCCTTTGCTTCTCCTGGTACTTCTCCCTATCCCCTTCTGCCTGTGCCTTTTTGTATTGCCTGAATACAATCTTTTTGGCTTTCACTTTCTTTGCTACCTCTTTGGAAAAAATGGTCTCCTCTTCCTTTGCCTTTTGCTAACCTGCTTAATGCATAATTCTGTTGTTCTTCTAATCCCCATTTTAAATACTGCCCACTGTTACTCAACCCCTGATTCCTGTCCCATTCCCCTTAATGCCTCTTTCAAGTATCTCCCCATTTTCCCAAAGTCTGCCCCCCTAAAATCCAGGATACGTGTTTTTGTGTGGTTTGGTTCTCCTCTTTCTGTGATTTCAAACCACAATGACTGGTGGTCACTGTTTCCCAGGTGCTCCCCCACTGTTAACCCCATCACACTGTCCCTGTTTGTGAGCACAAGGTCCAGTATTGTCTTCTGCTGAGTTGGTTCCATGACCAGTTGCTTGAGGAAGGCACTCTGAAGGGTCATTGTAAATGAGTTTTGGCTAAATGACTTAATCCTAAATAAATGTAGATTTAAACTTGAGATTTTAGCATGATCAGCACTGTTTTCTGTTCAGATTGCACTTCTCCCATAATTTCCTCCCCCAGCTGTTCTCATGCTCTTTGATTTACTAGCAGAATACAGATACAACATAATATACTGTATTTCATGCATCTGCTGCTCTCCTTTCCTTTGCTTGATAGTTCCTTCCATTTTCCAATGATGAGGGCTCCAGTTTGTGCTGGACTCTTAGTTTGTTACTTAATTATTTTAAAAAAATATTTATTTCACTTGATCCCCAGAGTAATCCTAGCTTCCATTCCTCTTTGGCTTGCACAGTCCCGTCCCTGAATTTCTTTTTTAATACTCTTCCTCCCATGCTCTGTTCCCAGAATCCTTCCACTTATCATATAGCACCACATTGTTCTCCCTTTTCTTCTACAGGTTCTTTTACAGTCATAGAGACCTTTGTCTAGCCATCTTTCTCTTGTTGCCAGTAGCTGCCTCCATTATAGGCCACTTTAAGGCCTCTTTATTTGTATTAGCACTCCCACTCAGCAGTGTAGTCATCAATTTAGTCATAATCATCTCTCTGAGCTCATCAAAATCAGCTCTTCTCACATTTAGTGTCTTGATCTTTTTTGGTATAATAGCATCCCCTTTCACATCAAATTCAATACTGTTATAGTCACATTGAGCTTTTTCTCAACTTGGTGGCTGTTTATAGGTCCTGAATGCCCATTTAATGATATTGAAAACAAGACTGTGTGATGCCGACAACAGCAGTGGACACATCACGTGACAGGGACTGATATAAATGTGTTTGTAATACTTCCTGCTGCACTGAGAGTAGAATGAGAAAATAAAATATAAATATGTATTTGTTTTTTTACAATTGTTGATTGAGAAAGGTAGACTAAACCAAAACTCATTTTCAGGTGCATCCCAGAAGCACAAGGAGATTATGTGACTTGCTCAAGCTCATGCAGTATATAAGCAGAGGTTGTGGGATCGAACCCAGGTCTGCTGGATGAACCGAGTTCATTCACAGTGCCTTGCTATGACAGTAGTTATAAACTTTAATGCTGATTTATGCTTTGTGGACCCTTCCATCAACCCTTCCATTGACTAAGGAATGTATCATATACTGCTGTGCAAAAAAAACACTCGGCTGCCCTTGGATCATTTATACACATTCTGCATATTCATCCTAGCCTGCAAATGGTCTACCCTTCATTGTCTGCTGTATGACCAGCTTAACTGGAGTAGTTCCTCAGTCAAGCATGACTACCTCTGGTTTTCTTTGTTGTGGAACTGTGCACAAGAAAAGCCCCAGACTCCATCCTAGCCCACTTCACACTGTCAGGTTGTGCCCACTCACTCCATTCAACAGCAGCACTTACCTTCTCAGTTCCCAGGATGAAGTGAGAATTTGGTAGAAAGGCCTTTGCATTTGCAGCACCAGACACCTGGAGCAAACTCCCTCTGCCTCTCCTGCAGAGGAATGCTTCTTGCTTGCAAGTGTCCAGTCTTTCCAACCCACTGTACTGTATTTGTTTTGGTCCAGTATCCCCTCCCCAACTATGATTATGTTGCATAACAATGGTCCTGCTCTTTATTTGCTGTGACCCCACCTTGTTAGCCTGCTTTAATTACTGTTTAGATGGACTTACTTTTACAGTTTGTTTTTTGCCTGATATATTTTAATCCATGTGTAATTATTCTTGCTGGACTATGTTAACTCGTTGACTGCTGCTGTCCTCCCTGGGGCCCTCATGAAAATGAGATGCCACATCTCATGGGGTTATCCCAGTTAAAGCTATTGCACATAAATCAATAAACATATATTCCATTTCTGTAGCTATCAAAAGATGGAAGAAAAATGAGACTAATTACTAGTATTATGAGAGATTATGAGTTAACCTTCAATTTTGATGCCATCGAGGAGCCTTAGGTTTTCACTCTTTTCTGTAATTTTTTTTATAAAGTGCAGTTACTGGATAATTTGATCCCTTTTATTGGGTCAGCATGTGTCTTGTACAAAGATGTTATGTTACAGGATGCTGGAGTTTATCAGGAGGGGTATTGACAGCAAAAGAACAGAAATAATTTTACCCCTTTGTAGATCCTTGGTGAGACTTCACCTGGAGTACTGCGCCCAGTTCTGGAGTCCTCACCTCAGGAAAGATAAGGGCAGGCTGGAGACAGTACAGCAAAGGGTGACTAAGATGATTCTGAGCCAGTTGAGCAGGTCTTACGAGGAGCACCTCAAGGCACTGAACATGTACTCACTAGAGACCACAAGGGAGGGGGGGAGGATAAGCTAGAGACCTTCAAGTTCATAAAAAGGGAATTAATAAGGTGAACTTCGAGGAGCATTTTAATTGAATACTAGCTCACAGTCAAGGGGACATGAGTGGAAACTTACTGGAAGGGGGGTTCAGGAGGGGCATGAGAAAGCACTATTTTACAGAAAGGGTGGTGGAACTGTGGAACAGTCTACCAGACAATGTGGTGGGTGTGAAAAACATTGGTGGCTTCAAACACATTTGTGACTATATGATGGGTATTATGGTTGCTAGGGTTGCAGAACTAGTGGAGGGATGGGGGGTGGATGGGGAGGTCTACGACCCTGAGGAGACAGTAAGTCCCAGGGCTAAATAGGAAACTTGGGCAGACTGGATGGACCATTGGACTTTTTCTGTTGTTATTGTCACTGTCTGTGTTATAATATACTTTCAGGGCCACAGAGGTGTCTTCGTCAGGTGTAATCAGGATTACTATTGATGAAGGAAGCTGTGTAGACACAAAGGCTTGTGTGCTCTATAATACCTTTGCATGAGACATGTATTGGTCCAAAGAAAGGTATCAGACTGTCTAGTGACTCAAGTTTTCCAAGGGCCAACACAGCTACTTTTTGTTTTTGTTACGAGAGCGAAGTAATAATATTTACTTATGGATTGAAGTTGGATAATGGACAATATTTTGTGTTGTCTTGCAGTGTTCAGGCTCTGTGGGTTATTCAAGACAGATTGACTGTGCAATGAAATGTTTAGTTAATACTTTCATGAAAATCTTGGACATACAGTAGAAGTTAAAACCCTCTTCTTACAGTAATCTCTGATGTAGTGCATTTCTGCTTATAATGACATTCTCCATATGTCTGACACAACAGAATTTAATGAAAATTTCTCCTGGTACTGTATAACTGAATTCATGGTACATTAAAGTTATTGCTTGGCAATTTTATTTCTCTATAACAAGGTTCCAATGTTTAGCACTGTCTTTACATCAAAATGTTTATATCAGGTTAAGATGTATTTGATGTGGATTAAATAAAACAGCAATTTTTGTTTTGGTAATATCAGTGGTCAGTAGTATACCTCATGCTGTTCCTCATCACAAAGCACTTCCAGTAGGTAAACAAATGTTCCCTGTCTATTATCCTTATCTGAAAGGATAGCCTAAACAACAGTGACTTTTTCTCTGGAGATGCCTTTGTAGATGCTTTACCCTGAATATATAATTTCTGTGTAGAAATTTAAAAATGGAAAGAACTAATAATGGATAATTAAATTTAATAAGTCTGACTGTACAGCAGCCAGCTACAAACACATATAACCACATATTACTAACAAAATCATTATAGCTATATATTGCAAGTGTCAACCAATAGCCAGCTATTTTAAATGATAGTCTACTCAAATACCATGAATTTAAACATTCATTATTTTTTTTTTGTTACAGAAAAGACTATTAAAGCTCTGTATAAAATGAGAAAGATAAGCCAAGAGAGCCTACTATTACAGCTGTGGAGGCTGGGCAAGATAAGGGAGCTAAAATACTAAACATGCACTTCAAGTATCTAAAAAAATTGCATTTTTACATTTTGGACTCATTCCTGCAGCACCCTGCCATGTGATAGAGTTTCTGTTTTATGGAAAGAGCAATTAGGAAGAACCCAGACTTTGAAATGTTACTGCTTAGCACATCAGTCTATGTGGCTTTCCTATAAAAGCTTGAAACTGTTTGGCAGCAAGACCCAGGCCTCCAAGGAAGAAAAGATGCTGCAGAGATGTTCAGAATGCTGGGAAGGGACAGGAGAGAGCTGCTTTAGTAGCACCTCCAAAGGCGGACCGCATCACAAACTTGATGACCTGGGTGATCACATGCAGTCAGCTGGGCCCCGCCTATAAAAAAGTGCTAGAGGCATCTTCAGTCACGGAGATGTGCGTGGAGTTTCAGTGTCAGTACAGTGGAAACTGCCTGCCCAGTGTGTCAGACTATAGCTGCCAGCTCTCCCATGTCACCAGACCTCTGACACCATGTGACCTCTCCCCAGTCACTAGTGTTTCAAAGGGAAGAGAGGCTAAAGTTCCTCCAGTGGAGGAAGGTACTGCTGGCAGTGGTGGAAGCAACAAAATCTACTATTTCTTGAGTGCTGATCAAACGGTTAGCCCCAAATAAGTGGGTTATTCTCACTGAATATATTAATACAGCCAAAGACAAGGACTCCACATAAATAATGATGAGATACTGGTGGCCATAGCTGTGACACTTATGCTGTTGTCTGAATGTATGATTTTCTGTGGTCATATATCATTGATACAGTATATGAGAAAATAATTCTGATTGACAGAAACAACCAATTTAAATTCATGGTTAGGTTTAAAAGAATATAAATATACTCTTTTAAGAAAACAGGTTTAGCATTAAATATATTAGTGAAACATCACCCTGAACAAATCTTTCTTTTTATAATGATTTCTAGTATCTCTTTACATGTGAAGTGCTTACTAGTCAGGCTTACATAGTGGTGTGATGGGAGCTATCACCTGGGTCAAAAGTTGAGTTTTCTGGCCTTCAACTAACCATGGAGGTTGTGTGTGTATATGTGTGTGTGTGTGTGTGTGTGTGTGTGTGTGTGTGTGTGTGATGAGTTCCACAAAGGGGAGTTGCTTGGTTGTGGGTTGGGGAGGGAGTGGAGACAATTGTAGGCTGCTCGATATTCACGTATTCTCTGGTGGGTGGCCTCAGTGTGATATTTGTATCCATTCCAAAAGTAGCTGCTGGCTTGCCCTACTGTCCAGGGAAAGGTGCAACCTCCAAAAAGAGCAGTGGATGGGGAAATATGGACATACTTCCCCAATACAACACATGATTACTTAATTATCTGTTGATATTTTTTTAATATTTTTTAACATACAGTATATCATATGAGTTTAGGTTTTTGGGCTGTACTGAGTCTCTTATAGAAAGCTTGTAAATGTTTTTATAGGGCAGCAGCTGGAAATGGGCCAGGGTTTCATATTGATTAAATAAATCTGGCATTGATTTTTTTTAGAAATATATCTGATGGAAAAAATAATTTGCAGACTTGAGACCCTTGGTGTTGGAGTACAAGTGCAAATAAATCCTGGTTATCCTAACAAACATGACAGACTGTGTTTAGGGCTGAACTCAAGAGAAGAAATGAAATAACCAGCAAGCTACATGATGCCAAAAACTCCCTCTGAGCTGCACACCCCGTCAGCACATTGAAATCCAGTGATAAGGTTGTAAATTCTCGTCACTGGCCTGGAGTTTAGTGTAAACAGTCTGAGGGTCTCCTGGACCACAGAGTGAGACTGCACAGCCTTGCCAGTTTCTTGATCACAGGTTATGTTCAGTATCAGCTGTCGAGTCACAGAGCTTACATTACAGAATTTTCCTTGTATATCAGCTTAGCTGCTAGTGATCCATGGGGGGAAGGGGCTGTACTCAGAAAAAAATGCAGCACTTTGGACCCAGACCTAGATTAAGGGCTACAGAATAGACAGCCAATAGTGAAGATTTATTTCTACATTTACAATCTTATCAAGAGCAAGGCTCCTGATTATTCTGACATAAAAAAGGGCTTTGGCATTTAAACTTCTGTGAGGTAATACTGTAAGGAGACCTAGTAACAGTGATATCAGCTAGTGTAACTTCTAATTTCAATTGGCTAATTGTACCAGTCTTATTTGCCACCTACCTATTCTGCCTCTTTAGCACTTATTTTTTTGATCTGTGCTGTTTCTTGGAAAGTAGCTTGCTTTATTTGTTAATTTATATTTGAAAATTGGAAACTGGGAAAGGCACACTGAGCCTAGTCTCTTTCCAGATGCGACTTGGGGGAAGGGTAAACATGGGTAGTCAGTACATTAGAACAATAAATAAAAGGATGAGAGAGATTACTGTCATGTTGATAAAAGTACAGTAATGGTGCAAACAAGCAGCAGGAATACAACGCCAATTAAACAATAGGATTGAATAAAATGCAGAGCAAGTACGACTTGAGGATGTCAGCACATGAAACATGTCAGGCAAAACAGGTGCAGTTCACTGATGTCTGAGGCATCATAAGGAGGTGGAGTGATGAGTGGCATGAGGGAGCTGGTTTCAGAGAAGTGGTAAGTGATGGGAGAAGGCAGACTGTCCAGCAGAGGAATGAAGGTGAGGTGTGGAGAAAGTATACTGGTCTCCTGAGTGGAGGGAGCATGGAGCTGAAGAGATAGGAGAGAGGGGAGAGAGGTTAGATAGGTGCAGAGAGTCAAACCAGTACTTGGAAATAAAGAGACTATTATGGAGCTCGCAATGTAAGTGTGGTGGGAGAATGTAGAAGGAGAAGTAGAAGGAATAGTGGTGTGTTTGTGAAGGGGAGTTGGTCACTAAGTGACACAAGGTATTATAGAGGGTATCCAGGCTGACAAGGGAAGTAGAAGGGGCAGTCCCATACATCATGTCAGCATTGTCAAAGGTATGGATCACCGTTTTGGTATTTTGGATATTATTTATTTATTTGAAAAGTTTCACCAGGAAAGGCATTCTGAGCTAAGATAGCTTGTTTCCAGATGTGTCCTGGGGGGAAGAGGACAAGAGATAAGTACAACTGATTTTTACAGCAGAAAAAAACTTCACAAAATAAAACTTCATACAGAAATTAAATAACATTGAGCAGTTATGTACAATAGGTAGGTATGTAGACTAGACAAACGTGAAATAAATAAATATTGAATCCCAGGCAAGGTATGGGAGGCATGTCCCATAGTAACAGAGGAATGAATGATTTTAAAGGAGAGGACAGTAGGGGTTTGTGGACAGAAGGAGGAGTAGGGGATAGGGTGCATATGGGGGAGCAATTGTGTGGAATGTAACAGGAGCAAGAGGGGGAGGAAAGACAAACATACCTACATCTCTCTGGGATGCAGACCCTAGAAGGGCTGGACACAGCTGGATGCACACCCAGGCCGTGTCTGGTTTCCTGGCCTACATTGCAGAAGGGTACAAGATGGGAAAGGGGTGAAAGAGGAGGAGCTAGTGTAGAATGTAATAGGAAGAGGAGGAGGAGTAGGAGGAAAAGGTGGTGGGGGATTGTGGTAGAGAAGGAGTGGCAAACCATCATTCCTCTGTGATGCAAACCCCACCAGGGCCAGACACAGCAGAGTGCACACCCAGCTCATGAACTGGTTTCCTGGCCTGCAATGGACAAGGGTAGAAGTGAGGAAGAGAAAGGAGAAGAAGAAGAAGTAGGCAGGAGGGGGAAGAGGAGCAGGGGAGGAAGGGAGGAAGGGGAGAAATGGAAAGGAGAGTGAATGGTTAGAGGAAGAGAGTTTATAAGCTTGAGAGAAGGTGATGAGGGGAGTAGAGGCTGGGGAAGGCAGTGAGTACAAGTAGTGGAGGTCAGTTGCAGTTACATGTGGGAGATGAGAAGTTACACAGTAGGGGGCTAAAGAGTGCAGGGAGGAGACAGATTGGATGGATAGGGGGAGGGAGTGCCAGAGCTTAGGGAGTCGGTATGAGAAAGCAGCCTGGCCAGCTGAGGAGAACCTAGAGGGAAGAGCAAGGGAGAGGAAGTGGGAGCTGTACAGGGCATAAGAGTTCGGGGGCTGGGAGAAGATAGCAGAGAGGTAGGAAGGGAAGGAGCCAAGCCAGAACTTGGCAATAAAAGACGAGCAGTGGCATATGCAGTCCTCTTGGACTGCTGCATCCCAATGGGAAGTGTAACATTATTGAAGCAACACCGGTCAGTGCCAGTGATGCTCCCAGCCTGCAACAGAGGCTCCTAGGGCTGAGGGCTGGAGGTAGGAAAGCCAGCTGGGACTTGTTGCCCAGTTTTCTGGACAGGTGGGAGTGCATAGCTACCACTGCTGCCCATAGGCAGGTATAGTTGCCACCCCCTCTACCTTCCCCTGGCAATGTGGCATTCTTTCAGAGGATTGGCAAGAGACCAGCCCCCACTACCTGGTACACACCAGTCCCACCTACCCATGTAGCAAGGCACATGAACAGGATTCTGGCGTGGAGGGGCCTACATCTCCTTTGTTGACACTGCGGGGTGCCTCGATAGTGTGACTCCTGGACATAGGGGGCATTTGGCAATGTTTTTCTACCCTCCACATGTGCAGAACCCTCTGAGGATCAGGCCCTAAGAAGTATAAACATCAATCAAGAAATATGCAATCATATGAATTGGGCAGCACCTGGAAATGAGCCTCAGCTCAGTGTGCCTTTCCTGGTTACCAGTTTTGAATAAATAAATAAACACTGCCTGGAATAATGTGCTCGGAAGGAAACTGTTACAGGAAAAAGATGGGCACCATAATGGGCTGACCATCTAGCAGCTGAAGTGGAATGAGAGTTCTCTTGCTAAAACTCTCATTAGTATTCCTTTATAACTTTATCATTTTAGTCTTTTACTAGTAGTAGGTTTTTAAGTCATTCTAGTGTAGTCAGGGCTTTTAAAGTCAGTTTATGTAAGCTTTTGTGCTTTCATTAGTTTGTTCTCTGGTTAGTCAGTCCATACTGCTTACAAAACTAGATCAATGACCCAGAGAACCATTGTCAAGTGTTCAAGTACCCGACTAGGTGAGGAGTCCTCATGGTCATTAGATGTTGGGGAGCCCTCCCTTTTCTATTCTTCTGATGCATTCGCTTTTGGGAACCACCTGTGTGGCTCTCGATCAGTCATCTGCTCAGCTGTGAGAGGGGCTGGAGGCCTGAAATTGCCTGTAGTCTTGTGTTGCAGATTGCCTGGAGTGAAATGAGAATTGTGGTGGTGTTTGGGCCTGGTTTCAAGCCAGATCGATTTTGTCACCAGATTGGTTCCTCTCGGCAGTTTGTGCATTTGCTTTAGTTATTGATGCATGCACAGTTGTAGCCATTGCCAGATGGGAACCAAATCTACATGATATACATGCCAGATTGGTTCCCACTGCAATATAGGTGCCCAGATAAACCCACTTCCTCAATCAATAGTATTAAAGAAACACAAAAACCACAGCACTGTGGGAAAAGGCCAAAGCTTTTACTCAACAGATTATTTGCACATACACGTTTCTTTTGGAATTTTTCATCTGTTACACAAAATTTTTTATATGTGAATGTGACAATTTACTATGATAATGATCTATGCAAAAGGAGTCCCTGTAAGCCATAATTGTGAGGCAGAGGCTGGGGAGAATGCAAATGAGTTAGAGCCTTTGACGGGGCAGCTGTGCAAGCAGACTGGGTACAGATGCATTACATTTATCCCTGTCATACTGTCATGTACAACTCTATGGCACATGAATTCTTCCTGGTAGCATTCCATCCTTCTAGCACTGCTGAATGACTGGAATGATGCATTCTGATTCTGAACCAGCATTCTTAAACTGTTGGTGGAAGAACTGTTTTATTAAAAATCACCCTCTTAATGAGGAAAATATTCAAGAGGTATACTTTTAATGCTTTCTTTTGGAATAATTTTTATAATAGCAATAAGGCACTCTCAGGAGTTCGATTAACAGTCTGCTAATCACCCCCATAGGGGCAATATGGCACTCGGCTGCACGTTGTGCCACATTACACCCTTAGTGGGTGATAGACTGTTAATCTAACCCCTGGTCATACCTTATTGCTTAAATGGATTCTATGCCAGAGGAAAGCACTACAGACCATGAGAAATGGCATGACAGGTTCGACCCAGGAACCAAAATTCATTCTAAAATGTTTCCTAGATATCAGAATGGGAATGATCTTGATTTATTTTTAAGATAATTTGAGGGAATCTGTGGGCAGTTGGAATTCAGCAGGGCTTCTTGAGCAACTCACCTGTTGCCACTGCTTACAGACGAGGTATTAGAAGCTTTTGCCCGAATGGACAATGATGATTAAATTGACTATGATAGTGAAAAATGCCTTGCCACAGTGTTTTGAGTTCACCCCCGAGGCCTATAGGCAAAAATTTAGAAGGTTTAGAAAGCCACTGGTGGACAGCTATGCTAAAATGTATGTGCAGATAAGTAACTTGTTAGAATGCTGGGTAGAGGGTGCAAAAGCTCGCCTGTAGAGAAAATAAAATATTTATTTCTCCTGGAACAATTTCAAAAAACTGTGCCTGAGGAACTGAGAATATGGTTATTGGATAGAATTCCAAACTCCATGAGGGAAGCAGCTGAGAGGGCCGATCAGTTCATATCCAGCTTACCATCCTCTCATCACAAAGGTAATGTGGGAGGGATATCAGGTGGTTTTTAAAGGAATCAGGGGGGCAACCTAAAGGAAGCCAATCTATGCCTGAACCAAGAGGGAAACCACCTGGTCTCAAAAACATGGAGACAGGTGAATGCAGGTGCCATATCTGCCAGAAACTGGGGCATTTGTCTTATGACTGCCCAAAAAATGTGAAAAAAGATGCAGCTGCAGTGGGAGGGAGTAGCTCTGGAAGCTCCCAGCAGTCAGTAGCTTGCGACACTCCCTGGTGAAGAGTTGTACTTGAAGCGTCAGGGCAGTTGTGGTGTGTGATTCAATGTCTGTTCACACACTTCACTGAGCATTAAGGCACTTTAAATTTTAATTTTGTGAACTGTGTTCTGTTTCGCTATGAGTACAGGTTTTCTCAGATTTTGTTCATACAGCTGGGCTAGCCACCTGTTTTCCTGCACTGGCCCCATACCGAGGCATTCATGGTCTCTAACTTGGAAGTGAGACAGTAGCTTGTACACAGAGTGCAGTGTCCTTTAACTCCACTGCACACATGTGCCCTGTGTGTATAAATAGGATGGTGACGCAAGGATTGAGGGACACTGGGACCTCCATTTCTTTGGTGAAGCAGGATTTGATTCAAGAAGAATACAGTCTGCCAGTCCAGTTTTCTAGGATTAGAGGAGTGACAGGTCCTGTAGTCTCACTGCCACTGGCCTGGACTTTTTTAAGCTGGGAAGGTGGCCAGGGCATACAAGAGGTAGGTGTTGTACCAGACCTGCCCATGGATGTAATCATCGGTAATGACTTTGACAGTCGGGTCAATGTTGCATGTGTCACTACCTGTAGCTTGGCAAGGTATTAAGCTCTTGAGGGCCCAGAGGAGGTAGTGAATGAGGCAGCAACCCCTACCTCAGTAGCAGAAGAAGTTGTAGCTGAAGAACAAGCTGGGAGCAGCAGTTCTGAGCCACAGTTACAGACTGAAGAGATCCCAGCCATGGACAGCTTTCCCCCAGCAGAGTGTGTCTTGGGGAAGTTCAGGCATGCAGAGCTAGGCAGAGCTCAGCAAGCTGACCCATCCCTGCAAAAGTTAATGGAGTTAGCCACTAGTGTGGAAGGTAACTCTCTGAGCTCTGGGAAAAGGAAGGTGTACTGGGAGAATGGGCTCCTGTACCATGAGTGGGTTCTTAAAGGAGGGCTGGAGTAAAGGGTACTCCTGCAGATAGTGGCTCCCAGGGAGTATAGGAAGCAACTTCTGGCCTTAGCCCACAACATAGCCTTTTCAGGATACCTAGGGGTCAGCTGTACAAAAAGGCATCTGATTAATAATTTTTACTGGCCTAGTATTGTTAAAGACATGGAAACTACTGCCGGAGTTGTCCGTAGTGCCAGAGGGTGAGAAATGTTGGAGACGAGGCTAAGGTGGCTTTGAGTCCCTTGCCTGTTATTGAACAGCCATTTTGATGAGTTGCCATGGACATTGTGGAGCTACATAGCACCCCAAGTCGCTCTGACAAGTGGTACATTTTGGTGGTCATAGATTATGCCACACAGTATACAGAGGCGGTGCTGTTGTCCTCCATTGAGGCTGAGAAGGTGGCCAGCACACTGCTGTGGATATTTAGCCAGCTGGGTTTCCCCCCAGGAGATTCTTGTAGACCAGGCCACCATTTTCATGTCTGATATAATGATTAGTGTCTGGAAGAAGTGTGGGGTAAGGCAACTTAGGGCTTCACCATACTACCCCCAGACTAACATTCTGGTCGAGTGATTCAATGGGCCCCTTAAGACCATGTTAAGGGAATTTGCTGACCAGTATGTGAGAGAGTGCAACAAGTACCTTCCCCATCTCCTTTTCATATATAGGGAAGTCCCCCAGGAGCCTATAGGGTTCTCAACTTTTGAGTTCCAATTTGGCCATAGGGTAAGGGGTCCCCTTGATTAGTGAAGGATGAATGAGTGGGTGATCTTGCTCCCCAAGGGGACTCTGTTATGGAGTATGTCCAGAATTTCAGGTCACAGCTCAGGGAGCTCATGGGGTTTGCCTGGGGGGCACCTTGCTGCAGAACAACAGAGACTGAAGACATGGTATGACCATGGGGCCAGAACCCAGGAGTATGAAGTCAGGCAATGGGTGATGGTGCTTGTCTTGGTCTAGCAGAACAAATTACAGGTGGCTTGGGAGGGGCCTTGCTCAGTGATCAGGAGGATAAATAATGTGAATTACTTGGTGGATCTACCAGACAGGAGGCGCAAACAGTGAGTCTACCATATAAACATGATGAAACTCTATCATGACAGGGATGAAATGGGTTCTGGTTTTGTACACCTATGCAGAGGAAGGAACAGAAGTAATCCTCCTGGTGGATCTCCTGGGAAAAGTTAAGGGAGAATCCTCAGTGGAGGCTGTCACCCTCTGAGTGGCTGTTTGAGTTCAAGGTAATGTCATTCAGGATGAGGAATGCACCACAACATTTCAGTGGCTTGCGGATTGCATTCCGAATGGAACAGGAAACTTTGCTGTGTCGTACATAGATAACATCACCATCTATAGCCAGATCTGGGAGGATCATGTCAGGCATGTGACTGAGGTGTTCTGCCAACTACAGGCCACTGAGCTGACAGTAAAGGCAGAGAAGTGCAAGACAGGAATAGCAGAAGTGTCATATCTTGGGTACAGGGTGGGGATTTGGTACATCTGGCCTGAAACAGTGAAAAAATGAGGTGATACAGGGATGGGCCATGCCCATGACCAAGAGGAAAGTACAGTCCTTCCTAGGGATGGCAGGGTACTACCATAAGTTTGTGCTGAATTTCAGCAGCATGGCCAAAGGCCTGGCCAATCTCACCAAGAAGTAAAATGCCAGAAAAGGTTCAGTAGATAGAAACCTGTACTACCACATTCTGTCAACTGAAGGAAGAATTGTGTCTGATACTGTACCTGTGCTTGCCAAGCTGAACCATTCTCTTAGGTTCATTGTGCACATAGATGCATCTGATTATGGGCTAGGCACGGTTCTGAGCTGAGTCATGCATTCTGCAGAGCAGCACCCAGTCGTATACCTGAGTAGGAAGCTGCTGCCCAGAGTAGAAGTCTACACGACGATTAAGGAGGAGTGTCAAGGGATTGTCTGGGCTTTTCAGAGGCAGCAACCTTAACTGAATGGAAGGGAGTTCATCCTGTTACTGATCACAAGCACCTTACAAGGTTACTTAGGACCAGCGTCCGGAACTCAAAATTACTAAGGTAGAGTCTGGTGTTGCAGTTCTATAATATGGATATTAGGCACCACAGTGGGTCACATTATGGCAACACGGTTGGACTGTGCAGACAACAGTTACTGCCCTTGTTTTTTTTTTTTAATAGGGGAGATGCTAAGAGAAACTAATGTGGCCTTCACCCAGAGAAAGAACTGAGGACATAGCAGTGGGAGCCAACCAGCTCACAAGAAAACCAACATCATTTAGCATGGGCTAAAAGATTTGTTTTTAGTTTCTTTGTGTGGGGGGGGGGTAGAAATGTAACAGTTTGCTGTGTATACCTGTCACTGACTTTTTTTTCTTTTATTTAGTTATTTCTGCATGAGTATCAGTTAGAATGTAGCAGATAAAGGGACAAAGCTGGCATTTCCTTGGGTGAAGCAAGATTCTTAACAGAATACACCCTCTGGCTCTGATGGAAATTTACTATCTGTGCTGCTCATTCTCATGGCAGGACACCTGGACAATTTATGGTTGAGCTTGAAAAGTGTCTACTGATGTCAGGAAGTAGCTAGCTAAACCACACATTCCTGTTGGGCTCAGGTTTTGGGACAAGAAACAGATGTCTTTGAATATGTCAAGTCTGAGGTCCAGATCAAACTAGTTTTTTTTTTAATGAGAATCCAACTCAGGACACAAAGAATGCTGAATCTATGATGTCAGAGTGACATACTGGAGGATGTGTCAAGGGAGGCAGCTGGAGAGTCTTAAGGTCGGGCAGAGCCTGAAAGAATCAGGCTGGGATTCCAAACAGTTAACATCTAAGGTCTGAATGTGCTTTGATTCACCAAGGGGTCCTTTGTGGGTAAGCCTCTATACTTTATGCAACTTAGAAAGTGTAGTAAGATTTTTTTCTTTGTAATTTCTGTCTGCTGTGTGCAAACATTTTCTTTTCAATTCTGTAGCATTAGTGTTCCCCATAGACCATGTGTAGTACCCTTTATTATCTGTGTAAATATCTGGAAGCATTAAAATATTATATTTTTATACACT
Source organism: Neoceratodus forsteri (assembly GCA_016271365.2). Classification (NCBI taxonomy): domain Eukaryota; kingdom Metazoa; phylum Chordata; order Ceratodontiformes; family Ceratodontidae; genus Neoceratodus; species Neoceratodus forsteri. The sequence continues at coordinate 78,302,370 of CM057454.1, read as the reverse complement.
TCATGTTTCTGTGACTGTTTTGAAATACAGTTAATTGATTTAGAATTGACAAAACTGTTTTTCTATCTCTGAAGAAAAGGCTGTCGTTACCATATTTTCTGTTTAAGTAAGGAGTTTTCAGCAGTGACAGAGAGGGGTGAGTTGTCTGCCCTTGAGCAAGGAATGCTGTATTGTGTGTGCAGTGGCTCTCGAGGGATTCAGACCCAGAAATACCATGAGAGAGTGTCTAGGCTGAGTGGTGGCAGTCACTGAGCACCCTTGCAGGTGCCTGAAAGGTTTGAGAAAGCTGGTAACAGTCACAGGCTGAGTCTAGGATAGACCATTTTTTAATTTTTTTTTTGACTTTGTTTATCCTCACCAGTCCCAGGCAGGACCTGCTTCCACCTTCTGCTGATGTGCCCAGTTGCTGTTCAGCTAAGACTCTGCCACCCATCCTCTTGGGACCCCCAGCCCACCCACGTCTCACCGCTGTGCTGGCCCCCTGGCTTGCCCCCCAGGGCCAGGTATGCCTTCAGCTCCACAGCATTTCTTCCCTGCATCAATCTGGCCACCCAGGGCAGGGGGGAAGACTAGTGGTATCCCCGGGGAAGTGGTGGCTCAAGTCCAGTGTGGGATGTGGGGAGCCAGTGGAGATTTCATCCTCTCAGTCCTCCACCATTCTCCATTTTTTCTCCTCACCCTCCTATCAGGAACATGCATCAGGATTGGCTGCTGGCAAGTCCTGCTGCAGCCAACCCATGGAGGTGCCCCAATGGTCCCTCCTACCATTTGCATATCCCCTGCACCACCACCTGTGGTCACCCAAGTGGTGGAAAAGCAGCAGGACATTACATCCTCACTCCTCAGAAGGGGAAAGCATCCTGTGGGATGCTCAGTCCTCCTCCCCCCAGCTGGCCCAATGATGGCCCAGGCTTGGTCTTGAACCCTGGTCATCAGCGTCATGAGCGGTAGTGCCACTGCTGCAGTAGTGGGCAGGTGCCTGGGATAGTCCAGTTTGTCACAATGATGAACACAGTAAGAAAAATGATCGGATATTATTTTTTGCCCTGGGGCAGCAGACAGAGTCAGGCTTAAAATGGTCAAACCAGTATGAATAGTCTTAGTGCAAACCATGGCCATGAGAAACTCTCAAACTCCACTGGGCCTGCATGCTCCAGTGGTGGTTCCACTTATGATGGATTCTAGAATCGCTAGGCCATAACAGAGAAATGCTAGCCACACAGGGCCTCATCTTTCCTGCCTATCACCCACTGTGCTCCACTGTTCTGCCCCACATTGTGAGAAATGAATGTGTCCAAGTGCATCTGCACAGGGTCACCTACGTCTCTAAATCACCAATTTTCATCATTACTGGCATGAATCATCAGCAGCACAAACTCACCCATACATCACAGCATCAATGCTTACTATGTTTGGCCTACCATATTACAGGGTGAGTGGGAGGGTGTTCAGCCATGTCACGCCAGGACAAAGAGGGCGGTCCTGTCATGTCCTGGCCTTAATATCCCTGGTCTGACCCCACCCCCTAGTGGCATAGCTCCCAGCCAGCCCTGCATGGAGTTATGGCCATTGACCTGATCTTCCCTGGTTTTGGCCACTGGGAAAGGTCTGGTGGACCTGGGCAAGTCTCCTTTCAGTGACAGCCAGGAGAGGCAGTTCCCAGATAAACCCACTTCCCTAATCAGCAACACTAAAGAAACATGAAAACCAAAGCATTGTGGGAAAAGGCCAATGCTTTTACCCATCAAATGAATTATTTACGCACACGTTTCCTTTTGGCATTTTTTCATCTATTACACAACATTTTTTTATATATGATGAACAGAGTAAGAAAACTTTCAGGTAGCAGATAGATTTAGGCCTAAAATGAACAAACCAGTACAAAAATAATGTTGATGAAAACCATGGCAAGGAGAAACTCACAACCCCCCACTGGGCCTGTGCACTTCCATGATGGTTCCCCTTATGATAGATTCTAGAATCCCTAGGCCATAACAGAGCAGTGCTGCCCACACAGTGCCTCGTCTGTCCTGCTGATCGCCCAAATACTGTTATTAAACAGATCATGCCCAATGTCTGACAAATGAACTCTATCCTTGTACAAACTCCCACAATCTGGTGTGATAAAGTGGTGAAATACTATGTGGATCTCATGAACGAGCAAAAACGGGACACCTCTCAATTCACCTCTCGCCAGACCCCATTCATGGACTTTGCTGCCCTTACATTCCTCCATTTTCCCCGAGGGATGATTCTAGACCAAGCCAGTTTCATGATCAGCATTTACTGCTGCAGCCACCTTAAATCTGTGGTGATCATTCTTACCACTTCAATGGAGGACATGCCTAAGTGAATGATGAAACCCACAGGGAGAGAGTCGAGCAAGCCCAGCTTCTTCACCCTTGGTATTACTTCCTGCCACATCATACCCCCTTTTCCACAGCAGCACAAAACCGCCCTTACTGATGAGACACCCAGTTGAGTTCCATTTGCCTGACACACTGCTGTCTTTTGCGCTCTTCTGATGTAAGAGTGTCCCAGCACCCATATTGTCTGTACCAAAGAAGCTGATCTGTAAACATAACCAGAAAAAAAGTTAGACACAACATGTTATTGTCCCCCTTGCAGGGTTTTTTTTCTAGGGTGGCAACTGGCTGGATATAATCTTTGTAAGCTAGATGCCCACTGGCCAATTTCTTTTATCTTGTGTTCCTGCAAACCTAGTTGTGCTGCCTTTGGGGCTGCCCCAGTTCTGAATGAGTGCATATTGTACCATTCAGATTTCTACCAGTTGCCTGAATTCCCTTTCTTAATACCACTGCGAACTGATACCTGGTCATTGGGCTTCATCACAGTGAACAAAGAAGCCACCCTCTCTTTGGGGCCTATGTGCTACGTAATCACCCACGAGCCTTCACAAACAAAAAATATGACTAGGGGCCAGATATTCAAGACTTTGCCTGGTGGGCAAAGTAATTGTGCCCTGTTTGCCTGGGGTTTGCGCCCATGCACAATTTTCAAAGGGGACTGTAGCATGTGCTAAAAGAGTAAGCGTATGCAAAAAAAAAATATGCATGCAGTAGGCAAAGGGAGCGGTGGGGACAGGAATACCAGCCCAGTGCAGTATTCAGTGCATTTGCACTGAGCAAAAGGGTTAGCACAGTCCACTTTGTGCAGCGCAAATACCGCCAAGAAGTCAGACTTACTCCATGCAACCCTAGTGTCTGGTGGAGCAAATGCAGCCAGCAATCACGTTGGTGGTGGGGAAGCATAACTTCTCCCTGGTGGATAGTGGCACCCCCCCGCCCTCCAAACCCTGGCCCCATTAAAATAAAGTAAGTCCCTGGTGTCTATTTTATTTATTTATTTATTTAGCTTTTGTTGACCGGGTAAGTGCACTAGACAAATCCTGCCTATTTTCAGGCACGACCCGGGGGAAGGGGATACAGATGAATGCCAACTGACCTTGAACCAGATTAAGCTGTTGGTGGTATTTTTAGTGAATGAGGGAAATTTGGCCAGGACACCGGGGAAATTCCCCTACTCTTTTTGATAAGTGCCATGGGATCTTTAACATCCACCTGAACTACCACCAATCCAGGCAGATGGGACCTCGGTTTAACATCTCATTCGAAAGACGGGTCTAGTGGCCCCTTCACCCTTCATTCACTGGTCCTGGTATAGAAAATATTTCTCTGGTGTCCAGTGGTTCCCTCCCACCCTCCGAGTGCCAGTTCTGGTATGTGAAAATAATTCCCTGGTATCCAATGGTCTGCCATCCCAGGTAGAGAAAAATGACTCCCTGGTACATAGTGGTTCCTCCAGCCCTCTGATCACCAGTCCAAGTAAAGAAAATAATTTCCTGATGCCTAGTGGTCCTCACCACCCTCCAATTACTGGCCCAGGTAGATAATTTCCCGGTGGCTAGTGGTCCCCCCACACCCTCTGATTACAGTCCCTGTGTGAAAACAAGAATATCCTGATGTCCAGTGGCCCCCCCACTGATCGCTGGCCCCAATGTACTAATGGATATCTCTGGTGTCTAGTGGCCATCCACCCTCCAATTGCTGGCTCCAGTATCATAAATACCTCCCTGGCATCTAGTGGCACTCCCACCCACCGATCCCTGTTCCTGTACTAACATACCCTTTCCCTGGCATCTAGTGGCCTCCCACACCATAGGCACTGGCCAACCTACCCTACCAACCCCCCCTTACCTGAAGCACCTGTACCGAAGGAGACCATACAGCAACTGGCACAACCCTCCTCTCACCACCTTGTCTAGTCACATATGTGTGATAACAAGAAAAGATATCCTCTGCACTGTAAGTGGAATATGTGTACTGCCTACAGTACGCATACTCTCTTTACAGCACAGGGGATGTATACACCTTGTCATCACATATGGCAGCAGGCTGAGGTGGTGAGAAGAGGGCTGTGGCAGTCACTGTATAGTCTACCACAGCAATTGTACTTCAGATAATGGGGAGGGGGTTAAATGGGTGGGTTGGCGGTGCACAGGGCCACTAGATGCCAGGGAAATGGTACATTGGTACAGGGATGGGGATCAGTGAGGGGGTGTCACTAGATGCCGGGGGTATTTTATGATACTGAGGCCAGACACTGAAGAGTGGGGGAACCACCAGATACCACAGCATTCTTGTTTTCATACGGGGCAGGCAATTGGAAGGCGAGGGGACCACTAGGCACCTGGGAATTATTTTCTCTACCTGGGCTGATGATTGGAGGGTGGGGGAACCATTAGGCACCAGATCATTATTTTGTTTTACCTGGGCTGGTGATTGGTGGGTGGGGGGGGCACTAGGCATCAGGGAATTATTTTTCTCTACCTGGGGTGGTGATTGGAGGGTCAAGAGACCACAGGGCACCAGGGAATTATTTTCTCTATCTGAGCTGGTGATCAGAGGGTGGGGAGGAATAACTAGGCACCAGGTAATACTTGATTTGATGAGACTGGGCAATCGGGGGTGGTGAGGGGGTGGAGCCAGTTGCAGGGGCACAAACCTGTCACTACTTCCCATGTAAATGTGCCCATAATTGACAATCAAATGCCTTGCATGCCCAATTGGCTCATTTGAACAATGCTGTCTAAATACTGCACCGGGTACTACCGGCACTATTGGGTTGGGGACACTGTTCCCTGCACTGCTGGGCAGTGTTGGGGAAGTTACTTTTTCTATTACTTTCTATTACTTTTGGAAACTTGTCCTAGAAAGCTCTGTGCAGTCACTAGCAATGATGGAGAAGTACTTGAAAAAGTAATACCCCTTACAGTTATAATTACTTATGTCTTTTTATACAAAAGTAATTCGTAACTGTAACTGATTACATTTATTTGAAAGTAACTAGTAACTAACCTATTACTTTCAAATGAATGTCATCTGCTATAGTTTTTTATTATTTTTGTATTGTTTTTGTATTAAAAGAAATAAGTAACTAACTGTCAGGTGTATTACTTTTTCTAGTACTTCTCCATCATTGCTAGTGACTGCACAGAGCTTCCTGGATCAAGTTTCTAAAAGAAATAGATAATAACAGAAGAAGTAACTTACCCAATGCTGCTGCTGGGATCCATGTCAAGGCAGCACTCCTCAGCTTAGCACTGTGCTGACATGCTCCTAAGGTCAGTCATATAGTGCCGTGCACTATCAGACTGAATGTAGCATCCTCAGGGTCATGGGCAATGGGCAAGCACAGCACAAACCTTTGCACTCCCCTTTGCCCATTTTTGAATATTGGGCCCCAGCTGTCTTATGTAACATTACCAGCCTTGCTGGTCCCAACTGGTTCATTTTGACTGCCTCAACCTGATTGCCAATCAATCTGCCAGCAGCAGCATATCCTCCAATTGTATGTTGTTGCCTACCAAAACCTTAGAATCAGCTACTAGCTCCAACACTCAGAATGCACCAAAGAACACACATGCAAATAATGCCTTGATCAGATGCGTCTCAAGAACTGACTAGCATACATACCCATGACAATCAAGGATTTTGTTCAATAAACCACTGTCTGTTTTCTGGTAGCCTGCTATTTCCCTTTATTCTGGTCCAACCCATCTACCATTCTCTGAATTATAAATGAGCCCATCACATCCTGCATCTCATGCATTTTTGCAAAGAACCCTATGCCAGCCAGATGATACCTAATGCAAGTTGTTGATCTCCCACTTTCTGTAATATGGTGAATGAACTGCTGAATCATAGTCACACTGTGACACCAATAGCCAACTCACCTGTTGTCCACAAATTGCCTAAATGCCTTAATGCTTGCATTATACTCGTATCATGTGCTCAGGGTCAGAGAGCTTGGTTGTTCTTAGGTTCCTGCTTGTCATATCTTGTCGGGAATCTGAGTTGGAACTAAACTGCCAGTGGAGCCATCTGGTGAAATCATTTGAACTGTAGGCAAGATAACACATCCACAATGACATGATCTTTCCCCAATACATGCTTAGCCTCTATAAGAGAGGTTGAGCTGCAGGAGACGCAACATGAAGATACACAGCAGTCTCATAACTTCAACAGATTTTGAGGTTTGGGAATTTAATATTACAACCACTGTCATAGTATCCAAGTGGAACACTACTTTATGATTTGTCAGTCTATCACCTCACACAAAAATTGGCACCACTATGGGAAACGGCACTAATAATACAATATTTCCAGTGAGGCCCCTATTAACCCATGTGTCATCTCACGCTCCTGAAAACTAGGAACTCTGAAAGTATACTACATACCCCAAACCACCTGATGCATCAGTAATTATCTGGATTTCCTATGCTGACAGGGCTCGAGTCTGCCATATTGCCATCCTACTGAAATCCCTTAGGAAAATGTCAAGCACCTCCAAATCCACCCTCATAACTGAGGTCACCCATAAGTGGTGATGAGAGAGAAGCACTCCCTTTGTGACCCATGCCAACCTCCTAATGAATGGCCTCCCAGTGAAGATTGCCTTGCGTGCAAAATTGAGGTGGCTGATCAGAGATGTAACATCTGTAGCATCACCTTTTTTGCTGCCTGGACTTTGCCAGTCAAGTCCTTTAATCTATCTACCTTGTCCATAGGCAGCTTAGAAATCATCTGCACCTTGACTTACTTGGATAGTAAGCCTTGTTGTAGGACCCTCAGTCTTGTCCCCTGCTAGCGTGACCCAAAACCATTGCATTACACTCATGAGAGCTTGCAATGTTCCATGACACTCATCTGTCCCGGGCCTCCTAGGAAAGGAAATCATCCAGATAGTGCATTATCCGCTGATTTCCCAAGTACATATTTAATTTATCTGCTTTAATTAATTGTACGACCTGCACCTCATCTGGTACTCTGCATTCTCCAACCTCCTCGACAAGGCCCCCTGTCTACATCCTTCCTTCCCTGCTAAATCACCTCTTCCACCCTCTCCCCCTTCCTTTCACATCCTGACCCTCCCACTCTGTCCTACTAACCTGCCCACAATGCCCCGACTGACTCTTTTCCACACCTTTCTTCCACCTTCACCCTTCTTCCCTCCCTCCCCACACCTCACCATCCCTCCCTCCTGTTCACTCTCTCTCTCTTGTGTCTGCCCCCCCTCTATCCCTTCCTGCTTCACTCAATTTGCTTGACAATTGCCGCCTGGTTGCATCTCCACCCCCTTCTCTGTCCTGCTGCTACTCTTCATCTCCTCACTCCTCCCTCCCTTACTATTTCCAATTGGGATTAACCACCCATATCTTCGCCTACAGTGTCATCAGAGTTCCAGCTATGTATCTAATTGCAGTCATCCATTTTTCTTTTACTATGTATTGTGCTGTTACTGCTGTTCTCTGTATTTGATATTATCTGTACACGATATTGTGCTTTATCCTCTGTCTATCTTGTAATCCCCTCTCCCCAACATTGACGTGAAACCTTTGTAAATGAGCTGCACTGTGCTCAAAGGTATTCTCTAGTCCTAGATTGAAATAAATAAATAAATAAATCTTTATCATCCATTCTAGTAATCAGCTAAAGACTTCAAATGCTGAACAAGAAAAGTCACTGTGTTGGGCTGGTAATAGATGGAAAGCTGACATTATGTCACTCTTGGCCAGTGAGGCATACCTGCCTACTCCCTGGATAAGCCTGACTGCTACGTCCAGAGATGCATAAATGACTAAGCTGTCATCAGGGATGATGTGACCATTAACAGAAGAACCTTTGGAGTATGACAAATTATGGATGAGTCTGCATTCACTGGACATCTTCTTAGGAACTACTCCCAGTTGGAAGATTCTAAGTGGGTCCCTGAGCAGCTTAGTGAAAGGACCAGCCCCCCCCCCCACCACTTCTAGTTGCTTTTGCAGCTTAAACGCCACCACATACTGTACTTTAGGGGATGAACTGATTTTAAGTTACATACCATGACTGATTCCCACATGCTATTATACAGGATGGGGAGATCATTCATGATACCATCTAACAGATATTGCACATCAGCTACACAGGGATAGGGGTTACGCCATGGTCGAAGGTTGTACATTTTTATGGGGGAGCTCACCAGCCTTCTGGAAGTTGTCCTCCTGTTTATTTCCCTCTGCTTTTTGTCCATCACCCTGACTCTGACCATTGTTGCTGTAGCAGGTTGTTGCTTTGTATTTTCCTCCACATGTGCTGCATTCATGCTTGAACTTGTAAAACTCACAAAAACACTTTCCTGTGTTTAATTGCTGGCATGTGCCGTTTTTATCCATCCCCACCACCATTGGCACCATGTGCCTGCTGGCAGTGCAAGTCACATTGGCTGGCTTTGTCCTGGTCATGAGGTGGGACCATAACTCATGGTCTGGCTTATCCCACCTCTTTTCAGGGACCCTCACAATTTTCATACGAAAAAGCTTGTCATAGCATAACCAAGCATTACTTCACTCCAAATGCGTCATCTTAATATTGTCTCTATATTTTACGAGCTGGGATGTTTTTTGTGGGAACCTCATGCAATAAAAGGACATGAAAATATCAAAAGCAGCAGCTCAATTTTTGAATGTCAGTGTAACTTTTGGTCTGCATGACATTTCCTCCTTCCCTGATTACTTTTTGTCATACAGATTTGGCAGTTCTCGATGCAAGAGCTCAAACATTTCAACATACTCTTCTTTCCATATCTTTTCCCATATTTTATCAGAGAGATGGGTATCCGTGGGATTATCCACTCCCTCCTTCACCCAGAGCTCACTTCCTTTTGCTTGGCCCATGGCTGAGAGTTGGGCACTGTCACTACTATTAGTGCTGCTGTGCCCTGTGTTGAAACGTCTTCCAACCTTGGCCCCTGCTGCCCCCTGCTGGGGTTAGCACTGCCCCAAACATTCTTAACAGCGTGTTCTGTGTGCAACTGGATGATCATGCTGCTGTCCAAGCTTGGTCTACCCTGTAGACTTATAACTTCTGCAGACAACATAACCCTAGAGGGCACTTCAGTCCTAATGACTGAGACTGAATGCTGCTTGTACACTTGCCCTGTGCTGATCATTGTAGCCCCTGTCCTGCTTGTTCTTGGATGGCTGCTCTGCTACTCAGACCAAGCAGTACTGGCTCACTGTTATCTATGCATGGCATGCTCCCCAGCATCTGTAGCGGTGGCCCCATCTGCTGCACTGCAATACTGTTGGCCACATTACTACCTCATGAAAAACTGCTGTGCTCCCCACTGCAACTACAGTCATGACTGTGTTGCTGTCACAGGGCAATGAATGCATGCTTGTACAGTCCTTAGTGTAACTGTCCAAACAACTGCTGTCTGAGGGGCCATGGCAAAGTATGTGGGACCCATGAGTTCAAGACCATAGGGAACAGAAAGCTCTTGGGTTTTCCCTTGCTTCAGAAATCTCCTAAGTATTCTTTTCTGTGTGCACTGCAGCTGTGTGCTCCAAACTGGGAGGTCTGCCACCTACAGGCCCCCACCTCCATGTTTTAATGGCCCTCTCGAATGCCTGTGCATTCAGGTACCTGCTAGTTGAGGCAGTGTTAACCCTTGATCCAACATCTTTTCCAGTTGCCTGTAGTCTACTCCATGCTCTCCCATCTACTAAGGTTGAGACAACTGTAGCACTTGATGGTTGTTCAGGGTCAGTGCTGCAACCGTGTACTACATTTTTAAGATCCCCAGCTGTTGTCACCCCACTTTGCTCATCTATGCCATACTCACCCTCCATGTATCAAGGTAATGGATGCATAGAACCTTGCTTATCTGTGACTTCTGCCTAGTCTCCTGGGGTGTTGTTAACTGCCACACTGTGCTCAAGGGCCATCACCTCCTTGATCTGTCTGATGCCAGCTACACTGTAACCTCCTTCTGGGTGATTCTGCTATCTCTGTTCCATTTGGCTCAGCCTCAATTGTTAATGACCCAACTAGCTTCCTAGATGGCTTTCTTGGCTTGGGCAGGGAGCTCAAAATGTTAGGGCCCACAGACTGGTGCTCTGGTGTCAGTGGTATCAAGGGCTGCAACCAACTGGGGCCACCTACTGTAGCTCCATCAGGCACTGTAATTTCGGCATAAATTCAGCACTCAGTACATTTGATAACCCAGGGCCCTGGGAGTCCACTGCCTCTCTCCATGCCTCTGGCTGGACAAATTGACCTGCATCATTATAAGTTGGGAAAGGTGGATTGCTACCCATTTGGAATAATAAGCAACATTTTTTTATCTGCCTCACTCAAATATGCCTGTTATAAATGAAAATTGGATAGGCAAGGCAAATTTTATTTATATAGTGCCCTGTCCAGGGGCTCAGAGCGTTAGGAAACAATGTGAACCACAAGTCTTGCACAAAATATGTAGCCCTCCTGCCCCCCAATTGTAAGTGAGTATCCAACTAGGGGAGGAGAGAGGTTGCATTAGTGAGTATGGTGTACGTCTTCATTCATATGTATATATACCTATATATGTTCAGGCCCTATGCAAATCCTGTACTCCAGTATTATGTACATACCAGCCCAATCGTATCATAATGCATGTCACATTTTTCAATATTTATGTCCCAAATTCTCATAACATAGAAACATAGAATTTGACAGCAGATAAGGACCACTTGGCCCACCTAGTCTGACCATTTTTCTACCTAACAGATAAGCTGCAGATCCTAATTAACCAACAGCTTACTTCCTCCTACCCCCCACTAGGACTGCCTTATGTCTGTCCCATGCATTCTTGAATTCCCCCACTGTTCTTGACTCCACCATCTCCTCAGGGAGGCTGTTCCATGCATCCACAACCCTCTCTGTGAAAAAATACTTCCTCACATTACTTCTGAGCCGTCCCCCTCTATCTTCAAATTGTGCCCCCTTGTTCTTGCACATCTCTTTTTCTGAAAGATGCCACCCTCTTGGACTTTGTTGATTCCCTTGAGGTACTTGAAAGTTTCTATCATGTCTCTCTCTCCTCCTTTCCTCAAGGGTATACATATTAAGCTCCTTTAGTCTTTCTTCAGTATGTCTTCTGGTGCAGACCCTGCACCATTTTGGTTCCTCCTCTGGACAGCCTCCACTCTGTCTATGTCTTTGCGGAGATGGGGTCTCCAGAACTGCACATAGTACTCCAGATGGGGTCTCACCAACTGTCTGTACAGAAGGATAACAACTTCCTGTTTTCTACTATTGATGACTCTCCCTATGCATCCCAATATCCCCCCAGCCTTCCTTACTGCCTTCTCACATTACTTGCCCACCTTTAGGTCATCTGATATAATTACTGACAGGTCCCTATCCATTTTTACTGTTGTCAGTATCTCACCCCCCCATTGTGTACTCTTGCCCTGGGTTTTTGTTTCCCAGGTGCATTACCTTACACTTTTTTGCATTGAATCTGAGCTGCCATACATTTGACCATTCCTCCAACCTTGCCAAGTCCCTTCTCATCCTTTCCACTCCATCTGGTGTATCAACCCTGTTTCAGATCTTTGTGTCATCTGCAAAGAGACGTACTTTTCCTTCCAGTTCCTCTGCAATATCACTTATAAAGACATTAAAAAGGACCGGTCCCAGTACTGAACCCTGCAGTACCCCACTAGTAACCCTCCTTTCTTCACTGTGGACTCCATTTACTACTACTCTTTGCATCCTGTTATCTAGCCAATTTTTTATCCAGTCTACCACCTTGGGACCCACTCCAAGGCTGGCCAACTTGTGTATTAATCTTTTGTGTGGGACTGTATCAAATGCCTTACTAAAATCTAGGTAAGCCATGTCCAACTTGTTAACTTACATGTTAAGCCTCTGTGACCTCCACAGAACTGACGGACTTATAATCCGACCTTTAAAATGCTTTATATGGTGTTACAACATAAAAACTCATGTTGACATGGAAGAGACACTAATAACCCACTGTGTTCATCTAATGGGCTTAAAAAATAACAGTGTGGAAAATTTGGTGAAAAAATGTTAAAAAAAATGGCTTGCGTTATGAGTAACAGTTGATACTGGGTACAAAGTCCAAATTTTTTTTGTTGTGCGCTTGTGTTCTTAGGTCACAGCTTCTGATGATGTAAAAATTATGGATCTGTGACATAAAACAAATAACTGGCACTAAGTACAAATGTTTATGTTGCAAGACAAAAAATTATTTGTGCACAGTTTTGTGATGACCTAAAAAATACGTATTCGCTATATGGAAATTCCCAATTTTTGAGAATTTTTCATTTTTATGTTGCTAGTCAGTACTCTCTGTTTGCACTTTCTCATGAACTAAAAATTCTCAGCTTGCAACACAAAAATCGGTAACCCATGCTAAGCAGGTGATCTAAGATTTTCAAGGTGCCCAGAAAATGTATTTCTGGGCCTTGTTTCATCAAACAAACTCCAGAATCAAGCTAAATGGGCCCATTTAGCTTGTGAGAATATGTATATTAATGATGCATGCTTGACGTGATGTCACTATGTTTGAATGGCCTGTATAAATAAAGCTTGGTGGGCTATAACCTTCCAGAATAACACTGAACCTCAGATCAGATGCACTTGTATATGTTAAGTTGGCAACCTATAGTAAAGCATTTTAATGCAAGCTTACTGGCCTCCATGTTTCATTACATGCTGTCAGTAGATGAAGCAGTTATCGCCACCCCATGCACTGGAGCTCACTGGTAATCTGGTTGAAAACTGGCATCACTTCAAGCAACAAATTGAAATTTTCTTTGTTGCCACGAGTGTTGCTGAGAAATCACAGAAGATACAAGCTATGACGTTACTGCATGCTGCTTGTCCTGCATCCCTGGTAGTATACAATACTTTTGACTTGGCAAAAGAGGAAGACAAGGTGAATTTTGTCCAAAATTATGGAGCAATTTGAGAGGTACTGAAAATCACCCAAGAACTTGACATATGAAAGGCATTTGTTTAACAGCTGGAATCGAAATCCAGGTTAATCTATTGATGCCTATGTTACAGAATTGCATCTGACAGCTACTGTAAGTCTTGTGAGTTTAGCAGCCTGACTGATTAATTGATCAGAGACAGAATAATCTGTGGTATCCTAAGTGATCATGTGTGATGCCAACTGCTCCAAGAAGTAGATATGACACTTGATAAAGCTATTGATCTCTGTAGAGTGACTGAATTAAGAGGCAATTTAAAACTATGAATGAGACTCCTGGGGAGGAAAATACAGTCCATAAGGCAGTTCTCAAAAGAGGGGGAGAACAAGAGACTGTTTCTAGAGTGAGTGACAGTTTGCTGGCAAGAGAGCCAAGAATGTGCAGATGTGGAAAACGTGGTCAAGAGCATGGGCCAAATCAGTTCCCAGCATTTGGACAAAAGCGTCAACTATGCAATTGAAAAAAATCACTTTGCAAGAATGTGCAGCACTGATCAAGGTGCAAAAGTTCATGTTGCTAATGAAGAATCCAGTAGTGAAAGTGAGAATGCATTTGCAGTCGAGTCATTAACTGATAGTGCTATGGACACTGACTGGAAAGTGAATTTAAGTATCAATGGGAAAATTGTGACTTTCAAGCTGGACACTGGCACTCAGTGTAATGTTATGCCTTTGTCAACGTATTGAGCTGTGTCTAGAGAGATTATTCAGCAATCGAAAGCAAGACTAGTTTCATATTTAGGCCATCAGCTGAAAGTGAGCGGCAAAGTTACACTGGCTGTAGGTTTCAAAAATCAGTACCATATTGTAACGTTTCAAGGGGTGGATGCCAATGTAACGCCAGTGTTGGGGCTGTCTTCTTGTTTAGAGATGACCCTTGTTAAAAAGTTGTTCTCATTCAATGCTGAAAGGGACATGACTAAAGAGATATTGTCCAGTTTTACTAATGTATTTCAAGCGCTGGGATGTTTAGAAGGAGAACATCACATCAAAATAGATATTTCAGTGAGTCTGGTTATTCATCCACCCAGAAAAATCCCATTTGCCTTAAAACATAAGGTAAAAGAGGTAAAAGCTGAACTTGATAAAATGGAAAGGTTGGGTGTTATTGAGAAAGTGGAGAGACCCACAAGTTGGGTTAACTCGATGGTGGTAATAGAGAAGCCTAACAAGTGAGAATATGTATTGACACTCAAGATTTGAACAAAGCAGTTAAGAGAGAGCATTACCCCATGGAGGCTGTTGAAGAAGTAGCTGCCAGGCTTGCTGGCACCAAAATCTTCTCAGTGCTAGATGCTGGTTGTTTATTATGTGATGAGGGCGAGTAGAGAATGGCAAACCCAGAACCACGAGGAAAGAATGGTGAAAGCTGAAACAATGACCCCCCCCCCTTACTTATATATCTAACTCCAAGGTAATAGCACCTCGGGGAAGGGATACAACTTTTATCGTCATTCCGGTTTTGCCTTTCTTCACTCACAGATCTTGATGTTACTCTTCTTGGCTTTGCCCTGTTCACTGGCTACCATGCAGGTCACACCTTTTGGCAAATCAAGCTTGATGAGCCTAGCTCTGAATTAGTGACATTTAATGCACTGTGTGGGTGCTATAAGTTTAAGCGTTTGCCATTAGGAATTTGCTCAGCCCCTAAAGTTTTTCAAAGAAAAATATCACAAATCTTTGAAGGTTTAGATGGTGTTGAGACTTATATGGATGATATACTGATATGGGGCTCAGACTTGCAAGAGCCCAATGAGAGACTTAAAAGAATATTACAGAGAGCACGAGAGTGCCACCTCATTTTGAATTTGAAAAATGCAAAACAAAATAGGACTGAAAAAAGTCCCCTATATCGGGCACAAATTAAGTCAGGAAGGCCTGGTAGCTGACCCTGAGAAAATCAAGGCTGTTGTGGATATGCAAACAACAAAGTGTGTAGCAGAACATCAGAGGTTCAGGGGGGTGGTCAACTACCTAGCCAAGTTCATACCTAACCTTTCTACTATAAGCAACCCACTGAGAGAACTGCTGGAAAAAGAAACTACATGGCACTGGGAAACCAGACATGACCAAGTATTTATGGAACTTCAGAGAATTATCATGTACCCCTCGGTGCTAGCCTACTATGACCTGCACAAGCCTGTGGTCCTGTCTGTTGATACCTCCTCTGAAGAACTAGGAAGGAGTATGTGTGTTGCAAGCAAATAAGCCTGTCACATTTACCTCAAGATCCCGAGCAAAACAGAGAAAAACCATGCCCAAATTGAAAAAGAGATGTTAGCTATTGTGTATGGATTCATTAAATTCCACCAGTACATATACAGGAGAAAAAGGGGGCTAGTGGAAGCAGATCACAAGCCATTAGATAGTTTGTTTAAGAAGCCATTACATACTGCTCCTCCTCAATTTCAGAAAATAATGCTCAAATTACAAAAATATGATTTGCAAATAATGTATAATGCAGGACGAGAACTTCACATTGCTGATACCCTTAGCGGGGAAGTTCAAGAAAGCTGCATTGTCAGAAAATGATATTGATAAATTCAAAGTTCATACAATTGCCAAGATACCAATCACTGATGAGAAATTAAAAGAGTTTCAAGAGGAAACACAAAAGGATCCTGAGCTGCAGAAATTAAAACAGACTGTTACAAGGCTGGCCCTCTGAGAGATCTCAAGTGGACCCAGACATCAGACAATACTGGTTATTCCAAGAAGAAATTACCACTGAATGCAGATTACATCTAAAAGGTGGGATACTGATAGTGCCCTCTTCACTCAGAAAGGAAATGCTCCCAAAAATACATGGCAGTCATTTGGGAATGTAGATGTGCAGGAGAAGAGCAAGAAATGTTCTGTTCTGTTTTGGCCTGGTATGAATAGCCAGATTAGTGATTTGGTAGCCAACTGTGGCATATGTACAAGCTATATGAAAGCTCAGTCAAAGGAACCCATGAACCCCCATGAAATTCCTGAGAGGCCCTGGCAAAAAGTGGGAGCTGATCTATTTGAATTTAACAGAGAGACCCATCTTATTATGGTAGACTATTATTCAAAATTTATTGAGATTTCTAGATGGCCAAATGTAACAAGTGAGATAGTAATCAACCATGTTAAATCGCAATATGCAAGACATGGAATACCAGAAGTGCTCATCACTGACAATGGCTTTCAATTTGTTAGTACTGAGTTTTAAGTTTTGTAAAAATGTATGAGTTCAAATATGCCACCTCATCACCCAGATATCCTCAAAGCAATGGGATGGTTGAACGAGCTGTTCAAACAATCAAGAACTTGCTGTAAAAAGCTAAACAGGACCACAAATATCCCTACCTTGCACTGCTTGATTTGAGAAACATACTTATTGAAGGCCTGGGGTCGCCAGCCCAACTGTTAATGGGACACAGAACAAGAACCCTGCTCCCAACAAGGCTTGAGCTGTTAAAGCCAAAATTAATAGAAAATGGTGTGTGAACTGCCTTAGAGAATACCCAGAGGACACAACAATATTATTATAATCAACATGCGCACCTCTTGCCTGCTTTGACTCCAGGACAGCAGGTGCACTTACACACCCCTGAGAATGAATGGACCCTGGCTGTAGTCCTCTCACCTGCATAGACCCCTTACTCATATGTAGTTGAAGCTAATGGGAAGCAGTATTGGTGAAATCATAGAGACATCTTAGGAACTCCACAGCCATAGTCCAGTCTGTCATGGAGAGGGAGATAGAAGCCAAGTCAGCAGCAGGAAAGAGAGATGCCAAGTCGGTGGCAGTGGAGAGAGAGAAGGCTGATGGGAGACATGCAGCTATGGTGGCACAGCAGCTTCAGGATCCAAGCAAGGACCCACCACAGATGATGTCAGAAGTGATGTCGGCTGCCCCATGGGGCATGCACAGCCAGCAGAAAAGCCTGAACAGGGTAAGCCAAGTAAGCGGCTACTCAATAAGAAAGCTGGCAAGATATAGGACCTAAAAGTGGCTCTGAGCAGTAATGGATCAAAAGAACTGTAAAGTAAAAATATTACTTTAAAGTTGTTTAATAGTTCTTTGTTTAGGGGGAAGATCTTACTAAAGGGGGAAGATGTGAGGACATGCATAATAATGATGCACGCCCAACGTGACATCACTATGTTTGAATGGCCTATATAAATTAAACTTGGTGGGTGGGTTATAACCCACCAGAATAAAGTTGAACCTCAGATCAGATGCACCTGTATATGTTAAGTTGGCAAAATATAGTAAAGCATTATAATGTAGGCTTCTTGGTCTCCAAGTTTCTTTACATAGATAGGTTCAGGTGCTTGTTTTTTTTTAAAAAAGCATAGTTTTTATGTGTTCCTACACATATTTTTTTCCCAAATGAAAAAACTATATGACTGAGGTCATGCCCAAGAGTTTTTATTTGCAAAACATAAAAAGCATTTTCTCAGAATCCAGACAAGTTGCCATCACAAAACTTGCCAAATCCTAGAAATTTGGCACTCTGACTGTTCATGCAATATTTCATGCAATTTTGTCAAATGGCACCAAAGTTATTAAGGTGCAAAAATCAGGATTTAACATTAAAGTGCCTACTCAACCCGTGCGCAGAAGCCACATTTTTAAAACCTTATAACTTGAGAACCAAATAATATTTTTTCACAAAATCTCTGAAAAACACTTCCTTGGGTCAAGCCACTTCTACTTTGAAAATTTTGGAACAAAATTCCAAACCATTTTTACATTAGACGTGAGTAGAAAAAGACCAAAAAAGTGTGTGTTTTTTTAATTTTTACACTCCCTGGCTCTCAGAATCCAGATAAGCAGCCATCATGAAACTTGCAAAAGCATAAGAACTTGGCACCTTGACCATGCATGCAACATTTCATTTAATTTCATTGAATGACACCACAGTTATTAAGGCTCAGAGCTCGTAAAATACATTTTTTTTCTTGAGAACATTAAAACAGTTTCTTATGAAAAAAAAAATTGGCTTGTGACCAAAATTCTTTGGTTGCACTAGACAGCTATCCTGAAAACCCTACTGAGCCATACTGGGAGTACACATTTTAAAACCTTATAACTCAAGAACTGACTGATATTTTTCACAAAACCTTCACCCTTGGGCAGAACTGCTTCTACTACAAAAATTTCAGAACAAAATTCCAAACCCTTTTTTTTTTGCTGTATGAGTGAGCAATAAATGGCCAAAAAAGAGTATTTTTGCAAGCTTTTTCACTTTTTTGGTCTCGGAATTTGGACAAGCAGTCATCACAAAACTTGTCAAGTCATAATAACTTGCCATTCTGACCACGCATGCATAATTTCATGCAGTTTCATCAAACAGTGCCAAAGTTATTTATTAAGGTGCAAAAATGTGGGTTTAACATTAAACATCCTGCTCAACCCTAAGTATACAGGTGCACATATATACATACATATAGAGATAGATACTGTAGATAGATAGATAGACAGATACATATACATATACTGCATAGTATATTGCAAAAATATGTTCATGCATCTATTAGAGTTGCAGAAACACAAGGTAGACAAAGTCAGTGAATGAAAAAAAATAGTGGTCAAAGATGCATGAGTCTTAGCACATCAGTGGTGTGGTGTTCCTTTTGGTTCTCAGTCTTAATGCCCAGCCCCCTTCCCAGCTCCTGGCCTCATGACCCAAGGACAAGCTTCAGATTTGGGCCTGTGGCATTTAGGTCTGGTACTTCAAGCTACAGGTCCAAGGCCATGCTCCACAACTGTAGTTCTACTCAAGGGGTCTGCAGAATCAGTCATGCTTTCCCTCACACAGGGCCCAGTGGGTTCTGCATGAAGCAGGACATCAGTTATAACCTTCTTCATGTAGGGCCCACAGTTCACAACTTTCTACAGGATATTATTTATAACTTTGCTTGTCCATGGCCCTGTGGGCCCAGTGCACAGCAAGAGACCATTTATAACTTCCCTTGCACAGGGCTCTGTGTGATGCAGGGGATTATTCATAACTTTCTTTGCACAGTGACTACATACCCCATACCTATATCTTGTTCTTGGGTCATGAGGCTAGGGGCTGGGGTGGGGTATGGGCTAGGGGATGGCAGCTGTCCAGAGCCCAAAATCATTCTTCCCAGGTAGCTTGAAAGGGAGAACAAAAAGCATGATATTTGTGCTAAGCCACATATAGTCTTTTTCCACAAGGTGAGAAAGGAATGTGACAAAGTTAAATATTTTGTTGTGACAGTTGATCACAATAAACTCATTTGGGCAAGCCAACTAGGTCAGAGCAGAAATACACACTGTCAGTCTTAAAAGAGAACTACAGTCAAAATCTGCAAAAAAAAGAAAAAGATATTGTACAGTGTTCTGATTTGTGCGTGTAGTCCTAGTGTGTCCTTTCATTTGTTTGTTGTTGGGTTTATTTTTTCCAAATTTTCCTTCTAGTTTTATAGCCCCTAGGGATCTCCATGTTTATGTCTTTTTTTTTCTTTTCTTCTCCCACAGTGTCTGTGGTCCTATATGACAGTGATGCATCCAAAGATCATTAATTCAGTGAGTAATACCTTTCTCCTGTATGTAGCAGTAATCTGATGTTATGAGTCTGCTGTTGTGGCTTTAACTACATAACTATCTAATCCAATCTTTTTGTTTTCTAGGCATGTTTGTAGGTCTAGCCAGCAGGAGTAAATGTTTGCTTCTCAAAGCTTTTTGTTTCATCAAACTACACACCACCATAAGAAAGTACTCATATCACTCCAGGTCATCAGTGGTATAATTACTGAAAACTCTAGCTGTTTTCTTAAAGAATGGCCCAGTTAATTATCCCGTGGATGTTTTCCAAACTGTGAATGTAGCCTTTTTAGTGCTCACTAACAGCTCTACTGCTGTAAACTTGATACTAAACTTGCACTTGCTGAATCAGTGGTCATGGCCACATTATAGTCATATAGGATGGAATGCATTGTAGGAAAAGGAAGGGCAATGAAAAATTCAAACACAGAGATCCCCAGGGGACAAAAAACAACAGCACTAGGAAAATTTCGAAAAAAAACTCCTAACAGCAAACAAGGGAAAGGACACATTAGGACTACACCCACAAATCAAAACAGTCTACACAATATATTGTTTTGTTAACTTTAATGGTAGTTCCCCTTTAATGCCACTTTTACCGCAGGACTGGATGATCACAGATCCTGCTTATCCAACCAGAGTGACCACGAAGCACTGAAAGTTCATAGCACTGAGATGCAAAATCTAAAAGTCCACCAGGCAGCAGACAGAGAGACTTTGCTCTACAATAGAAGTTGGTCAACTAGCAGAGGGCTATAAAACACCTTCCATATGCAAGTGGTGGTGATGACATCACTATCAGGGATGGCAGGGATTGGTTTTGTGCCTCCTTACAGAATATTTTTTAAACTTAGACTTTTGTTTGGAGACTGCTAAGTGAAGGTTGTTTTGCTGTGATGTTGAGAACTGAAAATGCTTCACATTTGTAATGAAGTCTGATACTCCTTGCACAAAAACAGTGTGTTCTGTAAATACTCCATGTATGAATAAACTGACTATAATTTTATAAGAAAGTACTGAGTTTGGTCTTTGTCTCCGTTAAGCAAAGGCTGCATATGCCTTTGGGAGAAACATACAGAGTAATGAATAGATGGGGTGTTCATCTGTAAAGTAAAAGCCATGCCCAGGTCCAAGCTCATAGCCAACGTTGCAAAGAATGTGTGCTTGTGGCAGCTACAATCACAGGAGCAACATGATCATTATACTCGTTCATTCATGAGATGTGTGGAGAAAAAAGGAGGCTCACTTAGTTGAGGCTAAGTGGCCAAAGAATAAACACATCACAGGCTGCATTGTCAGGAAGGCAGGCCAAGGCAAGGCAAACTTTATTTATATGGTGCCCAACCCCTGGGGCTCTGGGTGCCTCACATAAAACAGGTAGGGTAATACACAAAAGCACAACACGCATGTATAAATATTTAAAACAATAAATAAAGCTCTAAAATAACTAAAATTTAAGCTAGTACTGGTCAATCCCCTTCATCAGGGAAGGCCAAGCAAAACAAATTAGCCTTTATACCCTTTTTGATACTCTTGACCTTCGGGTCCTCCCTAACACAAGCTGGAAAGGAATTCCAAAGGACCAGTCCCTTGACATCAGAGGCACAGTCGCCGGAAGTTTTCAATCTGACCCTTGGAACAGCAAGGAGGCCCCTGGTGGAGGAGCGGAGGGATTGGGCTGAGGTGGCAGGTGTCAGGAGATCAGCCAGGTAGCCAGGGCCCAGTCTATATAGGGCCTTATAGGTGAGCAAGCCCACTTTGAAAATGATCCTCCACTGACAGGCATGCAATGCAGAGCTTGCAGGACTGGGGTCACATGACTGGACCTAGACAAGCCCGTCAGTAACCTAGCTGCTGTGTTCTGCACCAGCTGCAGCCAGTGGAGGGTCCCTCCAGTGACCCCATAATATAGAGCATTACAGTAATCAAGCCTTGATGTAACAAACGCATGTACCAGTGATGGCAGGTCTTCAGGTGGAACTAGGGGTTTGATCCTGGCAATATTCCTCAAGTGCTAAAAACAGATCCAGAAGCAAATGGTTTGATACCTTTTATTGGACCAACAAAGATGTTACAAAAAGAAAACAACATCTGTACTGGTAGACCAACGTCATCTCATTCTACTTGCCGCACTTGGAATATGAAAAATATATATAGTTTATTAATACCTATATACAATTCTAAACATCCCTAATTTGCATAAATATCAAGCATAATTAAAATAATGTAAAAACACTGTAAACATAAACAACAAAGGTTTTCTTTTTGTAACATCTTTGTTGGTCCAATAAAAGATATCAAAACATTTGCTTCTGGATCTGTTCTTACAAGGGCCAATACGGCAAGTAATCTATTTCTGTATGTCATCAAGTGGTAAAAATCACTTTGAACCACAGATGACACCTGAGCTTCAAGTGTTAATCTGTCATCCAGGATAACACCAAGACCCCATACCCTAGGGGATGCCAACAATACAGCAGATCCCAGGACCAATCCTGTAGCCACTCCGGAGGCACTGCCATCATGCCCATGACCTGGCTCAATCACCAGGATCTCCGTCTTGTCGGGGTTCAGTCACAACCAGTTGGAGGACATCCAGTAATTGATCTCAGCCAGGCAGTTGTTAATCACTTCCATGGCATCGGTCGTTGAGGTAGATGCAGTTCTGGTAGACCAATATCTTCTCATTCTACTTGTACTACTATGCCTGGAATAAAAAGAGAGGTTCTCCATTTCTCAGTGCTCTTTAATTCCTCATCTTTCAACATCAAATTTATAAAGGAATAGACAAAAATGCATTGTAAATCTAAGTTTTGTGATATTATTTAAGGTTGTGTTTTTTTTTTTTCCTTATGTTTTCACAAGTAATATATGCTATATAGTGTACCCACATTTGTAGCTGTCATTCAACAATATTCTAATTGTGTAGTTGCTGTATTGGTCCTAGTAAGAACAGATCCAGAAGCAAATGCTTTGATACCTTTTATTGGACCAACATAGATGTTACAATAAAAGAACAAAGTGTTTTGTTCTTTTGTTGTAACATCTATGTTGGTCTAATAAAAGGTATTAAACCATTTGCTTCTGGATCTGTTAAACAATATTCTTGAATTTACTCCACAAGAGCAACAGAAATGGGGTGCCAGTTGACAAAGTGAACAACAAGCACAATGGGCCTGTTTTCAGTAGCCTAAGAAATCAATCTCCAGTCTTATAGCCTACTAAACTACACTATCATTCACTTCATGAATAATGCGCAGTTACATTTTGGCTGCTTAAGACGTTTAGAAGACAACTCATCTTAAGCAAGCAAGCAATTAATATTTTATTGTTTTGACTTTTACCAAGCCAATTAAAATTGTAAAATACAAATATAAATGCAAAAAAGCATTATTTACTTATACTTATAAAATGGCAACAATAAAATCTAGAAATTTCATTGGCCAGGAGTTGTCACCTGACTGTGCATTAAATCTCTAATAATGCACACCCTATTGTGGCTTACTTATAGACAAAGATAGATGCATACGAATTTCAAGATATAATAAAAAGACCCATGTAACCATTACATCAAAGAAGCATTATTTACCACATTGTACATCTTCTGAAGTGTGACACAATTACAAATACATAACAAAGATATGTTGAATATTTAGAACTGGTCAGTACAAGACATTCAGTCAGGAATTGAAAAAGAATTGCATAGAAACAGAATGTTTTGGCAGATAAGAACCGTTTGATCCACCCAGTCTGACCCCTTTTTTCCCTGCCTGTACTTTTAATGCAGTCAAAACCTGATCTCTGGCTACCTCCCTCTGTTTCCCAGCCAAGATTCCTTAATGCCTGTCCCATGCATGCTTGAAACCCACCACTGTTTTCACCCCCTGCTATCTCTGCTGGAAAACTGTTCCAGGCAACCACCACTCTTTCAGTGAAAAAGTACTTCCTCACTTCCCTCCTAACTTCCCCCTTCCAGCTTCATTGCATGTCCACTTGTTCTCATGCGCCTTCTCCTCTGAAAAATATTCCCCTCTTGTACCTTATTTAACCCTGTGAGGTATTTATAGGACTCAATCATATTCCCACTCTCCTCAGTCTCTCTTCATAGGGCTCCTAATGCAGCCCCTGCACCATTTTAGTTGTCCTAGTCTGGACAGCCTCCACACTGTCAATCTTCTTGAGATGTTGTCTCCATAAGTGGGCACAGTACTCCAGGTGGGTTCTCACCAAAAATATATACAGTGGCAACACCACATCCTTCCTTCTGCTGGTGATACTCCTCCCTACGTATGCCAGTATTCCACTGGCCCTAGCTACTGCCTTGTCAAGTGGTCTTGCCACCTTAGAGTCATCAGACATGATTACTCCCAGGTCTCTTTCCTGTTTGGTGACCATCAATACCTCTCCTCCCATATTATACTCTGCCTCTGGGTTTCTATGCCCTAGGTGCACATGGTCTTCAGGAACTGTAGTAGCATTCCTCCTGCGGCTAAGTGTGAACTTGTCCAGAAGATGATCCTCCCCATTTTTGACTACTGTGATGTAATCCATGGTGCTGCTCCCAAATCCTCCCTGACCAGATTAGACACCCTATTCCACTCTTTCTGCCACTTTGCCCTTGATGCCCCTGCTCACACTCATCATTGCGATTTATACCATGCATTGTACTTCCCCTCTCTCACAAACAGACGTCTATCTCACTGCGCAAAGCTCACCTCCAAACACTGGCTGGGTGAACTCCCTACATACCTCTCCTCCTCCTTCATCACCCCACCCTCCCTCTCATTCCCTTAGATCCACTGACACTTGAATGTTGTTGATTCCTTGGTGCTCCACACTTATTGGTCAATCAGGCTTCTCTTACCGCTTCCCCAAAATTTGGAACTCTCTCCCTCCCCAAGTTCATCACTCCTCCTCTATCTACTCCATTAGCTCAGCTCTTCACAATTATCTTTCATTCAGCTGCTCTTGCCATGATTTTCCCTAAGCCACAATCCCGCATATGTCTAGCCGCACCCCTTAACCATAACCATATCTATTCCTAGCCTACCTTCCCTCCCCTATAACATATTTAGCCTCCCATGCCCCCCTTGCAGGGTTCTCAGCATCCTGAAGGGGCCCTTCTGGGCTCGGCTCTCTTTCCTCCCTCCTTTTTCTTATCCCTCTTCTTACTCCCTTTCTGCCTGTAGTAACCAGTAACCTTTCTGCAAATTTCCTCCATCCCCTCGGCTCTCTTCTAAATCCTCCCTATTTTCTTTCTGCAAATTTCCTCCATCCTCTTGACTCTCCCCTAAATCCTCCCTATTCCCTTCCAGCCTTTCACTGCCCCCTCGCAGGGTTCTCAGCATCCTGGAGGGATCCCACTTTGCACTTATTTACCTACCCTCCCAAACCTCCTGTTCCCATTGGGAATCCCCACCTCCATTAGCAATCCCAGACCCCTTGCAGAGTTCTCAGCATCCTGGAGGGGCCCATGGGTTCTGCTATCTCCCCCCTACCACCTTCCTGTCCTCCCTCTCCCTATATGGCACTTATCACCTTCCTGTCCCAGTCCCCCATCTCCCTCCAGCACTTTATGAATCGTCTAAAGTGAATGCACTTACTTTTCCCTAATCTTCTGTACTCTGTACATATCTTTTTTTTTGTCATATCACTCTTTTTCCTCCCCTGGTTGGAGTGGTCCCCAATGACCCCCCCGGTCACTGGCACCCACACCCCTGGACTGGGTCTGGCATGCAAATTTATATGCCCCATTAACACAGGCCAGCCAATGGCAGGATCCCCCTTCCTATAGGGACCTGCGGTGCAGTCCCGGTGAAGATGTCTCTCGAGTCCAGGGGCACAGGGCCGACCATCAGCTGCTGAGGTCACTCCACCTCTTTCCTCTAATTTTCACCCACTGAGGAGCCAGTTGTGCAGTGGCATCGGCACACTACCATGCAGACGCCCACCACACTCCTCCTCCTGAGTATGCATGCAACTACAGGGCACCAAGCCTCCACTAGGTGTCACTGCAGTGTGGTGCAGATCCCTTGCCCACCCTGGAGGAAGGAAAGCAGCCATGGGATGCTCAATCCTTCCTCCCCTCTGCCAGTCCCTGGCAGCCCGAGTCTGTTCCTGAACCCGGGTCACCAGAGTGGCATGAGGTGTGGCATCCAGCACCACTCCTAGCGGACCTGGCTGAGGTTGACTGGTCCTTCATCCTTCAGGCCCCCTCGATAGATGCTGCACTAGACAGCTTCAAAAACATTTTCCTTAATGTCTGGGACCAACACGCACCACTAAGAAAAACCAGAGTTAGGGGTTCCCACCTGCCCTGGATATCCGCCGATATCATCTGTCAAAGCCGCTCCAGGGATCTGGCCTGGAAAAAGTACAAAACTACCAGCTCCCACCAAGACCCACAAATTTATCATGCCCTCCATAACTCCTGTACCAAATCGATTTGCCTAGCCAAACAGAAATACTTTGCATCTGCACTTTGCGTAAATCATAACCACCCAGCCCATTTCTAGAAAACCATCAAATCTCTCCTATCCCCGCCTGTTCAACCACCTACCCCGGCACTGTCAATCAGCAGCTTGGCCATCACTGACCCACATGAAGTAGCCACGGCATTCAACATCTTCTTCACCAACAGTGCAGCTTCCCTGGTAAATAATCTCCCCCCTTCCCCACCCATGATAACCTCCTCTCCTAACCCACAGCCTCCCTCCTCCCACCCCTCCTTCTCCTTCCGTCCTCTCTCCCTGGCTGAAGTCTATCAGGCACTGTGCAACCTAAACCCTAACAAGGGCAATTGCCCCTCTGGCTTGAACTCCAGACTACTACAGCTATCAGCCCCTGCAATAGCTGCTCCATTAGCCAACCTGTTCAACCTCTCCTTCTCGACGTCTACAATACCCACTGCCTGGAAGTTGGCTACTGTCTTCCCTCTGCCTAAGGGGGGTGACCTCACCTCTCCAGGGAATTTCTGCCCCATCTCCCTCCTCCCAACTCTGGCTAAAATACAAGAACAATTTGCCCTTGCTCAGTTCTCCCAACACCTAATGGATTCCGCCTTCTTCACCCCATACCAATCAGGTTTCCGAAAATCACACTCCACCATAACCTCCCTACTAAGAGTAACAAATGATATCCTCTCAGGTATGGACAAAGGTCATATCACTTTGGCCATATTTATCGATCTGGCAAAGCCTTTGATACCGTCTCCCACACTCTCCTTATAGATAAACTAAAGGCTTCCGGCCTCTCCAACCATGCCACTAACTGGTTTTGGGTACCTGTGTGGCAGACATCAAGCAGTGAAAATTGGTCCCCACCTATCTGCCCTACTCCCCATCACTACAGGTGTCCCTCAAGGATCAGTCTTGGGCCCGATCCTATACTCGGTATTCCTAAATGATCTCCTGCTAGCTTGCTCCCACTCATCCATCCAAATGTACGTGGATGATACAGTGTTATACAACACTGGCCCCTCCATGGCAACAGTACATGACCAACTTCAGCAGGATTTCAATGCTGTACAACACTGGCTCATATCAAACCAGCTGCTCCTAAACACAAAAAAGACTGTCTCGCTAACTTTTGGCTCGAAGCCGCGTCTCTCCCAGCTCGCCAAGCGCCCCCCCTTCCAAACCCTGAACCTTCCCCCTTAGAATCCTGCACCTCGTTCCGATATTTAGGCATTTGGCTCGACCAATACCTAGATTTCTCTACTCATGTGGAATCCCTGCACAAAAAACTGCATCCTAAACTTGGGGCCCTCTACCACAACAAAGGCGGCCTGTCCACCCTGGTCAGGCATGAACTCGTACAAAAAATGATACTCCCGATTTTTGACTACGGGGATGTGGTCTATGGCACTGCCTCACCATCAACTCTGGCCAGCCTGGACACCCTTTTTCACTCCTTCTGCCGTTTCATACTGGAATGTCCAAAACTGACACACCACTGAAACCTATACAGCTCCTTGGCCCTTCCCTCACTCTCGGCCCACAGACTAATCCACTGCTCCAGAGTCGCTGCTAAATACTGGTCCCAGTCCCTCCCTCCCTCCCTACCTGACTTCATCCTTAACTTCTCTGCTCCCCTCGGTGTACTCACTTCGGCACTCAGATACTAGGCTATTCCAAATCCCTCTTATGCGTACCTCTATAGGTCAGGCAGCACTAAGCTACTGACTGCCAAAACTCTGGAATGACCTCCCAGCAGATATCCGCCACTACTCCAATCATAGACACCTCAACACCCACCTCCTAGAACATTTCCTCACGGTCTGCTCTTGCTCCCGCCCTGCTCAATAGCAGGCCCAAACTCCTGATGGCCTACTATAGCATTTTATAACTATCCAGCTCTGGCAAGGGACACTTGGTGCTCGCTCCTTCTCTCCTACTCTAGTTCTGTAATCTGTAGCTGTGCTCATTTCATTACTGCAATGGTTATGTCTTTCTGATGGTCTTAGTTTTGGATATATTTTACTTGTCTGCCCTAGCTACCTACTGTATAGGCTCCCTAACAGTTCCTCCTCAATTGTACAGAATTTTTATGTATTTACTGTTCCTTCCCATATGTCTCCCCCCCCCCGTTTCCCCCCAGGTCGCACCTGGAAACGAGTGGTTCTCCACTCAGTATGCCTGCCTGGTTAAACTCTTGAATAAATAAATAAATAAACCCTCAGTACCACTGGGCCAGCTTACTCTGTACATATCTAATTGTTCCCTTACTACTAGTTGTTATCTACTGTATAGATACTCACCTGTGTTACTCTAGTTTTCCCCTTCCACTTTGCTATATTGCCACCTGCTAATTGCCTACTGTTTTATTCACTGTATGTAACTGTTGTCTCATATACCTAGAATGTATTATTAATTGTCTACTGTTTTATTCACTGTATGTAACTGTTGTCTCGTGTACCTTGAATGTATAACTGTTATCCACTCTGTACCCCTTCCCCCCAAGTCACACTTGGAGATGAGCAACTTGTTGTTCAGTGTGTTTTCCTGGTAAAACATTTCAATAAAAAGGTACATGATTTTGTACTTTTTCGCACTGAAGCCCAGCTGCCACCCCCTTGACCATTCCTCAGGTTTTCCCAGGTCTCTTCACATTCTCGCTACTCTTTCTGGGATGTCCCCCCTGTTGCAGATTTGGAGGCACCTGCAAAGAGGCTTTCCTTCCCTTCCAGCTATTCTGCAAAGTCACTGCCCAGTTTCCTAATGAACCTTCTATGTACTGTAGTACAGTATCAAAGGCCTTGCTGAAGTCTACGTAGGCCACGTCCACTGCCCCTGCCTGACTTATTTCCCTGGTCACCCAGTCAAAGAAATCTGTCAGGTTCATCTGATATGATCTCCCCCAAAATCCTGTGAATCCATGCTGCCTCTGATCTTGTAACCCACTGCATTCAAGATACTCCACAATCCTTTCCTTCAAAAGTGATCCCTTTAGCTTCTCTGCCACTGATGTCAGACTGGCTTGACTATAGTTGCCAACCTCCTCCCTGCAACCACTTTTATGAAGTGGGACTATATCTGCCCTTCTTCAGTCTTCTGGAACCACTCCTGCTTCCAATGAGGCTGTCAGGGGTGCAACCAGTACCTCCCTAAGTTCCTTCAACACCCTTGGATATACCCTATCTGGCCCCATAACTTTGCCCACTTTCAGATTTGTCTTTCAGTACTCTCTCCTCTGAAAATGGACTTGTATCAACATCTCTACTCCCAGTGTTCCTGCTGCTTTTATGTGGTCCATCCCCTTCCCCTTCCACCATGAAGACTGAACAGAAATATTTGTTCAAGACTTCTGGTGATATCATTGGCCCAATGAGAAGCTGAATTCTTAGCTTCTCTTCCAAAGGGGTTAATACTCCCCGCAAAAGTGATATTTTTTACCAAACATACCTAAAATGGCAACGGGAGGAGATTGTGGTGACAGAAGGACAAGATCCAAGGCAAACCAGCCCACAGCAAGGGGGTCCAGGTCAGAATCATGCAGTGAAAAATTGTGTGGCCAAAAAGTGTGCTGCCCGGACACCACAAAAGTGCGCAGTCAAAAACTGTGCAAATATAAATAAACCAACTGTGAAACCATGCACACTTTCATGCCCGTGCGTTTTTTGACAGCACTGTGTTTCACTGCATGATTTTGACTGGATATGGAGCAAAGGACAGATGGCAGGGGATTTGGTCTCAATGACAGTACAAGGAGCCAGCATCCCTCACCAGCCGGCACAGTGGGCCTGGGTGTAATCACTGACATGGAGGTAGAAAAGCTTTCCTGTTTCCATTTTTGAAACTCTGCTGAGAGAAATTAAGAGTTTTCAGAATGAGTATAAAAAGGAATTTAAATGTCTCAACTCAAAGCTGACTGCAGTGGAGAAATAGCTGGAAGTAGCACAAGACTGCACTAGCCATGTGGAGGATGGTACCTTGCAGTTGCATACTGCCATTGAATGCTTATTAAACCAAAATGTGGAGCTACAAGAGAAATGTTAGGACTTAGAAGCCAGGTCTTGAAGAGATAATTTACTTTAAGACTGCATGGCCTTTGCTGGCCTGGTGGTGTGGAGGGTTGAGGTACTGGATGCCTTACCTTGTGCTATGCTGGCGACCTGGGTTCAGGAATGACCTTGGATCATTGGGGTGCCAGTGTGAGGAAGAGGACAGAGCAGGATTGAGCAGTGGGTAGCTCTCCTCTCCTGAGGGTGGTGAGTGTGGGTTGGTGTCCCCCCATAGTTCCGCTCCCACCAGGTGGTGGTCCGGTTGGTAGTGTAGGTGAAGAGGGGATGGCAAAGGTATAGGGAGGTGGAAGGAACTGAGCTGGCACCATGGCACCACACACTTGCACAGCCATGTGCTGGGGCTCCAGGGGGGAGGGTCAGGGGAGAAAACCATAAAAGTGAATATTTGTCTCTGTCACTAGTTGGCGGGAGGAGGCAATGGGGACCAAAAAACTTTATTAAAAAAAAAGACTGCATGGTCTTCCAGAAAACCCAGGGACAGGCACCATGATAGCATTTCTGGAGGATTTGCTAAGGGACATCTTAGCCCTCCCTCGTACACTGCATTTCCAAATTGCAAGAGTGCACAGGACACTGGCACCAAAACCCACAGACCCCAATGCTATACCACATTCACTCATCAGAAAATTTTCAAGCCACAAAGACAACAAGCATTTGTAAATGCCGGATGCTTGTCACTGGTATTAATATTGTCCTGGGTCAAGGTGAAGATCCCAGGCCATGACGGAAGACTAAGGCTTGGACCTGGGGGGGGCAGTTATGGTGGGGCAACAACTGACAAACTGAAGGGAATTTGAAAGAATAAAAAATACAGTTTTTACCATTCTCTGCTTGGAGTGGCAGCTGGGCTCTCAGTGTAGAGGTTCCTCTGCAGCAGTGCTGCTGTAGTCTGGAGTGCATGGGTAACTTCAGAAAGGATTGTGGCTTCTTTTCCCACAAGTCTGGTGTGAGAACATCATAAAACTGAACTGCAGGCTGTGGTACAGCTCTGCTCTATGTTATGAATAACTGGAGCACCCAAGGACGTATTTGTCTAACCCCTCCCCTTGTCCTTCTTAGTAGTCTGCTGCAGCAGTGCCATTTTCTTGTCCTATTTCAAATCAAATCAAATCAAAGCGCTGATACAAAGCAGAAATAAAACATCAACAGTAATAAATAAAATCATAAAACAATAAAATAACCATAAGATAAACTAACCAAATGCCAGTAAAAAAAGGATGACTTTATTTCCAATTTTATGCCTCAGTACATTGGCCACTTACCTAGGTAGTCTCCCCTCTCACTAGTCTTTCTCTTACTTTTTTTTCTTTTCTGTGCATATGTGGTGCCAAAGTGCCTGCTATGCTGAATAAAATGCTTGATATTCATATCAATAAGAAAAACTGCTTAAGAATGGTGACAGAAATGTACTTGTGAAGCCCTAGACTGAGAGAGGCAGCTGGTTCCATATTGGGAGTGAAAGGGTTACATCAACTGTCTCAAAGAACTGCTTCTGTTGTTAATCTGGCAGAAGTCTCTCCAAACAGATTTATAGCCTTTCCCATGTGTAGCCACATTACAACAGACTTGATGCATTCCAGATAACGTGCTTCAGTCACAGACATTAACCTTTCCTACCTATATATATATATTCAAGCAAGATGGCGGCTGTGTGTGAGCTGCCTAAGCACTAGTAGAGCCACGCTTTGTTTTACTTCATTTTACTTTGTTTTATTTGGTCTGAGCACACTGGTTTTATTTTTATTTTTTGAGTTGGATTATCTGCCCTGTGGTCTATGATGCCAATTTAAAATAAACTACTGTTATGCTGTTACACTAAATTATGCTAAATTATTAGCGGTTGGAACATCAATCTTCTTTTTTTTAACCGTAAATTAGGCATCACTTTTTACATTTAGTCGTTATCCTATTTGCCGGGTTTTCTAACTTTTTGGTGCTTTTTGCCACTCGAACTGTCTTCAGTGATTGTTGCTTGGAAGGCTATATTTGATTACCTGGCTGAGTCCCGATGGGTGGAGTGTGTACTTCATTAAAGATCTGCTGAGGAGCCTCTGGAGTTTGATTGTGGTGAGATCATAGCCGAGAGAAAGTAACAAATCGGCTTCTGATTGTGGTGAGAGCACAGTCGGGAGAAAGAAACTGTCTGAAGAGATTTTACCGCTCTTTGGTTAACTACACTGATGGGTGGGGAATGTGTTCCATCAGAGATCTGTTGAGGAGCCTCCAGAAGTTTGCAGGAGCTTTTTCCCTGGGGTTTTGCCACTAGTTGAACTTTAAGCTGCAAATGTGGTGAGAGCACATTCAAGAAGAAGTAATTGTCTGAAGGGACTGTACCGCTCTTTGCAGTGGGGACTATTGCTGTTTGGTTTGGTTTGGAGGTGGCAACAGAAGTCAGTGTCTGAAGCAGAAGAGGCTGATTACTGCTGGACTTCATTGGATTTTTATCTTGCGAAGCGTTTGAAGCCGGATTTGGTGTGGAAATTGGGGTTTTGAACTGCTGGGTGCCCGGTATTTGGGATTCCCTGTGGGGGTTGAGGCTACCAGTCAGTGGGCTGGTGGAGATTCTTCCTCCTTGGCTCCTCACAGCCCCCTAGTTTGACTGGGTGGCTTTGGTGGGCTAAGTGGGGTGTCTTTTGATCTGGGCTCCCCCCCTTTTTTTCCTTTGGCCAGCATTATCGGTGCCATTCTTTCTGGATTTGACTGCTAAGGGTTTGCTGTTTTCATTTTTCATCACCCCCAGGTACTGTAATTTCATTTATTTTTGGGAAAGCAGTGAGAGAGCTTTTCATTAATATTAGAGACTTATATATAATTTAAACTGCAGTTGGTGGTAGTGAGAGTGCCACAACTTTCTCATTTTGGATTTATTATTATTTGTTTATGAATTTGAAACAAACTCAGCAGTTCATGAAGACACTGGACATTGTGTCACTTGGACAATAACAGATGCTCAGACTACTGTTGTAGTTTTAAAATTGTATTTTATTGTATTTGGGGTTATATTTTGGGTTGGATTTTTAATTTTCTTTAATATGTAATAGCATTTGGTTTTTGTTTGCTTCTTTCCTCTGAGAGAGAGAGTGAGGAGTGAATTTATTTTCTTTTAAGTTATCTGATATTGATAGGTTTCTGTTAATTTATTTTATTTTATTTTTGTTTATTTGTTTATTATGTGTTGGGGAGGTCTAGTGATGGTTGGGTGCTATTCCCTCACCAGGCTCAGGGAATTATGTCCCTTTGAATGCCCTCCTTTGTCATCCGACACCTATTTTAGGTGTCGTGTGTTGGGCATTCTCAGGAAGCGTAGGCGAAAGTGGAGAGCTGGGCCTGTTGGGGGACAGGAGGGGGCAGGGCGGATAGGGTTTTTTGCGGTTCAGGAGATGCCCTGGGGTGAAATGGGGTCAGAATAGGGGCTACTCATGTCTTGTCCCCATACACAAGGGTTCCGATTCTAATGGACAGGTGCCGAGATCTTCCTCGACAGCTCATCCCACCTTGACAGTGTTATGCAATGCCAGATCTATTAAAAACAAGACAGCTATTATAGCTGATTCTGTTGGATCAACTGATCTGGCTTGCATCACGGAGGCCTGGCTGGATGAAAACTCAGGTCCTATATTGGCCTCGGCAGTTCCAGCCAGTTTCTCGGTGATACACCGTCCAAGGTTGGATCGTAGGGGCGGGGTTGTGGCCATTATGTGTAAGACTGAGCTGGGCCTTGTGGATGTGCCACTGGGAAGTACCAGATCCTTTAAATATATCCTAGGAGAGGGTGTAGGTTGTGGGATTCTCCTTGTTTACTGTCCACCAGGTGACGGTGGAGAATTCCTGCAGGAAATAGCAGACTTCATCATCGACATGGTGTTGAGGTTTCCCAGACTGATAGTTCTGGGGGACTTCAATGCTTGGGTCAACGATGAACTCTCACATTTTGGTCAAAATCTCCTCCAGCTGATGATGATGCCGGGCCTAACACAGGTTGTTACCTCCTCGACCCATTCATTGGATCTGATCTTCCTTTTGGGTATGGAGATCACTGATTTGGGGGTGGAACCAGTCAGCCGGTCTGACCATCACACCATAAGGTTCAGTTTCAGGGCCCCCCCAATAGGTCTGCACCTACGGAGATGGTTCGGTACCGCCCTTTAAGGGGTATAGAGCCCATTGACCTAACGGCTGTACTGGACCTATCGGGCTTGTTGAGTGAATGCATGAGTCCAGATAGTCTCGTACTAGCCTATAATAAGGCTGTGGGAGATGCTCTGGACAAGTCTGCTCCTGTTCATGTTCGGCCTCTCACCCTCCATCCAAGGAGCCCTTGGTTTGATGGCTCCTTGAAGGAGTTAAGGCGCATTGGCTGAAGGTTGGAGAGAGTCTGGTGGAAGTCCAGAAATGATGCTGACAGGCTTAGGTTGATGGCACATTATGATGGCTATCAATCAGAAATCACCCGTAAGAAGGCAGAGTTCCTGTCCAGGGAGATTTCTGTTGCACAAAACCAACTGGCTCAGCTTTTCCGGACTGTGGACAGATTGTGCAATCCAATCTGCCTCCAGCCCAGAGAAGCTTTTTCTCAGCTAAGATGTGAGGAGTTTGCTTATTTCTTTGCAGATAGGGTTGCCAGCATCAGGTCTGGCATCGGTCTGACTTCTCCTGTAGGGGATTGCAGTGGTCGACGTGAAGTGACATGTACTCGGTCTGTCTGGTCAGAGTTTCATCAGCTGGAGTTCAGTGACATTGTGAAGATCATCCAAATACTGCAACCAACCAGTTGTAGTTTGGATCCGGGCCCTACACCTCTCTTAGTAGGATGTGTGGAAGTTATCTGCCCGATCCTTGCTGACATTGTCTGGAAGTCTTTGGAGAGGGGGGTCTTTCCTGACTCCCTCAAGGAGGCGGTCATTTGACCACTCCTTAAAAAAACCCTCCTTAGATCCAGATTGTCTAGCTAACTACTGGTCTATCTCTAACCTGCCATTTGTTGGTAAGGTTATTGAAAAGGCAGTTGCATTGCAATTGGATGATCATCTTATAACTCACAATGTCTATGATACTCTTCAGTCTGGTTTTAGGAAGAAGCATAGCATGGAGACTGCCCTTGTCCGGGTATTGAGTGACCTCCTAATGGCTAGAGATTGAAAGGCATGTACCATTCTGGTCCTTCTCGATCTCTCTGCTGCATTTGACACTGTAGACCATGGTGTGCTATTGGATCATCTGCGGGTTTATTGTGGGCTGTCTGGTACAGTCCTCAAATGGTTTCACTCTTACCTCACAGACAGGTCTCAGAGAGTTGCCACTGGAATTTATTCCTCTGGCGCTCACTCCCTGCCTTGTGGTGTACCGCAGGGCTTCATTTTAGCTCCCATGTTGTTTGCAGTGTATATGCTGCCATTGGGAGAAATCATCAGGTGATACAGTTTGGGTTTTCACTGCTATGCAGATAATACCCAGCTGTATCTGTCCTTTCTGCCCAGCCAGGATGATGCACTCTCCGTGCTGAATAATTGCCTTGCTGAGATCAGACTTTGGATGAGTTCCAGCTGGCTTAGACTGAATCCAGACAAGACTGAGGTATTGGTAGTGGACTCAAGTCATCCGGGGGCGGGTTTGGGAGCTGGACAACCATCAGGTTTGTTACTTGATGGTATGTCGCTCCCTACCTCCGATCAGGTGCGCAATTTGGGCATTATTTTTGATGGCAGTTTGATCCTAAAACCTCAGGTGTCAGCTGTCATCAAATCCTCTTTTTACCATTTGAGGAATATCACCTGGGTGAAACACCTGGTTCCTCCTGGTGATCTTCCAACATTGGTCCATGCCTTTGTTACTACCTGTCTTGATTACTTCAACTCCCTTTACCTAGGGCTACCTGGGGTTGATATCCATTGCCTGCAGCTGGTGCAGAACGTGGTGGCCAGGCTTTTGACTGGTACTTTTAGAACCAGTCATATTACACCTGTGCTCCGTGAACTGCACTGACTGCCTGTTAGGTGGCGGACCACCTTTAAGGTTGGTTTACTTACCTTTAAAGCCCTACATGACCAGGGATCCAGTTACCTGAAAGATCTCCTGATTCCCTACTGCCCCCTCCGTCCTCTCTGGTCCACCAATGAGGGATTGCTAGAGATTCCCAGGGTTCGATTAAAGACATCCGGATCACGTGCTTTTGCTTTTTCAGCACCAACCCTGTGGAATTCTCTACCTCATTGGTTGAGAGAATGCCCAACCATTGATAGGTTTAAAACTGGTTTGAAAACATATTTATTTAGCCTAGCATTTGTTTAATTATGGCTATTATATTTTAATGCTGTTTTTAAAATTTTTATTAATATGTATATGTTTTATGTAAAGCGCCTTGGTTTTGAAAGGCGCTATAGAAATAAAGTTGACTTGACTTGACTTTCCCTGCTCTGACAGAGAGAGAGAATGAAAGAGCTGATTTATGAATGTGTCTGTCGGCACAATGTTTTGAAGTCCACGCACTTCATGCCTAAGAATGTCATAATCAGTCTTGCTGATTATTGGTTAAGCACCTTGTAGACTCTTCTGGACTGGATCATTGCAATACACCTCTCAAAGTCCTGTACCATACCAAAATGCTTTGCCTATGGCAAGCATAAAAAGGAGAAATTCTAAGAACTGTCCTCAGCTGCATGGAAGTTACTTATAATGCCTCCAAATTATTTCAAACCCCATACCCCACAAAACTTCAGGTCTTCTGGGAGTATGAAACCACACTATACACCACACTGGAGAAGGCTGTTAAAGTGGTGGAAGATAAAGGATGGACAGTACAAGCCAGAGAGTCACAGCATACTACACCATCCCACTCCAGTCAGAATGGAGAACTGCCTAGGTGCAAAAACTGAGAGCAACAGGTAAAAGGGCTGCTGCAACCACCATGAATGACATTGGTGCAGTATTGCAAAACTTCAGGGCAAGGCATGACCCCCGCATTTTGCAGGCATGATCTCCCGACTAAGATTTGTGGTGAACCTTTCATAACAGATACTCATTAAAGCTTATGGCTATGGCCCAGTGGTGTAGAGGGTTGAGGTGATGGATACCTTACATCTCACCATGCTGGTGAACTGTGTTCTGGAACAAGCATGGGTTGCCAGGGGTTGGCTGGGGGTGGTAGAGGGCTGGGAATGGATAGAGCCCTTAGGCAGCTTTCCTGTCCTGGATTGGATAGGTAGGCCTTCCCAGCTCTTTGCTGCCACTGAATGGAGGCTTGATGGTAGTGTTGGGCAAATGTGGTGGCTGGCACTAGGTGGGGTGGGTGGAGCAAGGCCATTGGTTCTGGTGCACATGCACGCCTCTATGCACATGCCCAACCATGCATTGCTGAGGCCTTGGAGAGTAACTGGGAGAAAATCAGAGCAAAAATTCCTGGAGACAGGATGATGACTGACTCCTTGCAGGCCCTGCACTGGTGGCCAGGCACATGCCATGGTCCAGTGGCAGAGGACACTGGCAGAAGGAAAGTCCTGGAGGAGCTGTTGATGGGGCGAAGGGGATGGTGGTCAGAAGAGGTAGATGGGAAGAAGGAGAATAAACAAAATATGGAAAAAAAAGAAGCTTATGCTCAGTATTACTGGGACTGGCTTGCACTATTTGCTAAAGGGCACTAGTACATATAATTTGTCAGTGCCACAGTTGATTTGTTCTGTTAACAGTTTCTAATACTACATTTGTAACTTGTTTCAGGGGTTTCACAACAGTTGCTTTGCAGATAAACATTGCAATATATCCTTCTTTCTTTCTTTCTTTCTTGAAAGAGCACTGGACTGAGGGTCCTTTTTCAGGCTCTGCCCGAATAAAAACTAAAATATATTAACCAAAATTATAATCACAATTACACTGACTATAAAAAAACTGTAAAATTTTGTTTTTTTAATGTAAAAGGAGGAAGCAGATCACAGTGTATCAGTAAGACCATTCCAAAATTGAAGAGCAACTATAGAAGAAGCATAAGCACCAGCTTCAGATTTACATAACCTTTCAACTAAAACAACCCCCTTAGCTGATATCAGGCTAGGAAATATCTACCTATGCTTTATTATGTCTGAAAGAGGCCCAGAAACAAACAAACAAGAAAACAAAACAAAAAAAATATATACTTTTAAATACCAAACAACCCCCCAAAAATACTTAATACATAAAGAGGGAGGAAGCTAACTAAGGCAGGAATACAAAATGCAGTGATGAGTATGAGCTGGTGCTAAAAAAAAAATAAATAAAAAAAACAACATCAGATATTGTTA
The DNA here is from genome assembly GCA_016271365.2 of Neoceratodus forsteri. Lineage (NCBI taxonomy): Eukaryota > Metazoa > Chordata > Ceratodontiformes > Ceratodontidae > Neoceratodus > Neoceratodus forsteri. Next base: position 78,263,678 of record CM057454.1, on the reverse strand, counting down.
TGTACAACAGAGAGAGTTTGAAATTCTTTGACCCCAACCACAAACAAGCATTTGTCAATGCCGAATGTTGTCTTGCTGGCATTGGCATTGGTAGTGCAGGAGTTAGAGAGATGCATAATAGGAATGGCAGTGAATAATTGAACTGACTCCAAACCCCCCCCCTGCAGAGACTGACAAACATTGGGGTGTGCCTTTGGATAGTTGGCCATAACACTCATGCCATTTCACCTCACCCTATGCTGCAGACACCGACAACTGTCACGTTGTGCCTTGGGGTCTTCAGGCCTTATGCTCACCCCATTCCATAAGAAAATATGCTGAGATGGGTGCAGTATAGGAGAGTGGGGTGAACTTCGCAGCCGAAGACTCCAAGTCACACCTTGATGCCTGTCACTGGCTGCAGGGTGGGGGTGGAGGTGGAATGGCATGAGCATTACAGCTGACAATCTCAAGTCACACCCCTGATGCCTGTCAGTCTCTACAGGGTTGGGCATTATGGTTGGAAATCCTAAGTCCCCAGTCATTTGCTGGTATTTTCACTCCAAATTTTCAACATGGACTTTTTGTGACCCCACCTCATGAATAGTGGCACTATCTGTTAATTAGTCAAACTGTGATTTTGCACAGTGACTGCGCCATTTGACACCACAGGTGTGAAAACATATTCCAGGCAGGATATGAAAATGACACTGTACTGTTCATAAGGAGGTGTAAAAAAATGGCAATGTTGAAAATCTGGAGAGAAAATATTAAAAATTGGCGAAGTCACGATCGTTCATAGAAGCTGTGCAATGCACGCCCATAACACAATTATTTTTGGGATTTTTTAACCAAATTTCAACATAAGCATTTTGGGACCTCTGCTCATGAACAGTGTCACTCTGATTTTGTTATTCTGTCCTGAACATTGATTTCCCACAGCGACTGTGCCATTGTGCACCACATGTGCGAAAACACATTTTGGGCAAGATATGAAAAATGACAGCTGTACTGTTCATAAGGAGGTGTGAACAAATGGCAATGTTAAAAATCTGGAGTGAAAATATTAAAAATTGTCGAAGTTATGAGCATGTGTGGAAACTGTGCAATGCACGCAAGTAACAGTAATCTTTTGGAATTTTTTCACCAAATTTGCAACATAGACTTTTTGGGACCCCACTACATGAACAGTGGCACTGTCATTTCATTAATTGGTCCCAAAAGGTGATTCCATGCAGTGATCACGAAATGACCTTTCGGGACTGAATAACGAGATAACAGTGCATGTGTTCATGAGGTGGAGTCTCAAGAACCCCATGTTGAAAATTTGGAGCCAAAATTAAAAAAAATGGCTGAGATATCCACCTAAGTTGAACTCCCTCCCCCCTCCCATTTATGCCATTATACAGCTTACTAGCATTTCCTCATTTTGCAGTTCAGCTTTGAAGAGTCCAGGCATGTTCCCACTCCACCGAAGACTGCAGCACCGGACCTCCACAGGTAATTATGGGGGGGTGTAGGGAGATGGGGTGCACAGAGGGTGGGTGCGGGTTGGGGAGGGGCACTGTGGACAACGGACTGTTTTTTTTTTTAGGTACAAAAATAACCCCAAAATGGACACTGCACCATGGGACAGTTTTCTTTCTCTACAGGTGAAATAAAACAAATGTTTGGCACACTGGGGTGGGCTCCCAGTGTGCCCCATGACTTTTGGGGGTGATGTTGGCCACACAATGGTGGTGGGGTGGGGGGAACATGTTGACAAGGTCAGCTTTCTGTGAGCAGAGTCACACTGGGGTGGGCTCCCAGTGTGCCACACAGTGTGTGTGGGGAGGTTGGTGGTGGATATGCTGACATGGGGATTGCATCCCTGATGTTGGCCTTCTTTCAGGATTGTGTGCCACTGCCATATTTATCGAAATGTTTCACCAGGAAAGGCATGTATGGGAGGCATGTCATCTGTGCCGCTGCATGACGAGCTTGTCTCTGATTGCAGTGGCACATTTCTCTCAAGCTGGTGGCACTTTGCATAATACTTGTGTCAGTGCTAGCATGCTGGCTAATTGGGGAATGAGGGATGCACCTACTAAAGTGAGCCCTGCATTCGCCACAACACTGACACACCTCTGAAAGTGCTACTACCCCAATCTGTTGTTTGAGCATGCGCACAAGCCAACATAAAAAACAAACTTGCAACATAGTCAAAATGTGGTAAAAAAGACTGATTAGCAATAATTTTCTGTGTTTCCAAGAAAAAACTGTTTTAGTTTATATGGTATTTCCAATGTTTGTATTTAATTTAATTTATTTATTTAAGTCTTTGATAGCTGGGTAGGTGCACTGATCCTGGGAACCATTTTCAGGCATGACCTGGGCCACATCATGCAGCACAAAGTCATAGTATACAGAGGAAAAAAATGAGGCAATTCAGCAACTACAATCATTGATACAATGGACGAGGTACAGTCGAAAATTTACATCAACTTCACAAAAGAGATTGCAGCAACCTAATAAATATATTACACAATTGTCATCTCAAAACACAAAACAGGTAAACTTTTCAGAAGTATACAGGGACTTGGCTGGTGGAGAATAAGGGCATGAAATACAGTCAGATTTGAAACTGGAACATATACTCCAGGAAGTGAAACGGGGTAGTGATGCTGGAAGGAGGCTGCTGCGAGGCAGAAGCAAAATACAAGTGGGCAGGGCAAGCACAGGGGTAAATAGGCAGCCAGAAGGAGAGGTAAAGAGGAGATTTATTTTCCTATAAACCATTTTGACATGTTCAGAGGACAAGACTGGGTCCAAAAACACACCTAAATATTTAAATTGAGATACCTTCTCAATTAAATTGCCAAAGCTATCCCTTAAATGTAAGGGTGGAGAAACACTGAACATCCCATGAGAATCAAAAAGCATAGACTTTGTTTTCTTAGAGTTGAGGATGAATTAATAATTTAGAAACCAATTACAAGCAGAAATAAAATCACATTCCAAGTATTTGGAGACAGTAGCAACATTTTCACCAGAAAAAATAAATAATCAAATCATCAGCATGCGAAAAAGATTCACAATATTTAAAATAAGAGGGTGATGAATTAAACAAAGTAAACATTAATGGACTAAGAACTGACCCTTGTGGAACCCCTTTACTTATAGCACAACAATTACAAGAACCTAAACCAATGCCCACAAACTGAGACCTACTAGTTAAATAATCCAATAACCAAGAAACTACATTAGAAAAACACCCAAGACACAATAATTTATCATAAAGCTTAATATGATCAGTTAGATCAAATGCCTTGGTCAGGTCCACATATACAGCCCCAGCCACATGACCAGAATCCATGACATTAAGGACCATGTCTATGAACCTGACCAAGGCGGTACCAGTGCCACAGCCCTTGCGAAAACTGCTGCTGTGAACATAATACCCTATTTTTTTCTAAATAACTATTTATCTGACCAGCAACCAGTTTTTCCAGAATTTTACTGATAGGATTTTGGATCAAAATAGGTCAGAAATATTTGGGTACAGCAGCATCCATTTTCTTAAGCACAGGTACAACCCGAGGACACTTCTAACTCAAGGGGAACTTTTGAGAAATTAAAGATAAATTAAAAATAAAGTAACAAAACTTAACCATCAGCCAATTAAAGTAATGGACAGCAGAAAAAGGGCATGAAACCCCAGTGATTCTTCACTTGGGCCAGATATTGAGTACCAGGCAACAAAAAGAGGCATGGAAGAAATGAATAGGGTAGACAAAAATGACTGGACTATAATTCAAAAATAAGAATGACGGAAAGGGAAGGAGTGCTATGGGACCAAAAGAAATATCAGTTGCAAACTGATATAGCATTTTAAATGACTCTACACAAAATGACCAAAATATTACAGAGGACATGGATTTACATGAAGAAACCTTAAATGGAGTCTCAAAAAAACTTGTGATTGGTGACTGTATGATTAGATTCATGGACTCTTAGATTTGTAAAAGTGATGAACTTAACACCATAGTCACCTGTCTCCCTGGAGCTAAGGTTATAGACATTAAAAACTCAGTAAACAGGCTTAACATAGACAAAGAAACAACAGTAATAGTGCATGTGGGATCAAATGATGTGGGAAAATCACATGAAAATGACATCTGCAGTGATCTAATCAAACTAGGTAGCATCATTAAGGCCAAAGGGATGAAAATTAAATTATCAAGTATTTTAACAATTCCAAGGGCACAAGAGGAAAAGAACAGAACACTAGAAAGGATAAATGCCAGACTAGAGAAATGGTGTACTAATGAAGGCTTTATTTTTATAAATAATTGGAACATGTTTAATACTAATCCGATTCTGTACTCAAATGATGTATTACATCGCAACAAAAAGGGGGCTAGCGTACTGGGAAAAAGTTTTGCAAATGTTGTACATGGAATAGATTTAAACTGGTTAACATGGGGAAAGCTATAGGCTCCAACTGAAGGAGAGATCAAAGGGAAATTGGAATGGCAAGACTATACAAAAAAATAATTTTAAGAAACAACATCAAATGTTATATGACTAATGCAGGGAGTCTAAACAACAAATTCAATGAGTTAACTGCCATAGTATCACACATTAAACCAGATGTGACTGATTTCAGTAATGGAGACATGGTGGTCGGGATATTGATTTATTTATTTTTTTTAATTTAGTCTATTTTGCAGCCTTGCTCCACCTGCCAGGCTATCTGTCTGGTCACGGACCCCTCAGCTGTGGCATCCCCACATAAGCCACTCTCTTGGGACCCCTAGATTGCCCCCCAGGGTGGGGACATGGCACCTGGCCCTAAGGTTCCATGAATGACAGGATAAGGTGGAAGCTGGCCTGGGGAGCCAATATGCAGCCAAGGGGTGGGCTTCATGTAGGCAGTGGAGCAGGCATGAGTGAAACTTTCCCCTGTAGGTGGGGGGCGGAAATGTGCAATGACACCTGCATCCATCCCACCCCCTGGAAACCTTGCTGACACCAGTTGCTGTGGAGCCCCTGGCCTCTGCTAGGGGTCCCTCATGCACTGGCAATGTCCCACACCCTACCCCTTGAGAAAGAGAGCAGTCATAGGATGCTCAATCCCTCTCCTCCTGGCCAGCCCTCCAATGACTCGGGTCCATTCCCAAATCTGGGTCACCAGCATCGCAAGCTGAAGTCCAACCACTGCGCCAGTGGGCTGGCCCAGGATATTGATTTATTACAAGGAAGGCATAGAGGTAACTGAAATAGAACCAATGCATAAATCTAACTCTGATTGTGAATTGGTATTGGTGCAATTGTTGCTGGGAGGCTGTTACAAGTTAAATTTATGTACAGTTTATAACCCTCCAAATATGGGAATAAAGGGACTTAAGGAATTCTTGGAATTCATCTGCTTAGATTGTAAATCAGGGGATATACTTGTAGTGGGGAGCTTTAATATTAATTGGGATCCCACTTTGGCCCCAGAAATTGAGTCCTTAATAACAAATGGTAGTCTTTGTCATCTTATTATCTCATATACCAGAATGAATCTAGCTAGTAAAAAACATACTTTATTGGACTGGGTACTAACCAACAATCCTACCAGAGTTTTGAAGAGTTGTACACTTCCTGATGTAATAAGTGACCATCTCACCACATTTTGTATATGGAAAGGAAAGAAAGCAAATCTTCCCCCTAGATTTATATCTTTTCAGAAATTTATCACAACCATACAAGAAAATTTGCTAAGTGAACTACAGTCAATTGACTGGTCCTATCTGGATGTTATTCCAGACGTGGACTTTGTGGTAGATTTTTTTTTCTAATATTTTACTGGAATTACAGAATAAATACTTCCCCCCCCAAAAAATAGAAGGGTCAGAGGGTTGACTAATAATTGGAATACCACAGATTTATTCCACTTAATGAAAACTAGGGATGTTGCTTGGAACAAGTATAAAACACATCAACTTGAAATAGATTTAAATGAATACTGTAGATTAAGGAATAAATGTAAAATCAAGTTGTGACAAAGTAAATCAGAGTACCACCTAAACAATCAAAGGAATGAGTTGAAAAACCCTAAGAAATTTTGGTCGGCAATAAAAACCTTAACAGCCTCTAACATCAGGACCTGATCTGACTCATTTAACCTAAATGGTAATTTGGTCACCAATGCTAAGGAAATATCTGATGCTTTCTTACATAAGTTTGTGGATTTTTCTTGTAACACAGACTTATTTTCTTCTGTTGAGCCTTCTGTCCCTGCCAGATTAGATGTGGGGGCAAATGCAACTCCTTCATATTGTTTTAGATTGATTAGACCAACTCAGGTCTTGAAATTACTGAGACAGTTATCTTCTAACAAAAGTTCAGAGGATGATGGTCTTGAGCTGAGATTTCTATGCTTAATAGAATCACATATCTATATTCTTTAACAAAGGTATTCAATCTATCTCTTATTTCTGGAGAATTTCCTACTTGGAAGCAAACCATAATAAAAGCCATTTTTAAGGGGGGAGCAGCTGCTGACTTGGATAGCTACTAATCCATTTCCCTACTTCCATCTTTGGGTAAATTATTGGCAAAGATTGTGAATGGCCAACTTGTGGAGTGCCTAGACTCCATCGGTCTCCGGTCCCCCAAGCAGCATGATTTTCAAAAACCTCATGGTACTGGAATGGCCTTGGCTAGGTTCACGGACCACATCAGTGGGGCTATGAATAATGGAGAGCTCACTGGTGCTGAGTTTGTGGACCTGTCCAAGGCCTTTGACCTGATCAGTCATCACCTGTTGCTCAAGGGACTGGGGAGTCTCGGACTCAGGGACTCTGCTTGTAGTTGGGTCAACAGCTAACTAATGGGGTGTCCTCTCAGGGTTAGTTATGGAGGGGTTACCTCACAATCCAGAGCAATCAAAGTGGTGTGCCCCAGGGATCTATCTTGGGGCCCCATTTATTTTCATTGTTTATAGATGCCTTGCCTTCCTTGTTAAAAAAGTCCCATATCTTAATGTATGCGGATGATATTATTTTGTATACTAGCTCTTCTCTGGTGGATAAAATAAATACAGCATTAAATATTGATTTTCAGATTCTTGATACATGGCTCAGAAGACATTTTCTATTAAATAGCAAGAAAACAAAAAGCATACTATTTGGAACCAGGCAGCATTTGGCTGGGAGTGGACCACTTGTTGTCCATGATGTCTCTGGGACTGCGCTGGAACAGGTCTTCCAATTTAAATATTTAGAAATCACTTTGGACGCCTGTTTAGCTTATTCTCTTCATACAAATTTGATTAGTAGAAATATTAACCAATGGCTGGGAACTTTGTTTAAATTACAAGGCTTCCTTATAGAACAAGCAAGGTCTACTATTTCTAACAATATTTTATTATCAATTCTGAATTATAACTCCTTCTTGTTCCAGGGCCTGGCTAAATCAGATATGACTTTGCTCACTACTACTTTTCATGCAAGTTGTAGATTTGCTTTAAAAAACCTTTTTGTACACATCATTGCATTCTTTATCAATTGACAGGATGGTTACCTCCCAGTATGAGTGGTTCCTATAGTTTAAACTGTCTTACTCATAATGTGTTAGGGTTGGGATCTGATTCACCGCTATTTTGTATGTTACAATTAAGAAAAGTAGACAGGAACCTCTGTTCTAGTGCATCATCTACACTCAAGATCCCTAATGTAAGGACTAATGAGGGAAAGTGAGCCTACTCTATCTCTGCCCCCTTTCATTGGAATAATTTACCCTTGAATTTACAATAAACAATGAGTCATGCAACTTTTAAAGCTTCCCTTTAGAAATTTTATGTTGATATTTTGATATATGGCTGTTTTTAATGTAATGTTTGTATTGTGTGTTTATATCAGTAGCAGTAGCAGTATCAGTGGCTCAGTAGGTAGCACACTCGCCTCTGAGGCCAGGAGATCAGAGGGCTGTGGGTTCAGTTCCCACATCTGGCACTTGGGTTAATATCCCAGTACTGACATTGTAATGCAGCATGAGAGGGGTGCTGCATTTCTGAGGTGCCGTCTTTTGGATGAGATGTTAAACCGAGGTCCCATCTGCCTGGATTGGTGGTAGTTCAGGTGGATGTTAAAGATCCCATGGCACTTATCGAAAAGAGTAGGGGAATTTCCCCGGTGTCCTGGCCAAATTTCCCTCATTCACTAAAAATACCACCAACAGCTCAATCTGGTTCAAGGTCAGTTGGCATTCATCTGTATCCCCCTACCCCGGGTCATGCCTGAAAAGAGGCAGGATTTGTCTAGTGCACTTACCTGGTCAACAAAAGCTAAATAAATAAAATAAATATGTTTTTTATTGTTATTATTATCTGTCCTTGTAACATCATGACTGTATTTATGGTCCCCGAGTCATGTGTGAAAAAGGGCCTTCGCTCATAACACTTACCTGGTTAACAAAAGTTTAAGTAAAAAAATAAAAAAAATTTAGAAAAGCATATTCCAGGCTAAGACACTTTCCATCAAAACTGAAACAACAAATAGCATATTTGTAAACAGTTGTTACAGACCAATAGATAGTATAGCCTCCAAAATTAAACAGGGTTTTATAAACAACACAGAAACTCTCTGGGTTAAATTATTTAGTGACACCAGACAAAATTTTACTATTGGACTATATTATTGCCCACCTGATACCCAACTTGATATGACCTCCACCATAACTAGAGAAATAAAAGCTTCTTATGAACAAGTGGGAGTTTTATACATGGGTGACATAAACCTTGGAGATATTTCCTTGTCGAATAGGCATTCACAATCAACACACAGTAAACTATTTCCAGGAGCATGTGAGCAACTAGCATTAAACTAGTAGGTAAATAGACCAACTAGAGGAACAAGCTTGTTGGACCTAGTACTAGAAACAAATGGTCTTACTATAAATAATTACTCAGTTGGTCCACCACTAGGCACAAGTGACCAAAGTTCTGTGACCTTTAACATCACAATTCCCTGTATTCTAGCAAACAATGAAAGCTACTTCTGTAACTACCATAAAGCTGACATAACAAGGATAAATAGTGAACTGTCTATGCAAGACTGGGATACCATACTAGAAGGGTGTAGTACAGAGAAAATATGGGGAAACTGAAAGGCAAAATTATGGAATTGTGCAATAAGTATATACCTAAGTATATGAAAAACAAAAGATGAAATATCATGAGACCGAGATGGTTAAATAAAAAGATCAAAAGACTAATAAAGAAAAAGCAAAAAACTACAAGTTGTATATAAAAAAAAAAATTACCACACTATTGGAATACATTTAAGCAATAATGCCCTACAGGGTGTGTGTCGTGCTGGGATAACGACACGCCTCAGGTGGTTGGGCACGAGGCCGCAGGCCGAGTGCATCCAATAACTGAGGCATGACGTTATCCCAAACGACACACACCCTGGAGGGCATTATTGCTATTATACCATGGCCCATTGTTATACAGAATAAAAAAAAATCATTTTAAAGATGTTTTTGTGTGGAAAAATATATTTTTTTTAAAAGAAGATGAAACAATCAAGCACATCATCAGCACATAATAAAAGCAAAAAATCATCTACAGGTTCACAGTGAGGCTGAGACTAGATCCATAATGTTGTACTGGGATAACATCATGGGTCCAGCCCAAGACTGACCAATCAGAGACCAAGATTTTTTCTTGCCATTGTTTAAGATTATACAAAAGTAGTGTAAGAAAGAAATACGATGTTCCAAAAGCAGCATGGAAATTAATCTAGCTGAAAATACAACCAAAAACAATAGCAAAGCATTTATGGTTATATTAACTAACTCAAAAAGATAGTTGCTAAGTTAGGACCCCTTGAACATAACAATAGCTTGGTACATGATGGAAAAATGATGGCTAATATTTTCAATAACTTCTTCAGTAGTATATATGGCAACAAAAAAGTACACCAAGCAATCCCAATACTTCCATGGAAGACAAATTTATTGTCAAGGAAGAAGAAATTAAAATAAAATCAAAAATATAAAGGATGATTGCTCCCCTGGTCCGGACAACATTACTGGTAAATAGATAAAGATTATGTCATAGCACCTTAGCAAATCACTCAAAATGCTTTTTGAAATTAGTGTCAACTCTGGTGTTGTCCCAATAGACTGGAGAACTGCAAATATCACCTGATATTTAAAAAAAGAGATAAGACTAAGGTGGAAAACTACCGTCCTATTAACCTCACATCTTTTTTTTTTGCAACTAACTTTATTTTTCAGAAAGATAAGTACATAAATACATAAACAATGATACCTGAAAAGAAAATGCATTCCATAACATACAAAATTAAACCCCAACCCTCCCTAAGGACACCGTAGTACCCATAACATAGTTACAGCAGGAAGAGGGAAAAAAAAACCCAACCCCACCCCTGAACAGCCCCCCTTGGCAGCATAGATATACCATTAATAATTGATAGCATCCTACCTTGTCAACCTGTCATTCTACGCAGGCCAACGCCTGCTCCATTCGAAAAAAAGACTAAGAAAACACTACATATCACATTTGTGCTTAGAGGAGAGACAAGAAAAGGAGGACCCAAGTATACACCTTAAATATCTGTACATTACAAATAATGAGTGGAAACTCAAAGCAAAAAAAAAAAAAGGGGGAGAAATCCTAGTTAGAGGCGAGTTTAACCCACCCTGGTCACTTGAGTATCCCCTTACTAGTATCTGAATTTATTTTCAACCCTAAATAGAAACCTCCCAACACTTCTGGAATTTATCAGCCAAATTGAGAAAAATAGTAGTTGATCTTCTGCATTTAGCGCATTCAAGAACTCATCCACCACTCTCTGAAGGAAGGTTCCCAACTGGTCTGCCAATGCCTAAGAATTATTAATTTAGTTACTGAGGCTACAATTGCCATTTGCCACTTTTAGGACTTAGTTGAGATTGAGCATACATCCCAAGACACACACCTCAGGATTAAAGAAAGCCGAAATACTGCAGTGCCGGACTGGAGTCCATTGCCTAACCAATTCCCAAAATTTAAACACCTTAAGACCGCCCAGAACTTATGGTATGTTGTGGCTAATGATTCCCACAGTCCACATATAGCAGGCGATCGAGATCTGTAGATTCTCAAAGTTTTGCAGGCGACAAATAAAGGTTGTGCAAAATATTGAACTGGATGTTCCTGAGCCTATCCTGTTTAGTAAATCTATAAATTCCTCCCCAAATCTCTTCCCAAACTTCTGTAGACCACCCTTTTGCAAGGTTAGCCTCCCAATAATAAGCTACCGGGGTGTCCCTAGGCATGGTTCTAGACATAATAATCTTGTAAGATTTAGAAACAGCCCCCTGAGTTGTTGCAACATCACTTAAACTATTCAAAAGGACCCCAGCCTCCACACTCCCTAAACTATCACCCAGGAAGAGTTTAATACATCCTTGGATCTGGTATAATCGTAACATACTATTGTGTTTCACCCCAAATTTATCTCTCAACTCCTTTCGGATCTCACAGAGTTAGAGGCAACAAAATCTGCTAGCCTTAGTACTTGCCGATAATTCCCAATAAACCTCGTAATCCGACAGTTTCCTATCTGGAAATTGGGATTCCTTAATAGGGGCTGCGCTAAGTCATTAATATATGGAGTATGGAGCAGTGAATGAAGTTGATGTAAGGCCTTAACATCCCATCCCAAGGGAGTATTTCTAACTTGAGGGGGAACCTTGGACCAAGGAATATATAAAAAGGACCCTAAATCTATCCCAAGATTACTAGTTATTTGCCTATCCAAAATAAGTCCGGTAGACAAACCCTGATTATCACTAACCCTCGTCATCCATTGAGAACACCTCACCATGTGGATGCTAAATAATAACCATAAAAGTCAGGCAGCTGCATCATACCCGGTCTCTAGGTCGGGTAAGTTTTGAATAAGTTCACGGGTGATTTGCCTTTCCATAAAAATCTGAACAGCACTTATAAAGCGGTTTGAAAAAAGTTTGGGTAGGTACATTAAGATTAAATAGAGGGTAAAGACTCAGGGCAAAATCATCATTTTATGGTATTGGCTCTGCCCGAAAAGGATAAAGGTAGTTTAGACCACCTTTCCAGGTCCTCCTTAATAGACTTAAATAACGGTTTGAAATTAAGTTTCACCAGGTTGAACAGATCTTTTGACACTTTAATACCTAAATAATTGAGAGCTTCCACCTGCCATTGAAGGCCTAAAGAGGAACACCAGCTCTTCTGCAAGAACGGCGACAATGCAAATACCTTAGTTTTGCTCCTATTCAATTTGTATCCCAAGAAAACACTAAAGCTGGAGATCACCCTAAGAACTTGGGGGAGCGAATCCCTACTATCTTCAACATGTAAGAGCAGGTCATCTGCAAAAGCTGAAAGCTTACATTCGAGCCCACCCACTTTTATTCCCCGAATTTGGGCATCCTGCTTAAGAGCTCTTATCAGAGGCTCGATATACAAATTGAACAGGAATGGAGAGAACGGACAACCTTGACGGGTACCGCGAGATAGCGAAAAGGCCCTAGAAATAAGATTGTTGCATTGGATCCTAGCCGAGGAGCACGAATATAAAACTCTAATATAATCTATATAACGTTGTGGAAACCCAAATTTATTCAACACTGCAAACATGAACCGCCATTCGACTCTATCAAACGCATTTTCCGCGTCTAGAGATACCAAGGATGCTTCCAACCCGGAACCTCTGTGCGAAATTAGATAACATAATTTCCTAAAATGGTCTGCAGAAGAGTCGACCCCACGAACCCGCCTGTTCAGGGCTAGTAACCCCCAAGACAATTTCATTCTGTTAGCCAGAATTTTAGCATAAATTTTGACATCAATATTCAGGAGCGAAATAGGTCTATAATTGCCCACTTCATCTGTTGGTTTACCTGGTTTGGGTAAAAGAATTATATTCATCTGAACAGCGAGTGATCCCCAACCCATGGACATACCAGAAAGCATAGACCTGCTGCAGCAGGGGAACCAGCCATTTCTTAAGGGTTTTGTAAAAGGGGGCCGTGAAGCCATCTGGGCCAGGTGCTTTTTCCGGTTTTAATGAATCTATGGCTTTGGAAACTTCCTCACATGAAATAGGGGCCTCTAACAAATGTATAAAATCACCTGACAAAGCTGGACAAGGAATCCTTTCTAAAAAGTCCCTCATCTTACTAGCCTGCTCTGGGGAATAGGGCTCACTAGTATATAATTCACTGTAGAAGTCTACAAACAAACTTAATATACTTTCCGGGTCCGTAATTGACTCATTTGATAAAGGGTGTCGTAGGTTTGTTACCCATTTTGCAGATGTACGGTGTTTCAATTGCCAAGCTAATAACTTGCCTGCCTTGTTACCTTGGCCTATATATAAAGCTTTCATGATAGGTCAATACCAGCAGGAACATCTGCCAGAACTAGACTCATAGTGGATTCCCTGCAGGGGGAGGGCCTCAAACAACTGGTACAGCAACCCACAAGAGACAGGGCTATCCTAGATCTAGTACTGACTAACAAAGAAGGGATCACAGATCTCCAGGTAGAAGGTCACCTGGGGGCCAGTGACCATCACATGGTATGGTTCAGTTTGGCTACTACATCAAAATCATCCCATTCAAGGCAAAAATATGGGACTTCAGAGGAGCTGACTTTGATAAGATGGCCTACAGAGTTAAGCTAGCCTGGCAAAAGAAACACAGGTGAGGGGTACAGGCAAAGTGGGCAAGCATTAAGGATGCAATACTTGAAGCAACATCCCATTGTGTTAGACAGAAAAGGAAGTGCAAAAGAAGAAGGAAACCACTTTGGTTCTCAAATACAGTAGCAGAAAAGGTCAGAGCCAAAGGCTGGCCTTCAGGAAATATAAGGAACACAGCGGGATGAAGATAGGAGGCATACCAAACTGCCCTAAGGGAAGCAGGTAAGGCAGTAAGGCAGGCAAAGTCCCAAACTGAGGAAACACTAGCACGAACAGTAAAGAAGGTGACAAGACTTTCTATAGATACATTAGTGAAAGGAGAAAGTCCAGAGGGGTATTGCTAAGCTTAATGGAGAAAAGGGAGCATGTGAGGAGGAGGACCCTGTAAAGGCATCTATCCTAAATAGATACTTTTGCTCAGTATTTACTGAAGAGAAGGTAGGACAGGGCCCACAGCTCAGCATCATGGACACAGGGGAGGAGGTGAGCACTACTCCTTCACAAAGAAAGGGTCCTACAAGAGCTTGCTAAGCTCCAGGTGGATAAGGCAATGGGACCTGATGGCATACATCCCAGGGTACTTAAGGAGCTAAAGGAGGAACTAGCAGAGCCATTAGCAGAATTGTTTAGTGAGTCTCTGAGCACAGGAGAGGTCCCAGAAGACTGGAGAAGGGCTCATGTGATCCCACCCACAAGAGTGGTAGCAGGGAGGAGGCGGGAACTACAGACGGTCAGTCTTACCTCAGTAGTGGGCAAGATTATGGAGGCACTCCTTAAGGAAAGGATAGTGCAACACCTGGAATCCATAGGGGCACAGGATCCAAGACAGCATGGGTTTACAAAAGGAAGGTCCTGTCAAACTAATCTCATAGATTTCTTTGACTGGGTAACCAGAGTGGTGGACCAAGGGGAGCAGTTGATGTCGCCTACCTTGACTTCAGCAAAGCTTTTGACACTGTTCCACATAGAAGATTGATAAATAAGCTGGGTAGGCTCAAGTGGGTCAGAAGTTGGTCAACTGGGTGGCAAACTGGTTGACGGGCAGAAAACAGAGAGTGGTGGTGAATGGTATACAGTCAGAAGAGATGCAAGTCACAAGTGGGTACCTCAGGGATCAGTCCAGGGCCAGTCCTCTTCAACATCTTCATTAGTGACCTTGCAGATGGACTAGAGGGTAAGGCTTGTCTGTTTGCAGATGACACCAAAATCTGCAACATAGAGTAATGATGCAGATGGGGTGGGCAGAATGAGAAGAGATATGGATAAACTAGCAGAATGGTCAGAAGAGTGGCAACTGGGATTTAATGCAAAGAAGTGCAAAATCATGCACATAGGGAAGAGAAACCCTGAAGCCACCTATAGGCTGGGAGGAGTTGCTAGCAGTCACAAAGGAAGAAAGAGACTTGGGCATCATCATCACTGATGACCTAAAATCATCCAAGCAGACCTCTAAAGCAGTAGGTAAGGCTAGGGGGGTGTTAGGGTGTATTAGTAGGGGTATCACAAGTCGTAAGAGGGAGGTAATAATCCCTCTGTACAAGACACTGGTTAGGCCCCATCTGGAGAACTGCATGCAGTATTGGAGGCCACACCTTCACAAGGACATTAACCAAATTGAGGCAGTCCAGAGAAGGGCAACCAAAATGGTGCAGGGACTGCATCTGAAGACATATGAGGACAGATTAACAGAGCTCAATATGTATACCCTTGAGCAAAGGAGGGAGAGGTGATATGATCGAGGCATTCAAACACCTTAGGGCATAAACAAGGTGAAAGAGTCTAACATGTTTAAATATAAGAAAATAGCAGGACAAGAGGACACAGCATGAGATTAGAGGGAGGCCGATTAAGGGGAATGTGAGAAATTCTTTTTCACAGAAAGGGTGGTGGATGCATGGAATGGCTTACCACAAAAGTGGTGGCTATGAATACAGTGCAGGGCTTCAAACAGGCATGGGATAGGCACAAGGGAGCAATACAAATGACTGTGAATAGATAGGTCACTGACAGAGCAAAGGCCGGAGGCACATTTATAAGGTAGAAAAAGAAATGGGCAGACTGGATGGGCCTTGCGGTCCTTATCTGCCGTCAACTTCTATGTTTCTATGTTTCTATGTTTCTATGTTTCTATAAAGCTTTCATGATAGACGCTGATCTCTCCACAGATTCTCCCAGAGTCTCTGCGTATAAAGCCCTAAGCGTCCCGAGTTCCTGCTCCTGCACCTGAGAAAGCCTATCCTCCCTATACTATCCAAGTCTTTAATTAGGTCCTAAACACCCAGCTGAAATGCTCTCTTTTCTTTTTTACGATAAAGTAGCTATGCTAATGGCTCCCCCCTCAAATGGCCTCTTCAGCCCACACCTGATCGTTGTAACTACTGATCCCCAGTTTGTCTCAATGGAATTTGCTAAAAATGTTTGAAAGTGGTTTACCGTTTGATTATCAGATAATAATCTATTATTTAAAGCCCAGGAGTAGGATCTCACAGGGGTGGTAGATAGGGAACATGTCATCCTGACAGGAGAGTGGTCTGAGATGACCCGAGTCAATATACTAGCTTCATTTATCACCGATAAAATCTGCTGACTGACCAAAAAATAATCTATCCGGGAATAGCTCTTATGTACTGGGGAGAAAAATGTAAAGTCCTTGCTCAGGGGGTATTTAGCTCTCCAGGGGTCTACTAGGCCGAATGATGTTATAAATTCCGACAGTGCCCTCTGAGCCGGGGAATTGTTAACTCCTCTTAAATAGGTACAATCTAACTGGTTGGACTGAACTAGATTCCAATCTCCGTCTAGAATAGCAGGTGATCCTGAGAAGGGGGCAACCACCATAGCTAGCTGTGTAAAAAAGGAAGGCAAATCTGAATTCGGACCATAATCGAACCTAATAACAACTTTAACTTACCCAACCTGCCCTCTACTAAAATGTATCTACCTTCAGGATCAGATATGGTTCCTGTTGGGAAAATGGGATCCTTTACCACCAAAATTGCTACTTCCTCTTTTTAGGGAAACCCTGCTCCAAAACTTGTCCGACCAACTTTTCTGGAAATAATGTAACTGCTCAGGAAGTAAATGGGTCTCTTGAAGAAAAACGATTGCAGGATCATATTTCACCAAATGCTTTAATACTATGAACCTCTTTTATTGTCTCTTCCTCCTTTTATATTCCAAGACAAAATATTCAGACCACTGACCATATCAATGTCCCGGAGCTATCCTAAACCACCATATAAAGCTGCCCCACCAACCCCACCAACAATGAGCATTAAATAAAACTGCAGCCAAACCCACCTCCCCATAAACACTCCCCATCCCTCCCCTCACTACTAATACCCCGCACCAAGCCGACTCCAAGTACTTTGGCCTATGATACGAACTAAAGAAGGGCCTCTACCCCCCCACCTGTACCATCCGAAGGTACCTTTGTGAATCAAGCTTACTAATAGCTTAATAAATAAACCTTTAAATCTTTATAGATATCCCTCCTTCCCCAACTTATAAACAATCGCAACTCCACACACCTATAAAGTAACTAACCGAGTTCTTACAACATAACCATCTAAGAACCTTAACGATCTAAACTCTAAGCCTAACGCCCAAACGGAGCATCTAACTACAAAAAACAAATAGGGGGGCCATACAAAAAAAAAAAAAAAAAGCATTGCTTGACTTTGCATATAAACAAGACCGGGCCCTCCTCTCCATAGGGTAACAACGCTTTTCCCCTTTAGTAACCCTTAATCTTTATAGAGGAGTAGAAATTAAAAAGAAAAAAATAAGGCTGGGGCTTCTTACTTTCCCTACTGTCCAGTGCTTATTACACCGTGAGGTCCCTTAAAGTAAAAAACAAAACAAAAACAGCTCCTATGGCTGAACTAAATGAAGGAAGCTACCTGCCTAGTTCTATAAAGGGAACCAGCAACCCAAGTTCAATAATAACTCAGTCTGCTTAAAATTGCCTACGAGGCCCAACCCTAAATTCCAAAGTGCCTTATATACTCCCGACTCAATGCAGTGTAACAACAACAGAAACAAACTGCACAGAAAACTGAGTGATCCTTAATATATATTTAAAAAGAAAATGTGCATAATATCTAGCGCTTAGCTCCCTCTAGTGGGTTTTAAGTTGTATTACCTATTGACCTCATACAGAGTGAGCCCTTCAACCCTACCATTGAACCAAATACATAACACCATTCCAGATATAATCGCAAAGCAAGCCAGAAGGTGACCAAAGAAAAGAAAAAAAAGTCTGTGCAGCATCAAATGTCCCAGAGACTTGCTGCCTCCACAACGCAATTCCAATCTCTGAAAACATCGCAGTCATTCCTGAAAGCTGCAAAGGCGAGACACACACTCTGCGTCCGCTCCTCTTACGTCCTCTCCACTCAGCCTCCTCAGTCTTTAGGGAATAAATCAGGTAACTGTGCCTTCAAGATCTTCAGGGCTTCCTCCGGAGATTCAAAACGCTTCGTGCCATCTTTCAGGGCGACCTCTAACCTCACATCTTTAATAGGCAAACTTCTTGTGGGCATAATAAAAGGCCGTCTGGACAATAATCCCTCCAGTTGTACCTCTCCACAATTCCTATGCCATTCTGTTAGGAAGGTAGAACTGGGGGTGGAAGGGGAGAGGGAGGTAAGGTGCCTGCCTGGCACCATGGCTTGGAGGAACAGGGAGCTAATCCTCAGGATTGCTGGAGCAGCTGCACAGGGGAGGGAGCTGGATGTCATTGTCCACCTAGGAACAAATGACATGGCTAAGAAAGGGATCAGAGCAGTGCAGGAAGAGTTTTTGGAATGGGGAGGAGCCTTAGACAAGTAGCATGCACGGTAACCTTCTCGGAGGTGCTACCTGTCTATGGCGTATGAGAGGCTAGGGTGCTCCACACCATGAGATTCAATCAGTAGTTGAAAAACTCGTGCAGAGCTCAGGGATTTGGCTTCATTGGGTACTGGGGGTCCACCTGGAGTGATGCAAGCCTATACTGGCATGATGGGCTGCATCTGTCCAGGAGGGGAACCAGGATCCTAGGTGATAGGTTTAAAAGCTTCATTGCTAAGTTTTTAAACTAGCCAAGGGGGGAGGCACTGAAAAGGAGCAGGGAAATCCTAGCCCCCCCAAAAAAGTCACGGTAGTAAGTGTAGTAAACACCAACATAGAGATGTCAATAGGGAGAAGGGCAGGGGTAAATGTAGAAAGTGACAAAGGTAAGAAGGATAGGGATGGGGCAAAAAGGAGTAAGGCCATCAGGAAATGGAGGATAATGAGTACCAATGCCCATAGCCTGGGCAACAAGCTCCCTGAACTGGCGGCCTTGATGGAAGCGGGATGCCTGGATATTGTAGCAGTCACAGAAACATGGTACACAGAGAACCATGACTGGGATGTTAACATACCAGGGTACGTAACCTACAGGAGAGACAGGGAGGGGAGAAGAGGGGGAGAAGGAGGTAGATCTCTGTAAAGGAAGGGATAAAAGCAACTGAACAAAAGAGTAAACAGGGAGAAGAAGGCACTGTGGGTCACCTGGAGACTGGAAGTGGCACCACAATCCGCACAAGGGTTGTATACAGACCCCAGGTCAGGGGGAAGGAATGTACAAGGATATGATAGAAGGCATTCTTAGGATGGCAGAGAAAGGGGAGATACTGTTAATGGGAGACCTGAATATGCCAGATGTTAACTGGAGCACAATTGCTGCAGCCACATACAAGAGCAGGGCCATTCTCGATGCTCTACAGGTGGCATGCGTCAGACAGCTAGTTTCAGAACCCACTCATGAGGGAGCAATCTTAGACCTCATACTCTCAAATGGGGACAGTGAGAGGATCTCAGATCTAGAAGTCGGTTGCCATCTGGGAACAAGTGACCATCAAACAGTGTGGTTCACGTTAAACTCAGCTACAGAGTCAAGCCATACAAAAGTGAGGGTACTGGACTTCAGGAGGGCTGACTTTGGCAAGATGGGAGAGTGCCTCAGAAAAGCACTAGCAAACAGGCTAGAGGGAGGGGTGGAGCAACAATGAGGAATCATCAAAACTTCCATCACAGAGGCAACAATCCTTTGTGTGAAGCAAATAAACAAATCAAAACAAAAGAAAAAGCCACTATGGTTCTCAAAAGAGGTGGCAGGGAAAGTCAGGGAGAAAAAGATAGCATTCAGGAAGTATAAGGAAACACAGAAGAAGCAGGACAGAGAGCTGTACCAGTTAAGGCAGAAGGAAGCAAGGAGAGAAGACAGAATAGCAAAGGCCCAAACTGAGGAAAGGATAGCCAACTCAGTTAAGAAAGGGGATAAAACATTTTATAGGTACATCAGGGAGTGTAGAAAGAAAAAGGGAGGGATAGTGAGGCTGAATAGAATGAACGGTGGGTGGGCAGAGGGGGATAGTGAAAAAGCAGGGATACTGAATGAATATTTCTGCTCAGTATTCACAAAAGAGGAAGGGGAGTTGCCTAATCCAATTAACAAAAGCACTTTGTATAGGGGGGGTCGATCCCAGTCCTTTCACAGAAGAAAAGGTTCTGAAAGAACTCCTAAAACTGAAGGTGGACAAAGCAATGGGGCCTGATGGAATTCACCCCAGAATTCTAAAAGAATTAAGGGGAGAACTAGTGAAACCACTGACTACCCTTTTTAACAAATCATGGGAGGATGGTGTGATACCCGAGGACTGGAGGAAGGTGGATGTGATTCCCCTTCACAAAAGTGGGACCAAGACAGAGGCAGGAAACTACAGACTTGTCAGTTTGACCTCTGTGGTAGGGAAAGTGATGGAATCACTTCTGAAGGAAAGAATTGTTGAGCACCTAGAGGCCAGTGGGGCACAGGAACCAAGGCAGCATGGGTTCACAGTGGGAAGGTCATGTCAGATGAATCTGATTGATTTCTTTGACTGGGTGACCAAAGTAGTAGACCAGGGAGGGGCTGTGGACATGACTTACCTAGACTTTAGCAAGGCATTTGACACAGTCCCACACAAAAGATTAATAGTCAAATTAACCAGCCTGGGAGTGGGTCCCAGAGTGGTAGCCTGGGTAAAACATTGGCTGGAGAACAGGACACAGAAGGTAATTGTAAATGGAGTCCACTCTGAAGAAAGAGGGGTTACTAGTGGGGTACCACAGGGTTCAGTACTGGGTCCAGTCCTTTTTAATGTCTTTATAAGTGACATTGCAGAGGGACTGGAAGTAAAAGTATACCTCTTTGCAGATGACACAAAGATCTAAAACAGGGTTGATACACAAGGAGGCATGGAAAGGATGAGAAGGGACTTGGCAAGGTTGGAGAAATGGTCGGAAGTATGGCAGCTAGGATTCAATGCAAAGAAGTGTAAAATAATATACCTGGGAAACAAAAACCCAGGGGAAGATTATACAATGGGGGGAGGTAGTAACAAAAACAAAAAAGGGAAGGGACCTGGGGGTAATCATATCAGATGACCTTAAGGTTAGCAAGCAATGTGAGAAGGCAATAGGGAGAGCTGGGGGTATACTGGGATGCATAGGCAGAGGCATCAACAGCAGAAAACAGGAAGTTGTTATCCCTCTGTACAGACAGTTGGTGAGACCCCATCTGGAGTACTGCATCCAGTTCTGGAGACCCCATCTCTGCAAGGACATAGACAGGATAGAGGCAGTCCAGAGGAGGGCAACTAGAATGGTGCAGGATCTGCAAGAGAAGCCATATGAGGAGAGACTAAAAGAGCTTAATATGTATACCTTTGAGGAAAGGAGGGAGAGGGGGGACATGATAGAAATGTTTAAGTGCCTCAGTGGAATCAACAAAGTCCAAGAGGGTAGCATCTTTCAGAAAAAGCGACATGCAAGAACAAGGGGACACAATTTAAAGGGGGGGCGGTTCAGGGGCAATGTGAGGAAGTATTTTTTCACAGAGAGGGTACTGGATGCACGGAAAAGCCTTCCTGAGGAGGTTGTGCGGTCTAAAACAGTGGGGGAATTCAAGAATGCATGGGACAGACATAAGGCAATTCTTTTGGGGGGCAGGAAGAAGTAGGCTGTTGGTTAACTAGGATCTGCGGCTTATCCTGTATGTAGAGAAATGGGCAGACTAGGTGGGCCAAGTGGTCCTTATCTGCCATCAAAGTCTATGTTTCTATGTTTCTATTACTGTGCTATTATGAGACAGTCAGCAAAAACCTCTATAATAAGGAGCTCTTATGACATTTTCTTTATTGATTTTAGTAAAGCATTCGATAGGGTACCACATGACCATATTATTACCAAGTCAAAAACAACAGGTGTATGTAAAAAATCACACTTTGGATAGAGAAGCGGTTGGAGGAAAGAACGCAAAAAGTGGTCATTAATGGACATTCATCCAGTCTAGTTGAGGTCTCTAGTGGTGTACTCCAGGGGTCGGTGTTAGGCCCATACATTTTCCAACTGCTTATTGCTGACATCACTAACAAAATAGTCAATGATACTATAAAAGTTGCTGATGATTTAAAAATAGGAGGGGTCTGTAATACAGAAGAACATATTATGTGTCTTCAAAGTGACTTAGATAAAGTATCGAACTGGACTAACACTTGGGACGTGACATTAAACATTGAAAAGTGTAAGGTCATGCACCTTGGGAACAGAAACACCAAATATCAATATTACATAGGAGATTCCCATCTAACTGAAACAGTCAATGAGAGTTCTCATCTCAAATGACCTACAATTTATGGAACAAACTAATGCAGTTATAGGTAAAGCAAACCATGTTATATGGACTATAAAAAACAACATTACAACAATTTATTTATTTATTTAATTTTTGTTGACCGGAAAGGAGGACTTGACAATTTTTTGCCTATTTTCAGTCTCATCCCAGGGGGAAGGGGATACAGATGGATGCCAAATGAAATTGAACCAGATTTTAAGCTGTTGGTGGTATTTTTAGTGACTAGGATGCAAGGAATGGAAAGGTGCTATTACCTCTGTGCAGGGCATGTGTTAGACCCCACATTGTTTATTGTTCTCAGTTATGGTTGCCACAATATAAAAAAGATAATAAAATCCTTGAATGAGTCCAACATAGATTTACAAAGCAAATCATTGGATTGAAAGATCTTGACTATACTAGCCAATTAAAATCCTTGAAACTCATGTCAGTACAGAAAAGAAGATACAGGGGAGATTTGCTATTTCTGTGGGATGTGGTAAATGATCCAACTCTCTTTATGGAAATGGATTTTGAATTCAAGTAAAACATCAAGGAAACTAGGGGGTATCTACTACAATTGCAACGTTTTTCACATAAAACAAATAAAAGGAAACTCTTTTTCACACAAAGAGTTACACAAGCCTGGAATACTCTATTACTAAATATAATCATTAGCAACAGTAAACCAATTTTAAAAAATAGACTCGACATCTGGTTAATTAACATGATGTGTTCCTATGAGTAAGGACCTCAGCAGGAACTTCTATGGGCATCTTGTCCCCTGTTCCCCAGTCAACTGTAGTATGAACCACAGTATAAAAATAACACACAGAGGGGACACTATAAAAGGAGAAATTAGTTTAAGAAAACTGACAATCCAACCCTGCACCACAGTCACACTGTCCGTAAGTAAAGAAATTAAGTGAGTCATTTCCATCTCAAACTCTTTCTTAAAATAACATTTAGGAAAATCCAAAAAACTGAATTCCCAGACATTTTGGGAGAATCAGCAGTCATCAAAACAGAATCAAACCTCAATAAATCAGTAAATTTAGAATTTAAAGCATTAGCTATATCAAACGGGTCACGGAGCTCACTATCATTATCAATTAATGTTGTAATAGAACCCATATAACTACCCATAGTAGGAGAAAGCACACTTTTCCAAAAGCGCCAAGGACCAGACCAATTTGTGTCTAATTGTTTTCGGAAAAATTCAGATTTAGCAGCTCTAATCAAATAGTAACCTTATTTCTAAGATGATGATAGTTAGACAAAGAGCTGGCAGAGGGGCAGGATTTATAGTTAGACCAAATCAATTTCTTTGTTTTATCCAATGTTTTAAATCCTTAAAAAAAACACAAATTTGGTGTACCATGAATGTTGACTGTTCTCCTGGGAAATAATTTCTCCTGAATTGGAAGCAGTTGATTAGAAAAGAAATCCAGAGCAAGATCATTATCAGGAATTAAATCAAGACAGAACCAATCAATGCTGAACAGTTCCAAAAATAATGCATTGGCATTAAATAATTTAAAATCATGAAAATGAAGTTTACGTGGAGGAATACAAGTAATTTTGAACGTCAAAACACAGAAAGTAGCTAAATGATCACTAACTGCATCTTCCAAAACACCTGCCGATAGCACTTTGTTTTCTCTATTAGTAAAAACACAGTCCTGGAATGAGTTGTGCAAACTACTTGAATTTAACCTTGTGGGGAACTTAAGTAATTGAACTAATTGATAAAACTGTAGTAGGGACTCATATTGAGAAACAGTCACTAAACCAATTTAACTTAAGATCACCAATCCCCCAAAATTGTGTAAACCAATATAAGGCTCAGCAGCCTTCAAAAAATCAACCAAACCAAAGACACTGTTTTGAGGAGGATTATATAAGCAACCCAAAATAATCTGCTTATGCCCACCCAATACCAAGGGAAGAAGAAGCCATTCATTTAAAGAGTTAGAAAGCTTGCTATTTGTGATCAGAGTGACCTGCAAATGCCTCTCAAAATAAACAGCAGCACCACCCCAATTTTTCCTACCTGCCCTATCCTGTCTGATAACTCTGTACCATGACAAAGCACACAGGCTATCAGGAGATAACAGTTTTAACCAAGACTCAGTAACACTCAATATATCTGAATGGTAGCAATCCACAATATTTTCCAGTTCAGCCATTTTAGGGATTAAACTACAAACATTCAAATGGAGAATATTTAAATCATGCGCTCGATGCCAGGGGACAGAGTCAACATTGGGGAGGGTCCAGGGTTGGTTTCGACAACCCCAGATAATAACAACACAAAATAATACACAGACTAAAACTGACTTTCCTAAAAAAATATACAATCACTAAACTTCTGCTTAGAAATTAAAAAAAACAAGTACCCAAATTCAATCTACATGATAAGAACAAGTAATTACCCCAACTTACCGCAAAATGAATTGAACTAATTAAATAACTAGACACCGAATAGTCAGAATCATTACAAACACCCTCCATGATATTAGAGGCTAACACAGTCGAAATTAATTCACCACTAATAAAACAACACAATAAAATAAGCAACCCACCTCCGGCAACAGCACACTTTCCCATTTTCTATGGTTAAAAACAAGATAACATTTAAGATAAATAACAAAAATGTAAAAACATTTGAAAATGTTACAGAAAAGACCAAAAGAGTGCTATGGCCCAGCTAACATGGCTCCCATGGACTCTCACAGACTCCCTGCCACTTTTCTGCCACTTTTCAGCCTACTGAGACACCAGTACAGATGCCGCTGCATCTGGGCTAGTTGAAATTTAAACACAGTAGCCCCTCCTATCAGTACTGCCACTGCCACTAAGAGTGGGACAGCAGAACACGTGGCAAACTGAAATGGCTACAGGTACTACACTTGGGGGGGGGCAGGCAGGTGTTACACCAAGGGATAGAAGAGTCGTAGGAACACTAAACAGATCCTGTCTCAGTCAAACAGCCAGAATACCTTGAAGGCAGAACAGTTACTTACAAGAGAAGATCTATCAATCATGGCACAGGACACAGTGACAGCTTGATAGCAGCAAAAAACATTTAAGAGCCAATCGCAATCATGACACAGGGTTGCCAAAGTTCCAGATAAAATGTCTATCCATGGCTTTACTCAAACAGGGTTGGCAAGATGATTCAACTGAAGCAGTCCTATGTGATACCTGCAGGAGTCTGCCATACTCCCACAGACTTCCTGCCACTTAACCACCCACTGAGCAACTGCTACAGATACTGATGCATTGGGGCTAGTTGAAAGTTAAACACAGTAGCACTTCCTATCAGCACTGTCATTACCAATAGGTGCGGGGCAGCACAACACGCAGCAAATTGAAATGGTTCCAGGTATTACACTCAGTGAGGGAGCAGGCAGCTATTACACCAAGGGAAGCATGAGCCATGGGAACACTAAGCAGAGCCTGTCACAGTCAAACAGCCAGAACACCTTAAAGGCAGCAAAGTTACTTATAGGAATTGATCTCCAAATCACAGCACAGGACACAGTGACAGCTTGATAGCAGCACAATACATTTAAGAGCCGATCGCAGTCACAGCACATGAATACCAAAGTTCCAGATGAAATATCTCTCCATGGCTTCACTCAAACAGGGCTGGCAAGATGATTCAACTGAAGCAGTCCTGTGGGATACCTGCAGGAGTCTGTCACACTCCCACAGACTCCCTACCACTTTTTCGCCACTTCACCACCCACTGAGCCACCACTACAGATGCTGCATCTGGGCTAGTTGAAATTTAAACACGGTACATAGATACAAAGATACATAGATACATAGACAGTGTCGGCAGATAAGGGCCTATGGCCCACCCAGTCTGCCCATTAGGCATTCCTATTGGCACTGCCACTTCCAATTGGAGCAGGGCAGCAGAACATGCGGCAAATTGAGAAATGGCTATGGTTATTACACTCAGATTGGTAGCAGGCAGGTATTGCACCAAGGGATGCAAGAGCCATGGGAACACTAAAGAGAGCTTGTCACAGTCAAACAGCCAGAACACCTTGAAGGCAGCATAGTTACTTATAGGAGCCAATCTCCCAACCGAGGCACAGGACACAGTGACAGTTTGATAGCAGCACAATACCTTTAAGAGCCGATCGCAGTCATGACAGAGGGTTACCAAAGTTTCAGATGAAACAACTCTCCATGGCGTCACTTAAACAGGGACGGCAAGATGATTCAACTGAAGCAGTCCTATGGGATTCCTACAGGAGTCTGCCATATTCCCACAGACTTCGTGACACTTTGCTGCCACTTAAAACACAGAAACATAGGAACATAGAAACATAGAATTTGATGGCAGTTAAGGACTGACAGGCCCATCTAGTCTGTCCTGTATGCCTACAGATCCCACTTAATCTCTGGCTTCATCTTCTTTTCAGAACTGCAGTGGCACCCCTATGTCTAACCCATGCAGTTCTGAACTCCTCACTGTCTTTGCCCCCACCACCTCCGCTGGGAGTGTGTTCCATGCCTCCACCACCCTTTCCATGAAGAAGTACTTTCTTACGTTGCCTCTTAGCCTCCCCCTTCCAGTCTCATTTCATGCCCTCTTGTTGTTCTACAGCATTTTCTCTTTTGAAAGATGCTACTCTCCTGTACCTTATTAATTCCTTGAAATATTTGAAGCTCTCTATCATGTCTCCCCTCTGCTTCCTCTCCTCCAGGGTAAACATATTGAGTTCATCCAGTCTCTCCTCATATGACCTTTGGTGCAGGCCCTGCACTATTTTTGTTGCCCTTCTATGAACTGCCTCTACCCTGTCTACGTCCGTTTGGAGATGCGGCCTCCAGAACTGGATACAGTACTCCAAGTGAGGTCTCACCATTGTCCTGTACAGTGGCATTATGAACTCTTTTCTTCTACTGGTGATACCTCTCCCTGTACTCCCCAGCAACCCACTGGCTCTCCTCACTGTCTTGGCACATTGTTTGGCCACCTTTAGGTCATCACCCACTGAGCCGCTGCTACAGATACCAATATATGATCCATTGCTGCACAATTAAGGAGAGACTGGCTCCAGCAGGTGTGCGTGCGGGTGTGTGGGGGGGTTAGGGGGGAACCTAGGTTGAGGGGAGGAGGGAGCTTATCTGAGGCTTATTCTACTGGGATCCTTGGAATCCTCAGCTGTGAGGACCTTGGGGGTTCCATCCCCAGGGGTGCTCTGCTGTTCCCTGTGCACTTACCTGAAGCCCACAGTTATTGAGAAACATCAGTTTTTATTATCTGTTCTCCCATGTGGCATGTATGCCTGATGCCAGGGGTGTGCAGCAATTCAGAGTGAAAACTGCAGCATAAGCGCTTCATCAGGTAGTCAGTGCTGACTTGTGCAAGGCTCCCTTGAATAAAAAACAGCAACACTGTTTGTTCTTATTTCCCCACTGAAGCTTTTTACTCCCACTGGTGAGAGAGTACTTAGGAGACAGCATACATTGCTCTATAATGGGGGAATTGTGGAGACCCCAGCACTGCTGGATCACCCCTTATAGGCTTACACTGGGACAACCCCTCTCTCCTCCCACTCTGCACTAGAGTCATTGTTTATTCATAACATTTTTACCTTGCTGGGACAGGAATTCAGTTCCTGCTATGGGGGAGGTACTATTACAGTATCCTTGCTGGCCTTCTGATGCATGTCATTTCCCATCTACCTATGCCCTTTATGCACAGAGAGTTCTGGGGTGTTGGAGGCCTGATTCCTGCCCAGGATTCACTTTCCTGGCTCTCTAACAACAAAAATAACCAAAAAAAATTACTTTTTTTCCCTCCAGCCAGTGATAAGTCCAGTAATGGAGAGCAGCCAGATGAACACAATGTGGGCAGTAGGGAATCTCAGTGACTCCAGAGAATGGACTGAACATGGAGGACCAGAGGCCAAGGTGTTGTCAGCAAGGGATAGATGGTGCAGTCAGTAACACTCCAAAAGACAAGTGACACAAAGCAGCAGGCTTCTCCATGTAAACTGAAACACACTGGTCCAGCACTACACAGATCTGTCAAGGATATCAAGATTGGCAGTAAACCTCTGATTACAGCAGACAACTGTAATACATTTACTGGTGAGCAATTTTTTCTTTGGGCTCAGCCAGTTGATAGTCACTGTGTTATCTAGATACCAACTCTAAAGTAAATAATAAGATTTTTGTATGTCTTCGGTGTTAGCCAAGAAACATTGTACACAAACAGGAGTAATAATAATAGTTTATTATAATAATTACACCAAGCATGTGACAGAGAAAATCACAAGGGAGATGGATTTCTCACCACTCTCCTGAAGAATGTACATAATCTCCAGAATTTCTAAGATCTCTGTGTAGAGCTGGGTTGTACAAGGTTATATACTACAGATAACATCAGACAGTGAATATAAAGAACATGCTGTATTGGTTCTATACTATAAACAAGATTGTATGAGACATTCTCCATTGGATAATGACTTAGGAGACAGAATTACTAATGATTATCATATGAGACAAAGAATATGCTCCTGTCAGCATAAAGCTTGGAGAAAGAAATGCTGACAGGTCCAAACTACATTACATGTGGCATTACTTGCCTATGTGTAAGACAAAACAAAGGTTTTCTGTCTGTCAGCTTAGACAAAGAGAAGTGCTGACAGGCCATTACTACATATGATTATATGAGAATTTATATAGTGTATAAAGTAATCACTGATGATCCCTAAGAATCATCATATCAGTAATTAGATAGATTATATATGGAATATATGTAAAAGACAAACATAATGCATTATAGTGAGGTATAATAATCATGCATGATACAATCCTATAAAGGATGCAAACATTAGCATATATTAGCAGCAAAGCACATTCCTGGGACTCATGCATATATGATGGGTGCCTAAATCTACATGTTAGTGCAAAATAGCAGTATCACATTATAATAGACCAAGAATACAGTGTAAGGTATATGTGGGATGATAGGGAGCATAACCCAGGTGCAACAACCGTAATAATCCACATGTTATTATGGTGAACATGGTGCTCTTTCCATCAAAATTGAGCTCTCCCTCATTGGTTCTCATTGTGTCTGTGGGCAGGCTGAACAGTTTCTCAAACATGGTGGCTCTGAAACTCCATTAGTGAGGAGCTAGCACCACAAGACTCCTCACCTTCTTCTCTCCTTGTAATCATCATTTTTTATTATTTATCTGGTTGATCTTACCTTTAAATTGTAAAAAAACCCAAAAAACTATCTAGTTGATCCTGCTGTTCACCACTTTCAGCTGGTAGACTTTGTGTGTGTGTGTCTTGAGTTTGTGTGTGTTTTGTGTGCATGTATGTCTGTGTGACACAGAGACACAGGAGTCAGGCTGGAAAAAATTGCTCACCAGCAATTATATGAAATAAAAGATGGGGAGGTGTGTGAATCTTGAATTTAATACATGCTGTCATTGTGGAATGCTTTAATAAACCCCTTTGGCTTCACCCTTTGGGTTTATGTAGCAACCCACACCTCGGGTGTGCATTAAATTCTCATATCACATGCCTCCCCATCCTTTATTATATTGTACTGTATATGTTAGGAATGCAAGCCAAGAGTATATGTTCTTGTTCTTTTTTTGAAACTGTAGTTTTTATTAGGTTTTAAAGTGGTACACACAGTTGATTCTATTTGCAACTGACACATTTGCATTATGCAAACAGACTTAGCAGCAAAGTTATTGCACATATATCTTATTCTTATAAATGCCTGGGGGGGAGGGTATGGGGGGTCCCTGGTATTGAACAAACATGCAGGAAGGAGGGTCTCCCCAAAACCTGTAAAATATCCAAGAGGTTGAATTTAAAGGACTGACCAATCACTACTCATCCTCCTGGCCTTAGTAATCTATAGGAACCAGGCTGTCCATCTGTACATGATGAGAGGTAGTCTATCTTGCAGTCAAGCTGTCATACTTTCCATATGATAAATGTCATATATGGTATCTTTCCAATGTTTTATTGTCGGTGAGGTAGGTTGTAACCATAGTCTGGTCAATACTTTTTTAGTTACTATGAGGAGGATACTAAGAAGATAAAGTCACTGCCACAGTTTAAAATAGGGAGGAAAGTGTAGGAGAATTGCTATCTCTGGGGTTAGGTGCCCTAAGTCAGGGCACATCTCTCCCAGGGTCTGTCCTACTGCCTGCCAAAATGATGCTATTGTTGGGCAGGACCAAAAGACGTGTGTGTGTGGACACTTCACAGCCACAAAGTCTTACGACATGAGGAGTCCTGTGAGGAGTGAAACTTGGCTGTAATTTGTGGGGTTCAAAAATATCAGGATACTATCTTCCAGCCATATTCTTGCCAACTGTAGGAGCCCGTTGTTTGATGTGGTCTATGCCAAATCTGCACCCAACTCTCTTGAGACAGTCCAGTCGGAGTTCTGCTTCCCAAGTTGTTTGGACCACGTTCATCAGTGGAGATGTGATGTCAGAGAGGGCTTGGTAGCAGCGTGATGTACTATAAGATGCATCAGAGAAGAGTCCCTCTGTATTTGAATTAACAATTGGAAAATTGGAGGAAACATCCGAGGGTCAACAATGATACCCAAGGCTCCCCCCAAAAAGTGCTGTATCTGTAAATATCTATAAAAGTCTGTCCCTGTGAGAGAAAACTCTGTATTTGTGAAAAAGACTTAAACATCCCATTCTGGTAAAAATGATATGGGTGGATAAGCCCCCCTCCTCCCGAGCCATCCTTTAAATCAATGTCTATCCTTGAAGGGAGAAATCTGAGGTCCAAAGCCGGAATCCCGATCCACCTTGCTCCCTGAAGGTTTTCTGTTTTTTTTTTCCAGAAATGCCCTCCAGTGATATAGCAGATTCGCTGTATAGAACAAATGTTCTCGTTTAGGATTGGAACTGTTCGGTTTAAATATTTTAGTGTGATCAAGGAAGGATGGAGACATGGACCATTTGACCTGCACCCATAATGGGGCCTGAGTTGAAGAGTGAAACCAAAATGACAAATGATTAAGAAGAGCCGCTAGAGCATATTTTTGAAAACATGGGAGGGCCAGGCCCCCTCTAGCTTTAGAAAGTTGCAGCTTCCATAGTGCCACCCTGGGATGCGTCCCCTGCCAAAGAAAAGAGGAAATAGCTCTATTCCATCTGTTAAATTCACTACTGGAAGGCATGTATGGGATATTTTGTAATAAATAAATTATCTGTGGCAGGACATTCATCTGGATGGATTGTACCCTGCTGAGTAGCGAAATAGGGAGGTGTACCGAGACTTGGAGCTCTGTTTTAACCTGAGTGAATAAAGAGTTATAATTTTGGGCAATCAGTTTCATTGGATCTGATGTCAAAGAGATACCCAGATACTGAATGTGTCTTTGGTCCCACTTATAAGGATAGCGCTGCCTCAGGAGTGTGGATGGGGCACAATGGACTGTTAATACTTCGGTTTTGTGGGGATTAATCTTATACCCAGAAACTGGTTTGATTTGTTGGAGACAATGCCCCAAGACCAATAAGTAAGACTCCAGTTTGGAAACATAAAGCAGTAGATCATCTGCATAGTATGCTAACTTATGCAGATGATCCCCTGTCATGTAGCCCTGGATCTGGGAGGATTGATGTAGGAATTGGGCTATGGGCACTGCATAAAGTGCAAACACATATGGGGACAGGACACAGCCTTGTCTAGTGTCCCTTGATAAGTCCAAATGTGAGTAATAGGACCCATTAACCTTAATGGTCACTTCAGGATTATGTTCTTGTTCAATTTAACTCCTTCACGTCTGAATTAAATAGAAGTCAATGCAAAGTGAGATTCAAACTTGGTTCTTTTTTAGCTGTGAAGGGTTAACCTGAAGGAACAGCTACTGGGGTCATAGCCCTGGCCCTACCGCATACATTTATTTTTCATAGTTGCCAGGGCTTCTTGGATAGCTACCAGGGTTTAGCCTTGGCAAGCCCCGGTGTAATTCCAACAGTGTCTGTTGGTCTGTTATTCTTGCTGCACAGTGGAAGAGTGTATACATTCTAGAGGATTTTTTATGTTTCCAGAACACTATCTCGCAAAGCCCACACAACAGGAGCATACTTTTTGGATAAGGATGCTATGTTTTGTTGGTTTTATGGGAGTGTCTGTAGGACAAGTTCCAGTTTGACTTCATAAAGGGAGACCTTGCTCATGTGGAGCTTGGTCAGTTTGGTCAGCTCCTGAGGAATTCTGTTTCTGTTTTGGGCCAATAACTTAATAATAGTGTATTCATGCAATGTTAATGTCCTCAATAATCTGGGTAAATTGTGAAAGGTCCTGCAGCATCCCACATTTGTACTGCTCCAGGAGACCCACCTCAGTAGAATGGAACATGCCAAATTTGGAGAAATTTGGTTGATTGCAGGTAATTGCCTCCACTTTCTAAAAGGGGAAGAGAAGGGGTACTGTTATTCTTATTCCCTAAAAATACCCATTTTCAGATCAAGTCTAAATACACAGACCTCCAGGGTAGACTGGCAATACTGGTAGTGGATTATTTCGACTCCCCGGTCACACTGGGGAGTTTATATATTCCTCCAGGGACAAATGCAACCACTTTTTGAGTATTCCTCCAGGTAGAGTGTCCCTCCATAAAATAATCGAGTTCCAATCAGGAGTTCTAATCATGGATAGAGCTATAATATGACCTTTGAAACTGTAGTAAAGACACCACTAATCCCAGATCACCCAAGGAAACAGGTCCAGGAAATTGGGAAGGTATTCTATCAAGAAATGGGCTGGCTGGATG
Source organism: Neoceratodus forsteri (assembly GCA_016271365.2). Classification (NCBI taxonomy): domain Eukaryota; kingdom Metazoa; phylum Chordata; order Ceratodontiformes; family Ceratodontidae; genus Neoceratodus; species Neoceratodus forsteri. The sequence continues at coordinate 78,230,479 of CM057454.1, read as the reverse complement.
CTTGATGCCAGAAACATCTCCAGGACAGAAGTTACACTGAGTATTCATCCCTACTTTAACTATAAACTCACATAGATTTATATCACATTTCTAAGGAGCATAGTCATTTATTGCTGGGATGTGACATACTGCCCATTTTACTTTCAGATCATGCCCTGGTGATGATAATGTTAGACTGGGGTATATCTCAGGGGCCCCCTTTGGTGCTTCATTAATTCCCTACTGAATCTCTTTGGTTTTAGGGAGTTGATAACAGCTTGGATACTAGAAATTGTGGAGAAGAATGCCAAAGGGCACATCACTGCAGCAACACTTTGGGACACAATAAAAACTGCCCAGGAGCGATAAGGTTTACTGCCCACTATAAAAAGTTAATGCAGCACAGCTGGACTCCCTTCCAAAAACATCTAAAAGATATGCAGAGTCAACATGTCCAGGGGGATCTTTGCTGTAGCTCAACTATTGACAGCTACGAGACAGGGAATCCAATTAATTGATAAAACAGAGCTGGCCTTCCATTGCTTAAAACAGTGGTATTATAAGGGGGGCTCAAGTGCAGTTAAAATCTTAGCATGCCGGATTAGAAAGAAGGAGCAGACCACAGTAACACAAATCAAGTGCCCAGTTAGGGGCAGAATACTCACTGATCTCTGATAAGTTTTAGAAACCTTCAGTGCTTACTATCAATAACTGTACCAGTCAGATCACTCGGTGGAAATTGAAGCTGTCTGACCATATCTGGCACCCCTGCAGCTCCCCAGATTGACTCAACCGCATGCTAATTCAGTTTCTGCTCTTGTACAACAGGAGCAGCTGGTGAGAGGCAATTAAGAACCCTAAAAATGGAAAGAGCCCAGGCCCAGATGGGTACAGGGGAGAGTTTTTTAAGGCTTCTCAGTAGCAACTCCTCCCTCCTTTACTGGAGACATACTGTGAGGTTATGGCAGGAAATAAAATCCCCCCACCTGAAAAATACACACCATCACTGCAGTCTTAAAACCAGGTACTGTAAAGACAAATAACTGTGTGTTTCCTTTTGACCAATCTTGGTCCTGAATGTTGATTACAAGTTCTTCACAGCTATTATTAGATAACATTTTATTAGATATTATTGCAAGAGCTCAGACTGGTTTTGTGGCAATCAAAGAAACACAAGATAATTTAAAAAGATACCTGCAGTCCAGAGGAAGGCAACTAAAATGGTGCAGGGTCTGCACTAGAAACCATACGAAGAGAGACTACGGAAGCTTAATATGTATACCCTCAAGGAAAGGGGGGGGGCATGATAGAAACTTTCAAGTACCTCAAGGGAATCAACAAAGTCCAAGAGGGTAGCATCTTTCAGAAAAAGAGATATACAAGAACATGGGGACTCAATTTGAAGATAGAGGGGGGAAAGCTCAGGGGCAATGTGAGGAAGTATTTTTTCACAGAGAGGGTGGTGGACGCATGGAACAACCTTCCTGAGGAGGTTGTGGTGTCTAAAACTGGGAGAATTCAAGAATGCATGGGACAGACATAAAGCAATTAAAGTGGGGGGTAACATAGAAACATAGAAACATAGACTTTGACGGCAAATAAGGACCGCTAGGCCCATCTAGTCTGCCCATTTCCCTACCTACAGGATAGGCCGCAGATCCTAGTTAACCAACAGCCTATTTCTTCCTACCCCCCACAAGAATTGCCTTATGTCTGTCCCATGCATTCTTGAATTCTCCCACAGTTTTAGACCCACAACCTCCTCAGGAAGGCTGTTCCATGCATCCACTAGCCTCTCTGTGAAATAATACTTCTCACATTGCCCTGAACTGCCCTCCTTCTATCTTTAAATTGTGTCCCTTGTTCTTGCAAGTCTCTTTCTGAAAGATGCTACCCTCTTGGACTTTGTTGATTCCACTGAGGTACTTAAAGTTTCTATCATGTCCCCTCTCCCTTCTTTCCTCAAGGGTATACATATTAAGCCCTTTAGTCTCTCCTCATACGGCTTCTCTTGCAGACCCTGCACCATTTTAGTTGCCCTCCTCTGGACTGCCTCTATCCTGTCTATGTCCTTGCAGAGATGGGGTCTCCAGAACTGGACACAGTACTCAGATGGGATCTCACCAACTGTCCGTACAGAGGATAACAACTTCCTGTTTTCTGCTGATGATGCCTCTCCTATACATCCCAGTATACCCCCAGCCCTCCCTACTGCCTTCTCACATTGCTTGCTAACCTTAAAGTCATCTGATATGATTACCCCCAGGTCCCTTTCCTTTTTGTTGTTGTTACTACCTCCCACCCATTGTGTATTCTTCCCCTGGGTTCTTATTTCCCAGGTGCATTATTTGCACTTCTTGCATTGAATCCTAGCTGCCATACTTCTGACCATTCTCCAACCTTGCCAAGTCCTTTTCATCCTTTCCACGCCTCCTTGTGTATCAACTCTGTTGCAGATCTTTGTGTCATCTGCAAGAGCATACCTTTTCCTTCCAGTCCCCTGCAATGTCACTGATGAAGACATTAAAAGGACTGGACCCAATACTGAACCCTGCGGTACCCCACTAGTAACCCCCCTTTCTTCAGAGTGGACTCCATTTACAATTACCTTCCGTGTCCTGTTGTCCAGCCAATGTTTTACCCAGGCTATCACCCTGGGTCCCACTCCCAGGCTGGTTAATTTGACTATGAGACCACGTACTTCCCAAACAAAAGGGAAACAAAGGACCACCAGGAAAAAGTGTGGTGCTTTTGGAAAATACTATGAACATGAGAGAAATTTAAATCCAAGCACCCGCACAGCCACCTCAAAAAAACACTAGATGATAAAAATCATGTTTATTACAGACCACAAACAGGCACAAAAAAACAGACTGACGTTTCACTTGGCTAGCTGCCAAGCTTCTTCAGAAGAGCCAAGTGAAACGTCAGTCTGTACCTGGACAGATATTGTCAGTCGGTGGGCGGCGAGGGAGTGGTGGTAGCCACCGCTGACAGGTGGAGCGGGCAGTGGAATTCAGTGGTGGGTGGGGTTCACTGGACCACCAGGGATATTGGGGATATTATTTATTAACTTAGCCCATGATCGGGCGGGCAGGTCCACTGGACCACCAGGGATATTGGGGATATTATTTATTAACTTAGCCCATGATCGGGCATGGGGAGGCGCCACCATGGAGGTGCAGCTGGAGCTCGGGTGGCCACCCGCAGATGGTAGCTGCCGTGTTGCACCCTGTAATGCGGTAGCTCACCTGTGGGTGGCCATCCGTTCCTTATTTTTGGGATCAACTTTGTGCTGGCGCAGGTAGGGGTTGCGCATGCATGGCTCTGCACATCCCAGGCTGAATGTCCGGGCTGTGCATGGTATGCATGAACGCCCCCCCTGCGCCTGCATAATTACAGATGCGCTCTGGCGCATCGGGATTTGTGCCACGCACTTTTCCCATTTGAATATCATGCCAGGGCGCATCAGTGGGTTGCGCATGGTGCAACACTGTTGTGCCATGCGCAACCCTTTTGAATATCTGGACCATGGTGTAAAGTATAGGAGTTACCTAGAAAAGCAGATTTGACAGGTATGGTAATATTTGTGTTAATTCTAGCTAAAACTAGCTTTTTGGGAAAAACATTTTTCATTGCACACCTGCTTCAAATACAGTTATCTTAAAGATACATTCAGACAGTTTGCTAAAAGCAGTGCAGATCAGTTGCAAGGAAGGGGGAGGAAAAGTAGGTACGAGCAAACAGATAGAGTCAATTCACATATTGGGTCTCCTACATAGGATGCTATTATAGAGCATTAAGGTTGGTTTTTGCACATAACAAATGCTTTGGGAATGCATTAATGAGCCACCTCAAAGAAAGGAGACAAAAAAGCACATTATGTTAAAAGAAAGGGGAGGCCTCAATTTACCGAATTTTGTATTTATAATCCATAGCAGCCCAACTGAGGGTTATACAGTATGTTGTTTGTTCACTTCAATTTACAAACCACGTTGGAAAACAATAGAATTTGCACTGAATGACCTTTTTGAGCTTGATAAGTGTCTGTTTGCTTACCCACTATCTGGGGTCCCAGTATCTCAGTTTGCAAGATACATGGCTATCCCTTAAAATATTGGAGACAGTGTTGTAATAAATATGTACCACGGCACGTGGTGATATGGCTCAGATCTATGCGACATGACAAAGCCTTACCACCTAACTATACTGACTCTACACTCCATAACTGGGGGTTGAAAGGATTGAAATATATATATATATATATATATATATATATATATAAGTTTTACACAGCACAAGGTTTTCAGCCCTTTCTGGATTTACAACAGGAATATGACCTTCCCAGATCAGCTCACTTTAGATATCACTAAATAAGATCATATCTCACAGGGCTGAGACCTCAATATAAACAATACCCGGATAAGACTTCTACTATATATATATATATATATATATATATATATATATATATACACACACACACACAAAATCACACATGCCCCCATAATGCAAAGCATCATGGGCTGCATATGCAAATCACCACAGAACACACAGACACATATATATATATATAGTCTTTTTTTTTGTTTTCTTGACTTTCTTTATCCTCCTGTGGCAGGTCCACCATTGCCATCCATCAACCTACCAGACTCAGGGTCCTTTGGGGGCTTGTAGCGCCATGCGCTCCCCGGCAGATCCCCAGATCTGGTCCAGAGGCATCATCCTTGGTGGCCCCCCACACTTTCCTCTGTTTTATCCCATGAACTTGCTACTCCCAAGACCCCCAGAAGTGGTAGCACATGCACGTGGAGGCACACATGTGCACCACAGCTCCAGACGGGGTCTCCTCCTCCTCCCTCCCTGGTTGGCCTAGCACCGAAGGTCCTTGGAGTAATTCTGCTTCTCTGGCCTCCACCGGGGGGTGGCCAAGCTCTGACGGTACCTGCAACCCCTGCCTGAGGTAGAGGTCTGCCAGCAGCAGCCTGCTCTAGTCCTCTCCCTTCCCGGCTGACCACTGATGATCCAGGCTCATTCCTGAACCTGGGTCACCAGTGTGGCATGAGGTGTGGCATCCAGCACCTCAACCCTCAGCACCACTGGGCTGGCATATAGTCTTTTAAAAGATTACCAACAGGGCACAATGTGGCCTCATTTAATTGGCAAGTTATATAACAGTCTCATAGAATTACTCCCTATTTCCATGGTATCAGGTCTGGCATGATGGAATAAAGAACTGTAACTGTATCCTGATGTTGATTTGAAGTATGTAGCATCACCTCTGGTCACCCCACTGTACATGTACATGTTCTGTTCTCTCAGTAAAACTGTAAAATTCTTTTGAATAAAAACTTGAACTAAAGAAAGCACATTACATTAAAATAAGTTCAAATATGAATCAGCAATCAGTTACAAGGCCATACACAGAAACAGAGACAACTCAGTTTTAACATTTAGACCTCTGCCTGAGATTGTATTCAGCTTAAAGATCCAATAGCTCCCCCCTCCCATTTTTGAAGGGGACATTTACCAGGTCACCACCGCTAGGATCAAGAAACACCTTTTCTATGCCTACAAATGACCATTTGTGGTGCTGGGGGATCATTACTATTCTTGGTGTGGGTGACAGTTGCATAATCACAGTTCCCTTGAGACAGGGCTGTAACACTGTTCCCCATCCTCTCTTTCAGCTTACATTTAGTCCTGCCTCTATAAAATGTAGCACAGGAACAGGTTGTAAGGTATACCACATGCATGGCGTTGAGGTTGATGAATCTTATGATGTCATGTGTTTCATCAGTGCAAGGATTGACAAGGGTTTTTGTGGGCATAGTATGCTAACATAACTTGCATCTACCACAATGGAAGCAACCAGATGGGAGGGTTGATATTCTTGGCACAATGATAAGCTCTTTCAGTACAGTCCCCAGAATACCCCCATCCTGAAATCTCTCAGACAGTTCCTTAGCATTCTTATTGAAGATCTGAATGGAGCTACAATTTCTGCAGACAAACAAGAACTGATTGGTGTCTATATTGTGGATGGTGTAGTGGGGGTGGCATCGTCTGGCTAAGGGGAGTGCATTATGATCTGTGGTCTTACAGAAAAGATTGGTGTCAACCCCTATTTCCATATTTTTAGTGACTGTGATATCAAAAAAGGGGTACTGAAATCACTGCTGGTAAGTGAAAATGCAGATTGGGGTTGCTAGATTTCAAACACCTAACAAAATTGGAAAGCTCTTCTGTCATCATGCCATCATCCACCACACCATTAAGATATCATCAATATACATCCAGCACAATGCAACTTGGTCAAGAAAAAGATTAGTGTCATCATTGTAAACAACACATTCTGCCCACAGCTGTAGATATAAGTTGGCAAATGATTTATTGTGTTGCAATATCCTGTGTGCATGGGAAATCAAATTTTGAGTTCAGACACATTTTGAAACACCCACATTTTCAGTGTGCATGGGAAACAGAGTGTTTGGGTTGCAGTCTACCATGTGCATGGAAAATTGATTTTTCCTCTCACAGTTCCCTTGCACATGGGAAACAGAGTTTTGGGGTTGGGCATATTGTGTGACACCCCCATTTTCCATGCACATGGGAAACTAAGATTTCAGGTCCACATCTTTTGTGCGTATGAGAAATTTAGTTTTCAGGTCACACCTACATTTTCTAGGCACACAGGAAATTGAGTTTTTGAGTTGCAGTTTTCCATGCACATGGGAAATGGAGTTTTGGGTTTGGACACATTCTGAGACATAAACTTTTTTTCTTGTGCATGGGAAATTCTGTTTTCAGGTCACAATGTCTCATGCATCTGGTAACTAGATTTCCATGTCACAATTTACCATGCACACAGAAAATGTATTTGTCATATCACAGTTTCCCCTGCTCACAGGAAATTGAGATTTTGGGTTGTGATTTCCCATGCACATGAGAAATTGAGTTTTTGGTTCAGACACATCCTGAGTTACTCACATTTTCTGTGTGCAGTGGAAATGGAGTTTTGGTGTTGGACATATTCTGAAACACCCAAATTGTCCCAGTGCACAGGAAAAAGATTTTTCAGGTCACAATGTCCCATGCAAGTGGGTATTAGAGTTATGGGGTTGAATGCATAATGAGACACCTAAATGTTCCATGCAATAGCAGATTTGGAGGGGCAGCAAAAACAAAAGTATGACAAGGAGCAGAGGAGACAGTTGCTGGACTATAAGAGGGAGTTGACTGGAATTTTGGATTATCAGGTGGAACAGAGGTTGCTCTTTTTGAGACAACATTTTGAGGGGGGACCTCGATTGTTGCGCTACCTGGCTAGCAGGCTGAGGGCAAAACGGGCAAGAGCAACAATAATGAAGGTGTGGCATCCAGGGATAGGCCAAATGGTTCAAGGGGTTCATGAGATAGCAGACACCTTCAGAATATACTATACTAAGTTATATGCAGAAGACAGAAAAGCGGGAAGGGACGGCATAAAGAGATTCCTGAGTTCACTTAAACTACCGGGTCTAACAAGGGAGCAAGGGGAAAGGTTAATGAGACCTGTGAGACTGGAGGAAATAAAGGAGGAGATTAAAAGGCTTAAGGTGGGTAAATGTCTGGGTTCGGACAGACTCCCTGTGGAGTTCTATAAATGCTTTGGGAACCAGATATAGACACTTCTGGGGAAGGTTTTTGAAGAGGTCATGAGAGATGAGGCTGCGAACCCTCCTTCTTGGGCCCAGGCAGTGATTTCAGTGATACCTGAGCTGGGAAAGGACCCAACAAAATGCCCTTCATAAAGACCAATTTCCTTATTGAACACTGATTACAAAATATTTACATCTCCTTTGGCAAGACATATTCAGGAGTACCTCCCCTCTTTAATACAGATAGACCAATCTGGTTTCATACTGGGCAGACAAGCACAGGATAATCTTCATAGAACAACACATATATTTGATCAACTCTCCATGCAAAAATTACTGTTGCAGATAGTACGTCTTGACGCTGAAAAAGCGTTTGATAGAGTATCTTGGTTGTTTCTGAAGGAGGTCCTTTCCCAGTTTGGGTTCCCGAGGCAGCTGATAATGGCCATATTTAAGTTATACGAGTCTCCAAGAGCACAGGTTAGAGCGAACGGACATATCTCTGGGACTTTTAATTTGGAAAGGGGAACACGACAGGGGTGTCCTCTCTCCCCACTATTGTTTGCCCTGTTCATTGAACCCCTTGCTCAGAGCATTCATCAGTGCCCAGAGATAAAAGGGATTAATATAGAGGAACAAACCCACAATCTGGCTTTGTATGCTGATGATGTTCTTTTATATGTGGTGGACCCCGTGGAGTCTTTGCCAGCAGTATGCAGATGGCTAGATAAGTTTTCCAGGTTATCTGGCTATAAATTGAATAATAATAAAATGGAAATTATCTGTTTTAATTTTACCCCAGCTGAGGAGCCTAAAAGTAAGTACCCCATGTTATGGGATCAGAGAGAGATAAAATATTTAGGGGTAAAGTTGGGTAGGAACAATGCACAATTGAAAGAACTGAACTATCCTCCTATAATAGGGCAGCTTAAAAGTGATTTTCAAAGATGGTCCCTTCTACCCATCTCACTTAGTGCTAGGGCTCAAGCCCTCGAGAAGAATGCATTACCATGCCTTCTTTACTTATTTCAATGCGTCCCATGTCTGTTAACTCTGACGGATCTGGAGACCTGGCAGAGTATGTTTTTTTCCTATTTATGGAAGGGTACAAAACCCAGACTAAGAAGATCTTTTCTTTATCTTCCTAAGGAAGAGGGGAGCCTTGCACTCCCATACCTGCAGGGCTATTGGGTGGCAGCCCAGATGAGGGTTGCACTACTTTGGGGCAACCCAGGATACAACACCCACTGGAAGTGAATATATCTCTGGAAACAAAGGGATCCCCCTTTGCAGGTGGTGATGTTTGGGCCTCTGGATACAGGGGAAACATTTGGTTTCTCAGGCACAAGGGCGGTGTTGAAAGGATGGAGGAGGGGAATAAGCAGGGGGGGCCACATTTGGGAATCTATGGCGGTATAGATGGTGGGCATATGACCGTTAGTTTATACCAGCAACGCTTGATAAATGGTATCAGAAACAAGCTAGAAGAGGTCTGTGTGAGCCTTATCAAATAATGACGGGGAATACCCTGCTGTCCTTTGAAGCAATTCAAGAAAAATATGGCCTGAAGCAGACTGATAAAATCAGATATTACCAATTGACAGACTACTTGAATATACAAATTAGCAAAATAATGCTGGAGGAGCCAGTGTTGGAAGAGAGAGGGCTAGTTCAAAGAGTGTGGGGGGCAAGGAGAGCAGACCATGCCATTTCGTTGCTGTATAATAACTATGTTGCAGATATGGCCAACACATACCAGCATATAAAGAAAAAATGGGAACAGGACTTAGTAATTCTTATAACAGATAAACATTGGTCTCTGATGTGGAGAAGTGCATGGTCAGCTTCTAGCTCCTTAGTGTGTAGGGACTTCTGTTGGAAGTTGAGAACCAGATATTTTTTAGTACCAACACAAATGGTGCATTTGAAGGGAGGGACCACGGCTGGGTGCTGGAGGGCTTGTGGAGAACAACATGCCTCACAGGCACATGTCTTTTGGTCATGTCCAGGTATCACTGTATATTGGAGGGAGGTTAGGAAACATCTAGAACAGATATTTTCAATTCAGACAAAGTTAGGACCTGAGCATTTGGTTTTAGGACTAATCCCAGGGTAGGTTAGAGATAAGGATGCCAGATACCTATGGAAGATCCTGGTTGCGGCAGCTTTAAAAATGATCACAAAGAATTGGTTGCAGCCGAGAACCCTGGGGGTAGGGGAATGGAAGGATATGGTTGAAGCCATACATTTGATGGAAAGGTTAACGATCAGTCTTAAGCAAAAGCCACAGATACATCAACTAAAATGGACCAGATGGTTACTCCATGACAGTGGTTAGGAGAGAGATGCCTGAACTGCACTAAAAGAGATATTTACCTTTTACACCGGAGTTAGAGAATGTCCCCAGATTAACTCCAGTTATAGGTATTTTCTGGATATGAGATAACTAGTTATAGATAGTGAAAGGACAGAACACATCCCAGACAGTCGCACCTACTGTTACTGTTATAGCTAGACTGTAGTAAAGTTGACTACTGTGAACCAAAAGTACTATAATATTTCTGTGATGTTGTCAGTGCAAGGGGCTTTTACCCCAAAGAACAACATGTGAATCATGTAAATGATGTAACAAATGCTGACAAATGAAAGATAATAAACTAAGTATATAAAAAAAAAAATGTTCCGTGCATATGAGAAATTGAGATTTCGGGTCACACCCAAATTTTCTGGCTGCACAGGAAATTAGGTTATCGGGTCACAATTTTCCTTGCATACGTGAACTTGAGCTTTGTATTTGGACACATTCTGGGACACCAAGATTTTCTGTGTATATGGGAAATTGAGTTTTTAGGCCACAAGTTCCTGTGCACATGGAAAATTGAGTTTTTGGGTCATAATTTCCCTTGGACACTGGAAATGGAGTCTTGAGGTTGGACACATTCTGAGACACCCAAATTTTCTTTGTGCTTACTGAAATTGAGTTTTCAGGTTGCAATTTCACGCGTGCATGAGAAATGGAATTTTGGATTCAGACACATTTTGAGACACCCACATTTTTCATGCACATAGAAAATTGATATTTTGTATTGCAGTTTTCTATGTGTATGGGAAATTTAAATTTTTGGGTCACATTCTGACACCCCCAAATTTTCCATGTGCATGGGACATTCAGTTTTCAGCATAAAATTTCCCATGTGTCTGAGAAATGGGGTTTGGGGTTAGATGCATTGTGAGACACCCACATTTTCTGTGTGCAAGGAAAATTGAGCTTTCCAGTTGCATCCAAATTTGTAGTGTGCACGTAAAATTTAGTTTTTAGGTTGCAACTAAATTTTCTGTGCGCTGGGGAAATTAGGTTTTCAAGTCACAATTTTGGGTGTGCACGGGAAATGGAGATACAGGTTTGGACACATTCTGAGACACTCACCTTTTCTGTGTGCACAGGAAACTGAGTGTTCATGTCATACTTTCTCAGGCACATAATACATTTATTTTTCATGTCTGCAATTTACTGTGCACATGAAAAATTTATTTTTCATGTCACAGTTTCCAGTGCCCATGGAAACTGAGTTTTTGGGTCACAATTTCTTGTGTGCATGGGAAATAGAGTTTTGGGTTCAGACACATCCTGAGACACCTAAATTTTCTGTGCATGCTGGAAAAGGAGTTTTGGGGTCAGACACATTCTGAGACACCCAAACATCCATGCAATGTGAAACTGAGTTTTCAGGTTGCACTTTCCCATGCCCATGGGAAATGGAGTTTTGCAGCTGAACACATTCTGACACCCCAAATTTTCCATGCGCATGGGAAACTGAGCTTTCAGGTCACATTCAGATTTTACATGCATATGAGAAATGAAGTTTTCAGGTTACACCTACATTTTCTGTATGCACTGGAAATTGAGTTTTTGGATCACTGTTTTCCATGTATATAAGAAATGGGGTTTTGGGTTTGGACACATTCTGAGACACTCAAATTCTCCATGTGCATGGGAAATTCAGTTTTCAGGTCACAATTTCCCATGCACATGGTAAATAGATTTTTATGTCACAATTTACCGTGTACACGGAAAATTCATTTTTCATATTGCAGTTTCCCATGCCTACAGGAATTTGAGATTTGGGTTGCAATTTTCCATGCACATGAGAAATGGAGTGTTGGTTTGGACCCATCCTGAGACACTAACATTTTCCTTGTGAACTGGAAATGGTGTTTTGGTGTTGGACACATTATGAGACACCCAAATTTTCCCTATGCCTGTGAAATTGAGTTTTCAGGTCACAATGTCCCATGCACGTAGTAAATAGAGTTATGGGGTTAAATGTGCTATGAGACATCCACATTTTCCATCCATATGGGAAATTGAGATTTCAGGGCACATTGAAATGGTCTGGGTGCACAGGAAATTAACATATTCTTTGAGGACATCTCTTTCAGCATGCCACACTGATGGAACCATTGCTGCCAGGAGCTTGGACCACACAGAAACTTTTTACAAGCAGTCCACTAACAGCTGCCCATGATGATGTCTTATGTTGACATCCTCTATATAAATGTGGGCAGCCCCCCCTACTCAATTATTTTCCCACCATCAACCATACTCACCAGACTCCACAGTGACACTGCTGCTACAGTCGACTGCTAAATCTTATATTTTTCTTGGTTTTATTATTTTCTCACCCTAGTAGTTATCACTTTTATTTAAAAGTGATTGCTATCATCGTGTATGTCACTGCGCTCTTCCATTACTGTGAATACAGTGGAAAGATCTATTCAGGTGACCATCACAATATCTGTGTGTGCTGCCTCAGAGAGGCCCACGACATTACATCTTGTGAGATCTGCCTAATGTTTAATACAGCTACCCAGTGACACCACCAGCAAGCCATTCCTCCTCAAACAGCAGGTAGCCAGGATGGAGAGAGAGCTCCAGGTGACATGCTCCACCATGTTGCCAGCACATTCCTTGGGCTTGCATTCCTCCAAGGCTTGAGAGAAGTCCTCATGAAAGCACAAACACCGGGAGAGGGAGAGGAGTAAGGATAAATTTCCCCTGGTGCACTCCTGGTCATCACATTACTTGATGATGACCACTGCAGCACTGTTGACTGCTTCAGTGGTGATGCCTCCCACTGCTTAGACCTCAGAACCTTCAAAGCAATTTCAGGCAATGAGTTCCACCAGGTGTACTATGGCCGACAAAGGCCCATTGATGTTGGGGCTCCAAACACCCCCGTCGATGTTGCAAGGTGCATCTGCAGTACAGGCCACTGTTTACATTCAGATGGTGCTCTCCTACTTCGTGGAGATACTACAGCACCTTATACCTCCTTCACACCAGGTATGATGACAATGGGGCCTTTTGGGCCAGCCCCCATGCTGATGCCTGCTAGGTCGATGTGCCTGACATACCTCAGGGTGTTGATATCCTCTCTTTCTTCCCTGTGGCCTTCAGGGTCCATCAATAAGGATAAGGAATGCAGTCTTGACCTCCTTTTACAGGAGGAAGAAGAGGAGGAGGAAGATATGGGTATCCCCTCTGAGAGATCTGGCTCCACCATTTCTACCAGGAGTAAGGACTCCACCTTATATGCCCTGAGATCCCCTCCTGAAGATGTCTCTTTCATCTCTATGATGAATCAATTCCAAATTGCAATGGGGTTTGATGCTGAGGAGAAAGACATTCCCTAGGAGAAATTTGGTGGCAATTTAAAAGCTGCCAGATTCTCCACCCCTTATCATTTCTCCTCTATTGGCTGCACTAGAGGATGCCACCCTAGCTGTCTGGTACAGACAAAGCATGATTCCTGCCATGCCCAGAAAGGTGGACAAGTTGCACCATGCATCCTCCCTGGAAAGCCTTTTCTTATTTGCAGTCCAGCCTGAGTCTGATTCCAGTTGTGATAAATGCAGCTCATGATAGGTCTAAGGTGCATAAGTATCTCAGTTCTGTCCTCCAGATAAGAGGTAGAGAAAACTGGATCTCTTGGGAAAGAGAACCTTTGCCTCTGCCATACTGGGCCTTAGAATAGCAAACTATCAGGCCCATATGGTCAAATACCAGAATTCCCTCTGGAAAAAGTCTAAATCAGCAGCGGGGGCCCCCCCGAGGGTACTCAGAAACAGGAGATGCCCAAGGCCCTCTAGACTGGGGCTGATGTGGGTAAACACCAGTTAAAGTCTACCTATGACATTTCCTGATGCATCATACAGAGCAGCTGTTGCAGGAATCTGCCTAAGAAGGCATTCTCAGCTGAGGGTGTCAGGATTTGCTAGTGATGTCCAACAATCAATCTTGAATGTCCCTTTCAGAGAATACAAGCTCTTTGGGGCAGATGTGCTGGATATCCTCCAATCTGCAAGCTTTGGGAAGGACTCTAAGGTCAGTCCATTCCCTGTACCACTCACAACTGAGAAGTAGGCAGAGGGTTTTTGCAGGGCTACCAATAGACCTAGATCAGGAGCCATTCTGGAACTGAGGAATCTGGACTTCTATATTCAGTACAAGAAGTTCAGGATGGTCACTCCTGCAAAAGGGGACTGGATATGCTCCCTGTACATGCAGGATGCTTACCTGCATATCAAGATTTGTCCACCTCACATAAAGTACCTCATGTTCCTGTTTCAGGGGGAACACTACCAATTCAGGGCATTGCCCTTTGGCTTGTCAATGGCACTATGGGTAATTGCCAAATGATTGTCAGTTGTGGCAGCAGCTCTCAAGAGAGAGGGACTGAGTGTCTTCCTCTAGCTAGATGAATGATTGCTCAAAGTTCAGTTCAAGGAGCAACTGTCTTCAACCCCAGTGCATACCAGACAACTTTTCAATTCCCTAGGGATCACAGTCAATCTTCTCAAGTCAGTCTTGACCCCTTGTCGGCGTCCGCAGTACATAGGGGCAGGACTGGACATTGCTCAAGGCATAGCCTTGCTGATCCACGACAGGGAAGAGCGCCTCATGGCACAGACCCGGCTGCTTTACAACAGCAGGTATGTCACAGCCAGGGCATTCCTGATACTGTTGGGCCTGATGGCAGCAGCCGATGTCATGGTACCATTGGCCATGCTGTACATGCACATCCCACAATGAACATTAAGAGTCCAGTGGGATCAGTGCACCATGATCTAGAACAGCAGGTTCTAGTAACTTCTTCTGTCCCAAAGGTACTCCAGTGGTGGAGAGAACCCAGAAATTTGCTAAAAGGTGTTCCTTTCCTCATCCCCTCAGCAGATTCTCACCACAGATGCTTCGGGGATGAGCTGGGGGGCACATATGGGACCTCATCAGGTACAAGGAACATGGTCTAGAGTTCAGACTTCCCTCCACATAAACATTCTAGAGGTGAGGGCTATTCTGTATGCTCTGGAAGTCTTCCAGAACTATGTGTCCCAGGAGCATCTGCTGGTGCAGACAGACAATATCAGTGTAGTACACTACATAAACAAGCAAGGGGGGGACTCATTCTTACCCACCACACAGGGAAGCAATGAGAGTTTGGTACTGGACTCTAGAACATGGTCTAGAACTGTTGGCCATCCATATTCCAGGCCTCCAAAACATCCTGGCAGACAAACTAAGCAGGTCTCAGTCCAGAATACACAAGTGGGAGCTGCTGGCCTTGGTAGTCAGAGAACTGTTTGACAGGTGGGGGTATCCAGAGTTTCACCTTTTTGCATCCCCACTCAATGCAAAACTGCTGCTTTTCTGCTTGCTTGTTCCAGGGCTTAGAGTTTTCTGGCAAGACACATTGTCCCTCTTTTGGAAAGGGAGGTTTCTTTTCATCTTCCCTCCCTTTCCTCTGAGTCAGAGGGTACTAATCAAGCTCCAAATGGAGAGAGCTACACTAATTCTTGTGGTTCCCTTTTGGCCTCATCAGATCTGGTTTTCCTTACTGCAACAGTTAGCAGTGGAACCCCCAGTACCCCTGCCCCTGGGCAAGGGCTTGCTATCACGGGAACAGGGAACACTGGTCCACCTGGACCTCAAGTAACTCCATCTCCATGCCAGGCTCCTGAATACATAGCCATTGTGAGATCTGAAGTGGCCCCAAAGGTGACTGATATCCTAGTGGCTGCCAGAAACCTTCCACCAGGGCCATTTACTCAATGAAGTGGAAGTGGTTTGCCTTGTGCGCTGATTCTTATCACTTGGATTGCTTCACTTGCCAAATGGATCAGATTCTAGAGTATTTATTGTCCTTGTCAGATTCAGGACTGCAGTACTCTTCTCTCAAAGTGCACTTGGCTGCTATTTCAGTCTTCCATGTGTCTACTGATGGCTGTATAGTAGCTCAGCTAGAGGTGGCCCATACAGTATATTCTTGAGAGGCATCCTGCACTTGAAGCCTTCCATCCACAATCTAGTCCCAGCTTGGGGCCTGAATTTTGTGTTACAGAAACTAATTTTCGCTCCTTTTGAGTCAGCCGTAACTTGTGACTTATGAAAAAATTACTCACCTTAGTAATGTTGTTTCTTCTAATGGAGTCTTGCTATATTATGACATATGCAGTGAATCCCAACCTTCAAGCTGCTCTGGAGGTGAAACAGTTAACTTTCCATGCCAGGCATGGAATGCTGAGCTCGAGCTCAGTTGAAACTCTGTCTGTTGTTCTTCAAACTTAAACCGTCAGATCTTTACAAGCTAAACTCACTGAGGTCCTGTGTGGAAGCTGTAAACCTACACTAGCCAACTGGCTACTAAATATAAGAACACATTTTTTGGTCCCAAAACAAAGACTCAAGTCAAGAGACCCAAAAAATGAAAAGCACAACACCAAGTCACCCCAAGAAAGGAGGGGTGAAAACAACAAGGTGGGCACCTACTAAGTGCCAACACTGCACTGCCCACCCACATCCCAAAAACAGAGGTTCTGAGAGGGGCAGGCGGGGGAGGTCATAATATAGCAAGACTCCATTAGAAGAAACAACATTACTAAGGTGAGTAATTTTTTCTTCAAACAACATGAAGTCTTGCTATATTATGACATATGCAGACTACAAAGCAGTACCTCCATGGAGGAGGGACAGAACCTACTTAGGAAATAGGCTCTGAAGCACAGCTGTGCCAAACCGAGCATCACTCCTAGCCTGGATGTACAGGGAGTAATGCTTGGTAAAAGTGTGAACTGTTTTCCAGGTAGCTGCTTGACATATCTCTAGAATAGGGATGTCCCTGGCAGCAGCCAGGGAAGCAGCTGTATCTCTGGTAGAGTGAGCCCTCAGGCCTGAGGGAGGAACCTTACCCAGTTTTTCATAGCAAAATTGGATACAAGAGACAATACACCTGGCAATGGATCTTTTAGTGGCAGGTTTACCTTTACCAACCTCACCATAAGTGAGGAACAGTTGGAGGGAGTCAAACCTGTGACCCTTGGTACGCTCTATGTAGTAACTAAGGGCTCTCTTCACGTCTAAGCTATGCAGCCTCCTCTCGCCAGAGGAGGAATGGTCAGTGAAGTACACTAGAAGAGATATGGATTGATTAAGGTGGAAATCTGAAACCACCTTAGGCAAGAACTTCCTGTTAGTCCTGAGGACCACCTTATCTCTATGAAAGGAGATAAAATCAGGCTCCACTGACAAAGCTTGTAATTCACTTATGCATCTGGCAGAAGTGATGACTACCAGAAACACAGTCTTCCAAGTCAAGTACTTAAGCTCTGCTGAAGACAAAGGCTCAAAGGGGGGTTGCATAAGCTGAGCAATGCAAACATTAAGATCCCAGGCAGGGGCAGGGTCCCTGAATGGAGGGTTGGTGGAAGCAACCTTTGAAAAACTTGGAGAATACAGGATGAGCTGAAAGAAGAGGGCTTACCTGCTGAAATAAAAGCAGACACAGCTGCCAAATGCACTTTTAGGGTAGCTGGTCTCAGCCCCAAGGTATTTAAGTGGACCATATAATCCAGGACTGTGGGTAAATCAGCAGATTCTGGGGAAATATGCTTTCCAGAGCACCATATTGAAAATCCTTTCCATTTGGAATTATAAGTAGCGCTGGTGGAAGGTTTCCTAGAAGCCTTCAGGATATTCATTACACCTTGGGAGAGGTGTAGAACAGCAAACTCTAACTCTTCAAGAGCCAGGCCTTGAGATTGAGAGATTTGAGGTTTGGGTACCAAACCCTTCCCTGAGCACAGGTTAACAGGTTGTGATTCCTGGGAAGACACAGGGGAAGATGGACTGCTAAGGACAGTAGGAGTGGATACCAGGGTTGTCTGGCCCAATCTGGAGCAATCAGGATCATCTTGCAGGGCTGAGATCTGATTTTGACTAGCACTTTGAACAGGAGAGGGAAGGGGGAAAAGCATAGAGAAACTTCCCTTCCCAATTGAGAACTAAGGCATCCAGAGGGACTGAGCCCAACACTGGGGGCCTGCAGCAAAAGAGGTGGGCACAATTTGAAGATAGAAGGGGGTGGCTCAGAGGTAATTTAAGGAAGTATTTTTTCACAGAGAGGGTTGTGGATGTATGGAACAGCCTTCCAGAGGAGGTTGTGGAGTCAAAAACAGTGGTGGAATTCAAGCATGCCTGGGACAGTCATAAGGCAATTCTAGGGGGTGGGGGTAGGAAGAAGTAGGCTGCTGGTTAACTAGGATCTGCAGCTTATCCATCAGGTAGGGAAATGGGCAGACTGGGTGGGCCAAGCGGTCCTTATCTGCCATCAAATTCTGTGTTTCTATGTTTCTATGTAAGGTGAAGTTGATGATTGTCTGGGGCTGCAAAAATATCTATCTGCGGGGTGCCCCACCTGGCAAATATCACCTCCAAGACCATGGGGTCCAGTGACCATTCGTGATGGCCCTGGGAAATCCTGCTGAGAGCATCTGCCAGGACAATGTCCTTGCCTGGGAGGTGAACTGCCATAAGGGAAGTGTTCATGGAGTAAGCCAGAGACCACAACTTCATTGCTTCGGTGCACAACGCCATAGACCGAGTGCCCCCCCTGCTTGTTGATGTACCACATTGTTGTGGTGTTGTCTGTTCTGACCTGTGCAACTTTGTTCTGAACAGATTTGGAAAAAGCTTGAAGTGCTAGAAAAACTGCTCTGAGTTCCAACAGATTGATGTGGAGCAGAGATTCCTGAGGGGAACTCAACCCCTGGGAAGTGAGGTCGCCCATGTGAGCTCCCCACCCCAAGAGGGATGCATCTGTAGTAAGGATTAAGGAGTGAGACTGAGTGACAAAAGGAACCCCTTGTCTCAGATTGCTCTGATCCTGCCACCACTGTAGGGCCTGGATCAGTGTTCGAGTCACTGGGATCAATTTGGTTAGAGGGTCTTTTCTTTGAGACCAAAAGGCTCTCAAATGGAACTGGATGTCCCTCATCTGAAATCTTGCTCCCTGCACTACAGCTGTAGAAGCAGCCATGTGCCCCAGGAGCTGTAGAAAATGCCTTGCTGGTCGAGAGACCTGCAGGGTGAATGAGGAGGCCAGAGAGACCAGGATCCTTGCCCTGTCCAAAGGAAGGAAGGCTCTGGCTTTCTCTGTGTTCAGCTCTGCATCTATGAAGGTGAGGAGCTGGACAGGCTCTAAAACTGACTTTGAAAGATTCAGAAGGAAACCTAGAGAGGTGAGCAGTTGCTGAGTTATCTGTAGGTGTAACTTGACTTGGTCTGGGGACTGGCCTACTATGAGCCAATCGTCCAGGTAAAGGAAGATGGCAATTTTTTGCCTTCTTAGGGAAGCAACTGCTACTGCCAGGCATTTTGTGAATACCCTTGGAGCAGAGGTGAGGCCAAAGGGCATTGCTCTGAACTGGTAATGGCCTGAGGGCAGCTCAAACCTGAGGTACTTTCGATGGGAGCTTCTGATGAGAATATGGAAGTAGGCATCCTTGAGGTCCAGGGACGCTAGCCAGTCCTCTGGCCTTAGAGAGGGTAGAATAATTCCCAGAGTCACCGTTTTGAATTTTGGTTTTAAAAGGTGCTTGTTTAAGTATCTGAGATCCAGGATGGGCCGCCATCCTCCTGTCTTTTTTGGGGTAAGGAAGTACCTGGAGTACAATCCTTTGCCCTGGTGTAGGGGTGGAACCCTTTCCATAGCTCTGAGAGCCAGGAAGGAAGAGACCTCTGCCTCTAGGGCAAGTGCCTCTGGTGGATTTGCAGGTGGAAAGGATCTGGTTCTCATCTTTGGAAACTTTTTGAAGCTGAGAACCAGTCCCTGGCTTACTACTTTCAGGACCCACTTGTCTGATGTCAGAGACTCCCAGTCCTGGACAAAGTAAGCCAGCCTGCCCCCTACAGGTAGCTGAGAATCGGCCCTGGCAACACCATCAGGGTGCCTGCTTGGCAGGGGCTTTGGGCTGAGGGGTGGAAGCAGGCCTGCTTGTACCCCGTCTGCCTCTCCCTCTAAAGAACCCCCTCTGGGCATAAGCAGAAGAGGAGGCCTGGGCTTGGTAAAAAGGCTTATGAAAAGGCCTGCCCCTGCCCCTGGGAAGCTGCCTTTGAGGAGTGGCCTGCCCTTCCTTGGCCTGTGCACTCCTATAGGTGGTCCTATACTCATCCATTTTCTTCATTTAATTCTCTGTCTGCTCCCCAAACAGAGAATTACCCACAACAGGAAAATCCATGGCTTTAGTCTGGGTATCCTGTGACAGGCTAGTACATCTGAGCCAAGCCATTCTGCGAAGTGCCACAGATGTAGCCACGACTCTTGATGGCACATCATTTGAGTCCACTGCAGCATGGAATTGCACCTTGGATGCCTCAATACCATCAGCAGCCACCTGCTCCAGCTCCTTGGCAAGCTGGCCAGGGACCTGTTTTGCTAGAGCCATAACAGTATCCCATCTGGATTTCTGATATCTAGCAACATAAGCCATATAATTTGCCTGTCTGAGTCCCAAGGATGCTGCCATGTACTGTTTCTTTGCCATGGCATCAATCCTCCTGGAGTCCTTGTCCAGGAGGTGTGAAGCCAAGGGAATATTTGCCTTGTCACAGGCTGCAGCCTGCACTACCCCAACATGGCTGCATTGTTGTGTAAAGAACTCCGTATCAGAGCCTGACAATGTGTACCTCTTGTCCATTCTCTTATCCACAGGAGGTATAGTGTGAGGAGTTTTTAGAATTTTAAATGTCTGTTTCCCAAAAGATTTATGCAAGGGAATAGACAGTCTTCTAGACTCTGGGATATCCATCATTTCCACATAGTCAGGCTCCTCTTGATCATCCACAGCTCCCTCCATAGGGAGCTGGAGGGTTTCAGCCACTTTTTTATAAAACATAAAATGAGAAGGGGACTCAGAAAGCCTAGGAGGAGACACTCCTGAAGGTCTGTCTGGGGAGATGTCCGGGTCAATGGACACATCCGGACTTTCAAATCCACATTCACTCTCCTCATACTCCTCTTTCTCCTTTTCCAGTTCATAATATTCCTCTAAATCATAATCTTGAACTGGTGGAACCGGCAGAACTGGGCACCTACCTGATGGTGCCAGTTCAGTCGGAACCGGGGAAAGCGACTGGACAATTTTAATCGCTTTGGCTATTTCTTCAGTGGTTGGAGAGGAAAGTTTTGGCTCCATACCAGCTGATTTACTAGTCCTTTTTGCTGGAACTGACTCCTCAGTGTCAGTTCTTCTTTTGCCCGAGGAAGTCTCGCCCTGGTCAGAGGGCACTTCCTCCGGTTCGGTTGGAACCGAACCGGGCTGGCCATCTGGTTCAGCGGACTTTTTGGCCTCCCTTTCCCTGAGCCTACCAACTCTCTTTTCCAGGGTAGCTGCTGGAAAATTTTTACAAATCTGGCAGTCTGCATTGAGGTGGTCAAACCCCAGACAATAAACACAGGTGGTGTGGGGGTCAGCCTTGGCAAAGACTTCCCCACACACACACTGCAGTATTGAAACCCAGTGGGCCTAGTTTTTCTTTTGGGTTTCTCAGACATAGTGCCAGTCCTAACCAAACTTACCCGTTTATGGCAATCTGCCAGGTAAGACCCTCTTATCGGTTCCCAACCGTGTCACGGGTCGTGGAAAAAACCGTAATAAAATCTGTTTTTTTTTAGAACCGATAAAAACCGGTAACCATACTCTAAATCAGAGATTAAGATATTTTAAACAACCTGATCAGTTCAAACTGAACCGATAAACCATTTACAAGTTCCACACAGAAGAGAAATAATGTAAACCTATCTAGTACTCACAAATACCACAGACAGAGCCTGAACCGACCGGTTGCAGTTTAAATTCGGCTGAAAACCGAGAAAAACAATACTTTAATCGACAAAATGAACCGAGCAGAAGGAGAAATCTCCAGAGTGACTGTTCAGTGAGGCAGAGTAAAGAATCTTACAGTTTAAGTTTGAAGAACAACAGACAGAGTTTCAACCGAGCTCGAGCTCAGCGTTCCATGCCTGGCATGGAAAATTAACTCCTTTACCTCCGGAGCAGTTCGAAGGTTGGGACTCACTGCATATGTCATAATATAGCAAGACTTCATGTTGCTTGAAGCATCCTTTCTTAGAAAGCGTTATTTTTGGTTGCTATTACTTCTGCTCTAAGGATTTCAGAGCTTCAGGCTCTTATGTGTGAGACTCCTTATTTGGTTTTCCATAAAGACAGGGTGTCTTTACGGACCAATCCTAAGTTTCTAAGTAAGGTAGTGTCGGGGTTTACAGTACTTTTAATCAAACTATCCACCTACCAGTTTATTTTCCTGAGCATGTCAATCCAGGGGAAGCATTGCTCCATACCCTGGATGTAGATAGAATACTCAGATATTATGTTCATTACATGAAGGACTTCAGGAAGTTCTCACAGCTTTTTATTTCCTTCAGCCCTGGGAAAGAGGGTGTCATGGTTTCTAAACAGAGCCTGTCCAGATGGTTGGCCAACTATATTACTTTTTATTATAGGAAATACGGTAAGAAACTTCCTGGGATTGTTCATGGTCATTCAACCAGAGGCATGGCCACTTCCTTTGCCTGTTTCAGGAATATATCAACTGCAGATATTTGTACTGCTGCAACTTGGTGCACTGCCCACACTTTCATTAAGCACTACAATCTTAATATTGCCTCTAAAAGAAGGGCAGGCTTCAGCCTGACTGTGCTTCATGGCTTCCTTTTTTTAGGCCTGTAGCCTCCAGCCACCCTGACTGTCTCTCTGTTAGTACTGCTTGGGACTCTTTCCATAGGTGTGACCTGATGAAAGAGATATCCTCGAAGAAGATAGAACAGTTACATACTTACTGTAAAAGCAGATCTTTGAGAGATTCTCTTTCATCAGGCCATGCTGTCCCTCTTTGACATGTGTGCATGGGAAACTGAGTTTTTGAGTCGCAATTTCCTGAGTGCATGGGAAATTTGGTTTTTTGGTAACATATTCTGACACACTCAAATTTTCCATATGCATGAGAAATGAAGTTTTCTGGTTCCAGTTTCCTGGGCACATGAGAAATGATGTTTTTGGGGTCTGACACATCGTGAGATACCCATATTTTTCATGCACAGAGATAACTGGGATTTCAGGATGCACTCAGATTTTACATGTGCACAGGAAATTCAGTTTTCAGGTTGCACCCAAATTTTCCAGACACACAGGAAATTAAAATTGAGTTTTGGGGTCACAATTTCTCATGTGCATGGAAAATAGAGTTTTGGGTCTGGACACATTCTGAGCCACTCAAGTTTTCTGTGGCTCACGTGAGTTGAGCTTTCAGGTCACACCACATTTTCTGTGCATATGGAACATTGAGTTTTCAGGTTGCAATTTCATGTGTACATGGTAAATTGACTTTTCATGTTGCAATATACCACTGATGGGCTACCTTTGTTGATTTGTATCTGTGGATGCAGAAGCACAGGCCCCACAGCGTCATGTGCTTCTGCAGTCAGAGCTGTGTGTGCATGTCATACAACATGCATGAGCACCTCTGTCTGAAAAAGTGCAGGCCCTATGGGAGTCTGAGTTTCTGCAGACAGAAATACTGTTGCTATGTGGGTATCGTGGTTTCAGCAGTGAATCTCAAACTTTTTCAAGGGGGTAGCAGTTTTGTCAGGGAGTGCCACTTTCCCTGAAAAAAGTAAAACGTTACCTTTTAAAGCTCAGATTAGGTTAAAACAGCTACTTTTTGCAGGCCTAAGGGGGTAGTGGGTGGTACCTTACTACATAGCTGGATCTGATAGTACATGGTTTTCTATATGCAGCTGCATAAACTGCAGCCATAAGTCAATGTATATGTCTTACTCCTGTGACTGAAGAGGTGCAGGCACTTCAGTGGCCTTTGCTTCTGCAGATAGAAGTACTGTTGCGATTTTGGTATCATAGATTTTGTATCGCAAGCACTTCTACAGACAGAGGTCAGTGTGTATGTTTTGCACTTACAGCTGCAGAAGCACGGACCCATTAGGGGCCTGTGCTTCTGCAGAGTGGACTGTGGGTAATTCTTACCTTGTGGATAAGTACCTGTGGCTACAGAAGAGCTTGCTCCATAGGGGCCTGCACTTCTTTCTTTTTATCCCCGTAATTTCTGTTTATTGTATTTTGGAAATACAATGAAGGAGCATATTAATACATATACATATCTCAGAAATAGCAAGACTCCATATATAAAAAACATCACAATGTTGTCAATACAATAAAACTTTTGTGTTGGTTATCTAAGTGTATCAACTTTGGGGGTTTAAGCACATTTTATAAAGTATAAGTAGATACAGTATACAGACAATAAGAGCCATCTGTGTTCAGTGCTCTGTTGGAGTCTAGGATAATAAAAAACACCAGTTACGCTGCAGTATCCATGTTATCTAGGCAGTTACAGATGCTCTGTTTACACATTGTAGTTAAACTCTATTAAACTGCAACTTTGTATATTGTCCCTGGTCTTCAGTACACTTGATAAATTACAACACCAAACTGCAGTAAAAAAAAGCCACTTTTGAACCTGAAAGTCAATAATCATGTATAACATTGCTGATGATATAGAACAGCTATTCATTCAAATCCCTCTGGTTTACTCACAGTGCTGTCTCATCTAATGACCCAGACCACTCTTCTGACAAACATATCATTAAACCATACATTTTGATTTGTGGCCACACTGGAGGAAGAACAATGAAAAACAGCTGTGATATAACCTGCTCGAGCGTGGCTGCATTATCTTGGCTGACTTGGCATCTGAGCCTCCTTGGTAGAAAGCAGAACTGCCTCTCGACCACGCTGATGGCGCAAAAAGTTCCTTGTGTTGGGTGCCATCTTAAATGCCATGCAACCATAAACACATGAGGTTAATGGTACATTCAAATACATTCTGAGCTGAGACCACATAAGATTTGCAAATGAAACTGCAAGCTTGTGTCTTAGGGCTAACCCCCCCCCAACAAAAAAACATTCAACATTTAAACAGTATCCTCTGCAATGTAACACACTTGTACTGAGCATAAAATATGTTTAAAACACTAAACTTTGGTTGGGAAACATATGTTAAACATGCTATGCCCATTTTTAATCCATAAAGTACTTAGTATGTGGGTCAGGAAGTTCGGTAGCCATGGCAAGCAAAGATCAGTTTGAAAAAAGTCTGTGAGTACATGGAATTTAAGAGTGACTCTGCCTTCCCTGCTGTCTCACTTGTAGGCAAGTTTTGAGTTTGAAGCTTAGTGGCAAAGTCCCCAGCAACTATTGGATTTGAAAAAATGTATTGTTTATCTTGATATGTATACTGAAATCTAGCAGGGAGTGCATTGCATACATAATACCTGCATTTTTCAGCTTTGCTGCCACCCCCTCAAATGCCTTGTGTCTAAGTCTTGTAGCATACTAGTAGTCCAGGAAGAATAGCACTCTGGACTCTCCCTGCATTACTTGCCCTAGCCCTTTACTACCTTAAGGATCTGGTCTTTCATAATAGTGAAGGCTGCAGTGAACAGGATCATGCGTGGACCTTCCCTTACCTCCACCACATGTCAGAGTTAGCCAGTATATCTTCAAGATGGGTATAGCAAATCCCATACCCACAGCCTCTGGGAGCCATTTCTTCAAAAATAAAACCAGTTCACCTTCTTCTGTTCCCTCTGGGACACCCAGTAATCTGATATTGGCTGCTTGTGATGCATTTTTGAATTGTTCCAAACAAGTCCTTACTGCAACCTGGTCCTTCACCATCATGGTGGTTGTTGCCAGCCTACGACCCACTACCTTACCTGCCTCATCAGCCAAGCTAGCCATAGAATCAGTCTTTTGTTCAACCAAAATGAAGTGCTCTGATTGTTGCTCTAGTTTTTTTGTACAGGCGCCAGATCATCTGTATAAGCATAGTGATGGCATTGCATGCTGCAGTATTTAGAGTTGCTGTCTGCTCTCCAACTCCATCCATAGGCTGCTGCCCTCCCATTGCTTTTGAGAGCCCCCTTCCTGATTGCTCTTGCTTCCCTGATGCTTTTGGATTACCCATCCAGCTCAGATGTTTGAAATGTGTACCCAGGTACAGTCTTTAAGGAAAGATTACCAAAATCACTGACCTAAACAACCAAAAAAGTGTAATTTTAAAGTAGTTTATAAATTGGACTGATGGAGCTCTACACAAATGCATCTTGTTTGCTTGCTGCTGGCTCTGTCCCCTGGCCTACACTTCTGCAGACAAAAGAACTCTCATAATTTGGGAATTATGGATTTGTATCTATTGCTGCAGAGGCCAGTGCTTATATGCACAGAAGTATTGTTGTGATTTCAGTATTGCTGATTTTTATCTGCAGCCAGAAGTGAGTGTGTATGTGTTGTGGTGAGCGTACCACAGATACAGATCCACAAAGGTAACATATTAGGGTTACTGCATTTGTGTCATCTGACACCAGTTGTATGTTGTTCTTTTATCTGATGCTGTCTGTGATTGCTTGTGTGGTCTTGTCCTTTAGCTGATTAGGAGGGTTTAGGGTTGGAAATCCTAGTGCCACATTTCCCTACTTTTGTGATGTTAAGTTGAACCCTAACTGGTGTATTAATGCAGTTTATTTGCAATTAATATGGATGTATTTATGCAATAGATGCGGACGCAATATCCACTATGTAAATTCATTTATTTCCACTGGTGTTAAGTAAATTTTAGAACCCACATTTATTCTACTCCCTCTGTTCTCAGTCACACATACTCAACAGTTTAGATTTTCATTAAAATAAATGCTAGATAAATGTAGTGTAAGAGGTCAAAGGCCAAGTACCAGTGGTGGCTTCATCTTCTATTGGTTACCAGGGCAAATATGGGGCTCAACAGCTTGCAGCCAAAGTGCCAATACAGAGTACACATATGGTTGCTATGGGGGTAGCTAGTCTGCACCACATGGGGAACTAAATGGGCACATTTTGTTACCAGTGCACATGCCTGGTGTGTCAGTAATAACCGAATGATCTCCCTGAGATGCCATTATTTCTGAGTGCACCAAACTTGCTTATTTGTTGTATAAATGCATTTGAATGTAACCAATTTTTTGTGTGTTGAGTGATTGTTTCCTGGTGTATGTGGGGGCATGTGGCCCATTCTGCACATGTTTGGTTATTACAGCACAGCTGGAAAGCTTGACTCTTGTGGTTGATTTCTCCTTAACATTATTGTTTTTTAAATCTGTTAAGGTTATTTTATTAATGCAGTAACAGCCTCCAGGATGTTCAGTCATGTAGGAATATACAGAGTTCTCCTGAGTGACTGAAGTCATGAGGCAAAGTCTCATACCTCACAAAACAGCCAAGTTGTCTATATCTGACTGGATACTACATTGGGGGTATTGCTTATATGTATAACAGTATTAATATTGAAGTTATGATTACTGTAATTATGCTATGAAACAGTGACTTCAATCATAAAACATTTTCAGAGGCACATTTTGTGTAAGGCACTACATAAAAAAATGATGTTGCATTATTGTACTAAATACTCATGCTTTCACTGGGAGCAAATCCCCCATGGGTCTAGCTTTTGTCTGCTTTCCTTTGGGCCAAATCTGTCATCTACACATGCAAGTAGAAGGTGTCTGATAATCATGCACCACATTCCACTGTGTTTCACTGTTCTAACAATCACATTTTTCAGAAACAGTATTTTCTCTCACAACTGAGAGGAGGCTGCTTCTCTTGTTTGGTATTCCAGATCTGGGCAGAATGCTCTGAAAAACTGAGCCATGTGCCCAGACAAATGGCCGTTATAATGTTTTAGATAAACATACAACATTTCACTCATGTTGTTTCAATAAAGTGATTTATAGACTCTTTTTCCTTACAGTTCTGAGTCCTGAACATGAAACACATTGAACACTTTGCTGTTTATCCAGCCTAAATCCTCTGTTTGTTCTACAAAAAAGTATCATTGACTCTTAAGTACATAGCAGGGTTTAAACTAGGATTTGCCTTAAAACCCCAGAGGACATGGTGGAATTAGACATATTAACTGACAGACTACAACTTCATCGCTGGAAATGGAAATATTTTGTTAGTATAAACATAAAACTGAAGGGATGCACTCATAGTTTCTTTTAAAGTATCAGGCTGCTTTAAATATGATGCTGTTACAAGCTTCAAAAGAAAAAAAAGATGTAGGAATATAATTACATATATTTTAAGGATAAATTTTAAAATAGGTGGAATGAACAGAATAAACTTAATGACAACTAGATAGCTAGGTAGAGAGATAGCTAAATAGATAGACAGACAGACATTGATATACAGATCATATATATATATATATATATATATATATATATATATATATATATTCATTGCAGAAAACATTGTTAATGTGTCAGTTAGGGTTGTTACCAAAGTGACAAAAGCAGGGAAGTGTGGTGTTAGGGTTTCCATCCCTAACACCCAACCCCCTCCCTGCATATACTGACAGGAGTCGGGGTGTGATTTGGGGTCATCAGCCTTAATGCTCATCCCATTCCATAAGTAAATAAGCTGAGATGGGTGCAGTATAGGAGAATGGGGTGAGCATTAGAGCTGATGACCCCAATGCACCCCCGATGCCTGTCAGTGTCTGCAGGATGAGGGTGGGATGTTAGGGTTGGAAACCCTAACACCACATGTCACTGCTTTTGTTGCTTTAGTAATAACCATAACTGATGTATTGACAAAGTTTTTTGCAATGAATTTCCTTATTTTTTAAGATAGTATAATCATATCCTTATTTGTATGTGGGAGTGCACTTCCATCCCTCCATAGATGCTTATATGTATTTAGCTGTAGAAGCACAGGGCCCTCTGGGCCCTGTGCATCCATTTATAGGACAACAGTGATCAAATAGTCAGCATAGCCATCTTATTACCCCACCTCATGTATCCTGGTACAGAACATTTTTGAATCCATGTCAAAACATAATTCTGCACAACTGCAGTGCCATTCAGGGAATATATATTTAATTAAGATGGGTCATGATTGGGGAGTGAGCAGTGCCAGTAGACAAAAGGGAAACAGCAGTTCACACCTCACCCTGCAGCCAGCAGCATGAGTTCCAGCTATAGCTGAAAAAGTCAAGAAAATCCAACTGTTCTTATACAGAGAAAGCAGTAGAAGTGTTCCTCTTGCTAACCTCAGCACCTGAGATTTCAGGTGCCCAAAAATAATGTTTCTTGCCACAATTTTAAAAACCAAAAAACCTCAGAATGTAGCTAAACGGATCCTGTTTAGCTAAGTTCTGATGTTTCTGCTTTGTAGTCCATTCATTTTTACATGTTTTCTTTATTTTCTGTCTCTTGCTAACTGAAAAACAAGATGGTGGACACAGGAGAGCTCTGCAAAAATATACTAGCCCCCCCTGTGACACTATGTGAACCTTTCTGTGAAAATACAGTTGCTCTTGCAAAAAACAAAACTATTTTTGTGCTGAACATCTAACTTTTCCCTTAGGAAATAATGGGAAAATTGAAAATGTAATAACTTTTGAACAGATTAATATTTTTTCAACAAACCTTCAAAAGACACATCTGCAAGGCAAAGGCTTTCTACCCTGAACATTTCAGACCACAACATAAAACTGTTTCTGAGATACAGGTGGATCAAGAAACAGCAAAAACATATACATTTAGGGATTTTTGACACTGTATCACAGAAACAACAAAAGGGATTCACATGAAATTTGCCACATCAAGAGACCTTCCCCAAGAGATTATGCATGCAAATCTGTTGAATGGTTGCAAAGTTATTAAGGTTCAAAAAATGTGGCTTTAACATAGAAGTGTGTACTCAACCCTAACTATACTGATGCTACTGCACCCGCATTACATCTATCTATCTATCTATCTATCTATCTATCTATCTATCTATCTATCTATCTATCTATCTATCTATCTATCTACTGTATCTATCTATCTATCTATCTGTCTGTCTGTCTGTCTGTCTGTCTATCTATCTATCTATCTCTGTCATGGCAAAAAACTCCATTAATGCATCGGTTTGGGTTGTTACACAGTAACAAAAGCAGGGAAATTTGGTGTTATGGTTCAAAACCCTAACTCACCATTCCCCCCCCACACACACACACATACATGCAAGTAGAGGAAGGACCAAGGCAACACAACCAATCACAGTCAACCAGCACGAGGTGTATACCTCTGTTATTGTAGCAAGTAGGGCAAAAAGTCAACTTCAGGTATCATACAGTATTTCCAAACTTGTTCCACCAGGTTAGTTCACCTAAAGGTGAACCAGGCTGCCACTAGCGAAAACTGTGTACCTCACTTCATTTTTGACATATGGGTGCCAAAAGGCATGATGTGCACTGCAATGTTAGCCTATGGCAAAGTGCTCAATTTTGAAACACTGTAACTTTGTGATCCTTCAAGATTCTTGTACCAAATGAGCAAAAGGCACATCCATGGGATGAGGGCTTGCCACCTTGCAAATTTCAGCCCAAAGGACCCAACCATTAGCTTGTAGGAGGATGGCAAAGATGTGCAGTTATTTTGAGCATAGTTTCACAAAATATTTTCGCAAACACAAAAGTGTGGCAAATGTAAAGCATGACACTTTCGTATTTGCAAAAGTATGTAAACTGCTTTCACAAAATAAAT
This sequence comes from Neoceratodus forsteri, assembly GCA_016271365.2. Taxonomy (NCBI): domain Eukaryota; kingdom Metazoa; phylum Chordata; order Ceratodontiformes; family Ceratodontidae; genus Neoceratodus; species Neoceratodus forsteri. The sequence continues at coordinate 78,199,860 of CM057454.1, read as the reverse complement.
ATCGCAAACAAGAAAGTTTTGCAAATGTAAAGCACAAAACTTTCGCATTTGCAAAAGTGTTTTGCAAAACTATTTTCATAATATGTCCAAAATGTTGTTTTAGGGCTTGCAACCCCAAAAAAGCATATGTGTAGTCTGTGTTGTGTGTTGGTGGCAGTGTGTGGCCCAAGCTGCCCAGTTGTCCATAATCATATGTTTGGTGGAGTGTGAAACTTCCAGGATGAGAGTTAGGACTGACGATCCCATGCCAGACCCCAACATCTGTTGCTGTATGGAAGATGGCAGCATGGGGGTGGGGTGTTATGGTTTACAGAGCTGTATGTTATTTGTGTTACTTGCTGCTGGTTGTCTGTGATTGATTGTGTTGCCTTGGTACTTCCCCTACTGTCTGGCACTTGGGTTAGTATCCCAGTACTGACACTGTAGTGCAGCATGAGAGGGGTGCTGCACTTCTGAGGTGCCGTCTTTCAGATGAGACGTTAAACTGTGGTCCCATCTGCTTGGATTGGTGGTAGTCCAGGTGGATGTTAAAGGTCCCATGGCACCTATTGAAAAGAGTAGGGGAATTTCCCTAGTGTCCTGGCCAAATTTCCCTCATTCACTAAAAAAAACACCAACAGCTTAATCTGGTTCAAGGTCTGTTGACATTAATCTGTATCCCCCTCCCCCGGGTCGTGCCTGAAAATAGGCGGGATTTGTCTAGTGCACTTACCCAGTCAACACAAACTAAATAAAATAAATAAATAAATAAATAAAAATGTATATGTGTGTGTGTGTGGTGGTGGTGGTGGGGGAATGTGGAGTTAGGGTTTTGAACCCTAACACTGAAGTTCCCTGCTTTTGTCAATATGTAACAACCCTAACTGATGCATTAACGGATTTTTTTTGCCATGAATTTCCCTTCTTTTTGAGAATATGAAGCTCCCACCAAGCTGCCCGTTCCATCATAATCACGTGTTTGAGGGAGCACGGGCCCTCTGGGCCCTATGCTCCCACGTACACAGAAGCAGGACACCATAGAGTAGCCCTGTAGTGTAAGAAAACCTTGTAACAGTGATTTGCCACACTAAGGGTAATGGTAACATTAATGGTAATGGTAATGCTAATGCTAATGGTAGCGGTAATGGTAACACCAACGGTAATTCAAATGCTAACAGTAATGCTAATGGTAACGGTAATGGTAATGCAAACGGAAACGTAAATGGTAACGCAAACGGTAATGCAAACACTAACAGTAGTGCAAATGCAAATGGAAATGGAAATGCAACCTATAACGGTAACATGAATGGTTATACAAATGCCCTGGTAACGGTAATGCTAATGGTAGCAGTAATGGTACCAGAAATGCAAACATTAATGGTAACGCTAACAGTAATGCTAACGTTAACGGTAATGCTATCAGTAGTGTAAACACAAACCCAAATGCAAATGTTAACGGTAACGCAAACACAAACGCAAATGCTAATGGTAACACAAACAGTAACAATAACGCTACTGTTAATGGCAACAGTATCGGTAACACAAATTCAAATGCAAGGGCAAATGGTAACACAAATACAAATGGTTACAAAAACAATAATGCAAATGTAAACGCAAACGCAAATGCAAATGGTAATGCACGCACTAACGGTAACGCTAACGTTAAAGGTAACGGTAAAGGTGATGCAAAAGCAAACACAAATGCGAATGTTAATGGTAATAGTAGTGCAAATGCAAACAGTAATGCTAACGGTGATGGAAACGCAAACGCTAATGGTAACAGTAATGCCAACGCAAACGCAAACATAAATGGAAATGCTAATGGTTACGGTAACGCAAATGCAAACAGAAATGGAAACACAAATGTTAACGCAAATGCAAACACTAATGGTAACAGTGACACAAACACAAAAGCAAACAGTAATAGTAACGGTACCATAAAGGCAAACGCTAAAGCTAACGGTGATGCAAATGTAAACACAAATGGAAACAGTAATGCAAACACAAGCGCAAACACAAATGCAAATGGTAACAGTAATGGTAACACTAATGGTGATGCAAATGGAAATGCTAATGCAAATGGTAATGGAAATACAAGGGCAAACGTAAATGCAAATGATAACCGTAACGCTAACGTTGACGCAAATGCAAAGCGAAACGCTAACAGTAATGGTAATGCACATGCATTGTCTCCAAAACAGGTACATCAAGAAGTACAGTAAATACAAAGAATGTGGGCATAATAGTGGCCCTCGGACAGGAAAATGAGCACTTGGAATACTAAATTGCTTATATCTCAGGAACTGTATGAGGTAGAAAAAAAAATATAATTTCATATTATTTATGACTTTCCAGACTAGAATTTTTGTGATGAAAAGTCCATATCTCGAACTGTTTTTGAGATATGGGACCCGAAAGGTGCAGCAGATGCCGTAATGTTATCCTATGGGGAAAATTGTTAACTTCGGAGTGCTGTAACTTTGAAGCCGTGTAATATTTTGGCACCAAAACAACAAAAGGCACATCTGTGTGATTTTGGCTTTCCTTCCCTGCAAATTTCAGCCCAAAAGACCAAACTGTTGTTTTGCAGGAGGGTGGCAAAGATTTCCTGTTGTTTTGGCCATACTTTGCAAAGTATTTTAGCAAATCATGAAAGTTTCTAAATAAAAAAATCACTAAAGTTTCACATTTGTGAAAGTATTTTGAGAAAGTACTTTTTCTAAAAACATATTTCTGGGGGGTGTAACCTCCCAAAAAGATATGCCTAGCAACCTCAGGGCCTGACTAGGCGAACACAATAAGAATTGTGCCCCTAGAGGGTCCCAATTTTAAACACCAGGCATTTTTCTGAACTCTAACTGAAAACAAAATGGTTGACTCATGAAAGTAAAAGGGACATTTGTGACAGTAAAAATGGCCATTTGCGACACTTTTGCTTCTGTTGTTAACTTTTCCCTTAGACTACAATCGGGAACTTTGTTTTTTGAATAACTTTTGAACCGTTTAATATTTTTTCACGTAGTCTTCGAAAAGGCACATCAGTGACCCCTGCTGCATATTCTCTGAAGTTTTCAGACCAAATGTGCAAACTGTGTGGTCTGTAGGCATGAGCAAAGAAACATGTAAAAAGTCCTTTTTTTTTTTTTGGTGCTCTGTAGCTCCACAACTGTACATTTGACCATAACGCAACTTGCTAGAGCCAGAGAGCTATAATACCAGATCACACATACAAAATTTCAGGCAAATCTGTCATATAGTGGCAAAGTTATTAAGGTGCAAAATTTGAGGTTTTGTATGTAAGTGGCTCCTCAACCCTAACTAAAGTGGCACTACCATGCCACTATAATATATGTAATAGATAAACCACTCTGAGGTGTGTGGTCATGCTCTGATATATGCATATCTTGGTGTGCATCGCTACACACGAGGCCACAGGCCGAGTGCATCAACCACCCAAGGCGTGCATATATCAGAGTGTGACTGCACACCTCAGAATGGTTTATCTATTTTATAAAATGTCAAAATTGTTTTGGAGGGGTTAAAAGTTGAGGTGTGCGGTCGCACTCTGACATACGCACAGTCATGTGATGTGTTTTATACAATCAGAAGTTTGGATTCCTAGGATATTGTTATCTCCATTTTATAAATATATATATATATATATATATATATATATATATAATAGTGGCGCAATCACGCCACTATAATTAGGGTTGATGGCCATTTACATACTAAAGTCAAAAGTTTAGACATTAATAACTTCGGCCTTGTTTAATGGATTTGTCTGAAATTTGGTACATGTGTTTGGGCACACTTGTTCTCTTGATTTGCCAAATTGCATTTTGGTTGAAGTGCCAGTCTTTGTGTATGAAAGCGCTGAAAAAAAGCAAAATTATCCACTTTTGGAGGCACCTTCTGGCATTCTAAATGTGGTGCTGCATGGCCATCATGTGGTGTGCCACTCTGTGAGATGGCTTGTTTGAAAGAGCTTTGGTGGCCAAACATGCTACTTTTTGTTTGGTGAAAAAATATTAAGGCATTCAAAAGTTATAGCACTTTTAATTTCCCATTAAAGGTCAATGGGAAAATTTATATGTATATCTTGCGATCAAAGAATGAGGGTTCTGGCCATCTCGTCCCAGCTGGCGGTCAAAGAATTTGCAGCCTCGTGGTTCAAGAATCTTTGTTCCTGAGGAATTTCAAAAATTCTTTGACCGCGAGGTCCACCATCTTGTTTTCAATTTCTTGATCGCACAAACTCAAATATCTTGGCTTGGGTGTCATTTCTGAAGTAAAAGTTCGATGGGTTTTACTCAGAGGACCCTGATCTATTGAGCCATGGCTTTGGTTCCAGTGAAATCAGTCAAAAAATAGAGTTATAAGCTTTTAAAATGTTAATTCGTGGCTTGCTAATGATCTTTGATCGCGAGCCTGCAAATTCTTTGATCGTGAGATTCTTTGATCGCGATCATGCATCGTGAGAGAGGGACGAGATGGTCCAATTTAAAAATTAATTTTCTCAGCCCAGGGGTGTTCTAGGAAGTCAAATGGCGGTGGTTTACCGCAATTCCTTCAATTTTTTGATGTATAATATTTTTAATTCTTTGTTCGTGACTCTGCAAATTCTTTGATTGTGAGCCTGCAAATTTTTTGTTTGTGAGATTCTTTGATCACGATCATGCATCATGAGTGAGGGACGAGATGGCCCAATAAAAAAATCTATTTTTTTAGCCAGGGGTGTCGTAAGAAGTCAAATGAGGGTGGATTTTAGTCTGGGGGCGTCGTTCTATCAAACCATGGTGGTGGTTTACCGCAGTGACTTCAATTTTTTGATTTATATGGTTTTTAAATGTTTGCTTGTGAGCCTGCAAATTCATGGATTGTGATGGTGCAAATTCTTTGGTTGTGAGATTCTTTGATCGTCATCTTTGATTGCAAGATACGGACCAGATGGGCAGATTTTTTTATAATGGAATAGATAGGGAAATTTTAGTAATCTTTATATTGAAAATCTTGGGAACAGTGTGGTCTTTTGAGTTGATATTTGGAGGGAAGAAAGGCAATATACTACAGATGTGTATTTTGGTGGTTTGCGGAAGTGTTCTCTGTCTGAGTTCCAGATACTTTACTGTTCCCCTCTCCCTGCGTACTTGAACTTTTAAATATGAAAATTCATTTTATTGCCAGTTCTGTGATAGTCCAGTGCTCCACCTTGTCCATGTTTGAACTGGACAATTATAAATGTTTTTTTTTGTTTCTATTTTTCAGCGCCTCTACTATCTCTTAACCTCCACTTATTCAGGCCACCAAGGTGCACTGCCTTCTAATCATACCGACTATCCCGGTGTCTGCTCCTAGAGTGCCACACAGTCGTGAATCCTGAGGGTCCCCTGATGGTCCTGATTACCTCCTGGGCGGGGCGAGGAAGGAAGCCTCCTTAAGTGTCCTCTATCCCCAAGTTATCAAGCTGCGCACAGCGTAGCCTGCCCCTTATTAGTTGGCGGGTGGTGAAGTAGGCAATGATGGACATCATCTAGGAGGCTTGGGAGATGTTTTTTCCTCTTTTTGTGCTTTTCCATCCCCCCTTCCCTGAAGACGTTGGCTTGGGCAAGTGCGTGCTGACGCATGCCTGCCAAGTGCCTGACAATGTCTTCCCCTCCCTGAGTCCAGCCGTTCTGAAGATGCCAGTGCTCCGTGAGAGCTGGTGCTCCCACCAGCCCCTAGGGATGTAGGGTGCATACAGCACCTCTGGTAACCCAACCCGAAGGAGGAGAGCATCTGTTGGGATGCTCAATCATCCTTCCCCCTGCCGACACCTCATGACCCAAGTCTGTACCCGAACCTGGGTCGCCGGTGTGGTGAATTATTAATATTTGACAGCACGAGTTCCTGGTAATAGTCTATTGTGCCTTCTGTGCACGTTCGAACTGGACAATAATAAAACATTTCAAATCATGAGTTTCTGGTGGTCTACTGTTGCCATCACCCCTGTAATTGAAGTGTTAAATATGAACATTCATTTTATTGTCAGTTCTGTGGTACTCTAGTTCTCAAGCCTGTAGATGTTCAAACTGGACAATAATAAAAATTTCACATCACGAGTTTGTGGTGGTAGTCTATTGCCCCCGTCCATGTTTGAACTGAACAATAATAAAATATTTCAAATCATGAGTTACTGGTGGTCTAATGTTCCCATCCCGCTGTACTTGAACTGTTAAATGTGAACATTCATCTTATTGCAACTCCTGTGGTGCTCTAGTGCTCCAACCTGTCAATGTTCTAAGTGGACAACAATAAACATTTCACATCATGAGTTCCTGGTAGTAGTCCATTGCCCCCCCCGTCCACATTCAAACTGGACAATAATAAACATTTCTAATCATGAGTTCCTGGTAGTCTATTGGTCATCCACCTGCCACTCCTCTAGTGTGCTGTGGCAGGAGGCCCTGCAGCTTAATCCATGTGTCCTGAGTTGGTAAGTGGGACACTGTAAGTGTCATGTCCATGGGCAGCTGCTGACCAAGTGCAGTGTTAGTACTACTGTAGGTGCTGTCAGAAATTATTTTTCAATTTGTATGTACTGTAGTGGTAATACTGCACTTAGTCGGTAGTTGGTTGTGGATGTGACAGGTGGGTTGTGACAGTTGATGACTGGGAATGGGTGGGGGGAGGTGGAAGGTGGGTTGGCATGTAGGGGTGTGGAGAGAACCGTAAAATAGCAGGGAGTCTGTGCTAGCCCACCCTGCATGTGTCTCCACCTGTTGTCATTTGGTAAGTGGTGCAGTGTATCTGTCATATGCATGGCCAGTTGATCACTGTATGCAGTACTAGTGTTAGTGGAGGCATGCTCAGAAAGTAACTTTTGAGAGTATCTGTGCAGTAGTGCTAATACTGTACTTAGTTGTCAGTTGGCTGTGGATGTCAGAGGTAGGGACTTTGCACTTATATGAGATGTGTACCATGAGACACTTACTTAGGTGTCTGTAACATCTGTCCCCTCTGCCACTGCTTGCTGACCATTTGTAGGAGGTGGTGTTGTTAGTGTTCTGCTTAGTCTGCATTCTGAGTACTATGCAGTAAGAGTGCCATAGAAAACATGGTGATCAATATTGGAAACAGAAAACAGTAAGTACATGAAAATAAAACTCAGGAGTCATAGAAGTAGTTTTAAAATGACTTTATTATTTAAATATTATTTATATATATATGTATATATATATATATATATATATATATATATATATATATATGTATGCATGTATCTATGTATATAAGTCCAAATTGATTGGTTGCTCTTGGGATGGGCAAAAAAAAAACAGTTCGTTAGTTATTTCTGTTATTGTTTCTTAGGATGTATTTTATTTGTTACCATGGACCTGAGCTGAGATATAGTCTTTGCTTTCTCTGTGTATTGTTTTGTTGGCGCTCTATGTTAAAAAGTATGAATTGAAAAATTCGAATAGTACTTTGTATGGGTGTTTATGGTAGATAATATTTTTTGACAAATACTTTTTTTTTCAACATTTATTGCTGAGTAGTATTAGTTATGTGTGTGCTAGCAGTACTTGATTATTGCTCTGACTTAACAGTTCTATTTTTTATAAAAATGGATAGTAATAACATAGAGAATAATGGATGGGGAAGGTTTTGATATGAGAATTTAGAATACACACCTGAGCTGTGGGATGGTATGGTGTGGCCTTGGGGTTTGTCAAAGTATGGCACAGTGAGGGTGTGCATTTAATTATCATGTCAAACATCCTCACCTTGTTTAATGTTTAATAATAACAGAACAGCAATTTTTGTTCATCAGTTTCTGAGACTGTTTGTTTCTGGTCATATACATAATGTTGGTAAATGAGACAGCAGCATACTTTGACTGACATGGTTTATGAATGTGATATCAACCAGTTGGTTGTTATGGAAATTATCAATCTGTGGCTACACTGAGGGGAATTGTGACTAGTTATTATAAATAATTAAACATATGCATTTTGAGTAATTAAGTGGTGATATTGTACAACCAGCTAGAATATTGACATTTACTAACTGAGTTATTTTTCATGGTATTTAATATTTCAGTGCTTGTTCACATGATAATGTAAGAAACGTTATGCGGTGGGCATGCTAGCATTATTACATTTTCCTACAATTTCACTACATGTGTAGATTCACATGTTGGTGTAATAGTTTCTGTAAATGGTTAACATCTGAGAAATAACATTTAGTCAAAAAATTACACTTACATAATGAAGATCAATGTTTGGCTATTGTTCTATTTTGTGTCAGTTACATGCATGGTTCTTTTTTATGTGTGATTTGGGTACCATTGTATCCAATTAGTGATAGGTCAATATTTTTTGGCACTAGAATTGTTTAAATAGCAGTTATTTTTTGTAAGTTAGATGTTGTTATGTTAACTAGTTACAAAGAAATTAAAGTATCACAGACATGTGCCACATTTTTTTTCACTTTAGGGTGTGGTGATAGTAGCCATGTCAATATTGTTGGTAAAACTGGTAATAAATGAGTTTTTAGAAGTATTTATTTGTTGAACTGGGAAAAAATTCCTCATCCGACCTCCAAATATATGGACAATCCTGTTACAGCAAGAGCAGACCAATTGTTTGCATTGTACAGCAGAAGTAGACAATCATTGTTAGTATTGAACAATAACTTATGATGTGTACACTTTTGCAGCGATGTATAGAGATTAATTATACTGTGGCAGTAGGCCAGAGAACCACATGTATAGATCTCTTTAAAGAGGTATTCCTTATGTAAATAGTAGCACTTAATGTAATGCAATACCATTAAGTGCTCAAAAATGTTTAATTTGGAACAGTGGGTAGGAAACAAAAAAAAATGAAGATTTATGATTCGATTGAACTTGTGTACATTCATATTGAAACTCAGTATTATATACATATATACAAGTCTGAGTTGCATTCATTTTCAATAATTTGTCATATCCAGTGCTGTAAGTCATAGACCAGTGGGATATAATGGCATATTCAGTCTTCAGAGTGCAATTACAGTGATAGCAAATTCTATCATATTGTTTTCAACAATTTCATCATAGTAGTAGAGATGACACTGTAGTGTAGGCAGTGTTATGCTCAGTGTGGGTGTGATAGCTACATTTACCAATACATAGCTTACTAACTGATGTTGAGTAATATCCAGTGCCCTTGAGACTGCTTGGATTTGGTGGAAGTCAAATTAGTAAGTATCATAGTAAAGGTCAGTAATGTAGGCAACAACAGGAAAAGGAGTATGAACTTTACCTGATGTCTGTTGTTGAAACAAGTGGTGTTCTCAACTGAATATGTTGAAAAAAGCTGTTGCATCACTGATATCTGTTTACATAGGTTAATTTATTTGTGATTGCCATGTAAGATAGTACTGTGACACAAGTGAGTACACAGTAATATGTGCTATGGCATATGACGTTAAGTAAGGCATCTGCAAAAACATATGACTAACTGACTGACTATTGATTACAGCTCAATACCCTCAAGTCTACTTGAACAGTAATAATGCAGTTTTTGTTGTTAGTATATGGAAGTTGCAAATGGTGAATATCACAATACAATGATTTCGGTAATCAATTGTGATTTATGGTGAAAATAGTATTGTTTTTCATCCTAATTATGATGGTAGCAGTTTGATACACAAGAATTATGTACCATAGGTAGACGCATTGTTGTATCACAAGTCGTAAGAGGGAGGTAATAGTCCCTCTTTACAAGACACTGGTTAGGCCCCATCTGGAGTACTGCTTGCAGTACTGGAGGCCACACCCTCACAAGGACATTAACCAAATTGAGGCAGTCCAGAGAAGGGCAACCAAAATGGCGCAGAGACCGCATCAGAAGACATATGAGGACAGATTAACAGAGCTCAATATGTGTACCCTTGAGCAAAGGCAGGAGAGAGTGGTGATATGATTGAAACATTCAAACACCTTAAGGACATTAGCAATGTGAAAGAGTCTAACATGTTTAAATATAAGAAAATTAGCAGGACAAGAGGACACAGCATGAGAATAGAGGAAGGCCGATTAAGGGGGAATGTGAGGAAATTCTTTTTCACAGAAAGAGTGGTGGATGCATGGAATGGCCTACCTCAGGAAGTGGTGGCTATGAATACAGTGCATGGCTTCAGACAGGCATGGGATAGGCACAAGGGAGCAATACCGATGAACATGGATAGATAGGTCATTGACAGTGTAAAGGTGTGTGGCACATTCATAAGGTAGAAAAAATGGGCAGACTGGATGGGCCTTGTGGTCCTTATCTGCCATCAGCCTCTATGTTTCTATGTTACTGTTGTGTTATGTTTGTTCAATGCCAGAAAAATGTGGCACATCAGCATGGGCTGTGGTTATTTTGTGCAATAAGTAGAACACATTGGTCACCATGGGTGTCATCAGAGACTAGTAGTGTTTGATGAAGTATGTAACGCTAATGTGTATGTACATTGGTGTTTGAGAACAAAACATCTGGGTGGGATATGCAGATGAAATGTTATTTTTGCAGAGAGACTGGTTTTGTGATATGTTGTGATTGGTTATCATTACTCTTCCATACATTGTGCAGCATTGGTGCAGCAGAGTATTATGACATATGCATCCTTTATATTTCTTGGGAGCCTTTCCCTTAGGGTGCATACTGTATGATTACACTCTACCCATCCATTTCTGAATCTTCGCCACGTGGCATAGTGTCCAGAGTGAGTGGATAGGCCGTGATGGAAGATTATTGCATGTGAGTCAAATTGAGTACCTGAGAACATAGTTCTTCCAGCAATTAAGTGAGAAATTGGCATTGTGACTTTCATGCCTTGAGAGTTAAAGCACTGCAGTACAATAATAATGTATGAGCTTGAATATGTAACTCTGAAAGCATACACAAGAATGCCCACATCTTCAGGACAGCCAACCAGTTTCTGCATTAGCAAATAACTTGTGGAATTTCACAGTTCTCTGTTCAGGGTCATAGACAGAGAGCCACAGCTTATCCTGTGTTGTTTATGACTCTTTGTGTCCACATGACAAACATATGTACTTGGACACATAGTCAACCTTGAAGTGTTGACGCAGATCTATGCCATCATCTGTTAAACTGTTTATTATTCCCATCATGAACTCTGTGACGTCTTGTTGTGCATTGTTAGCAAACATAGATTGCCCTGCGTATTGACCAAGAGTCAGCCTTAGAGGAGTCAAGCTTTGTAAACTGGGTAGCTCATCTTGAGTGCCTCCTATGACACTCTCTTTAATGCCTCTGAGAGAGGTGTTGACGGGCAACAGTTTAACACAGTAGCAAACTCAGGGATGTGGAGGAGTGCTTGCATAGTTGCATTTGCATAGCAATTGACTCCTGTACTGTTGTCAAATGTTGGCAATGTGGTAACTCCAATACATTTTTTTGCAGGGGTTGATGCAAGATGTTTCTTCAGAGATTGCTGCTTTGTGCAGTACTCAGGTGATAACTGTGGAGGTTTAGTACGCTGTTTTTTCAGTTTGTGTCCTTCATCGATTCTGATCGGTGTGACAGATGCATATCTGGGAACTGGTAGTAAAGGAGCATTTGGTTGGTACAATGTACGTAATCTGTTGTACTCAACTATGTATTTTGTGTCAGCATGTGTTTTGATTTCTGCAAGTTTGACAATGTGTACTTCAGACAATTGTCTTACATGAGACAGTGCAACATAAGACATGCCATCCTTGACTATATCAGTGCCTATATCAATTATGGCAGTATCAAGGCTGAGGCCTTGTGACTTGTGTATGGAGACTGCATAAGCAGCACACAATGGAAACTGTTTCCTTGTCACATATATGTCTTTCACAAGTTCAGACTTAACTGTGACTCTGTCTATTGGCTGAGGTATTTCACAGTTGTCAAATTTCACAACTGCAAACTCCAGAGCTGTACATTGTACAGGAAGTCTTGGATATATCCCATGACTTCATTCACGAGAGCTCGATCAACATCAGTATTTCTGCAGAGCATGACACATGCATTTCTACACAGTGGTAGTACAGCTTCAAGACCAGCTGTTCATGACACATCATTTGTGAGCTCTTTCAGATGATCTGCCATCCTTGATAACAGTGTTCGTGATAGAGTAATGCCATCCATTGTGTCTATGCATGGCACGGTGACTATAGGCTGCTGTTATCTCTTCATCATGATGTCATTGAACTCTGCACACTGTGTTAGCCTTGGGAATAGACATAAAACATGTAGCCCAGTTTTCTGAACATGTGTAAACATATCACAAGCATCTTGGATTGGAGTATTATTTCTTGTGATAATGCGCTGTCTTAGCATCTCAACGTGGGTGGCTGTGAGTGCACCAATACATGCTTCGTCAAGTAGTGCTTTGTAAGACATGTCACCTTGTTGCCTCATGTTCTGAGAGAGTTCAATATATGAGAAAATTCCCATAGATTTACTCCACCAATGCATCCAATAGTTTTCTTTGCCTCTTCAATGGATAGACTGCAGAAAACATGCTTACCATTTACAGGGGCTAGCTGAAGGAGATCTCCAAGAACAGGGATGTTCTTTCCACCAATTGGAACATTATCATTAGTTCCGAGTATCTCCTGTAGATGTAGGTGGATGAATGTGAGTAGAACATTTGAGACCATGCTTATCTCATCAATTATGAGCAAATGCATTTTGTCAAACATTGACCTGAGTTCATTGGCAACATTGTTTGACAATTTCCTGTAATCACCACTCTTTCCATGCTCGACTGGCAACATGAATAACCTATGGAGTGTTATACCACCAATGTTATAAGCTGCCAAACGTGTAAGAGCTGCAACAATAACAGATGTTGGTGTTCTGGTAAGGTCACGCATTCCTTTGCTTATGGCTTCGATCAAGAAACTTTTCCCAGTCCCAGCAGCACCACTTACAAACATCCTGATTGGTGTTTGTTCTTCACAGAGACAATACTTTTCGTAGTGCTGGATTGCATGTTTAACTGTGTGCATAAGAGAGTGATACACAACTCTTTGATGTGAGTTTAACTTGTTGACAGTGTCGGTGGTTGACTCTGAGAAGTACATGCTTTGTTGCATTGTGCCCTCAACCTCTGACATCAGCACAGCTGGGTCATTAAGAGGAAGAGGAGCACCGAGTGTGCCTTCTCCTTCAACATCAACCATTTCCTGTGATGTGACAGGTGTGTCATCATCTAGGACTTTCTTCATGTTATCTATCTGTTGCTTTTCCATTTCACGTCTCTGAATGTATGTCTCAGAGACATGACTCTGGAAGGTATGATATGTTTGGATGAACTCTTGTTCATATGAGTCAGACAATCCTTTTAATTCAGATTCTGATCTCCAAGGTTTGAATAGAAACAATAGAGCAAAGTAATAATGTTCTTTGCTTTCTGCTGTACTCAGCATCAGTTTGCAGTGGTCAATTAGCCATGGTTTGCATTTTTTGACAAGTGAACCATCAAAGCCAGTTACTTTATATATTCCTTTTTCTGGGTCTGAAGTAACACCCCACTTGTAGTCATACCATTGAGCAACCTCAAAGAGACAGAGATCATCCATAGCACTGTGGTGCTGTGTATAGTAGTTGTCAATTAAGTTGCTCTTAAAAATAGATGTGGATGTTGGTGCTGTGGCAGCCAACTCCTCAATCTCTTCATGGCTCTTAAGAACACGTCACCTGTTCTGCTTGTGATTACATTTAAGAAATGTATGGACTCTGATTTGCCATATAGACATACACCTGTAAGGCAGTCACTTGCTTCATAGGCTCTGCACTCACGGTGTGATAGAGTCTTAAGCCCTAGTGATCAAAGTTTGGAAGACATTGATTCATCACAGTTTGACAGCTCTTCCCACATTTCTTGGAGGTTGGTTTGCTCATGTTTAGTAATATATGATGTTACGTACCTCACAAGAACCATTGAGTTGTCTGCTACAAACTGGACATCAATGTTTGCTGAGCTCTTTGTATTAAGAGTTCTTGAGAGGAAAGTTTTTATTGATATAATAGATTCCTCTCTAATGTTACATGTTCTGTCACATGGCCATTTTTTTGCTGAAGATTTTTTGTCGCTTTCAACATCTTCGGTTGCATTGTCATTGTTTGGAGGGATGGCTTCATGGGATAGAGGTAAGACATTTAGTACTTTTCCATGCTCATCTAGTGTTAATGTAATGTCTCAGCTGTGTGCATGGTATGTCGCTTCCCAGAAGAATGTTTCTAAGTACTCTGAATGAAGCCAGTGTCCTTGGAACACAAGAGAAATATTGTCTGTGTTTAAGTGCTCAAAAGATAAGATAGTGTTTCTCGTCTCTTCGATCTTTGTAGTCAGTTTATCAATGGCTAACATCATGTCAGTCCAAAGTTGGGAATGTATTGCTAGAGCCACACTGACAAATCATCTTTCTCTTAAGCGGAGTTTCATCAATGATAGCTTAGAACGTAGTCTGTTACCTTTGCGTCTCACTATTTTGGAGATCGCACGTTCAATCCTAGCTCTGTGGACTACTTTTTTGAAAAACATTATCTTACTGTGTCGAGCATTAGGAGAGGTACTACGCCTAGCATTTTGTTTCTGTCTCACATGTGTACACTTTGGTGATGACAGTGCTGGATGTTGTGATTGTAATTTTTCTCTAGGAAGGTTACTTGTGGTAGTTTTCTTAGAGGATGATTGCTGTCTGTTTAGTTGTGTATGATTTTGTCTCTGTGTAATGTAGAGAAAAGACAGTTTGTGATGCTTCTGTTTAGAAGTTTTACCTTTTGTTCTTACATGGCATGATAATGAACAACTAGTACAGCTTGCACTTTCTCTATGTGCTCTGCTTTTACGACAGATGCCCATGATGAAGTTGATGAAGTATTTCTTCAATATGTTTGTTGTTGAAGTCACCGAAGAAAAGTGAGAAAACATATATTTAGTATTATACAATGGGCACAAACAAATAGACAGAATGATGCATTTTGATTGGCTGGCTGACACCTTTTCAGCATGGTAAATCCTCCAGTGTACCCACTGGAAAAGGTACCAGCCACCAGTCAGCCGCATCAGTAACCCCATTGAGAATTCCTCCGATCATGACAAACACACCACTGGCATTCTTGCAAACAGGTTGTGGGATGGTTATATGCTCTCCCACAGAATGCCACGGTTCAAAATACCACCCGTTCTGACAAACAAAAACAAAAAATGCAAGTCCGAATTCCAGCCGCAGTTCTTGGTAACAAAATCATGCACTAAACAAAACTACCGCAATTTCCTTCACGAGAGTTTCTAATAAGCACATGTAGTATCCACTGTTAAAACTAAACAACCTGAGACAAAAAAAGAAACTGTAGAAACAGAAAGTGTGATGAATCTATTGCTCATCTCTCTGCACTACCCCAAAATACTTCTGTTACTATTTACTGTACTACATGTCATATAACCCCATTTGACTTGATTGCAACTCCTGGAGCACAGTACAATAAAATGGCTGACAGTTTTTATTTAATTTATATGCACTAACAAGTCCTCTTTAACATGAAAAAATTAAAAACATTACAATCCCAGAAAACATGGCTAGTGTAGTGCAGCGCACATGTGAGCATGCATACTTAGTGTGCAGCTCTGTACCCAGTCATTGTTGTGTGTCACCAACTTGTACTTCACATCTAAGGACCCCAATAGCAGCTGAAGAAACAGCAGATAAAGATTACTGTTAAAACAAACAAAAAAACACTACTGGTCTTTTCTGAAATATCCAGCAATGACCCCCTTATTCCTAAATAATCAGCGCACACATTATGCACTACTGGCATGCTAATGTTCTGCCTCTCAGACGCAAATGCTCTGCTGCTCTGCTGTATATGTAAAAAAAATGCATCTCAGTCTGAACCAAAAGCATGACAGCAGTTTTGTTAAATTAAGGTGTGCACTACTTCCCTTTGTGTAGTGAACTGTAATGAACAATGGTATTTTTTATTGACAATTGGGATGGAATTATAACATGACTATAATGATGATTGGGTCTTATAATGCATGTATAGAAAGCTTTATAAGTTAAAATTGGTGAATTTGTATTTTTGTCACGAACAAAGAATTTGTCAACTCACGAACGATCGTCGCGGTCAAAGATGGTTGCAATCAAAGAATTTGCAGTCTCGCGAACAAAGAACACGTAACTTGTATGGTATTAGTGTTGAAGCTTGTTTATGTTGGTTTTATGACATGCAGAACTTGTGAACTGTCAATAGACATATGTGACCATTGTGAGGTGGCATAATATGTAAATAGTTGACTTCTTACAGCTGTTACTGTTTTTTTAGTACAGTCACATGGTTTTCTTCATGACCTAAGAATTTTTAAAGTCACGGTTCAAGTTCACGATCAAACTGATTGGCGATCAAAGATTTTGCATGCTCGTGGTCAAAGATCGTAAAAAGCGTGGGAAGTATATAAAATGTTAATAAAACAAATAAGACAACTATTTTTTGTTAGTTGAGGCTCATTTAAATGCTAAGAGGGTTTCTGTAGTGTTTTGGTGTTGAAAAATATTGGGTTTGTACTGCAAGAAATGTTTAATGTAAAAGTCTTGCGTTATTCTTGTGATCAAAGAATTTGTAAGTTCGTGGTGTATTTTCACAGTTTAAGCGAGTTGTGGTTTAAGATTTTGCACGGTCGCAATCAAAGATCATAAAGACGCTGTGATTATTTGAAAATTGATACAAAAAACATTATTCTTTTACTTATGGGCTATTAATAAGCTAGGGTTTATCTTGTTTGGATGTTTTTAAAAAAATTAGGTTTAGACAGTCAGATGCAGGGTACGTCGAAGTCTCACATTATTCTCATGATCAACGATGTAGTAAGCTTGCAGTTAATCCTTGCGGTCAAACCGAGTCACGATTTAAGAATTTGCATGCTAGCGACCAAAGATTGTAGAAAGTGCAGGAATTATTTCAAAATTTGTTAAAATTATATAAAAACAGTTTTCTGGTTGTTTATTAATTTGTGTAATGTTATTAGGGTCTATTCTGGTTAAAAAAGTTAGGGAAGTATTTTTTTTTAGTGTGGAAGACTGTTATCGGCCAAAGCTCACGCTAGTCTCGCGATCAAAGATTTTGCACAGTCGCGATCGACGTTGGCGATTAATGCAAGTCGCAATCAAATAAATTGCATGCTCGCAAAAAAAGAAATGGCTAGGTTAGTCATGTGAGTTTTCTGAACCAATAGAATTGAAGAATAACACTCTGGGGGCCATTTTAGATCGAGTGATCGAGAAGGGAACAGCACATTACTTAAAAAGTAAGTACTTGTGATAAATATGTTATAACTTTGATGCAAATGGTTTTAAAAGTTTTAAAAAGTTATTTAACTGTCTTTTGGGAAGTTAGGAACTACTGTATGTATTTTTTACCACTGATATTGGGAGGAACTGTTTAGTTTAGCTAGGTCATTTGTGGAGTTTTCATTATTTTGAAATATTAATAGCAGCATGGCCTGGCAAACTGTGACACAGTTTAGCAATACATGGAAGTTTTAATATACTGTATCTGTGTCACCAATGGATTGTTTTTGGAAAACTAATGGAAATAGGTATTTGAGAGTGTGATTTGTACAAGTGAAAAAAATGTATCATTTTTTGAAAAGCTGTATGTTTTATGCATTTTGTAATTTGGTCAGTCAAAGTACTGTGATTGTTTTCTAATAGTTACTTATTGTTCTTGGGGTCTTTCTTGTGGCTCCAAACAGTCTTTGTTATTAACTGTTTTGCAGTTTTTTTTGGTATCTCAGACTGGCTGATCTGTACAAGTTGATAGTTAATGTGCTAAGGAGATATATTTTTACTCAGTGGTACTTTAGTTTGTGACAATTGCTGACTAATCTAATAATAGTGGCAGTTTGTTGTTACATATGTGTGTGTTTAAATTGTTGTGGAATCCTGAGTTGGAATCATATTGTGTGTTGCCTAGCTTTACCAGGTACTGCTTTTGCACTTGTTATATATAGAGAGAGACTAATAAATATATATAACTTAGGTAATTAAGTCACAGTACTTCTCAGTGCAGATAATGTATCATTAAATTAAACTGTTTCTGAGACTTGTGCAATCAAATTAGAATAGTAGTGTTGATTACAGTTGTTCACTATTTCTGTCAATTAGTAAGAAATGGTTCCACCCACCACTCAAGCAGCTGGCTCAGTAAGAGAGGGAATTTAGTTTGCTAGAACATCATGGCTAGTCACTTAGACCAATCAAAATTTGTGTTACTGGCAAGTTATGAGTTGTGCCAATCAGATGATAGCATTTTCCCCCCAAAACAAAAAAAGTTTAATAAATATCATGCCAATAGAAAGAGAGCTTACATGCATAGCTAGGAGTATATGGTAAATTAGCCAATCTGTGAAAAGGCTATTGTATGTGATTGTTTTGTCTGCATTTATCTGGATGATGCAATAGAATAGTAGTCATTGTGGTGGTTTCACTTCTTAGTACTTGGTAGTCAGACAGACACAATTGTGATATTTCTATATCTGAGTTATTAAGATTTATTACTCAGCATGGCAGAAAAATCTACAGTTACTGTATGGATAGTAGGATCAAGTTTGGTGAGAAGGGCAGCAGTGTTCAGTAGATGTAGTCATTTTGGGAATGATTTACAACTATCTGGATGCTCTGTGTCTTAGTTTGTTAAGGGTGGCATGAGGTGGGAGCAGCTCATGCCTATCATATACCATTTATTGGAGACACACCCAGAACCAGACATACTCCTTATCCATCTTGGAGGCAATGATTTGGGTTACAAAAGGGCTATAGACTTAATAGAGGCTGCACATTCTGACTTACTGCAGCTTATCAGTATGTTGCCATCGTGTAAAATTCTGTATTCAGATATTACACAACACATGGTCTGGAAGGGTGAGGATTACTGTCCTGCACTTGAAAGATCATGCAGGAAGGTTAACATATAAATATCTGGATTCCTACATGCTATGGGAATGCACACTATTTGTCACCCCAAAATTATGTATTACAAGTATTAGCTATTTTTAAAAGATGGTGTGCATCTCTCTAACAGTGGCAATTACATTTTTGTTGGGGACCTTCGACATGGTATCCTTACAGTTTTGTGATTGTGTGCCTGTACAATGGTGATTGTTAAGTATATCACATTTACAGTGTTAAAAAAGGCTCTTTTTAGAGCCAACAAAAAATGGTCAAAAAATAGAACTGATCACATATTGTGCATTGCTGTGTGTATGTTAGCTTGTGAGTGTCTGGGAAACACATAATTTCACTTGTTAACAGCAGAGAAGTGTGATGGTGCTTATTGATGTACGAGTAGGATGTATATTATTGCTTGATATTGAATGTGTGTTTTTTAGCTGGGTAGTATTGTATTTTGTTGACTGTGATTGTTGTAAAGTGTATGAATTTTAAATTGTTGATATCCAGGGTGTCTCTTTTGTTAGTGATAGATTCTGTAGTTTTTTTATGTTTTGTTTATTAATTGTTGAGTATGGCTTGTTATTGGGGGGTGTATTATAGAAGTATAAGTGAAAATGTGGGATAGGTTTCTCAGTATGAAGTGAGAAGCAAAGTATGTCTAGTGATATGAGGAGATATATCCTGTTGATGGAGTGCACTATGTGTTACTAGGGTATGTTGATTACTGATGTAAGTCATACCATTTCTGGCAATAGTGGAGAGTATTGGAACAGTACTGTGGTAGTAGTGTTAAACTTTTGTGAATACAGCACGTGCTTACATTTACTGTTGATAATGTGTTAGTTTGTTTGAGTTGGGGGGCTTCACAGCCCACACACCCCTTGTTTTTTTATGGGGGGTGTTGGTACTGAAGCACACCAACTCAAAATAACCCAACAACTCATTGAAGACAGTAGTGTTACTTGCTCACATGCTAATAGTGTAGCTCTGTTGCTGGTCCAATACTCTACACTATCACTGAGTTTCTGTGTGTGACATGTTTGTGTTCTGTTAAAGTTTTTAAAACATTTTATTTATGTTTTTCTTTACACTGGTAGATAACTATCTGTTTATTGCCTGCAGAGTCCACTGCCTAGAAAGTATTTTGCTTTTTTGTTTTATGTCAGTGTTGAATTCAATGTATTTTGTTATGCTACATTGTAAGTGGTAATTTTTTTGGGGGGTCTGGTAACAGGATAAATAGAAAAAAATGTTACGCAAGTGCAGGCATCACTTGTTTTACATGCAAGTGTAAATAAGTAATAATATGGAGAGTTTGTAACATATGTATTCTCAATACATATGGGGCCAGATATTCAAACTGCGCCAGGCTATGGCGCAAGCCTGGGTGCAGCGCAACTTGACTGCACAGGGGCATGGACTGGCCAATATTTTATGGAGCTGTGCCATGGGTCAGCATCATTGAATATTGTACCCAGGCCACCCACAGTGCACATCGCGCAGTGGCACTGCGCTAGTGCAAGTGGCTAGAGTGAAGCAAGGGGTGCACTAGTGGAAGTTCTGTTGCGATATGTGCAGCAACCACGATATTGAAAAGTTCACATGCAAATAGAACCATAATGTATGCAAGGCACAAATGGGGCAATTTGTATGTCATTATGACCCTATTTGCATGGAGGTGCACCAATCCCCGGCGACTTGTGCCTGGAGCCCTGCCAGGCAGTAGCTGTCGGGGACCAAGACACACTGCAGCACAGCAATGTTCCCCACAGTCTGATCACACACATTTGTAAAATATTAACATATCTAATATCCCTGGTGGTTCACTGGACCTCTGTCAGCCCAATTGCATGATTCAGTAAAATAAAAAAAAATCCAATATCCCTGGTGGTTCAGTGGACCACTGTCTGCCTGATAATGGGCTTCTGTAAAATACAACACAATCCAATATCCCTTGTGGTTCAGTGGACCACTGTCTACCCGGTTGTAGGCTTCTGTAAAGTAAAACACAATCCAATATTTCTGGTGGTGCAGTGGATCACTGTCTCTGTGATCGTGGGCTTCTGTAAAATGAAAAACAATCCAATATCCTTGGTGGCCCAGTGGACCACTGTCAGTCCAATCGTGGACTTAAGTAAAATTAAAAACAATCCAATATCACTGGTGGTCCAGTGGACCTTCCTTCCCACCTGCCAACTGAGCTCCATGGCACTGCTTCCCCCCAGTGAGCAGCGGTTGGCAGCACCCCACCTGCCTGATGCCCTACTGCTTGCCGACTGACACCATCGGTATGGCTGCATGCGCATTGGTCCACAGCATGAGCCAATGGGTGTGCAGCTCGTACCGTACTACACATTCCAGACATGTGAATGGATCTATTCTCATATCTGCAATGTGTACTACAGTATGGACTGCGTGCCCATTGGCTTATGCTGTGGACCAATAGGTGTGCAGCCCTACCAACGGTGTCAGTTGGCTGGTGGCGGGGTGTCAGACAGGTGGGGTGCTGCCACCCGCCAATGACCAGGCATGGGGGGAGTGGGGCAGTGGAGCTCAGCAGGTGGGTGAGGAGGGGGATCCACTGGACCACCAGGGATATTCGATTGTTTTTAATTTTACTTAAGCCTGCGATTGAGCAGATAGTGGTCCACTGGACCACCAAGGATATTGGATTGTTTTTCATTTTACAGAAGTCCGCGATTGTGGAGACAGTGGTCCACTGCACCACCAAAGATATTGGATTGTGTTTTACTTTACAGAAGCCTATGATCGGGCAGACAGTGGTCCAGTGAACCACCAGGGATATTGGATTGTGTTGTATTTTACAGAAGCCCATGATCAGGCAGACAGTGGTCCACTGGACCACCAGGGATATTGGATTGTTTTTTATTTTACTGAATCACACAATCTGGCTGACAGTGGTCCAGTGGAGCAACAGGGATATTGGATTCTTTATTGTTTTACTTAAGGCTGCGATCAGGCTGTCAGTGGTCCACTGGACCACCAGGGATATTGGATTGTGTTTTATTTTACAGAAGCCTGCGATTGGGCAGACAGCAGTCTACTGGACCTCAAGGGATATTGGATTGTGTTTTATTTTACAGAAGCTTGAGATCGGGCAGACAGCGGTCCAGTGAACTACCAGGGATATTGGATTCTTTATTATTTTATTTAAGCCCGCGATCAGCTTGACGGCATCTCACTGGACCACCAGGGATATAGGATTCTATTTTTAGATACCAATCCCTGTGATTGGGCATGGGGGGTGCCACCATGGAGGTGAAGCCAGAGCTCAGGTGGCCATCCACAGGTGGTAGCTGCCATGTTGTGTCCTGCAATTTGGCAGCTCACCTATGGGAGGCCAGCTGTTGTTCCTTTTTTTTTTTGCAATCAACTTTGTGTGGCACAAGTAGGGGTTGCGGATGCATGGCTCAGCACATCCTGGGCTGAATATTGGTATGTGCAGAGTATACAGGGGCACATGCTCTCTAGCTGTGCCTGCATAGGTTGCTGATGTGCTCCAGCACATCGGGATTTGTGTCAGGTGCAATTCCAATTTGAATATCGTGCTGTGGTGCATCAGTGGGTTGGGCATGGTGCAACACTGTTGCGCCATGTGCAACCCTATTGAATGTGTGTGTAATGATGTTATTATGGTTGTAAATGTTTTAGAATGCTGTATAGTATGATCACTTTTTGCCATTCTATGCCTTCGTCTTTTTCAATGTTTTTAACTGATTGTGTGCAGTTATGTATATTTCATGATTATGCTCCTTTTGGAATCTGTGGGAGATAGTAGATCTATGTGTTTTAAGAACAGAGTTATTGTTAGCTTAGTTTACCAGTTATCACAAATATTTGATTGTGATTGCCATGCAATATAAATAGTGCTAATGTAGAACAGTAGTATGTAGTATGCAATAGTTTTAATGTTGTTGTTTTTTTTGCTGTTTCAGAGAACTGCGATGCTGAAATCATGGAGTGATGCAGAGGTGCTGGCCCTAGTTGAGGCTGTGAGGGAGCATGCTAATGCTACAGTTGTCATGTGTGCGAGTAACCTGAGCCTGACCCATACATGGGCCAAGGTAGGTGTTTGTTGACAATAAGCCTTCACACTTTTCAACAGAGGTATACATGTGATGGATGACAATGGTATGGTCAGCTGTATTTGTTTCATATTTGTTGGATGTTCCTCAGATACTGTAGTCAATAGTTCTATCATTCTGTTGTATGTACTGTAAATAAGATATATATTTTCTTGTGTTAGAGTGGGGTTTGTGTGAAAACTACTTGTGGAGATTTTGAAAGGAGAGTTATAAAATGGTCAAAGGATTTCAAGTCATCTTATCTGTACTTAGGTGTGTATTAGATGTGCATGATGAACATCTAAAACAATTACCCTCATCTAGAATGCACAGATACATGTAATAAGCACAATAAGACAGTGAAGGGATGTGCATTGGACAGTTCCAATACATGCCTAGGAGACTAGGTGTAGTTGGTCCGTGGTACCTCAGTATGAACGTGTACTTCTGCAATGGAACTGTCTAATGAACAGCTACTGTCTGTTATCGCTACACACAGGCATGGCAGTAGTGCTCTGCTGTGTAGAGAAGTACTGAGACCTGTGTGTATCCTGATAAGTAGTTGTATTGGAAAGGATATTATCACATACAAAAGTGTTCAGTAGACTCTTGTGTGAGATGACATACTAGGTCTCTCTGTCTTTAGCTGCAGAGGAAGTTATCATGTTTGTTACTGTATTGTTGTATATAATAGTCCAAAATTGTTATCAATTTACTGTGATGCATATCAATGTGTTATATAGTATGGTGTGCATTATATTAATGTACGGTGTTAGCAATTGCTGTTCAGCTTAACTGTGCTCTACAGTCAGTGGTTGCATAGATTACTTGTGGGTGGGGATGTGATACGTGTTCGTGAGTAGGTTATAGTGTTGGCGTGAGTCAGTGGCCAGGTAGGGAGGAGAATACTAGTTAAGCACTACATTTTTTCCCCAAGGATCTCATGCTTAGGTTTAGGAGTACACTTTCTGTTCTGCTGGTAATACTGCATTTGTAGTATGTGTTGGTAGGCTAAGCCCTATTTTTGTAGATAGGAGAAGAAACATGACAATCAATTATTTACACTGTGGTGTGAAAGATTTAGAATTTTTTTTTTATGATTTTTTTAAGGTTAGTCGCACCTTGGGGAGGCAGGAGATTAGAAAATCTACTGATGAGTGCCGTAGGAAGTGAAAGATCACCCACCAGATGTTTTTCAAGGCAAAGTCTGTGGCAGGTGATATGTGTCAGAGTGTCCAGGAGTGGTACGACATAGCATATACTATGTGGGAGGATGTAGAGAAACCAGAGTTCTGTGATCGACATCACACATGTAAGTAAATTTTGGAAGTGTTGTAATACAAATATTTGTTTGTAACTGAGAGGGTTGTTTTTTTCCTATATTTTAAATGAGTATTGGCATTTATTATTTAACTGTTAGTGATATGTACTATGATAGTTATGTACAACTGATATTTTAGTAGAGGTGTGTAAGAGTGATAGGTAAGCAATTGTTACTTTACTAATACATTTGTGTTGATATGATTTTTTTAGAAAAAAAAACAACATTACATGAAATCTTAGAAACTTGTAAATGATACCTTTCTGTTGGTGTTGTAGTATATGTAGTATTCAAAGTATTGGATGTTTTGATGTTTACATATCGCAAAAAATTATTTTTAAAGGTAGATACCTCATGTTTGTGGACAGGATAGTGATCATAATAAGAGTGGTGTATTGTGTGATTGACAGTATGTGTTTTGGGGTATGTTGATTATTAGATTGCTAGCTGATGGTGTTGTTTGTATAAATCTTTTTTGTGTTTTTTTTTTATTCAGGTAGACCAACTGTGGAACCTGCATCCTCCCATCCGGTACAGCTTCAGCCACTCCCGGAAGGTGCAGCTCGAGGGGCTCCAGTCGAGCAACTACTTGTGCTCGACTCTGCTGGTGAGTTATTATAATGTAGTGCTGTCTGTATTATTTATTAGAAAATGCATTTTTATTTCCTGGTATCTGATTGGTTGGTACCTTTGCCAGAGGACAAGATTAACTGATAGTAGATGACCTGGAAATAAAAAGCACTATGTCAAGTACTTCTCACAGATTCAAATATTCTTGTGCCCACCCTGCTTGCTCATTGGGCAAAAGCACCACACTGAAATTTAAACTGACACCATTATTTTTTCTTTTGCTTAGCGATAGATACTATACTGGCAATAGTGTCTAAATAATTACCAGCTGCTAGACAAAGTGTTCACCAGCCTCCACTAGGGTCACTGGCAGCACATTAAGCAAATAAAAAAAAGTCACAAGTAAAACAAAGCAAGCCATCATTGGTACCCCATTCACACAAGTGCTTTTGCAGCATGTTTTTCAAAACCACAATCTGTATATTCCATAGTTGTAATCACACGATTGCTGGAAACGGGCACATTATGCACTCGCTCAGTGCCGTAGCATGCTAGCAGATGTTATCTCCACACAAATTAAAAATTACACCCTGCATACTGAAGTGTCAGACACACTATCACTTTTGTCACAATTTCACCAGAAAAATATTTAAAGCACATTTATTCCTTTTTACTTACTAACTATAGAATAGCATGCGCTTAACAGTATTCGTCATAAACAATACTTCTGTCAATTGTCCCTGATTAGATGTGGCTTCAGTCTTGCCACAGTAAAGCATTTAGAGATTTTGTTTTTGTTAACACAATTCCACTTCTGCTTACAACAGCAATGGCATTTCCTCTGTCTCATGTACATTTCCCTGAGCAGCCTTTTATGCTGCTACGGTCAACATGGAGTACTGTGCTGTTGGAAAGAAAATTATAGTTGTGCTGTAAATTGGGGGTTTCACAAAGGTAACACCTGCAGAAAGACAAAAAAAGAAATGAGAAAGACAACTAAGTTGAGTTTGGTGGTGGGGGGTATGTTTCCACAACAAAGGAGGAACATGCTGCATACTGCAATACAAAGCATAAAACAAGTGAGAAATGCTCATTTGCCATCTACTGGTAACTTCTAGTAAGTATAGTAGTAGAAGGACTACTTTATTAGTAAAGCAACTATGACTTCATTTTTAGTAATTTTATTTAGTATTTTTTGATTTCTTAAATACTAAAAAAAAGTTTACATACACACCTTTTTCTAAGCGAATAATACTCTACGAGGTGGTTGTTATGGGCAATACTGCACCTTCCAGGGGGTATAAGGACCTCTGCCTGTGGTGTCAGGCCTCATTATGCCCCGGGCACTTTGGTATTGCCCCATGCCACCAACCCTGTTGGGTATTATTTGTTGCTTGTATCTAGTTTGTATATTGATACAAAATGTGTATTCATATTTGAGGCATCTGATTGAATGAAACAGTTGTGTAGCTGGTCATCTATCAGATAATTGACACAGACGTGTGTGTGTGAACATTTACAGTGAATCACAGCACCATGCAATTATGCTTAAAGTTGAACCCGCATAACATTCTGTGGTGATTTGCATATGCAGCCCATGATGCTTTGCATTGTGTGGGCATGTGTGATTTTGTATTTACAGTGAATACTGTATAGCTTTTAAAGCATATTGTGATGGGGATTATGAAGTGTTGTATCACAAAAGAGATATTTGACATGTTTTTAAAAGAAACAATTTTCTGTAACAGTTATTGTTGTTCAAAGTGAGATATTTTCAAGTACTATAATACATTCCAGCGTGTGTGGCATGGTCAATTGAGGTCCATCCATGGGCTATAAAGCTATGTGATTGTGATGGAAGGTACCATCACACTCCTAATGGGGGGGACAATTCATTCACATATCTTGACTGACTTGTACGGTATGGGCTGCATGCCCATTGGCTCATGCTCTGAACCAATGGGCATGCAGCCATACTGGCTGTCAGGCAGTGGGCAGCGGGTGGCAGGTGGGTGGGTGCTGCCGCCCGCGGCTGATGGGGAGGCGGGCTCCGTGGGCAGGTGGGGTGGGCCACAAGATCACTAGGGATTTCGGACTTGGGGGTGAGGAATGCCACCCGTGATCGAGCTCCATGTCGGTCCACTGGACCACCAGGGATATTGAACTTTGGGGAACAGATGCCCGTGATCAGGCTAATGGGGGGACATTTCAGTTATGCCACGATTGGGCTACTGGGGGTGGGGAGTACAGTTATGCCCATGATCGGGCTACTGGAGAGCATACAGTTATGCCTGTGATCAGGCTAATCACAGTCCACTGGACCACCAGGGATATTGGACTTGGGGGGGATAGTGATGCCCACGATCGGGGCATGAGGGGGTGCCAGCAGGTGCCGTGGGAACAAGTCAAGGGCCACCCACAACTTGTTCCTTTTTTTTGACGTAACTTTGTGCAGGCGCAGGTAGGGGTTGCGCCTGCATAACTCTGCATGGCCCGGGCTGAATATCGGGCTATGAAGTTTATGCATGGTTCCTCCCCCTTTGGTTGCACATGCCTTCATTATCATTGCGCTGTTGCTCAGCATGATTTCAGGGGCGCAACTGCCTCCTGCTGAATATCACAGTATGGCACAATTTCGGACTTGCGCAGGCGCAACCCTATTGCGCATGGCTCAACTCTTTTGAATATCTGGGCCAATATGTGTAGTATTATTCTATATATTTTATGTTGAGGGTAGGTGTGTATATAGGAGAAAGTGATAACTCATATCTTAAGACTACTAATTCATTTAATTTTTAATGCAATATCTTGCAGTACACTATTAATTTTATATACATTGTTAAAATACAGTTTCAGTGGTCTATTTTACAAAAGACCGGTATGGTTCCATCTACTGACATAATTTTTCTTGTTTTTTTCTTTATCTATGCAGGGCAACTTGCCATTCTTAATAAGATTAGTGACACCCTCAGTCAGCTGCTTGAGACTGTGCGGAGTGGTAATGAGGCTGCTGCTGAACACGCCCATGACTCTGCAGCAAAGTTAAACTACTTAGTAGGCCAGGCAGGGCAAATAATACATCAAGGTGGTGAAATTATTGATTTGCTGCAGTGTCACAGGTCTGTAGGGCATGCAGCGCTAGTTGCTACTTGTGGGCTTGAGCAGAGCAACAGGGGCCTCACCAAAGTGATCGAGTTGTTGAGGGACTTGGAGGAGGCCTCTGTTGCTTCACTTGAATCCACGCATGGTCTCATGGTGTGGTTGGCTGAGAATCAGCTGGAGGCCACAGAAGCAATTCACCAGCTTCTTCACCAGGACCTGCAACACCTAGAGGATGACCAGCCCTCTGAAGAACCTCAGCATGAGCTCCTCGAAGGTGCCCCTCCACCATCTCCATCACAAGCTGCAACAGAGGAGGGGCACCTAGCTGCACCTACTCCTGATGAGGCTTCCACTTCCTTGACACTGTCACCTCCCCAAGTCCCCACAGCTTGAGTGGCCACCACCTCTGCGTCACTGCTAGACACTTTTTTTTGTAAATAGTTTCTAAAGTTTATAATATATTTCAAGATCTTTGATCATGCCATTGATTCATTTATTTAGTGTGCTGTAACACTTTTATTTATTTTATGAACCTTTAATTTTATGTCTTATTTATTTATTTTTTTATTTATTCTTTGTATTTAAGTTCTTTGTATACCTATTTATGTCTGAGTTAAACTGAACTTTTTGTACAAAGACATTTAATATTTTTTATGAAAAAATATTTTTACAAAGAGTTTAAATTTTGTAAACATATGTTTGTCTCATTATTATTATTAGAATAGGTATGTATATTATTGAGTTATTGGCTAGTGTGGGTGCAGGTTATTACATCAGTAACAGTTAAGTGACCACGAGTCTCACACCAAGGAGACAGTTTACATGAATCGTACACATTGCTAATAGTGTAGGTTTGCTTAGTGTTATATTTTCTGCATCCATTAGTGAGCCAGGCACTACTATCTACTTCAAAAATTTTTGTATTTTAGTGGACCATTTATTTTGCTTTGTGTATTTTAGCTGTACAGAGAACAGATAAAGTGGAACAGAAATTCTTTGAAGTATTTAGAAATAGTTACGATTGTCTGCACTGGAATTACATGAATGGATAGTGTTATACACAGATGATACCTCAAGATGGGTATTGGATAGTATATTTAATAGTATATAGGCAAGGTAACTTTTACTTTAAGGTGTAGTAAGAGAAACAGCATTTTGTTTTCCTCAAAAAGTAAGGAAATTAATTGCAACAAAACTGTGTTAATGCAAGAGTTAGAGTTTTTTTTGCAGCAAAAAAAGTGAGGAAATTCATCATTAGGATTTCCAACCCCAACTCCGGCTCCCCCCCAACCAACATGACTCAACCCCCCTAAGCCCCCATTCCCACTGACACACACACACACACACACACACACACACACACACACACACAGGCAGAAACATACACACACACACACACACACACACACACACACACACACACACACACACACACACACACACACAAAACACACAACTATGGGGGCAGTACAAGGAAATACAACCAATCACACAGACCCAATCTACGCAAACACATACACAGAGTGCAACCTGTTCAGAAGAGGGTAAACAAAATGGTGCAGGGTGTGCAGCAGCAAAGATACAAGCAGAGAGAGTAAACCATTGCTTCATACATAATGTCAAACACAATTTAATGACATACAGGCTTCTGAATGTATGTATCAGGCTTCGTGACAATGTTGTATACTAATGAGAACTGCTACAATTGTAGAATTAATAATACATAAGACTATTATAGTTAACATCAGCACAAAGTAACGTATTAATTAACTACAATCTTTACCTTATTGATGAGATATTAAATGGGCAGTTACTATGCAGTAATTGCTTAGCTGATCTCTTACATGAATGTTTCTATCTGCATGGAAAATCATTTATTTTAGTAGTATCCTAACATGTGACTGGAATACAGCAAGGCAATATTTATACTTTTGTGCACTGTTCGTTGCCCTAAACACTACTGTGCAATATTTGAAGCATGAGCACTATGTTTTTGCAATTATTTTGGCAACAAAATTATTATGACAGGTAGAGACTATTCATTCAACTGTGCCACATGATTCTGCATAGCAAGAGAAATGGCTTTATTTTCTAATGGTCACTTTTGTGATTTGTAAATGACATTTATACATCCAAAAGAGCACACCAGACTGTAATTCTCAAAAGCAGAATAGCAATAGTTGGACTGTAACTAAGTGACTTAACACACTACATCTTCTGGGTTAGTCCTGAAAACATGTACTTGTTCTTAGTTTTTATCACACTGTTACAAAATATCACAACATCTATATGTATATTAACTATTCATAGCAAGTGATAAACATGTTTTCTCAAAGAAGTTGTATATTACAGCCCTACTTTGTTCTTCTATTTTAGTGTTTTGTGAGAACTTCTATGCTTTTGTGCATTCTACATACCATAAATGTAAAATATGTTTAGTCTGTCTGCTTGTATCTTTGCTGCTGCACACCCTGCACCATTTTGTTTACCCTCCTCTGAACAGGTTGAACTCTGTGTATGTGTTTGCATAGATCGGGTCTGTGTGATTGGTTGTATTTCCTTGTACTGCCCCCATAGTTGTGTGTTGTGTGTGTGTGTTGTGTGTGTGTGTGTGTGTGTGTGTGTGTGTGTGCCGAGTGTGGAATGGGGGCTTGGGGGTTGGAGTCATGTTGGTTGGGGGAAGCCAGAGTTAGGGTTGGAAACCTTAACAATGAATTTTTTCACTTTTGCTGCAAAAGAACCCTAACTCTTGCTTTAATGCAGTTTTTTGCAATTTATATATATATATATATATATATATATATATTAGAGGCAAAAACTCTGTTTAATGTATTAGTTAGGTTGTTTCACACTGACAAAAGTGAGAAATTTAGTGTTAGCATTGCCCCCTTGGCCCCCCCTGCTCCACACCTCCCCAGCTGGCACGGGGGTGCACATTTGGTTGTCAGCCATAACTCCCACCCCATCACGTGTGTAAAGAAGCAGAGGCATAGGATAATGGGGTGAGAGTTAGGACCGAAAACCCTAATGTGCACCCCAATGCCAGTTGGGAGTGTGTGGAAGGGACTAAGGGGGTTTTCAACCCTAACACCGAATTTCCACACTTTTTTCAGTGTGAAGCAACCCTAACTAATGCATTAAATGGATTTTTTTGCCTCTAATTTCCCTTCTTTTTGAGCATGATAATGAGAAATAGTGAGTGCAATGCAGCAGCGGGAACGCGGGGCCTGCCACATGATGTCTTATCACATAGTAACATTGTGCCCGCAAACGCAAATAATAGTGAGCATGGTGATGCAAAGCGAAACAGAAAGAGAAACAGTAGTGTAGACAGAAGTGTTAAAAACAATGCAAAAGCAAGCGCAAATGAAAACGCAAAGGGTAACGCACATGGTGGCGTAGACGTGAACGGTAAGTGAAACAGGAACAGAAGAGGCAAGCAAAAATGGTAACAGTAACAATAATGTAAGCGCACAGGCTGGTTTTCCCCAAAAGCTGCATAAAGAAAGACAGTGAGTACAAAGAATGTATGCATAATAATGGTTCTCGGAGCAGAAAATGAGAAGTTGGAATACTAAATTGCTTATATCTCAGGAACCGTTCGACGTAGAAAAAATTTAAAAGTCATATGAATTATGACTTTCCTGGCTAGTTTTGTACTTAGCCCATGTTAGGGGCTGAGCATTTTCTGACGAAAAGTCCGTATCTCGCACCGTTTTTGAGATACAGCCCTGAAATGCGCGGCGAATGCCATAATGTTATCCTATGGGAAAAAAAAGAGAAGTTTGGAGTGCCATAACTTTGGCTCACTGTAATATTTTTTCACCAAACCACAAAAAGGCACATATGTGAGATGTTGGCTGTATTCCCTCCATATTTCAGCCCAAAAGACCAAACCGTTATTTTGCAGGAGAGCGCCAAAGAATTCCTGTAATGCGTCAGATGCTGTAATGTTATCCTATGGGAAAAAGCATCAAATTTGGAGTACCGTAACTCTGCAGCTATGTAATATTTTTTCAACAAAACACTGAAAGGCACATCTGTGTGATGTCAGCTGCATTCCCTCTAAATTACAGGCCAAAACACCAAACCGTTCTTTTGTAGCAGGGTGCCAAAGAATTGTTGTCATTTTCCCACAGCCTAGAAAAGTACTGTCAAAGTTTGCGAAAGCTTTCGCAAATTCATTCAACAGTGTAACAAGTGTGACAGTACTTTTCCCAGAAATTTGAAAAACATATTTCTGGGGTGTTTTACCCCAAAATAAAGACATCGCTAGCATCCTCATGGTCTGACTAGGTGAATAAAAAAAGAATTAGGTTGCTAGATGGTCCCAATTTTAAATGGCAAGCATTTTTCTGATCACTAACTGAAAACAAAATGGTGGATTTATGACACTATTAGGGCCATTTGTGACACTAAAAAGTGCATTTGTGAAAGTGTTGCACTTTTTGGTAACTTTTCCCATTGACTTATAATGGGAACTTGTTTTTTGAATAACTTTTGAACCGTTTAATATTTTTTCACAAAATCTCAAAAGGCAAATTGGGGACCCTGGCCACAAGTTTCCTGAAGTTTTCAGACCAGTCGCACAAAACCGTGCGACCTGTAGGTGAGAGCAAAGAATTCACAAAGCATTTAAAATTGGGACCCTCTAGGGACACAATTCTTTCTGTGTTCACCTAGTCGGACCCTGAGAATGCGAGCCATTTCTTTATTTTGGGGTAAAACACCCCCAAAATATGTTTTTCAAATTTCTGGAAACAGTAGTGCAAAGTAGTGTTGCACCTGCGACACTTTTGCAAAATTTTGCCACCCTGCTGCAAAAGAACAGTTTGGTCTTTTGGGCTGAAATTTGGAGGGAAGGCACCATGGTTTGGTGAAAAAATATTGCATGGCTGCCACATTACAGTACTCCGAAGTTGGTGATTTTTTCCCATAGACTAACATGGTGGTGTACACCGCGCCTTTTGGGGGCTCATATCTTGAAAGTGATGCGAGATACAGATTTTTTGTTGTGAGTTACATAGCCCTATGGGCTATGTAATATCAAAAACCTAGCCAGGGAAATCATGATTTTTGTGAAATTTAAATTTTTTTTTCTATGTCATGTGGTTGCTGAGATATTAACAATTAAGTACTTCCAATGCTCGTTTTTCAGCTTCGATGCCCATTACAATGCATACATTCTTTGTACACACTGTATTTCTCTATGCACCTGTTCGGCAAAAACAGGGTGTGCACTTCCGTTACTGTTACAGTTACTATTTCCACTTGCGTTTATGTCCCCATTTGTGTTACCACTCCCGTGTATGCCACCGTGTGCATTACACTTTGCATTGTCATTTGTGCTTGCATTTTTGTTACTGTTACCATTTGCGTTTCCACTACTGTTTCTGTTCGCATTTGGGGTGCGTGTTGGGGTTGTCGGTCCTAACTCTCACCCCATTCTCCTGTTCCTCAGCTTCTTTACACATGTGATAGGGTGAGAATTAAGGCCAATGACCCCAACTTGCACGCTGATGCCGGTTGGGGGTGGGCTCAAGGGTCCAAGGGGGCTTTCAACCCTAACACCAAATTTCTCACTTTTGTTGCTGTGGAACAACCCTAACTGATGCATTAAATAGAGTTTTTGCCTCTAATATATATATATATATATATATATATACACACACACACATATATATATATATATATATATATATATATATATATATGTATATACATATATATTATTATAGTGGCACGGTAGTGCCACTGTTGTTAGGGTTGAGTACCCCATTTAAGGTTAAATGGTGACATTTTGCACCTTGATAACTTTGACATCATATGATGGATTTGCCTGAAATTTGGCAGGCATGGAGCGGTATCATAGATCTTGGGATCTGCTGTGTTTTGTACTGGTCAGATATACAGTTGCTGAGTTATTAAGGGACATTCCATAGCGCAGTTACACTTTTTTGTGCATTCTTTGCTTGCACCTACAGGTTGCACGGTTTGAGTAATTGGTCCAAAAACTTCAGGAAACATGCAGCTGGGGTCCCCAATGTGCCTTTTGAAGATTTTGTGAAAAAATATTAAATGGTTCAAAAGTTATTCAAAAAAACAAGTTTCCCATTATAGTCAATGGGAAAAGTTAACAAAAAGTTCGACAGTCACAAATGCAGTTTTTAGTGTCACAAATTACCCCTGTAGTGTTGTGAGTCAGCCATTTTTTTAGTTACTGGTCACAGAAATGCTTGGCATTTAAATGTGGGACCCTCTAGGGACACAATTATTTTTGTGTTCACCTAGTCGCACCCTGAAGATGCTAGCCATATCTTTTTTGGGGGGTTAAACACCACAGAAATATGTTTTTCAAATTTTTGTAATCTGTAGTGTCGCAAGGTAGTGTTGCACTTTCAACACTTTCATGATTTTTTTCGCAGAAGTGTCGCAAATCATGACACTACTTTGCAACACTATGGCCAAAATAACAGGAATTGTTTGCCACCCTGCTGCAAAAGAATGGTTTGGTCTTTTAGGCTGAAATTTGGAAGAACGAAAGCCAACATCCCACAGATGTGCCTTTTGGTGGCTTGGTGAAAAAATATTGCAGGGGTGCAAAGTTACGGTACTCTGAATTTGATGCTTTTCCCCATGGACTAACATTGTGGCGTACGCTGTGCCTTTCGGGGCCCATATCTCGGAAACAGTGCGAGATACAGACTTTTTGTCAGAAAAATGCTTAACCCCCCACAAGTGGGTTAAGTACAAAACTAGCCAGGAAAGTCATGAATCATATGAAATTTTATTTTTTTTTCTATGTCATACGGTTCCTGAGATATAAGCAATTTAGTATTCTAAGTGCTCATTTTCTGGTCTGAGGCCCATTATTATGCATACATTCTTTGTAGCCACTGCATTTCTCTATGCAGCTGTTGGGGAATACCGGGGTGTGCACTCCACTTACTGTTACACTTAGCGTTTCCACTTTCATTTCTGTACCCATTTACGTTGGTGTTCCTGTGTATGCCACTGTGTGCGTTACCCTTTGCGCTTGCGTTTGCGCTAGCTTTTGCGTTACTGTTACCATTTGCATCTCCACTACTGTTTCTGTTTGCATTTTGATTTGCATCACCATGCATTTTGATTTGTGTCACCATGCGAATTACCATTTGCATTTGCGGCCACCCTTCTGTTTGCATTTGTCTTTCGTTTTGTGTCATCGTTGCTGTTACCATTGCCATTTGTGTTTCCAATTGTGTCACCATGATTGTGCGCTTGCAGTTTGCATTTCCATATGTACTTGTTTTTGCATATCTATTTCCTTTGGTGTTACTGTTGCTGTTACCAGTACCATTTGTGTTTACAATTGTGGTACTGTGACCGTGCGTGTTACGGTTTACGTTTCTGTACACGCTTGTATTTTTATTTTTGTTTCCTTTGGTGTTATTGTTGCTGTTACCGTTACCATTTGCATTTCCAATTGTGGTACCATGACTGTGAGTGTTACGGTTTGCGTTTTCATACGCACTTGCGTTTGCGTTTCTGCTTCTGTTCCCTTTGGTGTTACTGTTGCTGTTACTATTACCATTTGCATTTACAATTGTGGTACCATGACCATGCGTGTTATGGTTTGCATTTCCATACATGCTTGCATTTGTGTTTCTGTTTCCTTTGGTGTTATTGTTGCTCTTATTGTTACCATTTGTGTTTCCAATTGCGGTACCGTCACCATGCGTGTTACGGTTTGCGTTTCTGTATGTGCTTGTGTTTGCATTTCCATTTCTGTTTCCTTTGGCATTATTGTTGCTGTTACCATTACCATTTTAATTTACAATTGTGGTACCGTCACCGTGCGCTTTACAGTTTGCGTTTCCGTATGTGCTTGCATTTCCATTTCCATTTCTGTTTCCTTTGGTGTTATTGTTGCTGTTACCATTACCGTTTGCATTTACAATTGTGGTACCATGGCCATGCGTGTTACTGTTTGCATTTCTGTACGTGCTTGCTTTTCCGTTTCTGTTTTCTTTGGCATTATTATTGTTGTTACCATTACCATTTGTGTTTCAATTGTGGAACCATGACCGTGCATGTTACCAGTTGTGTTTCCATATGTGCTTCCATTTGCATCTCCCTTTGTGTCACTGTTTGCTTTGGAATCACTTAGCTCTTGCATTTCTATTACCGTTTGCATTACCATTTACGTTTGCATCACCATGTAAGTAACCATTTGCGCTTGCATTTGCATTGCACTTACCGTTATTATGTGACAAAAAATCACATGGTGGGAGTGCAGGGCCTAAAGGGCCCATGCTCCCACCACCACATTCCATTCACTATTTATAGTCCTCATTCTCAAAGAGAAGGGAAATTCATGGCAAAGAAATCCATTTAAAGCATCAGTTAGGATTGTTCCACAGTGACTAAAGTGAGGAAATTCAATGTTAGTGTTAAAAGCCCCCCTTGCGTCCCCCAACTGACATCGGGGTGTGCGTTGAGGTTGTCAGTCCTAACTCTCACCCCATTCTCCTATACTTCACCACCTCAGCTTGTTTACACATCGAATGGGGTGAGAGTTAGGACTGATGACCCCAATGCACACCCTGATGCCAGTTGGGGGGCAGGTGAGGTGGTGAAAGGGGGGGATTTCAACCCTAACATTGAATTTCCTTGCTTTTGTCACTGTGCAACAACCCTAACTGATGCATTAAATGGATTTTACTGCCATGAATATATATATATATATATAATAATACACATATATATAATACTAGGATTACAAATACCTTTGAACCAAAGGTTCTTTTACAAAGGTTCCATGGCATATTACAATAAAGGTGCAACACAGCAATAATGAGCAGAGACAAACAATGAGAACTAACAAGCATCAATACACATTAATGATGCAAAGCAGCAATAATGAGGCAGTAACATGCATTGAGAATTACAAGAGGTTGACACAGTAAGGGAATGAGTCAGAAACTAGGCACAAAATTGACAGGTGAGGGAGTGGGGAGGGAAGGGTGCTGTGGGATATGGTGGTCTTAAATGAGACTGTCATAAAGTGCTGGAGGTATATATACATATATCGTCACTGCAAAAAACTATGTTAATGCACTAGTTAGGGTTGGTACCATAGCTGTTAAAGTATGGAAATATGGATGATGACCCCAAGGCATACCCCTGATGGCTGTCAGTGTTTGCAGGGTGAAGGTGGGGTGTTAGGGCCGGAAACCCTAAATTAACAAAGTTTTTGGCAAAGAATTTCCTTACTTTTACAAATAGTATAATCATATCCCTATGTGTCTGTGGGTGTGCTCCAACCTCTCTATAGATGTGCATATGTATGTAGGTGTGGAAGTACAGGGCCTTCTAGGACCTGTGCTTCCATGTATAGAACAGCAGTGACAAAATTGTCAGTATAGCCATCTTATTACCCCACTTCATGTACCCCAGTACAGAGAAATTGTGAAATCCTAGCCAAAGTGTAATTATATGCAACTACAATACCATTCTGCACTACAGGTGCAAAAACACATTTTGGGCAGGTTTTGAAAAATGACAGCTGTGACATACATGAGGTGGGCTAATAAGAAATCTATGTTGAAAATCTATGGAAAAATATTTACAATTTCAAAATTTACAAATGGATGTAGTGAAATTGCAACAAATGGTCATATGTTGCCACATTTTCATATTTTGACCTCAAATTTTTCAACATAGTCTTCTTATGACCCTGCCTCATAAACCTCAAAGGGGAAAATTTTAAAATCAGAGCAGAAGTCAGGCCACCTGCACAGTGGTAGTGCTGCCTCTCTTGTGGTGCTGGTGATCTAGGTTCAGGAGTGAGCCCAGGGAGTTGGAGATTTTGGCCGAGGGGGGGGAGGAAGATTGAATGCACAATGGGTGCTCTCCTCTAGGGACAGAGGGATGCCATTCCCACTGCAACACCACCACCTGGGTGCACACAGGTGGTGGTGCAGTTGGGAGTGCCATGCGGGCATGGAGGATGTCAGCTGGGGTCCAGAGCAGTGTTGCATGTCAACATGCACATGTCTCCATGGACCTCCATGGCAGTCAGTGTCTTCAAGAGATTCAGGGAGAAAAACAGAAAATGGCCCCACAGTTCACCTGGTGATGGGCTGGTGGGGTGTGGTATGGCCTGAGTCAGTTGGAGGCCTGAACCATGGAGTGGGGAGGCAGTCCCCTTCCCCTCCCTGCTTCTCTGCTCAGGGAGTGATCTGAGACAGGATGGGGGCTGAGGACTGAGCCTGGGTTCAGACCAGCCCCTGCTATGAGTCTAAGGGTCAGGGTGGACCATGGAAACAAAGGCAGCATAAGCAAAAAAATAAAAGAAATCCATGCTGAAACGCCAGTCCATGCCATTGGTGTGAAAACACATTTCAGTCAGGATGTGAAAAATGACAGCTATACTGTTCATGGGATGGTGTGGAGAAATGGCTATGTTGAAAATTTGGCAGCAAAATATTGAAAACTACCAAAGTTATGTACGTGAATAGAAACATTTCAATGGACATACAGTGGCGTGAAAAAGTATTTGCCCCCTTCCTGATTTTCTCTATTATTGCATATTTGTCACACTGGATGTTTTCAGGTCTTTAGACAAAATATAATATTAGATAAAGGAAACCTGAGTGAACAAATAACACTTTTTTTTTTACTTATTTCATTTATTTAATGAAAAAAGTTAACCAACACCAACTGGCACTGTGTGAAAAAGTAATTGCCCCTAGTGAAATCAACCCAATTAAAGGGATAATTAGAGTCAGCTGATTGAACACAGCCAGGCTTGATTACAGCCAGCCCTGCTCAATATAAACCTCACTTATTTTGGCCCTCTACCATCAGAGTCACGCTGCCAGCACAAAGATTCAACAAGCACATTATGCCATGATCAAAGGAAGTTCCTGAAAAGATCATAAAAAATTTGTTGCCCTCTATAAGTCTGGAAAGGGTTACAAAGATATTCTAAGGCTCTGGGACTCCATCGAACCACAGTGAGAGCCATAATCTCCAAATGGAGAACACTTGGAACAGTAGTGAACCTTCCAGGAGTGGGCAGCCTGCCAAAATTACTCCAAGGGCACAGTGTAAAATCATCCAGAAGTCTCAAAGATCCTAAAACAACATCCAAAGAACTGCAGGCTACTCTTGCCTCAGCTAAGGTCAGTGTTCATGACTCCACAATCAGAAAGAGACTGGGCAAAATGGGCTTCATGTGAGTAGCAAGGCGGAAACCACTGCTAACCAAGAAGAACATAAATGCTCGTCTCTCATTTGCCAAGAAGCACCTGGATGATCCACAAGCCTTTTGGGAAAATGTTCTATGGACAGATGAGTCCAAAGTGGAACTTTTTGACAACATGGATCCCATAATGTCTCGCAAAGCAAACACAGCATTCCACAGTAAGAACGCCATACCAACAGTCAAACATGGTGGTGGTAGTGTGATGGTGGGGATGCTTTGCTGCCTAAGGACCTGGATGACTTGCCATAATTAAAGGAACCATGAATTCTGCTCTGTACCAGAAAATTCTTAAGGAGAATGTCCAGTCATCCTTCCGTCAGCTGAAGCTGAAGCGTAGTTGGGTCATGCAGCAAGACAATGATCCAAAACACAAAGCAAGTCCACATCAGAATGGCTAAAAGAAGTAAAATTAAAGTTTTGGAGTGGTCTAGTCAAAGTCCAGACTGAAACCTAATAGAGATGCTGTGGTAGGACCTGAAACGAGCAGTTCATGCTCGAAAACCTACCAAATGTTACTGAATTAAAGCAGTTCTGCGAGGAAGAGTGGTTAAAATTCCTCCACAGCGATGTGAAAGACTGATATTGAATTATAGGAAGTGTTTGGTTGCAGTCATTGCAGCTAAATGTGGCATAACCAGTTAAAGTGTAAGGGGGCAATTACTTTTTCACACAGTGCCAGTTGGTGTTGGTTAACTTTTTTTCATTAAATAAGTGAAATTAAAAAAAAAAAACAAGTGTTATTTGTTCACTCAGGTTCCCTTTATCTAATATTACATTTTCTCTAAAGACCTGAAAACATCCAGTGTGACAAATATGCAATAATAGAGAAAATCAGGAAGGGGGCAAATACTTTTTCACGCCAATGTATGTAACTCAGGCATGTTTAGGAATTTTTTCACCAAATTTTCAGCATGGCCTTTTTGGGACACCACCTCATGACCACAGGCACTGTCATTTCATTAATCAGTCCTGAAAGGTGATTTTGCACAGTGACTGTGAAATCATCTTCTGGGCTTGATTAACAAAACAACAGTGACAGTGTTCATGAGGTGGGATTCCAAAAATGCCATGTTGAAAATTTGGTACAAAAAATGCCTAAAAATGCCAAAGATATCATTAGTTCAAAACACCACTGAAATACCCCTTGTCTTCCTCTTCCTACAGCCTACCCTCCCCTCCTGTTTTTGCCCCCTACCCCAAGTACTTTTTTGAGGCCTGACAAATGCCCACAGCTGCACCACTCTTTTTGTGTCCATTCCAAGCCTCAGCTACCTCTGGCTACCCTGCCCCCTGGTACTCACTTTCCCTTAATGTAATGTATTTCAGCTGCTTAAAAATGTCTGTGCACCATTTCTGCATTGTTACTCAATTCTATGTAATGTTTGTATTGTACCTCAGTTGATGTGGAATCTTTGTAAAAGAGCCTTGGCTCAAAGGTACTTGTAATCCTAGACTCTAAATAAAATTAAAAAAAATATGGCACTCACTTTGATTCTTCAGTTCATGGTTTGGCTTTGAAGAATGCATACATGTCCCAGTCCACAGAAGATGACACCCGCCAGCCTCTGGTGGTAAGTATAGGGCACGCGGGGGTGTGGGGTGGTGGGTGCTCAATGAGAGGGTCAGGATGGAGGACAGGGGGTGGGGAGATGATGAGGGACTGTTTTCTTTTTCTTCAGGATAAAAATCTTTACAGGTGCAAGTTTAAAAATATTTGGGGACATTGGGGGTGGGCTCCCCAGTGTTCAACACTGCTGGTGGTGGTAGGACATATCTAGGGACACTGGGAGTGGACTCTCCAGTGTTCCATACTGGCGGGGGGTTTCCAGTGCCGACATAGGGACTGGGCACCCTGCTGTCAGCAAATCATTAAAATACATTTTTCAGAACACAGGGAGTGGGCTCCCCAGTGTCCCACAGTGCTGAGGGGGTGTAGGACATATCTGGGAACACTGGGAGTGGGCTCCCCAGTGTCCCACATTGGTGAGAGGGGTAGGGGTTCTTATACTGCCAACAAGGGGATTGGGCACCCCAGTGTTGGTCATAGATATTATATTAACATGCCTTGGCCCCCTTCCCTTTTGAAGCAGTAAAACAGGAAAGAAAGGCTGGATTTAGGAAAACACCAAGAGGTGTTTACCAAAACGGGGTGAATGAATCTGATTCTGGGGTCTGTTTGCCCCTAAAATGTACTGAAAACTTTTTAAAAAGTAGTGCCATTACCCCCTATAGGTTTGCTCAATAGTGGGTGTTTCATGAAATAGTGCTGCATTTTGCAGCACTTTTACAAAAGCAGTGCTGCAGTTTGCGGCATTTTTGCATCAGTATTGCTGCAATTTGCAGCAATTTGTGTGACTCTATCAGCTGCCGAGTAAAAAAACACATTTCCAGACAGTAAAAAAAACAAATAATGGCAGAATAGTGTTCCTTGGGCCCCGATTAGGTAAACACAACTGTTGGTGTTTATCAAGGGGCAGTATTTTTTTAATTATATTGTTTTTTCCATGTTGCTAACTGAAAACAAAATGGCAGCAGTACGACACTACTCCAGCATTTGCAGCAGTGAAAAGTGCTGTCATGAAAGCAAAATAGTGCTTTCGATTGGCACATCTAATTTTTCCCATAGGAAATAATGGGTAACTTAGAATTTTAATAACTTATAATTGGATTAATATTTTTTCACCAACCTTTCAAAAGGCACATTTGTGACCCAGACCCCATGCACCCTGAAGGTTTCTGACCAAACTCCCAAGTGGTTTTAGAGAATTGGCATGACAAAGAGTTTGACACAAAAGTGGTAATTTTCACATTTCATATCTCTAAACCCATACATCTGGCTGGAACAAACCTTGCCAAATCCAGAGATCTATTGTACCCTACGATGTACACAAAATTTCATGGGAGCCAGTCGAAAGATTGCAAAGTGGTTATTAACGCGCAGAATTCTGGGTTTAACATAGAAGTGACCATTGAACTCTAATTATTCTAGTGCTGCCGCACCAGTAAATATATATATATATATACACACACACATATATATTTATATATATACACACACACACACACACACACATATACAGTATATAATACTAATTATAGGGTGCGGTCACACCCCTATAGTTAGGGTTGAGTAGGTGCTTTAATGTTAAACCTCAATTTTTGTGCGCTAATAACTTTGCAATCGTTCAACAGATTTGCATGAAATTTGGCATGTGCAGTCTCATATGATAGGTCTTTTGATTTATCAAGTTGGTTCCAGTTGGACTTATGGTTTCTGTACAATGAAGGGCTGAAAAATGCATTTTTCGCCACCATTGACACATTTTTTCCCTATGGCGCTGTAACCACACCATTTGATGTTTTGTTCTGAAATTTGGAACATAGAAAGAGTGTGGGTCAAAGAATAATCCATCACTGGTTTGGTGAAAACATATTAATCTGTTCCAAAGTTATTTAATTTTTTAACTTTTGGTTCTTGAGCATGCTCAGTTCACTCCAAGATTTATATGTATGTTTTTCGAACTATGATTGGGCTCATGGTCAAGGATTTTGTCAGATCACTGATGAGGATTTAAAAAATTCCTCATCCATCAGAAAAATTTCTTGTCCATGAGTAGCCATCTTGTTTTCATTTTTTCCCCAAACAAAATGTCGTAGCTTTCTCCACGGGTGATTTTTTTGTTGTAATAAGGCATGGATTTTGTTCAGGGTGACACCCTGTACAAACCCATACCTTTGGTTTGTTTCATTTTGTCCAAATAATAGTGTTTTGAAATTTAAAAATTCTTTTACCGTGACTCGCTAACTATCCTCTTTAACGAGGTGACAAAATCCTAGTCTGCCAGCCGATCCTTCTCTCATGAGGCTGCAAAATCTTTGTCTGTCACTTTGTGACCAGATGGCCCTTCTCACGGATGAAGATTAAACTGACAGTCAAGGATTTTGCCACCTCATGAAAGAGGATCGGCTTGCAGGCTAGGATTTTGTCAGCTTGTGAAAGAGGATTGAATTTTTGAATCCTCTTTCATGAGGTGACAAAATCATGGTCCACGAGTTGTCCAAATCCTAGTCTGTCACCTGATCCTTTTTTGTGAGGTAACAACATCCTTGACCGTCACTTTGTGACCAGATGGCCCTTCTCATGTACAAGGATTGCTTCATGGTCAAGAATTTTGCTACCTCACGAAAGAGGATTGGGTGACAGACTAGGATTTTGTCAGCTCATGAAAGGGGATTTGCTTTTTGAATTCTCTTTTATCAGTTAATAAAATCGTAGTCCGTGAGCTGTTAAAATCCTAGTCCATCACCCGATCCTCTTTCGTGAGGTAGCAAAATCCTTTACTATCACTTAGGAACTAGATGGCCAAAATCTGATGGTCAAGGATTTCTTGTGGATGGCGATTTTGACAGCTCATGAACTGGAATTGATCTGATGGTCAGGGATTTTGC
This sequence comes from Neoceratodus forsteri, assembly GCA_016271365.2. NCBI lineage: Eukaryota > Metazoa > Chordata > Ceratodontiformes > Ceratodontidae > Neoceratodus > Neoceratodus forsteri. The sequence goes on along the minus strand of CM057454.1, from coordinate 78,156,139 downwards.
TACCTCACGAACTAGGAATTTTTCAACTTTCAATGTTCCCACTGCACTGTAAATTAACGGTTTGGTCTTTTGACTTGAAATTTGCAGGGTATTAAGGGGTTGCCCTAGAGATGCGAATTATGCTGTTTAGGTGTTGGAACGTTAAGCTGTTCCATAGATATGCCATCATGAAGTTGAGATTTTTCCCATAGGATAACACTGTGGTGGCCGTCATGCCTTTCAGTGCCCTTTTCCCAAAAACGGTTTGACATATGGATTTTTCATAGCAAAAATTCTTAGGCCCCCTATAAGGGGATAAGTACAGCAGTAGATTGGAAAGCCATGAGTACTGTAAATTTTTAATTTTATTTCTACCTTGTACGGTTACTGAGGTATTTGGAAAATAGTATTCCAATTGCTCATTTTCAGGTGCGTGGGCCAGTATTATGCTCTCAAAGTTAACAATCACAGCACTTTCTGGTGCCCGTATCTGATAAATGATGTGAGATATGGATTCAGTCAATTTATGTTGTGTGCAGTACTCACTGTCATGATTACAATGGCACTTAATTTTTTTTCTAGCTGCTACAGTTCCTAAGATATTGGCAAATTAGTGTTACAAGGGTTCCTTGCCCTATAGGGCTGCTGTATGGCTCTGTAGCTATGTGTAAGTGAGAGTGCAAGGCCCAGAGGGCCCGCACTCCCACAGATGCATAACATTATGCAGAAATGGGCTGCTTGGTGGGAGGCCCCGCATTCTCACAGCACATGCTATTTATTGGTTATATTACACTTTTTCAAAAAGTAAGGAAATTCATTGCAAAAAATTGTGTTTAATGAATCAGGATTAAAGCAACAACAGTAGGGAAATGAGACATTAGGGCTGAGCCCCTAACCCTTCATCTCCCCACCCCCACAATCTCCACGGACTAACAGATGCCGGGGTGTGCCATGGGGTCATGAAGCCTAACTCTCACCCCATTCTCCTTTACTGTAGCATGTCAACCTGTTTACACTTGGAATGGGATGACAGTTGGGCCTCATGACCCCATGGCACACCCCAGCATCTGTTGGTATGTGGAGGATAGGTGGTGGGGTTGTGGGGAGTTAGGGCCCAACCCTAACATCTAATTTCCCCACTTTTGTCACTTTAACCCTAACTGCTGCATTAAAAAAAGTTTTTTGCAATGCTATATATATATATATATATATACACACACACACACACACACACACACACACACACACACACACACATATATGGGGTCAACCTTAACTTTTCTTTGCACTGGCCAGCAGGAAAAGTTGATTTAAAACTGCACTAGCCCACAGATGGTTGCACTAGCCCACAAGTGTAATGGTAAATTTTGATCACTTATACAGGAAAGAAATGTGGTGATACCAAAGGATTAAGGATCCCTTTAGTGCTCGTGGATAATTACGGCACTTTCAGATGCAGTCCACATAGCACTGCTCTGCCCACCACAGCATCGGAGGTCAGCAGTACACACCCACCATGAGTGGTACATTGGAATAACTACAAAACTATTATAATATAAAACAAAATAATGGGGATCTGAGGGGGGACAGAGACCCTTAAATACCAAAAAAATCCCTATTATAATAATGTTTAATGGTACAAATACTTCATTGGTGCACCTGGGGGGCATGGGGTTGGAGCGCCCCCCACATAAAGTTATTTCAGAGATTGAAATAGACCCATTTTCATCCTTCTCTGACAACTTAGCAAACCTATGACATTGTTTGCAGTAAGATGTTTTGAGATCTATCGGTTCACAGAAACAAGAAAAGTTTACAGAGACTCAGTTCATTACCAGCTGCAGCTTCTGCCCGCACCTTGGGATACACATTTTACAGAGACTAATACAATGCTGAATTGCTGAGTGTCTTGTTTTTTACACCTTTTTGAGCTTGTGCAATACTGCATTTCATACTTTTTCAAATTGTGTGACTAGACTGTGTGCAATAAATAGCTTTTTGCTAAACTGACAATGTTGGGTATGTCTTTATATGCCATTTCGGTCTGTGGAGGCATGTGTGTGAAGTTGCTAGCCCCATAAGTACTGCATGGTATAGAAATAATTTTTTCACGCTAGCGGGTCCTTAATCCTCTGGTATCGCCAAAAATGCAGGCCAAGAAAATACTCAGATTATTGCACATTTATCCTACTCCCACACTGCTTCCAGCTCCAGCAGAAAAAAAAGACTGCAATGCCACATCACACACGGTGTGCCCCCGTTTTGCACCATGGCCTCCTCTCTTCCTCTTTCTACACCCCAGAATCAAGGGATAACACAGCAGCAAATGTTCAATCAACAAGACCTAGCTCTGCACATACAATAGCTGGCAGCATCATGCACCTCCCCACACTCTTACCACCACCCACAGGGCAATGAGCAGAGTCAGGCAGAGAAAGACACTCTCAGTCCCCACCCTGTGATCAACTGGAAGCCAGCACATCTGGAAGGTTTTTATTTAGTGTCAAGTTAGCCAGGAACACATCTAGGATTTCTTTGGGGAGGGGGCTACACAGACCTAAGGGGCTTGTGAAACAAAAAATGTTGATGTTTTTGTTTTTAAAAGTATTGATTTTAACTTCCTATACCCCAACAGTAACAGATAAAAAAAAATCTCCTTTCATCAGACCAGGGTAAACAGTACACAGGCATGATATTATATTACCCCTGTTTCTATATAGGAAAATATATGCACTCTAGGAATACTTTTTTAACCTTTCAAATTATGTGTTTTATTAAGGTATTGTGTACCATACATGTTCCAAAGCTTTGATTTTAGAATGAAAGGACACACTGAGTAGTGGGACTGTATGGATGATGTTGGCTGGCATGGTCCATTTAGAACAGCTGGGTACCCCTACACTTGCCAGTAATGGCAGCTATGGGTCTATGAGTACTCATTTCAGAGTATGGTCTGCAGTGGTGTCCAGGGAAAGTGCAGAGTTGAGAGATTTGGATGGGAGAGAGAGCAGCTATTGCGAGGCTGGGATAAAACCCGCCACATGCAGAGTAGACCTTGTCTATCTCTTAGCATTTTTTTACTGAAATGTTGGATACAGATACTCAATGTTTTATAAAAATGTAGGGAAAATAAAGAGTTGAGAGATTTGAAGGGGAGTGGGAGCAGCTATGGTGAGGCTGGGATAAAACCCAACGCCTGCAGAGCAGACTCTGCATGCTTCTTAGCATTTTTTCGCTAAAATGTTGGCTACAGACCCTCAAAATGTAGGGAAATAGGCACTGGTCTTAACAATATGGGACAAATTATCAGATGGAGAGACATTCAGAGAACTGGAAGCTGCTGACTTAACAGCTTCTACCCTTGATCACACCCTGGACACTAGCCGAAAGTTCTAACAGTGGAGTGATAATTATTCACATTGAGCCTTTTGTGGGATCCCCTTCTTGAACTGCCAAATAACTGCAGCTCTTAATGAGGTGTTAATCACACCAGGCCATCTGCAACACTGGGAGATTAGCATGAGGACATTTTTATTTCATTAACAGCCATGGAAAACCTGCACTAGTCAAGATGGACAAGTAGAGGGTTAGCTGCACTAGCCCTGGACAACTTGCACTAGGTTTTGGGCTAGTAAAACAATGTTAAAATCAAATCCTATACATATATTCATATATAGATAGATACATAAATTATATTGACACAGTAGCGCCAGTATATTAGGGTTGAGTGCAAACTTCTATATTAAAGTTAAATTTTTGAACTTCAATAACTTTGAAACAGTTGAACGGATTTACATGAACTTTGGCATGCATAATATCTAGATGTAGGTCTCTTGACCTTGCAAATCTTGTGTGAATCTGTTGAGTGGTTTTATAAAGTTATTAAAGTTCAAAAATCCCTAAATTTAGTATTTGTTTACTTTGGGCCAGATATTCAAACTGCGCTATTTTGAGGCGCAAGCCCTTGCGCTGCACAAAATAGTTGTGCAGGGGTGTGGCCAGAGTGATATTCTGAGTTGCGCCTTTGAGTAACCTTTGAATATCACCCCCTTAGCCACAGCCACTGTGCATGGCGAGTGGAACTTGCACCACCGCAAGTGGTCAGAGTGGTGCATTCAACTTGTAGTAGGCCAAGTACCATTGCGCCATGTGCAAATTTCCGATATTCAAAAGGTGACATGCAAATGGGGCCATAATTCATGCAAGGCACAGGGGGGCCATTTGCATCTGATTATGGCCCCATTTGCATGCCATTAGCATGCAGGTGCGACGATCCCCGAGAACTTGAGCCTGGTGCCCTGCCAGGCAGCAGCAGTCAGGGACCCATGCCCTCTGCAGCCCGATCGTGGACAAAAGAGTGAAAAATCCCCCCACCACCCCCCACTGGCCAGATCGCGGGCATAGCTTAAATCCCCAGCCCGATCACGGGCAGCAATGTCTCCAACATAACCTGGCGGTCCAGTGGACCGATAAGCCCAATCGTGGGCAGCAAATGTCTAAATACAACCCCCTCTTGAACATATCCCTGGTGGTCCAGTGGACCGATAAGCCCGATCGTGGACTGGAGTTGTATAAAGCACACACACCCCGAACACATCCCTGGTGACCTAGTGTCCCCTCACCCCACCACCCACGAAGTCCCCACCCGCTCCCCTGCAGCGCGGGCGGCAGCATCCCATCCACCTGCCGCCCTGCCACCCGCTGATTGACTGCCCCGTAGGGCTGCACACCCATTGGTGCAGAGCAAGAGCCAATGGGCCTGCAGCCCATACCATACAAGACAGTCCAGATTTGTGAATGAATGAATATCGGACTGTGCCACATATGCATGCACTTGAACCTTTGCGCGTTAATAACTTTGGACTCGTTCAACAGATTTGCATGAAATTTAGTATGGGAGGTGGGGCATGGTAGATCTCTTGATTTACCAAATTGTGTTTCAGTCAAACTTATGTTTTTTGTGCAGTAAATCGCTGAAAAATGCACTTTTTGCCAGTTTTGAGGGCAGTTTTTCAGATTTTGTTTATCGTGCTGTGCAGCCATCATGTGGCATGCCAGACTGAAACTTGTCATGTAGAAAGAGCATGGGTCAAGGAACATGCCACTTTTTGTTTAGTGAAAAAATATCAATCCATTCAAAAGTTATTAAACTTTTTAGCTCTCATTATAAGTCTATGGAAAAATTTATATGGTTGTTTTGTGAAAGAAGAATGGGGTTTTGGCCATCTGGTCACTCCTCACGATCAAAGAATTTGCAGACTCACGATCAAAGATTCTTTGTTCGTGAGAAATTTATTGATCACGATGGCTGCCATCTTGTTTTCAGTTTGGGGTTGGAAAAAAAACAAATATCTCAGCCCAGGGGTGACTTCTGAAGTAAAACTTGGATGCGTTTTGCTTAGAGGGCTTTCCTCTATTGAGCCATGCTTGTGGTTTAATGTAGTTGTGTCAAAAAATTGAGTTTTAAGCTTTTAAATTGTTTGATCGCAGCTTGCTAATGATCTTTGATCATGAGCCTGCAAATTCTTTGATCACGATCGTCAATCGTGAGGGTGGGACGAGATGGCCAGATTTTTGCTGGACCAGATGTCTCTGGGAGGGACAAGATAGCTCAAACTTTATGACCAGATGTCCCCTCATGATCAAAGATGATCTCTGATCGTGAGATTGAGGCAGATTCTCGTGATCAAAGAATTTTTCAAGGTACAAAAACTTTAAAATTAAATATCTCAGAAATGGTTTGGTCTTTTAACTTGAAATTTGGGGGGTGTTGAGGGGATGTACTGTATATGTGAATTATGGTGTTTATGTGTTGGAAAATTAATTTGCTGCAGAGGTATTGTGTGATGCAGTATATGTTTTGCGGATAACATTCTGCATTGTGGCAGTGGCTTGAAATTTATAGGGTTGCTAGCCTTACTGCCATGGAGGTACTTTTCAGTGGTTAGGTGTGTAAAATGTAAACAGGTGCAGAATTATGCCACTCTGATGAATGAAAATCCAAAACTTTAAAATTAAATATCTTGGCAATGGTTTGGTCTTTTAACTTGAAATTTGGAGGGTGTTGAGGGGATGTCCTGTAGATGTGAATTATGGTATTTAGGTGTTGGAAAATGTATTTGCTGTGGAGATATTGCATAACACAATTTACATTTTGTGGATAGCATTCTGCATTGTGGTAGCGGCTTGATATTTATTGGGTAGCTAGCCTTACTGCCACGGAGGTAATTTTCAGTGGCTAGGTGTGTAAAATGTAAACAGGTACAGAATTATGCTGCTCTGATTAATGTACATTTGGTTCATTTTACTGTAAGTTGGTGGATTGTGGGGTCCGAAGGGCCCCGTGCTCCCAACAATATGTGAGCCTACCAATACATATGATATTCAGTACTTGTACTGTTATGTTAGGCAGAAATTTGCAAGTTGCTGGGAGTGTGGGGCCAAAAGGGAACCCCACTTCCACCAACTTGTGCGACATTGTACTTTACTATGCTTTCTCAAAAATTAAGGAAATTCTTTGCAAAAAACTGCATTAATGAAACAGGGTTTTATACAGTGACAAAAGTGAGGAAATTCACCGTTAGGGTTACCACCCCTTGCAACCCACGATCACCCTGCCCTCACCAACAGGCATCGGGGTGTGCATTGGGGTCATCAGTCCTAACTCTCGCCCCATTCTCCTAGGTAGCATGTCAATTCAGTGCAAGTAATTCAGCACAAGAAATGCAGCATGAGCAAAACAGCGCATCACATTCCAACGTACAGCACATTAACGTGCAGTCATTTTAAGTGCAAAAAGTATGCAATGTACCAGGAGATCTGAATGGGTGAAAGCTCTGCAATTTGTGGACTGACCTACCTTACCAAATAAGTCTATCTGCAAGCAAAAAGGGTGGGATGACATCTGCGAATGTGAATGGTGGGATGACATTAGCAGTGACATCTGCGAATGAGATCATAGGTCATTGCGTATCTCTATATGTATCTAATTGGGTGGGATGACGTTAGCAGTGACATTTGCAACCAATGGGCACATCATTAACTAATGTGAATGGCCATGTTTGTTTTGCAGTTAAAAAGTTTAATCTTTATTTTATTTTGTAGATTTATTTTTAATTTTAAACCTGAAGCTGAAAGCAGTGTGCAATTTCATGTAGGTAGCTATTGCCGTCACAGGATCCATAACCGTTAACTACAGCGGTGATTCGCTTTGATGTATTCCTGTATTTTTTTCTTTGTGCCGGTGGTGGAACTCCAGCCAAGTACTGTTCAATTTTGAGTTCGTTCATACTTTGTTCAGTTTGGATTGCATGTATGAACTTCCAAATAGTGGGATGTGTTGCACCTACCCGGTGATTGAAGCTTCGGTGCCATCCCTTATAGTTCTGGGGATTCCATCTGTAACGGCATTGTAACAGTTCCAAAAAGTAGCAGGGAACAATGGTTTACTTCTGCCTCGTCTCCCTATTGGCCATCCCAAATATGTGTCTTCAAAGTAGTCTAGCAATGGTGACAGAATCTCATCATGCTCTATAAAGAATTCAGTAGACCTTAGAGTTTCAAATGTAGGCAGTACATCTTCTGCAGGGACATACACCAATGCCTGGTATCATTCTCACATTTAGAGCAAAGTCTTCATCCACTGTGTGCGATTTGTGCATGTCAGGCAGTTCTTGAATTTTTTGCCAAATTGCTTGACAGAGGTGGAAGAAGCAACCTCTTGTTTCTGCATTAGGAAATTCTGATCCACATGCTTTTATGGCAGCCAATGCAAAGTCTGTCATTACAGACTGTGGACTAAGGTTGCTGCATAACCCTTTTAAGGCTGACAGAACGCAAACATAGGTAGAATATGAACGGCTGCACATCAGTATAAAGACACTTGGCATCACAGCAGCATACTGCACACCATGGATTGTGTACAGTTGGGAGAACAGTGGGGGAGTTGATTTAAATGTCCCATCTGCAGACCAGTGTTTGCTTTCTTTCATATACTGAAGGTTTTTTCTCATGGCAAATATCAAGAAACGGTCAGTGTCATCATCACCACTGTCAAATAGCAGAAATTCCTCACCACGTTTGGTAATACAGTATTCGTGGGGAAGTTTAAGCTGTGCAACAGAGGATGGCTATACTGGAGACAATGATGTGATTTGCCTCGCATGCTGAGTGGTGCATTTTAAACATGGGAATGATGGAAGTTTTTCTGCAGTGGCAGGGTCAAGCTGGCTAGTTGCTCCTGCAACAATTTGCTGAGTAGCCTCCTGAGAGGACTGTGCCTTTGTTTTTATTTCCTGTACCACTTTATGCACCGCTACTGCTCCAGCGTCAGGTACATGACAGTACTCAGACAGAAACATTTAATTCCTTCATTCTCTGTGTGCACTCTAGCAGGACATTGTGCACTATCATACAGGCAACACTTCCAGTATGTTTTACCTCCATAGGTGCGTTCCTTGCAGTACAAATAACTGGCATGTGATAAGAGCTGCTGCCCACACTGACTGCTAACATATTCGAGTGGCATCTCAACTCGTTGATCTGAATCTAAAACTGACTGCAAACTTTGCTACTAAATAACTGTGGTTTGATTGGTAGTCACTTGGCTACTGCATGTGCGCAGTCACACTGCGATGTAATTAAAGAGCATGTATTTGTCTTGCGTCAGAAACATTGTGATTCTATTGACCGAGCGGTTTTGTTTTGCGCTAATTTGACATGGAATCTTCTCCTGTACTTCACCACCTCAGCTTATTTAGACATGGAATGGGGTGAGAGTTAGGGCCGATGACCCCAACACACACCCTGATGCCTGTTGATGGGGGTGGGGTGGTTGTGGGATGCAAGGGGTGGTATCCCTAATGGCGAATTTCCTCACTTTTGTCACTGTAAAAAACCCTAACTGTTGCATTAACACAGTTTTTTGCAAAGAATATATATATAGTTTTAATTTGCAAAAATACTACATTAATGCATCAGTTAGGGTTGATATCAAATTGTAAAAAGGAGGGAAATACAATGTTAGGGTTTCCAACCCTAACACCCATCCCGACACACAACAACAGGCATTGGGGGTGTGTGCATTGGGGTCATCAGATTAGTTCTTTTAAAGAAAAATAAACTGTTTATGTTTGATTTCACTGTTCTGTTTTTAATTTATCTGTACATTTTTCTCTTACACCCTTTGTATAAAGTTTATTTGGCAATGTTTCTCTTGTTAGTCATTACTTTAACTAGTGATCAACTGATAGATGATATATCTAGCTATCTATGAATCTGTTTATGTACTCATTTATTTTAAAATTGGTAACCGGGAAAGACACACTGAGCGGAGGCTGGATTTCAGGTGTGAGCTGGGGGAAGGGAATGGAGTAGACACATAATAGTAACATTTTAAAGCATGCAAAAATGCAAAATACAATGAATGAGTCAACTCCAACGGTACAAGATATGAGTCAGTGAAGTTCACCACTGCAATTATGTACAAAATGTGCAAAAATTCTACAAGTTGGCAGTGCAAGATGGATGCGGAGAAGAGGCCAAGGGGGAGGGCATCCTCTGACTGAGCACAACTAGAGCAACAACGTGGGCTTTAACTCCACCATAATGCCACATTTCCCTACTTTTGTCACTTTAACCCTAACTGGTGCATTAACCAAGTTTTTTGCAATGAATGTCCTTACTTTTTGAGATAACATAATTGCATCCTTAGTTGGCTGTGGGAACACAGTGCCCTCCGGGCTCTGCGGTCCCATCTATTGATACTTTTTGAGATAGTGTCATCATATCCTTATTTGTCTGTGGAGCTCTGCACTCCCATCCCCTCAATGTGTACATTGCTGTAGAGGTGCTCCAATTTTAGCAAAACCACAACCAAATTGTCACCATAGACTTCTTATTACCTCACCTCATAAATCTAGTACTGAAAATTTCACAGTCCCCACCAAAATGTGATTCTGCACCACTGCAATGTCATTCTATGCCACAGGAGTGAAAAGACAGTTTCACTAGAATTTGAAAAATGACAGCTATCATGTTCGTGAGGTGGTATAAAATATGTATACTGTATGTTGAAAATCTGGTGTCAAAATATGGAAAATTACCAGAGTTATGAGCAGGCATTGCAAAATTTCAATGCATGCTCATAGCATTGCCATTTTTACATATTTGGACACCCAATTTTCAATATAGCCTTTTTATGACCCCACCTCATGAACAAGGGCAGTGAAATCTTTCAAATCCTGCCCAAAAGGTGATTTCACCAAGCTACCACAAAATCGTCTTCAGGCCAGATTTGCAGAATTCCACTGACATTGTTCATGAGGTGGGGTACCAAAAAGGCCATAAATTTGGTGTTAAAATATGCAAAATGCCTGTTAGGAATCAAAGTTGAAAACCCCATTGAACCACATTTACCTTAGTTTCTCATATTGCAGTCGGCGGTTCCAGTAGCAAGATGTGTCTTTGATCCGAGAGTGGATCTTCAATTAGTGAGCTGTTCAGGTGAGTGAGGGTGTGCAGAGTGTGTGGGAGGAGTGTGGGGTGGTGGTTGCTCAGTGGGAGTTCAGGGTTAGGGGGTCAGATCAGTGAGGAACCTTTTTAATTTTTACAGGTTAAAAAAAGACATTGAGGGACCGTTTTCTTCATTACACATTTAATAAGGCGGGATTGGAGGATGAGGGGTATCACTGGACACCAATGAGAAAAACAAATATTACAGGGATGGTAATCAGTGTGTGGGAGGTGCCACTGGACACCAGAGACCATAAAGAAACATGTTACGGGGTGAGGATGGTGGGGGGGCACCACTAGACATCAGGGAAATAAATAATTATGTGGATGGCGATCAGAGGGTGGGGTGTGCTACCAGACACCAGGGAAATAACCAGTAAATACAGGGGTGGTGATTGGACATAGAAAAATAGTAATTGATGGCAGATAAGGACTGCTTGGCCCACCTAATCTGCCTGTTTTCCCTACCTGTTTCATATACTGCAGATCCAAAATGATCTGCAGCTTACCCTGTCTTCCAATCACTAGAGTTCCTTTATGTCTGTCCCATGTGTTTTTGAATCCCCCTACTGTTTTGACCCTTCAACCACAGCCTGGAGGCTGTTCCATGGATCCACCACCCTTTCCATAAAAAAATACTTTCACACATTTCCCCTAAGTCTACTCCCCTCTATTTTCATATAATGGCCCTTTGTTTTTGAAAACCTTTTTTTTTAAAGATGCTACCCTCTTGTTCCTTATTTACACCCTTGAGGTATTTGAGAATCTTTATCATATCCCCCTCTCTCTCCTCTACTCCAAGGAATACATACTGAGATCTTCCAATCTCCTTTCATATGACTTTTGGTGCAGCCCCTGCACCATTTTTGTCACTCTTCTCTGAATCACTTCTACTCTATGTCCTTCTGGAGATGCAGCTTTCAGAACTGGATGCAGTACTCTAGATGAGGTCTCACCAATGTTCTGTACAGTGGCATCACCACCTCTTTTCTTCTGCTGGAGATACCTCTCCCTATGCACCCCAGCATTCTACTGGCTCTCCTCACAGCCTTCTCACATTATTTGGTAACCTTCAGATCAGCAAATATGATTACTCCCATATTCCTTTCCTGTTTGTTGGCCATCAGTACCTCACCCCATCATGTACTCCTCCCCTGCATTTCTGTGTCCCAAGTGCATGATCTTGCACTTCTTTGCATTGAATCTTAGTTGTCACACCCTTGACCACTCCTCAAGCTTGCTTGAGCCATGGATGATGGAAGAGCCACTAGACACATGGAATAATAAAGAAATAAAATACAGGGATGGCAATCAGAGGGTGGGGGGTACAGCTAGACACCAGGGAAATATAGTGGTATTACAGGGATGATGATCAGAGCATGGGGTGGTGCCACTAGACACATGGGAACAGATGCCAGCAAAAGAAAAACTATGTTTACCATATGAAATAGGATCTTTTTTTGTGACTCGAGATATGGTGCTAAAGGGTATGGGCTGTTGGGGGTGGGGAGGGACCTGGGAGGACAGTAGTCTCTATGCCAAGGACAGACTACACTTGAGTGAGGAAGGAAGAAAGTGTTGAAGCAGAGGATGGAAGAATATATAGAGGAAGTTTGGAGTTTAAACTAGGAGTGGGGGTGGCAGTTGGGGAAGAGATATGCAGGGACCACAGGTTGGGAAATCATGAGCTTACCCCCATAACAGTGACAAAGGACAAATGGCAAGTACTATTGGTGATGCTAGGAAAGGAGGGCAGGATGGGAGGAGGGAAAAGGGTGGAAGGTGGTTACCCTTAATGCTAGGAGCCTTGGGAGGAAAACTGCAGAGTTGCAGGTTCTCATGGCAGAGGGAGAGGTGGACATTGCAGCCATCACGGAAACATGGGCCACCCAATATAATGACTGGGACCTGTCTGTACCAGGGTACAGGTTATTTCGTAGGGACAGGGTGACTGGGAAAGGAGGGGGGGTGGCACTATATGTGAAGGAAGGACTGAAGTGTGTAAGGGAGGAAGTGGAGGAGGGCAGTACAGAGTCACTTTGGGTGCAAATCCAGGATTCCAAGAATAGGAGTCTTAGAATGGGAGTGGTGTACAGGCCACCATCTCAGATGGAGGAGTTAGACAGGGAACTAGCGGGACAGATCAGGAGGACCTGCGAGAAGGGTAGTGTGGTGATTGTGGGGGACTTCAACATGCCAGAAGTGGACTGGAGCACCCCAACAACCAGGAACAGAAGGGAGCAGGTACTGCTGGATGCCTTCCAGGACAGCTTCCTGCTGCAAATGGTCAGTGAACCAACCAGGTTAGGGAATACCCTTGACCTTGTGCTGGCAAATGGGGACTTTGTGAGAGAACTTACAGTGGAGGAACCGCTGTCAGGAGTGACCACCACTCAGTATGGCTCACATTGGATATGGGCAAGGAAGGGTGGAATCTGGCACAAGAGTGCTGGACTTCAGGAGGGCTGACTTTGGGAGGATGGGGAAGTGGTAAAAGGGTACCTGGCCAGAATTCAATCTAGAATGGATACTAACCAGAGATGGGAGCTCATAAAGTTGGGGATAGTGGAGGCAACCAAAACCTGCTGCAAAGCCCAGAGCAAGAAGGCTAGAGCTAAGAAACCGAGCTGGTTGAGCAAGGAGGTCATGGAAAAGGTAAGGAAGAAAAGAGCTGCCTTTAGGAAATACAAGAAAACAGGGATGGGGGAGGACAGAGAGGAGTACTTGACAGAATCGAAGGAGGTGACAAGGGCAGTAAGGGGAGCCAAAGCATCTACAGAACTCAGGCTGGCACAAGGCATTAAGAAGGGAGAAGGACTTCTTTAAGTACATCAGGAGAAAAGGAGCTGTAAGGACCACATAGTAAGGATTAGGAAGGAGGGGTTGGGTGGAAGCAGGGTATGATAAGGCGGAAGCACTAAATGAGTACTTCTGCTCAGTATTTACTAAAGAGAGAGGGGACACCCAAGATGGGTGAAATGGCAGGCGCAGGGGAAGTGGTGACAGATGGAAATCATGGAGGACAGAGTTCGAGAGGGTTTGAAGGCACTGAGGGTGGACAAGGCACCAGGCCCAGATGGCATCCACCCAGGGTACTGAAGGAGCTGGCAGAGGTCCTTGCAGGACCTTTGGCAGAACCTATTTAATGCCTCACTACATTGAGGTGTGTACCTCAGGACTGGAGGATGGCTCATGTGGTGCCCTCCACAAGAGTGGCCCAAGGATGAACCGGGAAACTACAGACCAGTGAGCCTCACATCCATCGTGGGTAAGCTAATGGAGACTATCCTGAAGGAGGCTGGTGGCCCTCTTAGAGGCCAAGGACTACAGGACAGCAGACAGCATGGCTTCATCGTGGCCGATCCTGCCAAACCAACCTGGTCAGGTTCTATGACTGGGTAACTAGGCAACTGGACGGGGACATGCAGTGGATGTCCTGTATCTGGACTTCAGTAAGGCATTCGACTCAGTGCCACATGGAAGGCTGGGAAGGAAGTTAGTAGGCACAGGGGCAGGTGCAATGCTGGTGAGATGGGTAGGAAACTGGCTGCAGGGAAGGCAACAGAGGGTGGTGGTGGGTGGGGAGCTCTCACACCCAAGGGCAGTGATGAGTGGTGTCCCACAGGGCTCGGTGTTGGGACCAGTGTTGTTTGGGATATTCATTGCAGACATATCATGGGACATCAAGAGCAAGATCAGTCTGTTTGCTGATGATACCAAGGTTGGCGCGGTGGTGGATGACCTAGGGGATGGCAGGGGTTGCAGGATGATCTGGCAAAGCTTGAAACCTGGTCAGACACCTGGAAACTGAGCTTTAATGCCAAAAGTGCAAGGTGATGCATTTTGGGATGAAAGAACCCAGGAGGACTTACCAGCTAGGGGAGTGCAGCTAGCCCAGACAGAGGAGGAGAAGGATCTGGGTGTGCTCATCACAGGGTCAATGAACAACTCGGCACAGTGTAGGAAGGCAGTTGCAAAGGCCAACAAAATGCTGGGTTGTATTGCAAGGGTATATCCTCAAGGAGGAGGAGGTGATTCTGCCACTGTATAGGTCATTAGTTAGACCACACCTGGAGTACTGCGTGCAGTTCTGGCGTCCGTATCTGAAAGGGACATTAAGTTACTGGAGGGTGCAGCGCGGGCGACAAAAAGATGATCAAGGGTCTGGGGACTTATCATATGAGAGGAGGTTGAAGGAGTTGAACATGTACTCACTGGAGGAGAGGGAGAGACAGGGGGACATGATTGAAACCTTTAAATACATGAAAGGAATAAACAAGACAGGTACAGAGGGCTGTTCAAAGTAAGGGAGGAGGGCCACCAGGGGCCATGATATGAGACTGGAGGCGAGGAAGGTTCAGGAGGGAGATGAGGAGACACTTTTTTACAGAGAGGGTGGTGGCTGGGTGGAATGCGTTACCTGCAGAAGTGGTATGCAGTAGAACAGTGGACTGCTTCAAACGAGGATGGGACAGGACAAGGGGGAGGGTTAATGAAGGGGAAGGGTGGAAGGGAGGGGCAGCTGCAGAATAAGGGGTGCTAGCTGCACATTCGAGCAGACTTGATAGACCTCTAGGCCTTTATCTGCTGGCAAATTTCGTATGTTCGTATGTTCGTATGAAAAATAATCCATTTTTGTATCACGAGTCATGGAAAAAGATTTATAATCTTAAAAAAAAACATGTCAAGAGCATTTTTCCTATAGTTAAGAGCAAAATCTAGCTTAGATGCTCCAGTTACACAAACTATGTGTGTTGGTCACTCTGCATAATGTCAGTTTTTAGGTTTTCCAAATTAGAATTTGTAGGGGAAAACAGAAAACAAGATTGTGGCCATATGAAAAAACAAATAAAAAACCATTTGAAAAAGGGTTCCCATATGAAAACTTTATACAGCTACTTTGAAGTCCTGACTAAGCATGTTCAGAACCCACATTTTTAAAATGTAATAACTTTAGAATGGATTAATATTTTGTCACTAAACCAGTGAAAGGCACATCTGTGGGCTGAGTCCTTTCTACCCTGAACATTTCTGACCAAAATTCCAAACTGTCTGGGTGCAAGGTGATGACAAACCCCCAGCAATAAAACAGCTATTGTTTACATTTTTCTGCTATCTGCATTTCAGAATCTGCGATTCCAACCAGATTGAAACTCAGCACATCAAGAGATCTACCCTAAAAGACTATGTGTGAAATGTTTGTGCAAATTCATTGAATGGTTGAAAAGATATTAAAATGTAAAATTTGAGATTTAACGTAGAAACCACTGCTTAACCCTATCTATAGTGGTGCTACCTTGCCATTATAATTTATAGCTTCAGCTCAGTTTGAGGTAACTGCATCAAAGTTTGCATGCACAGTCTGGGGATCAAGGTGTCTTGATTTGAAATGTTTAGTTCCAGTCAGATGTGAGGATTCCAAGATCCGGATAATGCATTTTTAGGAAACATTTTGCTTTTTTTGCTTTTTTGTTTTGTCATCAACTATAGCCCAGACGGTTTGGAATTTAGGTCTGAAATTTTCAGGGTAGAAAATAGGGAGGCAGTATAGCACAGTGGTTTAAGGCTCAGAGCTGCAAATCTGGAGGCCTGGGTTTGAATCCCACAGCCCCCACTTGCATACTGTGTGACCCTGAGCAAGTCACTTAACTTCCCTGTGCTCCAAGATCGCACCTGTAAACAAACTTCAGCTTAGTGTGCTACTCCTGGTTAAACAATTAAAAAAAAAAGAAAAAAGAAAAGGTATGCAGCAGAATGATGCCTTTCATTGGTTTGTTGAAAAAATATGAATCTGTTCCCAAGTTACAGTATAAGCATTTGAAAATGTGTTTCTGAGCATGCTCAATAGGGTATCAAACATCTATCCAAAAGACCCTACTGAGCATGCTCAGAATCAAAATTTCAAATCCTTATAACTTGGCAATGGATTAATATTTCTTTAACAAACCAGCAAAAGGCACATCTGTGGGCCAAGCCCATTCCACCCTGAGATTCTCAGACCAAATTCCAAACCATCTGGGCACTATATGATGACAAAAAACAGCAAAACAAATTGTAATTTTTTTAGCTTTTTCACTATCTGGATTTCAGAATCTGCACATATGGCTAGAGGGAAATTTGGCAGATCAAAAGATCTACCCCCTGAGACCACGCATGCAACATTTTGTGCAAGTCCATTGGAAGGTTGTGAAGATATCAAAGTGCAAAAATGGCATCTCACAAAAAAGGATTGTTTCTCACAAAAAAAGATTGACCCCTCACAACAAAGAATCATCTTTCATGAGACCAAATTATTTTGCCATTCCAGGAAGCTATCCAAAAGACTGACTTGAGCATGCTCAGAACTCAAAACTGTAAAATTAAATAACATTGGAATGGATTATTTTTTTACCAAACCAGCTATAGGTATTTCTGTGAGGAAAAACCCTTTCTACCCTGAAAATGGCAGATCGAAATTCCAAACCATCTGGGTGCAGCAAGATGACAAAAAAAAGAGTAAAAAACTGCAATTTTTAATGTTATAGCACTTTGTGCATTTTGGAATCTGAAAAACCGACCGAAATGAAACTTGACACATCAAGAGAACTACCACACAAGACTGGGTATGTAAAATGGTGTGCAAATCCATTGAACAGTTGCAAAGTTGTTATAGTGCAACGATTGAGGTATAACTTTGAAAGCCCTGATCAACCCTAACTATAGTGGTGCTACCATGCCATATAATACTGCATATTCTGTAGATATACACTGTATATAAATATATTAATAGCTTTGCACCCATTCAATGAAAATGTACTAAACTTTGCATGCACAGTCTGTGGGGGGCAAGGTGTCTTGATTTGATAAATTTAATTCCAGTCAAATGTGAGGATTCCAAGATCTGCATAGTGTGTTTTTAGGAAAAACTGTTATTTTTTTGCTTTTGTTTGTCGTCACCAAACAGCCCAAAAGGTTTGAAATGTTGGTCTGAAATGTTCAGGGTAAGGGTGTGCCACAGAATGGTGCCTTTCATTAGTTTGGTGAAAAAATAAGAATCTGTTCTCAAGTTATAAGCATTTGAAATTTTGGTTCTGAGCTTGCTCAGTAGGGTATCAAACATCTGTCCAAAAAAACCCTACTGAGCATGCTGAGAACCATAATTTCAAATCCTTATTGCTTGGCAATGGATTAAGAGTTCTTCACCAAACCAGCAAAAGACACATATGTGGGCCAGTCCCTTTCTACCCCAAAAATTTCAGACCAAATTCTAAACCATTTGGATGCTAGATGATAAAAAACAGCAAAAAATGGTGATTGTTTTAACTTTTTATGCTACCCAGAATTCACCTGTGGTGAGAAGGAAACTTGGCAAGTCACAAGATCTTCCCTCTGAGACTGTGCAGGCAACATTTCATACAAATCAGTTGAATGGTTGAGAAGATATTAAAGTGCAAAAATGGCATCTCAAGAAAAATAATTTATTTTCTCACAAAAAAGGATTGGTCCCTCACAACAAAGAATCCTGTTTCATGAGACCAAATTATTTTGCCATTCCAGAAAGCTATCCAAAAGACTAAACTGAGCATGCTCAGAACTCAAAACTTTAAAATTAAATAACTTTGGAAAATATTTTTTTTCACCAAACCAGGAAAAGGCACTCCTGTGAGATAAGACCTTTCTAGCCTGAAAATGTCAGACCAAAATTCCAAACTGTCTGGGTGCAACAATATGACAAAAAAGTACAAACACAGCAATTTTTAATATTTTAACACTATGTGCAGATCAGCATCCACAAATCCAACCAAAACTAAACGTTGCACATCAAGAGACCTACTACATGAGCCGGCCTGGTGGTGCTGATGGTTGAGGCACTGGATGCCACACCTCAGGCCATGCCAGCAACCCAGATTCAGTGATGGACTCAGGGAGTTGGGGGTCAGCAGGGGAGGGAGGGAGGGAGGGAGAGGATGGAGCATCCAGATGACAGCTCTCCTCTCCTCTCCCCAGGAAGGGATCCAGGGTTGCTTGGTGTCCTAGTGGCCCCAGTGGAGATTGGGGGCATTGCAGGAACATCAGCCAATGTAAGAGGTAGAGTGTGGCTGATGCCAGCAGGGCAGCCATGTGCAGGCTTCATTGCATGCCACACTCCTAGGGGAGGAACTAAGAAAATCCTCATCCATGGGGATAGGCGAAGGCACCTTGCCCTGCTGAGCCACACTCCAGCACTGGGCTTCTCTTCACTTGGGTTGGCCACCCAGCTGGGCACATTGGATTATAGGTAGAGCACCCTGGCCAAATAGGGTGACTCCCACCTCAGGGGTGCAGAGCCAGAGGATATTTCAGGCTGGTGCTGGGGTGAGAAAGAAGCTTCAGGTGGGTGGTAGAGCTCATGGAGTGCAGTGGTTGCCCAAGAGAGTTCCCTGTAGGATAAGAGCAGAAAAAGAATGTCACAAAAAAAAGAGACCTACTACATAAGACTGTGCATGCAAACATTTGTGTGAATCCATTGAATGGTTGCAAAGTTATTAAAATGCAAAGTTTGAGGTTTAACATTGAAACCCCTGCTCAATCCTAGCTATAGTATCACTACCGCGTCACCGCGTCACTATAATATATATTATATATATATATATATATATATATATATATATATATATACACAGACATCTATATATGTATTATATATATAAACACAGTGGAATCAACCAGGATGAAGTGCAGAAACTTGCAGTAATAACATGTCACAGAATTCTGCATGATAAAAGGGCTTAATTGCCATTGACTTACAATGGCCCCTGAGGTAAACTGCAACATTTCATCCTGGCTGTCACACACACACACACACACACACACACACACACACACACTTATCTATATCTATATCTATATCTATATCTATATCTATATCTATATCTATATCTATATCTATATCTATCTATCTATCTATCTATCTATCTATCTATCTATCTATCTACCTACCATTACGGACTGGTAGGGCCGGTATAGTTAAGGTTGTACGGTCACTTCTTTGATAAACCACAAAGTTTGCACTTTAATAACTTTGCAACCACTTGTCTGAGTTGCCTGAAATATGCATGCACAACTGCTTGCCATAGGTCTCTGGATATGGAAAGTTTCATTCTGGTTGGATGTATGGTTGCAGAACCATAGGATGCTCAAAATGTGAAAAATCATGAGCTTTTGCACATTACTTGGTAAGCCATAATGGACTGAAGAATGTGTTTGAGTGGCTTCAGATTTCTTTGTCTACATGTGGTCTGGGTTGAAGTGGTGCCTTTTGAAGATTTGGTGAAAACATATTGCTCCGTTTAAAAGTTATTCAAGTTTTTCATGTCCCATTAGAGCTTATGGAAAAATGTATATGTGCATGGTGAAAACGGTCACAATCACATTTTTGTTGTCATGCTGGAAAAGTGTGGTTCCTCTGTGGAGGCACCCACAGTGGAGACCAAGGAGGATGCTGGGAACCTCCACAAAGGAGAACCACAGGAGGGTGGCATGGGACCCCACAGAGGAAGAAAATAACTCTTGGTGGGGATCTCCATTGTTAGGAAGGTAGAACTAGGGTGGAAGGGGAGAGGGAGGTAAGGTGCCTGCCTGGCGCCATGGCTTGGAGGGACAGGGAGCAAATCCTCAGGATCACAGGAACAGCTGCACAGGGGAGGGAGCTGGATGTCATTGTCCAGCTAGGGACAAATGACCTGGCTAAGAAAGGGATCAGAGCAGTGCAAGAAGTGTTTATGGAGATAGGAAGGGGCCTTAGACAAATAGCATACATGGTAACCTTCTCGGAGGTGCTGCCTGTCTATGGCATGAATGAGGCTAGGGTGCTCCACACCATGGGATTCAATCAGTGGTTGAAAAACTGGTGCAGAGCTTAGGGATTTAGCTTCATTGGAGACTGGGGGTCAACCTGGATGGATGCAGGCCTATACTGGCATGATGGTCTGCATCTGTCCAGGAGGAGAACCAGGATCCTAGGTGATAGATTTAAATACTTCATTGGCAAGCATTTAAACTAGCCAAGGGGGGAGGCACTGGAAAGGAGCAGGGAAATCCTAGCCCCCTCAAAAAATCAGGGTACTAAGTGAGGTAGACACCAACATAGAGATGTCAATAGGGAGAAGCGCTAGGGTAAATGGAGAAAATGACAAACGCAATAAGGACAGGGATGGGGCAAAAAGGGATAAGGCCATCAAGAAATGGAGGGTAATGAGTACCAACACCCGTAGTCTGGGCAACAAGCTCCCTGAACTGGTGGCCTTGATGGAAGAGGGATGCCTGGACATTGTAGCAGTCACAGAAACATGGTACACAGAGAACCATGACTGGGATGTTAACATACCAGGGTACACAACCTACAGGAGAGACAGGGAGGGCAGAAGAGGGGGAGTTGCTCTTTATACAAGGGAAGAGATAAAAGCAACTGAACAAAAGAGTAAACAGGGAGGAGAGGAGGCACTGTGGGTCACCTTAGAGACTGGAAATGGCACCACAATCTGCACAGGGGTTGTATACAGACCCCCCATGTCAGGGGGAGAGAATGGATAAGGATATGATAGAAAGCATACTTAGGATGGCAGAGAAAGGGGAGATACTGTTGATGGGGGACCTTAATATGCCAGATGTTAACTGGAGCACCTTTACTGCAGCCACATTCAAAAGCAGGGCCATTCTTGATACCCTTCAGGTGGCATGCCTCAGACAGCTAGTTTTGGAACCTATTCATGAGGGATCAATCTTAGACCTCATAGTCTCAATTGGGGACAGTGAGAGGATCTCTGATCTAGAAGCAGGTAGCCATTTGGGAACAAGTGACCACCAAACAGTGTGGTTCATGATAAATTCAGCTACAGAGTCAAGCCATACAAAAGTGAGGGTTCTGGACTTCAGGAGGGCTGACTTTGGCAAGATGGGAGAGTACCTTAGAAAAGCACTAGCAAACAGGCTAGAAGGATGGGTGGAGGAACAATGGGGAAATATCAAAACTGCAATCACAGAGGCAACAAGCCTTTGTGTGAAGCAAATAAACAAATCAAAATGAAAGAAAAAGCCACTATGGTTCTCAAAAGAAGTGGCAGTGAAGGTTAGGGAGAAAAAGATAGCATTTAGGAAGTATAAGGAAACACAGAAGAAGCAGGACAGAGAACTGTACCAGTTAAGGCAGAAGGAAGCAGGGAGGGTAGTCAGCATAGCAAAGGCACAAACTAAGGAAAAGATAGCCAACTCGGTTAAGAAGGGGGATAAAACCTTTTATAGGTATATCAAGGAGTGTAGAAAGACAAAGGGAAGGATAGTGAGGCTGAATAGAATGGATGGTGGGTGGCCAGAGAGTGACAGTGAAAAAGCAGGGATACTGAATGAATACTTCTGTTCAGTATTCACAAAAGAGGAAGTGGGGGAGGTGCCTAATCCAATTAACAGAAGCAATCTAGGGGAGGTCGATCCCAGTCCTTTCAAGAAGAAAGGGTTCTGAAAGAACTCCTAAAACTGAAGGTGGAGAAAGCAATGGGGCCAGATGGAATTCACCCCAGAATTCTAAAAGAATTAAGCAGAGAACTAGTGACACCACTGACTACCCTTTATAACAAATCATGGGAGGATGGTGTGGTACCTGAGGACTGGAAGATGGCTGATGTGATTCCCCTTCACAAAAAGTGGGAGCAAGACAGAGGCAGGAAACTACAGACCTGTCAATTTGACCTCTGTGGCAGGGAAAGTGATGGAATCACTTCTGAAGGAAAGAATTGTTGAGTACCTAGAGGCTGGTGGGGCACAGGACCTAAGGCAGCATGGGTTCACAGAGGGAAGGTCATGTCAGATGAATCTAATTGATTTCTTTGACTGGGTGACCAAAGTAGTAGACCAGGGAGAAGCTGTGGACATGGCCTACCTAGACTTTAGCAAGGCATTTGACACAGTCCCACACAAAAGATTAGTAGTCAAATTAACCAGCCTTGGAGTGGGTCCCAGGGTGGTAGCCTGGGTAAAACATTGGCTGAACCACAGGACACAGAAGGTAATTGTAAATGGAGTCCACTCTGAAGAAAGAGGGGTTACTAGTGGGGTACCACAGGGTTCAGTACTGGGTCCAGTCCTTTTTAATGTCTTTATAAGTAACATTGCAGAGGGACTGGAAGGAAAAGTATGCCTCTTTGCAGATGACACAAAGATCTGCAACAGGGTTGATACACAAGGAGGAGTGGAAAGGATGAGAAGGGACTTGGCAAGGTTGGAGGAATGGTCAGAAGTATGGCAGCTTGGATTCAATGCAAAGAAGTGCAAAGTAATGCACCTGGGAAGCAAAAACCCAGAGGAAGATTACACAATGGGGGGAGAGGTAGTAACAACAACAAAAATGGAAAGGGACCTGGGGGTAATCATATCAGATGATAAGCAATGTGAGAAGGTGGTAGGGAGGGCTGGGGGGATACTGGGATGTATAGGGAGATGCATCACCAGCAGAAAACAGGAAGTTGTTATCCCCCTGTACAGACAATTGGTGAGACCCCATCTGGAGTATTGCGTCCAGTTCTGGAGACCCCATCTGGAGTATTGTGTCCAGTTCTGGAGACCCCATCTCCACAAGGACATAGACAGGATGGAGGCAGTTCAGAGGAGGGCAACTAAAATGATGCAGGGTCTGCAAGAAAAGCCATACTAGGAGAGGCTAAAGGAGCTTAATATGTATACCCTTGAGGAAAGGAGGGAGAGGGGGGACATGATAGAAACGTTTAAGTACCTCAGTGGAATCAACAAAGTCCAAGAGGGTAGCATCTTTCAGAAAAAGAGATGTGCAAGAACAAGGGGACACAATTTGAAGATGGGGGACAGCTCAGGGGCAATGTGAGGAAGTATTTTTTCACAGAGAGGGTGGTGGATGCATTGAACAGCCTTCTTGAGGAGGTTGTGGGGTCTAAAACTGTGGGAGAATTCAAGAATGCATGGGACAGACATAAGGCAATTTTTGTGGGGTGTAGGAAGAAACAGGCTGTTGGTTAAATAGGATCTGCAGCTTATCCTCTAGGTAGGGAAATGGGCAGACTGGGTTGGCCAAGCAGTCCTTATCTGCCATCAAAGTCTATGTTTCTATGTAAGGTCTTTAAATTTGTTTTCATGCTGCTGCCATCTTGTTTTCAGTTAGCGAGAGAGAAAAAACATTGTAACTCAAAAAATAATGCCCTTTGGTAAACAGCAACAGCTGTGTTTACCTAGTCGGGCCCTGAGGAACATGACCTTGGCATTAGTTTTTTTAGTAACTGGTCTGCAAATATGTTTTTTAAACTTTTGAAATTTTATGATCGTGGCAACATTTTTTGTTGCTGCAAAAACAATCATGATCAGAAAAAAAGTAACCTTGGCAACATTTTTCTGTACAAGATAACATTTCCATTATAGAGACAAGAGTGCTGTGAAAACATTAAAGTAATCGCGATAACGCTGCGCGAACACATTTTGCAAGGTGTTGTTTTCTTCGTCACTTCATTATGCCAGGGTGGATTGTGCATTTGGCATGAAATTTTCAGGGTGGCAAGTCCTGGTCCCACAGACGTGCCTTTTGGTGCTTTGGTACCAAAACATTCAATGTGCCCATAGTTACAGTGTTCTGAAGTTGAGAAATTTTCCTGTAGGATAATATTACAGCACCCCTGATGCCTTTCCGTGCCCGTATCTCAAAAATGGTTCGAGATACGGATTTTTTTGTCAGAAAAATTCTTAGTTTCTCTGCAGGGGCACTAAGTACAGAGGTAGGCTGAAAAGCCATGGATATCATGAATTTAGAATTTTTTATCTACCTTGTACGGTTATTGAGATATTTGGAAATTAGTATTCCAATGGCTCATTTTCATGTCCGTAGGCCAGTATTACACCCTAAAAGTTAGTATCCAGAGTGCTTTTTGGTGTCTGTATCTTGGAAATTATGCAAGATATGGATTTTGTTGATTTATCTCATGTGGCGGTCTCGCTGTCATGATTACAACATCTCTGGAATTTTTTGCCTAGCTGCTATGGTTGCTGACATATCAGCACATTAGTGTTACAAGGGTTCCTTGCTTTATAGGGCTATTGTATGGCTCCTTAGTTATGTATAAGTGGGAGCACAGGGCCTGGGGGGGCCTGTGCTCCCACACATAAATATCATTATGCATAAATGTGCAGCTTTGTGGATAGCCCCGCGCTCCCTCCAACACATATCATGTACTATTTATATTACACTTTTTCCAAAAGTAAGGAAATTCTTTGCAAAAAATCTTCATTAATGCATCAGTTAGGGTTGTTTCCACAGTGACAAAAGTGAGTAAATACAACGTTAGGGTTACCACACGTCAGGGTGTGCTATGAGGTCGTCAGTCCTAACTCTCACCCCATTCTTCTACACTGTAGCATGTCAGCTTCCTTAAACATGGAATGGGGTTAGAGTTGGGCCTGATGATCCAATGGCACACCCTGACATCTGTTGGTGTGTGGAGGATGGGGGCATGGGTGTGGGTTCGTGGGGTGGTAACCCTAACGCTGAATTTCAACACTTTGTTGCTGTGGAAACAACCCTAACTGATGCATTAATGAAGATTTTTTGCAAAGAATATATATATATATATACGTACAATTTATATATACCTACAATTTAACCTTTTTTATCCAGACCTTGATTTTCTGAACCTCCGGATTATCTGAACTGTGTTTGTATAACCCATTCAAAATAGTAAAACATTCAAAATTTAGTTGTGTTATTTAATTCCAGTTTTACAGGTTGCCTGCTATCGCCACTCTTACATGCAATGTTGCTCATGTTCTCTCTGATTGCAGACCAGCTACTGTAAACTGTACAATGGTGTACTTAAGTAATCTGGCAGCAGTACCTGTTCTACATTACCTGTAAACAGTACAGTACTGTGACGAAATCGCTGAGTGAAAGCAGAAATGCAGCATGCTGGACATATCACAAAAAATCCAGATCTTGGAATGCCTTGAATGTGGGGAGAAGGGTATCAAGGAGGCTAAACGATTTGGCATTGGAAAGTCTACAGTGTCAGATATCCAACGCTCAAAAGAGAAGTTCCGTTTGTATGCTGCTACTATGGAGCATGCTGCCGGACCAGAGAAAAGAAAAACAATGAAAGCTGCAGTGATGAGCAGCTAGACTGATCGATGTATCTCTGTTTTGTCCAGAATCGTGTTCGTGGCTCTCCCATTTCAGGTCCAATCTTAAAGCATAAGGTAATGCAGTTCCACCATGACCTGAATGGAGACGATGGAAATTTTACAGCAAGTGAAGGATGGTTGCAGTGTTTTAAGGTGTGATATGGCATCCGCCAACTGTTGATTGCAGGCAAACTCATGTCATCCAGCAATGAGTTAATTGCTCCCTTTAGAGAGCGGCTATCTGAAATCATAGAAAACAAAGGGTTGTGTCATGAACAGATCTACAATGCTGACGAGAGTGGCTGTTACTGTAAGCTACTTCCTGAAAAACACTAGCCAGCTCATCAGAAAAATTTGCACCTGGTCACAAGAAGAACAAAGAACAGCTGACTATTCTGGGATGCAGTAACTCAACAGGTGGTCACAAGTTGAAGTTACTTGCCATTGGAAAATCCTTACGGCCCCATTGTTTTCAGTACTGTAACATGGAATCTTTGCCAGTGCTGTACAGGGTTCAGTCAAGTGCCTGGGTGACTGCTGCTCTTTTTAAATCCTGGTTCTTCCAGGGTTTTGTTCCTTCAGTCCGCTCCTACCTCCATGGACTAGGTCTGCCTCTGAGAACTATCCTGCTGATAGACAATGCAGGTGCTCACCCAGACACAGAGCTTTTAACAATGGAGGACAACTGCATTAGGTGTGTATTTCTCCCACCAAATGCCACCGCAAAACTCCAGCTCATAGATCAGAGCATTCTAGCCACCCTTAAAAGACTGTACAAGGGAAAATGAATAAGTAATGTTTTGTCTGAAGAAAATAATTCAAGCTCTATTACTGACATCATTAAGGGCATCACTGTCAAAGATGCCTGCTATCTGCTCGCAGAATCCTGGTCTGAGGTGAGGGCAGACATGATAGTGAAATGCTGGTCCTGGTCTTAGGTTCTGTCACCCTCTACAGCAGAAATTATTGTTGAACAGCAAGAGGAGGCAAATGAGGACCTGATGCAGGTTGCAGAGCAGCTAGCAATCGACACTGAAGACATGACTGAATGGATTAATGCAGACTATGATGATAAGGGGCACAGAGAACTGACAGACGCTGATATCCTCTCAATAGCCTCTCAAGATCTATTGAAAAGTGAGACAGACATAGATGTTGAAGAAGAGGAGGAGGTTGATGAACACCTCCTGTTCAATGCACTGCTGCTGAAGCTTTCGAGTCGTTTGAGAGGTGTATCCTTTGGCTGGAAAGCCAATCAGACTGTGACTACTTACATACACTGCTGCTTAGACAGCTGAAGCAGAAAGTGTTAAAAAAAATTATTCAAAAAAGCAGCGTGCAATCACAGAATACTTCATGTAGTAAAAAATAAATTAAAGAAAATCGAAATGTTTTCAACTTTTCTGACTGTATACAAATAAAGTTTACATTTTCTGCTAAACGTTTGTGTTTTCAGCAGTGTTTCACTATTACACAATGTGAATGATGCTCAGTGAAGTTGCAAAATGATTTATAGAGGACCCTTGTTTTACAGAACCACTCATTTATCCGAACAAAATTGATGTCTCCCTCTGCGTTCAGATAAACGAGATTATACTGTATGTCGTATGTATATATATATATATATATATATATATACACATATATATATATATATATATATATATACATATATATATATTATAGTGCCATGGGAGTGGCATATAGTTAGGGTTGAGTAAGCACTTTAATGTTAAACCTCAGATTTTGTACCTTAATAACTTTGCCACCATACAATGGATTTGCCTGAAATTTTGCATGTGCAGTCTGGTACATAGATCTCCGGATCTGATAAGTTGCGTTGTGGTTGGAGGTACAGTTGTGGAGCTGAAGAATGCAAAAAAACACCAAAAAACAGACTTTTTGCATGTTTCTTTGCTCCTGCCCTTAGCCCACATGGTTTGGCTGTTCGGTCTGAAATTTTCAGGAAAGATGCATTCATGGTCACCAATGTGCCTTTCAAAGATTTGGTATAAAAATATTAAACCATTCAAATGTTATTCAAAAACAAATTTTCCATTATAGTTAATGGGGAAAAATGTATGTGTCTCACGAAGTGTCGCAAGTACAGTTTTCCTTTTGCAAATGGCCCTTTTACTTTTGTGCCACCACCA
Source organism: Neoceratodus forsteri (assembly GCA_016271365.2). Classification (NCBI taxonomy): domain Eukaryota; kingdom Metazoa; phylum Chordata; order Ceratodontiformes; family Ceratodontidae; genus Neoceratodus; species Neoceratodus forsteri. The sequence goes on along the minus strand of CM057454.1, from coordinate 78,128,351 downwards.
TCTTGTTTTCAGTTAGTGAGAGAGAAAAATGCCTTGCGTTTAAATTTGGGATCCTCTTGGTAAACAATGACAGCTGAGTTTACCTGATCGGGTCCTGAAGATGCCAGCCCTATCTTTATTTTGGGGTAACCACCCCCCCAGAAATGCTGTTCTTAAAATTGGTGGCCCAGTCCTTTTGCAAACTGTGAAAGAAACAGCCATGACACTTTCACAAATGCAAACGTTTTGTGCAGTTTTTTGTAAAATGTTCACAATTTGCGAAAGAACTTTGCCCAAAGACTGAAAATCTTTGCCACCCCCATGCAACAAAACAGTTAGGTCTTTTGGGTTGAAATTTGCAAGGTGGCAAGCCCTGGTCCCACAGAAATGCCTTTTGGTGGTTTGGTGCCAACACATTCAAGGGGCCCAAAGTTACAGTGTTCCAAAGCTGAGAAACTTCCTATTGGATAACATAGTGGCACACATGATGCTTTTTTGGTATTGGTATCTCAAAAAAGAAGTGAGATATGGAGTTTTTGCCACCAACAGCTTAGATCACCTTTAGGTGATCTAATCTGTAGAAACAAGTTTGGAAATCATAGATTACACCAGCAGTGGAAATTTTTTCCTACTTGCTACGGTTACGGAGATACTGTCAAATTAGTGTCACAATGGCCTTTTCAGCACTGTTCAGTGCCAATGTCTTGTAAACAATGCAAGATAGAGATTTGGTTGGTGTATCTTACATGGAGTACTCACTGTCATGATTACAACAGCACTGGAATCTTTTCCCTAGCTGCTACGGTTGCTGAGATATTAGCAAATTACTGTTTCAAGGATTCCTTGCCCTGTAGGGCTGCTGTATGGCACCGTAGTTATGTGTAAGTGGGAGCACAGGGCCCAGAAGGCCCTCATTCCCACATATGCATACCATTACACAAAAAAAGGGCAATATGAAGGGACAGCAGGGCCTGGAGGGCCCACTCTCCCACTAACACATACTACTTACCACTTACATTAGACTTTCTCAAAAGAAGAGAAATTCATGCCAAAAATCTCCATTAATGCATCAAGTTAGGGTTCATAGCACAGTGACAAAAGCATGGAAGTGTGGTGTTAGGGTTACCACCCCTACCACCCCACCCCCACCCTCCACAGACCAACAAGCATCGTGGTGTGCACTGGGGTCATCTTGCCTAACTTTCACCCCATTCTCCTACATTGCACCACCTAAGCTTCTTTATAAATGGAATGGGGTGAGAGTTAGACACAATGACCCCAGTGCACACCCCAATGCTTGTTGGTGTGTGGAGGGTGTGTGGGGTGGTAGGGGTGGTAAACCTAACAACACATTTCCATGCTCTTGTCACTGTGTAATGAACCCTAACTGATGCATTAACATAGGTTTTTTTTTGTCATAATTATAGGTATATATATGTATACAATGGGGTGAGTGATAAATGAGTGAGATAAAACAGTGTATCATTCACTGCAGTGAGATATTTTACCCTCTGCTCTACTGTGATGATATCAGCCATTTACACACACAGGTCACACAAAGGTCACTGATATCATACTAACATACTAACATACTAAAATGCCAGCAGAATAGGCCTAACGGTCTTTCGTGTCTGCTCGTTTGGTCAGTCCCAACCTGGGTGCTGACCTTGCTGTCCCTCGCCTTTCTCTGGCTTCTCCTTCCCAGTTCCAGATATTCTTGCTGCATTGGATTTTGCTTCCAGAACCCTTCCCTGTACCTGTCCCACCCTCTTGAACCCCTCCACTGTCTCTGCCTCCACCAGCCCCTAGGCAGTGCATTCCATGGCTCCACCACCCTCTCAGTAAAGTAGCACCTCCTCCTTTCTCCCTGAATCTTCCCCTCCAGCTTCCAGCCATGCCCTCTAGTGGCCCTTCCTCCTTCCTTTGAAGCACCCCAACTGTTCCTCCCTATTTACCCTCTTCATGTACCTAAAGACCTCTATCATGTCCCCGGTCCCTTCTCTCTTCCAATGTGTACATATTTAGCTCTTGAGCCTCTCCTCATAGGTCCTGTCCCCAAGCCCCAAATCATTTTGGTTGCCTCCTCTGGACCCTCTTCAGGAGGTTAATGTCCTGCTTTAAGTGTGGCCTCCAAAACTGCACTTAGTAGTCAAGGTCGTGACCTCACCAAGCAGTTATACAGAGGGAGTTCACTTCCCTCCTTCTGGAGGTGATCCCCTAGCGATGCATCCCAGAATCCTGTTGGCCTTGGCTGCTGTCCTCCTACAAGTCTCAGAGTTGTTCATCTTGACATCCACCACCACCCCCAAGTCCCTCTCAGCCATTGAGACTTGTAGCATTTCCCCCCCCCAGGGTGTACACTTGACCTGGGTTTCTGGCCCCCAGGTGGAGTACCTTGCATTTCCCTGCATTGAACCTCAGCTTCCACTTTCTAGACCATCTTTCCAGAGCCTCCATCACTCTAGGCAGCTTTCCCCTCAGCATGCAAGAAACACCTATGCTGTTATCATAGACACAAATGCAGAACTACATGAGAGGTCTCGCTGCCTGAAGCTAACTCAGTTAACATTACACAACACACCTATTCCCCACTTTAACTTCCAGCTCATTACTGTGATACATTCAGCTTGACTACAGCCAGAATGCTAAAGAGCACAGCTTCACAGAACAGTCTGTTCCTCACTGCTGCCTGCAGCTAACTCAATTACCACTGAAAAACACTCTCACTTGTTCCTCAAACTCTGACTCTCAGCCCATTACAATTACTGTGATACTCTCAGATTGACTGCAGCCAGAATTCTAAAGAGCACAGCATCACAGAACACTATGGGCTGGGTTCACAAAGCTATATTCTATGTTAAATCCCAAATTTTCCACTTTAATAACTTTGCAACCATATGACCGATGTGCACAATATTTTTCATGTGCCATCAGGTACCATAGATTTCTTGATGTGGCAAGTTTTGTTCTGGTCAGATGTGCAGTTGCAGAGGTGTGAAGTGTCAAAAAATTTGAAAATTACCATTTAGGTGCAAATTCTTTGCTCACCTGTATCTCTGAAAGGGCTTGGGGGTCTGATCTAAAATTGTCAGGAGATATGGGGTCTGGGCTGCTGCTGATGTGCCTTTTGAAGGTTTGGTGAAAAAATATTAATTTGTTCAAAAGTTATTACAGTGTCAAGTTTCCCATTCTAGCCTATGGGAAAAATTGTATGAGCCATGTGAAAGCAGTTTCTGTTGCCGTGAAAGCACTTTTTGCTGCCTCAAATGGAACAGTTAGTGCTGTGCTGCTGCCATCTTGTTTTCAGTTAGTGATGGGGAAAAAATTATGTAATTCAAAAAATACTGCCTCTTGGTAAACATCAACAGGTGTGTTTACTGAATCAGGGCCAGAGGAACACTATTTGGATGCTAGTTTTTAAAAATAGTGTCCAGAAATATGTTTTTTTACATTGGCCCTTGGTAGTGTTACAAATTGATAGCACTATTTTTGCAAAATTACTGCAAATTGTGGCAGTTTTCATGCAACTAATGGCACTGTTGCATGAAAACTGCTGCAAATTGCGGCACTGTTTTGTGAAAACTGCCACACTTTATGGCACTACTTTAGGAAAAAAAAACATTGGCCCCTGTAAAAACACAAAATCCTTTGCTGGACATTTTTTCTGCAAAAATACCTGCAGAACTGGATTCCTCCGCCCCCATTCAGGTAAACACCTATTGGTGTTTACCTAATAAAAGGAGTTTTGATCCTTTAACTGCCTCCAAGGGGGCTGAGACATGGTTTTGTTTTTTTGTATTATTTGTTTATTGATTTTTCAAGTCAAGCAACTCACAGTACAATACAATATGCAAAGGAGTAACATCTGTAATATACAGTGTCAACAAGATGTGTCACACAGATGAGCATAATACTTCTCCCTATTTGTTACAGCAATGGGGGATATCTCTATAGTAGGAATCACAATACATTGCCAAAAGCATACAGGAAAAACTTGAGGGAGCACAATACCTGTCAGACCCTATAAAGGATCCAATGGTGCCCGATATAAATCATCCCTAAACAAATAGTAGAGCCCTTCAATACCCAAGCCCTAGGTTCCATATGGTTCCCTCCCACAGGTAAGAACAAGATAAACATAACACAGTTTTTAGTTACATATCCTGTAAGAAGAAACCCCACTAAGGTAGCAGTATCAATTTAGTAGACATCCACGAGGTGAGCTACAAATCCCATAGCTACTCTAGCAAATGTAAGCAAAAAGGAAATGTTCAGTCCCATGACAAGTCAAAGTTCAAATGTTCACAAAGATCGTGAAACTGTCTTTACAGGCCCCGTGAGACCTTTAATCAACTACCACCACTGATCCCAAATTATGTATATTGAAAAAACTCTCAGTCCTCCTCCGATGAAGGGTCTCCATCTTCAGCATGCTCCTCCAGACCCTTTTCCATCAAGTATAGAATTTTCTCCACATCTGTAGGGTCATTAAAAGAAAAAGATTGTTCCTTCCAAGACAGATGCAGACATGCTGGAAATGCTAATTGATATTCCACTTTCAAGAGTCTCAGCTTGCCCCAAACACTGTCAAATGCCTTATGTTTTTGCCTGGTGCTGTACACCAAGTCTGGATAAATGCTGATTTTAGCCTGTCCATAGCGGAGCATTCTCCATCAATGGGCAACCTGCAGTACTCCGTCCTGATCACCAACACCACAGCATATCACCAGCAGAGTTCTTGGGGTGGAGGCATCCAATGATGGCCTCCTGGGAGTTAGACGGTATGCTTTTTCACTTGTCAAGGGGGGTCTTCCTCACCGAACCTCAAGATCATAGACAGGAAGGTTTTAATAAAGTCTAAGCAGCCCTCCCCCTCAGCTTTCTTGGGCAGACCCAGAAGGTGCAGGTTTCTCTCCCGGGTCTGATTTTCAAGCAGCTCCAGCCACTGATGCAGTAGCCCATTCTCTTTTAGCAGCTGAGTAGTCGTGTCACAGGCTCTCAACACAGCACCTTTGTTCCGTTGCACCATAGCTACACACGTGTCCATTCTGGATTCTAATGCTGAGACCCTTGGTGTAAGCACATCCAGCTTTTTATCAATATCTTGCACCATTTTAACAAACTGATTTAACATTGCCTGGATAGTAGTCAGTGAGGCTCCCTCTTGAGAGGTAGCATCCGAGGGCACAGCTTCATCAGGTCCAGTGGGCCTCTTATCATGAGGAGGTTGCACCTTCCTTGGAGCAAAAGCTGTGGCAGCTTTATTTCCTCGTGTTTTGCCCATATTTGTAATCTGCACCCCATCAGGGATCACTCAGAAAATGTAGAGAGTAAAATCCCTGGTTGAAATTGTAGATTTAGGTGATAAATAAATATAATTTCTGGGAGCTCTAAGATTCTAAGATATGGCTGTTTCCTGCAAGCTGCTCAGCAGTGACCTGCCCCCCGAGGCATATTTTAGTTGAAAAAATGTTTTTGCTGACATCAGGGTGCCCAATCCCCATATCAGCTGTAGAAGTCCTCCCCAGTAGTTTTCTTTTGTTTTGTTAACATTTTGTTACACAGTAATACAAGTGTCACATTAAATATAAGAACAGAGTCATTCTTTTTCACAATGTGATTTTGCGTTGCAAAATCATACACTCACTCCTTGTCCACCTAATCCCCCTCCCATTCCTCCCATCTCCACTCCCACACGAAAAATCATCTGTCTCCTACTAACACCTAAAATAGCTTCCAAAATGTTTGACTTGACCAAACAATTATCTTTAGTGAACTGAATAATTAGAATGTGCTGAACCTTTCCCTAGTCAAACTCTTCCTCTCCTTTCCACACCACCAGGATGCTTGCTTGCTAGTAGGCATTAACGTAGCAACTGTCTGCAGTTATTTTGCTCGGCGTTGCTACAAGTAGACAGGCAAGCATTGGGTATTCTTGTGGTCTGAATCAGCAACATTTCCACAGTTCTCTGCCATGTTGATGGCAGAGCACCACAACATGTCATGACAGCATCAGCTTGAATCAAGCAAAGCAAACAACTGGCAAAAGAACACAGCTGATGTGGCCTACCTACGTGAATGAATAGAAAGTAAATTTCACTCACAGTTCAGCCAGATTGTTTCCTCTCTTCTTGTTGGGAGAGCAGTCAGCTCCATGCCAATACCCTGAACGGTATCCCAAACAAACACATTCCAGATACCAATCATCCTGACATCTGTAGAGTGACTCCCAGACATGTGAATGATGCAAGTCTGTACTCATCGCCTTGCTAAAACAAATAAGAAGCACCCCAAAATACATCACAACCTGCAGGACATGCTCTCTGCACAACTCCACAGCAAGAATAGCCGACAGATGCACAACACCCCAAACATATGCTGAGAGCAAGTCACTGTCAGAAACATGCCTAAACATTAACAAAAAGGAAAAAATGGGTGACACCATATTCTCTCCACACGATCTTTATTCCACTGGAAATGGTCACATCCCTGTATTTAAAAACCACCAAAACACATTTGCCATTTATCCTTAAAGATGATGTTGACTCATGCCACATTGCCAGGAGGCAGCAATTAAGAAAACAATCTATCTGTGGGAGGAAAGGGTCGGGTGGGTGCAGGGCATGAAATTGTGGGGTAAGGGTAGGGAATTTTTTTATTATCATTACTATTCATTTCATAACCAACAGCTCTGCCCTGGAAATAAAAATTCAACTTACTCTGGTGCACAGCCCACAATATTGTGTTACCCACTCTTGCCCCAAATCATGAAACCTGAATGTATCCAAAAGTGCTGAAGGAGTATCCAGTCAGCTTTGTACAGTACCCATGTCACTTCTCTCAGTGTTTTGATAATGAGCTGTTACTGAGTT